>OX638310.1:155863412-157113412 GCA_951812415.1 Beris morrisii
GTTCCGATTCTTATATCTCGAGAACCTATATCAATATAAAGCTGAAACTTGGTATTTAGATAGAACTATAGTAGTAGAATGTTGGAAAAATATAATTTTTTATAGGGATAGTATGGTACGGAAGTGGGGGGTGTTTTTCCTAACTATAGAACGGCTTATGCTAGAAAGTTGAAATTCGGTACATATATGTAAATCAACTAGAAAAGTAATTTTGGTTAAAAAAAAATTAAAATATCTATTGGCGTTCGGAAGTGGGCAAAAAAAATGATCAGTGTAAATGGAATGCATATATTTTCACGATTTTTGTCATATCTATTAGGTCTTTCCAAATATTGAATTCATTTTTTTTCTACGGGTTCTTCATATAAATACCTAGAAAGTGTTTTCAGGATTTTTTAAAATTGGACCCCCAAGCTGGTGTAAAGGGGATTATACATTTTCACGAATTCAGCCGTATCCCTCAGGTCTGATTAGATATCGAATAACTTTTCACTTCCACGAGCTTATTTAATAATCACCTAAAACTTGTTTTCAAGGTTTTTCCTTTTTCAACCCCTAAGAGTGTAAAAACGGGTTGAACACGATTTCACGAATTCCGTCATATCTCTTAGGAGTGATAAGACATCGGATTGGTTTTCACTTCCTCGGGCTTTCTTTATATATAGCTAAAAACTCATTTCAGGATTTTTGGATATTCCACCGCAAAGTGGGTGCAAGGGGGTTGTATATGTTTTCACAAATTCTTACATATTTCTTAGTTCTAATGAGATATCGAATTCATTTTTACTTCCAAAGGCTTCCTACATAATCGTCAAAAAGTTGATTTCGGGATGTTTGTTATTCAACTCCAATAGGACGTAAGGCATTCGACATATTTCTCAGGATTGATGAGATATTAGATTGGTTTGCATTTCCACAGACTTTTTATATAATCGTCTTCAAACGCATTTCCGATTTCATGTAATGGCCCGAAACCAAATCACGAAAAACCTTCTAATGGCGTAACAACTGATATTATACTAGGACTAGATCTCGTCCCGGAGTATGACCCAATTATGTAATTCATATGTTATATGAGGCAGCGGCGTAAGTATTCTAGCGCGACCCATTTTAACCGCTTTCCGAACTTTTTTTTAGGTTTTCAGTCACATAGTAACCTACACCGTATCTCAGAATTAAACTCGTTCCGAACTTCTACCGAAAAAATAATAAAGTTGCGCCCAGACTGTTGGCAGATTTTTAGATTTAATGCGCGCTTGGAGGCAGCTGTATATACCCGACATATTAGAGGCATTATCATACGATTGTCCTCTACAATCTTCCAAATTAATAGATATCTAAATCAGATAATAGCTTTAAAATACAATCTTCCATTTCTGCGCTCTTGTGGTCAGTATTTTCTAAAAATTTTAAATCATAACATCAATAAAAATTGCCGCCCCCAAAAGGCCTGAGCCCCAGGGCTATAGCCCATGTTGCCTTGTGGTTTGGGAGGCCTTGAGCCTCAGTTACAATGGCTCCGATCCGATCCGATCTGGAAAACGGATAGTGTTAAGTTTCTCCATCCGACACACATCTAAAGGGAATTTCGGAACGACTAGTCACAATCGTTCCGTTGATTAGCCGAGACACAAAACGGACGTGTAAAGTTGACCAGCTTTCAACGTCTATTCGTTCCGACGCTAAGAGGTGAATTATTGAATTTCACCACCTCTTTCGCCTAACTGAAAATCAAAATTACACCTCAATAGTGTCACTTTGACGGATGTCAGAACGGAATCATTCGAGGTCTGTTCTTTTTGGCTACACCTTCTACACTTTTTTACACTGACATAATGCTGTTATGACACTGGCTATTTTCTCGCTAGAAAAAAGTACAATAATAGCCAATCGTGCGACAAGGCGAACAACAATAAAAAGACAGAGATACCGCTCTTTCCGACGCTAGCGGCATATAGTAAACGAAATTAACAACTGGTATGTTAAGAAAAATACCGGTTTTGGCGCGTTTCATAACAGTACATGGCACTTTACATAATTTATTCGTACCGAACTGTCAAAAACAAGTCTGAAGCGGCTGGAAAATCTAGCCGCCAGTGGATTTTTCTTGGATTAACTGCTAGAATGTTGCGAAACACTGCTCGAATGTGCTTTGTTGCCGCTTTTTTTGACAGTTATGGATTTTTTTTGCTGTTCGGACTGTCTCTCTCACACCAATGTCTAAATTGTATGTAAGAGTCTCTATCCCTCTCCATTTGGATTTTCTAGCCGCTTTAAAGCCGCAAAAATAGCCAGTGTCATAACAGCATTAGCCTTTATTGTCCCGCCAATACCGTCCCAAAATCACAGGATTGAAACTGTGGAGGTCAAGGATGTGGAAATACACGAGTAATTTCCGCGGTAGAAACTGGACATTTTCACGCAATCAATATTTCATAATATCTGCGAATTAATTATTATTTTCAACGAATTCTTCAGAGAAACGTCTAGTGTAGTATTTTCGAAGCACAGTTGAATAGTTATAAACAGGTCTGGATAAAACTCTAAGCAATTTAAGTACCCACCCAGCGGGAAATGGAAGCATACAAGCATGCATGGTGTGAACCTTCCTTGGAAGGGGTGGATGCATGACACTTTCATCTCTCTCCATTTCCTTTTAACATGAGCATGTCCGCAGGAGGAAGTAGCCGACAGACCGATTATTCGAAAACTCCTCGTGTCCTTCCTTCGCAGTAATGAAAAATGTATCTTTAGAGATGCATGAATCATTCATCCTCCAGGCAGCTTGGTGGAAGGTTAGCCAGCGTGAAGGGTAAGCATACAATCATGCATAGTGAATACCTTCCTTGGAAGGCGTGGATGCATGACACTTCGTACCCAATCCGTTTCCTTTTTACATGGGGGAAGTACAAGAGAAATTAAAATTAATTTAAAATATCATACCACCAAAATGTTCAATGCAATAATGTTTATTATAAAGTAAGTTATGTACATAAAACTAAAAAGCTTTTATAAATTTATTTCCTTATTATTATAATATTATGATATTTTTTTACTAAAAACCCTTCTTTCATTTGACCGAGGTCTTCATTAGATGTGTACTTTTATAGTACCTGTTTTTGGAGAGGTGGAACCCTTTCTTCATTTCATTCTCGAACCAAACCAAAATCGTTTCTTAACAGCTTCTGAAAAAATATCAGAAGATTATAACTATAAGATTTCATGACAAAAATTATTTTACCGGAAACATAAGTATTAAATAGCTTAATACTTTCAAGTGAAAATAAATTTTTTATGCCATCCCAATTTATTATGAGTAGTACCTCTACAAAAAAGAAGACGACAAAGCATTTCGACAAGGGTGCTTGTCCTATTAAGTTCTTAATGTAGGCGATTTAAAAAAATTATATTATATTATATATTATATAATTATATTACAATTTCGTCGTCCGGTGTACTCGTCAATTTTGCATCGTCAACTTTTTTGACATTCCTCATCCAGATACGATTCACGAATATTGTTTTGGAATATCTTCAACATTTTTTTTTTAAAAAAAGCATTGTTTATAAAAAATTAAACTTCCTATAAAATCATTTATTTGGATTTTTGGTAAAGTTTTAGTATCACGCACAAGCGAAAAAGTAATGTAAGAGTTTTCTCATATTTTACATTTACGTTCCAAATTAAACTTTGGTATGTTTTAGGATGTGGTCAATAAAAATTGTTGACATTCGGGACGTAAAACTATATAAAAAACCGATTTCAAATTTTTAATTTTGCTCACCCAGTACATTTTATTCGAACCACCATGACGGTTCCGTTTGACGTTTCTCGTCACACATGGACGCGAAAAAGGGAGTTTAAATCGTTTTAGCCCCGCAGTGCTGCACGAAAAGTAGTTGGAGCGTGGAGCGCGACAGCCAAACATGAACGCGCAAAGGGAGTTTTAATCCCTAAGCCCCGCAGGGCTGCACGAATGGTAATTGGAGCGTAGCGCGCGTCAGCCAAACATGCCATAAAGGCGTCTCGAACTGTAATGGCTGGATGAAATCAAAAATTTTGAATCGTTTTTATTCCTTGTTTTACGTCCTGAATGTCAAAAATTTTTATTGGCCACATTCTAAAACATACCAAAGTTTCATTTGGAACGTAAATGTAAAATATGAAAAATCTCTTACATTACTTTTTCGCTTGTACGTGATACTAAAGCTTTTCCAGATTTTTTGTCAAATCTGAGATATTTCCGAAAAACTGCAGATTCATCAAAAAATACTTAAAAAACTTTTGATCATGATATTTTAATTTTTTTCACAAAAAGAAACTTTTTAGAGACGGCCCAAAAAATTTACTTTTTAACGACCACCCTAAGGTATATTCATAATGGACTTACCCTTCTATTTCTTCTTTGGTGTCGTATTTATTATTTGTAATTTGAACACTTTCCACTTTCATTTAAGTTATTAATTTTAACATAAATTTTAACAATTTCAAATTTTTTACAAATTTCACTTCGGTCTTTTTGCTACATTGACTGCAAACTGATTGCTCATGCAAAACTAAACTGAATGTTAACGGACATTAACGGCATGGACATGCATGGGAGGGCGGGGCACGGATAGAACACATTGCCAAACGATCGAATCCGATACCGAAGCTGCTTTACTGCTTCCTTGCGAAGTATGTGTCATGTTTGCTACAAAATAGACCTGCGTTTGAACATAACCTTCCGAAAAACTCCACAGTCAGGCGAGTGTCAATCCTTCCACGTTCCTTCTGGTGGAAGACCTGACATTATTTCCCGTGGGGAAGTGACTCAATACATTTACTATGACTGATGCCACGATATAGAGTGCTCGGCGCGATTATGCTCGCAATACATCGCGCGCATCGCCTTCCCAACAGTTCCACCCTTACTGCATCAATTGAACTTACTGCGCCACACTATTGTTATATTTCTTCGCCTTCTAGCGCGGCAGCCTAAATCGGTTCCTTTGGAACATTACGGTCTTCCTTTCGATCGATCTAAAATTTTCCTTCAAAGCTCCTCAATGTAGTTTTTTTTTCCCGGTGGGAGGGGGATTTCTGGGAGTTCTTCTATATTTTCAACGAATATCACTAATTGCCTTGTTGGCTGGGACTGCTTAAATATCAAAGTGAACCAATTCCCTACGAAACGGCCAACATTTAAGTGAACCTTAAATAAAAATCCACACAGCGAAAATACGGGTCTCATTTCAACACCTCTAAATTAGCTTTTTCATCAACACCTCATTACATTACGTTGGAAAAATTCCCCTCGGAATAAATAACAAAAACTGGGAAAGCCATGAAAAGCAAATTCCCTCTGGAGCGATTATGGAAGTAATTTCCTGTCCTTAGAATATCCATAAAGCCTGGGTCACAGTTGCCGTTGTCTTTCGACAAGAAATGTAATAAAGTTTTCCAACGATTTTCCTTTTTTGTTTTTGTTTTTTTCTATGTAAAATTGGTAACCCACAATTTTAGCCACAAAACTTCTTATCGACTAGAAATAATGATAATGAAAACATGGAATGAAATTTTTGTCGAAAACGCATTTGTCTATTGGGGCGTAAAACCTTTTTTTGAATCATTTTACGGGGTTCGTTTTTGTATGGAATCATCGGGGCTAAGCAGTGTAATTTGCGAATCCTGGCTGATACTTTCGGAACTTTTACTTCCTAATTTAGCATTAAATTGAACTTTGAGTTTGGATTTTTCAGAAAATTATTCGCGTATTTTATTAAGAGGGATGATTTAGTTCTATCAAAAATTAGTTATTTTTCGGTAAAAAGTTGCTTTATTCTAAAAATATTTAAGTGGAAAACTACGATCACATTTCGGTGGTAAATTGCTTTAATATTATTTCTTCGGGCTGTTGATACCTTCCAATAGAGACCTAAGTGAAAAGTTTTACAAAACTTGGGCTTCGGAGTTTTACAAAACACATTTTCAACAACTTCTAATATAATTACCTCGATTTGGGTAATCCTCGAAAAATCCTTCTTTATCAAAATCCCCCTGATTGATACTTAACCCAATATATATACGAAATTCGAAATAAACGAATTCCATTTATCTTGCATAATCCCATGTTATCCTTATCTTTGTCAACTGGGCAATATGTTGTCTGCTTTTCAAGAAAAACTCCCAAAAAAAAACATATAAGTCGATACGGTCTACTTTTCACCCTGTGTTGAATTTCTAATGATGATCATGAATGGCATTTGGGTTTTAACCTTTATATTAAATTATTGTCCGGCATGATTTCGACCGCAATTTTCTATAAGACGAGAGCCCAAGGACTTTTTCATGGACAAATGGACTTCTTCATTTCGCCGAATTGAATTCCTTATTTGTTCGCAAAAAGACAAACTTTTTAACCCTTTCTTAGTATATCTATGACATGGCCATATTGTACGAGTTTGGTAGTTGGTTTCTATATATTCGGTGGGTATGTGGAATAGTATTTTGTTTTCAATGGAATTAGTTATGCTGACAAGATTTTCTCTTCTATCGAAAAAAAAGGACTTTTGTACTTTGTTTTTGTATTCATGGCGTGTCTGATACGATTAGGAAAGTTTACCAAAAACATTGATTTCTAACTTTTCGTGATAAGCTATGCAGAATAAACATCAATGTTATTGCTTACTTGCCGTATTTAAGTAGGTACAACAATTCAGATCTTTTTTGACGAGGTTGTTGTGAAAATTGTTCGACTTACCAAAATTTCTAGTAATCTTAAAAAAAACTTTACGAAACTCGAACATCCACTTGCACCTTGCATCATAATTCATGACTTGAGGTGGAATTACGTTACAGTGAAAGCGATGCTCGCGATTTGCGCGACACGTGCGATGACTCAATCACATTAGGCGTTCAATGTGGCGTTGCGATTCACTCGGGACGAAATTAGAAAATAGAATTGATATTCGTCGCACTATAATTGCACCAGCTTGCATTAACTAATATAGGTATATGTTAGCTGTTATCGCGTCGCAAAGCTTAACGCACTCGCGTCGCGTCGTGTTCACTATAATTCCCACTTTATAAGTAGTAACTACAGTTAATTAAAACAGAAAACCAATAGGGATTGCTTTAACTACTTCATATGAAAAAATCTGCCAATGGTCTGGGCGAAACTTTGTTATTTTTCGGGTCAAAGTTCGGGAGCGGTCAAAGTCGGAGTATATCATCATTTGTTTCAAGATTATGACGTTTCTTGAAAAGTTAATTTTGTTCTTAAAATAAAAATATTTAAAATAGAGATTTTTAGCCGATTAAACATTAAAAAAGGCCGTGTATTCGAATTTCGGTATATTATATAAGCGAACACTTCACACCTCCTTGGTTCTTGAATTTCATCATTACATCATTAATAACCTATTTTATATCTCATTAGAACTAAGGGATGGCAAAAATTATGAAACCATATGCAAACCCTTGGGGGTTGAATATCCAAAAATTGAGAAATGGGTTTGTTGGCGACTAAATAAAAAGTGGAAGTGAAAAGCGATCTAATATCTCATCAAACCTATGAAATATGTCGAAGCTTTGAAAAGCATACAACCCCCTTACATCCCTTAGGATTGAATATATAAAAATACTGAAATTGACTTTTTGGCGCTTATATAGGAAACCTTAGGAAGTAAAAATGAATTCGATATATCATCAGATCTAAGGAATATGTAGGAATCTGTGAAAACATACGCAACCTCCTTACACCCACTTGGGTGTTGAATATCCAAAAATCCTGAAAGGATTTAATAGATGAATATAAAGACAGAACGAGAAAGTGAAAACCAATTCAATTTCTTATCACTTTTAAAAGAAATAACGGAATTCGTGAAAACGTGTTCAACCCTTTTATACCCTCTTAGGGGTTGAAAAGGGAAACAATTTAAAAACAAGTCTTAGGCGATTATTACGCAAGCCCGTGAAAGTGAAAAGTTAATCGATATCTAATCAAACCTGGGTGATATGGCAGAATTCGTGAAAAAGTATACAACCCCTTTACACCCACTTAGGGGTCGAATTTCCTAAAATACTGAAAACCCTTTTTAGGTATTTATATGAAGAAGCCGTAGAAAAAAAATGAATTCAATATTTGGGAAGATAGATATAACGAAAATCGTGAACATATATGCATTCCATTTTCACTGATCATTTTGTCGGCCTCCTTCCAAACGCCAATGGATATTTGAAATTTCTAAAATCTAAATTATCCTTCTAGTTAATTTACATATACATACCGAGTTTCAACTTTGTCGCATGAGCCGTTCTATAGATAGGAAAAACACCCCCAACTCCCGTACCATACTACCCCCATTAAAAATTATAATTTTCCAACATGGTACTACTATAGCTCTATCTGAATACCAAGTTTCATCTTTAATCATTATAGGTTCTCGAGATATAAAAATCAGAACCATTTCGTTTTCACCCTCCCCCACTCTCACCCTCTACAACCACATTCCCCAATTTTTTGTTTTCTGCTAGGGGGCTATAAGGCTTACTTCTAGTAAAAATTTTAAACATCAATCTTACACTGTTCTTGTGATATGAGAAGTAATTTTTTAGAAAAATTCTTATCCCTCCCACTTTCATGTTCCACCGCCCCCTTAAAAAATTTTACTTTCACCAAACTTTATTTGTCAACCTTTATACACGAACTGAATTTTATTAGTCTAGTGCAATTGGTTCGTGAGATATCGTAATCTAAAGTTTTTCACCCTTCACCCCCGTACGCCACTGCCCCCTCTCAAATTTGTTTCCGATCTAATCTCCTACACTCAGAAAAAAAACAATGTAAAATCAAATAAAATCACATTCTTTCAATAATTTTCAATTATAATTTGTCTTCGAAATTCATTCACATAAATTCAAATACATTTTCAATTTAACACATATTTTAAATGACAATAATATCTTTCAAAGGGATATCGTTTCAATTGAAATAAGCTACATGTTAATTTGTGGTCAAAATGATTTCATATTGAATCAATTACTTTCAGTTTCATTAAAAGTGAACATTTTTGAAATCAAAATAAAGCTTTACTAAGCTTTTTTGTTGACTATGGCTCATTTCAATCTAAAATTATATCATTTTAATTCTCATTTAAATAATTTTATATTGATTTTAAGAATTGCATTTTTTAAAAGAATGTTTCAAATTTATCTTTCTAATATTATTTCACAAGGA
This sequence comes from Beris morrisii, assembly GCA_951812415.1. Lineage (NCBI taxonomy): Eukaryota > Metazoa > Arthropoda > Insecta > Diptera > Stratiomyidae > Beris > Beris morrisii. The sequence goes on from OX638310.1 coordinate 155,872,634, forward strand.
TGTAAATTAAAACTGCAAACAATGAATTTTTTTTATTATTTATTTTAGAAAATAAAATTAAGATTAAATACAAGAAATAATATACAACATAAAATTAAAGGTACTTATCCCGTAAGCAAGTTGACATCATTCAAATTCGAGAAATCCCTAGATAGAGAAGTTTTGATTGCTGTGGCAAAAGTAACTTCTATACTTCGTCGTCAGTTAACTGATTCAGATTTGTGCGTTGATGTTGACGAATTCGGGCTATCAAATCGAGACTTTTTTGTCCTAGCATTGATATATTTATACCATAGTTTTCCGCTAGGATTTTTTTTAATTCCCTGATGTCAAAAATAGTACTCCAAAGGAACTAAAAAATTGTTTATTGAAATATTCCAAAGTACCAATATAAAAAATTTTACCTTTTGTTCTTTGGGAAATAAGGACAACAGTTGCGCGGTAAGAGCGCCAAAATTTTTTGGTGCTTTTTCTGTGTGTTATACAAGATAATCTCAATAATAACATCAATAAGTTCACTGCGAAAGCAGGAATTTTGCTAATACAATTTCAAAATTCCTCTCCCCTTTTATTTTCTAGTATTTTTTTGGTATTTAATGGCGAACAATTCTGTAAATTTACCATCGATGACTCGATTTTCGAGTTGTTGGATATTGTGTCGTCATCAATATTGAACTAAAAATAATAAGTTTAGTTTTCGTGTTTTATATTTCTATATTAGGAAGTGTATACCGTTTTTTTCCTCCAGTGGAAAAGCTTTTCACGAACTCCGCCCTTAAACCGATGTTACTTAAAAGTTCCTATATATCAGCAGCAGATAAATATTACAGGCTTCTGTATGTTATATGAGCTTCTGTAAAGCATAGAAATTAAAAAAAAATTATAACTGAAAAATTTGCATAGTATACATATATTCTAAAAAAACACTTTTAGTGGAGATTTCCATACAAAATACTAATTTCACTGAAATTACAGTACATTTTCGAAAATAATGAGAATCGAACTTAAAAGGACATAAGGAAATAGTTATAATATTCAAATACGAAACCGATATTTTTTCCGGAAATTATTTTCGAATAAACAAATAAAATATGCGGTGTATGCGTATTGTCAAGTACTTAATTCTCATGAGTTGAATGATATTACAATTGAACTGCGCGAATTTTAGGCGTAATAAAAAAACGAGTATTTTCGGAAACACAAGCTACACTTTCACTCACATAAGATATAATTAAGATTTTACTTACCTTGTAAAATATCATGTAACTCCACCAATTCCCATTTGACCAGCAATTGATACAAATTTGTATCAGATGAAGGAGTGGTCAACTCGAAATCAAAAATTATGTCTAAATCTGCAACATTTAAATCACTCATTATTTTTTTGACTTTTCACTACACTACACAGCAGACTGCACCGTACGCGAATGTGACGATAAAAACAAATTCGCAGCTCTGAAAATGGGAAATTCTTTGCAAGTTCGTACACGATCATTGAAATCAAAGTGATTTCATTTTAAAATATGTATAGTGTCAATTCAAATCAAATGGTAAACTATCTTGAGTATGGAAATTAAAGGGAAGATATTTATTTCAAATTTAATTTACATTTGAATAAAGGATCAAAATGATCAAAACGAATGAAATCAAATAGCTATCATTTCATTTTTACATTCAAGTTCTTGCGTGTTAATTGTTATCAAAGTGATTTCATTTTAAAATATGTATGTGTCAGTTCAATTTAAAGGGAAAACTTTCTTCAGATTAGAAATTAAAGGGAACATATTCATTTCAAATTTAACTTACGTTTGAATGAATGAATTTTATAATTTAATCAAAATGAATGAAATCAAATAGCTTTCATTTCATTTTTAAGTTGCAACTTTTCTCTGAGTGTAGTATACCTAAAGATTTCCATTAAGTTTTAATTTCGTGACATTAATCCTTTAGCAGATATGGATTTTACAAGGTCCCAATCTCGGCTTTCTTGCGTTTCGGATGCATTATTTTGGAACCTATTCACGGAAAAGTGAGTACATCTTTTATGAACAAAACTCATATCGCTGGAATGGACGATGGTATCCTAAAAAAGCATTTGGAGGAAAATCCTCAGACAGTGGGTAAGGCTCGCTTTGGTTGTAGTGCTATACAAAAAGAATTGCTTTGTCAATAACTTTTGCAATAAAATAAAGTCGGAAGTAACAGGTTGTACATTGTTTATCAACTTTTCACGAATTCGCATTTTATTTGAAAAATATCGTTCGTAAAATTGTTTTTTTTTCAAAATAAAGAAAAACCACTGAAATCAAGATCATACCCTAGTTTAACATACTCATTATCAATAATTGATTAAAAAAAAATCATCGTTTAAAACAAAAAATCATTTTTCGATAGTTTATTTACGAATATAGTTCTCTCTAATTTTACATTTTTTGATGATTTTAAAAATCATAAGTTTATAGACTATCACAAGCATGTTGCTTTTCATACTTTCTAAAGATGAGAATAATAAAGCTAATTTCAGCAAACACTTTTCGAAAACCAAAATACTTTCCACACTTCAAATACGTTAGAATCCTGAAATTAACATCGACAACATGACCAAATATAGATTGATTGAAGTTGAACTGGTTTACGTCTGAAGAAAGCGCGCAAACATTCCGAAGGGTTTCCTCCTACAATCTTCTAAATATAACTTTCTTCTGCTCCCCAAACTAGTAAATTATTCCAATTCGATTTCGAAGGATTACCATTAATCTAAAGAAAGAAAAAAAAAATACAGTCTTGCTTCGTGAATTTTGTGTTCTAGTCTTTGCCGTAACCTGGACCCGTACTCTTCCGAATTATCAATCAATTACGGAACAGGTATCCCGTCTAATTTATGAAGGAATTTTATATCCATGAATTTATCCCAGAGGGTTTTTTACCCGCATCCTTTTTGTCCCCCCTTAAGCTGTAATACATGATGGTGTAGCGATGTGTACATTAGCACATATGACGGTAATGAAAGCTCAGGGATCGCTCATCCTGGCTGAGTCTTTGGTAACAACGTTCTCGACATCCCTCTACGACATGATATACGTATGTAATCATCACAGATATACCACCTTAATAAGGTTTTAGCAAAAATCAATTTGAGCTCGAATCCTGCTTGCGGCATATACCTACAACTTATGCCGGTAATAGTGTGGTTATAGGTGCCTTCAGGACCTTAAGGACTAGGAACAAGTATGTCGCTTACCCTGGAGTATATTTTCCGTCGTCCGGAACTCTTTGTTGACGATATTTCCATAACCGTTGCCATGTGGATGAATTACGGTCATTCTACTCGTTGTGAAAACGGTTTATCTCAAATCTTTATGGCCATGGAAGAGAGTATGAAAAATATCAGATAATTTGTGCTAGTTAGAATAATGGGGCAGGGATCTTCTACGATAAGGAAAATGAATGACACCCTTTTCACTTTTGTCGTACATTTACAACACATTATAAAAAAACTAATGAAATTTGTCTATTAAAACTTAGGTTCCATAAAAAATTTAATTTCATTTACATCGCAATTTTCAGCCAAGTAGATTATGAAATTTTGAAAATTTCCATATTTGTAAAGTGATTGTATAAATAAACACTCTCTCGTTTACTTCGGCAGCTGTCGTTACACAAGCCAAACTAAGCCTATCTAAGTTTCTAATGTCAATGTGTTTGAAGTTTATCGTCTTGGAATTTAAAAATAATTGCTACCCTCCAATTTTGAATTTCAGTATTTTAGAACTCCGGGACGACTCTTAATCTCAAACTTTGAACGCTCGGAATCTTAAACTTTGAACAGAATAAACAGATACTTCTAGAGAAAAACAAAAATTAATTCTTTGAAAAGCGGGGGAGCAGTGTGGGCTAAAATATTTATCTTCCCATGTCATAGGAACCGCTAACGAATGGAGAATTGAAATTTGATACATATGTAGAAGTATCATAGAGGAACACTACGAAAAATGTTATCCACAGGTGTGGGTGTTGAAGAAATGTATATCTCAAGAATCTTTTCATATATCAGCTTGAAATTTGTACTTGCTTGCTTGGTTTGAGGCAAAAAAAACCACTAGGTTATTTGGGAATTTATGTTTTAGAGTACCAGCCTTGAAACAACCAGTGTAAGATTTCCACTTGAACCGCGTTTCGGAATATAACTAAAAAACGTAATTGGTATTTTAAAGGTTGCTTCCCGAACTTTGTCCCGGATATATTTAACTCGAAAAATATACCTACTTATTAACTAGAGTATTTTATTTTGATTTTCAGGGTGTAACATCAGCAAAAATTCATTAGGTTATAAAAATGGGTAAGTCTTTTTATTTAAATTTTTTAATGGGATTTATATTTTGTTTCGGTGTGTTTCTATTAAAAAGCTTGGCATACGGACCTTAACAAAGAAATATTCACAATCTACATGAACAGAGAAAGTGCGTCCGAATCGACCATATGTCATGCACTTACAACAATAAAATTTGTGCCATTTATTTTTAGAGGCTCATCTTGTTATCCCTCCAGTCACTGTGTGAAACTTGAAAATTTGGACAATCTGTAATCGAACCACTTGCCAGTTTGACTTCGTGTTTGCTTTATAAAAGAAACCTGGGAAATCGGACCGAATTTCTGGTTAGGCTTCAATTCGCAAAAAAATTTAAAGTCAAAAGTGTGCCGTGTTTGTTATTATACGCTTTCTTTCTTTTATGATTGTAGTAGATACATCTCTATTATCTTTTTATTCTTTCTTGTTTCTTTTTCTCATTCTACTTTCTACTCTGTTTTTTATCTTCCGTAATTTAATTTAGATTTTAAGTTAGGTAGAGGGCTTGAATTATAAGGATTTTGTGAGTTTTTCCCTAAAAATCAATTTAACTACACAGTAAAAAAAACTTTGTGAAAATAACTGTCCTTTAAGCAGTAAAATATTCGGAATTGATGAAATAAATTTACAAATTATTCAATAAAATTAACAAAATGACGAGTAATTTTTAAGAGTTTGTATTTTTACACATTTTCGTCATGAATTTACTGGCTGAAAAGTAAAATTACAACACCGAATGAAATTTCACACTTTTAATGTGTAAAATTTGTCATTGTGTATAAAATTACACATTTTGCATATAATTTTGATACTTCATGCGTTGTAATTTGATCCTTGTGATATATATTAATTTGGCCGCTTTGTTGTTTAATTCACTTGTTTCGTGGTTGTGTGTAAATCGTGATTTAAAATTTAAAAAGAAAATAATGAAAAGAATGGAATTTTTTCATGGTAAGCTACCATAGAAGGAAATTTGATTAAATGTTGGTTGTTTTCCGGCGTCAGTAGGGTTTCTGGTGTGAAACCCCAACACGAAATCCCCGACTGTTGATTAATCGCTGTCCTTGAGGACATGACAGTTGGAAAACCTTCACTGGTTACGCCAGTTTTATAAGATTGTGTTGGACTAGGTCCGAAGAAGCTGTTTCGTCATCGGAGGGCATAGACTCGTCAGAGGGTGTATCATGCCTACTATCCAAATTGCTGAGCATAATTTCTATATAGCGCACTCGAAATTAAGTTTACGATCTCGAATTTTAAACTTTAGCTAATTTCCCGCCATCGCAACCCTATACTAAAGGAGGTGGCGCTGAAGATCACCTAATATTTCAACCAATTTGTATAATGTTTATAGTGTGTGAAGTTTGTGGCTTTAAAACAAATAAATTAAATTTGTATAATAAACATGCACATTTTTTACTTTCTACCCTTTTTGACCTATATCTTGGTTTTTTTTCCCAATTGTCATATGCTGATTTATCTCATTGAATTTTTTCAATTGTCGATTGTTGTGTCCTGTACCCTTCAAAATACATCTGGGAATTCATCTGCCGATCTTTCGCTTGAAGTTTATTCATTTATATTATCAATAAATTAATAATAATAATAATAAGCAAACATAAACATCTAGCATTTTTGTTGTACATACGCATATGTAGTACATATTAGTTTTTCCCACCGTTTGTAATTTTACGCATTGTAAAATTTTGCCTTTCCACACCAGCAGTAAATTTACACATTTTTAGCGATTAATTTCCACACTTATGTGTGAATTTCCGCATTAATAGTGATGTGTTTCAGCGTAAGTAGTAAAAATCACAAGAGTGCGTAAAGAAATTTGGCAATAGTAATTTTACTGCAATAGTAATTTTACTGTCTAGGTAATTTAGTGCCTACTCTGAAAAATTGTTTACTGTGTAGTTCTAAGGCATTTGCGAAATATAACAACAAATAAATTTTATTCAACATTGAAGAAGACAGTTCTAGTCTAATCACTTGAATTCAATTCTAAACCACCACTGTGTAATACTTAACAATTTAATAATGTTGATGTATGTAGATATGGTTTTGACTACTTTTTAAATTGGACCAAGTTACTCTACATATTTTTATTCGAACCGGTCCTATTAAAAAATAAAATACCTTCTAATTGGACAGATAACTAGATCACCTGCTAATCGAACCGGGATATGGTCAACTTAATCAGGTTTCATAGTTCAGGGTGTTCTCCATCCAATGTAATTTCGGTTTGAAATTGCCTGTACAAATATTAAGCCTGGACGTCGTTACAAACTCAATTTCGTTTCCAACACAAATTAATAAAATACCTGTCGAAGGATTATCAACAACATCATCACGGTGAATTATATGTTTGCAATTAGCTGGAATTTTTTCGTTCAGCCTATTCCAGTATTCAAACAACAGGGTATTTGCCCTTCCGTGTCACATTCCATCCAACCCTATGGTAAGCAAACTTCTGATGGATTTTACCAACTACCTACCCACTATTACCTCCACTCGTTGGCACATAGCATTTGCGGAAGTTGCGACCAGGTACGTTAGAAGGGTAGTTACAGTCCGCCCCATTGACGTGAATACCAGAAGCGAAGAACTAAAAGCATTTTGTCAGTTGATGAATGTTAGTATGGGGGGGGGGGGGGGATGAGGGAAAAACTCGCGTCAGGTTCACCAAGATAAAGTGTAACCTTCTGTGCGGTGTATGGTGTCGCATAGTCGGAAATATGTGACACACCTGTTGTATGGAACTCAATGCTCTCTATGTGGGAAGATCGATCCTTTTCATTCATTTATACACCGTGAAATGAGTTTTATGTATCTCAGGGACGAATAGAACTTGTACACCATAGTACGAGTATAGCTATGTTTTAAGTTTGCTTGGGCGTATCAAGAGTACCTTTAAAACACTCATACTCATTACAAAACTCTATAAAGCTACCGTATTATATCCCTTTCAGCTTGTCTACAATTCCTGAACGTTTCAGCTGCCAACTATATCTTTTTACTGAGCTACTTTTTCTAAGCGACCTTAACATGAAGGAATTGTTATTTTTCCGTTCAGTAGAAGCGAGTTCTCGTTTATGGTCCAATGGTACCGTCTTGTTTTCGAAACCCCAAGCAACATAAACGTACTCGAAGGACGTATCACATATTGATCAATTCGGTTTTCGGCGAGCATGTTTTACACCCCGATCCCAAAGAGCCATGATGTCCTTATTTTTACAAATAACCCATTAACTATGTTTCTCTTAGTAAAGAGGACCGGACTATATGAAATGTTACTTCCATAAAAATATTGAGATCCGAAATTTAAGAAATTTTCTTCATTTATTCTTCCTCAAGTGGTAGGGGGTATCCATAATTTCCTTGGCTTCAAACGAGAGAAATTTAAGAATTTAACTCGCAATCCCATCCACCTTAGTGAAATGTAAACAATATTGAATTAAATTAAAAAAATATTTCCAAGATAAAGAATATTGCAAAAAAAAGGAATAGAACCATTTGAAAATTTCTTTTTATCTTCTTTCAAATTTATTCATCGTTTCGCATTAATTTTCAGTCGTTTTCGTCCTTAAATTATAAACTCTTAAAAATCTACTCGCAAGAATACAAAATCGAAACGGTGGAAAGAAATTCAATTAGCAATGATCCCCAAAATCAAATTTTGTTTAAAAACCAACGTGAAAAAAACCTAAGTAAATAAAATTCGTTTTCTAGATCGGATTTGCTAGCCTTCAGGACTTTCCGGAAAAGGTATACCGAAACAATTTTGCTAATTAAAAATTGAAGAACAAAAATTATACAGTGATTAGGGATGGTTCTTATTTGACGTTGAGCTTCTATTTTTCAATTTTTTTTTTGTAAACTTTTGTCACTTTTTCCATCGTTCTTTTACTCAGTTATAGAAAGTTTTTCCATTCTTACGAAGGACTTGAATTAACGGAACGGAATTAACAAGAAAAGTTCTTTAACTATGTTTTCTTAACTGTCACCTTCATAAGCGTTTTTTTTTTGTATGACGATAAAACCTTCGTTCATCGCTCACACAGTAAAACAAAAACCAAGTCAGTTTACTTTATAAATGTCACGAAGTCCATATATAAAAGTATTAAAGGAGTTTTACGTAACTTATCTCATCAAAAAAGTGAAGTCTTTTCCGAAATGTTTCAGATTTGATTTATAATGAAAATGGATGATTTCGCTTTCAAGATTAAGATAAATTGCGATAACGATAATAATAATTACAGACATTGCGATAGTAATGAAATGGTTTGGTTCTTAATTCATATTTTGATTTTAAATCAATAGTTGGGTACAAGAGCGCCCATAAACAAATTGATTGCTTTCACTTGATTATTTATTTTTTTCCCTACAGAAAATAAAATTTTTTTCTAATAATTTAGATGAACAACAGCGTAGAGTAAGATTTTGAAATCTGTTCTGTTTAGTTTCACTTAAACATATCAGAATCTGATTAATTTTTGAATCACACTAAAAGAAGCTTTACCTACGATTTTAATTTAATTTTCTTTAAATGTTAAGAAATGATTTCTTACAGGTTTTAGAGTGACGGAAAGGTATACTATTTTTTTAATAACTTTGTTAAAAAAATAAAACACATTGTATTTTCACACTTCAAAAGCTATTCAGACATTGAATCCATTAAGGGAGAACACTCCTTTACATGATCGAAAAATACATGATTTTCAAGAATTATTTTCTCAGGTATAATAACTCGAAACGCTTTGAAATTTTTATGACAATTTAATGCATAATTCAAAAGCACAGTGTAATTTTTTCACATTAAAAAATCGATGTTAAATTCAAAAAAGGATGGATGTTAATATCGTCTCGTTTCTTCTGCGTACACTCTAGCGTCCTTAATTTTAATCTGAACCAAAAAAACAAAAAGTTTTTGTAAAATTTGTGATACTAGCTTCTAGATGACGTCGAATAATTTAAAGAAAAAGTTGAAATTGCATGTTTTTACACAGTTTTAAATTTAAAGTGCATTTTTCGCTAAAAAAATCGAATTTAAAATACGAAAAAAATATTTAAAAAAATTGTTTTTCAAAAAACAATTAATGTCATCTAGTAGAGAATTTAATTATCTATGAAATGAGCCGTCATAAAGCCAAATCGGTTCAGTAGAATTTTCTCAATCGTGTACGCAAAATCGAAAAATTATAGTTCGAGAAAAACGCGTTTAAAGTTTTGGAAACAATAAAAATACCATATACTCGTCACCCGACCCCTCCACTTTATGAGCTGTAACTCGTAAACACTGCAGATTTCGACTGAAATTTTTTTTAGAGAATATTCTTCAATAGTTTAGCAATCGATTAAGACTATTTCCAAAAAATCGATTTTTTTGACCCGATAAAGGAGTATCCCCCCTTAATTACATATTTATTATAAAGTTTTTAATTTTACTTTATTATTTTAATAATAAAGTATTGTTATCGATTTTTTAAAAAAAAAAATTTGCTACCCTGAACATTTTTTTTTCCACATTTCATGACTAATAGACACCAAAAAAGCAAAAAAAAATTTCAGTCCGTCTGTGCGCCGTCCGCCGTACGCCGTACGCAAAACGTTTGAAAGCTTATAGCTCTCAAACTCTTTGAGCTATTAAGTTGAATTTTTTTTTGTTGGTAGACTGAGTGGACCCCTTCAAGTGCCCACCTTTTGAGTGGTGGGGGTGTGAGGGGGGAGGTGGGGGAAGCGTTTTGGACGGAAAATTTTTGGTTTCTAGATCTCAGTAACCGCTTAGACTAAGAGGCTGAAACTTGGAATTTATATAGAGCATCAATAGTGGACACATTTGCAAAAAAGGGGAGGATATGGGTGAAGGGGTGTGGGAGTGGGGGGAATAATAATGCATCCGAAACGCTCGAAAGCCGAGATCGAGACATTCTAAAATCTATATCTCCTAATTGGTTTATGTCACGAAATTAAAACTTGATGAACATCTGTGGGCATACTAGGAGAATACATCGGAAACAAATTTTTGAGTGGGGGAAGTGGCGTACGGAGGTGGGGGGTAAAAAACTTTAGATTACGATATCTCAAGAACCAATTACACTAGTAAAATAAAATTTGGTTTCTGTATTAAAGTCAACAAATAAAGTTTTCTGAAAATAAAATTTTTTAAGGGGGCGGTGGAGTATGGAAGTGGAGGGGATAAGAATTTTTCTATAAAATCACGTCTCATATCTCAAGAACAGTGTATGATAGATGCTTAGAATTTTTACCACAAGTAGGCCCAATAGACCCCTAGCAGGAAAAAAAATTTTGGAGGTGTGCGGGTAGGGGGTGAGGGTGGGGGAGGGTGAAAAGGAAAAAGTTTCGATTTTTATATCTCGAGAACCTATGAAGATATAAAGCTGAAACTTAATATTTGGATTGAACTGTAGTAGTAGCATGTTATGCATGGTAATATTTTATATTGGTAGTATGGTACGGGGGTGGGGGGTGTTTTTCCTAACTATAGAACAGCTTATGCTATAAAGTTGAAACTCGGTATGTATATGTAAATCAACTAGAAAAGTCATTTAGATTGAAAAAATTCAAATATCCATTGGCATACAGAGGGGGAGCGAAAAAAATTATCAGTGAAAATGGAATACATATATTTTCACGATTTTCATCATATCTATTAGGTCTTTCCAAATATTGAATCCATTTTTATTCTACGGCTTCTTCATATAAATACCTAGAAAGTGTTTTCAGGATTTTTTGAAATTCGACCCCTACGATGGTGTAAAGGGGTTATATACATTTTGACGAACTCAGCCATATCCCTCAGGTCTGATTAGATATGGAATAACTTTTTACTTCCACGGACTTGTTTAATAATCACCTAAAACTTGTTTTCAAATGTTTTCCTTTTTCAACCCCTAAGAGGGTATAAACGGGTTGAACACGTTTTCACGAATTCCGTCATATCTCTTAAGAGTGATAAGACATCGGATTGGTTTTCACTTCCTCGGGCTTTCTTTATATATATCTAAAAACTCATTTCAGGATTTTTGGATATTCAACCCCAAAGTGGGTTCAAGGGGGTTGTATATATTTTCACAAATTCCCACATATTTCTTAGTTCTAATGAGATATTGAATTCATTTTTACTTCTTAAGGCTTCCTATATAATCGTCAAAACGTTAATTTCAGGATTTTTAGATATTCAAGATATTCTTAGGATTGATGAGATATTAGATTGGTTTTCACTTCCACAGACTATTTATATAATCGCCTACAAACGCATTTCCGATTTCATATAATGGCCCAAAACCAAATCACGAAAAACCTCCTGATCACGTAATAACTACGTAGTAAAATATTACTACTTAAATTGCGTCCCGGAGTATGACCCAATTATGTAATTCATATTTTATATGTGGCAGCGGCGTAAGTATTCTAGGGCGACCCCATTCTACCCATTTTTTTATGTTTTCAGTCACATAGTAACCTACACCGCATCAATCTTAAACGCGTTCCGAACTTCTACCCGAAAAATAATAAAGTTGCGCCCAGACTGTTGGCAGATTTTTTTTATAGTTTTATTATTAAAATACTAAATGTAATATAACAATATACCTAAACAGTTAAAATCTTTAACAACATTAAATGTTGGCAATTAATGGCCAAGATAGGATATTGCAAATTTACTTGTCTCAAAACGACTTACATTTCCACTGTGAAATTAAAATTCGAAAATGTAATAAACACATACATGGCTTTGTAAAATCACATGCCTAGATAATATTAAACATAAATCACATGGCATATGTAATTTTACAATTTGGATGGTGAAATTATCTTCATTGAAATAATTTATAGTACCAACCATATACTTAACTTTACCACTTAAAGGGTAAATTTTACAAGTAGCCACATGGAAAACTACATTACTATTTGTAAATTAATTTACATAATACTTGACGTAAATCTAAAGTTTTAGAAGTAAAATCTTATATTAAAATTTAGTGGAAGGAAAAATTCCACGAACTAAGCACAAATTTAATCTTTATCGTGACTTTCTAATAAATTGTTAATAATATTATATATCTTAAAGATGAAGTAACATTTAAACAAAATCAGGCAGTTTTTACATACTAATTATAAAAAATCGAATTGAGATGTTTACTTACAGATATCCGCACATGAATCGACGCACGTTTTCACTATCTTCCTTTATTTATATTATGCCGAGATGACAAGTATTGCCAGCAATTTCGGCCTTAATTTTATTTTTTTACATTGAATCATTTTATTTATTAATGTTTTGGAATGTATTTTTCACTACGAGTTGTTGTAATTTCTACCTCTTTGTAATTTAACATAGAATTTCATGTAAAGAACTTAATTACATAAAGGTAATAGCGTTTATACATGAAATAGGTAATTTTATCCAGGATATGGGAATAATTTTATTACATTAAATGTTGTAAAATTACAAATAATTTTTACTGTGTGTATTTTTTATTAAAATGTAAATTCATATTTACTACTGACCAATTCGGAACATAATTTTCGAACTAATCTACTCAAAATTTCTGTAAACCTGATGAAAGGGAAAACAGATTCGTTCTTAAAAGCCAGATGGACCTTCCGTTACCACACATACGACATGGCATACTTTAATTAATATCATTAATCCCGACTAAACACAAGAACCCTTAATAATCCCTGTTCTATAAAACAGCTTGTTTTCTATTCTTAACTTTTTGTTTAAAGATTACATTCCGGAAAAGTTATTTAATAAACTTTTTTATTTATGGGCTATCCGAAGCATCCCCGTACACAGCAAAACATTTCTGTGGCAATTTAATTGAAGTTTGTCCAGAAGAATTTCTTTATTAAATTCCAAAATTTCACCACAAGAATTCCGCTTTCCTATGAGCACAATAAATTAATCCCAATCTATGTATGGAGTATTGTAGTCCTTGTTCATTACTTGGATTACTGCGTACGAGGGGTTTTAATTTAATTTTTGCTGTAGAGGTCTGAATGGGATTACAGGCAGTGTGCATCACATTATTAATTCCGGGAATTTCATGAAAAGTATTATACGCGTAATGAGTTTGTAATGCAGTTTTCATAAATTTAAGTAATCATCGACAACAAATGAGGTGTTTGCATATTATTAAAATTGAATAAAGCAGGAATTGTGAAGCTTTCCCTCGAGGATTTAAACTATTTATTATTACAACAAGAAATCATAATAACTGTTTGATTACTCTGAATAAAATGCAATGGAAGCCGATTGGAGCGAAGTAAATTTTATAATTGCTAATGGTTTCAATTCGAGAGAACTAAATCCAAAAAATGTCGGTTATTACTGTATTATTTTAATTTATCAAGCCGATTTCATGAGATATAATTTTCATCAATAATTTTAAAGAAATAATAAATAAGTACATTAATTCTATGAATCCGAATTCATTAAATATTTTGGGATAGCAAAAAAAATAATGACAATATCATTAGCTACTAAAAATAATGCAAATGATTATTTAATAATGTTTTTACAAGATTTAATGCTCATTATCGAAGTTTGAACGACGCCTGGAGCAAATATTGAATCCAACACGAGAAAAAGAAGCTTTTGATGTGAAGGAAATTTAGATGAATTCTGTTTAAGACGAAAGCTTGCTATTATGGCAAGCAACACAGCCACGTACCACAAACGTACACCAAATGCTACTTTTCTCCACAAGAGAAAAATCCTTCATTTGATGAAAAATTGAATTTCGAAAATTAAATAAAGCGACTCTTATGCTTCTTGAACAGAGCTCGAAAATACATTGAGTCGGAGCTGTTTGCAACAATTGGGAAATTAATTCGTGTGAAATTCAAGATTAGAAAAATCGGTTTTATGTTTGTATTAGCTTACGTACTTTAAGGAGTTTAGTATAGTAGCTACTCCAAGAGGGTGGACAACTTTTGCTCATCTTGCTAGGTCTAAGTCCACGCAGTCCCGCGCAATTGTCGCTAAGGATTAATAAACGGATGAACTAATGCGGATTTTGTTCATTGCCCATTTCAAACGCCGAAATTTTAAAACTGCTGTGGGTTAATACTGTATTTATTCATTTATAAATCATTTATAAAATCCCTTAAGACGACTGATACTCTAATGATATTATTAGGATGTCCTTGATACAGGGCTTAATAAACCCTGCTATTATTGGAAGGGTTTTGTACGGGTCTCCTGAACCACTATAAAACATATTTACACACACACACAAATTTATATCCAATAATCGATTTAATAATAATAAGTGAATACAAGGAACACCATACAACCAAATCGAAGAGATTCTATCCTTCGTCGAAGAAATCCGCTCCCTACGTTTTGATTCTCAATGTGCGGAACAAAAATCATTTGAATCGAATTTAAAACCATTTGCCCCTCATTCCCATCCCACCCACCATTTCAGCCGGAACCAAGGCTGACGAGAAACAACTCACAGACCCATATCATCCCTTTTGTTATCGTTGACGATGAGTCAATCAGAGCCATTATCGTCAGAAAGAAGGATCTTGTAAAGCATCAGTGCCTCCATAGCTTCCGCTGTTGCGTTGTAAAATGAATTTTAAGCAGCCCTTTAAAATTAATCCAAAAGGAAAGGAAATAGGCGGGAGCAAGAAATAGTCCTTTATGCCTAAGGTTCGTGGAACGAAGAGTTTGTTCGTCGAACATTTTTATCCCGAACAGCACCAGAAAAAAAACCAATTCAGGACTACCTTCTACCTCAGCTTCTTGTAGCATCCTGTGGGAAAAAAATTCTACTTTGTTAGCTTCGAAATCCGAAGAATCAATTTTCTAGCTTAATATTATGATAATCTAAGTAATGCCATCAAATGCGAATAAGGAAAATCCATTGAAAACGCGACAAATTGCTATTGCTAGTGAAAATCAAATAAAGCGAGGCGGTACTTTTAAGGACTTTTTTTATTTGAAATACCAAGTACACAGAATGTGGCTGAAATTTAATTCAGTTCTCCTTTTCTAATTCGTTCTTCTTGCAGATTCGTTTAGGATGCGTCGTTCGTCATTTTCGCCTTTTGGGGCTAGCAAGGAGCCGCTTATTGTCGTCGAAGAATCGGGTAATTTCGAAGAAGATGAACAGTCCAGCTCGAATACTCCTACGCAGCGAGCAAGTCTCGATATTGATTCGCCAGTTAATCCATATCTTCTGTCGCCGTGGCGGGATCCGCGCGAAACTCGGAAGCATTCGTTGCCGTCGCAACAGGTTACCGAAGGAATCACAGCCAGCCAAGTTCGAAGATTGTCGGAACGGGGCGGCGAAGGATCCGGACCAAGTCCAAAGGAAGCCGCTTTTCTTGCGACACTATCACAAGCGCCAGCCCCGTCCGGTCGCCGACATTCAGTCGTCACCATTTCCAAAGTTCCAACGACGCTTTTCGGAAGAAGTCGACGAGAATCTGTAGCTGCATATCCGCTTCCTAATAGGTAAATATTCTTCTCCTTTTTCTAGCTCGTCTAACGTACGTTCCAGAACAAAAGAATATCTTGCATGTGTTTACTTCTTCTTGTTGCAGTCGTGTTCTTGGATCGCGAAGAGAAAGTGCCACATCCGTAGGACCTCCATCGACTGATCACTTGGGCAGCATTCACAATCTTCAACTGGACATCATGGACGACATCGTTCAATCCCGGAAGGCCCGAATGAAACTCTGGACGACCAGCAGCGAAAAGGTCTGCGAAGTTCAAACAGTGGACGAAGCTGGTTCCAGCACATCCCAACGCTACACAAATAGACGCTTTTCCGACTTCATCGGAAGTGCTCTGCCTACAATACCATCGCATCGACGAGCCTCCGAACATCCTGCCATTATATCACCGTGCCTGACTACTCCTTCTGGATCGACGCAACGCCGAAAAAAATCCAATTTTCTCGGATCGAAATCTGAACTGGGCACGATTCTCAGTAACCTAACTTCCTCTGCAATGGAAATCAATAAGTGCGACGAACAAACGCCAGCAAAGGCCAAGGCAAGCCCATCTAGTTCCACTCTAGACCCCAATGTTGGGCGTTCGACCCGCTCGAATAGCTTTGACGTGTCGCTCCTGCAGAATGCCAAGCAATTCATTTCGGATACCGAGGACAAAGGAGCTGCAGCTCTGTCCGGCTGGTTCACGAAACGACATCAACCTATCGCCAAAAAGAAGAGCATTCGAAGCAAAAGTACAGCCATGGCCATATCCAAGGATATGCTCGATAAGATCCAAAACAAGGACGGCAAGGAGAACAAAAGGACGACACGAAGTAAACAAGGTAAAAATCCCATAGTTGATGCCCATGTAATTGGTAGTGCAATCGAAGGATTCCTCCGGAAAAGTACGTCGTCGTCGAGCACATCGACTAGCAAAGGAGCTATTCCGAAGGAAACGCGAAAGAAGCCCGCGGCACCTACCGTCCGATCCAGCCTTAATTGGTTTGGGAAAGGCGAAGAAGACGACTCGAAAGATACCTGCGATTCGTCCTTGTGTTCCACGCTCAAGGACCTCTTTGTAAAATAATTAGCCGGGAACTTTAGCTTTAAGTTAACTTAAGTGTCTACTACTAAATTAACAACTTCACTGTAGAAAGTTTAGTAAATTGTGGTGCCAAATAAATAGGAAATATTTTTCTTTTTGTATTGTAGGTGTACGTGAAAATCATTTCGGGAAACTCTTCTTTCCGGGAATGGAATTTTTCTTGAGACAATTTTAATAAGAGCATGAAACCTAAAATATATTTTGACTATTTCCTACTATCTGATTTGAATTATAATTTAATCGTATCTACTGTTCACACTGTTCTAAAATAAATTTGCGTAAGATTTCAAAAAGAGTCCTGTAAATATTTTGTAGAAGAAAATAAGGTTGATGTGCTCTTTAAAAAATGTATGTAACAATAATTCAATATTATTTCATAGTAATTTATTAAATGTGTTAATTGATTTTTATAAATTAAAAGAAATTATTACGGAAGTGACTTACATGGAAATACTAACTTTTAGAATTGCGTAAAAGTTCTAAATTAGTTATAACTATAGGCGACATGGCACATAAAAATTAAAGATATGAAAAAAAGAAAATTATAACGCGGAAAAGAAAATGTGCACATATTAAAAAAGGGAGAGAATATACGTTTATTAAATAGGAATATATTTGTTTAAATATTTAAGATACATGTTATATAATAGATCGCACAACTAACTAAATAAATAAGATAACTTACGAAAAATCAATCAAAAGAAACTTTAACTACTTGAATACCTGTCCATCTGTTGATTTCATATAAAACTATTATTTAGTAATTTCAATGATATTAGTGTAAATACTTAAAACTCTAAACATCGTTTACTTTTTTTTTAAATTTTTCTATTTCGAAATATAAAATCATAAGACTCATTGCAACAAAATACCCACAATATTTGAAATAGACTGCGTGTTATCCTAAATCACATCACTTTATTATAATCACTGTGTCTCTTCTGTACAAAATTTATTATTGCTTATTATAATTTAAAAAATATATAGAAAATACGATGAATAAAATAAACAAATCTATAACGAAAATTTCAAATGCAAGAAACACAAATAAACACGCAATATAAAAAAATAGTTTTAAAAAATCATTCCAATTTATAAATGTTAGAAATTAAATGTGCAAAAGACTTTAAACAAAAAACACACATGTTATAAACTTAAAATTCTATTTTTAAGCATTAATTAAATCAGATGTAATCAAACAAATTAAACTCTACACCACAATGTAAAAGAAATAAGAATAATACAAAAACTGTTACTAGTCTACAATAACCGACTTGGTAATGAAAATAATACTACAAATATAGAAATAAATTTTACAAAAAAAAACAACAAATATATATAATATAACAAAATACAAAAATTCACGTTATATAAATGTTTAACTCTCAACTTAATTAAAATTAACAAAAAAAAATTAAGTAACATCACTACATGGAGAGATAAAATGACTGCAAAACAAAAAGACAAACACGATAAGAGATTATTAATTATTAAAAGAAAATTCTTTTCTATCGAATTGAAATGGCGTATGTAACAAAATAATGGAAAAAAATTAATAACAAAACTATTTCTGTTTTCCTTAAAACTCTTAATCAGTTAATGTTTTCGGCGAATTAAAAAAGATTATTTGAATTAAAATTTTATTGGATTTATGCAATTTATTTTTAAGAGAGAAACCGTGGATACAAAAATGGTATGTCAATAATTAATATCTTTTGCGATCCAAAGAATATAAATTAAATAAGTAAAAAGCAATTTTAACGGATGAAATTACAGGATTAAATCTACTATCTATCTATACTAGGTTTTTCTTGCTTTCACAAGGAATAGCGCCCAATGTACTGCAGGAATGAATTAGTTGTACTCTAAGGTCAGGACACCTAATAACTATATTATTTTTTAATTAAAATTTTTACTGATGAAGTTAAGTTCTTTTCACTTATTTTATTGATTGGTGTTTAAAGAAAACAATTTTAGGAAAACAAAAGCTCATCACAATTTTTTTTTTGTCAAAACATGAAAAACCCGCCAATAAATAAATCCCACCTAAGGAGATAATATATGCATTGACAATACCATCGATTTTCTGTAAAATGAAGCAAAACTTTTATTACTAAATAATACTAATTATGCTGTGGACAATGTATTCAATAATAACAAAACAAACTACCTATATTTTGTATTTTTACTAAAATTTTTCTCATTCACACGTTTCATATCGATGTTACACACAAACTAGATTTCTTGTAAATATTATAAAAATAGGGAATAGCTGCAAATCTTATTTAATTTATCTATAAACTGTCAGAAACGGTTTATAAATAAGAATTTCAATTGGGTCCTATTATCTCAAAAATGGCTACAAACTAAAACTACGTTATATTTTGAAATAAAATTATAACAATCTCGGTTTCAAATTTACAATTGATCAAATTTCCAAGGTCTTATTTTGTACTGTACGAAAAAATTGCTGTCTATTCCTTTTCCTATTAAATATCGAAAATAGCTTCAAAATATTTAAAAAAAAAACTCTCAGAAAACTTCTGAAGATTGATAGAAAATACTCGACCTAAAATGTATAATTATTGTTAAAATCAAATAAAAACACACAGCAGTCATGATCGGCTGCAAGCCGATCGGATGATACTCTAGATGAAATACTGAACTCCAATTTATTTTGTAGTTGGGGATAAAGTAGAATTACGTGTGTGCATGTTGTATGTCCTTTATTAAGGACTCCAATTTGATTGCTACTCAAACCTAGAAGACAATATTCAGTGTTTAATTTCATATCTTGAACTGGGTGAGTCACCGAAAAAAAATTTTCTTTTTGAAGGACTTTCACATGGAAAGTGCAGGAAGAACTCACTCGATTTCTTACATATTTATTCTTTTCCTTGGAACCATTCAAAAAGTAATGTGAACAAAATTTCAAATTCGTAGCTTGAAGCGTTCAAAAGTTATCGGAAAATATTGTTGAACACGTGTCTTCAGGATTTTTTGTATGGAAGGTACCAGAAGGAGTAAAGGGATTTTGCTGACTAGTAAACCCGAACTTCGTTTTCACTCAAAACTAATTTGTACAAAATTCCGAATGCATAGCTAAACAATTACTTGAGTTATAGTGAGTTCCGTAAATTAAATGAAGACATTTTGACAGGATATTTGTATGGCAGCTACACGAAGGACTAATAGGATTTTCTTCATAATCATACATTTAGCTCCAACTATTGGAAAATTAACACTTACAAAATTTCAAAGTCGTAGCTTAAACCCTTCTGAAGTTATCGGCCAATATTCTTGAACACGTGTTTTAAGGACATTTTGTAACCCGAAGGAGTAGGACGATTTTGCCCGTTAACAAACTTAGCCTTACAAATTCAACCAAACATCCAGATTCAAAATTTCAAGATCCTAGGCGAAGGCGTTCTTGAGTTATCGAGTTCACGGACAGACGGACGGACGGACGTCAAGCGGATTTGAGGCTTTTGGCCACAAATAAACAAAAAATAATATAAAACTTTTTTTGTCCGAGGCTTGGTTCTATGCGTTACAAACTTTTGGGCTGGATTAAACTTGTAATACTCTTTATGATTTCATCTAGAGTATAAAAATAACAACTATTTTCTTTATTATCATGTAAACAATATTTAGCTGTAATTACATTTTTTTTATTTGATACGTAGAAAATAGAAAGTAGTAAAATAGTGAAAATAATTCATAGAAAATATTTTTGTATAGGAAAAAGCAATGTGTGTATTAAATTTTTGAATAAACAAGGAGACTAATTGGGAAAACAAAAAAACAAACAAAGAACTATCTTGAAGCTCTAACAATCTAACAATATTACTAAAATATACTATCAAAAATCTACTCGTACAATAAAAATCTTGTCAAATTGTGCAATTATATAAAATAAAAAAATTAAAAAAAAAACAATTTAAAACATTACCCAATGTTATTACACTACTACCTATAGTATATGAGGGACTAACCGTACCCGTGTTCTTCTAACGTTAATTAAGAATGAAAAATGTTTAACACAAAGTTACGATGATGTCTAATTAAAAGTTCCCCGCCCTCACTCATTAGAAAAATAGATAAACTTTATTAAACATGTAATTAATTTTAAAAAGTTAAATGTGCTATGGCAAAAGGCAGGTGTATGATATGACGATGATGAGTATGTTGTCGATGCTGATATAAAAATGATGAGAATGAAATATTATGAAATCGAGAACGTACATAAAATTATGTACGTACGAGTTTGTGTGTATCTTTAGAGTATTTAATATGTCTAATTATATAATTAAAAAAAAAAATTAAATGAATAATAAAAAAAGAGAATTCTCTTGTTAACATTGTTTCGAAACTTTTTAATTATTTCGCTCAGGGCGTTCATCCCAGAAGAAAACACGTACCATCCATCTTTGCAAGGTAAGCAAGCCATGTCAATGTCTCGAAAGAGATACACGAATATGAAGATAAGTAGAATTCATTAGTATCCTGCAAAATATGCCGAAGACAACTTTCAACATTCATCAGTGTAATGTGTGTGCGCTTCATTATTCATTAAAGGTAGAAAAATCACAGACAGCAAAGCATTAATGTTTATTTAGTAAAAAAAAATGTCTTATTTCATTGTTATTTCTTTATTTTAGTACCTTCATCCTTCATTACGAAGGAGATATCCCACCAAATTGCCATATTTGTGAATCAGTTATTTCATTCAATTTATCATTATTCTCGAGCATTTCAAACGATAATGATTCATAAATGAATCGCCAACATCTCGTAGTTTGCGAACGTTCATTAATTTGCTAGGATGTGAGTATACGCAATTCACACATGGCTTTAAAGTCATGTCAGATAATATTCTTATTCTTATTCTTACATTTTTGACTAGAGCACTCATAAAACTTTATTTAGTAGACCAGAACTTGGTTGGGGTTGAACCAGAACTTACCAGAAACTCAATAAAATCAGTGGATTATAGACTGTCGAAACTATCACGTTCTGTTGACGTCAAACGTTTAATTTCTAGGACTTCCTGACTACCTCAAAATCTTCATCGTCTTTATACCGATGAAAAGAAGTTCTAATCGGATAAACGTTATCATTTCAATCGAAAAGAAATTGTGCATCCAACTAGACTCTATCATCGCATCAAGTACAAAATAATTCACTTGACTGTAAGAGAAAAAGTCATTACGTTTCGTCATGGGTTGAAAAAAAGGCTCATATTACTCGTATGTGGATGTGAGCTGCCTATGACAATATCATTCTTCATTCTTCTAATATAAAATACACGCCGTCATGGTAAAGCTTCCGCTTAAGCCAACGATTTATAAATGACATTTCCGGTGTAAGACACTCTATAGTATCGCCGTCTAGATGTCAATTTTGTATCGGATGAGGACCACATATCTGGCGTAACATACATACGTATGCACATAAGAAATGATTTTTGTCTTGGGGTAATGTAAAATATTGATTTATGCCCTTGGCATTATGTGGATAATAGTTTGGAAAGATGATACGTTGCCTTAGGTCAATTATTTAAATATGGAATTGTGTGTACACTGTACACACTGCCTTAATACAATGTTCAGGATTATTATTTTGAAAAGACCGTGATTTTTTTGTAAGCTGGAAAAAAGGAAATATTTAAAGCAACTTCCCGAAAAACAGAAATAAATGAAAGTAAAATTCGAAGCTAGATATCAGAATAATTTGTTTAGCTACGTGTAGTGATTGCCACAGGAAACTACTCCAAAATAATGGTTATATAGCGGGTATTTACCCAGAAGTGGGGATTGGAAACGCGTGAACTCACTTCTTATTATTTCTGATTGCAGTTGAAAGCACTTGAACTATGCTTGGAAAAATAGCTGTGATAGCACATTGTAAAAACGTCAACCTTTCTTTATTTGCACTTCACTTCTAGTGGCAGTGATGACCGCTAAGTGAGTTTTTTCACAATTTACTCATTGAAATTAAATGGTAACACCACTGTAACAACCTGAAAAAGGCACTTTTTCGAAAAAAATTTTTTAATGGAAGGAAAGAAAATAGACTAATAATATTTAGGGAAGTTATTAACCATGTACACTCTTAAAAATTTTTTAGTAAATTTACTACTAAAATAATAGGAAATTAAATTCCTACTATAGTGCATGTAATATTATACCTGTTTGATTTTACTACATTATTATGTAATTCTTTACACTGCAAGTGTAGTATTTTTATATAAGAACGTAAGTAAAGTTACTATATGTAGTTGGTATTTTTGCATCCAGTTGGTTGTATGATTGATGTAAATAATGTAAACATACATATATATTAATGCGATTTTACTTATTTCTGTGGTAATGTACATCATGCAATTTTGCCCAAAATATGACGTACATTTATTACATTTTTGTAGTAATAATTTACTCACGTTAAATTTTCATCCATTAAACATATTGTTTCCACAGAGCTTCCTTTTCAGTTCCTCCTTTTCTTTCACACAATTTAATAGCAAGTCGTATACATAAGTTTTATAATATTTATTTTAGTTTAATATGAAAATAGATTGCCAATTTCGTTCTGGTCTTAAATGTTAATGAACTGAACATATACGTAGTGACTATTTAAATTAATTTTCAGTGCTATTGATTTTTATTATTAAAGTGTTAATTTTGTTAATATTATTAATGTGTGTTTTATTTAGGATAATATTGAAAAAAGTATCTAAATATAAATTCAATTGATTGTGAAATTGCCTTAGGATATATCATATTCAAAGTATAAAAAAAGCATATTATTTGCAAAATCAGGTGAATAAAGTTGAAAACATCGTCTTTTACAACAATGGATTTTTCAATAAAGATGTACGCAATCTTCTTGTCACCTGCCAGTGTTAAATCTGAAATAGAACATATTAGATTGAAAATTATTTAATTCAATATTATATTAGAAGCTGTAACAATACCTGTAATGGCTAACCAGGGTGGAATCTCGGCTTTTATTTCGTCCAATGTTGTTCCATGCTGCATATAAGTTAGATATACAAATATATTAATATTAATTAGTTATAAAAGATATTGAACTTTTCAATACAGTAAACATACCGTAAAATGCTTGTAGACGAAATTTCAGTTCTCTCTAAAGTATTTAAATATTCATTCAACGGTGTACACATCATCTCCTTTATCCCAAAGGCAATTCTCTATGACATTTCTTTTGATTTTAAATTTATTTGTAACCTTTTTTTTATCTGCTACAAACTTTGTAATGAAATTTTTTACTTACACAGAAAATTTAAAATTGCGAAGTAATTTTAAATGTGACTTCCCGAGAAACTGGTGGTAAAAAAAAATTATATATAAATATTATAAACTAATTCACTATTTATCACCTCACACTTACTTACTTCGAAAGATAAATCACCAAAAAATTAAGGAAAGTACAACTGAGAGACGACGACGCACCGGCATCAATTTCAAACACCAAATGAACAGGAACGATTCTGTTCGTTAATTGATGCGATTTTGTTTTTCTACAACTACGCGATTCATTATTGTGACATGCGACGTACTTTTACGCAAAATATTGAGTAACTTCGATATATTGACGTAAAATTAAATTAAAACTGTTCATATTTGCATAATCTGAAGTAAAATTATACAAAACATATGTAAATTTGCATAATATTTGTGTGAATACGAAAAATGCATCTTTTTCAAGTAAATATCAACTTAAGTTTAAATTTTGTGACGAAAAATGTGTGATTTTACATCTTTCAAAGTTGTGTATTTACTTTCAGTTTTTAGAGTGTACTTAAGTATACAATAAAAAAAAATCTGCCAATGGTCTGGGCGAAACTTTATTATTTTTCGGTTCAAAGTTCGGGAGTGGTCAAAGTCGGAGTGTATCATGAGTTGCTTCGAGATTATTAGATTTCTTGGAAAATTAATTTTGTTCTTAAAATAAAAATATTTAAAATAGCGATTTTTAGCCGATTAAACATTGGAAAATTTCTTTCTTCTTATCATTTATACTCTCTTAGGAGCTGAAAAAGGAAAAAACTTAAAAACAAGTTTTAGGCGATTATTACGCAAGCACGTGAAAGTGAAAAGATATTTGATATCTGGTAAGACCTGGGGATATAGAAGAATTCGTGAAAAAGTTTACAACCCCCTTTGCACCCCCTTAGGGATCGAATTTTAAAAAATCCTGAAAAGACTTTCTAGGTATTTATATGAAGAAGATGTACAATAAAAATGAATTCAATATTTGGGAAAACCTAATAGATATGACGAAAACCGTGAAAATATATGCACTCCGTTTTCACTGATAATTTTTTTTGCCCCGCTCCGAACGCCAATGGATATTTGAATTTTTTTTTTATCTAAATTAGTTTTCTAGTTAAACTACATAAACATACCGAGTTTCAACTTTGTAGCATAAGCCGTTCTATAGATAGGAAAAACACCCCCCACCCCCCACCCCCGTACCATACTACCCCTATAAAAAATTATATTTTTCCAAAGTGCTACTAATATAGCTCTATCCAAATACCAAGTTTCAGCTTTATATCATTATAGGTTGTCGAGATATTAAAATCGAAACTTTTTCCTTTTCACCCTCCCCCACCCTCACCCTCTACACCCACACTTCCTAAATTTTGTTTTCCGCTAGGGGTCTATTAGGCCTACTTCTGGTAAAAATTTTAAGCATCTATCTTACACCGTTCTTGAGATATGATACGTGATTTTTTTGAAAAATTCTTATCCCCTCCACTTTCATGCTCCACCGTCCCCTTGAAAAATTTTACTTTTATCAAACTTCATTTGTCAACCTTTATACACAAACCAAATTTTATTTATCTAGTGTAATTGGTTCATGAGATATCGTAATCTAAAGTTTTTCACTCCCCACCCCCATACGCAACTTCCCCCACTAAAATTTTTGTTTCCGATCTATTCTCCTAGTATACCTACAGATATTTATTAAGTTTCAATTTTGTGACATTGACCGTTTAGGAGATATGGATCTTAGAATGTGTCGATCTCACCTTTTTTGCGTTTCGGACTCATTATTTTTCCCCCCACTCCCGAACCCCTTCACCTATATCGGAAATTTTTTTGCAAATGGGTCCACTACCGAAGTTCTATATAAATTCCAAATTTCAGCCTCCTAGCATAAGCGGTTGCTGAGATGTAGAAACCAAAATTTTCCGTCTAAAACGCTTCCCCCTCCTCCCCCCTCACACCCCCACCCCTCCAAATTTGGTCACTTTAGGGGGCCTACCCACTCTACCCACGAAAAAAAATTAAATATCTCATAGGGTTTGGATGCTACGAGCCTTCAAACAATTTTGCGTACACCGTACGGCGTACGGCGTACGGCGTACGGCGGACAGACGGACTGAAATTTTTTTTTGCTTTTTTCGTGTCTACTCGTCATGAAACGTGAAAAAAAAAATTTTGAGGGTAGCAAATTTTTTTTTTTAAAAATCGATAACAATACTGTATTATTGAAATAATAAAGTAAAATTAGTGAAAAATTTTACAAAATGGCGGCACTAAAGCCATTCTCCCGAGGCATGTTAAATTTTAGGCGCTCTTCGGCACGCAGTTTAGCTTACGTAAATTTGAACCTAGCACAAAGAAAAAAAATCGCTGAATCTTCATGAGTATAGCTAGAGAAACACGTAGGGGAGTTTAGAAATATTGAGTTTTGTGTGATTGGCGAGTATTTGAATAATTTTATTCAATTTTCGACCAAAAACAGGACAGTTATTTGCTAATAACTATTTTTTAAATCAACGTATTGAAAATCCCGTAAGTGTTTCTCTTCGAAATTTTATTTTGAAGATATGGTGAAAAATTCGAACGAAAATTATTGGAGTTATGCTGCGTGCCGATCGAGAAAAACGCGTTCAAAGTTTTGAAATATGTTACAGACATGAACAAATAAATAATTCCACTTTTAAATTTTTTTACCATTAATCTGCAATTCCAGGACCATAAAGCTGTCCTTCTAAGTTAGAATATTCCTGTTCAATCTCTTTCCTCGACGATTTAATAGTGGAGCGCGCCTCTTTTGCCGCATCTGTCAATGAACGCTCAGCGTACTGGATTCGCTTAGCATCAGATTCGACACAAAAATTGTAGCACTGGACGCCAATATCCATATCCAGAACCTTCATAATCCGTAGTATGTTAGTCAGTCCATCATTAAAATTACATACAGCGATATCCGTTGCTATATTTAGGATTTTCTTGCCACTTGAATAAAATTTTGACTTTTTTGTACATGAACTGACGCTATACTAACGTAATTCTGTGTGAAAATGCATCCAATGGAACACAAAAACTCTCTAGCGATATCTATTAGTGTATTTGAGAAGTTAGAAACCAACAGGTAAATCATAAGGCAGTATCTTCTCAGATGGATACCTAATCCGACGCAGGTAGTCATTTCGAAGCTGCCTGACGCGCTCGATAAAGAGCTCGAAATTCCAGGAAAAAATTGATTTTCATGCTTTAAACTTTTTTCCCCATATTCTCCAAGATTCAAACAATTTTTTAAGCAAAAAAAATCAATCGATTTTTTGAAAATTTTACAGTGGTGTTACCCCTTAATCTGAATTTCGGTGTATATTACAATACATGTATGGATATTCGTGTCCATGGTTAAACAAACAGCATGGATAAAGTACGATAATTTAGTAATTAAATTTATTTGTACTTGAAAAGCACACAGCGAAGAAAATGTGATTTCGGATGAAATAGGATTAGCGAGATTCTACGTGAATTCCTCCTCTGGTGAAACACGCATGAAAAACAAACTGAAAATGAGCGCCATTTCAACAATGAATTTTCCGCTCTCGACACAAAGGCAATTTCAGGACCGTTCGCAACAGTCTGGAATTTAAATTCCAGGTATTCTTAAAACTTTGATATATGCATGTACAGGTACAAGAAAAACACGACACTTTAAGTGAAAGAAGAGATTAACAAGAACTTGCTCACGGAGCTCTTGTAAAGTTGATGTGTTTTATGCCTCATAGAACATAAAAAGGACTCATCTCTTCGTAAAAGAAAAACGGAAACAATTACGAGCAAGAACAATTTCCTCGCACCTTTCCTTAAATTATCTGTGCAATAAGACTACAGAGGTACAAAGTTGTTACGTTGCAATATGTGACAAAATCAGGACATCAAAAGAACAACATTACATAGTTAATGTTGTAGTTTCAGTTGAGCAGTTAGAATTGCAATGTAAAGAACATAATGTGAATAATTGTATCTTAGCTAACGAAAATTTCTAACTTGCGACTAATACTATGTTCAGACTACGAGATTAACGCGTTTAAATCGAGTTAAACGCGTTGAAAACACTTCCCGAACGCGTTTACGAAAACATGTAGCTACAAAGCGTTTAACCGAAAACATGTACAGCGACCCTCGCGGAAATCGAAGTAAACTTTGGAAGAAACTATTTAATGGTGTAGAAACTCAATTGTGTGCTTGTGAAACGACAGCATTAGCTAATAAATTCACTATCCATTACTGATATATAAACATTTTAATTTCAAATGATTTACGAGTAGAAAGAATAATGGAAAAATGAAACACAGCTGAATATTTATTTGTCAAAACAAATCACGTCAAGCTATCATATCCGTGGCCACAGGGAATAAGTAGGTAAGTCCAAAAACGAAACTGTTCAGAGCAGCACTTTTTTGCTATTTTTACTATTGAACTGTTCCTGTAAATCCAGTTTTTGTGAAAAAATTTAATTTGTTGACATCTCAGTGATCTAATAACATATAACAATAACTTCTTCACAGTGCGTGTAAGTCTTGGGAGATAACCACGGTACACTTATCACATTTTACAATTTTACGACTTACCAAGTTATTCCCTGTGACCACAGATATATCATAATTGAACGAGTTTTCTAGTCTGAACACTAAACACGTTCATTTGCCTACTTAAACGCGTTAAACGCATAGTCTGTACAGGGTATAACTTAGCGCCACTAGTTTCACTACACCGTAAAAAAATCTATTGAATTTTACATCTTTTGAATAGTTGGCAAATATGACACACCTTTTCAAGTAAATTTACATTGGGATGTAATAGTCATTTTGAATGTAATTTTAAATTTTCGGTCAGTAAATTTCAATTTACAATCAGTAAATTTCAACTTCAAAAGCAGTAAATTCACTGGATATTCTCTTGAATTTACACTCTAAAAAAAGTGTAAAATGAGCACTTGTTTCTACTTCTAATATTATTTCTTACTTACTTACTTTTAATAAAACCCTTGGATGTAGTTAGGAATCGAACCCGCAATCAATTCTGGTTTTGCTGCGTAGGTTTGGCGCTCGTAGCCACTCACTCATTTCAATAGAAAACAAAATTGAACGAAGTGTCCAACTTCGTGGTTTCATGTATTTACATGTTTCCCGTCGTAAAATTCAAATAGGTAAGTAAAATTACACGAAAAAGAACGTAATTTTCAATTCATATGTAAATATAGTTCATTTTACACGAAATGTTGCATAATTTTGTGAGCCATTTCATGTAAATTGTACGGTTCAGTTGAAAAGTGCATGAATAATTTACTAATACCAGTAATTTCGTTTAAAAGTGATTGAAAAAATTAAATATACTGGAAATTTCAAGTAATAATTGAATTGATAATTCGTTTTTTTAAAACAGTGTAGATACACAACAGTCTCTAGCTAGAGTTTGGCGGATATGTCTAATTCGGTCGTTTCTGTACTAGAAACTGTAATTTAACCTCAATAAAAATCGCCTATTTTTGAACAAGTTCGACTGTTTTTGTACTTCTTTGCCTGTTTTTCTACAACTTAACCTTGCTATCAAATAGCTTTTTTATGTGTGTTAGTGCAAATATATGAAGAATCGGAAAAAAATTTATTGGTTCCCTTCCACAACTCTAGGACTTCTTTCTCTTTGGTAGGCAAGTGTGTTCGCGAAATTGTGGTTTTCAGTGGTAAATTTTTTTTCATTTCTTTTGTGGAAATTTATAATTTGGCAGCGAGAAGTCAATAATTTCGAATGTTTATTAAGCAAAGTCCTATAAACATGAAAAAAATTTAAATTTACTGGTTTTTTTCACCTTGGTACGACTCCACCAAACCCCTCGTAGAGGCCGTTTTGGTGTGTTTGCGTAAAGAGTAACCCTAAGCGACACTGGTCAACTCCAAAAATAATCTGAGATGTGAACACGCCTTCCTTTCGTAGTTTTTAGCGCTGAATATTAATCCGTTCAAAAATTTTTCACACTTCCGTTCATTTTTAATAATCCGCAATTTTGTTTTTTTTACAAATATCCGGAGCAAATTTTATTTTACATTGAACCAAAAATTTTCATTTTACGTAGAAATGTTTTCTAAGGCTTGTATTACATTATATGCCACGCTGTCAAATACTTGACCATTAAAATTTGACCGAATTTGATGTCAAATATCCATTTGACATGCTGCCCGATTGCAATATTACACTATCTGACACATTTTACACCATCGTCAAATTTTCTCCTCGTGTCAAACGGTCAAACGGCATCTTGTCAGATCTATTGTAAATATTACACTGTATGCCACTTCGAGCACCAAATTCTCGAGTATACAACTCCGCTCAGATTAATTAACAGTTGATTCAACAAAAAATAAAGAGAAGTTATTGTTTTAATGTTTGGCGTTGTTGGTGCAGGTATTAAAAATTAACAAACAAAGTACTATGCAGTAATCATGATGTCGTATTTACTGGAGGAAAGACAGAAGTAGTTTAAACTAATTATTTATTTCACCAATCGACACAAAAAATTAAATATTCACGAATTTTTTCAAAAATCGCAAACGGTCAAATGTGGTCCGATTGATTGTCAAAAAGTGTCAGACGGTCAAATGAAACATTTTGTCAACAGCATTTGACAGGGAAAATGGTTAAATATTTGACCGTGTGGCATACAGTGTAATACTAGCTTAAGTGTGCCTAATTTTTTCAGATATAAAAAAAAATATTTAACAATAAAAAAAAAAATGCAAAATTTTGCGAAAAAAATTAAAATTTATATTTTTGAAATTAAAATTATCTTAAAAATGGAATTTTTTCATGGTAAGCTACCATAGAAGCAAATTTGATTAAATGTTGGTTGTTTTCCGGCGTCAGTAGGGTTTCTGGTGTGAAACCCCAACACGAAATCCTCGACTACTGATTAATCGTTGTCCTAGAGGACATGACCGTTGGAAAACACTTCACTGGAATACGCCAGTCTTTATAAGATTGTGTTGGACTAGGTCCGAAGGAGCTGTTTCGTCATCGGAGGGCATAGACTCGTCAGAGGGTGTATCATGCATACTATCCGAAACACCCTTACAGCTGGTGGAAATGCTGAGCTGGTGTCTAAAAGACTTAGGCGTAGTCAGAAAAAATTTCATTAAAACGAACAAAGTTAACGTAAATCTAAACTATTAAAACACAAAAAAATAAGAAAACACACAAATATAGTGGATTTCCTATACCTTTGTGACAGATTTGGAGGAATTCCAGTTCAAAATCTACGAAAACTTATATTTCACCAATTTTCACCACACTGTCTCATATGCATCATATCATAGACATAATTTTCAAATTATTTCCTTTCAAGCTTTGAAATCAAATAATTTTATTTTTTGACTTCTGTTAAATTTTCCACAAGACTAACAATCATCAAAAACAAATTCAACTTTTTGACACCATGGTCAGCTCATAAATTGAGAAATTTCTTCAGAGCGATAAACGATTTTTAAAATTTTGAAATCTAGTTGCCGAAATCTGGCGATGTAAAGCCTAAGTCGAAACGTAACATGTAGTTTCAACATATAGATCTGTCGAAAACGAAACATCACGAAATCAGATATCAAGAGTTTTTTTAATTTAAGTTTCTGCCGAAATGCTGTTCCGTAGCGACATTTTGTCATTGCATAGTCGAGAAAAGCCTTTTCTCTTGAACAAAAAATTTGAATGTTTACGTTTGGATTTAAGCGAAAAGTAAATAATACAAAACAAACAAATTCTTTTACACTACTTCTCTGCGCGTCTAGCATTCGTTAACTACTGTATCTTCCGACTAGTAAAGACGTTATTCTGTTAGTGGTACTTTACTATGAAACTAAGCCATTAAGAGTATGACGAGGCGAAAAACTTTTATGGACATTACTATCTACTCAAAAAACTTAAATCGAAATGTGGGGTTATAAATGCATGCAAATACATATATATTTTGAAATAATCCAAATGTACCTGTGCCCAAAAGTATTATACTGAAGACGAACTATGAATAATTGTTAGTAGGTGTATTCACAAGACTTTGCATTCATATCAAACTGGAAGCGATTTCAATCAAAGAAAGATGTTAACTGCATAAAGGTATTTTCAAGTACTACCTGCACCTCACACAGAGATGAAGAAAAAATATATTTGTATACATATGACATATGTGTATACATATGGCCTCATCATTTGGACCGCGTGTACTGAATTTCAAGGATATTATGTCGGAAAATAACAATGAATTCAAAGCCTAAAAATCTGTCTTTCATTGTTTGACGGAAAACTTTTCAAACAACCTTCATATGAGTTTCGTATTGAAATTTATTCTGATTCGTACGTATGAGACGTAGAACGCTACCATTATTGTGCAAACAAAATATAAATATGATGATAAATAGTCCTTCCATAGGAAAATCTATTTATAACGAAACGAATAGGATGCGATATGCATGCCTGGAGGCAACTTACCTGATTGCAAGGTAAATATCTTTTTGAATTTATTTTCCGTGAAATAGATTTTCACTGGAAAACATATTCATGAAGCATATCCAGGCAGGTTCATATCTCATATAAAGATATATGTGAGCATACGCATTCATATGTACATATATATATATCTATATATATATATTCGCGTATAATGTTAAATTCAACCTTATAGGAATAGTCGAGATAAATTGCATTCGCAACGAAAAATGTCAGCCACCCCGCCTCTCTAGCGCTCTACATATACGAAAGTATAATGAAATTTATTTCGTGACAGCGCAATTTGTCGTTGCAGAATTGAAAACCCAGGTACATATTTTAAAATTTTCAGGTATTGAAGAAGATTAGCCAGATGGAGCCAGATGTCACTCAAATGCGATTCTTAGTCTTAATGTCAACAGATTTCTCTTTTCAGCTTCCTACATCAATTACTGTAATGATTACCAAATCGATTCCGTAATGACTAACTAATTCTCTCTTTAGTACAGTATTCGGAATGATGTACAGAGTAAAAAAAAAACCATTGAATTTTACATCTTTTGGATAGTAGGCAAATATGGCAGACCTTTTCAAGTAAATTTACATTGACATGTAATAGTCAACTTGTATGTAATTTTCAATTTTCGGTCAGTAAATGTTAATTTGCAATCAGTAAATTTCATCTTTTAAAGGTACAATCTGGCTGGTACTGCCGACCGAGAATGAACGCCTCGCAGAGAGATGCAATGAAACGTTGTGAACCGCAAGTAAACGCTGCATGAACACAATAACCGTATTGAGTTCGCAGTTCTATTAGTGTCAATAATCAAAGCAAAATTGATATGGACGCGAAAATCGGTGAATTACTTTAAATGTTAATCGAAATCTCTTTTATTTTTCATTTTATTATTTTCTTCTTAAAATTACACAGTGCGTTTTAGGTTATGATAAGGTCATATTTGACATTTCGATGCGTTCACTTGCGACCATTTCAAATATTACGGCTGCGATCCATTGCGTTCATTCTGTGCAGCTACATACAATCACATGCATTTGAAACTCGTTTTTTTTTCCCCTTCGTTATTTTGACACTCCAATTGGACTGCGATGCATTCGTTCTGTACGGCTCTTAACCAGTGGCGGATCCAGACTTTGCTGTTGGGGGGGGCGGACATTTTTTTGATTTGGATATTTTGTTTGATCAAGTTCTGTGTGAGTTTAGCTACATAGACTGCACTTAGCAAAAACGGGATCATATTGTTTTCATCTTATTATGGGTTATTCCATCATGAATCGCCAAAGTTGTTACCTTACCATTTCCGATTCTTTTGAAAATGTTTGTACTTGAAGAACTAGTGAAAAAATTAATTGAAATTCAAGTTTTTGTTTCTATCTCATTTTTTAACTAAAAAAATCAACAACAATCTTTAAAATAAGCCCTACTTTATTATTTAAGGATAAAAATTACCAGGGATATGAATTTTCAAAGAGGACTCGGACATCTTTTTTGGGAAATTTTTAACATACTATAACTAACAAAAAAAATTTGATAGAAACAAAAACTTGAAATCATATTTTGTTTTCACTAATTCTTCGAGTACACAAATTTTCAAAAGAATCGGCGAGGATAAGGTCACATTTTTGGCGATTCTTGAGTAAATAACCCTTTTTCTATAAAATAATTGAGAACCACTATAATGTTCTTTGATTTTTTTGACCCCGATCCCATTGAGATCCCAAGTAAATTTTTTGGTATGTTTTGAAAAACAGTTAAGCCTAAAAAATATAAAAAAATAAAAAAAAAACCGTTTTGAGATATTCAGGAATAAAGGACAAAATCATTATCCTTGAAAAAAATTTCAAGAATAATTTTTATTGCGACAATCTTCCCCTTTAAAATAAGCCATATTTTATTATTTCAGGATAAAAATTACCAGAGATATTCATTTTCAAAGAGGACTCGGACACCATTTTTGCGAAAACTTTAACATACTATAACTAACAAAAAAAAATGAGATAGAAACAGAAAATTGAATTTCAATTATTTTTTTCACTAGTTCTTAAAGTACAAAATTTTTCAAAAGAATCGGAGATGGGAAGGTCACAAATTTCGTCATTCTTGGCGGTTCTTGATGGAATGACCAAATTTTTACGCAATATGTTGTCTTGTAGTCTTTTTATCATGGTGCGTTTACACTCACCCTTGAGGCGAGCCTCTACCCCATCAGGCCATTGTAAACCGGTATTCGTCGGCTGTGTTGAAAGCAATTTACACTCAACATGCCTTTGCGGCGCAACTTGCCTATAAGTGCGAAACGGCAGAAATACGATGAGCTGCAAATTGTGTGGTACCACAGTTCATTGTATGTGTGTACACATATGGAGGCGTGCGTTGGAGAAAAAGTTGAAGAATGTTAGACTCTTGCGACTGCACGAGCCATCTGATTGATTGATTTTATGGTGGGGATAGAGGCGCGCCTCAAACGTTGAGTGTATGGTAAATCCACCATCATGGTTCTGTTCTGTGCTTTGTATTGCACCGCAGAACTACATTAAATGCTAATTACAGTCCACATTGCAGTGGAATGAAAAAAAATCTGAGAACGGTTGAAGTTGGTCTATATGTTTAGAAAATTCGGAATTGCTCTTGGGGGGGGGGGGGGGCGGCCGCCCCCTCCGGCCCCCCCCCCTGTATCCGCCAATGCTCTTAACTGCCAGCAAAAACAAGCTGTCATGACTGCTCGGCATCAGTTGACGGTTGTGAGTGCAAATCAGCCGCGGTGAACAGTTAAGGTTGGCAGTTACTGTTGACCGCGACGGTCGGCAGTACCAGCCAGATTGAACCTTAAAGCAGTAAATTCACTGGATATTCTGTTCAATTTACACTCTAAAAAAGGTGTAAAATGAGCACTCTTTAAGATACACTTGTTTCTACATCTAATATTATTTCTTACTTACTTACTCTAAATAAAATCCTTGGCTGTAGGTAAGAATCGAACCCGCGTTCAATTTTGGCTTTTCAATTCATATATAAATACCTATAGTTAATTTTACACGAAATGTTGGGTGATTTTGTGAACCTTTTCATGTAAATTGTACGGTTCAGTTGAAAAGTGCATGAATAATTTATTAATACCAGTAATTTCGTATAAAAGTGATTGAAATATGTACTTTTACTTGAAAAAATTAAATATACTGGAAATGTCAAGTAAAAATTGGATTGAATAAGAGATGCCTGTCTCAATTAAATTTTGGTTGGTGTCTTAGCTTAGCTTGACTAGTTTTAATACAGCTGACAAAATTAACGAGAGAGAAGACTAAAACTAAAACACTTTTTATTAGATAAAAAGAGCAATATTTTCTGCTGTACATATGATGAATAATTTTTTCTAGGGGATTTCCATACAAACTTTATATATGTCACAGCTTTGCGAAGATTTGCATTATTATATTTCTACTATAACTTTGACATCAGAAGTTACAAGACGGATTAGCACAGGTTTTTTTAACAATGCATTGTGTACGTGCCATCAATATAAACGACTATTGGAACAGATCCCGAATTTCAAAGTCACTGACTTATTGCAAAGCCACGTGCGAGTAGATATTGTCAAGTTTCGTAATGTAAATTTTCTAAAATTTAACTAATAATTTATTCTCCAAGCTGTTGGAGTTTACCACAAAAGCTAAAGTCATAAAAACATAAATTAATACATTCGAGTATAGGTACGTGCAGACACCTTTCTAAAAGATTTCCACCCAATTACTTTGAAGGGCTCTTAAATTACCACTTTTCCGACAACCCAATTTCGCATATCTCTAATATTCTGCCCACAATTACTATTAAGATTAGCTCTCAAACCATTCGAGCTACATACCTACTACATGAATAGGATTAAATTGTTCATCTTAATCATCTTCTACGATATGAGGGGTAGGATATTTCAACATCAAATTATGCGCATGGATTAATTTTAATAATTTTGTAACAGAGCCCAGTATGAAATAGTAATTTATTCATCAACTCGATGAAGTTATCGTATCTTAATTTGCCTTGTCTCCTCCTCACCCACTCTCTCATCTCATCCTCGACCGGTCTATCCAGCGATAATTTTCCTTTCATTATAGCGAAATTATCCATGTCGTTCTCGAGATTCAAGCCTGATTTGAAATTCGTAAATTTTAAATTAAAAACAATTTTAAGGATTTTAGTGTAGAAGGTTGTTAACAGGAAGGGTATCTTTGACTCTGTAACAGATGAATTTAAAAAGGGTATACAATTCGATGCCTGCAGGCTCGATTCGTTTCGTTCCTTACAAAGATGGAATACAAAATACGATTTGCCTTGTTCCTTGTATACAATATCTCAATTCTATTTACTGAAATTATTCGACTTCTTTGAAGATTATCTTGAATAATTCAAATTCTATTCCACATACGTTCCTGCCTTAAGCAAAACCAATAACTTCTTAAGAGGCTTAAGAACAAATACTTAAATCCATCCAATCAATCAGAATCCGAGTCCTTTTCAGTAAATGCACTCAAATATTTATTCTTTGAGATCTTTTTTTTCTTGTTCCAAAATAATTTTCAACAACGTTCTGAAAGGACTCAGCTTTCTTTCTTTAACTTGATATTAAAAGGGAGTCTGTGAAACTAAAATTTTACAATACCAACTAATTCCTTGTTTGTTCAGAGTTTCAATTTAAAATGCTGTGCGCTGTTATCGTTTATACGCTCACAACGCTATTTCGATGAGACATGAACTACTCATCTTTATTTGCATCGTAGAGAACAGCATAATTCGAACAAAAAATAGGTCCTAGGTGTGCGAAGCAGGACTAATGTAAGGGCTTCCGTTTATAAAGATGTCGATTTCTATTGATGTCTTCACTGGATATCTTGCAAGCAACTTCTTACTTCCCATATATTTTTGATATACACTTAGCATAACGATGAGAAGTCCTAGGAAAAACTCACTTCAGAGTCTTGTGCTCTGGAAAGTTCCCGATCTTCAAGGGAAAATTATTATGAAAGGAAAATTATAAAAATAGCCCGAAGCAGAAAATTCGTTGTGAATAAAATCCAGACGAAGGAATGACCCAAGATTGCATGCTGATTATATATGTATATATTTCCATAGAAGTGGAATATTAATTTAAATTTAATGAAATCATTAATTAAAAGTAGCTGAGCGTTCGGGTGGGTCTAAAGACGTGAAGTAGATATATGTACCTATTTTTCATTCGTTTTAAGAAATAATTATGAACAGAGTTGGTATCCCTTGTAATAGAAGCCAGTCGAGTACATATATCTGAAATTCCCATAAATTGCAGTTCGGGAGTTCGGGACAATAGGAGAGAAGGTCAAAGGCGTTCTGGGTTTATTATGCATCCACAAGAATGGAGTCTATGGTGAAATTCGAGGCGAGTGATTATTTTTTTAGGTGATTGCCTACTATCAGACTAGAGATGGGACAGTTCATTTCAGTGAAGTACTTCACTCCTAGTCACTCACTTTAAAGAGCGAGTTCCGTGAAGTACTTCAATTGAAGTGTTCATTTCATCTTTACTGTACTCGCAGTTCAGTAGTCATTAGTCGCTCACTCACTAGTCATAGTCACTTGACGCGGAGTACTTCAACTGAACTCTTCTTTCCTTCCTTCACTAGTCATAGTCATGGTTCCAAAGGCTGCTGGTAGAACCTAGCCGCTCAATGGTAACTCTTTTTTCTCGACTCATGGCTAATCACAATGGCCTCAACACCAACTTGAACCGACTAGGAATTAATGCAAGCCCACTGTGCGCCGATTGCAACCAATATGAGACTGCCGATCATGTCTTTTGGTCATGTTCCAAATACCCCTTTAGAACTACACTTCTTGCATCTCTGGCGACTTTAGGCTTTACTCCTCCTCTGTTTATACGGGACATCATCGCAGTCTCTATCATGCAAAATAACGACAAACCTCTTTTAGTGCTGTTTAACTTCGCTAAAACAAACAATATACGTTTTTAATATTATTTTAAATAAACTTTTCCACGGCTCCAATATGACTACAGCCTCTAAGCCTCTTAATTTAAGGTTTAAAAAAAAAAAAAAAAAAAAAAAAAAAAAAAAAAAAAAAAAAAAAAAAAAAAAACTAGAGCACTCATAAAACTTTATTCAGTAGGGGAAAGTGGGACAAAGTAAGCCCTCTAAGGTTGGTACCGAGATTCTGTAAAATGGATAATAGTTATAAAATCATTTTCTCGCAAAATCGATAGCTTAGGATGTTATCTTAGTCATATATTCGTGAAGTTAAATTATTGCTGCTGATAAAAAAGATATCTACTCCTTTCTATACATACTCCAAAGTACCCATTTTGCCACACTGGGGTGAAGTGAGCCCTTCCAAAGGGGCATAGTAATTTCATCCAAAACTGTAGCGAAAGAATATGGCAGTGGATCAATTAAGACAAACAATATGATTTTAATAAAGAGCGTACTCTGCTTTGAAGAGTAGCCCTGGGAATACCAAAATATTTACTGGCTTTCTGTAGGTCCATTTTTTTCAGCAACAGAAGCTATTGCATTTTACGTCGCAACTTCAGTCCACGATATTGATTTTTTGTTGTATGTTCTAGCCATGCTAAAATTATTATTTTTAATTGTCAAATAAAATTATATTGGTATGGAGCAAAATATGCCCGGGACTCACTTTGCCCCGAATGAACGCTAAACAGCAAGCATCTGCTAAAATTTATATATTTTTTTCATCAAAGCTTACTTTTCAAGTTTCATAATCCGTACGCCGATCTCAAACACTGATATTTACATCAGACGGTACCAAAATCGTAATATGTGAAAAATTCAAGGAACTGTAATTAAAGTGGATTTCGTTTATAGTGCATTGTGGTCAATTTACGAAGCTTTATCGTATGCAAACTAGAAATTTTAAAGAATCTCACATTACCTTCCTAGCCCACTTTGCCCCCACTCTCCCCTACACCAGAACTTACCGGAATCGCAATAAAATCAGTGAATTATACTCGTAGATTGTCGAAACTATTACATTCTGTTGACGTCTCAAACTTTTAATTTCTAAGACTTCTTCTGATTACCTCAAAATCTTCATCGTCATTGTTCATCTCTTTTCACACTCTCTCAAGAAACATTTCACAGATTTGACCATAGTAAAATACTGTTACATGCTACCCTGGCAACCCGCACAACTCGATCAGTTTCCTGTGAGAAAAACAACAACCTCCAATCAAAATCGCTTTGTAAATACTTTTGCGTTGAACTGACCGTCGTCTCACTTCACCGTAGTAGAAACTGTGTTTCATGCGAGCTTTGAGTTTATATACTCCATGTGTTTAGTCGAGAGCTTTCTCGTATATTATGTAGTGTATGTGAAATGTTCGGAAAATGTTAAGAATAACCGATAAGCGAATTTTTTTTTTGCTGAATTTTCCACGCCTTTCTCATTGGGTATTGCAATGTGGCAGAGCCTCCTATATATGAAAGCCGTCGGGTCGAATCTCGCACTCGCAAATGCCAAGTGTGACCGACTGTTTCACTGCTGTAGCAGGCAGTTTGTTCTAAATAGGGTAATAATCAGTACGATAAAGTTAATATTAAATAAATTATTTTGTCGGTGTCAAGTAATAAGTGCAGATAATGTTAATACATATTTTGGAGACATAATAGAAAGGCAGTTTTTAGATACCTTTCAGTGTTCCGATACAGATTTTCCACTCGAAGACTGTGGAAGATGGCATCAAGAACCCTTTTGCGGCATACCATAAAAAAATGTTTAATGAATTAATATATTGTTATGAATTTAGTAGGTAGTTCTGGCTACTAAAGCTACTATGGAAGAGAAATAGTTACCCAATTGCCTTTGAAAGCAGTAAACTATCGAATCTAGTAGTCTCCATTGCTTGGGACCACATTCATTTTAACTATTGACCGAGATTGTTCCATCCGGAGTCTGAATTAATGCACAATTCTGTAGAGATGCCCAATTACTCCGCCAAAAGGGGGTCTCCAATAGGGTTTATTCCAAAATACTTAAATATATATGTATATGAAAGAAAGTAATAGTCGAAAAATCTAATATACAATTGAAAAATCGAGTAGTTTCCAGCACTTATTCAGAATACGTCGTAAATTATGGCTTACTTAACTAAAAATACTAATTTCCCAAGAGTCATCACTGAATTGAGGAAAGGAAAAACAAACTTGTGCGTGGAATAATAAAAAAAAAAACCTCTATTAAAAAAATATTTTATTATTTTCAAATAAATTAATTATTAGTTTATCAATAAGTTTATTATTATAATAACAAAAATACTGCTTTTAATTTAAATAACAATATATTAAATGAAATGAACAGAAAATAAAACAAGAAAAATAATGTTAAACATTAAAAATATCACATATAATTCAATAGTAACCAATAGTGCCGCAATAATTTGACCGACATCCCGGAACGCAACACTTCCTCGGCATGGTGATCTTTGAAATGAGAACACATTAAACTATTATACATTGGTAGTTTTGGATAGTTGAATAACTCATACTTACTTAACCTAAAGATAATAAAAAATCGTTTCCAGTTCGTGTGTGATCCCCAGCGTGTCCTTTTTGAGACAAACAATGTTTTTTTTATCTTATTGGAACTATGCTTTACAAGCTCAAAATGAAGAAAAGTTATTTCATTGCATTTAATTATTAAGTGACATAAAATGGTGCAAGAATTGAAAAATATAGAAAGTAATTAGAACCGGCTACGTATAATATCTCTCAATTTTATATAAAAAAAATAACTCATGTTGAGTGAAAATATTAATTTTAAACGAATATTAACATTATGTACAAAATTGCAAAATTTATTCACAACTTGCTAGCGAGTATAGGAATCGAAAAACTTTTCATGTTAATGCGACATCCCCACAATCACATTTTAAGCATCACGCACTTTTAAGCATATTAATTAATATTAAATAACAACTCTAATTGAATTATGTCACTTAATGATTAAATCAATAATGCAAAATATTCAGAACATTGTAAACTTTTCTAGTCTAACCACACTTTTTGGCCGCAAAATATTTTCGTAAGTTTTCTCTAAATCAATTGCGAATTCGCAAAAGTTTTAAAGCGAAAATGAAGTACAGACTTGAAATATTTACATTTTCAACCATTTTCACTTATAACTTATCAATAAATTAAAATAATTGCATAAAATCTTCCCACGATATAGAACGTGCACTTTTCAGCTACCACACGAAAACCGAAACTGTCAAATATCGAATGGTCACCCACGCACACTACCTTACAACCTACCCGACGGCTTTCATATATAGGTGGCTCAGAAAGTGGTCAATCGGATTTTTACTTTATTATTTTAATAATAAAGTATTTTCTCTGCTTTACAGTCAGGTACTAAGAGGTTGTTATTTTTCTCACTGGAAACTAATCTAGTTGTACGGGTTGCCAGGGTAGCGTATAACAGAATTATAAACATTGCGAAAAAAACAATTACTGTACAGCCCAAATATCTCATTAAAGTTCCTCCCTCTGTTATTATCCTTTCACAGCAAAAAAAACTTTGATATAAATTCGTTAACGCCAGGTATCAGTATCCATCAGCTCACCAAAAATTGATATATTCTTTCACAAGACCAACTATTTCACCAATTGAGTGACAGAATGCAAATTGAAAATTTCATATCACAAGACCAAACATAATAGGGTAGTGATTATCACCCATCAGCCATCAAGTTTTATCCTGCAAAAAGCACAGTCCATTTTTACATCAATCTTGTGGGGGTGTGCCACATGGAAAATAGCCTGGTCCTCGTTCCACTTCTTCAGCTCCTTTCAATATCACTTCTCACCTTGGGGGTGAAAAGTCCAAAGAAAAGGTGGTATTGATGAAAATTTCCCGATAAAGTGTGTAGCCTGTTGCTGTACGCTCGAAACGCTATTACAGCAGTTTTTGTTGTGCCAGAGCGTCCTGAATCGATGCGTTATCGTGTCGCTTTATCGAAAAAGTTAAGAATTTCTATCGACTCTCGATAGTAGGTAGGTAGTCGACGCCTTACGCATCAAAATCAGCTTTTCCGAAAATTTTCATTTTTCTCAACTTTCTAGGTACTTGGTATTCATCGACATATTCGCAAATATGTCTGACGTAAAATTGATGGCAGAGCGAAAATTTTAGATTCGTATAATTTTTTATGAGGTGTATGCTATTATTATCAAGTCCTTGTACATGCTCGACGTTGAAATATGTCAGTTTTATTACATTGTTTGATGACAAAAAGTACACATAAAATGTGTAAAGCGTTTTGTTCGATACTCGACTCGACAGACAATCAACATAACGTTCGACATCTGTTATCCTTTATCTTTATGGAGTGTTAAAGAGGTATAAATTTACTTTCGGGAAAACAGATCAAAGAATTGCGCCTATGGCATCAATGGAACGTTTATCGGATTTTATTGCTCTTCCTGGAAATTAATTTGCAGCCTACGGATACATCGTTTTGAAATCGACTCAGTTTTGATCTCTCCAGGTGCGACAGTATGCCGTTTTTTAGATAGAATGGTTTCGTATTTTTAGTGCAGCTTCCGAACTTCTCAAGAGCTATTCACTGCCGCTGGTATCCTTGAGAGTATTTCCCAAAAGCTTTATTCTCAACTACTCGCAAAACATTAAGCTCAGAGTTTACAATTATATAGTACTCTCTGGACAGGAATACAGACAATTTTGTGAAGGACATTTATATGGGAGCTACCGGAAATTACATGAATAATTGAAAAGCCGACGCACGCACGTTATCATGCAGTATATGCGACAATATAATTTAAGGACTTTCGATGGGAAAGTAGCTACTTGGAATTGTTGTGAGTTAGTGTTTCATCAGAATTGAAAGTAAAGCATTAATTAATTAATTTATTAAAAATAAATTATTTTATTATTACTTCATTTCAATTGTTTCATTAGTCAATGTCAAATGGTTTAATTCGATAATTACACTTGGTAATGCTTCACGGTTGTGTGCTATAAAACAATATTCTCTCGATGAGAGAAACTGCATTGTAGAATTAATTGCGACTACACACATTGAAGTGAAATACCTAACTCAAAAATAAAATTTGTTTCTAAAGTGCTCAACTGTTCGAAATCGGTCTTCCGAAATCCAATTCACATTTAAGTTTTCCGGATTTGCATCATTTTGTGATGAATTATTAAACGGAAAAATAAATTCGAAATTAAGCCTCAAGTTTAACGCATCAATCAGTTGAATGTTGGTTGCACTTACCTACTACACTGTTATCCCTGTCCTTCGTAACGATTGTACCCATCCAGCTCTTAGATGCTGATCTCATTCCCACAAGTTCCTTCCTATTCAGTTTCTGGAAAAATTTTCAAAACTTTTGCACACTTTGATTTGCTGAATTGGAAAAGTTGGTAGCCCGAAGCAACTGCTGGGGCTCACTGGCCAGAAAGGAAGCGACATTTGCTTTACTGCAAAGTACTGACACCATCAGACAGAAGTGAGCAGAACTTCGTCCTTTTACGGTGTTCCATGAGATCCTGGCTAGAACGTGAAATAATTCAGTGTACGTTATCTGGTCGACTGAAGTGGCCGCTGGTTACATGATGATTTCCTAAGGGATGCGCTTTATACTTTTGTCAGGAATGTCCTCATCTATTCCGACTGTATGTCCGATTTTTAAATTCATCGGAAAGACGAAGTTGAAAACATTCGACAGAAAGTTATTTACCGAGAGTTTGTTTTTTTGTTTAAAGTTTTGTTCCACAGGAGGCAAATACCTATGGCCATGAGTGATGCTTTTGAAATCAAAACAAGCTGGATACATACTTAGTCCTTTTAAGAAGATTATTGAATAAAAACTCTGATGCCTTGATAAGGACTATACTTGTTAATTGGAGGATGGTACGAGCAGATAGCTTTTCAATGAGAGATTTCCAACCAACTCAGTCCGGTAGCTAAGACTTACCAAAATGAAATGTTTTATTTCAATTTTAAATTGTAACCTTCAATTGAATCACCACCCACCACACTTTTTCACTGACATAATTGATTATATCGTGAAACATTTCTTTGAAAACATTTTTCTTTACTCGTTTGATACCATTTGACAAACGTGTATGATAGTATAATAAATAATTTTTTTATTT
Organism: Beris morrisii; assembly: GCA_951812415.1. Taxonomy (NCBI): domain Eukaryota; kingdom Metazoa; phylum Arthropoda; class Insecta; order Diptera; family Stratiomyidae; genus Beris; species Beris morrisii. The sequence continues at coordinate 155,917,579 of OX638310.1, forward strand.
CAAATTTGACAAAAATACGATATTTGACGATTACAGTTGAACATAGTAAAGCTTTTAAGTTAGCGTGTCAAAGGATCATTTGACTTAAAGAGAGGTTTAAAAACTTCCGATTCTTTTTTTTTAACACGGAATCACGTTAGTAAAAATTTCACATAGCTTCCTGGAACTCCATCTTGAATATGTGACTCAAATCAAAAACAGTAGAAACTATAAGATGTACCAAGCAAAAAAAAAGCTCTTCGATTGGCGACCCAACTCCGGTGGCTATTGAAAAGTTTTAGAATTTATGTTGTAACCCACTGTATGTTGGAGTGAAAGCTCGCCAACTAACAACAAATAATCAATCAAAGGCAGATTTTTTTTTTATCTGATTGTCAATGGGACATCATTTTTAACTACATATAATATATACATATGTGAATATGAGGCGTATGGCGGTAATATTCATATGCCGTGTTTCCACTATCGCCTTCATGTGCATTGGATGATGCGAACTAGCGCGTCAATGGCGATGTTTGGACGCACATCAAAGGGATGTACGTAGAGCACGAATGTAGCGTTTCCTGGAATGTTCTAAAAATTCTACGTCCGAATGAAAACAGCGTGATTATTTAATTCATTAGACAAATTTCAAGAATGAATTGTTCTGCGCGGCCTATGAAAATTTGGTGTGTATAGTATTTTCGTTCAATTGTGGCCAAAAACCCCAAATCTTCTTTAACGAACGCACGAATTTAGAATCTGAATATTTACTAGAATTTGCAAGGCCAGTATTAATAAGTTTGCCATTCTGCACGGATATTCTGCGTGGATTTTAGCATAAAAAGCTCTAATAGCCACCGGAGATTGGTCGCCAATCGTAAAGCTTTATTGATTGATTTTATATTGGTTGGGACATCTTATATAAAGAGATTCTAATATCTTTGCTCAAATTAAGCAGTTTTTATTTCCCCCAGAAATCAGTTATGGCACTAGTTCCAAAGCGAGTTTCCAACCGTCAGGAAATTTTTGGAACGAATGGTTGCTAATTTTTCAATGATAGTGGGATGACAGAGATTAACAATAAAAATCTGCCAACAGTCTGGGCGCAACTTTATTATTTTTTCGGTAGAAGTTCGGAATGCGTTCAATTCTGAGACGCGGTGTATGTTACTATGTGACTGAAAACTCAAAAAAAAGTTCCGAAAGCGGTTAGAATGCGCTAGAATACTTACGCCGCTGCCACATATAACATATGAATTACATAATTGGGTCATACTCCGGGACGAGGTCTAAGTCGTAGTATAATATCAGTTGTTACGTGATTAGGAAATTGTTCGTGATTTGGTTTTGGGCCATTTCATGAAATCGGAAATGCATTTGTAGGCGATACAACAACTTTTGACGATTATATAGGAAGCATTAGGAAGTTAAACTGAATTCGATATCAAATCAGAACTAAGAAATATATAGGAATTTGTGAAAACATATGCAACCGCTTTGCACACTCTTTGGAGTTGAATATCCAAAAATCCTGAAATGAGTTTTTAGATATATATAAAGAAAGCCCGAGAAAGTAAAAACCAATCCGGTGTCTTATCACTCCTAAGAGATATGACGGAATTCGTGAAAACGCGTTCAACCCGTTTATACCCTATTAGGGGTTGAAAAAGGAAAAAATTTTAAAACAAGTTTTAGGTGCTTTTTAAACAAACCCGTAGAGGTAAAAATATATTCGATATCTAATCAGACCTGAGGGATACGGCTGAATTCGTGAAAATGTATACAACCCCTTTACACCATCGTGGGGGTCGAATTTCAAAAAATCCTGAAAAGACTTTCTAGGTATTTATATGAAGAATACGTGGAATAAAAATAAATTTAATATTTGAAAAGACCTAATAGATATGACGAAAATCGTGAAAATATATGCATTCCATTTCACTGATAATTTTTTTTGCCCCCCTTCTGTACGCCAATAGATATTTGATTTTTTTTTTAATTAAAATTACTCTTCTAGTTGACATACATATACATACCGAGTTTTAACTTTCTAGCATAAGCCGTTCTATAGTTAGGAAAAACACCCCCACCCCCGTACCATACTATCCCTATAAAAAATTATATTTTTTCAACATGCTACTACTATAGTTCTATCTAAATACCAAGTTTCAGCTTGATATCATTTTAGGTTCTCGAGATATAAGAATCGGAACTTTTTCCTTTTCACCCTCCCCCAGCCTCACCTTCTACACCCTCACCCACAACATTTTTTTTCCTGCTAGGGGTCTATTGGGCCTACTTCTGGTAAAAATTCTAAGCATCTATCGTACATTGTTCTTGAGATATGAGACGTGAGTTTTTAGAAAAATTCTTATCCCCTCCACTTCCATACTCAACCGCCCCCTTAAAAATTTTACTTTCCGCAAACTTTATTTGTCAACCTTAATACAGAAACCGAATTTCGTTTTTCTAGTGCAATTGGTTCGTGAGATATCGTAATATAAAGTTTTTCACCCCCCACCTCCGTACGCCACTGCCCGCACTCAAAAATTTGTTTCCGATCTATTCTCCTAGTATACCAACAGATGTTCATTAAGTTTTAATTTCGTAACATTAACCGATTAGGAGATATGGATTTTTGCTCAGACACTATAGTCTATATATGTACTGGAGATGACGAGCAGTGACTGTTTTAAAGCTGGACGATTCCTCGCAAAGGACCGACAATTAACACTACCATGCAACTATTAGCATACTCACATTTATGTACTCCGGTCTTGAACATAAAAAACGCCAAACATTTGAATACTAGGCTACTATTTGCATTTCACTGCCACCTGGCATCAAATGGTCCATACAAAAACGTTAAATTTTACTGCAAAATGCTTCATAGAAAAACGGCGACTTGTCGTCTCCAGTATGTATATCTCTATAATTGGCACCAATAAATCAAATATATTATAAAATCCAGTATGTACCATATATCTCTATGATTGGCACCAATAAATCAAATGTATTATAAAATGCAACCAATTCCATTGAATTTAACGCTAATGCTCTGTTGTATTGCAAAATAAAGCGGAAATAAATAACATTAGTCTATTCTTATCTCTCGATTCAATTACTTTCGCTTAAACAAATTGCGTTTCTGACTCTACGGGCAAATAGAAATAAATACAAAGTATCCAATCTCGAGTGCATCAATGGATTTCTAAATAAAAAACCTCGTGAAAACCAACGAAGAAAAATAAGGATGAAACGAATAAAACCATGGCTGAGAGCAGACAGAGAGTCATATAGCTTCTATGGATCCAGGTGCCAAGAAGACACCATCATTTGCCTGAACAGAAAAAAAATCGATAACAAATTCGCTTGCTGAAGAGCTCCGCAAACACTAGACTGGCGATGAATACTCCCTGCGGTAAGTATTTTAAAAATCTTTGCACGTTCGAGTTCGATGTGCAAACTTCCTCATTTACTTCACCTCTAGTCTACCCAAGAGGTAACATCCTTTCATTATGGCTATCATCACAGATTCCACGCGTCCTTGTGCCAATCCCAAGCTTCTCCTGCAAATATTCAAGTTTTGATAATCGAGATTAATGGTGTGTGGTGGCATGTATTTAACGTTTATCTAGTCGAAGATAGAGTATATACTTCCCTGCAGCAAATCCTTTGACTCGATTCCTAAGCCACTATTATCGAGAAACTGGAGTAAGTGTTTGGTGAACTTAACATTAGTACCATAATGTTGGCTAACAATAAAGGGAACTACCCGAAATCCCACACCCCATACTATGGATAATAAAAGGAGCTTTAGTGAATTTGTCGGACACAATTGCTAGACCACATTTCGGTTTATGTACGGATCCTATCATAAAATTGGGAGACCAAGGACACTTTAGTTTCGTACGTGTTCCCGAGTCCCGACACACCATTTGTGTTTGACATGTGGGTCGACGATAAAAAATTCTTTAAGACCACTGCTTTTTACTACAAGTAAAAGAAATCCTAGTGACTCCCCTATCCTTCAATAAATGTGGTTAAATAAAATACATTATTGCACAATTGCAGTTTGTTGATTTCAGGGGCAGCTTCATTTTAATTTTAAATATTTCCTTTTTTTTAAATTTGACTACTCTTTATTACCAGATTGCACATTAAAATTTGCAGATAAACAAAGTCATTAATTACATACTGAATGCTGGAATTTTGAAGTAAATCAACACTTCAATATTTGTTTCCATATTATTAAAATTGCAGTAATTAGTAAAATGAATATAATTAAATACTATATTCAGTCGGGGCTTTGCAATGTAATTTGGCCTTCCTAATTTATAGCCTTTATTTCGATAAGCCAAAGCAATTAAACTTACGGATTTTGATTTTGTTCTAAACCATTTCAGCAATTGAGCAATTCTTTTTTTTATAAAGTTTAATTAGGAGGAAAAACCACATCCCCGAAACGTACCATACCCTCACTACAGACGTAATTTGATCACTTAATATTTAAATTTTTCGACTCCCAACACCTTCCTTGCGAACACCAAAGTTGCATATATGGAAAAATTAGAGCGTGATTGGAACCTACTCCTAGAAATGCGTTAGAAGACTTCGTTTTTTTCTTTACTATCTCTTTGACTTTGATTTTGACCCAAAAATTAATAAATAACAAGAGTTGGGTTTACCTTTTGGTTGAAATCGATGAAAATAAAGATAGCTTTCATATAGTAGAACCTGAAGAAGTGACCACCTTCCTATCTTGACCACTTGCCTAAAGTTCCGATGTAAATCAGAAACGGATTTTATTTGTTAAATTATTTTTATAATCTGACCAATCGAATAAAGTGACCAGTTTTGCACAGTCCCTTGGGTGGTCACTATATAGAGGTTCTACGTGTGTAAAAAAAAGGATTTAAAAAAGAACTAGATCCCGAGATTAATGATGCTAGCTTTCTAGTTTTGCTACCTCTTAAACCTAGGTCAGGTTAGGTTAGGAGCACCTGATAAAAAGTAATAAATTTATTGTTAAATTAAATTAAATCAAAAATATAATTCAATTATCGGTATTCCCAGTCTCCGTTTACAACCACATAGATAGAAGTTTAATCAACTGTTAATACATTACAAGACGTTAGAGCTTTCTACTCTATTCTAATTGAGAAGATGTGGTTCTCAGTGTAAGCTTTGATTCCATTGACGATTGATTTAGTGTTGCCAGAATATACATGTCCGGTGGTCTAAAGCCTTTTGACTAAATCAACGTTCATACTTGAAAACTTTTAAATCAAATTCCGAAGTACTTTTCAGTATTTTTAAGTATAATAAAAATCATAATACCTTAAAAAAAATAATAAATTACCCATCACAATAAAAGGGAAAAGATTTTGCAAGTGCAATTGGTTGAACAACGTTCTACCATTACTTAATGTTTTTTTTAAATTCCGCAAAAAAACAGGTAGATTGCCATTATTACGTTGTAACAGCGCCACGTAGCGAGCTCTTTGAAAGGAGAACCTGCACCATTGTATGAAGGATACCCGTATAAATCAGTCTTCTAGGAATGCTTTTAAAGTTTCAAAGCCATTCCATTTTTCAGAACGTAGCACTTCACTATGTAAAGGATATTACGTGTAGCCATATTTTTCACATATGTTAAAGGACGTGGCGTACATATACTCGCTACTTAAGCAAGGATCACGTTATTCGCAGCGAGAGTCCAGGAATAAAGTTCAAAGATGTAACAGAATTTATGAAAACAATACTGGAAACGTGATTTCGTCGAAATCCACAAGAGCCGTTACTACGCAGCGTAATTTAATGTTACCCTCCATTAAATAGAACTTTTTTAATCCTTGTACTGTTTCCAAATGAGTTTTTTGGAAGGAGGAGCTGGGCGAACATGTGAGCTGCATTTTCCGAAATCGTTAATAAGTTTCGGGTAGTGTAACCATCTCTTATTGTACAAGAGCTTCTCGTATATTACAACGTATGTACGTAGTTAGTTGCGGATATCCTTTTCCTGGAAACCGACTTCACACAAGTTGCACATGTTTCTGTTCCCTTTACCGCGTTCTGCATAAAAACGAAATGTTATGTAACTATCACAACTCGTATCCTTTTTGTGTACTGCAGGAAGGAAAAGTTAACACCAACTGTCTTCCATTGTCCAACGTCTGCTTGCCCATTTTCAGTTGAAGCTTTGGAAAATGTTGGTATTATTCCTCCGTTATGTGACTTTCCGATTTCAAATGAAATTTTGCATTTATTCAGTTTTGAAGCAGCGTGATAAAACTAAGCGCCAGAATTTATGTTGCACCGGAGAGGATTTATGAACATCCGTAACAGGTTTTTTGAATAGTTGAGCGCTTAGAACTTTATCGAAACTAATTTGTAGCTTTTGGAAAACTTAAAGGACTATAGGGAAGCAGTAATCGTACTCGATCACAAGGCCTAATTCACTCGAATTTCATTCTACCCATGAGTTTCTTGGACTACCCACTACACATCTTCCTTGTGGATTCAATAACCCAGAGGCTGTTTAGATATACTGTCTGGTTTTCTGAAGGTAAGACCGATCCATTTCTGAATCTCAGTAGGTAGCTATCTTGAATTTTCCAATTGTCCCAAAAACTTAATCGTTGGAAATTATGTTTGGCCAGAATATCCTCAGGATGCGCCGAGAAATTGGGTTAACAAAATTTTGAAAGTGTTGTCGCTTTCTATCATATTGAAATCAGTTTACTATCTGGGTCATTCCATCAAGAATCACCAAAGTTACGACCTTACCATCGCCGATTCTTTTAAAAAATTTGGGTACTTGAAGAACTAGTGAAAAAAAATATAATTTCATTTTTTTGTTTCTATCTCATTTTTTTTGTTAGTACGAGTATGTTAAAATTTTCGCAAAAATGGTGTCCGAGACCTCTTTGATAATTCATATATTTGGTAATTTTTATCCTAGAATAATAAAATAGGGCTTATTTTAAAGAGGGAGGTTTTCGCAATAATAATCGGTTTTTTTTTTATTTTTTTATTTTTTTATATTTTGTAGGTTATACTGTTTTACAAAACATACCAAAAAATTAACTTGGGATCTCAATGGGATAGAAAAATTACAATTACAACATAATTGAGAAGCACTAATGTTCTTCGATTATTTTGATCCCGATCCCATTGAGATCTCAAGTTAATTTGTTGGTATGTTTTGTAAAATAGTATAACCTACAAAATGTAAAAAAATAAAAAAAAAAATGGTTTTAAGATATTCAAGGATAAAGGACAAAATCGTTATCCTTGAAAAAAATTTCAAGGATAATTTTTATTTGTATTTTTTTTATATTGCGACGATTTTTAAACAACAATCTTTAAAACTAGTCCTACTTTATTAGTCTAGGATAAAAATTACCATAGATATGAATTTTCAAAGAGGACTCGAACACCTTTTTTTGCGAAATCTTTAACATACTATAACTAACAAAAAAAATAAGATAGAAACAAAAAATTGAAATTATATTTTTTTTTTAACTAATTCTTCGAGTACATAAATTTTCAAAAGAATCGACGATGGTAAGGTCACAAATTGCGTCAGTTTTGGCGATTCTTGATGGAATGACCCATCTCTTTTCAGTTACCTGTTGCAGATACCGTCCTAATGAAAACCACGTTTAGAGCATAGTAGAAAGGTTCGTGTGAAGTGAAATTTTGACAAGTCTGCATTTTCGAGTTGTTCGTCAGCGGCGGAAATTTTGACAAGGCAAGAAGATAGCTTATCGTTTTTTTGACATTTGTCGAAGTCATTGTCAATAAATTATCTCAAAACGGATGCGGCAATTACAAATTTCGTGATTACTTACGTAATCGTAAGTCAGTACTAGGCTTAATATAGGGTGTTTCAATAGGAACGCTCGAAATTTGTTAGGTTATAGCAGCGGCCATGTTGTTAAAGCAACATCCGTCAAGTTTATTGTGAATTGTTCAGTTGTGAATGGCAAATCACCGTAGAAGGTTGTGCAAATCATCAAATTTTTTTTTCAAAATCAGTGCTCCAGTACAAACAGCAAACAATTAATGCCCTCCATAGAGCTACTGGAGACGACAAGCCACCGGTTGTATAAAGCGCTTTGAAGCCAATAATACGGTGAGAAGTAAAACAGGGTCATTATATCAAATTGTTGTTGTTTTAGCGTGTGAGTGAGTGAGACAAAACAGAAGCGTTATGTCAATTTGTTGTTGTTTTGCGTGCAAGGGAATGCGCTCAATCGCTGCTTGTCATCTCCAGTATATATGTATATCTCTATGATGCCTTCAAAGTCAACATAACGAACGCAATTCAGCAAATTCAGCCAGATTTATGCTGATAAATTTAAGTCAACGAAAATTGGACCTCCCGAATACGTGTCACCAAGCAAAGCTGCGGCGGACATTTGAACGACGTTATATTCCATACTTAATGCCATAAAAATTTATTCCAAATAAAAAAAGAAATGATTGGATATCCCACACACAACATGTTTTATTTACGTTTAAAAATTGAACGTCCTTATTGAAAGTAACATTTATTTAGGGTTTTTCGTGACATTTGAATGGTTCGATCAGTTTTACAGCGCTGTCAGCATGAAACAATATTTACATCACAGTTGAGGAGTATTCACAAAATATTTTTAGGTAAAAGTTGGTGAGTTTATTTATTTTAAATTTAACATTTTTATGTAATTTCTCTTTAAATTCTTACTTACTGTCTTGTGTAAATAGAAGTAAAAGTCATAAGGATCAATAAACTTCTGGCCTGACTAAATATGATAGCGAGCTTTAAATTCTTGTGAAATAGCAATGCGAAGGAAGCGATTTTTCTTAGGTATTGTTTAAAAAAAACATATTTCACCAGAATCCTGTCCACCATACCCCTAGAAACAAACACTCTGAAAGGTTAAAGGTGATTTTCCGATATTTCAATCCTAATCAAATACGATTTTCATGTTTTCTCTTTTATATCATTTAGTAAATACTTCTGCTTGGTATATTTTCGCCTTGGAAGACTCGTAGGGCAACTATTGGACTAATAAAATCATATAAAATCAATAACAAGGTACATCAACAGGTCGAGGTCCGCATAGAAACGTCTTTGTAATCTAGGAAAAGCCATCACATACAGTAGCTAATGTATTAATAATTATGTTACCAGAAGATTGAGTTTCCTCTTGAGTCATGATTCGTCTGAAGCGTCCTACATTCTACTTGACCGGACCAGGAGGAAGGATTTCCAATGAATATAATTACGTTTGGATGTGAGAGTATTGACAGGAAAAGGTAACTTCGAATAGGAAACAACATAAAGCCAGTAAGTAGGCAATAAAAGGCAAATATCAAATTCATGAACTCAAATTCCAAGTACCTACCTGTTATACTTGGAGCTGAGAAGAGCTGTTAGTGTTTTATTTTCGTGACACATTCAAGAGGTGACCCAGATAGAAGCAAGTGATTTGTTTTGCCACTTAAATTCTAAGTTTATAGCAAAATTTTATAGGATGATATTTTTTGAATGAAAAGGTCCAGAGTTTATTTCAGGTAGGTACTTTAACGAAATTGCGCCATGAATAAGAGAGCTTGAACTTTCGTACTGTGCAATCAATATGGCACGCTGTTTTAACTCAATGACGTTATGAATAAAAGAATGCCTGGACTTCCATGGGTCTGTACACAGGCTGGTTTTTTCTCAGATGCTTTTGAACTGTGGTCTCATGTATAAATACTTCCGCAATAATGCTGCACATACTCTCATCTACTCGCAGAATGTTAAGTTACCAGTAGCAAACATGCCGGACTTCCACTTGCTAATATGCGATTTCAAATTCGTATACTCGATATAACCGTTAAGTTCACCATATTTGCTAATTCAGCGAAACTGCTGAATATAATTTAAACATGTCAGCCTTTAAACTGGCAGTTTCTCAATATCGGTTAGTGTGGTTTGTCGTTGACGGAAAAATAATTGAACACGGTCCATCGAATCCAAAAAATAGAAGACCCAATTATACAGAGAAGGATCTGCTAATCTTTAAGCATTACAGACTTGTCGTATAAAAATACATGTTAAGCATGTCTAAAAAAATAACGGTTATGATTTGCGACTTGTACGTTTAGAGAGTAATAGCCTTTTCTGTTGGAAAAGACTATGAACTCCAGATTGCTGGGTTCTGAAAAGCTAATTGAGCTCCAACCAAATTAGGTAACCCATATTTACTGCGATTAAGGCGCTCGACTCGGACTCACACTTGATCAAATCCCGCCTTGTGAGGCTATGCAGGGATAAGATTAGTGCGCTATGCACTCATTTAAACATAACAATTTTTTGGGTTCCGGGTCACAGCGGGATTCCGGGCAACAATTCTGCGGATGAACTCGCAAGGAGAGGTTCGGCGCTGAATCAAGCGCTAGCTCTTCCAATGAGGAGGCCATTTAAGGACATTAAACAATTAAACTGTCGACGTAGCGGCCATATCGGAGGCTAACACGAAGTGGTCGGGCCCACATCGTGTCTCGTGGCCAGGCAGCACTGGCCGACCAGTGCGAGTGCGAGCAGGACAAAGTTTGTCCTACTCGGAGATAGGAATACCCTTCGTATCCTAATTGGTGTACTGTACTGATCGGCCGGCACGCCAGAAGACTAGGTGTTGCGGATGTTGCAGATCTGTGCCGCAGATGTAGTGAATCCGATGCCGAGGAAAGTATTGTTATATGCTTCGCAACTCGATCGGTTTCGCATAATGGAAGCAGCAACAACCGAATACCTAGCTGCAAAGTAACCTAATCAGAAACCTAGTTCAAGTATATAAGGAAGCGGAGCAACACGATTGTACCTCCCTTCTAATCGAATGTTCTCGTATGTAGCAGAACAGTGTAGAAGATCAAAATCGAAAGCTCTAAAGCTTTCGAGAGCTGTCCACACACATCACCCAGCGAACATTCAAGAACAGTCTAGACTATAACCAACTAGTATAAAAGCATGCAAAGCTTTCAGCGAGGGACATAGTAATTTTTATTACGTCGACTGTGACAGCCAGCGTGTATACGCGACCGTGTTGGTAGAAAGCGGAAGTGATCGAGTTAAGTGATATATAAGCGGGCGGTATTGCCATACAGTGCGAATTATTGTGCGAATAGAATTAAAGTGAGAAATAATAAATTATCACTTATTTTGAATTTAAACGAATCGTGTTTTACTTGAAATCCCGGCGAACCCCTAGCTCGCAACAGTATTTTCCATATGCTTTGCGAATGCCCTGGTCTGGCTTTGAGGCGGGAACGTAGCTTAGGTACGCGCTTCGCCATGGACTTGGGTGTATTCGCAAATATTAAGCTAGACAAGCTGCTGCAGTTTGTCGGGCTGTGCGGGGTAGTTTACCTAAGATGTGGTCTTGGGTACACGAGTACTTCTTCCCGTACATGTGGGATCACAACGGACCCAGTGGCGGTCTATGTGTTTGGTCGCTTTAAGCAGACACCCACCTTACCTAACCTAACTTACTGCAAAAATCGACTTTTGCTTCAGATACCGCATCCGGTTCTGTTAGAAATTGTAAATATCGCTTACATTTACGAATTATTCCTTCTTAAATTTGCGCTAAAATTCTACTATGCGATGGTTCCGAGATATTGTAGAATGAGATTTTCCGCTGCCGGAAACTAAAACGCTGAGACTTGTCAGTGCCTACATAAACGAGGGGACCACAATGGATCCACAGTCATGGATTGTGGCACAATGCTTCAGTCTACCCTTCTTAACCTAACCTAACCTACATAAAAATTCAGATAATAATTCGGATGTATTTTAAGCATACAATAATCTTTAAAAAAAACTTATAATCAAGTGAGGAGGGAAAGATTTGCTCCTTTTTGTCCGTCTCCTTAGATTCCCATCCAGTTCATTAATTATGAAGTAAGCCGCTTGGTTTGCAAAACTTTATCTGCATCTGAAGAGCAGATTAAGCAGATTTACATCACCAGATTTCGGCCCTTCCTTCTTTAGTAGTAGCATGTTTTTAAATGTCAGGTCGCCCACAATACTGTATTATTAAAAACAAATTGTTTCAAAACTCGTGTGATAGAGTCTATAGTCAATCACAGCCTTGTAAACCACCAATTGATTGTCACAATCGATTGCGGCTAACACATTATGCAGGACCTTCCTTCTAGATCAAAATTAGAAGTCATCCTTTACCTTAACCTTTTTGTGGGTCGCAAAAATCAATTTCTTAGTATTTCGATCGCACTAATAACCAACACAACAACAGGTTTTACAAAACGGGTCATATGGATCCTCTTTATACTTCGGGTCGCATAATCCTCTTCAAATGTTATCTGGTCTGGTCCGGGCAGATTTCGGGAATCGTGTTTAGTTATCCAACGTTTCATACATCGCACAAAATCCTCAATGACTTCTTATTCCTTTCACAATTGAATTCGGTTCGATTTCAAGAACCGAAAAAAACAAAAAATTTAGGACAAATTTATATTTCGTTGCGGTCAGTTTCATATCGCTTGCCACGGGTCGTGAGAACCAAAGGATTCAATTGCCGATGGTTTCGTCCTTTTACTTCAATGGTCCTGCCACGTATCGGCCCAATGATCAACCCGATCGAAATATTGTCCTACAGGCTTTTATTACTCGACCGTATGATTACTTTTCCGTTAATTTCCCTTCAGCATTTAATAGAATTTCGAAAGCAAGTCCTTCGTTTGCCCCTTCGATATTCTGGTCAGGTTTTTGTCCTGTCATTCCTGGACCATGTAGACACACATAGAATCCATAGGAAGGCTAGCAGCTTGTACTTTATTATAGTAAACCCCAACTGAGTTCGAGGTTTCTTTTGCATATTTAATGCAGAAAATAATTGATGATTTTTGTGCTCGACGACTTTTCGCTTCACTACCTTGCTAATCTTCTATTCTACGAGGCAAGTAAGTTCGTTTTCAATTAAGCAATTATCCTGTGAGAGTACGTGCTCCATTAAGATCATGCTTACTCGTATTACATCAGTACAAAACGTAAGGGCGGTCGTATAGGAACAGTACCAGGCTTAAATACACCTGAAGGCTCATAAGGCGAATATTCATTTGCGAAATGGAATCAGCCGGTAGTTCGCTTCCAGCTTATTTACAGGCAATAGTCGTTATCTGGAATATGTTGCCCAGACGCCAAGTCATATAAATACATATCCACTTCGTCCTTTGTATTGGGATTTCAGCGAGCGGTTGTACAAGTTTTATCATTGGATTCTCATGAAAGTGGAAAATACGCTTAACTCCGTATCTCCGGATGGATTCCAGAAGTATTTAACGGCGGATGGATAATACCCTACACGAAGTATAGTAGGTCAAATTAAATAAGCATTTAGTCAAAGGAGTATGTCGTCTGTAGTTATTAATAAAAAAGTTATTCGATTTAGCGAATAATTCAATAAACTAGGAACACACTATTACACAGGGCAAACATTTTCATTCAGCAGTGCATGAACTAACAGCCTATCCCTGGGGAAAAAAAGTTTCGTTGAAGAATCCAAATCGTGTGAAGGCAACAATGGTGTCCTCAAAAAAGGAAAGGATTGCAGGAAAATACAACAGAGACAATATTACAGAATCAATATTACAGAGTCAAGCACTGGAGAAAAAGGAGGTACAAGTGTTGGTGACGAATACAAGCAAAATTTGAAAACTGCGAGTGTTGTTCCATTCGAAATAGATTCAGTAATAACTCATATAATTCTAGAAAAAGGAATTCACCTGAGACTTCAAAATGTATCAATATAACGTATGCATATATGAATGTGCATTACCCCTTATGAATGTTTAACATGATTTATAAACGATTCGCTTAACGCTCACCAAAGTGAGGCGCGCTTTATTGTCATTTTCTTTCGTGACGATGAGGTGAGTCAGTTTTTAATCTTAATAAGGATTCAAAGTGGGTGTGCATTATGTACAGTTAAATAGTATATTTCGAGTTTTTGGTGAATTCGTGATCAATAAGTTAATTCGCTTACTTTCGAATTAAAATTGTTGCTGGGCTAAGTCCCTTTACGGATCAATGAGACATTATTTTAGATAAAGTATGTATGTACCTACTTTTACAATCCAGAAACTTTTATTAAAAATAACCAGTATCCCATGAAACAATAAAAATACCTCAATTCTCTAAAGTCCCATAATATCGTTTCTATAATAAAATCCTTGCGGTTCGATATGAACCACGTTCTGTAAAAAAATTTTGGACAATAAAATGAGTAAGTAAGAAATTTATTGTTGAAAACAAAAGAGTTGTTAAACAATCTTATTGAGCGCTGCAGTTCTATGGATTGGACTTTCCAATAGAACTCCAGGATTATAGAAATAGTCCGAATAAATGTTTTATGAAGGTCGTCTTGCTGTAGATATTATCGGAGGTTGTGCCGTATCCGGATATGATTTATAGTTGAGTTCGTTGTTAAGGGTACTTATCTATATGAAAACTATGTATGTCAAGTGCAAACCCAGAGCTTTTTATACTCTAGATGAAATCATATAGAGTATTATAAGTTTAATCCAGCCCAAAAGTTTGTAACGCATAGAACCAAGCCTCGGACGGAAAAAGTTATATATTATTTTTTGTTTATTTGTGGCCAAAAACCTCAAATCCGCTTGACGTCCGTCCGTCCGTCCGTCCGTCCGTCCGTCTGTCCGTGAACACGATAACTCAAGAACGCCTTCACCTAGGATATTGAAATTTTGAATCTGGATGTTTGGTTGAATTTGTAAGGCTAAGTTCGTTAACGGGCAAAATCGTCCTACTCCTTCGGGTAGCTGTCATACAAAATGTCCTTAAAACACGTGTTCAAGAATATTGGTCGATAACTTCAGAAGGGTTTAAGCTACGACATTGAAATTTTCTATGTGTTATTTTTCCAATAGTTGGAGCTAAATATATGATTATGAAGAAAATCCTATTAGTCAACGGTCATGTCCTCTAGGACAACGATTAATCAGCAGTCGAGGATTTCGTGTTGGGGTTTCACACCAGAAACCCTACTGACGCCGGAAAACAACCAAAATTTAATCAAACTTGCTTCTATGGTAGCTTACCATGAAAAAATTCCATTCTTTAATCCTATTAGTCCTTCGTGTAGCTGCCATACAAATATCCTGTCAAAACGTCTTCACTTAATTTACGGAACTTACTATAACTCAAGTAATCTTTTAGCTATGAATTGGAAATTTTGTACAAATTAGTTTTGAGTAAAAACGAAGTTTGAGTTTACTAATCAGCGGAATCCTTTTACTCCTTCTGGTAGCTGCCATACAAAATATCCTTAAGACACGTGTTCAACAATATTTTTCGATAACTTTTGAACGCTTCAAGCTACGAATTTGAAATTTTGTACACGCTCATTTTTGAATGGTTCCAAGGAAAAGGATAAATATGTAAGAAATCGAGTGAGTCCTTCCTGCACCTCCCATGTGAAAGTCCTTCAAAAAGGAAATTTTTTTCGATGTCTTATCCAGTCCAAGATATGAAATTAAACACTGAATATTGTCTTTTAGTTTTGAGTAGCAATCTAATGGCAGTCCTTAAGAAAGGACATACAACATGCACACACGTAATTCTACTTTATCCCCAACTACAATATAAATCGGAGTTCAGTATTTATCTAGAGTATTATACAATTGGCTTGCAGCCGATCGTGACTGCAGTATGTTTGTGCTAAGGATTTTGAATTTTGTATGTCTTTCAAAAATGATGTAAATTAATAAGTGTAATTAAAAATTCACATTATGTTTTCATAAAGTAATGTTAACCTATTAAGCATTAAAGGGTACAGTCCGCCTGGTATGGAATAACTTTCTTTTGTATAATAGGACTGATCAACATCAAAAGAAATCAGAAATAGTAAAAAAAATATGCCAATAGTCTGGCCGAAACTTTATTATTTGTCGGGTCAAAGTTCGGGAGCAGTCAAAGTCGGAGTATATCATCAGTTGTTCCGAGATTATGAGTTTTCTTGAAAAGTTAATTTTGTTCTTAAAATAAAAATATTTAAAATCTCTATTAAACATTGAAAAAGGCCTTGTAGACTATTCGAATTTCGGTATATTATGTACACTAAAAGCCCATAGAAGTAAAAATGAATTTGCTGCCTTATCAGACTTAAGAGATGTGACGAATTATTAAAACGTATACAAACTCATTACATCCACTTGGGGGTTGAACTTCGAAAAAATTGTGAAACAGGTTTTTACCCGATTTCATAAGAAGTTACTTGGTATCTCATCAGACACTACTGATTTTGAAACATTTGTGGAAACATAAGCAAATCCTTACCACCTCTTGGTTTTTGAAATTCCTGAAATTGGTTTTTAGCCCGTTACATCAAATGCCGTAATAACCAATATTATATCTCACCAGTACTAAGGGATGGCAACAATTTTGAAAACATATGCAAATGTCGAAGCTGGGAAAAGTATACAACCCCCTTATACCCCCTTTGGATTGAATATCTAAAAATACGGAAATAGAAATTTTGGCGATTATAGTATAGGAAGCCTTAGGAAGTTCGAATTAGAATTCGATATCTCATCAGATGTAAGAAATATGTAGGAATTTGTGAAAACATATGCAACCTCCTTACACCCACTTGGGTGTTAAATATCCAAAAATCCTGAAAGGAGTTAATAGATAAATATGAAGACAGCGCGAGAAAGTAAAAACCAATTCAATTTCTTATCACTTCTAAAAGATATGACGGAATTCGTAAAAACGAGTTCAACCCTTTTATACCCTCTTAGGTGTTGAAAAAGGAAAAAAAACTTAAAAACAAGTTTTATGTGATTATTAAAGCCCGTGGAAGTGAAAAAATATTCGATATCTAATCAGACCTGGGGGATATGGTAGAATTCATTAAAATGAATACAACCCCTTTACACCCCCTTAGGGTTCGAATTTCAAAAAATCTTTCAAATACTGTCTAGGCATTTATGTGAGGAATTTGTAGAAGAAAATTGAAGTCAATATTTAAAGAGACCTAAGAGATATGACGAAATTCGTGACAATGTGTGCATTCCATTTTCTTTTATAATTTTTTTTGCCCCCCTTCCGTACGCCAATGAATATTTAAATTTTTTTTAAGTAAATTACTTTACTAGTTGATCTACTCGTACATATACCTACCTAGTTTCAACTTTCTAGCATAAGTTGTTCTATAGTTAGGAAAAACACCCCCACCCCCGTACCATACTACCGCTATAAAAAAATACATTTTTCTAACATGCCACTACTATAGTTCTATCTAAATGTTAAGTTTCAGTTATCCATCATTATGGAAATTCAGAAATTTTTCTCTTTCAATTTTTTTGCAAATAGGTCCACTATTTAAGTTTTATATAAATTGTAAGTTTCAGCCTCCTAGCATAAACAGCTGCTGAGATCTAGAAACCAAAATTTTCTGTCTAAAACGCTCCCCCACCTCCCCTATCATACCACAACCCCTTTAAGTGGCCACCCTATCTACCCACAAAAAAAATTCAACTCAATAGCTCAAAGGGTTTGGGAGCTATGAGCCTTCAAGCAATTTTGCGTACAGCGGTCGACGTACAGCGGACAATCGGACTGAATTTTTTTTTCATTTTTTCGTGTCTACTAGTCATGAAACATGAAAAAAAAATTTCAGAATGACAAATTTTTTTTTTTTTCAAAATCAATCACAATCAGACGCGAAAGCAGGGTTTACTGACAAATTTATGAGTCGCGTATTAGTTACATTTAGTTGTGAGTTTTTAATTACATCATTTCGGAGAGGAGTTTGAACCCCCAAACCCCCCCCCCCCCTCCCCCTGTCAGCGCGCCTGATCACAATACTGTATTATGTGAATGCACGTAATTTTATACGATGTATATTAAAGTACTTGTAGCTATTCCGCTATTTTGGATCTACCCTTTTAAAATTTTAATTGTTTGAATTAATATTTTTAAATTTTTGGAAAATGCTTATAACTTTTAACTTTTATTGATATTGTGAAATAGTAAATTGTGTCATAAACGAAACAAGCTTGAATCCTTGTCGTTCAAAATATTGTGTACACTAAACGTTCTCACTGTCGTAGGCTCAAACTAAAGTATAAATTCTCTACTTTAGGTATATTTAGGCGTACTGAGGAGACATTTCTGCGAAAATAACATATCGTAGCTAATATAATTTTTTGATCTTTTTTTAAAAAATGTTTTTCAAAAACAAAATAGCGTATAACTAAAAAATGGAGGGTGAAAAAAAAAATCTGTGAACAGATTTGGATTCAATGTCAAAAACTATGATTGAAAAGTTCATCCACAATTATAACTATTTGGCCTGTATTTACAATAATAATAATTATAAATAATTATAATAATTCTGTTTGCAATATTTTTGTAAAAGTTTTCGATTTCCCCAAAAATGTTCTTAAATATTTCTTTGAAGTCAACCATCATATTTTTGGAAATACAAAGATTTTATGTGATTTTAGAATTTATTTCATTCAAGATTCGAATATTATTACAAGAAGAATTTACATAAAAAAATTTGGTAAAATTCAATTTATTTCAATAGATCTTTCTATGTACAATATTTCATACAAATAGTAATAGTGGTTGTTTTCATTGTTGCATTATTCTTCTGTACTTCCCAGACAGTAAAGGCTGGTATAATGGAAGTTGTGGCAATAAATCCAAAGTAGATAATTATGTTTACAAAAGTAAATCGTAAATATAAATTAGTGTAAATAATAATAATTCTGTTAGGCACTAATAAATAGTTCATGAATGCCAAAATAAAATTGAAATAATCCAAATGATTAATAAAAGAAGATATAAGATATAACAAAATATGTAGAAACAAGTTAAAATAACATAATACTCGTACAATAAAGAATGAAAAATAAAAAAAGAGGTAAAAAAGAAGAAAAAGTATATTAGTTAACAACAGGTAGAAGTTAAGGGAAATGACGAAACAAAGGTGAATAAAAATTATATATATATGATTACTCCTCTTCAGTTAACCATGTCCAGATTCAGCCTCATGTTGGTCCTACCTGACCAGTTAGCATTCATCCAGCTTATGTCGCTGGAGTTCACCCAGCTATGCTGAGTGTCCAACAGACTCTACTGAATGTCAACCACGTCAGGATTACTCTGTAACTATTAAGCATCTTTGTAAGCTTCGTGATAGTTGCCGCGGTTTTAATTAAATCCGGAAGTGCATTATAAAGTAAAACTGCTCCATATATTGGATCCTCTCGTACTCGATTTGTTCTTGGACGGTGGACATTTCTTAAGCTCCCGGCATTTCTCGTCGGATAGTGATGTATTTCACTATTGAACCTTATTTTAAGCGATGTTTTAAATATAATAATAAAAATTATGGTGGAGATTTCCCTTTATGCGGAATGGGGTAATTCTTTCCCAATTCAAAGAGTTGGAGAATGGAGACAGTATAACATCTTATTTACAGAGAGATCAGAATAAAAATGAAAAACACATTTGGGAACACTTTATCATCTTAAGGAACTGGAGACAATACTATCTCTGAAAAGTATTTACCATACCACCATTCATGATTGTATGCCATCATTGGGCCCAGTTAACAATATATTAACTGATAGACCTTTGCCAGCTAGCGAGTCTTTGGTAAGCGATGGTTCAAAACTGCGCTAAAGCTTTTATGCTTTCACGGATATTAGGAATAGAAATTCGAAAATTTCGTCTCTGTTCTTAGATGCCGTTCCGTTAGCATTGGATCAGTGTTACCAACCATTTTGTGTAAAATTCCCCACGATTGAGCCCAAAATTCCTCTTTTTCCCCATTATTCGTAATGGAATTCCCCACAGTTTCCCCATAAAGAATAATTCTACAGGAGTAAAAGGTTTTATTAATCATAAAGCAAAAAACCTATTTATTGTATTACGAAAAAAAACTATTGTATATATAAAATAAAAAAGATGGAGTAAAGCAGTTATTTGATTAAATAAAGATAAACCACTATACGTATTAGAATGAAACTTTTTCATGGTTAATGCTACCATAGAAGCTGATTTTAAGAATTTTTTGGTTGTTTTTGACGTCATAGCAGTTTCTAGTGAGAAACACCAACACGAAAGTCCGACTGGGACCAATCGTCGTCTTGGATACTGTCATTGAGGACATGATAGTCCCATTCTCATTAATATTAGGAAAAATAAAATTGCTGTTGGAGGGATTTGATGTCGCGCACTTAGTCTGTGAATCAAAATCCACCAAAATTAGGCTATGGCAAATTTCACTAGTATATAATTCGTGGAAACGAGTTTGTTTCTACTATATCGCATATATAGAAAAATTTCCAGCAATACCAGCATGATACACTCTCTGATGAGCGAGTACCATCCGATTACGAAAAAACTCCTTCGGACCTAGTTCAACACTCTCTTAAACTGGCTTCGCCACTGAAGGTTTTTCAACTGTCATATCCTCAATGGCAGTAACCAGGGCTTATCCTGTTATTGATTCGTAAGATGACTGTGACTGGATAATGAGTCACGTGATGGCCAGCTGGACTTATATGTGACTCCTAAACCTACATACGATCCCTTGTAAACAATGAGACGCAATAAGTATTAGACGCAATGAAATAAGAATGTCTGTTTTATTTTTCTAGTCGCCACAAGTCGACGTTGAAGTCGGTGTTGTGCTTGTGGTAAGGAATTTCAGAGAGTTTTGTTTTCCCCATAATTGATCTCGAATAGTGTTGATTCCCCTTTTCCCCTTTCAATAAAATTTAGACTGAAATTTCCCACGAAAAGGGGAATTCCCCACGAGTTGGCATCACTGCATTGGATAGGGAATTCTTACCGATAAATCTCTTTCTCTCAATATTGGTCGCCTTGTCACACAATTGGGTTTTATTGTTGTTTTAAATTAACAGCATTAAACTTGATGAATGTACGAAAATAAAATCGACTTTAGTAATACATTGGCATTGTCAGAATTTGAAAAATTCATCAAATAAAAGAGGTAGCAGTTTTATCTGACTTGTTTCTGCACTAACGCGTGTAGTATACGACAAGAATCTTAGGATACAGAAAGTGTACCCTGCACCTGTAAAAAATAACAAACCACATGCCGTTTTTATTTGCACAACTTGTACAATGTCGTTAGAGTTGATATTAAAGACGATTCTTTGCTAGGTGTTTAAATTGAGCAACATTCTTTGCCATTGTACGTTTGTCAGTTATTTATTTTATTCCCGAATTGGAGCAGACAAAATCCTTTTTAAGTTGGTCAGTCCTGTGAAAATATTTTTGTCAAATAGAATCTTCAGTCTTGTGTTAAAGTTGTGTATTTATTGATTTTAGATTAATATGATTAAGGATTTAAGTTTAATAAAGTCTGTATGCCCTTCACTACCCTAACATTCTTCATAATACCGAACGTAGCCAGTAGTCTTGCTGTCAAACAGCTGCGACTCCTGTCAAAAACTAAAGTAAACTAATGTCTAACCTAAAAGTGTCCTAAATTTTAAGCGAAAAATGGTTCTGGGTCAGTTATGTGGTCGCATAAAACTACTGCTCTTGGGAATAGTTGGAGCTATTCGTCGGGGATTTTGTTGTTTGTCCCGTCGACGTAAATCGTCTACGTCCGACTGCGAAGCGTTACAATGTGTCAGCGTAATCAGGGAGCATCCGACCGGTAAACGGAACGAAGTAAGTTGCAGGCTTTCGATCAATTTTCAAACTAACGTTGCACTTTCAGGTCGAAAAGGACTGGAACTCGTGGGACGATAGTCCGCGTACAGTGGAGGAACACATTGAACAATACCGGCAAAAATTGGCGAGTCCGCCAACACCAAAAGATCTAGAACCGGAACCTGATTTCTTTCAAGTACGACTTATTGTGTTAACCCCCTCCCACCCCACACTCTGTCACTTATTTTTATACTTTCCTTGACCTTTAACTATTGCAGGACATGACACCGAAAATCAAACCACAACCAAAGCTATTGATAAAAACCGAACAAGAATTCAAGACTGACTTCTCGCGTCTTAAGGCTACCACAGACATTCCAATTACAATTGCTGTAAGTTTTGTCGCTTAATTGAGCATTTAAGGTGCATAATTGTATCCGTTTACTAGGCCGATCTAGAAGATTGGACAGAAGAGGATCCGGGCGGCTGGGAGGAACAAGATTCCGAAACGACAAAAAAGTTAATCCGCGAGAAACGAAAGGAACTTCGTGCCCAGAAACAGACAAGACCAAAGGACAATTCGAAAATTTCCCCGTCCAATTTTGCCGAAAGAATTGGATCGAGACATTCGTAGTATTGCGCGTTCGGACCGAGGGTGTAACCATGTTTCACCTGCTGTAAATTGTTTTTCTTTTCTTTTTTATTGGTGTGACGATATTTTTTGTCCAGCGAGCCATTTCGCTGGACGCTATATACTTTATTTACTGGGTTTTAAACTTTATTTATAAGAAGAAAAACTTTTGTATTAATTTAAATCAGAAGATAAGATGAACCTTAATTCAGAAGGGTTGGATCAAAACCTGCATTCCTATCATTTCGCTGTTATTTATGCAGAGAAGTTCAAGCTGAATATGGCCCAGACAGATTGATTAGAAATAAGCTTCGAGGTCGATTCTTTGATTTGTTGCATCAAAATAATCGCATTCTCAGAACTGGAAAACAGAAGTAACTATTTTCGAACCTTCGCCATCTGTGATCATATCAAAATCGTTTTCCTAATTTTGAATTTAAATCACAACATTCGCCGGTGTTATGAATGATGAGCAATAGTCGATCGATTCGACTGAAATTGAATTTATGTTTGATGAAGAAAATGAGGACGTTGCCAAAAGACTCGGCTCATGTATGTTGTACAAGTGAATATTCACCACGCTACGAAACTGATTAGCGAAACTCATTGGAATTTCCGAATTTTTAAATTTTTGTGCGAACAGTTAAAAGCTTGAAAGAAGACAAGCAGTATAAATATTCTGAAATAAAGATAAAAGCAGTGTTCTAAACGTTCTACATTCGAGAAATATGACAAATCTATCTTTAGATAATCCTTTAGAACGTATCAATAGTTAAGAAAACCACATTGTAAAAAAATGGATTCCAAATAACATCTGGTGTATCGCAAGGCTCTCACTTAGACTCACTGTTATTCTTTATTAACGACCCACAGTCGGGTACTTATATTAATAGCTGACCAACAGAATAAACAATTTTTCAGCGAAGTAAAATTACTATTACGACAATAATCTTTAGTCCTTCATTGTGTTGACCATGACGCTAGTTGTAATACGTCTATGACCGCGGGACATCTTTTTTTCTTATTGGAAAACGATTCGTTGGCCTAGTGAATGTTTCGTGAAATGAATTAAAATGCGTTGGGATGGATTAACAAGTTCAAGGTATATTTAAATTTTTAATCTAAGAGTATTTAGTTAAAGTTAATTATGTAAGTTCCGTTTGGTGTTTGAATACAATCAACGATAACTTATTTTTTTTGTGTATTTGTCACGGCGGAAAATCTTAGGATTTAATTCGAAAGTTATTGAAGACACTAGAGATATGATCCTATAAAGTATAGTCAGGGCGTTTCATGCTAAAATTATGATTGGAAATTATGACAAAGTACATTAACTTATAAAAAAAAATGTTCGGCAATTTGCTGTATGAATATGTCGTAATTAAGTTTATATATTGCGAAAGCAGATGAAAATGTAAAGATGATGAAGAGAAGTTATCAGAAGTATCAAGCAGTGTTTCCAAAGTATAGTTGATGAGAATTGACGGCAGATAACGTTTGCGTTCATAAAAGGCAATTAAGATTTTTAAATGCGGTATTTAGAAAAATATGTACAACTGCATTTAAGAAGATAGCATGTTTTGAGTAAAACAATAAGATGTGACCTACCGGCATTATTAAGGTGACAATAGGTTTGTTCTTTTCGTTTTTTCTAGTGGAAAGGATATCCAATCCCCTCAAGTACTCGATTCTGCAGGCCAATTCGAATTAGATTTATCTATGAGTCCATGGATATCACCAAGGAAGAAATAAGCTATACCGATAATCAAGCTGAAAACATAGACACAACAGAACTGCCAGCTAAAAGTACACACAAAAAAAAACGGTCTCAAGAAGAATCAAATTATATAGCTGCGAAGGAAGGAGAAATGGTTAAGTAAAGGTGGTCTTAAAAATGGAACAACTTACTGTGACTCCCTACAACAAATAACTGAGTATTTGAGAATCGTGCATTAAAATATTATACAAAGTTACAGCATTATAAATAAATAATAATGAAAAAAATATTGTATAAGTTTTTTTTAATCTACGGGAAGAAGAAATGGAAAAGGTCTACTAGTCCTAAAATTGATTTGGTGAATGTTTTCACAGTACTTTTTCAACTGAAAATACTAGTTTTCCGGGTAGAATAATGTTTATTTAAATTTTTTGTGTGACGTTTCGGACTCGACACCCCCAATGGCGTAAACAATTTTATTGCCGACTTGATTTGAAACTCATGATATCCCTGTGGTCCGTATACGGTACTTTAAATCTTTAAAACACTCTAAACTGCTTTTAAAACTGTGCTGTTTTAATTATTTTTGTAGTTGGCAGGTAGCAATTTCTTACTCGCGTTGCCTACGAGCTAAGCCATGCTAAGGGTTCTGTATTCCCACTCACGCGGAAAGCTGTTTTACTCTAGTAACTCCAAGGCGTGCTAGCCAACTAGCAGTTATATCTACCGACGGTGCCAAGCCTCTTCAAGATCTTATATTTCTACACAACTATGGCCCTATTTTTCCGATCACATTATTTGTGAACACTTATCTTATAATAAACTAGCCGTGCCGCGGCTACGCTCACGTTCGTATGGCGTTATACTATCGAAACTGCAAACCCAGCGGTTTCTAGTCTTGCTTCCCGTTGATCCATCGCTCCTGTTACTCCCGTTGCACCCGTTGATCCATTGCTTCTGTTTCTCCCGTGACTCCTGCTGCTCCCATTTCTCCCGTTACTCCCCTTGCTCCACTACTCCCGTTACTCCATCCTCTATACACCATCCTCCATCTTCCATCCTCTATCTTCCATCCTCCATTCACTATCCTCTATCCCCTATCCAACATCCATCATCCAACTTAACCATTTAGTAATAGAAACGCATAGCTAATACACCGAAAACGAACGAACTGCCGCTAAACTACGAGTATATGAAATGCTCTTAATAGTTGAAATAACTCGCGTACCACCAATTGTAATATGATTTTGTTAACGCAGAAACCTTCGCGGGCGTGCCCTCAACAAATCACCAAGGTTTCATCGCAATCGGATGAGCGATTTAGGAGCGTATACGGGTCAGACAAATAAACAAATATTCATTTTTATATATAGAGATTGAACTTTTTAGTCAAATTACCAACATTTTCAAACTGTTTTCAATACTTAAAAAAAAAAATAAAGTAAATAAAACAAGTTTAAAAATTTTTTCTAGTGAAACGTTTTTCATTTTTATTCGTATATAGGAAATAATTTACATTTTCAAAACAGTAAAATAAAATAAAAACTATATAATATGTATATTTAGGACTTATTCAAAATACAACAAAATAAAAATATTGTTTTATATATTTTTTAAAAATTTTTTTTTAATATTTTTCTATAATATTTAATGCATATAAGTAGATGCGTATGTAAAAAAAACTGAAACCATTCCGCAAAATAATAAAAGTGGGGATCATGATAAAATAATGTAAGATAATTTGAGATGTGTTTGTTTGGTTTTTTGTTTTGTTCATAATTTTTTTTGAAACAAATTTTTATATAAAAAAGCGAGGGAAAGGATTTAATAGGAGGGTATCGGGCACTTGGAACATGTTCAAACATTCAGAAAAAAATATACATGTATATATAGGTTGTGATTTGCAAAAAAGCATTTGATCACCTCCCAAGCGCAGTATATTATTTAATTTGTTTTTTTTTATAATAGTACATACATACAATTAAAATGTAATTAACAATTTTTTTTTCATTTCAACTCTTAAATTATTTTACGTTCAATGGTGTTTTTATACGTTTACATTTTCTGATTTTTTTTTACTGTTTTTAAATTCGTTACAAATGGACTAAGACACAGTAAACTTTTATTCGATATTTTGTTTTTGCAAAAATCCATCCCACGATACCATTGTTCATAATTATAACACATTTTATTTGTTGAAAGTATCTACACAAAGAAGTATTCTTATTAAAAAAAAAAAATCAATCGCAATCAGTAAATATTTGTGGAATTTAAATAGCATGTCAGTATTCCATTAATATGGTTTTTATTTTTAGTTTATACATAGAATTGAGAATATACGTACAATTTTCAATTAAATACAATACATAAATTGTGCTTAGAATTAGTGTTGAGGGGAGCTTCTTCTATAATTTTTTTTTCTGATTTTAAACTGTATTTCGGCATTGTGAGGCTCCTACAATTTCATTTTATTAGTTAAATTTAAATACATAACACTAGATTTGATATGTCAAAAATACGACCCTAAAACTATGGAAATATGAGTTTTATTCAAATTGAAAAGCCTGTATAGTAGGTATAAGTATATTTATATATAATATTTATTTTAATTGATTCGTTTTTTTTATAATACTTCGAAAAGATATTATATGACTTTTAAACAGTTTTTATGTATTATATTTTAATTATAATAAACAGAAAAAATCTAAAGAAAAATTATAAAATAGTTATATTTTTTTTACAATAGTAGGTATACGAGAAATTTTTTTTGAAAAAAATTTCATAAATGTTCTAACAAATTATTATTGTGCATTTTATTTAAGTATGAATATAAACTTGTAAATTTTCGGTTTAATACTACTATTGCTCAATAGATTTTCCTTAAACGATAAATCAATTTAAATGTTTGTTTTTAATAACTTTTTTTTGTAAATTTTATCATTATCCACACTGATATTGTATAATCGCACAATTAACTAAATTTATTCGAGGATTTTTGCTGTGCTTTATTACATTGCTTTCGTTAAATTGATTTTATTTTTGTTGCCTTCTTTTCGCACTTATAAATATTTAATTGAGTATTATGTAGTTTGATTTTCAGTTTAGGTTTTTTTTTGTTGTTTGCTTATGTATTGAAATTTTGAATCTGTTATTATTAGTAATTATACTTAGCAACAAAAAATTAAATAATAAATGAATACCAAGTTTGAGAAATATAGTCAATGCGCCCTATCGCATTGCGCGCGTCATATCGCGGCACCAGTTCTAGTAAGCGAGGTGAATTGATTTCCACAACAGTGTATTTCCTGTTTTTTTTATTGTATAGGCATTTATTTTTCGATATTTATTAGGAGCACAACGGACGAGCACTAACGTCTAAGTGAAGGACTATTGGTTGATCTGTTCGAAGCCCTTCAACATCAGACTAAAGGAAGAGATTGAAAGGAACTACTAGTGCTCGCCGGTAACGAGATGGATTGGATTCTAATTAAAGGTCCCAATTAGAAGGAAACATTTATCAGTTGCTTACTTCTGAAGAATCTAAATCCAAGTAAAATTGTTTTGTTATACATTTGACTAACGCGAGTTTGGCAAGAACATAGTGAACAATACTAATCTGTAGTTGGTTTGCTATTCTTAGGTCAATCAGACTCTTTCCAATTCACCGAATCTGCGCTCTCTGTAGTGAGCAGCTAAAATTCGTATTGGCTAAGAAATGTAATAAAATTGTCATAAAAGACTTCCACATATTGATCAATTTTTTTGACGAACCTAAAAAATGATTTAAAATTGTCTTGAACCTTTTATTTATATTATCGATATTAATATTTCAGTTGGCAAGTTTGATCGCATCAGAGAAATTAACTAGTATACAATTTGAATTCGCATAAACAAAATAGCAATTAAAGGCTTTTTTTGTATAAACACGTTTGTTGCAAAGTACATTACATCTTTCAATCGCAAAATATTAAGAAAAAAATGTTTCCACATAAATAAGTTCTATGTTTGACGGAGCATAATAATTCGCACAACTAAGGATTTGTTAGGCAACAAAACAATAATAAAAATAATTCAAAAAAATTTTACTAAACAAAAGCGCTGTATTTTTATTTAACAAAAAATATCGGAACAATACGAATTTTTGAATAAAAATTAATAAACAGATTTACACGTACAATTGTTTGTTTTTTTTTCATAATATATACACAAAAACAAAAATATGTCTACAAAATATACAAGGAAATATTTTTTTTTTCTTAAATTTTTTCGTATTATTGTAAAAAGGTAAAATGTCACAACCGTGGATAATCTACAATGATTGTTAAAATGTATTTATATAATGTTAAAAAGAGATTTATTTTCTTTTAATCAGTTTTTTTTTTTGTATAATATTTGGTTTTTTTTTTCATATTTTATGAACTCATAATTTAAAAAAACAAAACCAAAACCTTAAGAAGCAAGCCCTTTTCAGAGAGGAATAATAAAAAGCACAATAAAAAACAGCAACGTAAGAAAATCTATTCGAATTTCTTTTAAGAAAACATAAAGTAATATTTTTGATAATTTTACAATATATAATATTTTATTATTGCTTTTCGTCATTTATTTATTAATATATTATTATTATTACATATAATTTTTGTTTTAGTAAATGGGATTTTATTTCTCGCGCTTGTTTTTCACTTCTGGATAAAGAACTTTGATATAATATGTACGTAGTTTTTTTTGTATGTATGTAGTAATTATTTTAGTTAGTAGTTTTGTAAGTAATATATATGCTTTTATAAAAATACGTGACAGTTTTTTTTTAAATTATTATTCTTGTTTTTTTTTTTGAAAGCTTATTATTG
The DNA here is from genome assembly GCA_951812415.1 of Beris morrisii. NCBI lineage: Eukaryota > Metazoa > Arthropoda > Insecta > Diptera > Stratiomyidae > Beris > Beris morrisii. The sequence goes on from OX638310.1 coordinate 155,946,480, forward strand.
TTAATGTTGTTTTTTTTTACTACAAATACTAAATATATTTATTTTATTTATAATGTTTTGTTAAATGTGTTGTTGATTTTGTATCTTTCATTGCGCATTCGTTGAAACTTTATGTGTATAGGTATTGTTATTATTATTTGTTATCTTTTGTCAAAAGAACATTGATGAGTGAATTATAGTATATATATGTGGAAATGGGGCGGGTGTAAAACGACTGTTTTTTTTCCATTTTTGTTGTAACAATAATTATTATATTCTTTGGTTCACTTCTTATACAATATAAAATGCAAAAAAAATGTTGTCATCGTCTCTATTCCTTTTGCGATCGAGAAGAGCGCGTAGTTTTAAGGATATGATTTTAGGATACGCGAAAATATCTCGATGTGATATTTTGTGTTTATGAAAAATTCAAGAAAATAATTGGCATGACACGTACAATATTTGAATATAAAATTAAATTTCGCTAATTAAAAATGTTATCCTTAAAACTAGGCGATAGAAGGAAAACTAAGTGCGATCCTTCTTAAAAAAAATTGTTCTTTTTCCCTTTTAATACATTTTAACAGTAGTTGTTGTATAATATATTGTATATAATAGGTTTCTTAGTTTAAATTTTTTTTTACATTTCATATAAATCTATATAATATTCATAGAACTGATTTTTTTGTATAGAAGGCAGAATATATTTTACATAAATTTTTTTTTTTAGTTTTTTTTTTTTTATCTATATTTCGAAAATCTGTCAAAGCTAATATTAATTTGAAATAACTTCAAAAGAACGATTGTAAGTATTGAAATCATTTTTATTACTTACATTGATTTCGGTATAGATTACAAATTCATTATATGTATGTGCCCTAATTAGATGTTGTTTTCATTATTTTTAGATTTATAGAAGTAACATTTCTTGGGTGTTTTCTTTTAATGTAAACATCTAATTTTAACGTTTCGTTACTCTATACAATAAAATGCTTCTTTTATTCTCCTTTTTTATTTAATTTTGGATATATACGTATTGTCTCACCTATCTGTCAAATAAAAATAAAAAAAATTATGTATATACTCTACTTTAATAAACAGCCATCAAAAAAATAACGTTACATTTTACGTTTAATTTTTATTATGTTTTTTTTTTGTTTTTGTTTTTTTCAAAATGTTTGATTAATTCAATTTATTTAACATGTAAAACATATATATTTTTATTTCAATGCGTTTAAAAATTTTATTTTTAAAATTGGACTTACTGATTAGGAATTATGTATAATATTTCGGTTGTCATTTTACTAACACTTCTTTTTTCTTTTCTATAAAATATCTGCCCTTGTTTACAGTATGTTTTCTTGAAAGTACATCGAATCAAAATTGTTATGATTTTTTTTTTAATTAAAACACAAACCATGGAGTAAAATATTTCACATTTGATGGTTATGGATTTTTTCTGATTACTGCAGTTGAATGAAATTTGAATGAAAGAGTAAACTTAAGGAAGACATGTTTGTCAAATGTTTACACGCATGGGCATTTGCATTTAGTAGATGAATATCCGAGAAATATAACGGATATATTCTCAAAAACGGGTAAATAAGAGGGAGAGTTTTTGAAGATATCTTGAAAAAAAGTTATAGATAGATTCTGAATCCGCTTTTCAATCGCACAAGACTATCATATTCGAGACCATGCGGTGTTCTAAAGTGGGAAAGATGCAGCAGAACGTAATAGATACGAAAATCTGTTAAATTTATGTTTGTCAATTTTTTGTAGCTCTTCAAAAATAATTTCAATTTCTTTTTGTATCCAAAACTTTTTCAGCAATATTAATCTTCTTTTTGGGATCAAGTATGTTGTAACCGACCTGATTTTTTAGTTCATCAAAAGAGCTTTATTGTTTATACCTTCTATTTACTTAATTGTTCACCTGGCTGATAATATTTTCAAGGTTTTTAAATTATTGTATTGAAGAAATCTTCTCTCTCCCTCCTTGTTCATCGACAAATTTGTCCTTGCTTCTTACCAAAAGTCTGCAGGGGTACAGTCGTAGAGTACCCATAAGTCTGCCAGTCTAGATGGAATTCGAGCCATTATCATTATAAAGTGCCTCATTACACTAGCCAAACTACTTCGCACCCTTTCATCTCCCCTCTACATGAAACTATCCCGCAAGTGGAATCTAACGAATGGTAGGAAGCAAATCGAACACCGAGAATTACCAAGCCTGAGTTGTTACTTCTGCTTTTTTTTAAAGTAATAAAGCCGAGTCAGTTGCAACGGTCTACCAACAATCGTTAGCTTTCACGATCAGCCATACCTCCGGTCCTTAGTTCCATCCTAGAATAGGACAAAAAGAGTTGAATTCAATGCATCCGAAATTCAAGCCAGTTACAAGTCTTCTAAACACGACTACAGAAACGCTGTATAAACTCAGTTAATACATAGTTATGACCTACAAATAATTTACACCAGGACTTCCAGAGGTATCGAGGGCGCCGAATTCACACCAAGACAAAACAATCTTTAGCAATTCCACATTAGCGTTGCATGCCTTCTACTCTAAAAAAGTCTACAAGCGGTGCTCTAAGGAATTTAGACCAGGACCAATCTTCAGCGGCGATAAAGTCCGATAAACTCATCTCTAGCCGTCGTTACATCGATTCAGCTTTGAGTGCACTCTCTTCTCCAAAATGTCACTTTGATAATCTATCATGTTTCTGGATCACTTGTTCTTCATAAAAATTCAGGTCAGTAGTCTGTTTGACGATCGGGACCTTTTTCGAAACCTCGTTTCTCGAGTAGTGCTAAAGTAGCATTTTACGTTTGGAATTTTTCTTCAACACAGTGAAGATTTTTAATCCGTAAACAGGATATTTCTGTGTCCACAGTTTGCGTGATGTTGAAATAACTTCTTCGATCTTCTAGGTTTTATGATGGCTTTAGGCGTAATCTGCATTTCTCGAGCCATAATTTTCTACTTTCGAAGTGCATTCCTACGAATTCGCTCAGACACAGCTGTAATCGATGCCTTCGGTCGAGACCCGATGGGTGACCACTTCTAGACCTGTCGTTAATAGAAGACATTAGCGAATGGTTTTATTAACCTGTATATGAATGTATCAGTGATTTGGAGAAGTTTAGCAAATCGAAAATTTCAGTTGATTTTTTTTACACTAGTACAATTCAATCCACGCAAGTTCTTTTGAGATCCCACTCCGCCTTAATAAATCAACTTATCAACAATTAATTACATTTTATAGATGCCCACTTAATTTTGTTACGGAACTTTTGGCAGGAATCGGAATCTTCAATATATTCGGAAATATTTAGATTTATAAATAGACCCCGGCTATTCCTTTGTTTTTTGTTTTACTAAATTTTACAAACTGTACAAATTGTGTGACTCAAACATGATTAAATGCCAATTTATTATACAACTTCATTCAAACAAATTCAACATATTTCACCAAAAAAAAAATCACCTCATAATTAGCATAAAAAATTCTACAATTTCATTGCATTGCATTACTCACTGTTAAGTGCCTGTTTATTTATTTTATTTTATTTGAATAGCAGCATACAATTGAAAAACGACTAGGAAGACTTTAAAAACGAGTGAGTGCCTATTAAAAATTTGAAGATATTTTATTTCGTTTGTTTTAATTGCTCATATAGAAAATATGAGGTAAAAAGTTCTGCACATCTCAAAAATCAAAAATTATTAATTTCTTTGTTGTAGTTTAGGTAAAGTGGATGGAATGATAGCGTATGTTAGTATTTTTTTTTACTTTAAATAGTTTTGGTAGTATGTAATTCAGTTCGTCATTTATAATATTCCCAATTAAATATATTGTATAAATATTATTGTTTTGCATTTATTTGGTTTCTTCGCATGTGTATTTGAAAAATAATCCGATAAAAAAATGCTTTACGGTCGGGTCGGAACAGAAATGTTGCAGGATCCAATGCATGTGTAAGGATGAAAATCATAAAAAAAATAAAGGACATTCTACAATAATATTTATTATAAACTTTATTCCGTTTTGAAACTTTTCTTGAGCCTAGGTAATATACATAATACACAACATACAAACATCTGAGAAACGTGACAACGACGACAATCATCATAAATTTATTTTACGGCCAATTTATAATTTTATTCTAAGCTCGAAAATGTGTGGGTTTTTTTTAGAGTTCGACACAAAAAAATCAAAAGTATAGAATTGAAAAAACTTTTAGATCGATTTCGAACTTGCCGTCAAGATTATTTTCGCGGTTTTTTTTCTTGATTAGTTCAAATTTTCAATGTTGTCTCAATCATGTTTTCCAACATTTTACATTTTTCTTGTGTAAAGGTAAAATATGTATATAGATTTTGTTTTTAATTTAATTTTCGTATATATTTTTTGTATAAATATATAATGTATATATATTCATAATATATATATATAATTTTAATATATATATAATTTATTTTAAATCGCCAAAAATAAAAAGCATTTTTGTCGTGTTTTTTTTTTGTATATTTATCAATAAAAATAATGGCAATATGGAGTATCTATTTTGTTTTTGTTTGTACATATGTCCTACTGGGTTTAATTTGTAAAAATTATCAAAAAAACTTCTATCACAATACCTCAATATATATACTTTTTTTTTAGTTTTTTTTTTTTCATTTTTGAACTTGTAAATATACAATGGTAATATATATTTTTTTAAATTTTTATTAATTCAGTAAATATATAATTTTGTTAGTGATATATTTATATAATAGCCGCTTAAAATAATTCAAAACTTATAAGACCGACAAAAATTGTTCTTAGTATCAATAAAATATTTTGATGATTTTTCTTTTAGATTTTAGCGCAAATTTTAGTGGCCATTGTTTTATTACATAATACATTAATATATATATTTTTTTGTAATTGAAGAATTGTGTGTGCATTTATTTTATACATTTAAAAATTTCGTTTCTTTTCTTAGATATTTCTCAATAGAAGTATTGATGAGCATTGAAATTTTTATACTTTCAGTAGAGAATTTAAATAATAAACATTTATGTAAAGAAACAATATATTTAGATATTTATATACATGTTACAAATTACAAATGCACCTCCAACTAAACTCCGTTAGACAAACATTTTGATTACATCTACACCTTAATGACTACTTGTCTACAATATACTGTAAATATTTCTATTAGTTTTGTTTTATTGAATAAATGGCGTAGCGTATAGGGTGACGAGGTTATCAACATAAAAAAGAAATCAATCTGGAATACGTGTTACAAGATAATTTTAAACAAAACCGACATATATCCTTAATTTTCTTTCGCATAAAAACTTATTAAGAAAAATTCTTATCTGATATTTAAACCTGCAAAGAGAGTCAACAAAGATCACAAGAGACAATCGGGTATAATACATGAATCAAAAAAAAAAAAAAAATACAACATTTACTAAAGTATCTAGTAGCACATGGAAAGTTACAAACAATATGAAAAACAGTCTCAAATTATTACTACATTAAAAAAAGAAAGTCTATACATAAGCTCTTGATTGCAAGATCTATTCAAAAAACGAACACTGTCAATAATATCAGTATACATGTATTGCTTATGGAATACTACGTTTTCATTATGTTATACATATTAAAATCGAATTATAAAAACCAAGTCTTTACCATATTTCAATAATTTCAATATATCGATTGCCTCTACAGATCCATCATTACATTTTTTTTTGTTTTTACTATTATTATTTTAATATTTATAAAGCCCTGTTGTTATTTTTTTATACTTATGAAATACATTTCGATATATGTTTTGAGCCTCAAATTCGTTTCATATTCTTTCAGTTTAGTTTCTTAGTTTGTGTGTGATTGTAAGAAATTATTAAATTTATTTTTGTAATAAGTAAAAGATGATGACTAAATAAAAAAAAAATATGGTTATGTTGAATTAAAATGAACAAAGAATTATATTATCACAGGCATGGTGAGATTTCACATTAAAAAAAATAATAAAAGTATAAATAAATTCATATAAGATTTTAGCAGATAAGGAAGCAAAGTTTGCTTTATAATTCAATTAGTTTTTTTTAATACATACAAAGTTTAGTGACACAAAATACACTGGTGAAGAATGTGCTGAACGAAAAAAAAAAGTTCTCCATAACATTCTCATAAAAGTTTTTGATTTGAATAAAATCTTACAACGTTATGCTAAAACGACAGATAGTTTATTTTGCAATTAATTGATCGCGCTGACAAGGAATTTATGGCATTTCTTTGATCCCAATCGCATGCCCGAGAAATACCATGCAGACTTTAAAATTAACTGACACTTTTATACTCTGAATCCTCATAGGGCTAATTCATTTTTAATTCGAATAGTACGTGTGATCGAAATTGAGAGTAGCAATGGTAACACGTACTTCCTCAGTTCCTACATGACTTACTTCTGAAGCTAAGTGGAATTCGAACCCACGAGCTGTGTTTGTAGACAAGCGCCAACTCGTACCAACCACATGTACCCGGAAAACACAGAACTCCAATAGAAATTATAGATCGAATAGAAGAACCCCCCAATTTCCTACAACCGAGCGGATTGGAGAAAGATAATCGAAGCGTCTTCTTGTTGGGATACAAAAATAAACATCCAATTATTTAAAACCCACAGCTTTCATACTGGCATTTCCGTTCAACGTTTTTCATCCGTCATACCCACGGTTTAATCAGCACTAGCCGAAATAGCGTGATTACGGGTGGTAATCTTTATAGATTTATGTAATCTAAATAACGACGAACGAGTTTTAATAATTTCAAGCGTTTCTTCTCTACACCTCGATTGCGCCTGATAATGAATGTGTTTCGAATTCATGATCTTTATATTAACAAGATAACGTCTTTATTAATAGGATATCAGTTTCGAACACACCAAAATAACTAATAAAAAACATTTCTAAAAATCGCTACAATAAACTAGTGTTAAAGACGCGTAATATGTTAAATTGACTACAATTGTCCGGTCTTGCCTCTACTCTGCCATTAACAGCGACAAATTTGATCAATTGAGATTGTGTTGTTAAAATAAATTTGTATTATTCACAAGTCACAATTTACCAGACTTTTTTCTTACTGCAATTCGACAGAACACCACTAATGATTTGTTTTGCATCTATTCATTCGGTGTGGCTGTCGCGGTTTCTGTAACCTTTTAATAAAGCTTAATTTAATTCGAATTAGCCAATGAAAATGGTCTGCATTGCAGTCGGTATAAATTAATACATACGATGTGTTACGGAAACAATTGATCTAATCTGAAAATTCAAACTGTTTTGTTACCGAAATGAATAACGTCTATTATCTGTGATTTGAGAAAACTTTAGCTAACGATCGAATTTAATAAGAGAAACTACAATAAAGCACGTAAAATGCCATAACGAAGAGGGGACGGATTTCTAGTTTTATATTCCCCTCTCTCCCTATCAATTCTCGATCATAAACGCAAAACAAACAATAAAACCGGCTTGTTGAAGCAATTAAAAATTCATGTATAAATCCATAAGCAGGTATTAAAAACAATCTCCGATCAATTATGAGAATCGTATGAAAAAGGCTTTGACCTAATGATATTTCTTGTCACTAAAACATGTACGGTTGTTTTTTATCTCTACCTTTTTAATACATTTAAATCACGAATATATAACATTTAAGTAACTATTGCCAATATACATTGAAATACATATATATGAAGATATATTTGAATTTGTATATTGAATTAACAACGTTTTACCTTCCTTACTTAGTTAATTTACAATCTAAATACCCTTATTCTAAAGTTGTTTTTCTATACATTATATTAAATATTTATAATAGCTCGATCATATAATTAAATTTGCCTGGTTTTGTCCTTTCTGATTTTTCTTTTCTTTTCCAATTTTTTTATTATTATACATTTTCAGTAGTATATTATTTTATTTCCCCCTCCAATAATTATAGACGTAATCATCCCGCGGTTACGATCTAATCAAAAACAATAAAAAAAGAACAAAACAATAATTCACCCCGCAGATAAGATCCACCCATGATTATCCAAAAATTTGTTGTATCTTTCAAATTAAGAGGAAAAAAAAAACAAAATAAAATTATACGTAAAGCGCAAGATAGTAGTAAAAACCAGAAAATGTTTTTATAATTTTGCACTTCAACGTTTTTTTTTAAATTGTAAAGTTATATATAAACACTCGGATTTCCTTTGTTATGTTAAATTGTAAATATTGCTTATTAGAATCTTTTTTATTATTTTATGTTCATCTTTTATTTAATTAGAATTGGTCAGATCTTATCTACTCGAAAATATTATTTTTAATTTCGTTTTTAAATATGTTTTAATATTCTATTTAAAAGAAAATCGTAATAAATCAAAACGAATATACGAAGTTGGGAAGAAGATGATTACTGTTTTTGTTTAAGTTAGTTTTTCTATGTGCTTTGAAAAACAACAACACCCCTATTAATAATGTCTTGACTCTATTTTCTAAACAATCAAAATAATCATAATCTATCAAAAAAACACATAATAACGATAATATAAACCTTATAAACTAGATTTTTATTTGAAATAATCTCTCAAATTAAAACATGATGGCACTATTTTCTTCTTGTTTTTTTCCACTTATTTTGTTCTAAATTTTCATATTTTTATGACCTTAAAAAATAAAATATTGTGTTATATAATTTTTTTTTTTTATTATCTGCGTTTTCATTTTCTTTAATTTTTATTTAAGAAAAAATTGACGTACTATATTTTTGATATGTGTGTAATAAATATACATTCTAAATATGAAAAATAGTATAATTAAATAACTACGTATGAATTAAGCGAATGATTTGGATTTGTAATAGATTCAAAGTACACAAAAAAGTGATTAGAATGAAATGGCGCAAAGCCATCGGAAACTAAGTGGCTATTTATTGGCAACTGTAAGTAAGAGTGACACAAAACTGTTGATTTTTCGGGAATGGACGGTACCGTTCGTCCGGCAATCTTCACAAATCTTACGAAAAATTGTACTTCATACGCGTTCATGCGAGAACTATCCTGTATTTTTTCGAACAGATTTTTGTTCGGGCAAATAATTCAAATTATCGTCTAGTAGAAGTTAAAACGACATAAGAAAATTTATCGCCGATTTTGTGTAATAACCGGAAGAAAAACGTGATAGAACGAGATACCATCCCCGTATCCATTTCATTAACAAGAAATGTTATCTTCTAGACAGAAAAAAGTTATTCGAATTCACGTAAACGCCTTCAACGAGGCCTTAATTCCGCGGTATTCTTAGGACAACGATAATTAACGTCTCTCCAACGAAATGGAGAATTCAGTCTATATCAAGTGCAGGTTCTATCATCTTCTAGCCGTTTTGGCATGTTTTTTGAGCATTTACCTATTCCTATTCTTACAAGACCATCAATGCGAACTTAGACACAGCCTTGGATAATTTGCTCGAACCATAGAAAAGAACTCATTATAATTTTTCAGCTGTTAAAATCGTTCAAATGCGACCATTCTCGAACATATTTTCGCTGAACGGGAACAACCATATGACAGAAAAAGTTGACTTTATTGATTTTATTCTGCTGACTGTTCGTGTTCGACTTTCCAATGAAGTAACTTCTTTAATCGAGTGTTGGGCTATAGATTGAAATCCTATCACCAAACAACAACCAGATCGAATGCACTTTTGTCCTAAAAGTAAAACCGAAATTCGCTAGCTACATTCTCAATTTTATTTTTTACAAGAAAACTGATCTGTGAGCATCTTGCACCACAACCGTGTGCACAATCCAAGTCAACTCAGATATCAAGTGCGGCGTTCTATTGAAACTGTTTGTAACAAACGGAACGATTGTGTTGTTTCAAAGAATTGCAAGCAACCGGGTTGCCAATTAAACGATTTTGCCATAATAAACTCTGTTTTTCCAATCACTATTTAGTTTTAAATCCATTTTGTTATGCACAAATATCGAACACAAATTAATTTCATATGATCAAGCAAAATAATAATCTTCGATATTGTAAAAAAAAAAATATAATAATGAGAACAGAACACAAAACAAACTTTTGAGGAACTTATACACCACAGGTAAAGTAATTGTATACTTTTCGCTTGAGATAAAAGATTGTTCGTCAATGTGCTTTTGCTTTTTTTTTCTTAAACACATTAAAAATGTTGTTAAATGATGTTATTCTAGTTTACTTACAGTGATCAAAGAATATTTTCTTTTTGTATTCATTTAAACGTTTTTTGTTTTCTTCAAATGTTAATTTACTCTTCATTTTTACGATTTATAAATACTATGTAAATTTAAATATACTCTTAATTATGTAGATTTTAAGGCAAAAATATCATCAAATATATACCTTTGGATATTGTTACGATTTTTGTTGTTGTTTTTATATATCTAAATGCATTAATAATTAAATGTGAAGGAGAATAGAAAGAGAACAGTTAACAAAAAAAAATAATTAAAATATACCATGATGTAAATAAAAACGGTCCATGTAACAAATTTTATTGACAATTTGTAAACTCGTCGAGTCTTTTCGTCTCTAAAAATATGCCAACATTTTCCCAAATGAGTTCGGAGATTGCAAACAGAAAACCAGCTTCGATTAAAATGACGGACAATGCACACCATGGTGTGATTTTCGATAAAAACTTTAAAAATTTAATTCGAACGATAAAAATACTCTTCCCAACAAATATTAAAAGCTTCTCTCCTACCAACATTTTCAACAAAAGTTTGGCAAATTTTTTTCTGACGACCACTTCTCGCTTTCTTTACATGGCCAACCTTAAGAACTAATTAAATAATAAAAAAAAAGAAACTTGTATAACGTAAAAAAACACAAAGAAAAAATAAATCGCACAACTAATTTTTCAAAAATTTTTAAATTATAAACATAAAAAAAAATTATATTTGTAGTGTATAAAAAAAAGGTGGAAAAACCAAGTAACAATTTGTATATATAGAGATTCAAACATAAATATTAAAAACTAAACAAAAAATAGAATTAAAAAAATTATTTCCTGTTTTTTTGCTTCTTGATTCATTCACTTCTCATTCAATAATTAGCGCTAAACTCCTTTAATCCATTAAAAAAAAATATAATAATATTGTGTTTTGTTTAACAAAACGACTACTAACAACGTACACGCAACATTGGCGGCGGAATTATATAATAATTATTAACAAAAATATTAAGATCTAAAAAAAATAATTATTACAAAAATGACTCTTTGTTTAATAATAATTAAAAAAAAAATCCCGATAAAGCTATCTAATCAGAAAAAACTGACTTATTTTGTTTCTTTTTTGTTGTAATAAAATAATGTATAATTTGTAAAAAAAAAAATTGTATACCCTCGACAAAACATTATTTAACTGAAATACAATTACAAAAAATGTGGCAAAAAGAACACGTAAGAGAAAAAATATGCAATAAAATTAATAATTAAAATAGTAACATAATAATGTCTTGGATAACCAGCCTTATTAAAAAAAAGGAAAGAGGAATATATAACATTTTGTTAACACATGTTTTCCAGTTTTTTTTCTTTTTCTTTATATATTAAAAATTTGTATATGCAAAGAAAAAAAATTGTTCAAACGCGAAAATCACTAATAACTAGGAAAAAAAATAATATTGTAAATTTTTTTCTTTTTCTTTTCTTTTCTTTTTTTCTGTAAAATGTAAAAAAAAATTAAAAAAAAAACACGAAAGAGATCAAAAAATATTTTAGGTTGATGTTTTTTTTTGTTTGTTTTCTGTTATCTTCGTTTTTTTTTGTAGTTTTTGTAGCTTATCTTTTTTTTCGGTTTTCAGGTTTTACGATTTGGTTTTAATGTTTTTTGCTTTTTTTGCTTTAGTTAACGATCAGTGAACATAAAGAGTATTGAGCACTAAAACATGATGATTATTCTTGGCTAGCGTAACAACGTAACCTTCGGAAGTTATTTTTAAACCACAGCAACGAGAAACCTAAATGGAATTTCAAATTTTTTTGTTGTATTTATTACTGAAGTTCACTTTAATGGTGGGTGGAACGATAAATTATGTGAAAATAATTGATGATAAAGTAGTTTCGGTAAAGCTAAAGGGGGAGAAGGAAAAAGCAATTTCCTCGCATTTTTTTTGGACTTACCTTCACATGTGGACATTCGAATTCTGATTGCAAAATGCCTTCGCGCGAAAAACAGGCTACATGAAAACGATTTCCATGCGAGTCTCCGATTAAAATATCACCAGCATTTGATATATCAATTCCATTTGGAAAGCATGTTACTTTTTCGCTTCCAATACGATATTGGAACGTTCCGTCGTCTTTGAATACAGCGACACAGTGTCCTTTGAAATCGCACACGTAAAAATCGTTGTCTGAAAGAAGACGATCGAACGAAATAGAAGTTTAATAAAAATTAAGAAAAAAAGAAATTTGGCGGAATTTAGAAAAGACACGGAATATTTAACACAAAAAAACGACAGAGAATTGTTCGATTCCGATCACAACTGAAGAGATGCAGGATATTGTACCCGTTGAATCAAGGACTATCTGTTGAATGAAGGACGATGGTAAACATCAGAGACGAACGTATCAACGCATTTCGGGCATGAAAAATCTATTGGCAAGAAATGCTGAGTTTTCTCGCAGAAAACCAATCGTGAAACATTTTCGAAGCAGTCTCGCAAGATATTTCTGAAACGAAAGAATAACTTTTCTTCTAATGACCGAGCAAACAAATTTTCTACGATTCACAATAGCATGAACCGGCAATGCAATGAGCAATGTGTGGAAACGATCACAGGACAATGTGCGGTGATGTGCATTTTAATTTGACAAACTTTATGACCAAATTTGTAAAAATTGTATAGTCCTATTTTTTTCAGTTCTCGAGTGATTTGAGAGAAACCACCAAAAGGTCGTGTTCTTTGTTTACGAAACTGGACTCACTTTTGAAGTGGGTTCTCAGTTTCGTTCATAATTTCAGATTTTAAGTAGTTTAGCTACAATTTGACAAAAATAAACTGAATATATTTTATTCGCCACATTTAAAACTTTTACTGAAATAATATTTTTAGTGCTATCCTCACCGCCCTGCCCTGGTGGTGTCCATTTTCGCAGCAAAAATAGTCACCTAGCCAAGCTATGGTAGTGAACTGTTAATCGACTAATCGTGGCAGCGATGAACATAACTTTCCCAGTCCATGCAATCATCATACAGCAAGGAGTAATTACCATGTGACCCATCCAACGATTCAGTTCATAGAAACTTTTTCCAGAAATTCAACGTGTTCCTTTTCACGTAGTAATTCATTCTTCCATCCTCCATTCCTATAATCGTCGTATATTTTTCTTCATTATCACAATGCAAATATTTTAATTGGAATCTCCTCTATTCGACTAAAGTCAAGAAACTGGTAAAACGATTAAACACAACAATTTCAACCAATTCCGAATGCAGTTCTAACTCAAAACCATCAGTGTTAACTCTGTGAAATCAGTTTTTACTTCAAACTCTATATTTGCAACCAATTTAAAAAAAAGACTGGGGCTCTTGTTTGCGCGCTCTGAAAATGTTAACTGCAAAGCAAAGCCATTTTCCCTGTGATACAAATAATTGGTGGAGCGTAACACTTTAAAATTACTGAAAATCCTCTGCTAATACACAGCCGCATCATATCTAATTTGTGCGATTTCTACAACTTAGTCTGTTCTCTTGTAACTTCAGCAAGGGAGTGAAAATATACCGATGCTGCAAACACAGACGTTCCCAATGAAGTAGTTTTAAAAACGGACACATAAAGGTAGTCGTAACTGTAAGCGCAACTTACCTCGAATAGCAATATCAGACGGCTCACGCATATAATCACTGCAATCAAACCAATGGACAAGTTCGCCGTCTTCGGAAATAATAAAAACAGTTGGGGAAACACTATCAACAGCAACAATATGTCCCTTGGCTGTAACAGCTAGTCCAGCAACGATATCGATGTAACTGAAAATTAACAGAAGAACAATGTAAGCCAAGTTAAAACACATCGAAACAAACCAAAAAGAGAAACCCACCGAATTGCAATTTTCTTCATGAAATGTCCGTTCTTGGAGAATATCTGCATTCGTGATCGTTCATTGCCACGATCGCAAACGACAAATTTACTGTTTGTGTGCATCACTGCCACTTTTCGTGGATACCAAAGTTGACCCTCCTCCTTGCCGGGAACGCCAAATTGAAATTTAAACGAGCCATTCTTTTCGAAAACTTCAATTCGATGATTGTTTGTATCGGCAACAATAATCTCCTCGTCGACGCCCAAACAGAAGCCATGCGGCGAATTGAATTGACCCTTGGATGTTCCGAGCGAACCGAATTTACAACGAATTTGCATCGGAGTAGCTTTTGTTCGTCCAGGAACGCCAACTGTTGAGAAACCGGGAAGACTTAGTTCATCACCTAACGACGGTATAGATGTGATCGGTGATGTTGATGGTGGCAACCCAACAAAATCATTTAGTAGGCTATCAATGCCTGGGGATGGTCCACGTCCCAAGAGATGATTTGCTGATAAATCTGTGTGAAAGTCTACGTTTTAACCGAATTTAAAAACGAAAACAAGAACCGAATAAGAAAATCAAAATAAAACTCAAAATTAATAACCCAAATCATAAAAAAATAAAATACGTACCATTGTTGTTCAGTCCCAGTTTTGCCAATTCCTGCAGATTGGTGAACGCACGCTGATCGCCCGATATTAGATCAGCGAGTGTAATGTGCTGCGTTGGTGGACTGGGATTCGTCAATCTGACAATCGATTCGGTAATGTCCGGGGTATTTGCTGCCAAGTTGGCCAACCGTTGTAAATTGTATTCGGCAATACTATTGAAATCGTGCATAGGGCCGACACTCGACTGAACCGTATTCGACGGTGAAATTGAATTGGCCATATTTTGTTGTGGCGGCGAATCGGGCGTAAGAACATTTGGCAAAATGAAGCCAGTACCGAGCGCCGATATATCACCGTCGAACGACGACTGCATCGATGTGGGCAACGATATCGGACTGCTTGCAGTAACCGAACCGGTCAGCGCACTTTGAGAATTATTCGAAGTCATAGTACGCAATACGGGCGGCATACCGGGCAATGTTGGCGGCGGTGTGCTCTCCTTCGGGCTGGGTGGTGTAGATTCTGTTCGGAATTTACCGAATGTATCCTGTGCGAGCTGCTCAAACTTCTCAAACTTGGAATCGAATTCGAGCGAATAATTTATATCAGCCTTTGGTGTGGCATTAATCAAAGTGATAAATTGGGAGCTTATTAGCTTTTTCATGCTCAAAAATTCGGCCGCATTCGCTTGATCCAGAACGCGCGACGTAAACTTGCATACGCCATCGATTTTTTCAACGTTCTTCTCAACGCTATGTAGCAAGTCCATTATTTTCAGTTCGCGTTCCGAATGCAACTTTTCCAAATCTTTTAACGACCGATCTCGACACTTCTCCAGAACCGCTTTAAAACTCTGATACGACTCTTCGATTAGATCGCGAGCCGAATCATGTTGAGATTGTAGTTCAGTTAGTGCAGTGCCCAGATTCGAAGCAGCCGAATCGCAGTACTTAACCTTCGAGCGAGCTTCTTTCATCAGATTCTCGACATCAACGCGAACTACTTTCTCGGCGTTCGTAAGCGCTTCGTAGTGATGTTCCGAGCCCTTATGATCGGCAATCAGACAATCATTACACACTGGCATATGGCAATTAAAGCAATAGTACTTCAAGTTTTCACTGGTATGAACATTGCAGAACAACGGCTTATGAATTGCTACCTTTTCGGCCGACTTTTGCAATTCGTCGAGCTTAACCACTTCGTGATTTTCAAAGCAGCGCATATACTTGTGAGCATTATCACAACCGGCGCACAGAAAATTCGCACAATCATTGCATCGCGATATGGCGTTCTCCTTGCTTTTGCACGACGTGCACGCAAGCATTCCTGGCTCAATCGACGACAGATCAAGAATGTTCGTGTAGACGTAATCACATGTCAACGACGATGCCCCTTTGCTGCCGACCTGAAAACACCGTGTAACAAAACTTTAATGTTTTTCGAATCGAATAAAAATGTCGTATTTTCATTGCGAAAAATCCGACAAATTTCTGTCAAATGCTCAAGTTTTGAAATTAATCGAAATACTAACCTTAGTTCCCTGCTCACAAGTCGGGCACTCAATAATACAATCGGCCTTTTTCGAATCGCCGGTCTCATCAATCAGCAGATTGTCCAAGCAAGATTCGCAAAAAACGTGAAGACACGACAACACCCGAGGAGAATTCAGACGATTCCTGCAATAATGCAAGACTTTAGGTAAATAAAACTCGCAAAAAACGTTCAGTATTTCAACTTACTTGCACATCATACAGGTTCGCTCGTTCCCCTCGGCAAACGAACACGGCGACTCTTCCAGTGCAGACTCGCACAAGTCGCCGCCCTTCGAATCGAACCCTTCGCCAAACATGTTCGTCTCGATAACGGACAGATCCAAATCCAAATCGCAGTCACTATCTATATCCAATAATTGATCTATTTGTGGCGTCTCCGTAAGATTATTGTCAATTTTAGATAGAAGATTCCTTGTACAAGTTCCTTGACTAATTGATAATTTAGTCGAAATTTCTTCAGATGCCATAAGTTGAATACAACTTTAAGCGAAAAATATGATATTTTCTTTTATTTTAAATAATTTGATGTGACTCGAAAAAGACACTTGTTTGCTTCGTATTTCCCCTTTTTCTTTCGTTCTTCGCTTCGAGATTCTTTTTTTTTAAAATATTTTTTTATCGATAAAATAAAAGCGAGAAAAGTAACAGAATAACAACACGACTCAAAGAATAAATTATGAAGAATAAACACACACACGTTACTTGGAAAATATACTTATATCTTTTTTTGTATATAAGAAGATTGTAAATTATCTTATTACTTTATTAAATTGTAAATAATTTCTTTATGCAATCACGATTTTTATTTTGTTTGGTTTTTTTTATTCAGCAGCTCTTTTTAAAAAATATTTGTTTTAGGCCCTAGTGAACAGTCTCACCCAAAGTCTGAAAATAAAAGAATATTTTATTAGGACGTGGAGAAAAGGTTTTCGAACGCAATTGGTTGTCAAGAGAGACCGATCGGCAGTTATTTTTCAATGCATGGTAGATGTTAATGTGAGTTGAAAACTGTACGCTCGGTATGTGGAAAATGTTTAGCGCAAAATGATCTGAGTGTTCATTGCGAAATTCGCACTGGGGCAGTATTTCGAAGCAAAATTTCATTTTTTTCTCAAGTTCCCTTCGATCGGAGGATAAGAAAAAATTCCCAAAACCAAAATACAACTGAATTACCAACATTTTTCAATGGAATCTTAAACTTCAATGGAATAGCGTACATACTCTCATTACTGTTTATTTGTTTACATTAACGCTGCACATCGGAAATTGAACCCAATTGATCCAACATGAAAACGTACAGCTGAACGTTTTATTGAATTAGCGGCCGAGATTATGAGCCTCGAGGTCATACTTTAAATAACTTTATAAATTGAATTGATTGCGCACATATGCAACTTACACCTCGATAAAATTTTTGGAGAAGACATAAAATTTAACTTGCGGAAGTATTTAGCGAGTTGCATGCAAGTGCATGCGTATCATCGTTATCGTAAGAAGCTGTCTTTATGCCAGGATGGATATAAAATTGAATTAGAAAATAGAACGTGATTCGGCTAACAAAATTAATCGACACGACTCTCGCCCTTGCGTTACACACCAGCTTGTGAGAGAGCCTCAGTCGGTAAATTAGGAAAGGATCAGCGGTTAACAGCACAGTAAAACATGGATATCCAAAAATGGCTCATAGCTCAATTGATTCAGTAGTTTGCCACAACTACATTGCTCAGGCCCCAATCTAAGATAGAAACCTTGTGTTAGGGGTGACCTGGTTCAAACCATAGAGATATATATACTGGAGATGACAAGCAGCGATTGAGTTGAAGGAGGACGTCATCGCATTCACTTACACGCAAAACAACAATTGACATAACGAACCTGTTCTGTCTCACTCACTCTCACGCTAAAACAACAACAACGACCCTGTTTTGTCTCACTTCTCATCGTGTTTTCAAAGCGCTTTATACAAAACCGGTGGCTTGTCGTCTCCAGTAGCTCTATGGTTCAAACTAATAAATGTGAAATACCTCAGTATTTCTATACGAAATTTCAGCACCAAACAGGCTTCACAAAAATCGCAACGGTCGCATACTTGGTACATCCAGGCAGTTAAATTAAAATGAGAAAATTAAAAATAAAACCTGGCTCGGGACTCTTTCTATTAGTTCATTATTTATTTATTTGTTGTTAGAGCCTATAGAAGCCTTACTGCTTTTCGGACTATGACCTAAGTGGTATTTTGTTCCTGGCTCTTAATCACTCCCTAGGCCATATCTATTCCCTTAAGAAAGGAGATGTTTTTACTCAGGCGAGTCTTCGGCAGGTCTTCATAGGTGAGAGTAAAACCCCCGAGAGTCTGCCTTCTTGATGCCTGGTAACTGCATCACAATCACACAATGAGTCCAGTAGTTTCACAGAATCGACATGCATCTAGTGATACTTTGTCGATGATTTTTAGATGATAATTGAGGAAATAATGTCCTGAAAAATATCCCATTATAACCCTCACGTTATACATATTTAAGGAAAGAAATTCCGACGCTCTTAGGCGCTGTACACATTGCACACGACCGAACGAATTTTCCGATACGATTTTTCTTTTTTCGACCTATTGTGAAATCTTTAGCTATTGAAAAATTAGTTATGATCGTAAATTAAAACATTTTCAAGAATATCATGAAAGAAAATCTGTAGGGATTTGTAGTTTTAATTGATAATAAAAAGAAAAATGGGAAAAGTTTCCCGAATGTCAAAATTTTTTATTGACCACATTCTAAAACATTCCAAAGTTTCATTTGGAACGTAAATGTAAAATATGAAAAATCTCTTACATTACTTTTTCGCTTGTGCGTGATACTAAAACTTTACCGAAAAATGAATCCGTCGTACGACGTATTCATACCGACAGACGGACTTTGCTTAATATTATCAATCAAAATCCAAATTCCTAAAAATTTTCTCTTATGATATTCTTGAAAATGTTATAATTAACGATTTCAATCTATTTTCTAATAACTGAAGATTTGACAATAAGCAGAAAAAAGAAAATTCGTTCGGTCGTGTGCAATGTTTCTAGCGTCTAACTATAGAAAGTAAGGAATTCTTTTCTTTCCTGAAAGTAAGTTCCAATAATCTTTCACCTAAAGATTTACCCACTTTAAATTTCCATCCTTAATGAAGTCTTTACCTACTCCACAGAATGATTCCGGGCCAGTCAGTGGTAAGTTGGCTCCCCGCTTAGCTAGCTGGTCAGACGATTCGTTTCCCGGAATACTCTCATGTCCTGGCATTGAACATTTGTTTTAACAATGGCTTTAACATTAAATTGTCACCTCCAAAACGTTACGAATTAATTTCAAGACTCATTCAGTCCTGTAGCAGTATTAAATTCTTATTCTCTCTTTACAGTTCTACTTCGGTACTGAAACTGAATTGTTTTAGTACTAAACTAATTTACAGCAGTGATGTTAATTTAAAAAAAAAATAAGTAGCAGATTAAATTTTAAATCGGAGTAGATTTGCAATTTTGGGAGTACATTTAAAAACCTTTTATTAAAAACAATAAATATAAGGAACCAAAACATTGCACATTAGTTAAGGACATAATAATAGGTGTGTTTTTTTGCGCACTTATCCACAACAGAGTAGGTTAGAAAATTTATATACAAAATAACAACAACATTGCTGTTTTTATGATTCCTTATAACTTTTTTCCATAGATAGTAGGCTAGATTAGAGAATTTATCGCGAATAGCTAGCTGCCCCAGTGAGCTTACTGGGGCAGCTATTCCTGTTAAAATCTATATGCTAGCCTACTATCTACAGGGAAAAGTAATAAATAATAACAAAAAACAGCAATATTCATGGTGTTTTCAATGTAAATTTTAATCACTACTCTGATGTGAATGAACGCGCAAAAAAACACACCTAATATACTTAGTCAAGTCATAAATATTGGTACAAGGAAAAATCGACGCCAAATGAAAACGAATTAATATTTTTCAAAATTTTTTTTTCTTTTTTTTGGCTTATTCAATGGCTACAAATCTTAGAACAACTTATTCGAAATGACTTCCATTTGCCTTCCAGCACGACTTGAGACGATCTGGCCACTCATCGATCGCCAGACGCACTTCATGCATGGGGAAATTGTCCTCTTTACTGACGAGAAAATCTTCACCGTAGAAGAATCGTTCAATAAACAGAACGACCGTGTGTATGCTCGGTCATCCAGAGAAGCATCCCCACTCATCCCGAGGGTCCAAAGAGGCCACCATCCCGCGTCTGTAATGGTATGGTGGGGATGAGCTACGATGGCGTTACCAAGCTTCATTTTTGCGAGAAAGGAGTGAAAACATCGGCCAAAGTATATCAATCGACCGTCTTGGAACCCATTGTGAAGCCTTTTCAACCAATCAATATTCGCCAACAAGACGTGGACTTTCCAGCAAGATTCTGCTCCAGCTCACAAGGCAAAAACGACTCAACTGTGGCTCAAAAACAACGTTCCGGACTTCATATCAACGGATGATTGGCCAGCTGGTAGTCCAGATCTTAACCCGTTGGATTACAAGTTGTGGTCCGTATTAGAGGGCATGGCTTGCTCTACTCGACACCCAAATATTGAGTCGTTGAAGCGAGCCCTTGTCCGTGCAGTAAATAGCAAACATAGATGGCTGTGTGTCCAAGGTATTAGCTTAAATTTTTCAAAGTAGTTTATCAGTTTTTCCGTGGGAACAAAAATATGAAATTTAGTAGGTAACAATTCTTTACATAGCATTATGTTCTCAACAGTACCCACATGTAACCTATTTGTTTTATTTTTTTATTTTTTATTAAGTTCATGGTAGAAAACTTCCTTTCAGCAGATGAATTGCTATGTGGCAATACTGCCAATGAAAGCATGAATCTAGACAACTGTAGGAACTTGGGTTCTTCTAGAATACTATAAATTATATTTCAAATCCTTCATTTCTCTATATAAATCGCGTAAATGAAAATGTGCGAATAACTACGTTGCACCACTCGTAGAAATGAAGTGAATTGTATATGTACAAAGAACGTACGCATGTTACGTATTAGGTGTACAAATAAGTTCCCGGCGTTCTCGTATAGATGCCACTATCACGAAATACGGATCAAGCTCGTAATATGGCAAGATCAGACATATTGCAACAATTCCCCATCATTACATTTGTAAAATTTTATCGGCGTCAATTACTTATGAGTCCTTAAACATGTCGGAGTTCGAACCAAATAAGAGCCATTTGCGGGAAGTTTTGCTTTTTTGTTTTAAAGAAATCTGAGGCTGAGGCTCGTCAGATGATTAGAGAAATTTATGGCGAGTCTTCTATTAGCGAATCAACGTGTCGCAAATGGTTTCATCGCTTCAAAATGGGTGATTTCGGCGTGGAAGCCAAGGAGCGTTCCGGCCGTCCAAAAAATTTCGAAGACTCAGAATTTGAGGCACTACTGGACAAAGATTCATGCCAAACACAACAAAATCTTGCGGATTCATTGGATGTGACTCAACAAGCCATTGCACATCGTCTGAAAGCCTTGGGAATGATGCAAAAGCAAGGAAATTTGGTACCGTACGAATTGAAGCCTAAAGACGTCGAACGGCGTTTTTTCACGTGCGAACAGCTGCTTCAACGGCAGAACAGGAAAGGATTTTTGCATCGTATCGTGTCTGGTGATGAAAAGTGGATACACTACAACAACCCGAAGCGCCAAAAATCGTGGGGATACCCTGGCTATGCATCAACATCGACCGCGAAGCCGAATATCCATGGTTCCAAAGTCATGCCATGCATTTGGTGGGTCCAGCTCGGCGTGGTGTATTATGAGTTGCTGCAACTGAGTGAAACCATCACAGGACCTCTTTATCGAAGACAACTAATGCGTTTGAGCCGAGCATTGAAAGAAACAACGGCCGCAATATGAGCAGAGACACGACAAAGTGATTTTGCTACACGACAACGCTCGGCCACATGTTGGTCAGGTTGTGAAAACTTACCTGGAAACACTGAAATGGAACGTCCTACCCCACCCGCTGTATACACCAGACATCGCCCCTTCCGACTACCACCTATTCCGATCAATGACGCATGGCTTGGCTGAGCAGCGCTTCCGTTCTTTTGAAGATGTCAAAAATTGGGTCGATTCGTGGATCGCCTCAAAGGACGTGGAGTTTATTCAACGCGGAATTCGTATGCAGCCAGAAAGATGGGAAAAGGTTGTGGCTAGAGATGGGCAATATTTTAAAAAAAAATAATGCAACCAATTTCCCACAATAAAGGCTTAAGGTTTGACAAAAAAAACGCCGGGAACTTATTTGTACACCTAATATAAGCACCCAAAATATTATACGTTGAATCGCCATAAATATTCTACGTCTAGTGCTCTTTCAAACTATACGTAATAGACATATACGGCGACCGCGGACAACGTACCCTAAAATTATACCGTCTTTATTCGGCTTTTATTTGGTCTTTTCTTTTCGTATATGTAGTATACGAAACATTGCCTGCAGGGCAGTTCAGATTAAAATTTAAATTTTCCGGTAAAGTCGTGATTGAAGTAAAGCTGGAATTACCATACAGTGACTCCAATTTCGAGCGATGCGCGCGTTTTCGTCACACAAAGAGCATTGGGAAATCTCGCGCATCAAACGACATTGCGTTTACTATAATTCCAGCTTAAATTTGAGAAAAGTGGAATAAGTGAGCAGACGGTAACAAATCGGGAGTAGATTCGAGAAAAATAGAGTAGCGGAGCATATGGTAAAAAATGGGAGTAGATCTACTCCAATTGGAGTAAAGTGACATCACTGATTTACAGTACACTTATACCTCGCTATACGGCCGCTCTTTATACGGCTTTTCGCTATAACGACCTTTTTCAATTATGGCACTTTTTTGCTTTACGGCTCAAAATGTTTTGTTATACGGCCTGCTTTCGGATAATGCTACAGGAATTCGGTTGATTTATTACTTAAAATAATTGATTCGTTATACGGCGGTTTCACTTTACGGCCAACTTCCCGGAGCGTATCTAGGCCGTAAAGCGAGGTATGAGTGTATTGATAAAAATTGCTCCAATTCGTTTTTACGGTATTCAGTAGGGGAAAATAGAGATATCGATTTATCGAGTTACAGGTTGACGGCGCAAAACTAGTATGCGGGCTGGGATAAGTTTTTCCTTGAGGTGCTACAAAAGGCAGCCAACTCCAGGTGGGCAAGGATGTGAAAGCACGACATGCGTATAGGGTTAATTGAGACGGGCATGTGCAGATCTGCAAGGACCTAGTACGCTGTGGAGGACATTACTCGTGGTTGGGAAGAAATTTATTTTCTATAAAGTCGTTAGGGTAAGACAATCTTGCCAAGCTTTGTAGGGGCCACGAGCAGCGTTGCCATATTTGGTCCGTTTGGTCTAATGTTGGTACTTTTTTTCCCAATTGGTCCGGTGGTACTTTTTTTTTTACGAGAAAGACCATTTTTTTAAATACGTCCTTTGCCAAAATTTTCGTTCGTATGGTGTTCTATTAAACAACCCTGCAGCCAGACCTGGGTTATATACTGCTTTTAGCCGAACTACTTTTGACGTATAGTATACGCAACTTTGCCTGCTGGGAAGTATGACTAGGTCATGGTTCTATTTTCTGATTCTATAAATTTTACTTTATTATTTTTTATTAATAAAGTATTGTGATCGACCTGAAATTTCAAAAAAAAGTTGCTACCCTGAAATTTTGAATTTTGACGTTTTAGGACTAGTCAACCCCAAAAAAGCAAAAAAAAAAATGTCCGTCTGTCCGCAGTAGACGCCGTACGCCGTACGCAAAATCGTTTGAAGGCGCGTAGCTCCCAAACCCGTTGAGATATTAACATGAAATTTTTATGGTGGGTAGATTGGGTGAACCGCTATGACTGGTATATTTTCGGAGGGTGGGAGTACGAGAGGAGGGTTTAGACGAAAAATTTTGGATTCTAGATCTCAGGAACCACTTATGCTAGGAGGCTGAAACTTGGAACTTATGTAGTACTATAATAGTAGACTTATTCGCAAAAAAATGGTCGATAGCGGTTAAGTGGTGAGGAAGTGGGGGGGGGGGGGGGGGGGGGTAAACAATGAGTCTGAAACGCTTGAAAGACGGGATTGAAACATTCTAAAATCGATATCTCCTGAACAATTGATGTCAGAAGATTGAAACTTTGTTGTTGTCCTTAGGGATACTTCAAGATTAAGGCTAACATTTTTAAGAGGGGTGGTGAGGTGTGCGGGTGACGGGTGAAAAACTTTGGATTACAATATCTTCCGAACCAATTACACCAGGAAAATTTAGTTTCTGTACATGGGATCACAAGAGGAGTCTACTGAAACTAAATTTTTTGAGAAAGGAGGTGGAGCACAAAAGTGGGGGGACAGCAATTTTTCAAAAAATTTAATTTTATATCTCAGAAACCGTATCAGATATGATCTCGAAAATTTTATAGGAGTTGGAGTCGGTAAACTTCTAATAAGGAGAATTTTGGTAGCGCGGGTGTTGGGGGTGATGCTGAAAGGGGGTAGAAAGGAAAACATTCTGATTTTTATTTCTCGAAAACCGTAATGAGAAGAAAGCTAACAATTTAGGATTATATAGAGCCACTATAGAGACATCCTAGAAAAATAAAATTGTTGATGGGGTTATCATGGTACGGGGGAGAGGGGTGGTTCTTATATCTCAGAAACGGTTTATGCTATAAAATTGAAACTGCTATTAGAGTAATTAAAGCAAAGAAGAAATAACCGGGAGGCTATTTGGAACTTTATTTTTTAGGTTGTCATTCGCATAACAACCTACACCGCATCTCAGCATTAAACACGTTTCGGACTTCTAGACAAAAAATAATTAAGTGGCGCCCAGACTGTTGGCAGATTTTCTTTGATTTTTTAAATACACATAAATGTTTTGAATAAATTCTATGGTCCTTTATTTTCCATATTAGACCATTTTCGTGAAAATGTGGTCCTTTTAATTAATGACGTGCGGCAACGCTGGCCACGAGGTTCCGACGGGATTGCTATGGAGCCTTTCTGGTGCCTAGGGTCGTGGTTCTAAGCGCTGCGCACTAAAACTAAAACCTAAATGTTAGAAAGAGCTATTAGTAGTTAAGACTAATTTACACTTTTGGAATTTATATGTGATCTTTGAAGGCGTAAATTAGTTTTTAGTTTGGATTTCGTTTCAAACAAAGAAATAAAACCCATCCTAATTTTAGCCCTCTTTCGGTGTAAACCGTAGGTCTCTAGATCCACTTAATAAAACGGCATAGGTCAGGCCAAATCAGTTTGCTGGGCGTAATTCATGAGTCTAAAGAATCGCGCCAATAAAACTTGTTTAAAATTTCGAGAACTTACTGGCAAATCAGATATTGAAAGTCAATTTTCTGAAACTTTCTCAGGGCACGAATTCAGAGTTGAACCTGAACAAGGGGGAACCGAGCGGGATAATCACAAGTTTGTTACAACGTTCAAAGGAAAGAAAAACAAGAAAAACCAAACACTGCATCACTGCCGGAGTTTACAGATAGCCTTTTATGAGTTTGTCGTGATCAATAAAAGGACATTGCTGCCTGTACGAGAACCCACCCTCTCTGGCGAGGTTTGGGGGGTTTGAGTTTTATGATACCCTGGACTGCAGATGTGTTAAACACTAGCTCCGCTTGCTTGTGGGTTTCTTACTAGAGGAGTAGAAGTGTTTAAGCCTTCTTTCCAACCAAACTTTAAAGTACCGTCCAAAAGACGACAAAGCCTCTGTGAAGGCAGTCACATAACTTTTCTTTACGAAGGCTGGAAAAATAAAAGGAAATCAATGCAAAAAAAGAATCAATGCGGAACTAAAGTCTGCCTCCATAACACGCAGAACAGTGGAGAAGAAAATCGGTGTGATGCAACAACCGACTTTATGAATGAGGAGCAGCTTCCACGCAAGGTTACGATTACGTTGGCAAAACCAATCCACCCCTCGTCAGCGCGGAATCGATAAAATTCACCACTATCAAAACCGCAGACCAAAATTTCATTTCACTTAAAATTGACCCGCGACCAATCCACAGCATCCGACTGCATCAATTCCGCCGCACCACAGACCACAATCGAACCGGGACCTCACCAAAGCCCACCGAAAACTCAATTGGAACGTAAATGGCAATTTAAAAAAAAAAATAAAATAATTCTGTTTTTCCCCCCATAATCTGACAGGTCAGATTGAACGAGCGAGATGACGTGCGACGGAAGAGCGAGCGCGCGCCTACCATCTCGCTTGCACGCAAAGCGCGCGCGTTCGCTCGCCTTGAAACGGAATTCGATTCGAACACGGGCGACCACACCGTCGCCGCGGCGATGCATCACGCAAATTGTTTTCAATTTTCCGTCAAGTACGCAATTTCCACTCGACGACGACAGGCAAATTGGGACGCGAAAAATGCGAATTCAATCAGCAATTTCCCGTGTCCGTTTGCCGCGCATGTAAACATTGCGAAACGGCAGAAAACACGTCGTCGTTCTCGTCGCGTCGCGGGCCCCACGATGTCGTTCATTCGTCGTTCACCGACAGCTCGACAGCCCCGCCGAAACGACAAACAGCCCGAGCCCGTTTTCATTGGGAGGAAAATGCGCAATGCAGATAACAAGGGACCCCGTGCGCCATGCAGAAAAATTTTCTTCTCCTCGTGTCCTTGAAATCGCGCCACAAACTCCTACAACGGGACACGAGACCCGAAATCGAAAATTCACCCCAAACGAGAAAAACTAAAATCGCTTCCTACAAACGGTTGACCGCTGCCTCGACGAATTTCCCTGCCCCCCCCGCCCGGTCACACTCGATTAAAAAACCAAAATAAATCTCCGCAGAACGCGCTAATCAAACGCTTCTTCGTTCGATTTGCAATCATCTCAAAACTCCCGAAGAGAGGAATCGAAAAGTTGCAAGAAAAAAAAAATTCAAAGTGGGGCCGCCGTCGACAATGTCGGGCCACTCCGCTTCCGATTCATTCGCGGACAATTTTCACCGATTTCCACTCACTTCACAGCCGTACACTTTTCTTTTTTCCGACGAGCCGACACTTTGAAATGATTTTCAAACAGGAAAGGACTTAAATTAGAGCTCACCTTAGCCATCATAAGATTTTTTCACGAAAAAAGGAATGGCGGCGCAGACCACAAAAGTCAACTCAAGTGTGCACACAAAAATGCGCCGGTTAGCACTGAAAATTGTTTCGGTTTGCAGCTTGGATTTTCGAACGATCGACTGCTCTGACATCTGCCGTTCGAACTGTGTACGTCGATTTCGAAGAGTTTTCGACCAATTTCATCGCGGTTCGGATGGTGTACGTTCCGAAGTAGCGGGAAATTTAAACCGTTTTCAGTTTTAAATTGTGGAAAGTTAAAAAAGAAAAACTGCTAAACATAAAACAAAATATTTTTTAAAAAAAAAACAACAGTCGGGTGAATTTGTGGCCTATTCACACGGTTTGAAAATAGTGTTTTGCCGTCTGAAAACATTGCTGTATGATAACAGACGCCATCCTGCATATAAATAGGCAAAATTCATGCTGGATTTTGAATTCTGTTTCCGCTCGGAATTTGTTAGGTTATAGCGGCCATGCTGTTAAAGCAACATCCGTCGTTTTTTTTTGTGAATTGTTCAGAAGTGTATGGCAAATCACCATGGAAGTTTATAGCGTTGAACAACGTGTCCAAATTATCAAATTTTATTTTAAAAACGTTCCGCGCATTGCGTGATATTTAACGACGAGGCCCATTTCTTGATGAATGGATACAAAATACAAAGTTGTCCTACCTGAAAGGAGGGATTGGGCCACAAACAAACCCACTCCGAAACCGGGATCTATAATTTGGTATACAGACGGATCTAAAACAGATCAAGGTGTAGGAGCAGGAGTTTATGGTGTTCGATTAAATGTTAAATTCTACTGTGGTATGCACATAACATCCACTGTTTTTCAAGCGGAGACTCATGCTATTGAACTATGCATTAGAGAAAGTATCAGACGGCGCTACAAAAAATAACAAATATATATTCTCTCAGACAGCAAGGCAGCAATAATAATCCTTCAGTCAGTTAGAATCTACTCCAAACTTGTTTGGAATTGCCTCCAATGCTTGATTGAACTCGGAAACAAGGACAGAGTTAATCTCAATTGAATTCCGGGACACAGCGGCTATGAAGGTAACGAAATGGCCGAGTTAATGGCTAGAAAAGGTTCAGAAGCTGACTTCATGGAACCATATCCATTCGGTGGGTACCATTAAGCACAGCCAAAATGTACATCCGAATGTGGCAAAAATCGCAAAGTTCCATTCACTGGAACTCGACACCGGACAATAGACACTCAAAGCTTTTTATGCCAAAGCATTCGGAGAAAAGAAAATTTGAGTATCTGAAGTTAAGCAGACACCAGACCCGTACCCTAGTGGGAGCTCTGACTGGACATTGTCACATGAGGAAGCATCTCTATAGGATCTTTCTGAGACTAAAACTTGCAGAATTTGCGATGACTAAGACGAAATATCAGAGCACATCCTCTGTGAATGTGAGGATTTAGCTTACAAAAGACTTCGTCACTTCGGTCAGGGTTTCATGGAACCATCGGAATTCCTGACCATTACTCTGCGTAAAATACTAAGCTTCATTGAAAGCGCAGGGATTGAAGAGGAATCATAGTTAATCCGGAGGACGTCACAATAGACACAACTGTGGCTTCAGTGATAGAGGTTAAAAGACCAACCACTTTTACCAATCTATCTATCTGATGAATGGATGTGTGAACAACCAAAATCATCGGATTTGAGACGATACCAATCCATACGAGATACACCAGCACGAAATGTAGTCCGAGAAAGTCACTGTTTGGTGCGGATTTTGGTCTGGCGAAATCATCGGTCCGTACTTCTTCCAAAACGAAACTGGCATTGCCATAACCGTCAAACGATCGATGATCAGCAACTTCTTGTGGCCTAAACTGGATGATATGGATACCGACGACATCTGGTGACCTCAAGACCGCGCTATGTACCACACAGCGCATGTCACGATGGACATTCTGCACGAGGGATTTCTCGTTATCTCGCGCGGCGACGTGAACTGGCCACCGTGATCGTGCGATTTAACGCCTCTAGACTTATACCTTTGGGCTATCTTAAATCGAAGGTCGATGCGTATAATCCGAAAACAATTGATGACCTTTAAGTCAACATAACGAACGTCATCCAGCAAATTCATCCAGAGGTAAAAGAAGGCTATATCAGCTAAAATCATCGAATTTATATACAAGGAAACAGGTTGGATATTATGTAGATATCAGCTCGTTGACGTACTATATGCGTATTATTGGGTGATACACTGGTGATATTGACGATATTATGATTTGTATACGAGCTGTGTATTTAAGGTATTATGCAAAAAAGTCGTCGAAAATTTGACCTCTCGAATACGTGCCACCAAGCAAAGCCGGGGCGGACATTTGAACGACGTTATATTCCATACTTAATGCCATAAAATATTCTTTCAAATAAAATATGAATTGGGTGTATATCTCACACACAGCTTGTTTTATTAACATTTAAAAATTGAACTGTTGATTGTTGAATTGTTGATATACTTGGGTTATTATGGAACATATGGACAGTGTTTTTCAGTACAGTTAGTTCTAATAATAAAGTGATCGGTAGAAAATTAAACAAAAAATTATACCCTAAAATTTTGTGTTTTAGAACTAATAGATTCCCAAAAAAGAAAAATGATCGACATAGGCCTCGGGGTAGCAGAGTGGGGGTAAAACTCCATTGAGCTCGAGGCCGAAATTAAGATATTCTAAAATTAATCCTACAAATGCTACAGAGATATGAAACTCGGTGCTTTTTTTGTGACGCGCAGATTCAACTGCGTGGATAAGGTTTAAGCTGCAATTACATTATAGAGCCATAGGTACGTAGAACATTCTCCTACCTGAACGCTTTCCGATCCCTACCTGAGATTTTGATACGTTGTACGAAAGACTTACTTATGTCTTAAGAATTAAAAAGCCAACGTATCCCTTTTGGAGTAAGAGCACTTATAATATCATCCTTTTAATATTTTTTTTTTTTAAAAATCCTTCGTCATTTTGTAACTGTACTACAGACTGTTACCTTTAGAAATAAGCCATACATCCGAAGATCATACTATGAATATAGGTATTTCTGTGAATTCTTAGGTTGAGAAGGGTGGACTGAAGCAATATGCCACAGTCCATCACGAGAGATCACTGTGGATCCATTTTGGTCCTGTGAGTTCTTAAGTAACTCGTGGTTTGCAGATAGTAAAAATGTTTCAGGACCTGTAACTCCCTTTGTACTCTCTACTAACAAACTACCTTTCATAAGGCCTTACCGAGGCTACGAGGCAGGGAAATAGCTTCGGTAAGGTCTTATGAAAGATGGTTTGCTAGTAGGGCTATGTCCTTCGGGGAGATACGCGAGGGGCATGCATGCAACAGTCATTAATCGAATTTTCGTGAAATGACCCTTCATGAAAAAGAGTGGAGTGAGCGGTGAAAAACTGAAGGTGAGGGTGGAAAGGAAAACATTTTAACTTTTATATCTCAAATTTCAGATTTGCATTGGTGCACGGTGGTCGTTATTCTTACACAATCGACTAAAAGTCTATTTCAGAATTTTTTTCATATTCATTTTATAACGGGGTGAAAAGGGTCGTATATGTTTCCACGAATTCCGCCATATCTCTTAAGTCTGATCATATATCGAATTTGTTCTTAATACCACATGCTTCTTGTAAAATCGCCTAAAAGGGAATTTTAGGATCTCTAAGTTGGTGAAAGGTAGTCGTAAACATTGTCACGAATTTCGCCATATCTTTTAACCAGCAAGCTATCATGATATATAGAATTGGTTCACTTTCACAATTGTATGATACCAATTTCGATTTTCAAAACCCCGATCTCATCTAGGAATGGCTTTAGTCGAAAAATATGAAAGTTGTGCAGAAACTATGGTCGATTTTTTCTCTTTAGTCAATAGTTTTACTTAACTAGTACGTGGGTACTTGTGTGTATCAGCTAGAACTAAATACATCCTATCCATCTCTGAGTATTTTCCTTTCAAAGGGAATAACTTCTTCCACGGAAATAGTATGTTTGGGATTATGCTTTAGAGACGTTATATATATATTTTTTAAGGATCTGTATTCAGTCATGGTTCTTAATATTGCTTTTTGGTTCTTAATAATACTTTTTAAAATAATTATCCATTTTGAGTACTTGCATGGAATATCTTAATACCTCCTCCCCTAATGCAAAAGATACCAGGCGCACTTTAAACTATTGTCTAAAATACGATTGAAATATTATTTAAGACTTACATAATAAATAAATAAAATTATCTAACACATTACAGCAATATTCCTAAAACAAAATAAAGAAAACTTTTATTAAATGGAATCATTTTCATATCAGAAAAATTCGTTTAAGCGAGACGGAAAATTGCAGCTGAAATGTTTAAAATTAGACCTTAGGATTCCACACCGATGCTAATTTCGGATCGGTTAGGCGCTAGTGTGATTCTGATTCTGTATGATTACGCCATTACACACGAAGGAACATTCGAATAAACAATATACAAGAAATGTTGAAAAAAGGCGAAAATTTTGACTTGGTTCCAAGTTTTCTTCAACGCGATTGAAAGCCATTAAATCCAACAAGATGAAGTAATTTTTGCGAAAACATGAAGACGTATTTTTCACATTCGTTCTGAACAAAATATGGCGAAAATAAGTGAACAATAGAAAATTAGTGAAGAATTCGATTGGAACTTATTTGTCTTCAATGTGTTGATTATTTATTTGTTTTCGAGAGTACATATTCTACTGGAAGTCGCTTGTATTTCTGTACTTCGATCTTTAAATTACAAGAAGCTTTTCTCCAAAAACAAAATTTTCCAAAATTTCAAAATTTTTGAGAGTCCAAATTTTTGAAAGTCCAAATTTAAGAACCAGCGAGCTATCTGATATTGTAGCGATGCCGTAGCATCTAGCCTGTAGACAGAAACGGTAGAAGCTATTTAACATTGAGTTTAATCCCGCCTACACCACGTTGGAAATAATACGATACATTTCTAACGAATTCTTCGTGAAACTTAATAAGATGATCGGATATATTTTTATCTGGTAGGTGTCAGCTACAATGCCAGGAATTTTTTTTTTAAATTTTTAAATCAATCAAGAGCCCAATTTTAATAATTTTTGATCAGCCACCCGATATTCTATAAAACGAGTAAATTTAATGTGATCTCCTTGAGCTCACTAGAGAAACGACAATGGGTCGAATCGGATGCAGTCTCAAGGCGTTCTTTAATTGCAATGAACGCTTTGTCTAATATCTTTATATGTGAATTATCGAAGAACAGGTGCTGAAGTGTTTAATAATGTATTTCATTTATCATCTCAATAAATCTAAACGGATAATTTATTGAGTTGGTAAACGAAATAATTAAAACTATGTGATTTAACAATTTAATTGGAATCAATAAGAGTTATTATGTACATTAATTGCCGGTCTAATTATTAGTTCTTCCCCATAAATAAGACAAATTCAGACAAACTGAGGTTATTATGTTTTAATATTAAAAATATTCTTTAAATAAAATACATAGAGAAAAAAAGTCATAAAGGCGAAATTATAGTAAAGAACATTCGTGCTAGATATAGTAGTAAGCGCGTTGAATCGATTGCCACAACTCTGAAAAAATATACATAAATTCCATATTATTAATAGATGAATAAAAACTATAACTTTATAGGGCACAAGGGAAAATACATATTAACGTGAAAGTACATAATTAAAATTGTCTAAAAGAAATTAATAATAAATAAAACGGGGTAAAAAAAACTGCTAACAGTCTGGATGAAACTTTATTATTTTTCGGGACAAAACCTGGAAAGCGGTTAAAGTCGAAGCGCGACAGAAATACCGAAGCCACTGATATCCTTATAACACCAAGCCGAGACGTGGTCAAAGTCGAAATATAGCACTAGTTGATTAGAGACAAGGGGAGTATTTGGAAAGTAAATTTTGTCATTAGAATAGCTTCTTGTAAAATCCAACTTTCAACATTGACCAGTGTTTTTTCATACAAAAAATTTATATAAAAAAAAGGGTTCATAAAAGAAAAAACCAATTCGACTTTGCTCTGCCTTAAGGGTTGACTATAAAAAATCATGAAAAAATCTTGGCCTTTCTACATGTTCATTCATACAATTCGATATTTTATCAGACCTAAGAAATATAGCGGAATTCGAAAAAAAAGTACACAACCCTTCTTTGCTGTTCTGAAAGATCGTATCATAGTCAACAGCACTAAAAAATTGCACTGTACGTTACTGTGTATTAAAGACTAAGCTCCTATTTCCAGTTTAGTATCCCTAATGAAACGCCCATTATTCCACTTTCGAGGGGAATATCAAAAAACTTGAAAGCGATTTAGACAATTAAATAAGTTTTAATTATATTATTTATCAGATCAGATCTAAGAGATATGGTGAAATTCGTAAAGTCATTTAAAATGCTCTTACTTCACTAAGATTTTGAGATATGACGAGATTTCTGAAAATATATGGAACCCCCTTTCATCGACCAATTTAGTTGCCCCTGCAAATATGAATTTTCTTTTTGGTAGAATTACTCCTCTAATAATTCTACATGAACATATTTAGTTTTTACTTTCTAGCATAAGCCGATCCTGAGATAGAGATTCATTGGGCCTACCTGTTATATAAGAAGGTCTTCAATAGTTCTTCAGATATGAGACTCGATTTTGTCCAAAAATTGTTTGCCTTTACTTCCGTGCTTCACTGCCACCCTCAAAAAAAAGACTTTTAGCCGATTAAACATTGAAAAAGGCCGTGTAGACTATTCGAATTTCGGTATATTATGTAAACTAAAAGCCCATAGAAGTAAAAACGAATTGCTGCCTTATCAGACTTAATAGATATGACGAATTATTAAAACGTATACAAACCCATTATATCCACTTGGGGGTTGAATTTCGAAAATATTGTGAAACGGAATTTAAGCCGATTTCATAAGAAGCAACATGGTATCTTATCAGACACTAGGGATTTTGAAAAATTTATGAAAACGTAAGCAAATCCTTCACACATCCTTGGTTTTTGAATTTGAAAAAATCGTCAAATTGGTTTTTAGGCCATTACATCAAATGCTGTAATAACCAATTTTATATCTTATCAGAACTAAGGGATGGCAAAAATTGTGAAAACATATGCAAACCCTTGGGGGTTGAATATCGAAAAATTGAGAAATGGGTTTGCAGGCGATTATATAAAATATCTTTGGAAGTGAAAACCAATCTAATATCTCATCAAATCTCAGAAATATGTCGAAGTTGTGAAAAGTATGCAACCCCCTGACACCCCCTTAAGATCGAATATCTAACAACCCTGAAATTGACTTTTTGCCGATTATATAAGGAAAGGAGCCTTAGGATGTAAAAGCGTATTCGATATCTCATCAGATCTAAGCAATATGTGGGAATTTCTGAAAACACATGGAACCTCCTTACACCCACTTGGGGTTTGAATATCCAAAAATCCTGATAGGAGTTTCTAGATCAATATGAAGATAGCGCAAGAAAGTAAAAACCAATTTAATTTCTTAACACTCCTAAAAGATATGATGAAATTCGGGAAAATATATGCATTCCATTTTCTTTGATCATTTTTTTATCCCTTTCCGTACTCTAATGGATATTTGAATTTTTTTAACCTAAATTACTTTCCTAGTAGATCTTCATACATCTACCAAGTTTCAACTTTCTAGCATAAGCCGTTCTATAGATAGGAAAAACACCCCCCACCCCCGTACCATACTATCACTAGAAATATATTTTTCCAACATGCAACTACTGCAGCTCTATCGAAATATTAAGTTTCAGCAATCCATCATTATGGCTTCCCGAGATATAAAATCGGAAATTTTTCTTTTTCACCCTTCCACTAAATAGCTCGAAGGGTTTGGGAGCTACAAGCCTTCAAATAAATTTGCGTACAGCGGCCGACGTACGGCATACGGTGGACAAACAGACTGCACATTTTTTTTTTTGATTTTTCCATGTCTACTAGTCATGAAACGTAAAAAAACTAATTTTCAGAGTAGCACATTTTTTTTTTAAATCGATCACAATACTGCATTATTGAAATAATAAAGTAAAATATGTTGGGAAAAAATAACAGCAAAGCAAAGTTTATTCCAAACTCCACAATCCAGAAAAGCAAATACACTTAGAGTCCTGCCCACGATATGAGTAGCCATTCTTACTGTACGTACTCATGACCCAAAAACTGATTTGTCGATGAAATTTAAAAAAAAAATATTTTTCTAAAAATTTGTTTTCAAAAGTACCTGTCGCGGCTTCTCGTTCACAGCTTCGGTAATAGTGTTGCATGGTTATCAACTGTAACGTAACCAACATGAATTTAACATGAACGTGACCTCGGGTCAGATAATAGGACGAAGGGCGGTATATGAAAACTCTCATCTTTTTAACGAATTAGTAGCTCAATTAAATTATTAGAGAGCTAAACTAGCTTAAATTTATGATTTCAAGAGCTGCCCATATATCTGGAATCATAAAATTCAATCCTCGTTACATACGAGCAAGTAACATAATGAAAATAATTGTAATTTTTCTATAAAAAAATTGAGAACCACTGATATTCTTCTCTATTCTTTTTTGCCCCGATCCCTTCGAGATCCCAAGTTGATTTTTTGATATGTTTTGAAAAACAGTATAATATACAAAATATAAAAAAATAAAAAAAATTTAAAATATGCATTTTGAGATATTCAAGGATAAAGGAGAAAATCGTAATCCTCGAAAAAAAATTTCTAGAACAATTTTTATTCATATTTTTTTTATATTGCGACAAGTTTCCCCCTTAAAATAAGCCCTATTTTATTATTCTGGGATAAAAATTACCAGAGATATGAATTTTCAAAAAGGACTTGGATACCATTTTTGCGAAATCTTTAACATACTATAACTAACAAAAAAAAATTTGATAGAAACAAAAAATTCAAATTATATTTTTTTTTCACTAAAGGTTCTCTTACACGAGCGATTAAAATTGCCCAATTTGCAGCAATATTCGTCAATTTTGACGTCACGAAAATATTAAGCAACACATAGCAACAGGCGATGTGGATCAACTTTTCATCAACTCGTTGCTGAATTGTGATGAGCGATATTGATCAATATCTAGCAATTCGGTAATAAGGGCTCTTGACAAAATTTAAAACAAGACTTGACAATTGAAACACCGAACGAGGACAATTGCTCGGAATTTTCCAAGTCAGTGGAAATAGAGCAATTATAGGGCGAGCAATACCAGCAATCTATGAAAACCTTGCCACATTGTCGAAATATTGCCGAAACTAGCATGAAATTGCCCTGTATTGCTCCATTAAACGCTCCACTAATTTTGGCAATAGTCGTCGGGCAATCAATTGCTTGAAAAATTAATCGTGTAAGAGCACCTTAATTCTTCGAGTACACAATCGCCGATGGTAAGGTCACAAATTCCGTCATTTTTGGCAATTCTTAATGAAATGACCCTCGATAATCTTTTGCATTTAGTAACAAAATAACAAAATATCTATACTGGTATTTATTATACAAGGAGCGGAAATTGGCCTCTTCCAAGGTTATCAAAATAGTCGAGATATTAATGAGTCCCATCGAGGCATTGTTCCTCTCCTTAGACTGAGTTACACAAACAAGGGTGGCGATAAAATGTGGCCACGTCTCACATCACACCCATTTTCGTGCGGAAGCTCTAGGAAACTTCGTTTCTGTAAGGAAAAATCCGTAAATTTTATTAGGTATTCATAAAAGGAAATATGACCTCACCTATCCGCCTACGGTATATATTAATGACGATGTACTGAAAAATTGTGTATGGCTATCATCACACATACCGTGTACATATGTCTTTCATTACAACAAGAAAGTATGAAAACACGAAGAATATACAATTCAACGAGCACTTGCATTGCTACGTCAATTTCAACTACAACTTTATACATTCCTAACCAATATATACACTTTAAAATCATAAAATTCCAATTTATAAACAAATTTTCCTTAATCGAATACAAAGGCTTGAATTTCAAATATACTTCATTATAACAAGATTCCAAAACGAAGGTGCTACCAGTGCTACGCTATAAAAATTTAGCCTATGCGAAAAATAAATCAGGTTAAAGTAAAAGTGTTCAAATTCTAGTTTTTTTGGTATTTCGATAAATTTGAAAATTTAGCCACGGCAACATGGAAATTGTTATAAATGTACAGATAGATAAATATACTCTGATTTTGCTTCGGTTTTTCTTTTTGAAAAATTACGTTAAACGATACTCTGTATCTCACACCTACATAAAACCCTATATCTGGGATATTTCTTTCGGTTGAAGAAAGATACACTAAAGATACATCGCCGAACCGAACACGATTTGACAGTGTATTCGTTCGTTTTGAATATAAACGTTTCCTAAAATGAAAGCTTCCGATCATCCAAAAAATTCTTGTAGTACACAAATCGTGTCTAAGTATACTAAGCTGATTTCGGTTTGGTCAATCAGTCAGTTTAGTCGAACCGCAGCATCCGCTTCGACGACGTCAGCTGCCGGACTATACAAAAATTAAATTTTTTTTCTTTCCCTAGAGTAAGTTAATTTCATAAAAATCTGAATCTGATACAAAAGGAACAAAAAGAGAGGATTAATAACGAAGAATCTGAAAAAAATCGCTACTACATCTAGTATTTCTACTAAACTAAAAAAAAAAATAAACGTACAATTTCTTCTTAATGCCTAAAATAAAAAAACCGCTTACTTACATATTAAATAAACGCTTCAAAGGTTTAACTAAAAACTTAAATATTTCTATAAATTAAAAAATGTGATACAATCAGTGGAGAAAAAAAAATCTACAACTACTAAAATAATTTCATCTAGTGTATGCTTATAAAAAGATCTATCTAATATTGTTCAAGTGAGACCACCAAAAAAAAACCGAAACTATTTTAAGAAACGTTGTGATAATTGTTGCTGCAAGTTTTAAAAACAGTGCATTGCATTCGAGCTGTAAAGCTGTTTTTTTTTACTGAATAAAGACGACAGGTGCACACTACTTTAATTACCGCACCAAACAAATACCTTGGAATCTTCGTTCAGCATATTTTTGTGGCTGAACTACTAAAAATAGCTACAGCGATGCGAGAGAGCAGCGCCACAGTGTTATTTGATATGTTGCATGATTCAAGAAAGTCAAAAATCAAATAAAATAAAAAAAAAGTTAATACAAGAAGATCGTTTTAGTGTCGGGTAGAAGAACAAGGCTATAAATTAAATTTATAAAAAAGTTTTTTTTTCCATTTGTTGAAGTGATTCGAGTTATATAATAATTTCATTCGGTAGTCATCTGATATATAAACTAAATTTTTTGTGAACTATTCTTTCACTGATTGTACTACAGTAGGGTCACTATAGAGTATACAGTAACCCTATACTACAGTTGCTAAAATTTAGTTCTAAAATGTTCTAAATTTGAAATATCTAACTTAGTGATGATCGTGTGTGTGTGTGTCGATCGATATATATTTTCTTTATTATGTTGAATTGGAAACCACATTTAATTTTCATTTGGTCGAAAGCGGCACTGAAAACTGTTGACCTTGTGATCGATATTGAATTTCAGTACCCTTCTCTTATTGACCTAAATCCTGAATATTCTCGACATATATACATTTCTGTTATCTACTAATATTACTAATTGCCAAAATAATGCATTTGAAAAAACGCTTGACTTATTTTTATATATATATGTGTAAATGTATTTATTTTATTTTTATTTTTTTTAAATCAATGACTCACGATCGGTTTGCGAACTAAAATAACCCCACAAAAATTACTTAAAACGGCGCTACCGCCCTCTCTTTTTCGAATCGGTTTGATGTAAAAATAGACGAATACGTCGGTCGGTAGCCGACGCTGGTATTTTTAGAACACGGTGAAAAATTGCATTCCACGTATTACCTGCCGGCCCATTCCTTTCAACTTCTTTTAAATTATGATCTTAAATAAAAACAATTGTAAATATATTTTGGGATTATTTAACGGAAATTAATTATTGGTTGTATAATAATTTTCGGAAGTTATTTGAGTAATTTGAAATGGAAGTTCTCGTAATTTGTAAGGCTTTGTAACGTCCAATAGGGTCATAGGGCATAACAACAACGATTTTTGTTAAGACGCGATCCAAAACATATCTATTGCCTTAGGACTGTCCTATTCTTTGGGCTTCTGTCTCAATTTTCAGAACTAGTGGGCACTCACTCAATATCC
Organism: Beris morrisii; assembly: GCA_951812415.1. Lineage (NCBI taxonomy): Eukaryota > Metazoa > Arthropoda > Insecta > Diptera > Stratiomyidae > Beris > Beris morrisii. Next base: position 155,986,240 of record OX638310.1, read on the forward strand.
TTCTAGATGATTCAAACCTACATCCTATTTGGCAATATTTCCCTCTTCCGTATCCGAATATATTGATGCCCAAAGAAATTCTCCAGGATAACTAGAAGTCACTTTCAAATCAAAGTACTTCTTTAATATGGTCTTAAAGGAGCAATAGCAGGATTAAGCTCTAATCTTGTTTAGTTTTTTGAGATTTCTGGTTTAGTTAAAATATTTCTAAGATGTAAACTTCAGGAGTTTTAGCGGATAGTTTAAATCATAGTACAGTGAAATGTTAAGCTTATTTAATCCAAACTTCTGAAATAGGAACACTTTGAGTAATAGACTTTTTGCCAAAAATGTTGACAATTTATCCCGATCCTTATGAGATCTGGTGGTAGATTTCCGGTATCATCCAATATTCACTTCAAAAATCCCTAATAAAGACATCCAGAATGAGAAATTTAAAGAGCCTTGTTGGCCTCACCCATTCCAATCAATATATTTATTCATTGGTGATTTTTTCGCAAACTCCCTTCATTTTTCGCCCGTATACCGAACGAATGTACTTCATTATATAGTGGGATCGTGGAATAATTTGGCTACGGTACCCAGTGGCTAGCATACTAATCATAACAGTTCCTCAAAACAGCAATGTTTCTTCTCCAGAAGAAGGAGTGAACTAAGATGGTGAACATTAAAGCTATTTTCTGCAAAAGACTCAGTAGTTCAGTATATCATCTGTTTCCTCTGTTTTTTAATTTCTAACGAACAAATCAGTCCTTGACCTCCAAAATTATCCTCTTTAAATTATCTTTATCAGACGATCGCATCTTTTAATTTCGAATTCAACAATAATCTGCTGGCTTTCTTACTAAACGGCTACAATCAATATCATACCCAAGTGACGATTGTCATACTAGAAATTTGTACCCATTTGTAGAAATTAGCTGACAAACGTTTGCCAGCTAGCGAGTCCTGCATAAACGATGGTTTAGAACTACAGTAAAGTTTTAACGCTATAGCCGCCGATCGTCATCTTCAACTCATTGGCGTTTCTTACCCATGCGTGAAGAGGACTCTGTTTATATCTTGAGACAACTCACAAATCTAAGCTGTGGTCCCAAGCTATTGTCTAGTTTGTCTTAATCGTTAAAGTTCGAGGTTCAATCTTTAGAGTTTTTCAAACTCAATCCAATTTGATCAAGCTACTAGATTTTCAAACCAAATCCAAGTTTTTTTTGTCCTAACCCTGGCTTACGATCAGTTTTTCCTAATGATTTTTTGTAACCTTGTCGTACGGTCTAATAGTTTGCCAAAAATTCACCAAAATTTACGAAATTTTGCACATATCAAGATTTGGCCTGTATTACAATCATTGAATTCTTATGTAGAACTTAAGCTTGATGTAAAGTTTAGTTTCGATTACAATTTTGGGTATTTCTGGGGGCCATACATAGTGCCAATATTTATTTGGCAAGCTCTCACACAAGTCTTAGTTTTGAAACAAAAATTCACAGAAGAATTTGTTGTCATGTTAGACAATTATATATTTTTTATAGATTTAGTAAACAACCGAAAATACTACTGTATGTATTTTAAATTTGCATGTAAAAATTAACGGTAATATGAGAATAAATTTCACAAGCCATGAAAACCGTTACTGTTTTGAAATTTGAATTCACCCGATTGCCGTTTCGTTCACCCTTTCTTGTGATCAAAGTTGATCTATTTGTTGATTGTGTACCTTTGTGATTGAACGTCCACGTTTTTATAAATCGAATTGAACCCATTGTTTAAATTAAATCCAAAGAAAATCAATGATATCTTGAAGGTTTCTTCAGTTCCTGAATAGCTCAAAAGGGGATCTTCGGCGCTATTTCCCGTGAAGTTTTATTTTTCTTAGATCACGAGTGATCAGAAGATATTAATTGACGCAGGTGGGATTTGAACCCGCGGATTGATAGACTTATTTATTCACTTCCTGGTCATCTGTTTCGAATTTCTTGGAAGAAATAAAATTAGATGTTCTTCAGACCTTGTACAAGACGTGTGCCTCTTATTTGGTACAAGGACTAATGCCATCTTTGTATTTCTATTTGGTTTGTTGGCTTCCATTGATCTCTTGGTCGACTCTTCGTACATCTTCCTTGAGGATTCCAGTTTAGAGACGGTAGCCTGTTTACTGCTATAACTGATTTCAACTATATTGGATTGTCCAGTTCTCCTGGAGATATGTCGAAGATATTGGTTCTCGAATGTATCACAAAGCGATCGGTGCAAGCAAAAAATATATGTAGCCCTTAGAACGCACCAAAAAATATAGTTTTATTTGAAACCTCACAAACATATATTACCCCATACATTTTTTTAATAAAAATAAAAAAAAACAGGTTTCAATTAAGAAATATCGCAATAGTGAGATTTAAAAATGGTGAACTTTGAACTTGAAAATGGAGTACATATTTTGAAACAATGAACTTTGAAAATGTTTTTTTTATAAAGCCGGTTTTATGTGGCATTCATCCCTGCTCCAATCCATAGCCTCCGCGTTCCATAGCTCTCAAAAATTCAAAACAAATAAAGGATACGTTGTTGATCCTTTCACATTTTGAATAGGTAAACTTAAAAAAAAAAATTGGCGCTGAAAATCGAAATTATTGTATGTCCAAAGGAAAGTTGTAAATAAAAGAGTTTCAATCAAATTTATAAAAATATGTTCTACTTGGAAATCGGAAAGCACACGAGTACTTCCAATCCAGAGCCTTATTATATGCACATTTTAAAATGAAAATATCAGAAGATTGACCACTTTCTGATTGAAATTTGGTAGCTAGTACGTTGACTTCAACCCTAAAATTTTTTGCAAGGGGGAAAATCCCTTCCTGCAATCCATGCCTGAAGAGCTAACGTTCTTTCCATACCGCAACCTTTCAGCATACTGTGATTTCAAAATCTCAACCTTCCCCAATTCCCGAAATACAAAATCCCAAATATAAATTCAAAAATCCATTAATCTTTCCAGCAAATCTTTTTTTTTCGTAAACATTTTCGCGTAGGAGACCAACTACACACTAAAATACAGAAAAAAAAATTATATTTATATGATTTGAAAGGCACAGTCAAAAGTAAAACTCCTTCGTACGTATATTTCAAGAGTAAAAAACGAAATTCAATACGTTACACGATTTTGTTTCTATTTTTAAAAACTATTCGAACTAGACTAACACATCGCCCGTTTTGGCAACCGATAAAATCAACTTGAGCAATTCGCAGGGGCAGAAAAGTTTTAGCTTGGCGTGATCGTCGCATACATTTCGAAATTTTCAACAAAAAAAAACACGAAGCTACGAAATTTTCTTCGCTGCGTTCTCTTCTTTTCAAGGGGAAAAATCCGATTCGGTACGATTTGTTAATGCGTTCGCAGACTGTCGGATCGGGAAATCTAAATTTAAATCGAATATAAATTTTTATGTTTAGTGATCTCATTTGAAATATTACTGAGTGTATGTAGTTGTGAATATTTTTGCTAGGGCGGCAGATTTATTTCAGATTTGATGTTTTTGTTCTTTTTTTTTTGAAATATTTTGGTGAAAAAATTTCATTATTTATAGAAATTTTTTTGTTTGGTTACAGATTTAATTTTCCCAAACCATAACCATGTCCGATGATGAGGAATACACGTAAGTATTTTTCACAATAATTGTTTGGATTTATTCTTACCACTATGAATTTTACACAATTAAATTTCTTTTATACTTTCTATGTTCACATTTCCTTCTGTTTTTTGAATTTTACCTTTTTTGTATCCCAACACAATGTAATTTTTTTCGTATCAATATTTTGTGAATAAGATTATTATCTATATATGTTATATAAATGTTATATGATATGCGTATCAATTAATTTTATTTATTTTAATAATAGAAAAATTGTAGAATTTTAGCTTTACTATACTATACAGAAGAAGGGAATGTTTTATTCAAAGAAAACTTAAGCAATCAAATTTTCTTAAAACTGTTTTATCGATTTGTTTATTTATTCGAAATATTTTCCCAATAATAATAATTTTAGCTCTGAAGAAGAGGAGGAGGTCGCCGAAGCTGTTGAGACGTAAGTTTTGGTTGCGAACCAATATGTAAACAAACAAAAAAAATAATGAAAATCAATAAATGCAATGCAAAAAAGCGCTTGTAATATAAAGAAAATTTTGAATTTTCTCTGTAAAAAAATCTATGAATTAGAATGAATTTTTTTTTAGGGTTAAACAAAACTATCGAAATTCATTTGAATAAGTTTGACAAAATAAATAATCACATCACGATAAGATTATTTCAGATCTAAACGAAAATCATAACAGCTGTAAAAACGAATTTAAAACATTAAACAACATAAATAATAAATTAAACGTAACATATTAAATGCCAGCTCTATTACTACGTTTAAAAATCACATGTTGAATTAAAAACAAACAGTCGTATTTGTAAATGATTTTCCTGGTGTATCTATTAAATCCATTTTCGTCATTTTGCATTATGTCGTCATTGGTTTCATAAAATTTCTGATAATTTCATTTTGATCATGGCATTTGATGTGTTCGAAAAAAATATGCAAACCGTCGTGTGCGCAAAGCGACTTTTGCAAATAACTACACCCGCCTGTCTACTACATTACTACATTTTATACAAAATTATAAAAAAAATAACAGCAAAGCATAATCGCATATTTTGAGAAAAACAAACAAAATATAACAGACATTTTTACAAATGAGTTTGATTCAAAATATGTTTTTCTTTTTCTTTTTCTTTTCTCTAATTACAGGAAGTAAGTGCCATAGAAATTATGATATTATTTTTTAATATGTTTTTAAAATATGTTTGTCGAACGCCAAAAAAAAATTTAGTTAAGAACATATAGTAGAAATATCTTGTTGGTAATTTTTTTTTGTTTAGTTCTTTTAGTTGAAAAAAACGGGAAATTTGTTTTCTTCAGCTTAAAATTTAAGAATGGGATTGTTGAGTTATTTTTACTTTTATTTTTTTTTAATTTACTGTTTTTATTTCAATTTTACTTTGGTTTTAGTTCTTAGTTTCTTATTTATTTTTACTTTGAGTATGGCTCAGCAAGAGAACAAAGTTGTAATTTGACCAAATGAACAATTTCTTCAGAAATTTGTTAGACGAGTTGTGCTTTTATTTAGTTTCTTAGTGAAAAAAAATGTTTCCCCATTTCGTTTGAATTACAATAGAATCGGAATCGTTTGAACTTATTCAAAATTAACAAAATTAAAATTAAAACCGATCTATTTCAAGTCAAACTGAATGGGGAAAATAGCTAAAGCTTTTGGAAATACATTTTAAATACATTTTACACACAACCAAATTAACCTACAGACTAGATCAAATAAATTAGAAAAAAATTAGAAACAATTTCGAGAAGGTTTAAAATTTGTCAATAATTTTTTTATTACTATAAATTTTTTTTCCAATTGATATTAAATTTATTCTTCTTTCAAACAAACAAATAAAAAAAAAACAAAAAAAAACAAATCAAACAAAAAAATATCAAAACTTTTTTGTTACTCCCGCGATGGATTGAACTTCACTCTGTCGTATTTTTTTGCCATCACAACTCGATGATGATGATGATGTCGATGATTTTCATATAGACCCACTGCTAAGCCCGACGAGTAAGTTGACAACGATATAAAACAAAATAAATAATAAGTCTTAAAATAAAAATAATAATAAAGAAATAATAAATAAATAAAATAATAGAAATGCTTCGAAATAAAACGATATAACAAACGTAAAGCAAACTACTGTCTATGTACATTTTAATTTTTTTGAAATCTAAACTATTTTTTGAATTAAAAAGAAACGAATTGTTTTTTGTGTTTTAACAAATAATTTTTTTACAGTTTTTTTCGGAACTAAATTCGTACTATTTTTTACTTTTTTGAAATCCAAATCAAATTTTGAATAAAAAAAAACCGAAGAGATGTTGCTTTGATGCGAACTATTTTAATAAAATCGATTTTGTTTTTTTTAATGTAGACCATGTCCACATAATAATATCAAAGTACCAGCTCGAAGCGAAACGTTTTCATAAATTTTCTATTTTAAATCGGATATAAAAATTATAAAAAAAACAATTATTGTTGTACTAGTCCAGCGCTTATATTAAATTAAATTTAGTAATAATGCTAATGTTATTAAATCGTATTGTGAAGGGGTATTTGAATCGAACCAGCTTAATTTTGTTCACCTTGTAGAATTGGTGGGTTGAATGCTATGCTCACAAACATATTTAGCAGTATAATTATCGAATCAGTCAGAAAGAGCGTAAGTCTGCAGGAACTGATTCCAGCTCCTGACTGCTTTGCCATGTACCAATTTTATTTTAATCAATTGCAGTAAAATTGATTCGGTGAACAGTGCAAGCTGAACTCTTCTGAGCAAACCAACAGGGACCAACAGTGGATGTAAAAGTTTGCGGACGAGCGCTGTTGCGGCTCACCAAGGAACTAATTATTTATTTATTTATTGGTTGAGTCTGTAGAGGCCTTACTGCTACCAAACCAACCGAACTACGGAACTAATTTGGACAGGCTCTGAATAAATGAGAAATCGAAATTGTTAAATTGGACCTGAATTAGAATTATATAGGAAAACATGGGATTGGTGAACCGCATAGTCAATATTCCAAGTGAAAACGAGCAGAACTAAAATGACCTAGCTGAAAAAATATAGGATAAATGTGGAAAAACGTCGTAAATTCTTGCAAAGGTTACTTCCGTTCGAGGAGGTAAAGGCATTTGAGATTTGTCTAGAACGCACCAGTCTTGTTTTTTTTGTGTGACCGAAGGCACAGTACTCGATTTGTTCAGTCTCATTTTTCGAACTCCTCACAAGCACCTTTGACCATATTCAAGCTTCGCGGTAATTAATATTTTCAACCAGACATCCCAAACAACAAGTTCCGAGAAAAAAAATTACGCGCTGCTCAATTAAAGCTTGAAAAATTTTAGCATTATCCTGGAGTATGTCACCCGAAAACTGTAAGTTGGCTTCACTCCTTTAAGATGTGGTCAATGGACTCACATGTCCTGCGAATAAGAAATGTCGCGAGAGAAGTGTCGAACTGTAGAACGACTATTTCATAAAATGTATCATCGAAGGGGCTAGCGTTTAAGCCAAGCTGAGATGAATAAATAGATGCTGCCAATTGATGCAAATGGAATACTTCTAACTCTTGCCAAAATATTACGGTATTTCGATACGAACATCTAGACACACACGCTTAAGAAAGGAAACGTGTCAGACTAAATAACTTCAATATTCAGAGCACTGAGACACTCAAAGTAACACATTGGCGAACCAAAAAAAAATTTTCAAAATGTGTTAAACACATTGAAACAAATTAGATGAGCAGTGATGATCTTACATCTTGGTGATACTCCAGCCAGACGTTGCTTCCAAGGACGCTCTTTGGAGAAGGAAATGACTTTTGTCTACTTAGATACGTCGTAACCGATGAAAATTTAAGTTAAAGTCAGGCTTTCATCTTGCGGAAGAGTACTGTTGCACTATGCCCCATCGCAGATCATACAGGAACTGAAGGGACGATCTTTCAATTTGTAAGTTTTTACTCAAAAGAATAAACCAATCAATAAGATCTAGAGGAATGAAAACCTTATATTAAAAATTTCTTTATTAAAATGAAACGTTGTTTTACCAAAAATATTGGCAATGATGCGGTAATGTATCAACATAAAGAGTGCACATTGAAAACCGGGTTAAAGATACAAGGATGTTCGTATTAATGATGATCTCGAATTGTTTGTATGATTTTCAAGTTGAAGGTGGCGAACTTTGAGCTGAGATGATTGGAGGGGTGTTCCTGTGACAAACACCCCGTGTTGAGCTGTAGAAGAAATAAATTAATTGATAGACGAAATTATACGATCTGCTAAATAATGACGAAGTTAGTGTACTGGTCTATCATTCCAAAGGTCGTGGATTCGAATCCCACTACAACATTTTCCTGGCTTTTCAATATCCGTTCCCAAATATCCGTTCATATACCCTGCGCTTTCCGGCTGACGACCTATTCCGGGACAAAACAACTATGTTAAGGAGACAAAAATCCGACCGAACGAAGGGTTGTCCGTAATATCCCAAACCCGATTGGGGAAATATCATCAAAGAGGTCAGGGTGCCTTAGAAGAAGGCCACCTCTTAAATTAATCTTGAATAATTAGCTGGTTCGAAATTCACACCCAGAAACTGAATCAATAAATAATTCAGTACTAGATTAATGCAATAACCAAAATTTGATATTTTTTCCACAAATTTAGTACAATCGAAAATCAAAAAAATAACACAACACAATTTGATAAAAAAAAAACGAAAACAAGACACGAAAAAGTACTCGTTAACATTTCCAAATCGATTGTAATGAAAAATAAACAAATTTAAGCTTTAGTTTTGGATGTAAAAAGGATTATATTCTTGCTTTGATGCTGCCATCGAACTGATAACAGGTTTTGTAAGATATTATGTACGTTTGCATGTAATTTTATTTTTATTTAATCGTTTAGTCCATTATCCTGTGCATTCTCTACAAGCACGTAGAAAATACTTTGTTTAATTACCATCAAAATCATTTCTCTTAAAATCGTATCAACCAAAATCCCATCAATTTTAACGATCATGTTGGCATTCTAGCAACAATTTCATTATAATTTTTAAAAAATTTCCTAATTAAAGAGGAGAGGGAGATCCAGAGTTCATCAAGCGACAGGATCAAAAACGTTCTGACCTCGACGATCAGCTTAAAGAATACATCAATGAGTGGCGCAAACAGCGAGCAAAGGAAGAGGATGAACTCAAGAAGCTGAAGGAGAAACAGGCCAAGCGCAAGGTAACACGCGCTGAAGAAGAACAAAAAATGGCCCAACGTAAGAAGGAAGATGAGGAGCGTCGTGTTCGTGAAATTGAAGAAAAGAAACAACGTGACATCGAAGAGAAGAGACAACGTCTCGAAGAAGCTGAACGTAAGCGTCAAGCTATGGTCCAAGCAATGAAAGACAAGGACAAGAAGGGACCAAATTTCACGATCGCGGCGAAAAAGGATGCTGGCGTGGTATGTTTCAATCGAATCGGGGAGAATTTCTTCGACAAAACTAATCACAACATTTGATCATTTAGCTGGGATTATCATCGGCAGCAATGGAACGTAATAAGACTAAGGAACAACTCGAAGAAGAGAAGAAAATTTCATTGTCGTTCCGTATTAAGCCTCTTGATATCGATAGCTTGAACGAAAGTTCGCTTCGTACCAAGGCTCAAGAGCTCTGGGAAGCTATTGTCAAATTGGAAACTGAGAAGTATGACTTGGAAGAAAGGCAAAAGCGTCAAGACTACGATGTTAGTACTGCACTAATTAAGAAAAAAAAGAACTCCTTAAGATAAACCAATCTCACATTTCAGTTGAAAGAATTGAAGGAAAGACAAAAGCAACAGCTTAGGCACAAAGCCTTGAAGAAAGGTTTAGATCCTGAAGCTCTTACTGGAAAATACCCGGTAAGGATCCGATATATAATTCAACAACCTGATCCCAACTGATTTTTCATCAAATTTCTTTTTAGCCAAAAATCCAAGTTGCCTCCAAATATGAACGACGTGTCGATACCCGCTCATACGATGACAAGAAAAAACTCTTCGAAGGTGTAAGTATTTAAAGTCGAAATACACAACTTATTAATTTATTCAAATAGAGAATAATTTTCCTATTTATATCTTTATGCCAAAATCAAAAACATAATACGCAAATCTCGAAAAAAACACACAATAAATAAAATAATAATTCCGTATTGAAATCAATAAAAGGGATACAAAACGGTATATGCGGAAACATACGAAAGAAAATGGCAACAAAGACATGAATTATTCATGCAACGTACAAGAAGTAAGGATTAAAATGTTCAAAATGTCGAGGAATTTTGTTCTATTGTTCAACATTCGCATTTAGTGTCTTTTTTTCATCCGGTGTTTTCAGTTCGAGAAGTTTTCTTCAAGCTCGACATTATGTTAGTTTTTATTGTCAATAACAACTCAAATTCAAGCTATAGTTACTTTATGAGAGTAATGTTCAATTATTGTCCGATTTTTCATATCTAAGTTCAACTATGTATTCCGATCATTTCTTTTTCGAGCGATTAAGATGGTGATCTTAACAGCTTAATTTTTTGACGAAGCTCAAGGCTTCGTTCAGATTAATTCCAAAGCAAATAGTTCAGATCTTTTATTTATGTTGCAAAAAACTTTCATTTGTTCTCGTCTTACTGCGATCATAACTGAAAATCGAAATAAGTGCTTTTTCACAATTTGCTCGGATCGGATCGTTCTAGGCCCGACTAGATCCAGTGGTCAGAGAGATTTCGTTCAAAAGTGAGAGAAAGCCTTCGTTCGAGTCATTCCGAAATTATAAAATTTCTTTTTCTGTAAAGTAACCCGCACGTTCATTTTTGTTATCTGTTTCATGTTCTTTAGGGTTTCGATTCGCTCAACAAGGAGTTCCTTGAAAAGGTCTGGTCCGAAAAGAAAGATCAATTCGGAGGACGCCAAAAAGGTAAGAATCTTAAAAATTCCTGTTACTAATATTTCAGAAAACCTTCATTCTTTTTTAATTTGTTGTTAACATTGTTTCACTGCTTTAATTTTTCTTCTTAAAAAAAAATGTTTTTTTCCGAAATCAAAATCATAAAAAAAATTAACTCGTTTTTTATTCCAAAAACTTTTAGCTAAATTGCCAAAATGGTTCGGTGAACGACCAGGCAGAAAAGCTGGTGAAGCCGATACACCTGAAGGCGAGGAGGATGCTAAGGCTGATGAAGAAGTCGTCGAAGATGAGGATGAGGTAGAAGAAGCTGCCGAAGAGGAGGAAGATGAAGGCGAAGAAGAGGAGGACGAGGAAGAAGAGGAGGAAGAAGAAGAAGAGGAGGAAGAAGAAGAGGAGGAAGAATAAACCATACTAGCCTAATTTTCAAATCAACCAAACAACATCTAAAACAAAAAAAATAAACGACTCGTAAACTTCTCCTGCGGTTTTATGACTACTGATGATTAAAATATTCCTCAATCTGGCTATTCACCGCCCGCTATAAAACAATTATAATTAAGTATCATCAGTTAATTATAATTCTTTCATTCTTTCATGTATTTTTATTTAAAGCAAAAAAACAAGAAAAAATAAACTAAATCTTTTATTATTATAATTAAGTCAAAAAAAAAAATAAATAAATATTGTATGTGCTTTTTGTCAAGCAAAGAAATGGATAAAAACTCGTAAAGATTACAAAAAAAAACGAAAAAACAGGAAAATATCAGGAAATAGCACAGAAATAAACATTTTCATTAAATTGAATATTGTGGGCCTCGATTTCGTTTTTATTTATTTTATTTAGCGAAATGTTTATATCGCGTTTTACCTGAAGTTTCGGTCTGTTTTTTTGGATCATCTGATTTTTTAGTCCGGAATCGACTCTTTGCTAGTTTCAAACGTTGTATTCTGTGATATTTCCATTTCTTCGTCATCTTCTTCGACTTCCATTTCATAGATGCGAATTTTTCGGCAATTGTCCGAGAGAATTGAGGCAACCTGAAATTGAAACGAAAAATGTTAACTCTAGTTCGTTGCTTTGTATCTAAATGAAATTGAAGGACTAAATTGGAATGGCCTTAAGGAGGAATTTATTTTTATTTACACACGTCATGTCGCGTTTAATAAAAAAAAAGTTCATCAAATAAGCTTTTCGAATTTAGTGCATTAAATTGAATTTAGACACACACCCCAAGTCTTATAATAATAAAAAAAAAACAAAATATAAAATAAAAACAAACAGTCGTACCTTTCGACTTCCCGAGACAGCAATCTTCAAGCAAGAATTCCCATCGATAGGCTTCAAACTGTTCACATCGATAAATTCGAAGAAATTATTAAAAGCTGCAGTCTTGCTCAGGTTCATTTTTTGTGCGCTCTGATGCATCGAACATTTCCCTTGCCATTCGCTCATGTTCAATTGAACGAAATAGTTGGTCATTTGTCCTTCATTCGATCCTTGCAACAATAATGATAGCGTCGTTTCATTATAGAACTGTAAATGTCGTATCGTAAATTGATCGCCAAATGCTTTGAATTTCGTGTGTGTAAAAGGTCCTTTCGAAAGTTGTAGTCGCGATGATTTTATCGAACCCTTCGAATTCGACTCGATGTATATTAATTCGTTCGGACTCGTCGATGCTACCAACAAGTCGGTCGCTTTACTTTCATTCGCTATGTAGCTCGTGTAGACCGGAATATCGGGCACTATTGTTGCGCACTGAATTACCGATTTCAATTGAAAATTTTCACTGATTTTGATATTTGGCCGAGCGAATAACTCGTCGATATTCTTCTTCAGCAGATTCAACTCTTGTATCAATGAGAAATTTTTATGGTGTGGAAATATGATACCAGAGTCGCGTAGACAATCATTTTCGTCAAGTAAATTGTTCCACTCATGTTGTTTGCTGGGATTTTGTAAATCACAATCTTCCAGGTATTGTCCAACGCGTTCCAAGTTAAATTTTCGTTTTCCGATGCTTCCGTCCTCTATTATTTAAATGGCCTATCAACTATTTTGTTTATTAGAAAATTGTACAAATCTAAACCTTTCTCGAATATACAGTCATCAAAATTGTTTAAAAAATCGGCCAAGTACGTTATGTCCTGTTGTGTTACTGACGAAACTTCGTCCGGCACAGTCTCGTCCATAAGTCGTATTATCGCCATATAAAGCCAGCACCAAAAGGTCTTATAGTCGGTCACAGATTGAGCGATAGTCTGTTGTAATTCGAAAATTTTGATCAAGAACGCTCCGGCACTGGATAGTGCGGTTTTGGAATCTTTCGGCACAATTAAAGCCTGTAATTGTAACATATTCAATTTAAGTGTGACCGAAAAGTTTTGAACAGGCTTACACTGTAGGAATACGTATTTCTACTTAGTCCCTTAATTTTGTTTAAGTAGTAAAACAAGTTAATAGCAGCGTTATGCAATGGTTTGATCACCAATTTCTGGATGGTTGAGTAGCTCAGCTCAATTGAATTGCCCAGTTTTTTCAATCCTTTCTCAGTCAAATCTCTGCGAAAATATTTCCGTAGACGATTAATTACATAATTGAGGCGGCGATTTGATTTACTCACTGTACAAGAAACTGCTCCAAGGCTTCCGACGGATATCCGAACATGAGCAATTCGAGGAAATCGGCTGAAATCGATCCCTCCGGCTGCGAATTGGCGTATTTTGTTAGTTTGTTATCCATCTCGAGTAGAACTGTTTCCCACGCTTCGATAATACACTGGATCGTTTCGTTTATGTAGCTGAAAAGCAATAAAAATGTAATACTATTGTCCAACACGAAAAAAATCGTCAATACTTTAAGGTATCCAAAATATTGCCATGCTTAACTGCCAAATTCAACAGAGGCGGTGCATATTTCGATAGAATATTGTTTTCGAAAATCAACATTTCCAGCACGTTGTTATTTCGAATGAAAATGAAAATCTCGTCGAACGTCGAGCCCATGCGGACATCGTAGATTTCGTAGTTTTCGCGATCGACTACATGATCGGATATTTTAATTGTTCCGCACGGTAGAAGGCCGAATACGGATAGCCATATTTCGCCGGAACTTAAACTGATGACCAGAAAATTAGGCGATCCTTTCGCGAACGATTTTGTCGAACAGAAGTCGGTTTTGCGTGACGTCGACGATAGCGAGTTGAGATTAGGAAGCGGGGAGAGATAATCTTCATCGCAAGGCTAAATAAATTTGATTAAATTATTTGAAAATAAATTTTTTGGATTCTTTCATTTTGTTACCGTTGAATTTGAATCGAGTTCTTTTTTTCCGAATTCCCGCACGATGTTGGTTTTTGTCCAGTTCAAAGTTTTAATGTCGTGTTCGCAATTAAAAGTATAGATTTCCTCCTCTTTCTCGACATCAAGTAGAGAAACTTTTCCGTTGCTATAGCCTGTAATTAAGGTCTTCAATCATCTTTATATATGTATAAAAAAAATTCTCTCGTACCTGCAGATATTATTGCTTCTCCTGGCTGCCATGCTAGCGCTCTAACTTTTATACCTTCGCCAGCCGGAGGGAATATATATATTTTTTGCCAGTTTAATCTTTGGATGATTATCTCACCTGAAAAAATATATTTTTTGTGTAAATGGGTTTTTACCGAATGATGTAGTGGCCAGTGATGGCTTCATTGTTTTCTGGAACATTGCCCGTGCAGATCAGTGAATTGTTTTTTCAGTGAAAAATCCAGAACAATTGAGTTTCTATTATAGTGCAGAGAAATTAACGATTTAAAATTTAATTCGTTGCCCGAACATTTTTCGAGATTGACGATGAGACTTTTCAATTAAAACGTAGGTTTCAGGAAGCTGTGTATCATGTTATGAGGAAGATAAATTTTAAAAGGGACTAAAAAAAGTTTTCCTAATAATTTTCGCCAGTTTTCGTAAGTCGATAGCAAAGAAGCTCCGTAGTAATTGCATAGCAACTAAATTTATTTATTTATTTCAGTTTCATCAAGAGGTGATTACTTACAGTTCATTACAGTTATATAACAAATAAAAGCGATCATTAAATAGAACAATTACATAGAATACTTAAACAAATTATTTAATTATTTTATTTAAAGCTGACTTCAGCTGTGTCGCGCTCAAGTCAAAATCAATAGCATGATAAAAACGGTTAACAAGACGTGAAAGGATGTGTCGGTTCATGTTGCCCATAATTAGTCCTATGTAGTAGTGTATAGTCTCTCAAAGTACGACCCGGAATACGGAAAGAAATTTCTTGTAACAATATTGGGGCATCAATTCCTCCAGTCATAATGTTCAATGCGAAGACAGTCCCGATAACTTTCCTTCTGTTATCAAGCGATTCAAGACAGAGAAGATTAAGACGTTCAGAATAGGGAGGAAGATTTTGAAAGTCAAGCCAGAGTAAACCCTTAAGTGCAAACCTGAAAAACTTCTCTGCACAGATTCAATTCTGCTCTTATGGACCTCATAATGTGGAGTCCATACGTGGCACGCATATTCCAGAATTGATCGAACAAAAGTTCAATATAACGCCTTTATGACGTAAGGATCATTGAAATCCTTCCACCATCTTCGCACAAAGCCCCAGATGGAGTTCGCTTTATTCACAATATAATTAATATCATCGTCGAAAGTAAAAGATGAATTAAAGTAAACGGCCAGATCAAGTACCTTGTCCGATTTATGTAATGAGTTTCCTTCAACGGTGTAATTAAAATTAAATGGGCATTTCTTACGCGAAAAAGAAATTGTTGTAAATTTATTAACGTTCAGAGGCATGTCATTTAACGTACACCAATCAAATAGATGCCTAAGGTCCTCTTGCAAGAGAATGCAGTCGTCCATATCCGTAATATTACGGAAAAGCATTGCATTATCAGCGTAAAGAAGAATTCTAGAGCTTAAAATCATTGAACTCAAGTCATTAATAAATAATATAAATAATAAAGGACCTAAGTGGCTACCTTGTGGAACTCCTGATGTATTAGAAATTTCCGAGGATAATACTCGATTTCTTTGAAATCGGTTGCATAAATAAGATGATATCCAATTAATAAACATATTTTGAAAACCCAAATGCTTAAGTTTGAATATCAAAATGTTATGATTGATCTTATCAAACGCCTTATTAAAGTCGGTATAAATTCAATCTACTTGATGACCCGATTCGATTACTGGAATGGAGAAATTTGACAATTCCATCAAATTTGTCGTTGTAGATCTGCCTTTGGTAAATCCATGTTGGAAAGGTACAATAATAGATTTGCTATGAAATTTCAAAACTTCACAGACAATCGATTCAAAGAGTTTAGATATGCAGGCTAGGTTGGCAATAGGTCGATAATTCTGTATATCTGTACTCTTGCCCTTCTTCCAAAGTGGTCTAATTGTGGAAAATTTCCAAATGCTAGGGAACACACCGGAAATAAGGAAGGTATTAAATAGCTAACGAAAAGGTGTCATTAGTGAAGCGCCTCAACGTTTCAGTACGATAGTCGGCACACCGTCTGGACCAACCCCAAAATTATCATTAATGTCAGAGATGAACCTTAAGAAAGTGGCTTCGTCAAGGTCTTTAATCTCTAATGAGGTCTGCGGAAACTTAGTCATGTAGTGGTAATCACTGTAGCTAATATTACAGTTTGATGATATAAAAGCGGTACGAAAATGATCGGCAAAGAAATTACTTATAGTTAGGGGATCATCGCTGACAACATCGTCAAGAGATAAACATACCGGGAATCCATCGGTATGTTTCTTAGAGTTTACAAAATTCCAGAACTCCTTAGGATTGTCTTTAATGGATGATTTCATCGAGACCATATACGAAGTATACGCGACTCTAGACTGACTAACAAACAACTCACGCAAGTCAGAGTAGGTAGCATAATCTGCTTCGCTCCCTGAGAAACAGTACGATTTTCATGCTTTATTTTTTAAGATTTTCAGATGGGTCACATCATCGTCAAACCAAGGAAATCGTTTATATTTCTTATTGCAAGTAATAGGAACACAACGAGCGAAACATTTAAATAATAATGAATAACAATTATTAGTGGCGTTCTCAATGTCTTTTTCATTAAGCACTTGTGACCAATCACATCCACAAATATCGATATTTAGTACAGAAAAATCACCTTTTTTGAAATTGTAATGGTACGAGACTTCAGATGAGTCGACTAATGAAAGCTCAAAATTAAACAAAAATTGAAGCGCCGGATGATGATTTGATGCAGATAGCAAAGGTGCGCTACAGTCTTTGACAGTTATGCAGTTTGTATTTGACGTAAAAATTAAATCCAGGAACCTGCCAAAAGTATTCTCCATGCTATTGGTCTGACAGAGACCTGTCGAGAGCATACCGTGTATGTTGAAAAAATAACTACATGCTGTGCAAAAAAAATTAAGTAAAGCCCATATTATGTTACTTCTATAAAATATAATTCATTTATTAAATAAACAACATTCAATTTTAAAAAATTCGTTAGTTAAAATTCAAAAATATAAGTTTTATGGCAAAGGAAGCATTTGTAACACAATCCATTATCGTATAATTTTTCCATGCATCTACGATCGTGAGGTTTTTTCCTTCACTGATTGTAAAATATATTTAAATGCTAGCTTAATGTAATAAATTTTGAATGTTGCTATTATACCCTGATCCAATAGCTGAATCAAAGATGTGGTATTAGGCTGCAAAAATACCAATTGGATATTTGGATAATCTAGCACAGGATGACTGTAGGCATTATCGACGAGTAAAATTACTTTGAATTCAAGAACTTTTTGTTCTATATAGGTATTTCTTGACTTCAGGAACGAAGCGTTCGTAGAGCCATTTTTTGAATAAATCGGCCGTCATCCATGCCTTTTTATATGCCATCCAATATTATCGTGTTAGATCAAAAATTTCGTATAAAAAAGTGGTATTTGTTCTTCTTCGTGGACCGTATTATTTCAAAATCGTGTAAAAAAAACCGTGTAAAAGGAGAGTTGGGTGTATCTGATTTTGCAGAAGGAGGAATATACGTAGTGACAATGTAAAGTTTTCTCTCACTCATGGTCAGGGGAACACATAAAAGTTCAATATTTCCGGTGTCAGGAACATTAAAAACTTCGGCTGAAAACATGCGGTTAACAGCACATAGCACACCTTCACCAACTGGTGCATCTTGGAGATTTGCATGTCGGTCACGACGTAAAGACTTGGTAGCTAGAATCGAAGAGTTCGGCATCTTTGAAATTACTACAAAGCCAGGTTTCGGTAATGCAAATTACTTCAAAGCATGATGCGGCTGCGGAGATGTACAGTTGACTCGCCTTCGAACGCATTCCCCCTATTTATGTTTGATAAAGTCGCTGAATCGCAACGAAACAACGTGAAATATAAATTCAGCAAGGAATCTGCGTCGGAATGAGAAATTCTTCAATGAACACCTCACAAGGACTTATAAACTTTTGTGAAGTCTTTCATCTGTTGCGAACGGAGGTCTTGGAGTGAATATTTCGACTTGATAAAGTCAAAATATTCGAGGGAAAGGAAGGTCCAGGAAGGAGTGGGGCAATTCCTCCTACGTCCGAATTGGTGGCTGAAATCCGAGCGGAAGCGACACGCTTGCTGGCGGCCGGGACTAGCTACGTCAGTTGTGGGGGGGCTCTTGCCCAGATTTCAGACCATAAACCCATGGCCTGTACAACAAAAAAATTTCGTGTCGGCTTACTCCAGGGTGGTTTAAATTGGGACTATTTTCCCAATAGGTCGTGAAAAACCAAGAAGCGGTGGAGTTGCGCGACTTCGCGATTTGTCAGGGCGCTTAGATGGTATAGCGCCCTGTCAGCCCACCCTACCTTAGCCAAGTTTGTCCAAAAATTCACATTTACTTGGCCCCTTATTGAGGTTCAGGGTGGAGGAACTTCAAGGTGGAGGAGCTTAAACGCTATTTTTTTCTCGCTACTTAGTTGGTGGCAGTTGCGGGTGCGATCACAATTCAGCGTAATGCCGAATTTTGAACGCACTCGCAACCGCTCAGTAGGGACGACGCAATTTGTTCAGCGACAACTCAACACATCAATGAATTGCATAGCATCAATTAGCGGTGCAGTAGTAGTACTTGCTCGAAACCATATCGCTGCTCCATAGTCTTTATTCATGAAATTTAAGATTCAATTGTTTACGATTCTTTCGAAAATCTTTCTAATAGTAGTGTTAATTAGTGCAATCGGTCGGTAATTGATCGGATCCCCGTTTGATTAAAAATTCGGTACTTGATTAACCAGAAAGTCACTTGGAAAAAATCAAAACGAGGTAACATGAAAGATTTGGTCATGTGGCTGCCTTTCGTGGTTTCCTTCGTTGCGTAACCTGTGGTTCAAAACATACTGCGGCGGATTGGCCGCGGAAATGTGGACATATCCCAAAATCCTTTTCATTGTGTCCTCTGCGGGAAGAACAGATATCCGGTAAGCTATTCTCGCTGCGAGGTTAGAATTTGTGTTCGCGAACATGGATGCTAGAACCAGGCAAGCACACATAATAATAGTAAAATTGCAGGCCATTCGTTTTGGCCTGCCGCATATCCAGCATTTGATTGCAGTTCTTGAATCAGAAAAAAGCAATTGCTTAAAAATGGCAGAAGTAGTTGCAAAAACTCCGAGTACCCTGCAAGGTTGCATACTAACGGCTTTCCGGAATGCAACGGTCAGATACACCCCACCGGCCAAAAGAATATTAATTACCGGTTTTTGAAGAAGAAATTAGTTCAGTTTTATGCGAGGTTAATAAAAAAAATTAAAAAAGAAAATACAATGGAAAAAAAGCCGAAAAAAATTTCGCTACCTTTTTCGTTGGCGATCGCAATCAAATCCATTTTATTGCTCCACTCCATTAGCTCGACGCGAAAGCCGATATTCTTCACTCCGATTTGCTTCATTGCATTTAACAGTGCCATTTTTACTTTTGTTTTAAATCACCGAAACAACAAGATTCAAATATTCAAATTCAGTTCTGACAGGTAAACAATCTCGCTGCAAGCATCAGCTGGCATAACAAAATTCACGCACACTCTCTCAAACAAGTTGCAGCGCATCCGCCATCTGAATTTCAGTTCTTGTCTTTTTGCAGAAGTATGCGTTTTACTTTTGTAAACTCCCGAGCACTGGCGTCGGCTTGACAGTTGAAAGTAACCTAAAAGTTGAAATTTGAAACATTGCGGGTTTTTTCAAACAAAATCCCAAAATGAAAGAAACTCCGCTCTCGAATTGTGAGAAGGCATTTGTTGTGCAGGGAATAGCCGACAAATTGGTAAAGTATTATTCAACTATTGCCAACCCACGACTAAAACAGGACAAAAAAAAAACCTTATCGCAATTCGCAGCGTTTAGATGGTCGCAAACTGGAAGAATTTCGTCCGCTTAAAATCAATTTTGGCGCTGACTGGGGCAGCGCCCATGTTACGTTGGGCGAGACGCGAGTCCTGGCACAGATTTCCTGCGAATTAGGTCAGCCGAAAGCGACGCGCCCGAACGAAGGACTCCTCTACATTAACGTCGAGCTGGGACCGATGGCTGCACTTCACTTCGAAGCCGGCCGCAATTCCGAACTGACCGTGCAAGTCAATCGGATTCTGGAGCGAACTTTTAAGGATTCTCGTTGCGTTGACTTGGAGTCGCTGTGCGTATCGGCCGAAGATAAGGTTTGGATCCTGCGAGTTGATTTGAACGTGCTGAACCACGAGGGAAATATTATCGGTAAGTGTGCTCGTTGGCATTTCGGAGCGATTAATCGTTTTTGTTTCGATTCCAGACTGCGCATCGGTTGCCGCTCTGTGTGCCTTGGCGCACTTTAAACATCCCGACGTTACCGTGTCGGGCGAAGAGATAAAAATTCACACGTCAGCGGAAAAGGATCCCATCCCGATAGTCTTGCACCATTATCCGGTTTGTGTCTCGTACGCGACCTTCAATAACGGGTTTGTTCGTTTGTTTTGTGTTTAATGGAATTGCGGAAGTAATTGGGTGGGAATGATTTCAGTGAGGTTGCCATCGCAGACCCGACGGTAATTGAGGAACGTTCGTCCGAAGCGAACATGGTGTTTGGATTGAACTCATATCGGGAATTGTGCTGCTTAAATTTGGGTGGAACTACGCTGACTAGTACGAACCTCTTGTTGCAGTGTTCGCACCGAGCTGCGAATCGAGCTAAACAAGTCGTCGATCAAATAAAAGCGGCTCTAGCGGCCGACATGGAAGCACGGTAAGCTGGAATTGACTCCTTCACGAACATTTGATCATCGCGGTCTGCTCAATTACAGAACTGCCGACAAACCGGTCGGTTTCACCGAATGCGTAAAGCTCGGTAGCATCAATTCATTGGCCCAGGAGCGTCTCTGCCTTAAATTGCGACGATTCAATTTCAATTTGGACGAAGATTTCCGGAATCCGAACAATGCTACGAGCATAGACACAACTACTGCAGGTTTGTTCGAATCGCATACCAATTTAATCAATCGACGCTTGAAATCTACTCTCCTTCGATAGAAACGTCGATAATAGGCGAAAACACCGGCTTATTACATTCGAATCAGAGCAGCGTTAAATGGGTGCCGGGTGGCGACTCGAGCGAAAGCGACGACGATAAAAATTTTCTGGACAACGATGTTGATAATTCGGAGGACGAAGACAACGAGCGTGGTCAAAATTTAGAACAGGAAATTGAAGAGGCGACCGAAACATTCGCAAATAAGATTCAAAGTAAACCGATCAGTAAAGGAATGGGACAGCCAAGCAAACAAGGTGAGTATTTTTGTTTCAGCTATCACAGCACTGCGTCAAGCGGGGGCGAAATTGTAGTCGTTTCCTTCTACTAAAACAGCAAAATTGGTCACTGATCTAAGGTAGTTGCAGGGAAAAGCTCTCATATCTGCCCAAACGATCTCAGACATATAAACGTATTGAACAGACTAATGGACATCTATCTTCGAGGCAATATTGACAAGTACTGAAAGGGACCGTCGATTAAAACGATTTTACACACTGGTGAGCATCACAGTGGCTGGGGAAGGGTGAGCAAACAGGGCGCTAAAATGACAAAGAGCACTGGCAAGACGCGCAAATATCTCTTCTAGGTTTCTCACGACGGAAATATATTCCAAACTAGCTGACCCGGCCACGGGTTGCTGTGGCTCAGTCCGGCTTAGTTAAAAATATAGAAGAAAGTTGGTACAGTAACGTTTCTAATAAGTTTGATTAGTTCTTTATTGCCGCACTGGAAACTGTACTTAGTCGTTTAAATTGAAATGCTATGTCGGTCGGAATCATTGGGATGCGTGGTATCAAAACGTACTCTCCTTCATACTTTCCCTTTATAATGGTTGCTTCGATCACGTTGTTCATTAATTTTTTCACCGCAAGCCTTGTGCCGTTACAAAGACGCGGTTGGTTGATATTTCGCAACATTATGACCAACGACTTTCAATTGAAGATTGTGAGGCGGCAATCCTGGCACAACCAGCGAGTTCAAAAATTCGGGTGGGTAGTTGACAACATCATCTTGGTTAGTAGCGGAATCAACTGATTTGTACGTCCTCAATTCACCGGAAATTTCATTTTGAATTTTGAAATTTAATTTATTTACATCCATGTTTTTGGCAGCCAATATTGCTCGTTCGCTCAACCAAACATGATCTGTGTAATTTTTATCAACGTTAGGGAACACCTTTTGAATGAGTTCGGTTTTTGATTCAGTAAACTGACAAAAATTATCAGGAAAGGTTATCAAGCCAGTCAAAATGTCTAGAGGGCATTTGCCATTACCAATGTCAATGAGTTGTTTTGAAAATGTTTCTCCAGATCGATCATTTTGCAACTCGATACGCATATTCTTGCTTAATATCTTGTCGTGCTTCCACAAAATGGAGGACTTTAAACATGCATTTAGTTCATCAGCTGGCATTGACCGTGGAATCACTGGCAAAGTTTGACGAAAATCGTCAGCTAACAAAATCATCGCACCACCAAATCGGTTTTGATTGTTCCGCAGATCTTGCATGGTTCCCTCTAATGCCTCCAAAGACTTTTTATGTGCCATCGAGCATTCATCCCATACTATCAGTTTCCATTGCTGCAAAACCTTTGCCATTGCAGTGTTCTTCGAAATGTTGCAGGTCGGAGTTTCGATGCTTTGCATATTTAACGGCAATTTTAGCGCTGAATGTGCTGTTCGACCGCCTTCCAACAATGTTGCTACAATGCCTTGCTTCATCAGGCATTGCAGCAACATTGTTGGAACACCTTTAGTGGGAAAACGGTGATTTTACGTTTTTCCAGGCAATTTTTCCAATTTTTCTCTTCATAAGAATCTTCCTCGGACTTCAGGGAATGTTTGGAAAAAAAATTAGGCGAATTGGTCCAGCCGTTTTCGAGTTTTGCGGTTAGCAACACATTTAGCGATCCATTTTTATTTATTTATGAACTTAATCAGTCTTAGGGATGGGAAGGAAGATCAGGCATCGGGCTGGGTATGGCAGTGTACTAGCAGGTGTTAATGATCATTTTTCTGTACTATTGGTTGTGATACGCTCTACCAGAACAGCAAAGTTTCCTATAGCAAATCAACTGTCTGGCAGCTCTGATGGTATATGTGAATTGTACAGACCTAATTCAATTAAATAATTGTCATATTCCAGACTACCTAGGGAACCAGATGGTATAAAACGCGATTGGTCAACCGTGTCGATGCGAAAACAATCGATACTTTACAAAAACGATAAAACTGAGCAAAGAAATAATTCGAAAACGATTCATTTTCGAATCGTACTGTTTGCTGTCACAAAGCTCTGACCCAAACCAACCGTTCGCATGGAAAAATAAAAATTTAAAAAAAAAACAAATCTCAGAAAAATAGAATTGAAAAATGGAAAAAATTGATTTTTTGAAAAATGGTGATACGTGAAGTGATACGTACCCCTTGGCAAATTTTAGGGCAATTTCTCAAAATTCTCCGATTTTGACAAGTGATACCTTAAATTAAAGATGCTGGCGCGTCCTTCTCAAATCCGCAAACAGATAAAAAAAATTCATAAATTTGCGGTCAGGAAAGGCAAAAGAAGAGTCGCAAATTTAAAATTTTTTTTGTCCACATTTTTGGTTTGATTTTGTTTGGATTTTCAGGCAACTGTTGAGCTGCTTTTGTATCACTTGCGAAAATTGATTTTCTTGAAAAATGGCAAGAGACTCCTTGGCAAATTTTAGGGCAATTTTCTCAAAATTCTCCGATTTTGATAAGTGCTACCTTAAATGGAAGGTGCTGGAGCCCCCTTTTGAAAACCGCAAACAGATTAAAAATTCTTAAATTAACGGCCAGAAGAGGCAAAAGAAGAGTCGCAAATTTAAAATTTTTTTTGTTGCAATTTTTGGCTACCATTCTCTCATTTCTGACTTGATTTTATTTTTGTTTGGATTTTTGAGCTCCCCTCGACACGCTAGAACCGTGCCCACTCAAAAATTGGACTTATCGTGTCCTGGGGCACTCAGTGCCCCAGTATGTTTTTCATACCAAATATATAGATGGTGTGTTGAAAATACGGTTATTTGTTTGCTAATTAAAGTTTTAAATCTTTGCAAGCCGATATACCACCTTGATCAAAAAGTTCCCGGAATTTATTGAGAAAATTAAAAATACGAGTTTATTCATCTAAATCTATATTATCCCCTTCAAAGTAATCCCCATCGACTGCAACACACTTATGCCAGCGCCTGATCCAATCCTCGAAACATTTTTTATATTCGGTTTTCGGTATGACCTTCAGTGCTCCCTGCAATTTTTCCATTACTTCCTCTCGGCTGCTGAAACGCGTTCCCCGTAGTGGTTTTTTTAACTCGATTGAACAGAAAGAAGTCACAGGGAGCCAAATCAGGTGAATTCCGTCGCTGTTGGATGGTATTTGTTGCTTTTTTCGTCAAAAAATTACGAATAATGATGGCACTGTGCGACGGTGCGTTATCATGGTGCAAAATCCACGAGTTTTCTGCCCACAATTCTGGTCTCTTTCGGCGAATTGCTTCACGCAAACGTCTCATAACGCCCAAATAATACTCTTTGTTTACTGTCTGGCCTTCTGGCAAAAATTCATGATGCACTACACCTTACAACGGTGTCCATGAAAACCGTGAGCATTGCCTTCTTTTTTGACTGAAAACGACGTGGTTTTTTTGGTCTCAGCTCATTTGGTGAACGCCATTCACTTGCCTGATGTCTGGATTGCGTGTCGTACTCATAAACCCACGTCTCGTCTCCAGTAATGATCCTTTTGATGAATGTGGGATCGGATTCAGCCTCGCAAATCATCTTTTTTGCGACGTCAACACGGTCTCTTTTTTGCATGAAGTTGAGGTCTTTTGGCACCAACTTTGCTGCTACACGACGGAAACCCAAATCATTAGCCAAAATGTCTTGGACGGATCCATAGGCAATATTCAAGTCCTCCGCTATCTCTCTGATGGTTAATTTGCGGTTATTGACCAACATTTCTTTTACTTCATGAATGTTTTCGTCGGTTTTCGATGTCGATGGTCTGCCACTGCGTTCATCATCTTCGATTGACTCACGACCACTTTTGAACCGCTCGTGCCACTTGTAAACGACCGTTTTCTTTAGAGAATCGTTGCCGAAACACTTTTCCAACATTTCCAACGTTCGCGCACCATTAAATCCGTTTTTTACGCAAAATTTAATACAAGTTCGTTGTTGCAAATTTAAATCCATTTCTAAAATTGTAAAAAATCACCAACACACACAGAGATAGATGTACTCTTGGCTACGTAACTTTTGCAAATGTCAAGCTATGACGCTAAGATTTAGAGGGAATGTCAACAACAGATGTAGCAACATAACAAAAAAAACAGAACTCAAATCGGAACAATAAAAGCGCCACACGGTGGTTATTCCGGGAACTTTTTGATCAAGGTTGTATGCTTGGAAAAAGAAAAGAAAATAAAACATTGTCTACATTTTCGACAAAGTAATTATGTGTAGAAAGTCTCTAATTTATTGTTTGAAAAAACTTGGGGCACTCTGTGCCCCAGACACATTTAGGGTTAAGCGGTAGAGATTTTTCCAATTTTAATAAGTTTTATTTAAATAAATCGTATCAACTGTAAAAGTTTGATTCTAATCCCCTATTTTGTGTGATTTTGACGCGTGTTCTAGACTAACTTCATAATTTTGGTTTTGTTCTCGTTGATACGCGTCCCGACTTTTTTTATTTATTGTAGTTTGACAAAATAATTTAACATTTCAATAATTTCTTTTCGTACAAAAACAGAAATTTCCAGCGAAAGTGAAGAAGAATCAACGATGATCCTGGGGTAGGAGTAAGCCGAGACCACCGAGGAATCGTTTTGTTTCTATTTGTTTTACTACATTGAAAGAAAAGTGGATGCAATTAATAATCTTTTATATTTATAAATACAAACTTAAATTAGAAATTAAAGTTAAAAAGAAAATTATCGTTTTGATTTTATTGCAGTTTTTCAACGTATGTTCAGTAGAGTCGTTAGGTTGGTTTGAATGGTTGTGTGTTTCGCCACATTTAAGTTGTATCGTTCCCCACGCCGTTCTTTTGATCCAGCTTATTCGAATTCGATTTGACCATGTAAATGAAGTAGGTGATGATTTCTTTCTCCTTGATTGGTATCGTCTTGAAGTGCTTCATAATTGTCTGAAAGAGTTTAAAAAAATTGAATAACGAGTGAATTAGCGGTGTGAAATTGAGATCTGGAATGAGAATAAGGAGGAAACCCGATGCGAGAGAAGATTTAGTTATAAAGGCGGTGTGAGTACATGAAGGTTAGCAGGCGTGCACCTGGGACTTTATTTTGCATAGATCTTGCCCAACGTCATAGCTCCGCTGATTCTGTGTTGAAAGTTGGTGAGGACGACTACAATTTCTTTTCAAGAGAACCATCCAGCGACTAGGCTACGCCGTTCACTTGAGGATCTGAAAAACTCAAACGCAACTGCTGAAGTGCGGATCAATTTTCCATTCACAAAGGTTGACAGTTTTAATTGGTTTGGCTGGACTGAAAGTGTGATTTTTTGTAATCTATTGCTGGTGCCACAGTCCGGTGCAGTGGAGGACTGTGTTGGTGATCGATGCTGACTACTTTTGTTTGACCCAAGGTATATACTTTAAACTTGTACAATTTCAGAAAAAAGTAACCAGCTGGATTAATATCGAGTTATTGTATAAGGAATTTCTTCGACTCGGTTTTGTTTGCTCCAAAAATGATCCAAGCAGTTGAAGGTAGTAGCCTAGCTGGGCTTGGAACAAAAAACGTCTCATTTAGGCAGAGAAATGGTAGAGAATTTTGTCGATAGGGTGGCTGTGTGTAAGAGATGCTAAAAAATATTACGAAATTTACGCAAAAGTTCAAGTTGTGATAAGGAATAGCTCGTCAATTGAGTTTTATAAAGTTGGTAAAAAAATCATAACGTGATCCTTCATTTTTTAGGTCCATAACTCGCAAAATTCACAAGACCAAACCTTCAGTTTATTTTAAGAAAGTGGTTATATATCATAGACTTATCTCTCGCCTGAAAAAACCGACGTTTTTTTTTTAAATTGCATCAATGGGTTCTTATGCGAGACCTCAGGGAATCAAGGGTTTAATTTCCTTGCGACCAGTAGATGTTGGCAAAGATTAAAGACCACAAAACAGTACCGTTTAAATTTTTTGTTCCAAAACGGCGGATTTTAGGAAGCATATATTTTAAAAAGGTGTATTTCGAAGAGAAACACAAAAGTTCGAGTTCTAAGTAAAGCCATATGTTCCAAGTTGAAAAAAATTCTGAGATTTTATAGTGTAGGCCCAATTCTCCAGGCCGGAAGTGAGAATAAGATAAAGTCTAACTTAAAAGGCATTTTTAGTTTCTTTAGCAAGGCTAGCCATCGATTTGATTCACGAATATTTTAGTTTCGAGTGGTTCTGGTGGCTCAGGGAATGATAAAAGGTTTTGATCGAATTAAGATCAGGAGATTGACTTAGCCAGGTATTGATAGTTTTTGATCATAGTCAGGCCTTGACTAGCTTAAATGAGTTCTTTTAATTAATGGGCATTTTATCATCTTGTAACGAAAAATTCAATATTTCGCGCCAGTCCATTAGCAACAAGAACAACAGGTTTTGGGTGGTTGGAGAAGAATAAATCGGTGTCAACAGAGTGATGACACAGCACCGCAGCAGAATAGAAGGCGCGACAGGACTGTCGATCCCGTCGCGCTCGGACTATTCATGTGGAATTGAAGAATGCGGTGTTGTCGGTCGACGAAGTGCTCTGTTATTTTTGAAACGTTCAGGAAGTCGTGAGAATTTTCGTAATCGTTGCACGAAAAAAAGGGCAAAACCTGCGTGACGGGAAGACAAAAAAATTTTACTCGAGAAAAATTTCATTCCGACGTAAACATTGAGAAATTCAGTTTTCTTTTGCATGAGTCTACTGAATTTTCTTTCCCTTGTTTTTTTTGGAAGAAAAGCCTATTCCACGGTCTATGGTGACCTTGGACACGAATTTCGGTACAAGAGGGGAGTTAGATATTCGTATTTCCCTTCTAATTAAGGGCTTACAGCCTCCGATCAGTCGCTGACTGAAACGGTAATTCAATTTACAACTCAAAAAGTTCTTACTTTCGTGATTATGAAAACTAGGCGAGTCTCTTGATTCCTTGTAACTGGATAACCGCAATGCTGAACAGCCGTGTCATTGAATCGGCACTTGGCAGAAGCAGGGTACGCAGGTACACGGCCCGGGGTACGCCACAGGGAAGTGTGATTCCACTACTGTGGCTCTTGGTAGTCAACACGATTTTAACTTCGCTAACTCGCCAGGGTGCGAAGGTGGTCGTATACGTGGACGACTTAGCAATTCTGATATCGGGTAGGTTTCTGCCTTATAGTGATATGTGCTGCTCGAAAGGACACTCACACTAGTCAGCGCGTGGGAGGACAGCTGTGGACTGGGGGTCAATGCCTCAAAGACAGAGCTAGTTCTATTCACGCGTAGAACCAAAGGCGCAGAGTTCACACTCCCTAAACTGGGGGGTCTCACCCTACATCTTAGAGACAATGCTAGGTACTTAGGTATAATCCTGGGTCGGAAACTTACCTGGAGTAAGAATATCATCGAGCGACTAAGGAAAGCTTTAGGGGCTCTCTACGCTTGCAAAAAGATGTTCGGGAAAAATTGGGGGATTCAGCCAGGGATGGCTCACTGGATGTACACGGCTATAGTCCTAACCTACGGAATTTTAGTGTGGTGGGTAGCGCTGGAGAAATCCACCTACCTCAATAAACTCACCAAGGTTCAACGTCTTGCTTCCACAGGAGCATCGGGCGTACTTAGCACCACACCTACAGCGGCACTAGAGATGGTCCTTCATCTTCTTCCGCTGGATATTTATGGGAAGAGTGTAGCAGCAAAAAGTGCCGTGCGCCTAGGACAGTCAGGCAGCTGGGTATCTAGACCTGGGGGCACAGCAGCATACTCGGACGGTTTAGTGAACGTAACCCGTTAGAGGATACAGACTACTTGATTCCGCAGCTCGAATTCTCTAAAAGATTCTCAACGAGGATCCCTAGCAGAGAGGAGTGGAATGTGGATCAGCCCCACGAAGGGGTCTTTCTTATCTACACGGACGGTTCGAAGACAGACACGGGTACAGGTGTAGGGGTAGACTTGAACCATAGCGAGGCATTCAGAATACCGGATTGCTGTAGCGTATTTCAAGCAGAGATGATGGGAATCGTTCAGGCTTGCAATCTGCTAGAGGCTTGTGTAATGCGAAACAAATCCGTCGTCATCCTAACAGATAGTCAGGCGGCGATCAAGGCGCTAGACTCACACTTGATCAAATCTCGCCTCGTGAGGCTATGCAGGGATAAGATTAGCGCTTTATGCACCCTTTTGAACGTAAAAATTTGTTGGGTTCCGGGTCATAGCGGGATTCCGGGCAACGAGGCTGCGGATGAACTCGCTAGGAGAGGTTCGGCGCTGAATCAAGCGCAAGCTCTTCCAGTGAGGAGGCCCATAGAGAAGATGAAACATGCTATCGACGTGACGGCCATATCAGAGGCTAACACAAGATGGTCAGGCCTCACATCGTGTCTCGTGGCCAGGCAGCTCTGGCCGACCCTAAATGCGAGCAGAACAAAGTTTATCCTACTCGGAGATTGGAATACTCTTCGTATCCTAATTGGTGTACTGACGGGGCATTGCCTGATCGGCCGGCACGCCAGAAGACTAGGTGTTGCGGACGTTGCAGATCTGTGCCGCAGCTGTAGAGAATCCGATGCCGAGGAAAGTATTTTCCACTTGCTTTGCGAATGTTCGGGTCTGGCTTGGAGGCGCGAACGTACTTTAGGTACACGCTTCACCACAGACTTGGGCGAATTCGCAAGCATTAAGCTGTACAAGCTGCTGCAGTTTGCCAGGCTGGCGTGGTGGTTTACCAAAGATGTTGTCTTGGGCACACGGGTACCTTTTCCCGTGCATGTGGGATCACAATGGACCCATTGGCGGTCTATGTGCTTGGTCGCGAAGCGACCACCCACTTTACCTAAAACCTCTGGATCCCTCCAGAAGCCTCCACATGCCGCTTATAGAATACAGAACCAGATGACAAAATATGAGAGGCCGTCCAGTCTCACACCAGAGACACCATAGCCGATCCCAAGCCCGGTTGAGAAAGGAGGAGGGAGCATGGAGTTAACCTGAATGGCCAGTAACACCTGTGCGTCTCAGGAAGTAGGCAAAAGTATGACATAGTTGGACTCGCAGCATAGCTGGCAAAACTAACATGTCATAGTCAGCTGAAAACTCCCACCCTTATCCTACCGGGGTGTAATAAAGTAGGATTGGCTTTCCAAGTCGGGGGTTGGGCGAGGCGCCGACAACGCATCACCGGAAAAAAGACCACTGTCCAGAAACCTGCAGGAGGCCAGGACCCGATTTGGGCTGTCGCGCCATTGATGAAACAGAGACACCAACATCGTATGAAATCAGAGGTGAACACAGAGCATCGTGCTTGTTGGCGTTTCGAACTTGCTACGGCTGTGGGGAGTTCGTTGGTCTGAGAGCCACACCATTAACATGGTTTCAGCACAACGATCACACGATGTTTTTGCTATGGACCGATCCTGACGATCATACTGTTGGTTATGTCTGCATAAAACAGTGTGACGCAACAAGTTCAACTAGAAAATGATGGAAAATTGCTAACGGAAGAACGAAGAATTTTTAACCAGTATAGAAAGGACCCAGTAGCAAGCTTTGTTCAGCCGATTTCCTCGACGGTAGCTGCCACAATCTTCAAATTTCGCGTGCGATTCGAACAACTCTACAATACTTACATCTGCTAGCTGTGCCTTATTCATATTGGGCCTAGTCGCGACCTTGTAGTGCCTCTTGTAGCGCCTGAGCGTGTTGACTTGCAGCTGATAGAGGTCCACTTCAGGCAGATCTGTGTCTGTCTCGTTGCTGTCCTCTTCGGAATCCTTTCGCCTGCGCTTGGTTCGCGCGCACTGGATCCGTGTCTTATGAAAGTCGCATATGTAAATGTGATGAGCCTGAAACAAAGCCTCCAATTAAAGCCGCTCGAATCGAATTCACCGCTAGTAAAACTCACGTTCTGATCGATGCTTAGCTTGAGCCTTCGCTGTGCCACCGTCTTCTGAATTCGTTTGCTGTACGAAGCGTTCCCCGCGGAATTCCGGCATCGATCGCCGTCGTCAATCAAACAGCAAATTTGATCCGTGGGACCGCGTGAGTCCTCCTCGCCCGTACTAAAGCCGTTGTTCATTTCACGTTTCGCTCGTAATTAGCGTCGCAAACAAGACGATGAAAAATTTTTCGCAATGCAAAATTCCCGCTATGAAAATGTCAACTTTTTTGCAATTCTTGGCGGCGCGCACACAACGGAATTTTCTAAAACAGTTTCGGACTTGCCGGAGAAAACGGACGAGTTTTATTTTAGTGATTTCGCGAAAACATTGTACCGGCGATTGTTGGCGAGTCGAAAACGAATTGTGGTCGGGAATTTCTTTTAGGTTTTTAACTTCCACGCACAGCGACGTTGAAAACAGAAAAAAGAACGACACAAACTTTCGCTTTTGGGTTTTTGTTTCAGTTACGGGCTACGCGGAAGGGGCAAGAGTTAGAGTGCTGCCAGATTCCAGTCGGTTGTCAGATGCTACGTCGTTGGAAGGAATATTACACGGATTCCGTTTCGAATCGTTCCTGGGAAATTTGCGTTGGAACAAAGTTCCGGAAATTATGATCAGTAAATTGTAAAAAAAGGCGCTTTATTTCAAGGTCGCCCACTAAAACCGCACAAACGAGAAGAGAAGAACTAAACGCTTCAATTTTGAGTAAAATTTCCCGCAAGCCAATTGGCATTTCCACGAAACCGCGTTCCAGTGTTGTTCACATTCCATTGCGTTCCGAGAAAAACAAAAATCTCCAGTTGTCGTTCGTCCAGTCTTCGTTCCATTCCGCGTAGACGGCAAGAGTTTCGTAGAGTCGTGCAAAAGAAAAGAAGTCGATTTGTCAATTGGTTTTGGGTTTTGGCCGTCGAAAGATCAAATTTCGAGTGTTCCTAGTGTAATTTTCTGTTTGTTGCCTTTTTATAGTGTCCGTCGAGTAGTAAACTGAAGAAAAATTCCGCGACCCACTCCTATTAATCCTTAAGCAAAATCGTTACGTTCGTTTGTTGTTTTTCAATTGTTTTTTTGTTTTCAACGCGAAGAATCCGGGTCGCCCCAAAACCACCACCCGTCGAAGTTAAAGAAGCCGCGCGGCGCGTCCTCCAGCCAAACGAAGTGTGTTACCGAAAATAAATTGTGTGCGGCGACGACCTCCAAAGTGTTGGGACCGTTCTTTTTTCCGCCGGATTTCCAAAACGTCGACGACGACGTACTAAAGAAAGGATTTTCTTTTTTATTTTATTTTCGTTATTTAATCGAAAATGGCTTCGAAAGTGAAGAAATTATCGCCGGAAGAGAAGGCCGAAATGCAGGAAAAGTTCACAGAAGTAAGTAGTGAGAAAAAAAAATGCCGCGTAGTAACTTTAAGAAATTGTTTAGTCGGACGAGTAGAAAGATAAAGTTACGGTCGCCGTGTGTGCGGGAGGATCTTATTTATCTTCCGAACAGGCAAGACCAGTAGACAAGTGCTCGCTCGATGGCATTCGTTTGGCGTGAATCACACGCCCATTTAGCTGTCTCGTCGGCCTACACCTTTCTGCAATGTGCGCGGTGGCATCTTGGGTGAGATGACGTCTTGGGCGGAAACCCTGGGACCTCCCCGGTCTGCATCCCGTTAGAATTTGTTTTTTTTTTTTCTTTCATTAATGTTTATCGTCCCTTTTAACGAACTTACTTCTAAATTTTATTCCAGTCGATCGCTGAAAGTCTCAAAAATTTTCTGAGGTCATAGCTGCGCAATCGGCTGGCCCCGAAACTCAGGAATTTACAATCGGGCACGATTCAATTGTACAAAAACCCCTGCATTACATCATAACCTTGGCTTGGGATAGTGCTGCACGCTTGTGTGCTGTTGTTGTTGTATTGTGACTTCATTGAGACGTTCGTACTCGCATAGCCGGGCGCTCGCTCGTCTTACGAACAACCAACTATGCTGCAAAACTCCAATCTCGGCAGTTGTTTTGGTCCATTATTGGTCTAATGGGGTGCCGGTGCCTGGATACTAATTGCCCGAGCGATCGGTACGTGATTTGTTTCACCAATGCCGCTGGGCAGAACGACGGTAACAAAACGGCGCGCACAAGTACACACCGAGCACTTGAAGCGGCGTCGAAAAGCACAGAACCGGCGGGTCCAGAAAGAATCCAGATTTGTCTACAAACACTTGTCAGTTGTAGAGCACGGGGGGCCGAGGCGGACTTTGATCGAGCATCACTCGAAGAATCAAAAATTTGTAATTGCTTCTTGGTCGCGATTACTGTTGACTGCTGTAACAGCCACGGTGCGAAACTCAGCATCACCTCTACACGTCGTGGTCTGTAGTCTGTACATGGAAGCGAGGAGATGATCGTCTCGATAAGCGGCCACCGGGTCTGATTGTGTACAGCGTGAACACCTTTTGTTGCTTACAAGATCCATGACACGTTTTTTTTAATGTTGTTTTGCATTGCACAGGCCGTAGCAGACGTCTCGTTCGCCTCGTAACTTCCAATTGTACACAACAGAAAAAAGTTGTTGTATACGATGCGAATTCCAAAGTGTCGTATTAACACCGGTGCTGTTCAGTTTTTTATTGTCGCTGGCTCGTTTTCGCAATCGGACAGCAAAATTTTACGTTTATCCTATTTTGCAACTCCGCACCGAATTCGAGGCACGCATTCGCCACCGTTTGTGCAATAGTTGCGCAACGTCTGCATTGGCGGATTGAATAAAACCTTTTTCGGATTGAAATCATGTTTCCAAGCCTTTCTGGCATTCGTATCACACAGCACACTTTCTGCGACTTGCATATTTTTTCGAAATCTGGAATTCTGGCATTCGGATTCCATCATCAACGTTTCTGGTTTTTATTTCACTCTCACCTTCTGATCAAACAGAAACTGCAAGCTTTATGGATTCTGATAACGAGACGGTCTCGGAATTTATCCTCTGTTGAACTTGATTTTGTTTTCTTGTTTGTGATTTGTTGATGTTTTTTCTGTGCTGCTTATAAGCGTTGCTCGTTTCCGTTTCCGTCCATCGACGATTTGGCGCAATTGTTCAATCAGGCATTCAGCATTCCAAACCGGCAAGATTAAATTTAGATAGTCGATGATTTTGGTATGTGCTAACAATTGGATTCGTAGAAATATTTACGGCTTTGCCTTTAATGTTGAGGGTATCGTGAGAGGGTTCAATAACTCCACTTATTTGGAGAAGGAGAATTGTTTGTGTGGATGATTTTGATTTTGCCTTTTTTTTAATAGCACCGAACTGAACTCAGGGGTCAACCTTTAATACTGTACAGTCCAGTCAGGAGAAAGACAGAAAAAAAATTAATATGAAAGTAAAAATATACCAGGTGTATAAGCTTAAAACGATCGTTTTTTAGTCAGAAAAACACATGTTTTTTTCAAAGAAAACAAAAACGAATTTATTCGAAGTACTCACCCTCGCTAGCTACACATTTCCCACATCTCTCGTGCAATTTGTGGATACCACGCCAAAAAAAATCCTCCTCTTTCGAAGCAAACCACTCATCAAGCCATTTTCGGACGTCTTCGTAAGAACCGAAGTGCTGCCCATCGACGAAAACAAGTGGTAGTCAGAAGGGGCCAGGTCTGGTGAATAAGCGGGGTGGGGTAGCACCTCCCAGTTGAGTGTGTCGTAGTTGCTGAACATTTTTGACGTGTGCGATGGTGCGTTGTCGTGGAGGAAAATCACCTTGTCATGTCTTTTACTACGTTTACATGGAGGATTGAATCCGGATTCAATCCTCTAAAATCGCATGTAGACGCAGATCGGATTGAAATGAGATCGACTAGATCCGAAGCAACTTCTCGACCTGGATCGAATCGAAACCGTTATGTCGTTCGTCATTTCTTCGATTTGCCCATGTTTCGATCTTTCGATCCGGTGTTGTCATAAACGCGATTCCAATTTGGATCTTTCGATCCTCCATGTAAACGTAGTATTTGTTGATATTCCAGCGTTTTTTCACGCATAGCACGGTGCAATTTGATCAATTGTTGGTGGTAGCGGTGGGCATGGACAGTTTCACCAGGTTTTAAGAGCTCATAGTAGACGATACCCTGCTGATTCCACCAAACGCACGACATTGTCTTCCGTCCGAAGCGATTTGGTCTTGCGGTGGATGTTGATGATCAACCGGGATCAACCCACGATTTTCTGCGCTTTGGATTATCGAAATAAATCCACTTTTCATCGCCAGTCACAATCCGATGCAGAAACGACTTTCTTCTGTATCTGGCGAGAAACATTTCGCATGTGTTTTGGCGTCGCTCCATCTGCCTATCGTTCAATTCATGCGGCACCCATTTTTCGATCTTTTGAACCTTTCCCATGGCACGTAGACGCTTGGAAATGGCTGCTTGAGTAACATCCAATTGCTCGGCAAGCGTGTTTTGCGATTGGGTATCCTCCTTGTCCAAAAGAGCCTGCAATTGGTCGTCCTCAACCTTCCTGGGCCGATTTACGTGCTTCTGGTCGCTCAGCTCAAAATCTTCGTCTAAGAATCGACGAAACCAAGCCTTGCACGTTGATTCCGCTAAAACATTGTTACCATAGGCCTCCACAAGTATTTGATGCGATTCAGCAGCCGTTTTCTTCAAATGGAAGCAAAAAAGCAGAGCTTCACGCATATGCTCTATTTCTGGCAAAAAACTAGACATGATCAGCACAGGACAAACGTATGTTGTTGAATGAAATTTGTGACGATGTGCACTGATTAATGTTAACAACTAACCAACCCTTAAATAACAAAAATGGCGTCCCTAGGTTGCTTAACACGCTCACTAACGCCATCTATGTGTCAACGATCGTTTTAAGCTTATACACATGGTAAATAAATAAATAAAACAAAAGAAAAATAGGATTAACAGTAAGAGGGATCAGAGGAAAACAATCGGTGGATGTTACGTTTAAAAAACTGTAAGTCATATCCGCTAGGAAACACAGTCGAAGGCAATGCGTTCCGCATTCTGGTTGCATGAGAAAGAAACGACTGTCTAAATTTCACTGTACGAAATTTTTGTGGCTCAACCATATATTCGTGGGCGTGTAAAGCTCAACGAGTATTACGTGGGCAGTGAACTAGAGGAGGGATAAGACGACCAATTTCGGTACTATAGCCACCGTGGAAATATCTGTGGTAAATACTGAGTACTCCGACATTTCGACGATGTTCGAGGGAGTTAATAGTTGCCGCAATGGCATCGTTTCCAATAAGTCGGAACGCAAATCTCTGAATACGGTCAATCAAAGAGAGATATGTTTTGGGTGATCCCCAGCCCTGATACGTGAATTGTACTCAAGTCGGAGCCTGATATATGCCTTGTAGATTTTTGCGAGGTCTGATGGTGTGAACCTTGCACCTTCGGAGGAAACCTAGGCACTTGGAGGCGTCAAGAGCTACATCATAAATCTGTTAACTCCAATCAAGTTTTTTACTGATGTTCATTCCTAGAAGATGGAAATGCTCCGAAGTGTTCAATGCGACACGATCAAAAATAAGATCAGGCACCACCGTGTTGTATTTTAGTAAAAGATGACAGGCTTGTGTTTTTGAGGCATTAAACTCTACTCGGTTGACCCTGCCCCATTCCAGGATTGAGATGAGATCAGAGTTTAAAGAACCAATTAACTCATTACGTTGAGAAGGTACCGAAGACTGGCGTGCCTCCGTAATCGAGTTGAAGCTGTAGATGTTGTCAAGTGTACTATCATCTGCGAAGCTATGGATAGGATTGAGAGTGGACGACAAAAGGTCGTTAATAAAAATTAGGAAAAAGATAGGTGATAAAACTGAGCTTTGAGGGACGCCGGAGTTGATAGAGAAAGGGGATTATGAAACGCCATCTAATACAACCTGTATAGTACGTTCCGAAAGAAAGCTCTCAAACCATCGAATACAAGTAGTATTAATACCAAATGCATTGAGTTTGGATAGAAGGGTCAATCTCTGTCTAATGCCTTCGCTATGTCAAGTGCAAGTACTTGACCCGCACCGAAGTTATGGATACAAGCGTTCCAGCGTTCAGTCAGGTATACCAACAAATCGCCGGTGGATTCGCCTTGGAGCTTTGGTTACCGGTGGTGATGAGTGTGATATCAACAACATCCAATTTATAGCTTAAGTATGTGCCAAGGTTTAATTCTTCGACTTTTCTAGCGCTAAATACTCGGTTCTGATTTTTAAACGGCAACAATCTCAATGAAACAGTTTCGCAGAAGCGTTCGTTCACATTGACATTCGCACTCGTTCAATATCGTCTAGTTTCGATTGCCTTGTCCAATCAGACACTTGTCGCAGTGGCCACTGCACTATTTTCGGCAATCCTGGTAAACAGTAAATTGATTTGATAACGGCAGATATGAAAAAAAAATCGTTCTGTATAATTCGATTCGGCTATCACAAGACACCAACCACTTCCCAGATGATAGCACTCTTCTCCAGGGTATCCTTTATCGGTTTTGACCTTGCTGGTGCCGCTTTCCTGGATTGTGTGGATCTAACAATGAAATCCATACGAGATTGTCGCGTAAAACCAAGAATAACTCTTTATCCATGAATTTTGTGTCTGTAGTGTATTTTCCGTTATCGAAAGTCAAGATTAGATGGTATCTCTTGCAGAGGAATACAATAATTGGCAGCTCCAAGGTGTGACCGGACGACACTTGCCTCCCAAACTTGGTAATAATTTTTCTTGCCTTCCCCAAATTTTTCTTTCGATACGAGTACGGTGCTTATCGATTTATTTCGGTAATCGAAAACCATTCGGTTATGAAAATTGACTCTTTACCTACAATTATGTTGTCCACACTGATATCATGAGTCATCAGTCGTTATAACGAATTCATATTGGCAATTACTAATCAATTTTAAGGTTGGTATGTTGAGTATGTTGCCGCGTGACTCATTGCGGTTCAAGACACCTCACTTTGTCGTTTTTATGGGCTTTTTTTTGGATTTATTCGGGTCGATATGACAACTTAAAAATTTCACTCGCTAGTGACTGGACAGGAAATGCACACTACACAAATGTGTTGTGCGAGATTTTTAATTTAAAAAGTACTTTGGAAATTTATTATCTTTGGCTGACCGGATCTTCTTAGTGTGCGTCTTCACTTCCCTTGTTTTGAAGATTCTCGACGAGAAAAAGATGCATTCTTCGTAGTTGTAATTGCATTAATCTGGGTTTGTTTTATGGGGAACTTCTCGATTTATTTATAGATTCAGACAAACTAGTCTCTAGATTTAAAGTCGATAAAACCGGGGTTTGTAAAAAGGGTGACTACCGACCGGGAATTTTCTATGAAAACTGGAGATATGCCGGATAGTGTTAAGTTTCTTGAAAACACTGATAATATACGAAAATGTAACCAGGGGGATCAGCGATTTCTTTTTATCTATAAAGAACTTATGAAATTGCTTTAAAAGCGTATTTGTTATTGTTGAACATGGTTGACTATAAGCCACTCTGGCGTTCGCTTTATGTCTTGAATCCATATGCCCGTAAAATCAGTTATGAGAAGCCATGTGACTACTACCCTGATTGCACCATCAATACTTTTTCGAAATGCTCAGCACCTTCCATATCCTGTAAATTTTACAAAGCCAGAAAAAAGGTTCGCGCGTAAAGAATGGAATGAGATGCGATAAACTATAAACCCTAAAGTTGGAGCTGGACACAAAAATTTTAATTTTCTAATAAATGAATTCATTGAAAAGTGAGCACTTATCTGGTATACAGATGGCTCCAAAACAAATGAGGGAGTTGGAGCTGGAGTATATGGACACAAACCAAGGGTTGACATATATGCCAGCGTCGACAAGTCAAATACGATCTTCCAAGCAGAAATTCATGCAATTGAGCTATGCATCAGGGAAAACATTAGAAGAGGATACAAGAGTCACAAGATCTTCATTCTCTCTGACAGCAGAGCAGCATTACTTGCTCTTCAAGCATTTTGCTTTAGATCCCACTTAGTGTGGGACTGCTTACAAGAACTTAAAAAATTAGCGAACTCAAATACACTCATAGATCCTGGACACAATGATATTGTAGGCAATGGGTCTGCGGACCAGTTAGCGAAAAAGGGAGCTGACTTAAAATTTACAAAACCAGTGCCATTCTGTGAAATCTCAACAGCTGCGGCGAAAGAAAGACTGTTGGACTGGATTAACATCCGAGCTGACCTTCACTGGATAGGGACGGTGGGGTGCAGACAGTCCAAACTGTTCGTGGAAGGTCACTCCAAGAAACGAACCTCCGAATTGTTCAAATTGAGCAGGAATCAGGTTCGGCGCTTGATCGCGCTAATTACAGAACACTGTAAGCTTGAAAGGCATCTGCATACGATTGGACTGGTTTCAGACGATATTTGCAGATTGTGTGAAGAAGAAGAGGAAACTGCAGAGATCGATCTATGCCATTGCGAAGAACTTGCACACAGAAGACTCAGACTTGGACATTATTTTCTAACACCATTGGAACTCATGTCTAACTCATTCAAGAGCATATTAAAATTTATCGATATAACCGTCCTGAGTGAGTTATAATAAGGGAGGACAATCACAATAGACCCACTGAGTCCGCAGTGAATCGGGCTTTTTAGATCGTCCTCCACCATCTACAAATGAATTCAAAAAATGAAATAAATATTCCTCATGGATCTACAA
Organism: Beris morrisii; assembly: GCA_951812415.1. Classification (NCBI taxonomy): domain Eukaryota; kingdom Metazoa; phylum Arthropoda; class Insecta; order Diptera; family Stratiomyidae; genus Beris; species Beris morrisii. The sequence continues at coordinate 156,026,309 of OX638310.1, forward strand.
AATCCGGTCTCTGATGTGACTGGCGCAAATGTTTGTCACTACACCACACAGACTTGGAGACAAAAACAGTTAATTTGTGATATGAGGTAAAGGGTTATTGCGAGTAATCCTAGCCAGCTTATCTACGTAGTCGGATAGTGAGAGTCAAGTAGGTAGTTACCTTAAAGTATCAAATGAAAATGATCCTACCCAGTAGGGTAATAATATTGGATCCTATCTTCCTTAAATTGTCTCATCTGCTAATACATTGTTCGGAATTTTCTTAAAAAGAAGAAAAGTTTTCTCGCAAGGCATCTGCAAAGCTTATTACACGGAAAAAACCCCAACATACGTCGGCACATCAACCGGAACATGTTCCAATAAACTTGACCAAGAAAATTCATTATTTATTCCTACGGTCATTTGAGGCTAACATTAGTCAAATGTGTTCGCGGTTCGCATTCAGTTTTCATTAAATCCGAGCACTAGCACACGGGAACGAGTCATTCGGAATTATTGAAGTTATTATCCAAGACGACTTGAAGCGATGGCCTAGGATAGCGTTAGCATGCCTTCATGGTGTGAACGTGTCAACAATATTAATCATTCTCTTCGCGTTCGCAGTTCATTAGAATTTGCAATTACATACATTAAAATAGTGTTACTGATTTTCTGACGTCATTTTACAAACTTGTTTATATAATGAGTAATTATAGTTTTGTGTATTTTAGGTTATACATACTTAAGTAGACAATTTGAAATAGGGAAGACCTGTTATTCGATTTGTCAAATCTAAGTAAGATATGATAACAAAATAATTGTTCATATTTTGTTTTCATGAATCATTGGTTCTTCTTTCCTATACTGGGTTTTATAAGCCTGATTCTGTTATATTTCCGCGTAATTTCGATGAAGTCAGCGATTTTTCACAATTTCTTTTAAATTTTTTAGCTATGTTCAGAACTTGCCTCTTTTGATTAGTAACTGACTAAAATAAAGACAAACATATTTTTTTGGCACAACTTTTTATCTTGTAATCCCAATTTGTGATCCCCTTTGTTGATACTGACAACCCTGGTCCAATAAATCCCATGGAACTGTTAGAAACACCCATGGGTTCAGCGCTAACTCTTATGGATACAGTGTTTTCAGCCATGGATGTTTCCAGCAGCATCCATGGGTGTTCTTACGACAACCATGGATGTTTCTAGATACACCCATAAATATGGTTGTACTACCTTGGGTGTTAGGAAACATTCATGGGATTTGTTCGACCAGGGAAATTTCGTATAACTATTTAAAATTTTTTAAATGTCCTCATACTTTAAAGCCTCTTAGCTTTAAGTTTTCCATGTGGCAAAGTGAATATAAAGTTCGATTGTGGAATAATTTTAATTGTAATTTTATATTATAATATAGTGCTGCAATTGCCCACACACTATATGGCAATCAATTAAATCGAAATAAAGTCAGACCGCAGCTGTCCGTCCACGCGCTCACTTGTGTGAGGGCCCTTTCGAGCAGGTCAGTTATAGTGGGTAGAGCTTACCAGATATCGATATCGCTAAGTCGTCCGCGTATGCCACCACCTTCACGCCCTGACGGGTTAGCGAGGTCAGTATCGTATTGACTACAAAAAGCCAGAGTAGTGGTGAAATCACCCCTCCCTGTGGCGTATCCCAAGCCGTGTACCTGCGCGCTTTGCTATTACCCAGTACCGAGTCAATGACCCGGCTACTCAGCATTACGCTTATCCAATTACAGAGCCCTAATTCCACCCCGCGTCCCCCAGTGTAAAACCTCAACTTTTATGTTGTTAAAGGCACCCTCAATGTCTAGGAAGACCGTGAGAGTAAATTCTTTAAAAGACAGAGATTTTCAATCTTAAGTACAACCTCGTGTAGCGCCGTTTCGGTCGATCTACCTTTGGTATAAGCATGCTGTGAGCTCGACAGGGTAATACCCCCCACCCACTTTGTCGGGGAAATATAGCTCCAGCAACCTTTCGAGGGTTCTTAGAAAGAAGGAGGTCAAACTTATGGGTCTAAAGTCCTTCGCTAAAGATGACTTTGCATCATAGCTGGAACACCTGGCGATTTAAAAGGTATGATGGTCTTAATTGCCAATCTTATCTTCTCTGAACTAACTATTGAGTTGCAAGATTCCCGCACGACGTACTCGTCCCTGGGCCTGTCTATACTGTCCTGTGGTACCTCGGAGCAACCCGGAATACTCATTAGCAACTCCAAGGTTTGGCTGCTAGACTCCGTCCAACCATCCGCCGAGTCCCGTAGGTAGCTCAATGCGACTAAGGCCTTGGATAGAAGTCTTCTCAGTCTAGCTGCTTCGCTCGTCTCACTGATTGATTCACAGAAGCGTCCCCAAGATTCTCGCTTGGCCCGTTTGACTGTTTTCTTGAAATCCCTGAGACTCTTTCTATATGCCGTCCAATCCTCCTGCAAATTATTGTCCTTGGCTAAGTTGTACAATCTGCGGGAGATGGTTCTGTACAGCCTAACGTCAGCATCACACCAAGGCTGATATGTCCTCCTTGGGGATTTACTAATAGGACACGACCGGTTAAAAGCGTCGACCAACTTTTCAGTCAGCACATCGACTTCTTTGTCCAACTAGAGTTGGACAGAGCCCGGATTCTATAAGGCTGGTCGGCGTTTTTGCAAAGCTATTAGAGGCTAGTCTGGCAAATTTGGTCCAATCTGTCTTGCGCGGGTTTCTGAAGGGCACCTTGGGGAGGGGGGGGGGGGGAGGGGCTTTGTCCGTCACATCATACCCAATCAAAAAATGATCAGAGAGCGATGCGCGACTCGATACTCGCCATTTATTTACCCTGATGTTATCAGAATCCGTGACGACCGTGATGTCCAGACCATCTCTCCTGACTTTAGTCACGAAGGTCATCCATATTGCAAATTAGAGATGCTTGTTGGAGTTGAGAAAGAAAGTTCTTCTCTAGTACGACCAAATTTGAAATGAGATTACTCGATCTTCAATTTGCCGACGCAGTGAAAGGAATGATTTATTTGCCCTCATATGAGTTTACATTTTTTCCACACTACAAAGATATCAACTTACTTTCTCATTTCTTATAGTTGCAAGGAAAATTAAAAAATATATATCTATTATTTTTAATTTCTGGTCCTAGTTTCGATACGCTGCCCGGCCCACCAATGCTGCGAACATGACAAGCGGTAGCTGCTCCACTGACTCCATCGATATTTTCTTTTATGAATTTTTACTTAATTTTTTTTTTTGATTGATTTCTCATTAATTTTGGAAAAAAAATGTTCTACCATCAACACTTTTTATAAAGTAAAATTAATATTTAGTACATTTTAGTACATACTCTAAAACGCTTTCGCGTATTTTTAGAACAAATTTCCGTTGTATGATATTTCTTCGAATTGACTAATATCAAATATTAATAATTGTTTATTTTTTTATCACTGGAGTATATTTCTCAACAAATAATTTTTGTTATTATTGCGTACTTCAATTTTCGTCCGATATTATAAATCTTAATGGCCCTTGCTTTAAATATAATAACAAAATAAATACTGTACGTAAGTACTCGATATTCAAGATGACTAGTCAATTGAGCAAAAGCAGAATTCACTTACCTAATAAAAAAAACGATATTCCATCAGATTAGATTACAAAGCAGACATCACTTAGTGGAAAGATGCCGCAAAAATATTGACGACACCTTTATTTGCAATGCTTTTTAAGGTAGTCTGGTGGCCAAGAAAATATTTTCCGATTTGTTAAGAAATCATAAGATAAAATTTTCAGTAGAGCGCTCTTACATTAGCGTGCTGTTATACTTTTAAATCTGTTCTATTTTCACCTTTCTCTAATTTAGCTAATAATTAGACTGGACTTACCTACTAATGTGGAATGCGTGAGTTGAACGTAACGTAGAAGTTAAGCTGATAGCTGAATGGACCAGGAGCTAGGTCAATTCATAAATTTCCTTCTTATTTAATTTTGTTTTTTTTTATAATGTTTAATATATGCATGGGAAATCAGAAATCACACAACATTCCAAAATGTGCTGAACCATTGCAAATAATGCAAACTATTGTTCGCGATAGTAAGAAAAAAGTGCCAAAGTAAGAGGGGAAAATCGTTTCATTACTGTGCAGTATTTGTTCCAATTAAGCGATGCTGATGTAGACGTTCCCGCGGCAACTACGGTTTTTCGACGATATGTGATCTGATCCATATGTTACGTCGGAAAGCTTGTTAATGGGGTCATTATTAAGTCGTTACGTTCGACTTTTTTTATTGTCACTTCGGTTGTTATCAAAACACGACAAATTGACAGACCTGTGTCGTGTCTCGATTTTCTTTTTTTTTTATTATAAAGGTGTGTTCACTATTCTTCTAGCAATCGATTATACTTCGAGAAATTTCTCATTTTTCAGCGATTTGATTTAATTTGTTGTTTTATGTCAACGGTGTTGATCTATTTATGGTACCTGTAGAAGTATAGTGTAAATATTTTAAATTGGTTTTGGGTCGACCGAATATCCCATGAAATTTTCTATCAATCACCCACAGCGCCGGCGAAAGAAAATCACCTGCAATTGGGTCAAATATGGTTCAGTCTTGAGTTTATGGTGGCAGTGAAACAATTTTAGTAATATGTGCATTAATTTAAGTTCTTTTAAATTATCCCTCTTTGGGGGGTTTTTACAATGTCCATGGGAATTATCAGAAGCAGTAAACGAATTTTATTCGAAAAGTTGTTCTCATTATTTAACAAATTTATATTATAGTTCCGTCTCGGTATCTTACCGCTTTCTCGGATTAAAATGCGTTCGTAAAATATGCTTAGAAAGTTTCACGTTTCTAGCATAAACCGTACGACATTGCCCTCAAAAAAAAATCGTCCGGTTCTTCTAGCTTGAATCTCCATATACTTGTCGTCTTATGTGACGGCCAGTTTTTTGCGCTTTTTTCGGGAATTTTTATTTTGCAGATTATGAAAGAACCAACTTTGAAATTTTTACCACATACGAGTATTTATTCATATTTCAACAAACGTTAGAAATTTTTTTTAAGGAGAAATATTGTTTTTTTTTGTGTGCAGAGCTCTTGAAAGTGGCTGCTGTAAAAAAAAGTTTTGAAATGGTTGCAATGATTCCGGCTGTCCCCCTCATCTGAAATCAAAAAATTAAATTGATACTTCATTTATAGGCCTGTGGCTATAACTGGTACCAGAATTAAGGGGAGCAAATCCTTTAGACGCTCGAAAATGAGTCATTTTTCATGAATTTTTTTTATGGTGATAAAATAATCGCATCATTTTAAAAATTTTACATGATATTATTACAACTTTCAACTGTTAAAATAAATTTTTTTTTTGTTTTACAAAACAAAATGGCGTCTTTATAGAATATTAGGCGTCTTTTGCGAGACATCGAAAAGTGATCCATTTGTCATATTTTTTCTATTGATCTTAAACTGAAAACCAAAACATTTTTCGAATACTGACAGATGAATGGGAAGGATATACCTATAAAATTATAAAAAAAATATAAAACAAAAAAGATATGAGGTTTTTCAAGCAAATGTTCAATTTCCGACTATTTTTTTTACAGTTTTTACCCCAAAAAATTGGTTAATTTACGCGATATCCTCAAAACTTTAGGTATATCCTTACGATATTTATATAGACAGAAAGCTCACAAAAAATCAGCCAAATTGCAGTTTCGAGATAATCGCGTTTAAAGTTTCAATACCTCGCGTTCCTTTTGTATAATTTGGCATTTTAGCTTTGAAAAATCAACCGCACACGACATACTTTCGATCCAAACTGACACAATTTCTTGGACAACGTACGTTACGCTTTATACTTTCGAAATATGTAAAAAAAATCGTTTTTTTTTTAAATTGTAAAGGGTTTGCACCCCTTAAGTCAAAATTTTGAAAATTAAAAAAGTGGCACTTTGAATTTTTTTTCTTCAAATTTTCGCGTTTTATTCGATGAATTTAGCTTCAGCAAAAAAAAACTATGACAGATATCGAAGATTTTGGTACCAGTTGTAACTAGGGATCCGCTGAACATATTATGAAAATTTCAGCGCAATCGGTTCAGTAGTTTTTTCTGAATCGTGGCAGCCAATTTGAAAAATGCAGTTTTGAGAAAAACCCAATTAAAGATCGGTTGTATCCCGGGCGGGCTTCGAACAGCTGCTCTATATACGGCTATACTTTATAACGACTTCGAATTCGGAGAAATCCTCTTACATACATATACTAGAAATAATTTAGAAGTAATTTCGTAACAAAAAAAAATTTTTTTTCTGACTCGGCACATAGTGCGACCCCCTTAAGCTGATCCAAAAATTGTGTTCCCATTATCTAGAGAAAATTAACTTTTGGAGTTACAACCGATTCAAAATGTCTTCAGTATTATATTGACCTAAACAAAACGATCACAACGCCCAAAAAAGTTCGTTTCTAATGGAAATAGAAACGTAGTTAGTGCCCAAAAAAATCAACTAATTTCCAGAATTTTGACCCTTGGTAATAAATTTTTTTTGTAAGTCCTACCTCCCAATTTTATTTAAAAAAAGTAGGTAGAATAAACAGTTAAGCTATGTCAAAAATGTCGAAATCATCATCATCACCATTTCTGCGGCCGAAACTGTCCTTTACAAAAACATAGTTTTATTTTGTCTGGAAGACATCTGCTTCATTATCAAATTTGATTCAAATCAAATGCTATATTAAAACGTTCCACTTGATATTTAAAATTTTCCATTGTGCGATTAAAAAATGGTTCCTCCTGTTGACAAATGTTTCCAAATAAAATTGTAGTCCAATTGCACAAATTAATAACACGCTTGAATCCTGACAATATTTTTATTGTACTATTTTTTTACCATTGTTAAAGCTGTTTCCCCGGCAAATGCCGTCAGTTCGATAATGTTGTCAAATTTTTTTTTGGCTAGTTTGATTTGAGAGATTAGTTTTTTTCTGAACATTTGATTAATTTTTTGCCAAATATTTGACGGACGGTACTGTACAGAATAAACTAATTTACAGTTTAAAAAAAACTGGTTTGCTTTTGATTTGTAAGGCGGGGCCAATTACCGCCGAAACGGTAAAAACCGAGATCATATTGTATAATTATTATATAAAAGATACTGGAAAATAGTTAGTTCGATTTGATCAAATTTACAAAAAGTAATTTTTTGATTGGTAAACCTAGAACAAAAATTAAAATAAAAAGTCTTTAGGTGGTAGCGCGATATGCCTTCTGATGAGTAAACACATGCTATCACTGGCTCGAATAGCCTACTTTTGAACAAGTTCAACTCATTGAAATGGTTTTTTTCCTGTAAAAGTTCACTCACTGAGTATGTCCCCATACTTGGAAACTAGATGAGTGGGCGTATTTTTTGAATCGCAGAACATTTGTAGTGGCCCTTAAAAGCTGATCTGACACAGAAAATATAAGAAACCCTTCAGTACACTTCTTTGAGAGTTGCTTTCACGTGAAACATATTTAAGTACCTCGGGGCTGGAACTATTCAGCCTTCCCTTGGTTCACTTTAATATTCGATATTTTTTTCTTTTAAAACGAAGAAAGTTCCCAATAATTTTATGCCGAGTCCGCCTATCGCTGTAAAAAATTGCTCATATCCTTTGCTCGTAATTGGCGAGATAAAATCTATTTTGCTTCCGAATTCGTGACATAACAAAATTAAAGATAACATTTCAATTGGTTGAGTAGTTTATTGCAATGGTTTATTTTCGTGTTTGTGAAGAAAAGAGCACACAATTCAACAACAAGATAATAAAAAGGAATGTTGATCCTTATGGTTGTATGATTATTATTCATATTCGACTTGATCAAATTTTTTGGGGATAATGCGACAAACCTATTTAAGAGAACCTAATTTTTTGACACTTATCTTAACTATTTTTGGATATCGTCGTATAGTTTGAACCAAAGCCGGTAGTTTCAGCTACTCAGATAGATGGACGTCTCTAACAATCTAGTTGTCGTGCGTTGGAATTACCCGATTATCACCTGTAGCCTACAAAAATGAATTTGGCAACCGGGTCAAAACCGCTCATCACTGCCTACACCCTATTTCAAATCATAAATTTAAGAATTGAGTGCTTAGGTACGATTATTATAGAATGACGACCGTACATTCACTCCCTTACAGTTAGTTTCGCGTTCTGATTCACGCTGAGCTAGTACATTTTTTTTAATAATAATTATCTCTTGTTTAATTATTTTTTCGCATTACATGATTAAATTTGCTTACCATTTTTTGTATTTCACATGTTGTGGGTGTAGAACTACATGAAAGAAACTCGTGAGTTAACAAAATTCGTAGACTTAATGAAAGCTATTAATCTTAATCCTTCTGGGTGTCTGTTCAAAATGCGTAGAAGAAATATTGTAAATCATATTGCGTTGTATGTGGACTTAGATTTAAGGAATTAGATAAAAGTGGATTAAATCGCAGTGGCCTCGGTAGCCTAGTATTAGCGTGCTAGTCTATCATTCTGGAGGTCGTAGGTTCGAATCCCACACATGACAGGATTACAAGCGATGAAATAGGGTGGTCTAAATTACAGTGGCATCGGTAGTGTGAAAATCCTAGTCATTACAGAGGTCTTCGGTTTGAATCCCACTGATGATAGCATTTCGAGCGTAGAATTAGGGTTGTCTAATCCGCAGTGGCCTCACTAGCCTAGTGTGAGCCTGTTAGTCTATCATTCCTGAGCTCGTATGGGTTCAAATCATCCTCTTGACAGCCAATGAAGGTTCTCCACCTGTTATACACTCAGTGGCTTAATTTCGCTGTGGCTAGCACTAGCCAAGGTAGCTTTCTGCACCAGTCGTGCAGTTCAGTTCAGTTAAGTTAGTCGTTAGTCCGATTTTGATAAGTGACCCCTTAAATTAAAGGTGCAAATTTTTAAAATTTGCGGCCAGGAGAGTCAAAAGAAGAGTCGCAAAATTTAGAATTTTTTTTTCGACGTTTTTGGCCTCCATCCCCTTTTCATTTTTGATCCGATTTTAATTTTGTTTGGATTTTTGAGCATCTGTTTTACGTAGCTCCCCTTTCGTTTGCGGTGAAAAACCCAAAAAAATTTATAATACTTTTTTAAAAAAATTCCATGTTACCCCCTTAGCAAATTTTAGAGCAATTTTTCCAAACTCTCTCCCAATTGTCCGATTTTTACAAGTGACCCCTTAAATTAAAGGTGGCACTCCCTTTTCAAATCCGCAAACAGATTTAAAAAAATTTAAAATATGGCAGCATTTTAATCGAAAATTGTTCTGAAACACTTAGGACAATTCAGTAACGATACGTTACATTAAACTGACAGACTTTAATGCAAAACTACCGGTTAAAGTTCCAGTTAGAATTTAATTTGAGATTGTAATAATGCCCTTAGGATACCTATCCTAAATGTGAACCTCGTAAATTATGAGATATCGCTCTGAAATGACAAATCAAATAAAGATTAATTGGCTCAATTTTGCTTATTTTAGAACGTAAAAATCATTCGTTTTACGAGGAAAACTCAGAAGATATTTTTTCGTCTCTCATTTCCCATACACAAAAATGCTGAACCTCTGTAACTCGAATTTTAACGCCTCCCCAAAAAGCATTTGACTTTTAGAGAGTTTGAGTTAAGGAATAATTCAATATTCTATTTGAACAAAATCTAAATGTCAATACGAGTTATAGAATATTCGACTTATAGAGTTTTGGGTATAATTTTAATTATCCTGAATAGGTTCTAAAATAACAAAAGGTTAAAAAAAAATTAATTCAATTTTAAAGAGGAACTATACCAGAAAACAAGGACTAAAGGAAAAAATTTATTTTTTAAATTTTTATAAATTTATTTTGGATTTTTTTTTTTATATATTTTAGACTTAATTTCAAATATCCTAAAAAGCGTGATAGTTACTTCAAATGAACGACGATAACAAAAATTATTAATTAATTATATTAATTGTAAATCCTTGACGGTTCGTAGAAGTTGAGTCGATTGCTTTGACGATAAATGTTACACTATTTTTGTAGATGATTATATTGTGTCGATTTCATGATTTCATGGTTTAAAGAAGAACTGAGCGTTTTTGAAACATCAAAAAACAAATAAACGTTTTGAAAAACATGGTTTTCAACTGGGTCAACCTGTATATGTTTATAGGTGCCAAAATCTGCCCAGCCACTTTGAAGTTATACGAGGACAAACATGCATACATTTGGATAATCGTCAACAGATGTATTTATAAGACTCAAGGCTGGCTGTTATACTGAAATGTCGTACAACAAAAAATATTCTCCGTGACTTCAACTTCTCAGCAATCAATTGTCGTCACTTAAATGCCGCGTGTTCTAAACGTTGCGTACTGACAAATGATTCAATGTAGGCGGTGATTTAATTGATTAAGAATTTACAAAAAAATATCGTAACCAATTATGCAATCAATTAAGTTGGAAAAAATTACATAACACATTCGTTTTGTGTTTTTGAAGTCATAATAAAAATTGTATTCCAGGCACTATTCATACAATGAATTAAAAATTTATGTAAATTAGAAAATGATTTACTTCCGTAAATAATAAATTTTCGGTTGTACGTATCAACCTGGATTAATCTCGTCTCGTTATAAATTTTAGCGGTAAAAATTTTAATTGAATTCAGATTTATTTCTCCTCAAATTTATTTAACTTCTTTCTCGATATCAATGAAACTTAGCTGTATTAATAGATATTAATTATTGTTTTTTTAGTTGTAAGAAACTCGATTGTAGATTCTTGTTATTACGGCGAAAAATAATATAGAGGAAATGTCTGCTGTGGTTTATGTGTTGATCATGAAAAAAATTTGTTGGAAAGTTAACCAGGTTTTGTTTTTTAATAATAAATATAAATTACGTCTTTAGCACGATGTGCACAATAAAATAATTAACCGTTGGATTTTTAATGAAAGGAGTCACAGAGTAAACTGATATTGATTGTAAAATATGCAGACAAATGCACAATAATTAATTATTGATTCCTACTTTTTTTTCATTTTCTGTTTTCCTAGATAAAAACAAAAATTAAATAAAAATGTTGTACACATTACAATAAAATAAAAATACTACAATATTATTTAAAGGTTTCGTTTAAAATTTGCAACTACAGTAGGACACGGATGTGTGATGTTTTTTGTGTGCACTTATCAGTTATTGTGAACAAAAATAATTATAATTTGATTTCTTAACACATAACGCATATTATCTATTGACTTTTTTTACAATGTCATGGTCAAAATATAATTGAAGAACCAAATATAAACACATAAGTAAAAAAAACAATATTTTATTAATTATAAAAATAGGAAAACCAAACTAACAGTGCATATTTTAATAAAAAAAAATAAACAAAATAAATAAATTCATCTTCATGCACGTCCACCAAAGGTTGGTGAGCAAGTCCAGCTTTGCGAAAACTATTTTTAATTGTTGTTTGTTAAACTGACCACCAAGATCTGTTATTGCCTTTAAGACGTCTAAAGATTTCCCAAAGCTTTGGAGAGAAGATCCTTTTTCCGAGCCCAAAATTTGCTTTCTGACCATATGTTGTCCATAATATGCTTCAAAAGTGTGAATAGTACCCAGTTCTTTCCTTGTTTCACTTTTCAGGTTCTCAAAAATTGCATGCTTATCCTGGATTGTAACACAAGGTCACTTCAATCACAATCTTACAAATTACAAACTTATGTATGTCTAGCTCGCGATAATTTTCTTTAAAAAAATAGAAAATTTAACCGAAGTCCACTTAAGCAGGACGGACCTCGATCAAAATTTTGCCACACTAATTTACTATATATCTCTACCATCTCTACAGTGAAAAATTCGTTGTGTACATTTTTTAAAATAAAATTTATACGCATGTTTTTTATGGTAATTATACGCACATAAAAAAATTTAAAATCCGCTTTGGTTTAAAAAAAAAATTAAAATAAACACTTGATATCACAAAAACCAAACTCAGTTTGAAATGAAACTGACAAATTCAAATCAGGAGATGTCAAAATTATCGTACCACAATATATCTGTCCTTTTTGCATACACTTTCTACACTAGGTTACACTTTCTACACTAGGTTACACTTTCTACACTAGGTTACACTTTCTACACTAGGCTACACTTTCTACACTAGGTTACACTTTCTACACTAGGCTACACTTTCTACACTAGGCTACACTTTCTACACTAGGTTACACTTTCTACACTAGGTTACACTTTCTACACTAGGTTACACTTCTACACTAATGCTGTTCTTTTTGTCGGTGTGACGTCAGAGGTGACTGTTCTTTTTGTCGAGTGTAGTGTACTCAGTGTACACTTTTCTACACTGGGTCGGGAGCAGTAGTGTAGTTTACCATCTGTCAAAATTGATGGCTGTATGCAGATAAAATTGACTTTTTGAATTTATGAAACTACTGTTTTGATTGAATACATTCAAGAATATTGAATGGCAATAAATTTGCATTGATAGAAGTGAAAGAATAAAGTAAATAAAAAAATTCGAAATTTTAGCTGTCACGTTTCTACACTAACCCGTTCTTTTTGCGCGATCTACACTCTACAGTTTCAGTGTAAGGTGTATTACACTAGGTCTGTTCTTTTTGCATACACTTTCTATACTAGAATACACTTTTCTGCACTAACTCTTGAGCGGGTGCAGAAAGGTGAAGAGGATGAATGAAAAAAGAACAAACCTATTAGGTTTGTTCTTTTTTCATTCACCCTCTTCACCTCTCTGCACTCACTCAAAAGTCAGTGTAAAAAAGTGTAGAAGGTGTAGCCAAAAAGAACAGACCTACTGAAAGTGTAAGCTACACTAAAGTGTAAACTTAACCTAGCAAAAAGAACAAACCTAATGCAAAATTAAATCGTAGCACATTTAAATGGTGGCGGAAAATTGGTCTCCACGGTTTCAGCACAATCTTTTGGTCGATGAGCGAACTGTCAAATCGTAGCATAATTTTGACTCGAACTCCGTACCACCAAACAGAAAGTCAACGTGAAAATCGAGTTAGCAAAATTTTGATCACTTTTTTTACATGCATTTCATATGGGAGTCAAAATTTTGATCGAGGTCCGTACTAGGCTTTACGAATGTGCTGCTTTTCGCAGTACACAACTCTCAAAATTTTACGCATTCGAGTGAAGCATGATGACCGACCAAAGCCTGAAACGTCTGACTTTCGGGAGAATCCCCCATTACTGACATGACGAATGGATCGAATTGGGCTACTTTTTATGACAGCCAATATTACTTTATTATTTTTTAATAATATTTGACTAGTCGTTGGCAAAACAGAGAGGACAGAGGTTTTGCATGTGCACTTAGCCGTGTCAAATACTATGCAAATGATTGGAATCATGCGAAAAATTCCGTGCACTTACACGCGTTTGTGTACTTAACACTTATCCAAATTAAAATGTATGAAAAATTCTCCAAAAAATTCGATCCATGACATTTTAGTGCACTTAAGCGTGTTGTACTTATCCGTGTTCTACTGTATGCACTTCGGCACACATTAAGACAGTCGTTTGGTTTAGAGGCCTAAAAACAGGTGATTTTCGGCGATTTTTTTTATAGGGAGAGACGCAACGGAACTTCTTAAAATTTTGAATGTGTTTTAATGCATATTTTAGAAGTACAAAAAAATTTGTTCGTAAAATTATTGCAAAATGGCTGACCATTGAAGCGCCTCCTGGAGTCACGATTTTTCATTAACATATATTTTTATTGCAGATGAACTAAAAAATATCAGAAAAACTGTGAAATACCATTAATTTTCGAGCTTGAACAAAAAAGTAACTGTTTTTATAATTTTTTTTCCTTAATCGTGCAATAAAAATGGTGTATAATAACTCTTTTTTATTAATGTTTTTAGTTCATTTAGAATAGTTTTTAATACTCTACGGAATGAACTTTGGTTTGGGTCGATAGGTCAAATAGTTTTTTTTTTGCTATCACGCCCGCCAACTTGGAAAAAACACAAAAACAAAATTTCGAGAAAACAGCTGAAATTACGAGCGTACACAATATTCACACAGTCCGCAAGACCTTTTAACAGCTATACATTGTTAGGCAGCCCCTTTGTACCTTTTCTAAATATTATAATTCGATCGAAGGACCAAGATACCTCTCCATATCCTACCGCGCGTCCCGCCCGGCCTGCACACCTGAACAGGTTACCTGTTCTCGGACCTGTATCTTCGAAAATACTTATCTAAATAAAATAAAATTTGGGGAAAGACGTCATTTGGTAATTTAGTAAATTATGATTAATGTTGTTTCAACGAAATAGTATTTTGTTGCAAAGTATGGATTTTACCACGAACGTAACGCGATAAAATCCAAATTTTTTGATAAGGTACGAGTATATGACCGCTTATCTATATTAAAAATTCAAAAATTATTATTAGGATCAGCTATTATATAACATACCTGTGTAATGATATGTACATATGCATATCATACGGATTTTGGCTTTCTTTGGTAGCATTAAAACTTGTTTACAAAGAGTTTCAGTGTTCAAATCGACCGGCAGAGACGAAGATTATGACGAGATTAGATTTGTTATTAGGCATACCGTTTTCGTTTGACGTCGAACATTTTCTTTGGCATTATAAACAAACACATAACACTTTATAGGAGTATATCATTTCCAATTCGATTTATGATCTTTTATGATCTTCTGATAATCTCGATATTGCGTTGATAAAGAAACAGTTCTTTCGAGTAGGTTTCTTACGAAATTAGTTTGTAATTTTAATTCGATTAGTTCGGTACGTTACGCACGATCATTAAAAAGTAATAATGGAAATTTTATTTCTTGAACGCCATCAAATTATTCCTGAATATCGAAAAACGCTTCAAGAAGTCATACCGCAAGTATGTGTAAATTGTTTTTGAATTGATCTCTTTTCGATTGTAATTTTCCACGCCCTCTATACTGAACCCGACAGGTTTTTCGAAGAGTGTTCGCACCGCAATTTTCCAACATGAAATTATGTCAAGTGGAAACACAAGTGTCTGACTAAAAAATTTTTTAAAAATAACAAAAATAAAAAGAGTTACAATGCAAAATATTAAAAATAATATGTTGAAAATAATTTTAAAAAATTGTTCAAATATTAAAATAATATGTTTCCAAAATTGTAAAAAATATAAAAACTGGAAATAATTAAAACAAAAATTTAAAAATATAAAAAAGGGAAGTACAGAATAATTTATAGAAATGATCAGGTATGCCTTGGATAACATTTGAGCAATTAGATCGATAGAATTCAATCCCCACATAAAAAACTGAAAAATCGAACTAACTCAATTGCTATAATTATTTTAATTTGCCGATATAAAAACAACCTCGTCATATGAGTTCACATACTCGGTATCTGTGATAAATAAAATTGATAAAATTTTTTTAGCGACAAAAATATAAAAGAGATTGTGAAGCCCTTGAATAATATTCTCTTTGAAAACGTTTACCACAAATATTTGCTTTCGAAAACTAAAAAAACACAAAATTTTGTGCTTTTACTAATCATAATCGAACTACAGATACTACGAAAGTTATTGATGAGATAAATATTTGTTTCTTTTAAAATCTTTTTCATGAAATAAAGAAAAAACTATATTTTATAATTACAGGCAAAATTGACTGCTCTAAGAAATAGATTTAATTGCTGCAGTTTTTCTCAATTTGCGAGTCATATTTTTGCTAGTACCGAAAATAGTAACTATCGAGTCATTCAATTTTAGATTATTTTTACTTTTTGCCTAGTGATTGTAGAATTTCGATTAGAAATCGAATTTCGGTTTTGGTACTTGTGCACACAACTAAAAGTTTTGAAGGGAAATACCCAATCTTTACAAGACTGACGAGATAATAAAAACCGTTCTCCATTTGTCTTTGAAAATCAACAAATTCGAAGTTGTTTTTCCAGACGTTGAACAATAATTACTTTATTATTTGTTAATAATAAAGTATTTTCTACGTAGAAATGAATTTTTTCTATCCGCCATCTAAATTATAGCTAGCTATGATGTCACTATTTATGCAGGAATTCTACGGAAGTGAACAAATGGTGTCAACATTGGCTACAACTAGAACTTAATAAAACTAGAAGTACAAGTAGATACAAAGCTTGGATTTGACTGTATCGCAATTTTTTTTAAATTTTTTGACTATGTAGTGTATTTGCCAAAGACCTACTTTACCTGAAAAATTTGACTGAACTTTTTGTCAAATTTATTTGATCAAATATTTGATAGAAGAGTATACAATCTAATGGTAGAGAACGCAACGCGCGCATGTTAAGCGATGCGACGCGATGACAACTGATTAGAATACATATAAGTGAGTGCAACCAGTTACAGTGATATCGCATTGCACTAATCGCGTCGTTTTTAAATGTATTTTCTAATTTCGTCACCCGATTTTGACACTCGCGTCTGTTGTATTTGATAATTTTAACAACAATAAACGGCAAACGGCTGATAAATATAAAAAACTAATATCTATATAATAAGAAAAAAAATAGGCAATACGTTGGCAGTCTGCAAACAAAATATTTTAGTATTTGATAAAATTTTTTGGAAGAGATATGGTGCGCGCGATGACTCAATCACTCTGATGTAATTTCACCTTAAAACAAGCTTAAGTTTCTGAAAAGTTATGGTATCTGGATGATTTTCCATGTCATACGATATTTTCCACGTAATAGAGAGGTGCGAATTTTAGAACATTTGTCATTGCCCAATTTAAAGATCGCAACTTCTAACCACCAAGAACAAATTGCGCGAAAAAGACCATATTTTGCTATGTTTTTAATGTTGGCAAACTACAAACTTATTCGTGTCATGTGCCTAAATTAACTGCATTAAAAGATGATCCCGAAATTTTGTTTAACGTCGTGCTAGTAAAGTGTCTTAATGCCAATATATTGTCTCGGTTCTGGAATTTTGTGCTCATGTCCAATTCCAGGTGTCTCTCGGAAATTTTGTACATTTGTTTTTATAGTGCTTATCGCTCGATCCCCAACTGGTGGTGTGGTGCCGGTTTATCAGTTTCACAAGCTCCACTTTCAAGTGCATTGCAACGTGATATTGATCAACATCACGATTACGCATTTCAGTATGCTAGATAAGATAAGATACATGAACTTGGGGCTAGCTACTTCTGATTGCAAATATCTTTACAATATTTTGTCCCATTATAGTGTCCGCACCTTTCACCGCTTATTAGTTCTTCAGAGGTAACTGCAGTCCTTAGTCTCTAAAAATGATTTGCTCAAATTGTTTTAAGGACTTCATCCGATCTGATGTTTCTTTCGAGAAAAAAGGGATAGCGCATATAAAAAGATTTCTAGCATAAGCTGTTAGATTATTTTCTGTTAAATGCTCTCCTAATTTGCCTACAGACAATAACCAAGCTACAACGGTTCAGCATGAACTATACAAGAAATGAGCATTTGAATGTCTTAATTTGATGCTTCGAACTCTTGGGACTTATTATTTTGTCCTCCTCCCCAAACTCCTGTACTTCAAATGGGAGTATTCATTTGTTAAGGTTAACCAATGAAATTGTTTCTATTTCTAACAAAAATCATAATAGGGATAGCTCCAATTGAGTTTCACAGCTCCATATTTGTATGCAGTTTTTGTTCTTAAGTTTTTTTCGAAACACCTTCGCTGCCCATCACCCGCTGGCCCGTGACCAACGGCTTTTGACATCTCTTTAAAACACATCACAATTTTTGACAAAAATTATCCAAATTATTATGAAAATCGGCGCCCAGGGGCCAAAACGTAAAATATAAATAAAATTTAAGAGTATTATACATCCAATTTGTGGCGAGGGAGGTGAGACTTAATTTTTCCCTTGAACATTTATTTCAATGCTCTTCCACTGACACAATTCTAAAAAGGTACTCGTATTTAAAACACAAAGTGGAATCGATAATCAAATTATGAATCTGATTGAAATCACTTACAACTAAAAAAAATAGTTATTCTCTTTTTTTTTATTTATTTCCTGACTAAATTTAACTAATCAAAAATGGCTAAATTAGCAACACTGATCATCACGAATGAGATTTATAAGCTTAGGCGATTATTTAAATATGCAATCTTGTTCTCAAAACAATGTATTTGCTTGACAATATATGATTAACTCATTTTGAATTCCGAACTTGGTCGGATCATTCAATCTAAAATCGCTTTAAAATCAAAATCAAACGAAACTTCTTGTGAATTGTTCAAGTCCATAAAATCATGATAACAGACTAGAACTTTCATTAAAAAGTTAAATCCAATTCCATTGAACTGTGTTTTTAATAAGCGTTAAAAATTTTTGATATTTGCTACAAAGCTACTTTCGAACGCTCCAAAGTTGTTAGCAATTTTCAACGGTTTTTGATAATGGCCAGTTACGATTTTGTTAGAAAGTTTTTTCCTCCGTCTTATGGTGATAGTAAAATTTGCAACTTTTAAAGATTTTTTTCAATTACAAGAGGTTGCCGTAGTGCTGGCCACTTTTTTGTGTATTTGTATCCGAAAGTAATGAGCATTATCTAAATCAGGCTACTTAGTACGTACTTAAAAGATGTTTTGATACAACTAATATTTCGTGGATGCAGTAGAGAGAATGGCTTGTAGTAGCATAACAACTTGAAGTGTTCGCCCCTTTGTGTGTACCACTTGAAGAAAGCTGTACAAAATATTAATTACAATGCTGTAGACAACACAAAACAGATCTAAACGAGCAAAGTAATCAATTATACTAAAAATAAGATCGCGCATTCAAACGTATCGCTCGCTATACACGGTTCGGTGTGATATTGTAAAGTGTAGCGTACTCGTACATTTGATTACTAGATTGTAGATCGCATATGTGAAACAGCACGAAAATATTTCAGTCTGTTCTCGGATCTCGTTAGCAGACAGGTACCATACTTGTCTACCTGGCTATTGTATGGAAAGAAATCGGTAAATGACCTCAGTGTTTTGAAACCACCATGATCTTATGTTTGACGCAAAATATGAGGTGGTACGTGAAAATTACAGCAATATTTTATTTTTTTTTATTATTAACCACCAAGAAAATATTAATATTAATATAAATGAGAAATTAAAAGTCGACACGCTATCGTACCTGTGTGCAGAATTTATTAGTCTATTCAAAAATAACTAGATCAACTAGTTGTCGTTGGATTTATCAAAAATAAATAAATGGTTTGACTGTTTTTTCATAAATTGATAAATATAACAATTTTTGCAATAAAAGCAATCAACGGTCTTAGCAAAGCTCGAAACTGCAGACAATACGAAAGTGGGACTTGAAGTTACAGATTTAAAATGCTCGCCCGAAAATAATGAAATTTTCGCTTATCGACTTTTGTCCTCGTATGTATTTCTTTTGTAATTTTTTTCTTTATCTATTTATTTTTGCTATTTTCCACGTTTTCCTTTATTTTTCTTTTACATAACTTTTGTAGTTTTTTTACTTTAAATTTTTTTTACTAACTTTTTATTTATATTTTTTTTTACTTAACTTTTTATTTATATTTTTTTTACTTATCTTTTTTTTATATTTTTTTTACTTATCTTTTTTTTTAAATTTTTTTTATTTATCTTTTTTAAAGTTTTAATTTTTGACTTATCTTCTTTATTTTTTGCCTAACTTTTTTTTTTTTAAAAAACATTTTTTGATTTGTTTACTCTAATTGTTGTAACATAGCATTTTTTTAAAGGTATTTTATTATTTTTTATTTAATCCTTCATGCTCACAAGGGGTAGAATCTTCATATATCGGAATAAATACCTTTTTTGGAACGCGAACTACGCTACAATTTTAACGCCAAATTTTTACGAAAAAATATTGAACATTGACGAAACTATAATATAATTTTTTTTTTTAGCTAGAAAATGTCTTTTTCACGTTTTCACCTCTTCATGAAATTTGTTTAACATGTCGCCATTTTATTTCTTATAAATAAATTTTTCATACATCATCTAGAACGTTTTGGTGAATGTTTTCACAGTACATGTTGAAATGAAAATACAAGTTTTCCGGGTTCAATACTGTTCTTATTTATTTTGCGTGACGTTTCGGACTCGACTGAGTCCTTTATCAAACAAATCGGGCCAGGGCCTGCAGGATATGTATAGACAATGTTGTCTGAAGTCATCTCGGTTCAGCGCCCGCGTCCTCCAATTTGTGCATCTAAGAAGCGATCTGCAATCTGCGTCAACTGAGTCCTCGTATCTTTTCCGCGGTTTTCCCACCGTCAGTTTGCCCTGAGCTCTACCTTTCAGTGTGCGTTTGGGAATTCTTCCGTCGTCCATTCGCTCTACATGGCCTGCCCATTATAGCTTACGAAATTTTATAAGAGTCGATGCGGCTGGGTCGTCATAGAGGTTACACGACTCGTTGTTTTACCGGATACGCTATTCAGGGCCTTCTCTTACTGGTCCCAAAATTTTTCGAAGAATTCGTCGTTCACAAGCGTCTATTGATTTTTCAGACGCTTGGGTGAGAGTCCACGTTTCGCTTGCATATAGTAGCACATTATGGTCTTGTATATGCGAAGTTTGCTCAGTCTGTGCACTTTTTTCGATTTTAAGATCGGGAGAACCGTGAAATACGCCTTATTTGCTAGTGTGATCCGTTCGTTGCCGTCTATTACAAGGTGTGCTCCCAAGTTATGAGAAATGATCCACATACTCCAGGTTGTAGTCCCCCATGGTCTAGATGGCGTTGGTTTGATCTTGCCTCAAGGGGAAACAAAATTTCGTTTATTCCAAAAGTAGTGATGGTGCTATTATTCTTTGAATTACAATTTCTGTGACTTGTCCTCTTTTTGAACCGACCATTTTTTTAGGCCCGATGGTGTCCGCTTATTAGAGCATGAACTATACATTATGTAAATACTTTTCTTTAATGTTAAATTTCTTAATATTTTACCTTTTTTTTTTATTATTTTTCTTACTACTGTTTTTTGTTGTATTTTTTTACCCTTTTTTGTATGCTCAATTTTTGTACTTTTTTTTTGCTTTAATTTTGTACTTTTCTTTTTTTCTTTATTTTTGTACTTTTTTTTTGCTATATTTTTGCTTTATTCTTGTACTTTTTTTTTGCTTTATTTTTGTCCTTTTTTTTTTGCCTTATTTTTGTACTTTTTTTTTGCTTTATTTTTGTACTTTTTTTTGCTTTATTTTTGTACTTTTTTTGCTTTATTTTTGTACTTTTTTATGCTTTGTTTTTTTTTGCTTTATTTTTTTTTTGCTTTATTTTTTTTTTTTTAAAAAAAATAAAAAAAAAAAAGAATAAAAAAAAAAAAACAAAAAAAAAAACAAAAAAAAAACAAAAAAAAAAACAAAAACAAAAAAACAAAAAAAAAACAAAAAAAAAACAAAAAAAAAAACAAAAAAAAAACAAAAAAAAAACACAACAAAAAAACAAAAAAAACAACAAAAAAAAAACAACAAAAAAAAAAAAACAAAAAAAAAATAAAACAAAAAAAAAATAAAACAACAAAAAAATAAAACAACAAAAAAATAAAACAACAAAAAAAAAAATAAAACAAAAAAAAATAAAAAAAAAAAATAAATTTTTTGTTTTACTTTTTTTTTGTTCTTTTTTTTTGTTTTTTTTTTGTTTTTTTTTTTGTTTTTTTTTTTGTTTTTTTTTTTGTTTTTTTTTTTGTTTTTTTTTTGTTTTTTTTTTTTTGTTTTATTTTTGTTTTGTTTTATTTTTTTTTTGTTTTATTTTTTTTTTGTTTTATTTTTTTTTTGTTTTATTTTTTTTTTGTTTTATTTTCTTTTTTTTTTTGCTTTATTTTTTTTTTTTGCTTTATATTTGTACTTTTTTTTTGTTTTATTTTTGACTTTCTTATTTTTGGTTTTTTTATTTTTTGACTTACTTATTTTTACTTTTTTTATTTTTTCGACTTTTATTTTTTGACTTTTTTGTGTTTTACGACTTAAATTTGAATTTCCTCCTTGTTTACTGTTTTTATTTCTTCCTTTATTTTACCGGTACCTTTTTAATATTTTTAAAATGTTTTTGCTTTTATTTTTTTTTCTCATCGCCCGTATAAAAATTCAATAAAACATTCCGAACACAATCTACGATCATACTTAATAAAATATTGAATATTATGTCTGTATTATTGGAACTTAGTTTGCTATTTTTTTTTCATCGCTATAAGTACATAAAATAACTACACTTGATATCAATGTTGTCATGTAGCGATGTTAATACTCTTTCCTACGTATGAAACTGTTTTTGCCTACATACGGTCTTAAAAAAAGACAATATCATGGAGTTCCTTATCGTGAAGAAATAAACTAATACCGAGCTGTAAGCTTAAAAGCAAATAAAACTAAAATTGACGCAATAGGTGACGTTTTATGGGTTCGGAAAGTACATTTCTTTCCAAGCAACTACAGCCGTACAATGCGATTATAATAAAAAAAAATTAAGGTAGCGTTGTGAATATCGATAAATTTTTGATGTTCATTTTATGCTTGTACACAGGTTCATAAATTTAGGTTTCCATTTCAATTTCTATAACAATTCATTTGAATCTTTATTGATTTTTACGTAATTTTGCGTAATCAATCAACGATTCATAAAAGAACAAGACGTAACACAATCAACAGTAGTTTCTCACAATTGCACATTGCAATTTCGGTAAAATTCAAATAAAATGAATACGTTTTGTGACGTAAGTAAAAACTTATAATAGCCGAGTTTGAATCACTCTCACTACGAAATACCTTTTCGGATCAGCTCTACCGGTTCAAGATTAGACAGATTTTTGAATTTGACCCAGTTAATATTAGTTTCTTGGTGTGCACGACTATGGAAAAGTTGCATGCTTTTCATTGTCTTGTCTCTTGACTTAAAAAAAAATGAACCTAAAAAAAATCTCTGACTCGACACGAACAAAGAATTTTTGCTGCATAAAAATTATCTGATTTTGAATTCCATAAATAATTAATCCAATCTTTACGTATTCGTCTCTCATATTTCGTTTCGTTTGGTTTTATTACTGTTCTCGAACAATTACACTACTTCGGTACATTATAAGCCCATTCGTTGATCCGTTTCGCATGAACAAAATCTTAAAGGAGATTACGTTGAGCACCGGCCGTGGATTAATTTAATGATAGCATCAAATATATTCGAGCATGTGACAAAGTTAGAGAGAATAGATTTCTTTAAAAAAAAATATTATTTTTGGAAATTAGGTTTAGTGGGTGGGTTAGAGTTTCTTGGAGAGATTAGGCTCGAATTTTCTTTCACTAAAATATTCTTTTCTAAAATCAAACATTTTATAGCTTCCTTGATTAAGTTTCCAAATGTGATCTCCAACATCTTGCGTAATATCAACCTTTTTTCTCTTTTTATTTTTGTACCCTTCTTATTTTTGCTCTCTTTATCTTTTTTTAATCTTTACCCTTTTATCTTTTTACATTTAAACCCTTTTCAATTTTTTTTTGCTTTCCCTTTTTTACTCTTGTATTTTTTACTCTTTTTTTAATTTTCTTTTATTTTTTCTAAATCTTTTTAATCTTTCTCTTTAAATATGTTTACTTTTATAGTATCACAGCTTCTATGGCGGTCGTATAAAGGAGTTAAGTTATCGATATCATATAAACCATATTCCTGAATATATCGGCCGCTAAGTGCTGTGATTGAAATAGTGAACAGATCGAAGCGTGGACGCGTCGACGCATCAATCTACAAATATGGCGTTGTCACAGAATATCACAACCAAGGAGATCGGAGGGTCACTAAAAATAAATAAATGAAATGGTCTTAAACATATCAGCCAGAAGAGTTGACTTTATCGCATCCTGTTTAGATTCGAGAAGTTTATTTCTCGAAAATACAAAACACCGAAATTCTGTGCATTCCATTCTTCACAACAAAAATATTTTCCAACCATTATGTTTATTAATAATTTCTGGTGCAGTGCAAAATAGAACATCAAAGATAATAACAAAAAAAACTTCATGTAGAGAGAGACTATCTACACAACTTAGATATACCGCATTCGTAAAATTCGCTACAAGCAAATTAACTTAAAGTACAAGGATGATGTCACATAAAGAAGTTCAATGGTAGACAATAGCTTCATCAAAATTCCCATGATAAGAGATCTGCTGATAATAAGAACTGACGACATAGCGCACATTGAGCTATAGCCATTTATGGTAACTAGTCATGTAATATATATTTTGTTAAGACTGCCAGTTTTACGATTTTTTGCATTATGTTCATATTGTATTCACTTTAAATGACTGTTAAGTTTTGATCTGTTGTCTACTTTTCTAACGATTATGGAATAAGTACGGAAAGTTCATAACATGTTATTAGTCACAATGCTGGTCTGATCGGTTATGCAACACTTATTTAGTACATATGACTTAAACGTGATTAGATAAGTTAATTCTCTAGTCGATAACTACAAGTATACCTTCGAAACATATTGTCAACTTGCTCTTTTGGACGTATGTATAAGTGTTTATAAGCCTTTTCAACTATGAATGTCGATATATACAGTACCGCTCAGAAATATTTGCCACTCCTTCAATATTGATGCGTCTCCCTTAGTAAGGTTTATCATTATTGTGTAAAATAAGCGATAATAGTCCCTCAGAAGAGCGATGTAACTTACCTTAGCCCCGGAAGGGATAGCAATTCTGTGAGGTCTTCGTACGAAGGTCCTAACAGACTGCTCTGCAATAGAGAAACAAAACAAAAAAAGGACCATAGTGTCATATTCAAAATATAATTTCATGTGCTATAATTTAAATGAAGAAAATAATTTCAATCGATTTAACTATATGACAACTTTTTTACATTCTTCCAGATTGACAAAAACAATGACGGTTACATTGAACTAAAAGAACTGAAAGAAGCTCTAGATCAAGTCGGTTTCAAATTGCCTGGCTATCAAGTAAGAGAAATGATCGATGAATTCAGCAGTAAACAACGGACGGTACATACAGGGAAACTATCCTATGCAGAATTCGAAGATCTCTGCCTTGATCTTAAATCAAAGGATATTGGTCATACATTCAAGACGGTCGTATCGAAAAAGGAGAACCTTGAAACACTGGGCGGCAATTCGAGCATATCATCCGAAGGCACAACACATTCAGTCCGACTCGAAGAACAATTAGCCTTCTCCGATTGGATCAATTCGAATTTAGGTCACGATCCCGATCTAAAACATCTCCTGCCAATCGATGCCGAGGGAAAGTTACTGTATCAGAAAATCAAAGATGGTATTTTACTATGTAAGATCATAAACCATTCGTGTCCTGACACAATCGACGAACGAGCAATTAATAAAAAAAACCTTACACTCTATACGGAATTTGAGAATTTAACATTGGCTCTCGTATCGTCACAAGCGATCGGTTGTAATATTGTAAATATCGATGCACATGATTTGGGCAGAGGAAAACCGCATTTGGTACTGGGCCTGTTGTGGCAAATTATCCGAATCGGTCTGTTTAGTCACATTACGTTAGATAGTTGTCCGGGCCTAGCTGGACTCTTGTACGACGGTGAACGTTTGGAAGACTTAATGAAATTATCGCCGGAAGCGATACTGTTGCGTTGGGTCAATCATCATTTAGAGAAAGCCGGAATATCGAGACGATGCACAAATTTCCAGAGCGATATTACCGATTCCGAGATCTATTCACATTTGTTGAAACAAATCGCAGCGAATGATTCGAATGTTCACCTGGATGCCTTACGGGTATTTAGTTATTTTTTTCTCCGTTTTATTGAATCGAATTGTAATTGTTGTTATTTTTTTTAGGAAAGTGATTTGGTATCACGAGCGGAAATCATGTTACAACAAGCCGGAAAATTAAATTGTCGCAGTTTTTTAACGCCGCAAGACGTCGTGAACGGTGTCTATAAATTGAATTTAGCTTTTGTTGCGAACTTGTTCAACAATCATCCGGGTTTGGATAAGCCCGAACAAATCGACGGCTTGGAAACAATCGAAGAGACACGTGAAGAGAAAAGTATGACTTCTGAAAATATCGAACGTGAAAAATGTTTAAATGTAATTTTTCGTTTTTATCGTTTACAGCATACCGTAATTGGATGAACTCCATGGGTGTAGCGCCACATGTGAACTGGTTGTATTCCGATTTAGCCGATGGTTTAGTTATTTTCCAACTATTCGATATTATCAAGCCGGGCATTGTTAATTGGAGCAAAGTGCACAAACGGTTTTCACATCTCCGAAAATTTATGGAGAAACTAGAAAATTGTAATTATGCTGTTGAATTGGGTAAACAATTGAAATTCTCGTTAGTTGGAATTGCCGGTCAGGATTTAAATGACGGAAATGCAACACTAACGCTTGGTGAGTTTGGTGCAAAAAATATAGTTGAAATGATGTGATAACTGTATTTGGTTTTTTGTTTCGTGTTAGCTTTGATTTGGCAACTGATGCGAGCTTATACTCTATCGATCCTATCGCGACTAGCCAACACAGGGAATCCAATAATTGAAAAGGAAATTACAATTTGGGTGAATAAGAAACTGGCAGATGCAGGCAAAACGACAAGTTTGAAGAATTTCCAGGATTCAGCGATTAAAGACGGCAAGATTGTAATCGATTTGATCGATTCGATAAAGCAAGGCAGTATCAATTACGATTTGGTGAAACATGGCGGAACTGAAGAGGTAAGCTATGATTCTCAAGTTTTTTTTGTATCCTAATTGAATTGGTAATTTTATAAGTTGATCCTTCCATAATTTCGTGTATGTGTTTTGAGGAATTGAAGGCTTTATTGCATTACTGTGATGAGGAAGAAACAATTTTTGAACTGAATTCGCTTGTAACGGCATGGTTACAATATTCTTACGGTGGGATGGCATTGTGTTCATAAGAAAGATTAGTTTTGGAGCAGTATTACCACACGAATAATATTTAATACGATTTTTAACTTCAATTCAATCATCAAATTTGTTCTCCAACGTTACGTTTGGTCAGCTCCCAGCTCACCAGTAGAACAAACAGAACGTAATCGAAACTAGCGATCGTAATTCAGATTAAAGTACTCTGCTATTTGGGTTGAAAGACTTGTGCGCTTTGGGCTAGGCCACCAAATCATTTCGGTCTTTTTTGCAGACTTCTGTGGGGATGGACTTATAATTTTGTTCAGCTTCTAAAAAACTAAAGTTTTCTGTTGCATGAATTTTGAATTGAAAGTTTACCGATTCACTTAGTTCACATTATTTACTATAAATCATAATTTAATTTTAAAATAAATTTTTCATATCTCAGGATAATATTGCCAATGCAAAATACGCGATATCAATGGCACGTAAAATTGGCGCACGCGTTTACGCTCTACCCGAAGATATCACCGAAGTCAAACCAAAAATGGTGATGACAGTCTTTGCATGTTTAATGGCAATGGATTACATTCCAAATATGGACAGTGTACAAAATAATGTAAATAGCGAATAAGTACATTAATTTTACCACCTAAGTACATTCTAATAATAAAAAGTGAGAAAATACAGTAAACGAAACAAACACGCGGAATTTCTACCATGCAGGATTTGGTATATCGAAAATCTAAGCATTTTCGCATGAGTGGTCGCGAGGGCCGGGGGGATGCGAAATAATAATTATAACTATATTACGATTAAGTTAAAAAAAAAAATCAAACAAAAAACATTAAGAAGAAATTGCTTTGGTAGTTTAAAGTATCTAACTTTTTTTTTGTTTTGTTATTTCTTTCAAAAGTATTGTGCATTTACATCAAATTTACAGTCGATTTCATTTAATCTGTAGCAAGTCTTATGATTTTTTTTATTATGTTAATAAAACGTTTAAGCAGCACGAAAAAGTCAAAATAATGAATTGTAATATTTTTGTTTTTAAGTGAACGCATTATTTCTCTAGATTTTAATTGCTTTTTAACCGGAAAAATTATAATTTCGCCAGTGATGCTGTTTGGAATTGTGCAAAGAGATGGCTGCCAAATTTCGTTTACATTCATCTCCGTTAAGAAATCCATCAGATAAACTTTTTGAAAGGATTAATTATAAACAAAATGCTTCCAAAATTGAACTTAATTTCTTAGCGGTTTTAAAATATGAAGAAATTTTTTTTAAATTCGCTACGTCTTGTTTACAAGTGCTTAATTGCTCGTTAAGAAACATGCCACCAGCTTATGATACTTTAGCCATCTTTTTATCATTTTTAAATTAATTTATTGAAGTTCGGGCTAGGAAAAATGAAAAAAAATTATTAGCTTAATATGTTCCGTGGCATTTCATCGTTTTATAATATTTTTTTTTTGGTTTCGACATGAATTAACTAGACTCTTCTTCTAGAATAGGATTTATTTTTTTTTCTTTCTAAAAAATAAAATAAAATACTTTAATTAGAATAATAAAGTAAAAGACAAAATTTGTATCCTATTTTGAGGCAAAACCTAACGACACAACAAATAAAACACATTGTGCCATCAAAAAAAAAACTTCACATAACAACTAACAACTACATTAATAATGAAATGAATTTATACTGCAATTTTATACAAATTTTGCTACCATCTAACAACAAAAGAAAAACATACATTAAAAAATGTTGTCAACAAACATTTTTCTTTTATATAACTTTTTTCCTTCTAAATTATTCGCGGAATTTGAAAATGAATGTTTTTTCTCTTTAAAAATGAAAACAAAAAAAAAATCGTCTTCATTGTAAGTTTAGTACTTTATAGTGCGTAAGGAATGAGTTTACCATTTTTTTTTTAAAAAAACAAGAATTTATGTATTATGTATGTATTGTATTTATATAAAAGAAAAAACAGAACTAATATCGTATTACTTCCACTTTACACAACAAAACAAATTTATACAAGAATGAATTAAA
Organism: Beris morrisii; assembly: GCA_951812415.1. Classification (NCBI taxonomy): domain Eukaryota; kingdom Metazoa; phylum Arthropoda; class Insecta; order Diptera; family Stratiomyidae; genus Beris; species Beris morrisii. The sequence goes on from OX638310.1 coordinate 156,055,308, forward strand.
AAAGTAAATAACACGCAGCATTATCAACATAAGCTTAAAGAAACGAAATTTTTAATACATTAAAAATTGATAATATAAAATTGTTTGTGTTTAAATTTAACCTGTGTTGATGAGGAAGAAAAGTTCTGAAGCACGACCATAGTTTGATTTTGGTTGAGGATGGTGAGTTTATGGGACGAGACTTGAAATGGTTCAAACACCGATATCCGACGAGCAGATGGAAAAAAGTGACATCGACTATTGACCGGCCTTAATCCAATCTCTCAATAATCAAATACAAGAAGTGGAACAAAAAATAAATGCCGCCTGTTCTGTAAGTTTTATACCAATGTGGTCCACCTTATCACAGGCGTCTTAGCATGTTAGGACCATTGAAGATTTTCCAATTGAAAGATTTGTTCGCAGGATCAAGATGTATCCAGTAAGCCTAGGACAATCAACTTGCGAAAATATTGTTCACGCCTTTCATAGGGACGACTTTTCAGGCAGTTTAGTGATTTTCGCAATATTGTTTTTCTTTTCAAGGAACAGATTTTTAGCATATTACCCAACAAAACATATTTCATTTCATTTCATTTATTAAACCCAAATATTGCAACCAATGAGACGGTAAGTCTCTACAACTTGATTTACAAAAAGATAACAGAATTTAAGTTGAACAAAAATAGTAAAGAGAATAACTGTGCATGAATTAGAAAACAAATGTACAGAAACAAGATTATAAACAATTTGCAGAAAGCTTACAAATGTGAACGGAAATACTATTTGAACTTACAAATGTGAAAGAAAAATACAATTTGATATTCGGAGGAATACTTTCTAATACACTCGTGCATGCTAGGGATGTTCCGAATAGCCGTATTCGTTTTCGTTTAAGCGAATATTCGTCAAATTTTAAGTATTCGTATTCGAAACGGTATTCGACAAATTCAACCCAAATACTCAAATACTATTCGACTACTAAACAAGAAGAAAACTAAATAAAAAACTGGTTGTTGATAATAAAAAAATGAAATGCCTTTCTTAAAATTACAACATTTTCTTTGATGAAATCAAATCACGAGATAATCATTTTAAAAATAAATTATATATTAAAAATTTAACAAGTTTAAATTTAATAAATAGACAAATTATTGCTTCTTCGCACAGCAGTCTTGTTTGTAAGGGATCGTAGATAAGTCAGGCATTACTAAAAAATTGTTCGCGTGCAACTGAAGTAGGTGAAGCTGATAGATATTTTCTAGCTATTTCTGCCAAGTCTTGATATTCTTGTAAATTTTTTGGACATTTTAGACACACTACGCAAACAATTGACCGTATTGTGAATGTCACGTCACGTCACTTCGATGCCGATTCAACGTGTCACGTCGATCGAAAAAAGCCGATTGTGTAACCGCATCGACGTGACTCATTAGCATTTCCATATTGATATGTATGTGTCAGCTGTAAATTGTGAATTTAAGCTCATGTGAATGCTTTCATTTACAATCATTTCATTTTTGTATCGACGTTAATTTTTTTCAAGCGTCACGGACTGGAATCTCGTCGACGGAAAATGACGATCAAAGTGACAACTGTCGATGACAATCGACATTCACAATCGCTTTTTCAGGCGTCGATGTCGAATCGGCATCGAAGTGACGTGACGTGACATTCACAATACGGTCAAATGAATGCAAATCTCAACGAGAAATTATCTAAAAACAAAACGTTTCGGCTGTGTGTAGGATGACGAAATGAAACAAATGCACGTGTTTAATGGGTTCAAGTCGCTCGACTGATACAAATTTTATCAATTTATCATGCGTAACCGTGTAACTCCCGACTGCCGAGAGTCAAGTGTATACTATTTGTATTCGTATTTGCGAATACAATGAATGACTGTTCGTATTCGTATTTGTATTCATAAATACAGATTTTAGGTATTCGGAACATCCCTGCATTTCCAAAAGAAAAAGAAAAATTTACTCTAACTCCTCGTAATGCTCAAAACAAAGTCTACAGAAACTGGCGTGAGACGTCACACGCCTTAAAACTGGCAAAAGGGAGTTCCACAGCGTAACCACTCTGACGAAGAAAGAGAGATGACGAAGTCTACCACAATGTCGCGGTACAACAAGTGCCAGCGCTCTCGAGGGCTTACCAAAAATAATTTTTTCGAAAAGATTTGTCGGACAGGCAGTAACAACTAATCGGTGTAAGAAAGAAAGGTAGTGGTATTTCATAAAATTTAGGAAAGAGCACCCAAGGATACACTTCCTAACCGCACTCACACTTTCATACCTTCTCTTGTTGCAAACAAATCTAGTGCATGGGTTGAAGATAACTTTAACTTGGTTTTCTTCCCCAATGCTCATAGATGAGTGAACTGCACTACAATAAAGAAAATGTGGAAGGATCAAAGATCTTATTTGTTTCTTCTTGGTTTCAGACGACGTAGCCACAGTTAGCCTCCACAATTTGCGTAAAATAGGGTACACTCGCTTAGCAATTTGCTTAATATGGTCAGACCTCAAAGAATCTGGGTGCTGGACTACGAAGCCATACGGGCATAGTAATATCCTGGGACAGTTACCAAAGGAATTGGTTACGTCACCGACTGACTACATCACCCCCAAACTGAGCTTCACGAATCGATTCTCTGTTGGTTTCCCAACTAGAGAGGAGTGCGGTGGAAGCAGACTTCGACACGATAATATTTACCGACGGTTCGAAAATGGACTGCGGGGTCAGGGCAGGAATATTCTCAGATACACATAATATCGCTAGGTCCTACCGCCTCTCGGACCACGCTAGCGTCTTCCAGGCAGAGATACTGGGGATCCGGGAGGCTTGACGTACACTAAAACACGACTCATCGCCAAAACATAACATCGTCATTTTCACCGACAGCCAAGCCGCAATCAAGGCACTAGATTCGGCTACCATCTCCTCTAAACTGGTACAGCAATGCCGTAGCGAACTAGCCGGTTTAGCGGAGCGGCTCACAGTTTCTGTGCTCTGGGTCCCGAGGCATAGAGACATAGTGGGAAATGAGCGGGCTGATGAACTGGCAAGGGAGGGCTCCGCTCTTCCCGGCTCTCTTGCGGAACTAGTCCACGTTCCTTTAGGAGTCGTAAAGAGGGTCATACTCTCACACTTCCAGACAGCGGCTAATTCCAGATGGAAAAGTCTAACTACCTGCGCCATATCTAGGAAGATGTGGCCATCTTACAACCGAGCCAAGTCAGACGAACTTCTATACAAGACCCGGGCAGACGTCTCCAGAATCACGGCGATCAGTACAGGTCACTGGCCGATTGGGGATCATGCGGCCAAACTGGGCATTCCATTCAATGTACACTGCCGCAGCTGCCAGGACACTAATGAGCGAGAGTCGCTTGTTCATTTCCTTTGCAAGTGTCCGGCTCTAGCCAGAGCCCGAGAGCGAGCGCTAGGCAAGCCCTTCTACGGGGACCTGATGGAGATTTCGGGGAAGATTGGAGAGTTATTACTTTTCCTGAACAGCACAGGGTGGCTATAGCGATCCAATTCAATCAACCTTTCTCACATTCATCTTCTGTATTCCCCAGTATCAACAACCCTTAACATCCGAGTTTAACACGAGTTGTGGTTCCAAAACGGCCTCTGAGCTAATTGAGCTCTGTCTGAGTGACAGGGCTGCCACTTAAACCAACCAACCAGACCAATTAAAGCATTTGTTGAACACCACTCCAAGATTTTTAATAATATCCAGATAGGCAATAGTTTCATTATTGAGTCGCAACTCGGGCAGATATTGGGTATCAACATTTCGCGAATAAATAACAATTGCTTGAGTTTTTCGACCATTTAGCCTCAGTCCATTCATACTTGACCAGTAACTTACAGCATCCAGCTCGTCATTCATCTTACCAATATACCCCGACAATTCCGAAACTGGACAGCCTAGAAAGATCTGCGCATCATCCGCATACAAGCGACAATTTGCTTCGTTTAAACATAGTGGTAGGTCGTTTATAAAAAGGCAAAAAAGTAGCGGCCCCAGAATAGATCCTTGCGGCACTCCACAGGAGATAGAGAGAGGATCCGATTTGGCACCGTTTAAGGAAACAAACTGACATCTACCAGTCAAGTAGTGTCTGATGAGGTTTACAGCACATTTCTCCATATTAAAATTATACTCCAACTTTCCACATAGTAAATTATGATCAATGGAATCAAATGCTTTAGTGAAGTCAAGTAATAGAAGTATAGTAACCAACTTTCATCAATGTTGCGGTAAATACAATCAGAAATCTCTAGTAGGGCAGAGTTCGTACTATGTTTTGGTCGGAAACCTGATTGGTATTTGTAAAGAAGGTTATTGTCGTTAAGGAAACTGCTTAGTTTGGTATGCACTCCCAACTGCTCCCATATGCTCAAACGCCTTGGACAGACTTGATAACAAACTAATTGATCGAAGATTGTTGATATCAGGATTAGAAGTTTTGGGAACTGGAACAATTTTTGTAACTTTCCAAGCAGAAGGATACCTGGACGTAGTTAAGATAGAATTGAACAAATAAGTTATGTAAGGAAGGACAACAGGCAGAAGTAATCGAACAAATTTCAATGGAACCAGATCAGGTCCAATGGCATCCGATTTTACACAATATATAGCCGTGAGAACCTCCTCTTGAGTAACATTTCGAAAAGCGAAATTAGTTGACGTAACCGGTCTGGTATAAGAAAACCTTGACGGACAACTCCTATCAGGCGGGATACTACCACTAGTGGAGAAAATTTTGTTAAGCTCATTGATATCAAGACTAGGCAAATCACTTTCAATAGAGCGGTTTTTTAGCCCAAGTTTAACATTTGACTAAAAAGTTTTCGAAGGAAGACTTGGATTCAGCATTACCTCAACATAGCTTTTGTGTGCCTTTCTGCATAAGAGACTAACTCTATTTCGCAGCTTGGTAAATCGGAGTCTAGATTCATGTATTTTGACTCGTTTCCATTCCTCATGTGCTTGGTCTCGCTGAGATGATAACATGTCTATTTGAGGACTATGGTAAGGAATAAAATTCGATCTAGGAGTTATAGAGCGCTCCGGAATGTGAATATCAAACAAATTAAATAGAAAATACAAGTTTTTCGGGTTCAATACTGTTCTTATTTATTTTGCGTGACGTTTCGGACTCGACTGAGTCCTTTATCAAACTGTCGAGTCCGAAACGTCACGCAAAATAAATAAGAACAGTATTGAACCCGGAAAACTTGTATTTTCATTTCAACATGTACTGTGAAAACATTTACCAAAAAATTAAATAGAATACTGTTAAAATAAGCTACCTGCTCATTAACATCAAATAAGAGAAAAATATAGCAGTAATCTTCCGAACAATAATCTGCGACTGAAAAAAAATATAAAATATTTGGGCTGGTAATTCTTGGATCGTCTCAGTTTTTAAATTTGAAGGAAAACCTACCAATGAACGATGCGGTTGGGCGGACCAGAAAAAGGCGGAACGCATCTAGGTGGAAGTTAGCTACTTCTATGAAATTTTTTTTCTCGGATAGATACTAGTACGCACGATCAGTGTATTTGGTGTTAGATGCTTCCTCAAAAACGATACGCACGGAAAAATTCTGTGCAAAAAATTTACTTTCAGTGGTGGAGTGATTTCTCGCCTTATTTTACTTTTCAATTTTAATTACAGTAAAATACTGTTTAGATATCACTCTGGAAACTAGAAAATTGTATCTAGAAACTGTTCGAGTGATTTTGCATGCAATTAATCAAGTTTTGTGGTCAAGATGTGATAATACCGTCACCGTCCAGTTGTAAGTATTATTCAAAATTGTATCGCTTGATTGAATACAAGTCTGGACTCGATTCTGCGACACCCAACAAGACTCCGGTAATAACGCAGAGAAAGAAATTTCTATTATTGAAATTGCGTTATATTTCATGGCTCAATGATTTGAAAAAAGAAATAATCAGGTTTGTCTGACGGTTGTATAAAAGAACGCCACGATATTGCACACTTCTCAGAAGCATTGAATCCACCGTCCGAAAAGAATGAAGGTAAAATTTTTAATAGAAAATAAAATCCGTACTAATTGAAATTAACGTTTAGCTAAGCGAAATAATTTTGTTGCTGCTAGGATACGTACTCATGTTTTGTCTCGGTGACGACGAGGGCTACGAAAGCGATTTTGAAGTTTTCGGAACTTACGATGGACCGAAATTTCAATCAATATCTCCAGATCCTGGTTTGAATTTTTCCGAATCGTTTCTATTCGACCCATCGTCTTATCATATCGGAGCGGATTATCCAGGATCGGACCAGTCTGAATCCGATGAGCTAATTGTGCGTGAAAAACGACAAGAACCGGAGGAGGACTACGATTACTCAAAATCCTATCGGGAATTTGTTCAAGAAAATTTCGGTTATCCGGACAAACATTTCGCGGGCGAAGATGATAGTGAAGACGAATCAAATGCGGATTACGAACGAATCGAAGAAAATACTGAAAATGGGAAACAACGCGAACAGCCGTGTAAAATAATTTACAAGGATGGACAGGAATGCACAGTTTGTAAAAGCTCTAAATTGAATGCGCAGTCTGAAAGTTGTTCATATTCATCGGCACCGACACCGAAAAAGTATGCTTATAAACGCGAGCGAAATTACAACAGTAAAGACGATGAGAAAGATGACAACAATTCTGACGATGATGATGACGAGCACGATCAACATTTTGTTGTTATTAAGAAATCTGCTCCGCCTAAAAGAAAAGTGCAGAACAAATTATTAGCTCGCGGTTCCCAGTACGTTCCAATTGAAAATAAAAAAGTAAAAATATCTCATCCGAGTCAAACGGGACAATATTACGTTGATAAAGTACTGGAAGACTTTAAAACAAAGGACTGGTCGAAATGTCGTCGTAAGGTTAAAAACGGCGTAACATGTTACTACTGTAAAGATCAATTTGGCGTTAATAACGAAGAATGCGTGTACAGCTCGGACCGACAATCGAACTCAAATCGAGAAGACGGTGGGCCAAAGAAATCGTCGGATAGGTCAAGCCGTCCACCACAACCGGAAGACGATTACGAAAATCAGGAGTCAATAAAAAAACGAACTATTAAAAGAATGGTGATGAAGATCCATGGGACCGACGATGAAGCACCGTCCGACAGAAAATCGTTTCTCTATGCTAAGAGTGTAATTCACTTTACAAAATAAGTGGCTTGTAATTTCTCTACAGGTTCTTCCACATTAAATAAATAATAGAAATTTCTAGTTTAAAAAAATGTATTTTGTAAAATACCCAAAACTGTAGGAAAAATATATGCATCAATGGTCCACTTCAACGTTCTCAAGTATCGTATATTTCAAAGACTTCTGTTTGTTCGAAATAAATACACACTCCCCGGCAATCCAAGTGGACAAAACGTTCAGATCGTCGTCAAGAAAAACAAAATCGGCATCGCTTCCATAGCTTAGTGAACCTTTTTGATGGGAAATTCCCAAACATTTGGCCGGATGAAGTGAAGCTGCTTCCAATGCAAAAACCGTTGTACAATCTGAAGAAAAGAAACCGTTCGCAAGACACCACCTAATCGTGTAAATTCAATCCAACTTACATGTTGCTTGCTTAAAGGTTCGTATACACTCGTCCATCGATGCAATACTTCCGCACAAAGTATCCGTTGCGGCCAAATACGCCCTCCTATTTCGCACTTCCATGTGATATTGTCCGATATGATGGAATCCTTCTTCGAGACCAAGCGCCGAAATCGCATCCGTTACAATAATCAAACCGTCTGCATGTGTCCGAAGTGCTATACGCAACGCAGCCGGATGCGTATGAACTCCGTCAGCAATTATTCCGTAGTAGATAGTCTGTCCGGCGGGCACCTTCTCCGAAGCCAGTAGGCCGACTAGGCCGGGATCTCTGTGATGAAACTGTCAAATTCAATACAATTAAGAAACACAGACAATTTTCAATTTGACAAAGACAATTTCGAATTAAATACCGGCAGCATGGCATTGAACAAATGCGTTATCAAACGAGCACCGTTTTGAACAGCTTCCTCGCCGTCACATAGATTTGCAGTGGAATGTCCTATCGAAACGATTATACCGCGTTCCGTTAGGTTTTTAATTACTTCAGGCGATCGGGGCTTTTCCGGCGCAAGCGTAATAATTTTAACATTTTCTAAATTTCCGTACATGTCCTCGACAGTTGTGATGCCCTGAAGAAACAAAAATGGATAAATGTTATCACCAAATTGTTTGCCAAGTTGATAAAATTTTACATTGTCGAAATTACGAATGAATTCAATCGGATGTGCACCTTTCTTTTCCGGATTGATAAAGGGTCCTTCAATATGAACGCCTAGAATCGTTGCCCCGTTTTTATTACCGTTCCTTTTCGGAATTTTCGGCAAGATTTTTTTATACGTAGCGGTCGGGGATGTTACAACTGTTGGACAAAACGAGGTTACGCCATGGGCTAGAAGAGCTTTTGCTACTTTATTTACTCCGGCTTCGACGGTATCTACGTCGAAGGAGAAATCAACTCCGAAGCCACCTGTAACGAGGAAAAACTGAATTAATTTTGAAGAATAAAGAAGGCAATAGAGCTAGACCATGGGAAGTGGAAGGATTGATAGATTTCGATAGATGAAGTATTCACTTGGACAGCTGTGGTTGTTGTTGTTTGGTGTTGGTGAAGACACGCAGCAAAGCAGCGCATCTTGAACATTCAGGCCAACATGGCCCATTATACTCGAATCCCCCAGTCTCTACCCGAACTTTTTTGTCCTCCTCACGAATTTCAAGAGCTCAGGTAGGGAGCGAGAACGGAGTTCTTCCATCGTTATAACATCAACGCCGTATACGTGCATTCTCGCAAAAGAGTAAGCTGGACACTCGAGGAGGAAATGTTCCGTTGTATCGTCGCTCTCGTCGCAAGCAGTACACATGGGGTCGTCAATAATTCTCAGTCTGAGCAGGTGTAGGCCACATGAGTTATGCCCTGTGAGGACACCAACCATACTACCACATTCCTTTCTGCTCAATTTGAGAAGAAAAGCAGCGGTTCGTCCACTTGGTCCCTCAACAAGGTTTCTGGTCTGCCGCATTCCGGGAAGAAGCCGCCATCTCTCAATGTGTGATTTACTCACCCACTCAGCAATGGAAGCCCTAACAGAGGCAACCGGCACACCGAAAACTGGTTCAGGTCCGACCATGGCTGACTCCGATCTAGCCTTTGCTAATGCATCAGCTATTTCGTTGCCATTTACACCCTGGTGGCCTGGAACCCATATGAGCTTTAAGTCATTGAATCTGCCAACAGAATTCAACCGTTCTTTACATTCACGTACCATCTTCGAAAAGACGATTGGATTATCTAGGGATTGTATAGCGGCCTGACTGTCGCTGCAAATGCAGATCATCCTGCCTCTCCATCTTTCCTCTATAATCCATTCTACTGCCTTAAGGATCACTAAACTTCAGCTTGAAATACCGAAGAATGTTTTCCTAGGGCGAAAGAGTACCTGATATCTTCATTCTGCAGGTACATTCCAGCTCCCGACCCGTCTTCAGTCATTGAGCCGTCCGTATAGAATATATCAGCGAATCCGCTAAGCAGTGCGGAATGGTTTTCCCACTCCTTCCTACTCGGGATCTCCACCTGATATTTCCTTTTGAGCATACAGGTCGAAGTCATATCGAAGATGGGGTTCCCAGACAATCTTCTTCTACCAGCTCTCAAGAATCTTGTGAGCTATTTAGACAATCCACTGCTACCAACTCTCAAGAATCTTGTGAGCTATTTGCACAATACTTTTCGTCTATGTATTCTTCCCCTTCATCTTCATTCGTTCCTCACAGCTTTGAAATTTCCCCCACCGATATTCCTCTTCTCTCTATAGCTCCCTCAGTTATTGAGCATCATCTTGGAGCACTAGACCGTAGTGTGAAGGGTGGTCCCGATGGCCTCCCAAACTTATTCTTAAAGCCACTTTCGTCTTCCCTGTGTATTCCTCTCTTCATTCTCTTCAACAAAAGCCTTTCTGAAGGAATATTTCCATCATTATGGAAGCAAGCCTCTATCGTTCCCATCCATAAGAAAGGTGATACAGCTGTAGTCACAAATTATCGTCCTGTTTCAATGTTGTCTTGTTTCTCTAAAATATTCGAACGCGTCATACATGATCATTTATATGAAAATATAAGTCACCTCATTCTCCGTGAACAGCATGGTTTCTTCAAAGGCCGATCTACTGCTGCTAATCTTTTAGAATTCACAAATACAGTGGCAAAAACGCTTAATTGTAGAAGGCAGTTGGATGTTGTCTACACTGATTTCTCCAAAGCCTTTGATTCAGTTGATCATAGCTTGCTTTTGTCAAAATTGCAAGGCTGTGGCGTCGGTGATACTCTATTGGAGTGGTTTGCGTCCTATCTTGCTGAACGCAGTTCTCGTGTAGTTCTTAATGGATGTTCGTCTACTGCATTCTTTCCGTTCTCTGGAGTTCCCCAAGGCTCAACACTTGGCCCACTCCTTTTCATAATCTTTGTTAATGACCTACCCCTAAACTTCCACTCTTCATTCCTTTTCTACGCTGATGACCTCAAAATCTACAGGGAGATATCTTCAAGAAGTGACTGTATCCTATTACAGTCTGATCTTAATGAACTAACCCTATGGTGCTCATATAATCGCCTTCCGCTTAATGTAAGCAAATGCCATAAAATGACCTTTACACTAAAACATGCAGTTATACCCTTCGATTACACTCTGAACTCCACCCTTCTCATCGAAGTATCCCAGATTCGTGATCTAGGTGTAACTTTCGACCGAAGACTTAAATTTGATATTCACTTCCAAAACATTATTTGCACTGCATCTAGATTGTCTGGTTTCATTTTGAGATCCGCTTATATGTTTTCCAATATTCAAACGTGCGTCCAGCTCTATCTGACACTTGTTCGCAGCGGATTGGAATGCTGTTCTTCTATTTGGTCCCCTCATTATAGTTGTCACATTGAATCTCTTGAGTCTGTTCAGCGTCGATTCACCCGGTCACTTCTCTTCAAATATAACCTACCCTACTGCTCCTACAGTGAACGTTTATCCTTACTCAATATTCCCTCACTAAATCAGCACAGATTGTATCTTGACGAGTGTATTCTCTTTAAGGTTTTTAACGGTATTATGAACTCTACCTTACATCTTAACCTTGAGTTTCGCTCTACCTCGCGGCCGAGTAGGTCTGTCTCTATATTCGCGCCAGCTGCGGCTTCAACTAACGTCTACTTTTATTCGCCACTGGTTCGACTACAAAGGAATCATGATAGGCTCCAGGTTGGTTCTCTGTCCACATCTTTTTTAGATTTCAAAATCTTAGTCAAGTCATTAATTTTCACAGGCTAATGTTCATCTTAACTTAATTTCTTTTAACTTTAACTATTAACACAATAATTTTCTACCTGTGTTTTTCTATTACTTTCTTTCTTCTTTTTTCTTTTTATAAAATTTTTTCTTTTTTCCTTTCTCGCTCCCGTTTGTTTTTTTTTTGTTTTATTTAACAGATTGTGTAATTGGGTTTCTTAAATCTGTACAGTGTGTCCGAATGAATAAATAAATCTTCGAGCCATTTCTCCATGACCCGTGCAATGTTCTTTTCTCCACAGGCCTGTCTATGTGTAGCTCTCATTGCTTCTGCCCGAACAACAATGTCAAGCGGTGGCAGATTGAGCAGTGCATCGAGTGCCGCACCCGATGCAGACTGTCCTCTGTAGTTAAGCGAGACTAGCTCTAATGTATGCACATTTAGACTTATTCTACCAAACCACTGATGCATAGATTAGGATGGATCTTATAATGGCTGTATATTGCCAATATACCATTGAAGGCCTAAGACCCCATGTTCTTCCAAAAGCTCTCTGGCACTGCCAGAATGTTACTAGCGCACGGTTCGCCTTTGTATCTACATGTTCCCTCCAGAGAAGCTTGCTATCCAGGATAACTCCAAGATACTTAACTTTCTCCGAGAGCTGAATAGTTTTACCCTTCAGCATTGGTAACAATAAACCTTAAGTCTTTCTTTTCCTAGTAAACAAAACTAGAGCGGTTTTGCTAGGACTCACAGAAAGTCCGTGTCTTTCGCACCAGCCCATAGGACTCTGCATTTTATCGCAGCTGTGGTGCTGCAGGATGGTTCTCGTAACCGTGGTCAATTCATCATCATCAATGGCGCTGCAGCCCAAATCGGGCCATAGTCTCCGTGATCAATTACTTAAATGAATTTCATGTGAAATAAAGCTCTAAGCATTGGCTTAATCGCGCCGAATAGCAGCCGCACAGGAAACCTTCTCGTAACTATGTAATAAGTGATTGCGATGATTAAACAAACGTACACTTATGGCGCCATTAATAATGCAGATAGAAGTGTAGCTTACGGGCTACTGAAACCACAACCTTATCGAAGTAGTAGCTATATTGAGTGGTTGGCTAGAACAAACAATGCTTTTTCTATAGACACATATGAGTAATAAATGAATCGGAATGCACTAAGACGGCATGCTACAATAAAACCGAGGTGGTTTTTATAAGTATCCGGAAGCTTTATCAGTACGACGATTTTGACCACTTTGACTTCTGTGGTCAAGGCTGGAGGGAATAGATAGTGCTGATATTTTGACATGGACAGGAATCAGGGATGCATGTCTGTCAACAAGTTAGAATCGGAACTTAGTTTCGAAATTTCGGTACCAAGTCACATCGAATTGCGAAGGTTCGAAAATCAAACAAAGCAAAGAACGTCGGATAAATTCAACTGCCCAGGGCTGAAAATTTACGCGCTTGTACATTGTTCAATTAAAAGTTCAAGGCTTGAGAACATCATGGCTACAATGCTACTGACCGGCTAATTCAATTAAAAAATTTAAGACGAAACTAAAAGAGGCAGCGTTCCCAATTAGTTCCGGTGGAGGTGTATCTAAAATTAGTTGTTAGTTTCAGCCGCAACTGGTACAAGTGAGCTGAAATTAATGGCACAATAAAGCAATTTTCCAATTGGTCGATTAGGTGAACGACCAGGCCGATTACATTTCGGTTATCTCCACTTCAGTCCCGTATCGCGGCGACCTTTAAATTTGGGTCATAAAAACAAGCACAGAAAACGTAAAAGCGGACTCACCATTAATCTGAAGATCGATGAAACCGGGCGCGATTAATGCGTTTTTGCAGTCGATCTGTACATCAGCTTGGACCTGTTCATCGAAGAAAACCCGCTCGGGGTTAATGACTTTGCCGTCACGGACCCAAATATCGTCAACAACGATTTCGTGATTACGCACCAGACGACAATTTTGGAATTGAACAATTTGTGGCGGTTTCATTGTTGCAACTATTTTTAAAATTGTTTCGAGAAGTAGGCGGCTTTCATGGATTTCTTTTCATTTATCACGGCAAATTTCGAGTCGAACAATACAAAAAAACAATGCACTTGAACAGGGGGTTCCCCCGAAGATCCGATCCTGAGAACTAAAAACACAACACCGTAAAGCCTTGACGGCTATCAGCTGACTGAAATGTCGACAATCGCCATTCACCAATCAACGCAAGAAGATTGCTGAGTGCTGCCATATGGACGGGATGTGAAGTACCTTGCAAAAGGCCTTTTGCTGCTGTCAACTGTCAGCAGAACGATTGAACCGATTTGATGGACGGATGTTGTACAGTGCAGAAAACCGTTGAAGAGGAAATAAAAATATTATTAAATTTCATGAATACGAACTGAAATAGAGTCGAGGGAAATACAAAGGAGAACTAAATAATAAGGAAATTTAGCCGTGTGTATACTAGGCTAGTGTAAGTCTGGATAAAACTGAACTGATACATTCACCCCCTAAATAGCCACAAACTACACGTCGCAGCGCAAAGCATCTGGGTTTTCACAGAACTTAGCTGGAAACACAAAATAGAGCAACGAATGAAGAATGCCGAAGCCGAAATACCTTAAACTCGATCAAGGCATTATTTTGCGTACACTCAAAGAAAGGTGATTGGTTAAAGGAAAAAAGAATAATTGTTAATTAACAATTTCTCAATTTTAGTTGAATCAAACAATGTCTTCTTTGATTTTAACCATTTCACAAATGTTAATCTAAATAGGTAAAACTTGTTAATAGACATATGAAGCAATTAATATGAACATTGTTGTGTTACCAACGAAACTTGTTGAATTACATTACATATTGTTGACCAACAATACAAAAATGTGATTTGGAACATGAAACCGTATGAAAATACCAAGCATTGTAATGGAAACTTGAGATTCAACCCAAAATATGGTTTGTTTTTACTATTAAATGGTATTTTCTAAGAAAACTGTTTCCGATCGCAAAAATGAACTGCGCAGTAGTTTACATTGAAGTAGTGTGACAAGAAAAGTTCAAGTACCGTGGTTGTGATCTGCGAATAGAGTTTGAAAAATTGTTATATTACCATCGCACAAAAATGGAAGCTATTGAAATTTTGGTAATAAATCTTCCTAATTTGAACGACAGTGTATTAAGTGAAGCTCTAGACGCTAGTGAAAGTTTAGTGCTGGATGTAAATGTAATAAATACCGAACAGCATTTTGAGCCAGAATCAGAATTAAAGGAACTGTTAAAAAATTGGGGTTTTGAACAACTGTTTTTCATACTTTTTAGGTCAGTAATATTTCTTTAAAAAAAACTAAGCATATTTTTATACTGCGGTTTTATTTCAGTGCATAGTATTACGATAGATCAACTTAAAGATATAGCAGAGGTAGACTTGAGTGTATTATTTAAAAATTATAGAATTGGAAGCAAAATTGAGTTTCGTAAGAAACTTCTGGCTTAGAGGGTTAAACAGGCAAGTTTTATGGTAATTAATATTCAATTAATTACATGCAATTAAAAAAATACTCTTTAGAATTATAGTGCCCCTCAAACGTGTGATACAGATTCCACAAACACAGAATTTTATTTATATATCAAACATTGGTTAGAAGAGAACAATTCAACTTCTTCTTACTCCGCAATATCATCATTTTGCCAGTCCTGCAAAAGCTAATGATTTTGTACGCCTGTCTTTAAGAATTATTTGAGGAAATTTAAAATTTTTTAAAAACTTATATATGACTTAATTACAACCGTGGAAAGCTTTCCTGGAGGCCAGTATGTCCTGTCTCGTCAACGAGAAAATAAGAAGCTCGATGATGCGGCTAGAAAGATTTTGGTAGATGCCATAGTTACATGGTATATACAAAACGAAACAAAAATCACCCGTGAACTATTTGAAAAAATTTCCCTAGAAATCGAGAAATTGTTCAAGGACAATAAAGTAGGTAAACCACATATTTATTATTTTTTTTTCTAATAATATCTACAAAATATAGTACATTTATTATAAACGGAGTGAACCCAAATAGAATCCGTCTGGACGTTTGTATGACACGTACTATAACAGTACAAAAAGATTGTCAAAACTTGGACTTGGTTCCAATCGAAGAATTTGAAACCCCTTTACAACCACTAAAGCACCCACTGTTTGTTCTACAGAAAGTGATCTTGTTAGTGAAGAAGGTAAAATTTATTAGGCTATTGTTCTTAATTAAAGCTCACAGTTTTAAATTGAATTTATTTAGATCTTGAAAATATTATTTCTTGGCTGAAAGTTAATAGCTGTACTTGGTAAGAAGTTCAAATCAAGTGGCGGAAAACCAACATACCACGAAGAAATTTTATATTGAACGAAAATGGTACTTTCGTTTTGCAACAGTGGCCTCTATTTAAGCATTCTCAAGGATACAATTTGGTAATGACTTCATTTTTAGTAATATTTAGCAAAACTTCCAATAAATTTTTTTTTCAGATTGATATAGACTTTTCAAATCTCTATAGAGAAAAAGGATATGGACTTTTTCCGAAATGGGAGCATTTTCAATCAAAAATAATACCAAATTTCAATAAAAAAATTAAAGATAAGCAAAAACCTCGACCTTTTGCTGAAACTTAATTCCATTGATGCAGAAAACAATGGTATTTCACACTAAATATGGAGTAATTTAATCCAATATTTTTAACTTTTCTTCACCAGCCGCAGGTCACGTAATAGTTGGTCTACTTTAGAGTCGCTTTGATTCCTCCAAATATTAAACATCACGTAAGGAAAGACAACGGAAAGAGAGTTATTCTTATACTATTGTATAAGACCGAAATATTTTTGAGAATACATTTTTTTTTAATAATAAGTTTTCTTAGTAATAAGTTGTAATAATAAGTTTTGTTTCCTGAATTCTGAAACCTTAAATAAATAACACATTATGCTTGATAAAATTTCTTGTTTTATTTGTAGTGAAATAATAATCTTTGCCAAGAACTATTTTATAATTTAGGTATAATACTAGCAACGAATGTCTCAAAATAAAAGATTTTGCGAAGCCAACGAAAAATTGTTAGTCAATAGATAAATTGTTATCATGAATTGTTGAGTAACCATTTATTCAGATATAGTACAGTTATATAGTTGATCAACAGTTATTATTGTTAACTGACAATTTACCGTTTAATGTACCATACTTTTTGTTAAAATACAATTACCTTCGTTAATTTAACAATTAACTTTCAACCATTTTCAATTGGTTAAATTTACCATATTTCTTGATAGGCTCATTTTCATAAGTGAATTTTGTTTGATTTTACCAACTTTTTCTTTCTTTGAGTGTATGTGTACAGATATAATATGCCCCATCTTTTATTCAGTAGACTCGACTTATAATTCTATATACAAAAAACAATTTTACTTTATTATTTTAATAATAAATTATTGTTGTCGATCTTAAAAAAAAAAAATTTGCTATCCTGAAAAATTTTTTTTCCACGTTTCATGACTAATAAACACCAAAAAAGCTAAAAAAATATTCACACCGTCTGTACGCCTCCACCGGCCGTCCGCCGTACGCAAAATGTTTGGAAGCTTATAGCTCTCAAACCCTTTGAGCTATTAAATTGTTTTTTTATATTGGTAGACTGCGTAGACCCCTTCAATTGGACACCTTTTGAGTGTTGGAGGTGTGAGGCTGGAGGTGGGAGAAGCGTTTTAGACGAAAAATTTTGGTTTCTAGATCTCAGCAACCGCTTATGGTACGAGGCTAAAACTTGAAATTTACATAGAGCATAGATAGTGGACCCATAGTGGTTTGGGTGAAGTGATGTGGGAGTGGGGGCGTAATGCGTCCGAAACGCTCGAAAGACGAGATCGAGATATTCTAAAATACATATCTCCTAAACGGTTTATGTCACGAAATTAAAACTTTATTATCATCTGTAGTATACTAGGAAAATAGATTCGAAACAAATTTTAGAGTGGGGGCAGTGGCGTACAGATGTGGGAGGTGAAAAACTTGACGTTTTGTATCCAAACGGATTAAGGTTTTCATGAAAACAAACGCAAATAGAAGATTTTCATGACCTTGACTCAAATGGTATAGGGTTTTCAAACGACCATCAATAAACCGGAACTTACGCACTTTTTCTGAGACTATTCGATTACGGTTTGTAAACACATTTACATACCAACAAAACCTAATCGAAGACAGTCACACCACACTTGATGTCGTCTGTGACTAAAATGGTATAGGGTTTGTAAGGTCGCGTGCAGTTTAATTGCGTTCGCAAAGCCTATACTATTTCGGTCACTTTTTGTACCTACTCAAATGGTATAGGGTTTGTAAAGGTTTTGAGCAAACAAAACCTAATCAAAGACAGTCCTGTCTCACATCGTGTCTCGTGGCCAGGCACAAAGTAGGACAAAGTTTGTCCTATTCGGAGAAAGGAATACTCTTCGTATCCTAATTGGTGTACTGACGGGCCATTGCCTGATCGGGCGGCACGCCAGAAGGCTAGGTGTTGCGGACGTTGCAGATCTGTGCCGCAGCTGTAGTGATGCCAAGGAAAGTATGCTTTGCGAATGCCTGGTCTGGCTTGGAGATGGGAACGTACTTTAGGTACGCGCTTCGCCATGGACTTGGATGAATTCGCAAACATTAAGACAAGCTGCTGCAGTTTGTTAGGCCGGCGCGGTGGTTTACCTAAGATGTGGTCTTGGGCACACGGGTACGTCTTTTCCACAACGGACCCATTGGTGGACTATGTGCTTGGTCGCTTAGCGACCACCCTTCTTACCTAATACCATGGATACACAGCTAGTATACAAACCATGGTATTGAAATCCTAGTATTGAAACTAGCTGCACATGATACACTGCACATATGGAATGATTTGACAGTATCTGATATAAGCAAGCAATGACATTTAGTTGCGATACTCGCCACACAATAGGGGAATGGCACAACTAGCAGTAAAATGCATGGTATACTACGTAAAATTATCGCATTTGCATACCATGAAACAGGTTCAATACTAGATATATACCAGTTCGTTTATCTCGTATATGCTTAGTATTGGATGATACACTGCTGGTATTGACGATATTATGATATCAATACCAGCAGTGTATCCATGGTATAACCTAAGCTCTAAGCACCTTTTACCTACTGAACTATACAAATAAAATCACCTCGAGTAGTGCCGTCAGACTTGAAGAAACTGGTTGCTGGACTACTAAAAATTAGCGGCAACTTTTATCATTTTATACAAGTGCCAACTTTCCAGCACTAATCATTCCTAAGATAATATCGAGATTTCTTTCGTCATTGCAGCCTTCAAGGTTTCCACAATGTACTCGTAAGAGCTGTACGTTCACCGTAGATACGATCTGCTTTTAATTGAAATATTTTTATTGTTCAGTAACATTACTCCAAAGCGACAGTTATCATTTCTGTAGTTTTAAGTGATAAGCACTTGCATTTATCCACATGTCCAGGATGATGAATGAAGCTCATGAAAAGAATTCATTGTAACCTTCAATTACAATCCAGTCTTTATTTGAATCGTCCTTGAGCAAAGAACTCATTCAATTTTTCTTTCATCTACCATCATACAGTGTTTGGTGTTTGGAAGAGCATTGCACAAGCTGCTTTTCATCCTTCGTCCTTAAGATGTCATACAGGGAGCCTGAACCTGTACCGTTGGTACCGACTACACTCATTAACTCGAAAACTTCCAGGACATTCCAACCTGAGTTGGCGCACCCCGTGCGAACGTATAGGAAAAAGTTCCTTTCCCACGGACAACTCCTTCAGTTTAACACAAGGGACCTAGCCATTAATCTTAATTATATTTCTGTGAAAACTTAACTCGAATTAATGTCAACAGCAGTCATTGGTTTCGTTAAACTACAAAAGCGGAAAGTAAGCAAAAAAATAAAAAGAAATAAGAAAAAGGAACGGTTCTTCTTGTGTCGCTGAAGAAAATGGCAGACGAAAAGTTTCAGCATCTGTTCAGCAGAGGGCACGATGTCGCAGCGTGCCCCCTTCTTCTTCTTCTTCTTCGTGCCGAGAACATTTGTAATAAACTTCCACGTACCAATAATTTATCCTTGCCATAGAGCGTCGAGTAGTTGAAGTAGAGGTACTACACTCTCCCGTGCCTGTCGCTCGCTAAGAAACTCTGCAATCTTTGGGCGATGGGAACCGGTACGAGTGCGACCTATCCTTTTTCCTTTCCACTCAACGACACATAAACTTCGTTTTATTTTATTTTATATTTTCACCTTTTCTTCTAATTTAATGAACGTGTTCCACACGCTTATGAATCGGTCACATTTCTCTCCTTCTCTTCATCACGCTTTTGGCGAACTTTTCACGGTGAAACCTCTGCATCTTCATCCCCACTACTCAAACTACTCTCAGAGTAATTCCAATTTATACCGGCACAAAGGTTGGTTTTTATTTAATTACGGTAATTTCTTTGATATGTTAATTATTATATCCTTCAGGTTGTTTCCCCAGTGACTGTGTATGTGTAGGTGTTTTATGGGCGAAGGAACCCAACGAACGAGCGTAGAACAACCGACAATTTGCCCACAAAGCTTATATCTCCTGGCTAAGATAACACCTGAAGAAGGAGGGTGACGCAGTACTGAGTATTATGTCAAGGTGTTACGGATGTTTGTGGAATGATGAAGTTTGGAGTTCAATTAGTAAGGTGAGTTCTTTGCGGTAAGATGCCTTCGAAATCCCACGTGGCGACACGGAATAAGAAGCAAATCGTTGATAGACTATCAACTCAACTTTAACTTTATCGTGACCGTAAGTTTTTATTTATAGATGTTTGATGGTTCCGTAAAATTTCAAATTTACGTTTGGTGCTTGTCGAAGAGCAACGAAAATTAAAAAAAAATTTTCGAAGAGGCAACTGAAAAATCGAGGACTGGAAGACCAAAAGCCGAGGACGACAAAATATCATCGGTATCACTCACTGTTGGTTATGAACATCCTATAAAATATTGACGAACATAATCAAACGGGACCGTCGTTTACGGATAATATCATCGGGTACTACAAAGGAGTCTACAGATTGAGGTGATGATGATGATGAAGAATGTGCTGGCCGAAACTTGATAGGAGGAACTGTCTGTAATATTGTCTGTGAGCAGGAACGCATGATATTATTTTTTTTTTAATGAGGAGTAACAGCATCGAAAGACTAAGTCAGTGCGGGACTTTAACCCGCTAAACATCTCCTCAGTCGTACGGATGGATCCCCCTGGAACCACCGCCAGGTATTTCGTCGGGAGGCCGTCATAGCAATATTGCTAAAACCGTCAGTTATTGTCTGTCTAGTCAGTCGTCTTCTGTTCTGCGTCGCGTTGCATGCTTCTCATTCGCTTAAAGCGGCGAAGTGTCGACATAATCCGTGCTGCTGCAGTCTGGAAATCTTGCCACTTGATGGTTGTGTCACAAATGTGTCTTAAGACGTTTTCGGCGATCGGAGCTTCACCTCCGCAACTTCGGCTCGATCGGCGTCGAAGTACAGGCAGTGAAGTAAGATATGCTGCGCGTCCTCAATCTCGTGAGGGCAGTTGGGACAGAACGGGTCTTCCTCATGCATGAAGCGGTGAAGATACTGCTTAAAACAACCATGTCCGCTGAGCACAACTCATAGGAGTCTTAACGGGATATTGTCCTTTTGGAAGATATGGAGAAAGACTGGGAATACCCATGGCTGATCTGTGTCGCTGTGGTGATAAAAATGTAGAACCAACACTGGAACATCTAGTGTATGGTTGTGAAAGCCTGGATCGTACCAGAAATCGGTATTTGAGGAAATTCTTCTTGACCGATTTATCAGAACTTGCAATGATATCTTTATGGAGAACTACTCTGTTCATAAGGAAGAGCAATATTTGGAATCAATAGTTAAGAGTCCGGTTTTTATACGAGGGGAATACAATGGATCCTTTCCTTAGTGATCTCTCGTGATGGGCTGTGCTACAGTTCAATCCTCTAAACATAACCTAACCTAATTTCTTATGGAATTCATACCATGGCTGGATCCTGATTGTGAGCTGCTCCTTCATTTGAATTAAGCATACATAAGATTCCTTCACTTTTCCAAGCCGGTTTAACCACTTAGTAAAGTATGTATACTTTACTTGTTGCTACGCGGATGCTTCTACTCCTCAAGCCGGTTCTTTATTTAAGGTGTTCTTTCAGTTTCCCCATGCCGATTCGACTTCTTGATGAAGTTTAACACTTGACTAGTTCAGATCTATGAGCTCCTTATGGACTTAAGACCTAATGTGATCGGTCGTGTTCGAGCAAAAACTGAGCATTCTTACTGAAAGTGCTGTACGTACTCTTTCTCTTTACAGCATTGATTACATTTGTCAGAATTTAAGATTTCCATCCTCCATAGATTGACCCAGTGACCCTAATGCCAACTATGTTAACCGTTAGCGAGATCCCTTTTAGTTCCGCCAAAATCTGGCCCATATAGAATGTGTTTTCATTTAGTTCATGCGTTGTTTTTAAATCCTTGGCTCTCGAAACATTATTTTGTCTACCTTCACTTACGCACGCCACTGCTTCTCCAAGAAATCCATTTCCGGAATGCTCTTTGAGGTTCTTTTTCGCATAGTTTCAACTTTCTAGTTGTTCCTGATATTCTCAAATTTTTAACTTTAATCCCTCTCTCGAGATATTTTTCTAATCTGCGGTTATTCCGTGCTGGTCCGTCCTGCGTATAACTTTTGATGTAGTATCTTATTATTGGAACCTCTGTAGTACCTATCGTACAGTGGATGCGGTTAATCAACTTAGTATTGTGCGATTAAAAATCACTCATAAAGTTCACTAAACTACTTCAGCAAACGGATTTTATCCTTTATGTGAACAATGTAAAATGTAAATTCTTATCCAACTTATCCAATCATTTTGTTCTATGATAAATTTAATATTCCTTTCGATTGCAACTCAATACAACAACTTTGCAGCTCTTTTAGTTATCCAAACTGTGGATGCAATCCTATTAGAATCTCTTTTCAATTTAATCAAATACAAACTCGATCTGTAACGCATAGTAATTTCAAATATTCTTGAGACTATCATCCCCGTACCAACAACACCACATATTTGTATTGACTGTGTGTGTGTACGTACGAGTACCTATGGCTTGTACCTTGTACTTCACCACGTATAGGTACAGGTATGTTCCCAGGAAAGAAAATGTTGTTGCAGAGACTCAACAGAAAGTAAATTGGTAAATACATTTCAATATACTCGTAGTCAGGCAGATAGTTAAAGAGAATTTCAAATTTCGAATTTTGTCTTCTATTTGAGGAAATGTTGAAGACGACAATTTGAACAACGCAGCTACAAACGCTAAGTATGTTTATATGCGTTCATTAAAATCTCAAGTAGCTACTTACAAAGACACAACAGATAATTTTATTCTTTTTATTTTCGCACAAAATTTAGGGCTTGAACATTTGAAGCCGCCCTCCTAATGGGCCTCAGGAATAGGGTGTAAACGTAAAACGTATAAATTAGTTGGCTGTTATTGCTGCTAGTAATTTAGCAAGCTGAGAGTTCGCTTCTAATTCATTCTGTAGACCAAAGTAAAATAGTATCATACAGGGTCTTAAATATTAAGTCTGTTTTTTGAAGGGGTTTAACATTAGTTAACGCTATTCCAGTCCAGTGTCTATAAGGGATTTCATAAAAATGTTTTTTTATTGACTCTAGCATTGCACATGATAAAAAATTTCCATGCTGAAAGGCAATGGCAAAATGTAGGGAATATCAGGTATTAATGAGGAAAAAAGTACCAAGCATTGTTCCTCTTTAATTATTACTAACAAATTACCATACACATACCCAACAAACAGTAGGACAAATTAACGGAAATTGAATGAGCGTAGCAAACTTGCGAGTACATTTCAACCCGCCTCAAAACATTTCTTTTAACAATATTCTGCTGGAAAAGCTTGATGTAAGACCATACCATACCATAAGTTTCAACTTTACTCCATAAGCTAGAAATTAAAAAATAAAATATATGTTCAAGGTTTTGATTCGAAATCTCACCAAAGTGTAGAACCGGAAAAGTCGCACAATCGAAAGTGTTGGTGTACACTCAGAAAAAAAAATTGTTGATTTCAATCATTTTTTAACTGTTTTTCTAGTTAAAACACAGCTTACCAGAAAAATAGTGATAATTGTAGTTAAATTAACTAGAAAAATAGTCTATGTTCATTCTTACAATAATATAGTACAATTTTCTTATAAATTGTTGTTTTGACTATAATATGGTAGGAAGTATCTTGATCTTATTTTTTACTTTTATACCAGAAATATTTACCAAAAATAATAGTAATAATAGTACATAGCGAGAATAGTAGTATTTTACTATTTTTATCTTTATAATAGTATATTATAGGATAAATTTATACATACTTACATACTCTTTTTTAACGAGACCGACTTACGAAATAATATTAAATAATAATGAAGTTAAATACTTCAATCTAATAATGTTTCTGTTTTCACAAGTACTATTATTCTAATAAGTATATGTATAATACTTTCATCAAAACGAAGTATTTCACACGGAAATGTAATAAAATATTTTTTCTTTTCTTGAAAGTACTTTCCAGTTCAAATATTATTTTAGGGAAATATATCAAAATTACGTACATATGTTGGTTTACAATTTCAAAAATAGTCGGAGAAATTTTAATTATCGCTAATTAATAGAAAAATCTCTTGATAAATGTCCAAACTAACTCTGATTCCAATGTATAATATAACACCTTATGAATTTTAAAGCATGTATCATGCAGTACAAAGTTAGGAAATTAATAAATTACATTTTCCACCACTACGAAAAATACTTGAATATTTGTTAGTGAGGTTCCTACAGTTATAATAAATGGTTTACACCCATGTTTTTGTGAAAAGAAGCTCTACTTCAAATTTTTGGTAAGACGTCCCTTTCAGTGTTGATGTGAATAAGATTTCTTAAGATGCCGCAATACTCGGGAGCCAGAAACAATTTTTTTCCATCCTTTCATAATATTATTCTATATTTTGGATGCAATATGCAATGTAATAGCAAAGCGATAATTGTATCTCGAGAGTCTGTAAAAGAAAAAATTATAAGTGAAGTGCGATAGTTTTGTAAACAAAATTTACCTTCGGATAAATTTTCATCTATGGATAACCATAGGTTCTTCAGCAATAATATTTTTTTTCGTAGTTGTATCAAATACACTGATTTCTGTTGATTGTCCAACACTTTAAAGTAAACACAGACAAAAAATAAATGTATTCTTCTAAGTAGGTACAAGCTCCATTCTGATTGAAGGTGTCTCCGCAACTGAACCTTCAACATAATACTTAAACACAGCGGAAAGTGTTAGACCATTAATAGTATAGTTTTAACAGAATATATAGTTAACGTTTACCATATATTGATCAATTTTTTCTAAGAAATAGTTCTTGTTTAAAGAAAAGTATAAATCTCACTAGAAAATGGTTCAACTTGCATGAAAATAGTATGGTACCAGAAAATATTTCTATTTAACCAGAAAAAAAGTATATCTCAATCAAACGTTTTCTAAGAAAATTGTACTGATGATAGAGCAAATAATAATTTTTTATTAGTTTTCTAGTTGAATCTAAAACCTAACTATGTATATTCTAACTATTTCTTAACTAATTTTACAATTTTAAGAGAATTTCTAGTTAACTGTTAAAAATTTGACTCAACTAGAGAAATAGTTGCATTTTACTATAAATATTTCTCTCAGTGTATCGTGTCAACTATCCGAAACATCCTATTGCTGAGGATTTCTCAATATGTGCGATATAGAACCGAAATTCATTACCGCGAATTATAATTTTGTGAATTTTGCCATAGTACTTTAAGGTAAATGCACTGAATCTCACCCCAACCACTTCAGTAATTCTTAAATATTTCAATATTCTAAATAGTTTTATAGTTGCAAATATCGGATAATTAGCAGCTGTAAGGGTTCACAAGTTATCAAGGTTCTCCAAGTTCGTAAGGACGGTAAACAAATTTTTGACCCCACGTTGGGCATCCAATTGCCTGATCTTTAGTATGGCCGATGTTTAGTATATCAAACGTTAATAATCGCTTGCCCCTCGTTGGGCACCACTGTAACAAACGATTCCTCTCTCATCAGAATTTTAAATTTTCAAGGTTCTCAAAGTTCGTGAGGACGGCAAAAAAAAAATGTTGACCCTACGTTGGGCGCTCAAGCAGCCATCTTATACCCAGCGCGGGTTTTTCAAAATCTGCACAAACAGTAGATTCAGTATTAAATATTTTTTCTGTATTGAATCAAAGGCTGAAATCCAATTTCCCGATCTTTAGTATGGCCTGTGTTGTTATATGAAACGTTAATAATCGCTTGGGCGACACTGTAACAAACGATTCCTCTCTCACCGGAATTTTCAATTTTTCTAAATTGCTTAGTACTCAATGAAAAGTAGTCGATTAACAACTTTTTCAGTTGGTGATGCCAAAAATAACCACACTAGTTCGATTATGGAGACCCTCCACGCCATCATGTGCCTCTTTTTTTTTTTTTTTTTTTTTTTTTTTTTTTTTTTTTTTTTTTTTTTTTTATTTTTTTATTTTTTTTTATTAATCCTTTATGAAAACAAAAACAAAGTAGAAATTCACAAAAGCAACGCTTGTGCGTGAATACTATGGTATTAACAATAATTATAAAGATTTGGTGACATGAGTAAAGTATATAAACAAAATTATATAAACTGATAGAAATAGTTAATAATAATTAATAATTCAATTAAATTTAAATGCAAGCAAAACAGATGATCAAGATAGAACCCGGTTAGAGAATGCCGTGATTGAAAAACATTACATTTCATATAAAAAACAGAAAATTAGAAAAAAAACAGAAGTAATAGTAAGTATAAAGCATGTACTGATACAAACAATAATAACCGTTATGGAGTTAATTTATATTAATTTCATGGAAACTAGATTGGACATATTTTTTTAGTTGCAGTTTATAGTTAGTATGGTTCATGGTTTCTTTGACAATTTGTGGAAGAACATTATATAACTTGGGCCCTTGAATGCTAGCATGCTTCTGGTACATGGTAGTAGAGAACTTAGTGATAGCGAGAGGCATCATCAATTGTCCACGAGTTAGATAGTTAGAGGTCCGTACATTAAATTTCGTAATGTTAGCATACGTGAATTTCAGTAAGCAATAAGCGAAAATTTGTCGAGTAGTCATGACGTTAAAACTTGAAAACGCCGCAGTCGCCGAGAAGAATTTATTTTGGTTAATGCATAGTTTAACAGTCTTACTTAATAGCATGTTAAGAGGCTTAAGAGCAGATTGATAGGCAGATCCCCAAGTAATGATACCGTACTGGACAATCGACTGCACCAAAGCAAAATAAACCATTCTCATTATTGCTTTGTCCACGACTTTACGTAACATGAGTAATTTATAGATGGATTTTCTGATGCGTTTGCAAACGAAGTTAATGTGAACGTCCCACCTTAATTTGGCATCGATTGTTATCCCTAAGTACTTAATTTCAGTGACAGACTGCAGGGAAATATCTGCAATTTTTATTGGCGCAATGCCCGCTCTGACGTTATTGAACCCGAAACTTACATATTTTGTTTTATTTAAATTTAAGACAAGCTTATGATTTGCTATCCATTCTGAAACAATAGACAAACCCTGAGTCGCACTATCCAACAAAGTATGCACGTTCGCGTCACTAAACAGCAACACTGTATCATCAGCAAAAGCTACAATATGTCCTTTAAAAATGTTGTTTTCAAGTTTACACAAATCATTAACGTATATCAGAAAAAGAATCGGCCCCAGTACAGATCCCTGGGGAATTCCACACGTTAATGAAAGTGGCCTCTCAACCCAACTCCTCTTCAACGGTTTACGAAATAATTTTTTAGAAACTTCTTAATAAAACTTAATAATATGAGAGAAATAAACGTGTGTCCTAGTGACTACTTCGTAAAAGACATCATTCGACTGATTAAATTGTGAACCAAAAGTCGTGAGGCTTCGGTCCCCAAACCAAAATCCTACGCTCGTATCTACTTTAATGTTACATTTGATGATAATTTTTTTAAATTAAAATGTTGTAGCTTCAAGATACGATTAGATCATAGAACGCTCTTTTGATATTTCAGAAAAGTTTACAGTTTTGGTTGGTGCCATTTCGAATATTTCTTTTTCTGAAGTTAATCGATTTTTAAAATTATTCTTTGGTATATCTACACAATGTTAGTTGTGTTAAATTTTGTGATGTTTAACTACCTATTTGAAACTTATGCTAACACTATAAATAATTACCAATAAAATTAAGGGTACCTGAAGCGGTGGGAGCATGTATTCAGAGATTTCTTATTCAGTGGAATGATTTTGGCATGTACATGTCCCAGAGGACCTTATTATTTACACAATGTTACGCTGTTTGTAATTTCTTTTTAATTTTTTTTTTCATAATTTACTTTTCTGCGAAAGGCAAGCAAAACTCTGTTCAGAGTGGCCTGGTAAAATGAAAAAAAAAATGGAAAGTGTTAAAGTGGATAATCCTTGGCTCTCGAAAGTGGTGAAAAAAAATCCAAGGAATTTCATCACAACCTATCAACTTAAAAGCACTTCTTTGAACTCTGGCCAGAGTTATGTCAGCTTCTGTTGCCACGTAAGAAGGTTGTCCTGAACGGGTTATCCCGTGATCCCCTTAAGATTTTGTTGAACTCCCAGGTGGAATCCTCTGCATAGATTAGTGCCTGTCTGCTATGCCTGCCAGGAGCTCATAACGAAAAATTCTCGTAGGTGGGTATATGTAGTCTGAAATTCCATGAAAGCTCGTGCCGTGAAAAATTTTTTTTCTGAAATTTCGTTACAAATTTTATTTTACTGTGTTTATTGTGTTGTATTTTTATTTGGGAACATTCGATCTGTTGTGATCCACCATAAAAAATCATTTATTATGGTATATTTATTTACCACCCGATGTTTCTGTTTTGAAGGCCGTGAAGGCAATGAAAATTTCGAACATTCACTGATTTAGTCGTTGTTCAAATAGTATAAAATTCTGCCGACTTTGTGTACAAATTTATTATTTTTTGGGAAAAGTTGAATGTGGTTAAAGCCGGTAATTTGATACGCTCTAAGTTCACATATGTAGCGGAATTAGAAGATTAACATCCCTCTCCATAAAAAAGGAACGGACTCTGCGAGCTCTGTCAAAAATTTTAGTTGTAAAAAATGTCACTATGTTATATGTATTCTTATATTATACGTTTTCAACGTTCAACCAGTAGTGGTTCTTCAAAGCTGTACACAGGAAAGATATGGTAAATCCGAGAAAATATATTCAACTCGAACATGCGACAAACTATATTCAACCACTTTGAAACATCTTGAAAGTTGAATAAAAATACTGAAATTTATTTCTAATTCTGTTTATAAAGATATCGTACGAAAAATCGATTTAAATATTGTGAAAATAATTTGTTCAACCCCTTTGAACACTTATAATAATATCATTTTTCGTGTATACTATATTTTTATACTCTAGATGAAATCATATAGAGTACTATAAGTTTAATCCAGCCCGAAAGGTTTGTAACGCATAGAACCGAGCCTCGGACGAAAACAAGTTATATATTATTTTGTGTTCAGTTGTGGCCAGAAACCCCAAATCCGTTTGCTGTCCGTCCGTCCCTCCGTCTGTCCGTCCGTCCGTTTGTACGATAACTCAAGAACGCGTTAGCCTAGGAAGTTGAAATTTTGTCACCACCTGTAAAATGGAAAAAGTAAGGCTACGTTCGTTTATTGCTCCAATGCTTCAAGTTAGGAACTTGAAATTTTACATACTTAAAGTTTACAATGTTTAAAGCGAAAGTTCCGAATATGATGCAAATCGAAAGAGTCCTTCGTGTAGCAGCCTACAAAAAAGTCCTTCAAAAATTTATTTAAGTTACAGAATCCACTATAACTCTAGTACGAGTTAAGGCAAGGTATCAGTTCATGACGATAAAAAAATGCATTTTTTTTAATAATTTTTATAATTAACATATTGAGAATACGTGGACAAAAGGATATTTCGATATCGAATGTATTTCACGAGTTAAAGACCGATTTGTGGAACGGTGGAACAAACATTAAATACGATTTTTTATAACTTCAAACTTTAAACGCGTTTTTCTCGAAACCACCTTTTCCGGAGCGCGGTACGTTCTACAGCTTCAACGAATGAACCGATTTTAATGAATAAATGCTTAAAAGAAAGTAAACTAAATTTGGGGGGTTTCAACGTCGAGTTTTTTTTTTATTGCACATTTTTTTTTATTTGAGTTTTTAAGCCAAAAAAAGAGTGTTTTTGTTAAATACTCGTAGCTGCCATTTTAGTCTTTGGGCGTTTTTTCAAATTCGGAAAACGATAGGGCCCCGCAAATTTAACCTAGTTTCATAAAATTTTTGGATTTTTGGTTTCAGATCACTTGGCAAGGCTGTAGAAGGTACCGCGTGCATCAACTCACGCCGATCGCGGCCTTACGTCCTGGGAGCTGGAGCCGCCATTTTGCAATATTTTTTTATGAAAAAATTCACAATTATTCTTCACTTGTACCTCTATAAAACCCGCCAAAAGTTTTTTCCATATATATTTATTTTATATCCAAAAAAAATCCTGAAATTGATGCAGTTTTCGGGCCTTTTAACTGATACCTGGCCTTCAAGCATTGATTCAAAATTTTACAGGAATTGGTTTTATATCAAAAGAAAGACTGAGTTCATTAATCAGAGCCATCCGTCGACTCCTTCGGATAGCTGTCATACAAAAGTCCTTAAAACACGTGTTCACCAATATTGAACGATAACTTTAGAACGCTTTAAGTTACGACTTTGAAATTTTGTAAACGTTGATTTTATAATAGTTGCAGCTGAAAGTATTAATATGAAAAATATCCCATAAGTCCTTCATGTAGTTGCCATACAAAAATTCTGTACAAATGTCCTAACATAATTTATGGAACTCACTATAACTCAAGAAATCGTTTAACCATCCATCGAGTAGCCACTATACAAGGCTAGGATTTTTTAAAATAACCCTCGACTCCATTTAGAATCTGGATATTTGGTTGAATTTGCGACGCTAAGTTCATTAACGGGTACACTCATTCTACTCCTTCGGGTCCATACAAAAGTCATTGAAACATGCGTTCAAGAATATTAGACAATAACTTCAGAATGCTTAAAGCAACGACTAGGATTTTGTAAACGGATTTTGTAAACCCATCCTTTTCATTTTTGCAGAAAATTCTTCGTGTAGCTGGCATACAGAAATCCTGTAAACTCATTTTAACTCCAAAAAACGTTAAGTAAAAATTTTAAACGAATTAATTTTCTGTTAAAATAAAGTTCGGGTTTATTAGTCAGCGAAATTCCTCTTCTCGTTCAGGAAGCTTGGAATTTAAAATTTTGGATAACTTGATATTTCAATGGCTGAAAGAAATTAGTATGAAATAAATTGAGTTAGTCCTTCGAATAGCTGCTACAGAAACTTCCGTGAAAAATGTGTCCATTAATTTTTGAAAGGCACTATAATTAGACAACTTCTCCAGCTAGGAAGTCATAATTTTCTTCATACAAAAGTATTTAAAACACATGTCCAGTATTGGCCTATAACTTCTGAATGCTTTTAGATTGGAATTATTAGTTTAATCCAGCCCGAAAAGTTTGTAACGCATAGAACCGACCCTCGGACGAAAAAAAGTTATAAATTATTCTTTGTTTATTTGTTGCAAAAAATTCTAAATTCGCTTGACGTCCGTCCATCCGTCTGTCTGTCTGTCCGTGCACACGATAATTCAAGAACGCCTTGACCTGGGATCTTGAACTTTTGCATCTGGATGTTTGATCAAATTTGTAAGGCTTAAGTTTGTTAATGGACAAAATCGTCCTACTCCTTCGGGAGTGCCATACAAAAAGTGCTTAAAACACGTATACAAGAATATTGGCAAATAACTTCGGAACGCCTTAAGCCACGACTTTGAAATTTTGTACACATTGGTTTTACAATACTTTCAGTTTAAGGTATGAATATGAAAAAGTACCCATGAGTCCTTCGAGTAGCTATCGTACAAAAATCCTATAAGAATATCCTCACTCAATTCACGGAACTCGCTATAACTCAAGAAATCGCTCAACAAACAAGTCGAAATTTTTTAGAAATTAAAGATTAGATTTGAGGAAAAATTATGTTTGAGTTCATTCAGTTAATAAA
The DNA here is from genome assembly GCA_951812415.1 of Beris morrisii. Taxonomy (NCBI): domain Eukaryota; kingdom Metazoa; phylum Arthropoda; class Insecta; order Diptera; family Stratiomyidae; genus Beris; species Beris morrisii. The sequence continues at coordinate 156,087,073 of OX638310.1, forward strand.
ATTCCTTTACTCCTTTGAGTAGCTCCCATACAAAAAGTATATAAAATACATGATCAAGTGTATTGGTCGATAACTTTAGAACAGTTTAAGCTACGACTTTTAAATTTTCTATGTATTAATTTTCCAATAGTTGAAGCTAAATGTATGATTTTGAAGAAAATGCCATTAGTCCTTCGTGTGTCTACCATACAAATATCCTGTTAAAATGTTTTCACTTAATTTACAGAACTCACTATATACTCAAGTAATCGTTTAGCCATGAATTTTCAATTTTTACAAATTAGTTTTGAGTGAAAATGAAGTTCGATCTTACTAATCCTTTTATTCTTATTCAAGACACGTCTTCAACAATATTTTCCGATAACTTTTGAACGCTTCAAGATAGAAATTTGAAATTTTGTACACATTAATTTTTAAATGGTTCCAAGGAAAGTGATAACTATGTAACTGGACCTCCCATATGAATGTCATTGAAAAGGGAAATTTTTTAATTTAATTAATGTGTACAAAATTTCAAATTCCTAGGTTGAAGCGTTCAAAAGTGATCGGAAAGTATTGTTGAACACGTGCCTTACGAATTTTTTGTATGGAAGCTCCTGGACGGAGCTCGATTTTACTAGTCAGCGGAATCCTTCCGATTTTGCGGATTAATGTTATTTTCTTCATAAACACGCATTTAGCTCCAACTATTAAAAAATCAACACACAAAATTTCAAAGTTGTAGCTTAAACCGTTCAAAATTTAAAGCTAATATCCTTGAACACTTGTTTCAAGGACTTTTCGTATGGGAACTACCTGAAGGAGTGAAGGAATTTTACTCAATAATGAACTAAAACTTCATTTTCTTGAACGTTATTTTATTTTGACTACTGCAAATGTCCATTCCGCCCATTAACTCAGTATTGAAAAACGAACGAAATATTTCGTTGCGAAAAATGAGCGAAATATTCATTTTTTTATATGAAATTTGACAGTTCATTTCGTTTCGCTCGGAATACAGTACTAGGCTTAAGCCGTTCGTTCGTTTTTCAGTACTATGTTCATGGGCGGAATGGACATTTGCAGTAGTCACTAATAGATGGCGCTTGGTTTCGTTTAAGTTTTGTTTTCAAGGGTACGGTACCCTTGTATAAGAACCGAAATATTTGACAATTCAAAAGTTTTAACCGTTCGCTGTCAATTCAGTTCGTTTGTGCTTCGGAAATTTTGTGTGAGTTATATTTTGTTGTGTCGTGTGCCGGAATTGTAATTTCTAGCCAATATTTTATTTTTTTTTCAAATTTCGCGAGCTTTTATTTCACTGACATCTAGTAGCGAATTGTATAGTTTATTTCACTCTACTTCGAAGGTACCTTTTTCGTTCGTTTTCGTTTCGCCGAACACAGTACTATACTTTAGAAGATAAACAGAGTTCCACTCGAATTTCGCTGGAGTACCGATGCACCGGGCGAAGTGACGGACGCGGACAATAATTTCTTTTTTTTTCTTTTTGGGAGCGCTAGCATAAATTTGAAATTGAAATTAACAGCAAAAAAGGCAAGAAATTCTTCAGATCTTGAAACGATATTTTACTTTATTTTCTGCGAGACTTCTAACTTTATATCAGTACCGTCCGCTGAACGTGCTCACAAAATTTGCTCCAATGTGATAAGCGGTATTTTGTGATTCAGGTAATTATATTAAATTAATTAATTTTTACGCGCGGTACTTTCCAATAATTAGTAAACAGGATTAGCAATATGGGCAGCTTCAATTTGAGGCAATTCCAAAGTTAGGGAGATATAAACTCATTATTGTTTTGTGAATTTTTCTGAAAGTACCTAAAAAAAGTGAATCAACACTCCGATTATTTTCAACATATTTTAACCACATATTCAACTAGAATGTGGTTTAATAAGGGTTTTCTTTTTTGTGTAAACCAACGTACGTAATATTCTGGAGCAGATCGATAATATGGCTACAGCTTTTTGTAACAGCCAGCATGGGACATTGGACATGGAGAGTATAACAAGTGAAGAACTCTCTCTAATCATCACTTATTTAGAACGTAGTTCTATCGTTTCCATCTACAACATAGCAGCGCACTAGCAAGACAGCTGTTTCTTTCAGGATTACTTGATGGTATTCAAATCACTGTTCTGATGGGCCATTGATTCTTAGCATCCTTGAATAGAACTTTGAAGAGAACGGTTCGAATTATTTGCTTAACCATCGACTCGCTACAAATATGCAGTTCGAATTTAAATTAGAACTGCATATGGATGTATGTGCCATATGTTAAACTCCGAAATTATCTGATTTAAACTACCACTCGAATCGTAGCCGGATCGTTTTTCGTCTGAATGGAAACACTTAAATGAAACCATGGTCCACCCTGCCAGTCTCGCAGACCACATTGGCTAGATGCCAACCTTACTAAAAATCATTCAATATAATAATGCCAAATGCTATCCAAATATTTACTATTTGGGACAATTTTCTGGCCATCTTCGTCCATAGAGCGAAGGCGATTGTATTATTTTTTATCCCTGGTCAAATTGACGGGAGCTTTTCGAACGTAGCGTATTTTCCTGGGCACATGGTGTGCACTACGGAGGGATGGATTCCGAAATAAGGGTGCTTCGTATGCTCCCTACGATATTGGCTGGTTCCGGAGGAAAAGGACAGCCGGGACGTGGACTTGGGCAATTGAACGAAGACCAGAGTAACAATATTGTTAGCATTGGAATAAAACGGACCATTTATTTAGTTTCTCATCCATGTTCTCAGTTTTTTTTTCGCTTTTCACTTTGTTCTTATTTTGCTCCACATTTTTCAGCATCGTTTAGATTAATGACGCAAGGGTTGAAATGACCGTTGGCCTTTCATCGGACAGAAACTGGAATAGAGTCGAGAACTAAACGCAATGACCATCCAATGTGGAACGTCTCTGAACGTCGTAGTCAGCAAAGGAGCAAGGACCAGTGCGGATGGGGGTAGAAAACAATAAACGCTTTTTTATTTTCCATATGTACCTAAAGGTTTTTTATGAGTTTTCAGCTGGTTGTTGAATTATAAATGGAACACCGCAATTCCTAAAACTCGTCCTACTAACTCTCTCGTACGGTACGCTTTTTAAATATGTTTGTGCGTCATAAAGTAGAAATGGCCGTCGTTTCAGGACGATATTGTGCGAATGTTATCCGTAATGGGCTAAAAATGAAAGAGTACATATAACGACCCGAGGAACGTCTTCCTTATTTCGCCAGATCAACTACCCTACTAAATGCAGGGCGGACGTCTTCTGGTCTTTATATCGTTAAATCTCCGTAATTCAGTTCGCTCGTTCTGAATTTTATCTCGTTGCCATATTATAAGAATGTGTTGTGCTCATATTTCATGGTTTATTTGATTTGGATTATGCATTATTTTGACTTAAAGCTAGCACGTAGAGCATAGAGGACGCAGCACTGAAAGGACTTTATTAAAAAATACCAAACAAAATTTTATTATGCGACAAAGCAAAGGAGTCAGCAAGGATATCACCAAGTCGATGTGGAATTTGTACAATGTATTTTTACGCCAAAGAAGTTTAGAAATTCGAAAAAGAAACCGCATGAACATTTTGCTAATTTTTGAAATGTTTTTTTTTTTAAAATAGTTCCAGTTTTAGAGTTTACTATAAAAACTGTCTTTAAGTTTTCACTCAAAAAGTGGCGAATACAGAGGGTATCGGTAGTTTTTGCATATGTGACCCAAATGTTTGAACTCACTCCAAAAGTGTAACGAATACCACAGGTTTTGAAGTTTCTGGTGTAGGATACCGCCAACTGGAGTCAGCGTATTATAATATCTACTCCATTTTTTATTTCTATATATTTCTTGAATGCTTTTATATTCCCTCCTCTAGTCCAGCCCTGAGGGTTATCTCGAGAAACGAAGGCCTGTTCTTCAGTTCGATTAATGAACGCTTCACCAAAATTTACCACGTCTTTTAAGAGCTAAGCGCAATCACAAAAAATCTGCCAACAGTCTGGGCGCAACTTTATTATTTTATGGGTAGAAGTCCGAAACGTGCTTAATGATGAGATACGGTGTTGGGTACTATGCGACTGACAACATAAAAAATAACGTTCCAAATAGCCTCCTGGTTATAATTTAAGCTTTCTATTTATTATGGTTTTTGAGAAATAAAAATCAGAATGTTTTCCTTTCTACCCCCTTTCACCATCAACCCCAACACCCACACCATCAAAATTTTTTTCCTACTAGAAGTTTACCGACCCCAACTCCTGTAAAATTTTCAAGATCATATCTGATACGGTTTCTGAGATATAAAAATTAAATTTTTTGAGAAATTGCTATCCCCCCACTTTCGTGCTCCACCTCCCCCCTCAAAAAATTTAGTTTTGGTAGACTCCTCTTGTGATCCCATATACAGAAACTAAATTTTATCTTCCTGGTGTAATTGGTTCGGAAGATATTGTAATCCAAAGTTTTTTTTTTTTGCTTTTTTGGGGTTTACTAGTCCTAAAACGTGTAAATACAAAATTTCTGGGTAGCAAACTTTTTTGAAATTTCAGGTCGATCACAATACTTTATTATTAAAAAATAATAAAGTAAAATGTACGTGATTTCATCATTGCAGACAAGGCCGTAGCCAGAAAAAAATTTGGGGGGGAGGTCCGTGAAAAAACTATTATCCCCCTTAGATTTTTTAAATAAAAAACGGAGATATCTAGGAAGCACTATAAGCGATACAAGCCCTTACGTGTATGAGACAGGCTTATGAGAGTAAAATATTCGTGAGCAGCAACCAGCAAAATAAAAATTATGGGTATGTAATATAATAATGAAAATGCAAACTATTATATATATGTATGTAAATAAATATAATAGGAAAAAATATGCCAATGGTCTGGGCGGAACTTTATTATTTTTCGGGTCAATATTCGGGAGCGGTCAAAGTCGGAGTATATCATCAGTTGTTTGGAGACTATGACGTTTCTTGGAAAGTTCATTTTGTTCTTAAAATAAAAATATTTAAAATAGAGATTTTTAGCCGATTAAACATGTAGACATTCGAATTTCGGTATATTATGTTCACTAAAAGCCCATAGAAGTAAAAACGAATTTGCTGCCTCATCAGACTTAAGAGACATGATGAATTGTTAAAACGTACACAAACCGATTACATCCACTTGGGGGTTGAATTTCGAAAAAATTGTGAAAGCTGATTTCATAAGAAGCAATTTGTTATCTCATCAGACACCAGGAATTTTAAAAATTTGTGAAAATGTAAACTTGGTTTTTGAAATTCGAAAAATCGTGAAATTTCATATCTCATCAGAACTAATGGATGGCAAAATTGTTAAAACATATGCAAACCCTTGGGGATTGAATATCCAAAAATTTAAAAATGGGTTTGTATGCGATTATATAAAAAGTCTGTGGAAGTGAAAAGCGATCTAATATCTCATTGAAACCTAAAAAAAATGTCGCAGCAGTGAAAAGTATATACAACTCCCTTATACCGCTTAGGGTTGAATATCTAAAAATACTGAAATTGACTTTTTGGCGATTATATTGGAAGTCTTAGGAAGTCAAAATTAAGTCAAATCTAAGCAATATGTACATAGAAATTTTTGAAAACATGTGCAACCTCCTGGAGGATGAATATCCAAAATCCTGAAAGGAGTTAATAGATAAATATGAAGATAGCGCGAGAAAGTAAAAACCAATGACTTCTATCTCTATCTATGACTTCTACCCTCTTAAGGGTTGAAAAAGGAAAGAACTTAAAAACAGGTTTTAGGCGATTATTACGCAGGACCGTGAAAGTGAAAAGATATTCAATGTCTAATCAGACCTAAGGGATATAGCAGAATTCGTGAAAATGTATACAACCCCATTACACCACCTTAGGGGTCGAATATCAAAAATCTTGAAAATACTTTCTAGGCATTTATGTGACGAATCCGTAGAATAAACATTAATTTAATATTAAAGAAGACCTAAGAGGTATGATGAAATACGAGAAAATATATGCATTCCATTTATCTTTTATCATTTCTTTTGCCCCACTTGTACGCCAATGGATATTTTAATTTTTTTTAACTGAATTGCTTTACTACATACACCCACCAAGTTTCAACTTTCTAGCATAAGCCATTCTATAGATAGAAAAAAACACTCCCCAACCGTCGTACCCCATAAAAAAATGATGGGTTCTCGAGATATAAAAAGGAGAAATTTTTTTTTCGCCATTCCCCACCCTCCCTCCTTAGACTCACACTTCCAAAATTTTGTTTACTCTATTACGGGTCTATTAGGCCTACTTACCATAAAAATTTTCAGCATTTTCAGGTTCTTGATATAAGATACGAGATTCTGAAGAAAAATTCTTATCCCCCAACTTCCATGTCCCACCACCCTCTTTAAAAATTTTACTTTTATCAAACTCCATTTAATAACTTGTATTCATACCAAATTTTATTTTTCTAGCGTAATTGGTTCGTTAGATATCGTAATCTAAAGTTGTTCACCCCCACCCCTGGACGCCGCTCTTCCCTCTCAAAATTTCATTTCTAGTCTCCTAGTATATCTACAGTCCGTCTTTAAGTTTCAATTTCATGACATTAACCGTGTAGGAGATGTGGATTGAAGCAGAGGCGGATCGCCACATGAGACAAGTGAGATTGAGCCTCGCCATCTTACAGGGGAAAAAGTCATCAAATTACTAGTGAATTTTTTTTTTTGAAAATGTTACTTAATGACTTTCCGCAGTAAACCGACGTCTTTACTCATATAATTTTAGTCCGACAAAGTCGTGTTTTAATATTCCAATTCAGCCTCACCTACTAAGAAAGGTTCGAGCCACCACTGGATTGAAGAATGTCTAATCTCGGCTTTCGAGCGTTTCAAATACATATAATTCGAATCCCTAAAAGACAAGCTATAACATGTCAAGTTATGATTACTAGTTTTGAAGATAGAACAGTTTTTATGAGGAGAGTACATGTCCGAAGGACTTTTCTTTATCATCCTTATCTCCGCGGATATTGAAAACTGACCTATTTTGTAGAACATGTTTTTTCTCAAAATGCAACAAGGAATCACTCCTTAAAATATTACCACTCATGTACCGGCCACTCTGAATAGTTGCCAATATACGCACGCTAAACGTACACGAACCTTGAAAGTCCTCCCCGGGCTACGGCCTTGATTGCCGATTCCGAATATATAACTCTCAAAGATCCATAAAGACGTTTTCGTACATGTCAGTGTTCAGTATTTAAAGCGTTGAGGAACCAAGACTGTAAGAAATCCTCTCAAAAAGAAAAACGCCAGGGCGTATTTCTTTTTTGGGTAGAAGTTCTGAACGCGTTTTATACTGATGTGGTGCAGGTTACTATGCGACTGACAACCTAAAATATTAAGATTGTCAGTAACCTTCACCGCACAGTCTGTGTTGCTGTAAGGCAGTCGCAAATCAGCGCTATAAGTGTCTCGGAGAACACTTTGTGGACCATAGTACCTAGACCTACACCCACTAGATAAATTCCTAAGAGAAATCAAGCTGAATGAGGACCTCTAGGTTGAAACTGGAGAAAGATCTATGAGGTATAGCACAATAGACCACGGGTCGCGGTATATGGAGGAATCTCTCCGCCTCCGATGAAATCTAAACTAATCTAACCTTCACCGCATCTCAACAATAAACATGTTCCGGACTCTAAACAAAAAATAATAAAGTTGCACCCAGACCGTTGTTTTATTCACTTATACATTTTTTAAATTTCATAAAAACAAAATTCGAGATAAAAAAATTCTGAAGGCAAGTTTTGTGTGATTATAAGCCCGTTAAAGTAAAAAATAATTTGACCTAAAATATTTTTCGGAATTCGTGAAAACTTGCATAATACCTTACCGTCCCTATTGGGCTGAATATCGAAAATGCTTACATCGGGTTTTTTTCCGATTACATTTAAAGCCTTTAGAAATAAAAGCGAATACGATATCTCATTAGATCTAAGAAATATGTCGGAAGTCGTGAAAACATACATATCCATTTTACACCTTTTTAGTGGTTGAATATCAAAAAATTTGGAAACCATTTCTAATCGCTTATATAAAGAGCCCGGAGAAGTGAAATAAATTCGATATCTCGACTGAACTAAAATATATGACGAAATTCGTTAAAATTTTAAAAAATACACCATTTTTGACCCACCTCCGTACGTCAATGGGCCAAACTCTCTTCATTTTTGTTAAGGTCCCAGTTGGTAGACAACCCGCTAATTTCATCTTTCCTATAACACACATTTATATATTTAACCTAATTATTTTAATTTTATTTTAAGTTAGATTGTAAGTTAGTTTGTAAGATAGGCAGGATTTAACAAGCAAGGTTTTTTATTATAAAATTTTTCCTTGAATTTAAATAATTAATATAATAAACAAAGAACTAATTTTAGTAAAAATTCAAATTGTAACTACAGATGCAAAGATGTAAGACCTGATCACTGAAATTGTAGATAATTGTACGAACTATTTTTAAAAATTGAAATGAGTTCATGTTATGTTATGTTATGTACGTCAATGGAAATCTTTTATTTGCTGTACATTTAAATTTCAACTTCTAGCACACGCCCTTTCCGAGATTCCAAACATTACCGCCACCCTCGTACCTGGCTTTTCCTGTAAAACATTTTTTCTATCTAGGAAGCCTCTGCGGTGGTTCTATATATTGTAGATATACCAAAACAACTGGCTGAGACCACTCCTGGTGTCCGAGAAGGAAATCAAACTTTATATTCCTTGGAGTTGTTCTAGACGCAACAGACCTAATATATGTTTAAATCATACCAGAATAACAGAACCTCAAGGATTCCAGATCGCCGAGTCTCATCCGATTATGTATCCATAGAAATTAATCTCAGAAGGAGTTACTTGAATAAGAACACAGTTGTTCTCAGAGAAATTATGTGGGTTTCTTCGAAACCGGAGACAATGGTCACTTGGTGGAGTCCCTCCGACTTTATTTGGTTTTAATCTAAAGAGTTTCCGCCAGGATCTGCTACGTAATCGATAATTGGGGCTAATTTTATTGTACTTTCCTTTTTCTTAAAAAAAAGTGTATCCTAACATATCCTGAACAAAACGAATCCGCTTCAATACAACTTGATACAATTAAAGGAAATGGAAAAAAACCATTGCAATTTTGCCAATTAAAATTGCTTAGTTAATAATTGGAAAAAATTTTCCTATTTCAGGCATGTCCTTACAAATGAGCGACATTCAATTTAAAACTCATTATATCAATTCGACACCATTGTCATCCAAATTTTACAAATATCTGTGAATAGTTAACAAAAATGTACAAATACGTGGCGTATATTTTGACCACAAATTAAATTTATTTCAAAACACATGTTTTTCTTTTTAAATTTCGTTGGTTTTTCTTTTGTATTTTCCATTCATTTTAAATTACATTAAATGATAAAAACATTTCGGCCATTGAATGGCAGGATTACATTACGGTCGTTAATATAAATACGGTCGACGCGTCGATATGTTAATGGTAATAATTATGCTACAATTTATGGTGGATAATCGTGATGGTTATTAAACCATTTCTGAACAAGTGAAAGTTTTTTTTTGCAATTTCATGTAATCCGTGTACAGGTTTTTCGGTTTTTAAACATGAAGAAATCAGGGCTCTTACGTTGATTCGGCGCCCAAAGTGGGGCATTTAAAGAGAAATTAATTTATAGTGGAATTTAAAATTACATTAGTGGAATGTAAATATAGTTTAGAAAATATCGAACATCCTGTTTTATAAACCAGTAATTGCATAAACCGAGTACATAGCAAAAATTAAAATCAGTTACACAGTTCAAAATAAATGTACCTGGAGCACTTGATCCAGAGACCTTAAACGTAAAGGTTTAGTTTTTATATTAACTACCTATAGCACAAATTTGCAACTTTTGTGCTGCGGAAATTGGCGCCCAATATGGCGCATTTAAGATGAAGCAAACTGTAGCCATTTTCTTTCAATTGTTTGACATGGACCGAGTCGACTGGAACTTAGAATAAAGAACTAGTATTTGCACCATAATCCTTTCCCGGTAATATCTCTGTGGCTTTTTGAGCTTTTAAAGTTGGCGCCCAATGTGGGGCGTTCAAGGAGGAGCAAAGAGCGGAACTGGTTAGACATGTATAGAGCGGCCTGAACTTAAATTAAATAGTTAGTTTCAGTGAAACTCTTTCTCCACGAGATTTTTGCGCTGCGAATTTGTCGCCCATTGTGGGCATTCTAAGCAAAGCAGACTGCAAATTTTTTTTCTAGTGTTTCGACAAAGATTGGAACTTGAAATAAGGTGCTATCAGTAGTGACATCATCTTATTGCCCAATGTAGGGCATTTTAAGAGGAGCAATGAACAAAAAGACTGAAACCCAAAGAAAATAGCTACTATTAGTGTCGCAAGTTATTTTATGGTAATTTTTGTTAATGGTGAAGTTGGTGCTCAATGTGTTGTCTCAATTATTTTCGAATTATTTATACAACATCTGTGAATTCACAGTTTGTAAATTTTTTTCGTTTTTGTCCTTGGCAATGGGTTAATCGATAATTTACCGAACGAATTAATTGCTTATTAAATTTGTGTTTTACAGCGAAAATACCGGAATCAAAAACGACGAAATTAACTCAGTAATCCGATATTTTCATGTATGCAGATGAAAATTGGCTCCTGCAATTACATGTGCAAAATTTACGACACATCTGCACTGCCAGCATATGTAGAAAGTGGAATACTTGTGTCTTCCGTACGTAGATTTAACCTGATATATTCAAATTTTCGTCTAGAAACATTGGCAAATATTGACAAATCGTGTGGCATTCATTACTACGGCACGGGTTTCAATTTCTGATCACGACTGCTTTGCGGAGTTACTACTACGTGGTACAGGCGACATAGATTCGTCTAGAATATTTCCCGCAAGGAGATACCATCGCCGAGCATATAGAATCCTTGTCCTGCGAAAGAGTTGAACTAATTTTTTTCAATGACTGATTCCATGAGGAGAATCCAACGGAATCGCAGTAGATCCTTTTCTCGATTCTACTAAAAAGCAAAAATCTTTTTACGAGGAGATTTCGCCAAAAGGTAGTACATACACCAAACTACCCCTATGCCACCTATCTAAACGATTCGTGTATTATATGTGCGAAAAATACTGCTACTTATAGTCTACATAGTAAAAGATATGGCGGGTAGCGAACAAGGAAGCTTCACGTCTCTTATGCGATGTTATGAACCGGAAACAAGGTTATAAAATGCCGTTTATAGTCCAATCTTCACGCTATTTTTCTTCGAGACAGTGACCTTAGGTGTTGAAGCAGTTTCGAAGCTCATGCCCATGCTTTTAGTTTGCGGATATGTGAACATTGTGGACGGGAAATTAGGTTTTTCAGTTGAGTGAAACTTGGGAAATTTTCATTCTTAAAACAAAGTAAGTTGTTGTAGGTCTTACGAGCTATTGTAGATAGTGAAATGCATTAGCCAACTTAAGGCCATCATTCATTTCGTTTTACGATTTAGGACATTGTTGCTGGGTGTAATATTGATTTTTTTGCGATTAGCTGTGGTAGAACGTGTATGAAACTGAAGTACTTGTGTTTTTCTGCTGCGGAACGAAAGTATGTGCCTACTTAGTATGGCATATTTGAATAGACTTGTTTATATATTACACATATCAACTGTTCTTAAGATAAAACCTCCCTCTCCGGTTCCCAATAACCCAAGCTCAATAAAATTAAAAATAAAGAAACAGCTTTGTCGTGAGCAAACTTTTCTGAATATTTTCAAATACACCCAGATGATTAACATATAATTACATTCTATACTTTTTACTTAAACCTGCAAACATTTTTATTAATTTTCTTCATCAAAGCGAATTAACTCTTCGAAAAGAAATTCCCTCTAAACTGTACGTAATACGCACCTTCTTCCTTATTGCAATTAAAAACTGATTCATTTTATCTTCATAAAAGCATAAGGTGCAACATACTCGACTTAGTGAATGGTAAACGAATCGTTTTTAAATCATGTTAAAGATTCGTAAGTTAATATGTATAAACCTAGAGAATCGGTGTTGACTTTCAAGTAAATTCAATTTCGAAAACTGTGATGAATTATAGTAAATATGTTTGAAATAGAAAAACATGCCGTAGTTTTACTTTATTATTTTTTAACTGTAGATATTGTGACCGACCTGAAATTTCGAAAAAATTTGCTACTCTGAAATTTTGTATTTTCATGTTTTATTACTAGTAAACCTCAAAAAAGCATAAAAAATGTCCGTTTGTCCGCCATAGACGCTGTACGCCGTCCGCCGTTCACCGTTCACCGTTCACCGTCCGCCGTCCACGTACGTAACGTTGGGGGGTGTGCGAGTGGGGGGAAAATAATGCGTTGAAAACGCTTGAAAGCTGGGATTAAAACATTCTAAAATCCATATCTCCTGAACGATTAATGTCAGACGGCTGAAACTTTGTGGTTATCTTAAAATATACTATGCGATTAGAGAAGCGTTAAAATTTTTAAGGGGAGGTGCGGGATGGTGGGGTATGAAGGTGGGGGGTGAAATACTTTAGATTACAATATCTTCCGACTCAATTCTGCCAGGAAGATAAAATTTGGTTTCTGTATATAGAATTACCAGTGGAGTCGACTGAATGTAAAATTTTTGAAGGGCAAGTGAAGCGCGGAAGTGGAGGGACAGCTGATTTTCAAAAAATTTAATTTTTATATCTCAAGAAGCGTATCAAATATGATCTTGGAAATTTAACAGGAGTTAGGACCAGTTGACCTCTATCGGAGAAAAAATTTTGTGAGTAGGTGGTGGGGGTGATGGTGGGAGGGAGTGTAAAAGAAAAAATTCTTATTTTAACTTCTCGAAAGCTGCAAAGCACAGAAAGCTAAAAATGAACAACTGTATAGAGCTTCTATAGAGACATCCTAGAAAAATAGATTTTTGATAGGGGTAGCAAGGTACGGGGGGGGGGGGGGGGGTGGTTTTTCTCAGAAACGGCTTATGGTAGAAAGTTGAGACTTAGTACCTATATGTAGATGTGCTACTTGAGTAATTAAAGCTAAAAAAAGTTTAGATTTTCATTAGCGTACAAAAGTAAAGTAAAAAAGACACATTTTCACGAATTACGTTAAATCTTTTAGACATCTCGAGCTATCAAATCAATTTTACTTCTGCAGCCTCTTTATGTAAGTGCCTAGAAACATTTTTCCAAATTCTTCGATATCTAACCCCACGAATTCCGATATATTTCTTAGGTCTAATGAAAAAAACGATTTAAGTATTTTTTATATGTTTAACCCCTCGAATTCGCTTTCATTTCTATTGAATCATCTATTGAAAAAAACAAATACGTAAATAAATAAAAAAAATTCGCCAACAGTCTGGGCGCAACTTTATTATTTTATGGATAGAAGTCCGAAACGAGTGCAATGCTAAGAGGCGGTGTATGTTACTATGGGACTGACAACCTAAGGAATAACCAGGAGGCTATTTGGAACGTTATTTTTTAGGTTGTCAATCGCATAGTAACCTAAACCGCATTTTAACCTTAAACACGTTTCGGACTTCTACCCATAAAATAATAAAGTTGCGCCCGATTTTTTAAAAAAAAAAATTTGCTACCCTGAAAAATTTTATTTTCCCGTTTCATGACTCGTAGACAAGAAAAAAGCAAAAACAAATTTCAGTCCGTCTGTTCGCCGTACGCCGTACGGCGTCCGCCGTACGCAAAATCGTTTGAAGGCTCGTAGCTCCCAAACGGTTTGAGATATTAAATTGAATTTTTTTTTATGAATAGACTTGGAAGGCCCCTTGAAGTGATCAAATTCTGAGTGCTGGGGGTGTGAGGGGGAGGAGGGGGTAGCGTATTAGACGGAAAATGTTGGTTTTTAGATCTCAGCAACCGCTTATGCTAGGAGGCTGAAATTTGGAATTTATATAGAACTTCGGTAGTGGACCCATTTGCATAAAAATTGTCAATATGTGTGAAGGGGTGTGGGAGTGGGGGAAAAAAGCAAAAAAGCAGAGATTGATACATTCTAAAATCCATATCTCCTAAACGGTTAAAGTTACAAAATTGAAAGTTAATGGCTATCTATAGGTATACTAGGAAAATAGATCGCAAGCAAATTTTTGAGTGGGGTCAGTGGCGTACGGGGGTGGGGGTAAAAAACTTTAGATTACGATATCTCACGAACCAATTGCACTAGACAAATAAAATTCGGTTTACGTATAAAGGTTGATAAATGAAGTTTGCGGAAAGTAAAATTTTTTAAGAGGGCGGTGGAGCGTGAAAGTGGAGGGGATGCGAATTTTTCTAAAAAATCACGTATCATATCTCAAGAACAGTATGAGGTAGATGCTTACTATTTTTATCAGAGGTAGGTCTAATACACCCCTATCAGAAAAAAAAAATTTTGTGGGTGAGGGTGCAGAGGGTGAGGGTGAAAGGGAAAAAGTTTCGATTTTTATATCTCAAAAACATATAATGATATAAAGCTGAAACATGGTATTTAGATAGAGCTATAGCAGTAGCATCTTAGAAAAATATAATTTTACTTTATTATTTCAATAATACAGTATTGTTATCGATTTTTAAAAAAAAAAAATTTGCTACCCTCAAAATTTTTTTTTTTACGTTTCATGACGAGTAGACACGAAAAAAACAAAAAAAAATTTCAGTCCGTCTGTCCGCCGTACGGCGTACGCCGTACGCCGTACGTCTACCGGTGTACGCAAAATTGTTTGAAGGCTCGTAGCACCCAAACCCTACAAGCTATTTAGTTGAATTTTTTTTCCTGGGTAGAGTGGGTAGGCTCCCTGAAGTGACCAAATTTGGAGGGATGGGGGTGTAAGGGGGGAGGAGGGGGAAGTGTTTTAGACGGAAAATTTTGGTTTCTAGATCTCAGCAACCGCTTATGCTAGGAGGCTGAAATTTTAAATTTATATAGGGCTTCGGTAGTGGACCCATTTGCAAAAAAATTGCCGATATAGGTGAAGGGGTTCGGGAGTGGGGGAAAAAATAATGCGTCCGAAATGCAAAAAAGGTGAGATCGACACATTCTAAAATCCATATCTCCTAAACGGTTAATGTCACAAAATTGAAACTTAATTAATATCTGTAGGTATACTAGGAAAATAGATCGGAAACAAAAATTTGAGTGGGGGCAGTGACGTACGGGGGTGGGGGGTGAAAAACTTTAGAATACGATATCTCATGAACTAATTGTACTAGATAAATAGAATTTGGTTTGTGTATAAAAGTTGACAAATGAAGTTAGCTGAAAGCCAAATTTTTTAAGGGGGCGGTGGAGCATGAAAGTGGTGGGGATAAGAATTTTTCAAAAAAATCACGTCTCATATCTGAAGAACGGTGTAAGATAGATGCTTAAAATTTTTACCAAAAGTAGGCCTAATAGACCCCTAGCGGAAAACAAAATTTAGGAAGTGTGGGTGTAGAGGGTGAGGATGGGGGAGGGTGAAAAGGAAAAAGTTCCGATTTTAATATCTCGACAACCTATAATGATATAAAGCTGAAACTTGGTATTTGGATAGAGCTATATTAGTAGTATCTTGGAAAAATATAATTTTTTATAGGGGTAGTATGGTACAGGGGTGGGGGGTGTTTTTCCTATCTATAGAACGGCTTATGCTACAAAGTTGAAACTCAGTACGTTTATGTAAATTAACTAGAAAACTAATTTAAATAAAAAAAAATTTCAAATTTCTATTGGCGTTCAGAGGGGGGGGCAAAATAAATGATCAGTGAAAATGGAATGCATATATTTTCACGATTCTCGTCATATCTATTAGGTCTTCCCAAATATTGAATTCATTTTTATTGTACGACTTCTTCATATAAATACCTAGAAAGTGTTTTCAGGGTTTTTTTTAAATTCGACCCCTAAGGGGGTGCGAAGGTGGTTGTAAACTTTTTCACGAATTCTACTATATCCCCACGTCTTATCAGATATCGAATATATTTTCAGTTTCACGTGCTTGCGTAATAATCGCCTAAAACTTGTTTTTAGGTTTTTTCCTTTTTCAGCCCCTAAGAGGGTATAAACGGGTTGAACACGTTTTCACGAGTTCCGTCATTTCTTTTAGAAGTGATAAGAAATTGAATTGGTTCCTACTTTCTCGTGCTGTCTTCATATTTATTTATTAACTCCTTTCAGGATTTTTGGATATTCAACCCCCAAGTGGGTGTAAGGAGGTTGCATATCTGGTGATATATCGAATTCATTTTTACTTCCTAAGGTTTCCTATATAAAAAAGCCAAAAAGTCAATTTTAGTATTTTAGATATTCAATCCTCATGGGTGTAAGGGGGTTGTATGCTTTTCAAAGTTTCGACATATTTCTTAAGTTCGATGAGATATTAGATCGCTTTTCATTTCCACAGACTTTTTATATAATCGCCTACAAACCCATTTCTCAATTTTTGGATATTCAACCCACAAGGGTTTGTATATGTTTTCACAATTTTTGCCATTCCTAAGTTCTGATGAGATATAAAATTGATTATTACGGCCAACCAATTCACGATTTTTCGAATTTCCAGAACCAAGGGGGTGTGAACGGTTTGCTTACGTTTTCACAAATTTTTCAAAATCCGTCATATCTCATGAGATATCAAGTTGCTTCTTATGAAATCGTCTAAAAACCTGTTTCACAATTTTTTCGAAATTCAAACCCCAAGTGGAAGTAATGGGTTTGTATACGTTTTAACAATTCGTCATATCTCTTAAGTCTGATAAGGCAGCAAATTCGTTCGTTTTACTTCTATGGGCTTTTAGTGTACATAATATACCGAAATTCGAATAGTCTACACGGGCTTTTCCAATGTTTAATCGGCTAAAAATCTCTATTTTAAATATTTTTATATTAAGAACAAAAATAATTTTCCAAGAAATCTAATACTCTCGAAGCAACTCATGATACACTCCGACTTTGACCGCTCCCGAACTTTGACCCGAAAAATAATAAAGTTTCGCCCAGACCATTGGCAGATTTTTTTATAAGAGTAGTATAGTACGGGGGTGGGGGATGTTTTTCCTATCTATAGAACGGCTTATGCTATAAAGTTGAAATTCGGTATGTATATGTAAATCAACTAGAAAAGTAATTTACGAGTAGATAAAAAAAAATTTCAAATATCTATTGGCGTTCGGAAGAGGGGGAGGCGAAAAAATGTTTCAGTGAAAATGGAATGCATATATTTTCACGATTTTCGTCATATCTATTAGGTCCTCCCAAATATTTAATTCATTTTTATTCTACGGCTTCTTCATATAAATACCTAGAAAGCGTTTTCATGATTTTTCGACATTCGACCCCTAAGGGGGTGTAAAGGGGTTGTATACTTATTCACGAATTATGCCATATCCTTCAGGTCTGATTAAATATCGAATATCTTTTCACTTTCAAGGGCTTGCGTAATAATTGCCTAAAACTTGTTTTTAAGTTTTTTCCTTTTTCAGCCTTTAAGAGGATATAAAAGGGTTGAACAAGTTTTCACAAATTCCGTCATATCCTTTAGAAGTGATAAGTAATTCAATTGTTTTTACTTTCTCGTGCTGTTTTCATATTTATCTATTAACTCCTTTCAGGATTTTTGGATATTCAACCCCCAAGTGGGTGTAAGGAGGTTGCATATGTTTTCACATTTGCATATGTTTCTACATATTGCTTAGATCTGATGGTAAATCGAATTTATTTTTACTTCCTATGGTTTCCCATATAAGAACCATAAAGTCAATTTCAGTATTTTCAGATTTTCAATCCTAAGGGGTGTAAGGGGGTTGTATGCTTTTCAAAGGTTCAACATACTCGTATTTCTTAGGTTTGATGAGATATTAGATCGCTTTTCATTTCCACAGACTTTTTATATAATCGCCTACAAACCCATTTCTCAATTTTTGGATATTCAGCCCCCAAGGGTTTGCATATGTTTTCACAAATTTTGCCATCCCTTAGTTCTGACGAGATATAAAATTGGTTATTACGGCATTTGATGTAATGACCTAAAAACTAATTTCACGATTTTTCGAATTTCAAGAACCAAGGGGGTGTGAAGAGTTTGCTTATGTTTTCACAAATTTTTCAAAATCCTCGTGTCTCATGAGATATCAAGTTGCTTCTTATGAAATTGTTTAAAAACCTGTTTCACAATTTTTTCGAAATTCAAACTCCAAGTGGAAGTAATGGGTTTGTATACGTTTTAACAATTCGTTATATTTCTTAAGTCTGATAAGGCAACAAATTCGTTTTTACTTCTATGGGCTTTTAGCGTACATAATATACCGAAATTCGTATAGTCTACAGGGGCTTTTTCAATGTTTAATTGGCTAAAAATATCTATTTTCAATAGTTTTATTTTAAGAACAAAATTAACTTTCCAAGAACCTTCATAATATCGAAACAACTGATGATATGCTCCGACTTTGACCACTCCCGAACTTTGACCCGAAAATAATAAAGTTTCGCCCAGACCATTGGCAGATTTTTAACATCTGTCGATTTTTCTTCACTGAACGTTCACCAAAATGTTTGCTGGGTTAACGCCGAGTGAAATTCGATTTGGCGAATAGATTAATACACTCAGTTATAGGTGAATCCTTAGAGATTCACTTGCGATACTTTCGAGAGAATAAAAAGTTTTCCTCTCGTTTTATTTGAATGGACAAATGCTCGAATATGTAAATCTATTTTCATTTCAAGTATTCTTACCGTATTCTATCATAGACCTTCGATTTAACTTTTGTCCTTTTTTAACTTAGCGCCACTGTATACATATCTCAGCACAGACAAAGTAAAATGATTCCTTGAGTGAGCTACTTTGTGTAATTACAGCACAAATGGAGGCTTTTCTAAACGAAATGGCCCATTAGTAGTATTGAAATGAAACACAAACAAACTGAAATAATTCACAAATAACCATCGTAAAGTGGAAAATGTATTGCAAAGTACTCGTCGTCGAGTTTGTTTTATATTCTTCAAGGAATAAAACCAGACGAAAAGCCCCCATACAAACAAACAAACAAACAAACAAGCATGCATAATGTCCACGTGTATACGAACGAATTTTCCTGATATCAAGTAGCTTATCCTCCACATACATTTCATTTGGACCATTATTTTTTTTACTCTTTAATTTTCATTATGCATACTTTTAATGAAAATATTACACCGTAATTTTCGAGACACTGAAACTAATTTTAATTTTCCCGAAAAAATATAGAAAACCTGAGAAAAAAGAAAATTCGATCAGGATATTGAATTGAAAATGTAGGTCTCTGGAAATACGAGTTACCTCCTATCATTCGAGATGGTATTCCCATTTTCGCATAGATATTGCTGCAAAAAGCCTATTTTATTCAATTTCTTATGCATATATAAGAAAAGAAACGGATTATTCAATTATATCGGTATTCATGCTGTGCGATCGCAAATACAGTCACGCTTCTATTCTGTGAATTGTTAAGGGAAAAAATTGCAAAAGCTTTTCTGTCGAGAAGCACAACAATGGTGAGTCCCTTATGAGAATTCTTGAAAAAAAAAATGTTTTTTATTTATATTTATTTAGTTCTTTTTTACTGTATCCATCAACATACTCCTGGGCTAGAAAAGTTCGTTCCTCGAACACTTAGAGAAATCTCCAAACAGATTTTCCTTTCAAAAAATTTTCCTTTTTTCTATAGACGAAATCGAACTGTTTAAGGCACTTCGGGAAATTTTTTTATTTACGGTCTTCACTTACGATAGCGTGACGCTTTCAATGATTTGTTCGCCTGAGCTTCCTTCCGGAAAGATATTCGGATTTTCCGAAGTTCAAAAAGTTTAAGTCAACCGAAGTTAGTTGAGATCCGGAAATAAGGCAAGAAGTTCAATTGTAAGTTTTGCTATTTTCAATTTGACACAGTTTATTCTCGAATAGTCGAAACCGAACAAAGCAGGTGGAGAATGATGCGGTGAAATAATATACTGTGACTTCCACTAAAATAATTGACTATTTGTTGTTTGCTATTGCTTCTGAATCAGGAGGCCAGGGCCCGATTTGTGCTGTCGCGCCATTGATGATGATGATTGCTTCTGAAACCAAAAGAATCACGAATCTGATTTTACAAGTTGGCAGACTCATTTTGACTTCCTCAGGTGAAATGTTTTGTCGCCTTTTCGCTATTTTCATGTTTACCGCGGTTCAAGATTACTCAGCATAGTGCTGAAGCAGACTGGGCAGAATTTGGCTTCACTACAGGGTGATAAACGGATAGAAGACTGCACCCATTCAGCTTCAATTTCGTGTGGGCTATGATAGAAAGTTGAAATTTGAAGATTTGTAAATTTAACCTATTGACCGAATTGTTAATAAGTCAATTTGAATTTCATTAGTTTTGCTGAAAGATTAATACCAGATTAGATGCAACTACTCGTATGTATGTGCATGATAGTAATTCCACGTTATTTCTACCAATTGGTATTAGGTTGTAATTTCTCCATCAAGCAAAACATAGAAGTGAGACAAAATCGCTCGTATAACAAACGTTAATCGAAATTTTGTTTGCTACATTTGCGACCGTACAATCGATATTGCATAATTTACTATCGTGCGATAGTCCTTTCGTGTACATGTGTGTGTGTATTTGATTTGTGATAGTGCACTCGAAAATGCATGCAATATTATCGACAATACACCTCCATACCCTCCTACCTGCAAAAAAGGGAGAAATAAATTGAATTAAAGTCATGATCGCTGTAATTGCATCGCAGGACGACTGTATCGTTACATACATACATTTCGAGATATTTTTGTCAGATAAGCGTTCAATTTTACAAGTATTTTTTGCTGTTTCGTATCATCGATGGAATAAAGTAGCAGTTAATCAGGTGAATTTACATAGAACATACGAACGGTATTCCGCTTCATAAGTCCATAGATGTGTGTACTAGGAAACAGTATGGCTCAAAAATTTTTGTACAGACCAGTCAAAAATGAAAAGTTCAATACGTTTTACGATTAACGTGTGCTCGAACTGTTAAGAATATCTACGAGGGCGGTTTGATAATGATCTGCAAAAATCAAAAAACCACAATTTTTTCGGTAAACATTTATTTTAGTTTTCAACATAGTCTCCTTTTAGTTCGATACACTTGTTGTTGTTGTTGTTTGGGCACTTAGTCCAGCGTTTTTCCAATTTTTGGATCCCTTCCAAATAATATGATTTCTCCAACCCTTCAAAAAAAGGCGTTGGTTTCGTTGATGGCGTCAGTATTGGTGGTGAATCTCTTTCCAGCAAGCCATTTTTTCAAGTCTGGAAACAATAAAGTCGCAGGGGGCCAAATCTGGAGAATACGGTGGGTGAGGGAGCAATTCGTAGCGTAATTCAAACAACTCTTTTTTCTTCGCCAAACGAGGCCGTTTTTCTTTGATTTCAGCATTCAATCGAACCAATAACTCTGTATAATATGGTCCCGTTATTGTTTTCCCCTTCTGCAAGTACTCGGTGAATATTATTCCATTGGAATCCCAAAAAACTGTCGCCATAACCTTTCCAGCCGATTGAACGGTTTTTGCCTTCTTCGGTGCGCTTCAACCGGCTTCCATCCATTGTTTTGACTGTTGTTTGGTTTCTGGAGTGTAGTGGTGGATCTATGTTTAATCAACAGTTACGAATCGACGAAGAAATTCATTCGGATTACGTTGAAACAGTTGCAAACTGTGCTGTGAAGTTGTCACACAATTGCGTTTTTGGTCGATTGTGAACAAATGCGGCACCCATCTTGCGGATAGCTTTCTCAGGTCCCAAACAATGCTTCAAAATATTCCAAACACGTTCAGATGAGATGTTCCCTACCTTAGCTGTCTCACGAACTTTCACTCGATGATCTTCTATCCCGATATCACGGATTTTTTCGATCATTTCTGGCGTAGTGACCTCATTTGGACGACCTGGACTTTGTATGGTTTCTGTGCTCGTACGACCACACTTGAATTCAGTCAACCACTTGTCGATGGTGCACAGTCCCCATAATGTTTATCTAATTTTTCTTTGGTTATTTTTTAGGTGTTTTTCCTTTTAAAAAGTTATGTTTAATCAACACACGAAATTCGTTTTTATCCATTTTTAAAAATTACTAGAAGTTGACTTACTTAGACAGCTGTTTCACAAAAACTAAAAGAGGTATCAGGCTTAACTTTTGCAGGTAATCTATTTAAGGATGGTCCAGGTCAAAAAAAAAACAACTTCCTTACCTGGCTCCTCCTTCTTGATTTTTGCAGGTCATTATCAAACCGCCCTCGTATTTCATTTTAAATTTTTTTATTTTAATGCATTCGCTGATGCATTTTTTGCAATAGGTGCGATAACTATTTTGCATGCAGGGCTCTTACTCAATTTGGTTCTATTTTTTCGCCTCCAAAAACAGGAAAATGGTTTTGTTTAACCGAAACACTTTCTCCGCGTGATTGTCTTTAGTTTAGTCTAGTCAAATGTCAGGTTTTTTGCGTTGTGTAGAGAGTAACTGACTTTTCGGAATGTCAACCCTTTTCATTCGGCCGCCATTTTGAAAAAAAGTGCTTACAGTTTTTTGGCGATATCTTTGTAACCGTGAACTTCACAAAATTTGAATGTATCACTTTTTACAGAGAATTCAATTTTCTACATTTTTTATTGATAACTTTTTCATGAAGCATTAACCATTAATATTGAAAAAGTTATAAGGATGAAAAGACCCAAAAATGTTACTTAAACAATCCTCCAAAATGAATTACAGCAGGTTCCTACTATATAAATGTTAAAGTTGTGTGGAGATGTTTTGTGGTGAAATCACTCAGGCCGAAATACGTAGTCATACCAGGGTGACCACAAGTGCTACGAAGGTAGCAAAATGCTACTATTGACAATTTTTTGCTACTATGTTACTATATGAATAAATTTGCCACCCTGGTAAAATTAGCCGTTATAAAACTTGTGTATGCCAAAAATATGATACTTTGACAAATTATATCAAATATAAAATTCATGCACGCCTCTGGTCTTGCATTCGAAATCGCGTACCATCGATAACTGTCTAATATTATTGTACTGAGAAATATAGTATAGTGCCTAGCGCATGCCGCATACATAATCGCAATCGAATTACGCATCTTTTTCGAATCTATCACTCGTTTGAGCGAAGGGCAAAATATGCATTTTGTGTGAATTTTGATTTTCCTAAATAAATATTCACACTTTGAAATATTATTTTTTCTTTAAACATTTTAAATTTGTAATATATACAGTGTTATGAGTAACAGATAAGCATGTAATGACGTAACTAGTTCCATTTAATTAAAAGAAGTATTAGAAAATATATTTGCTACCCAAGCTAAAAATTGCTTTCCAAATTTGCTACCCTGAGAAATATCAAAACGGTCACACTGAGTCATACCTGGAAGCATTTTTGAGATAAAACACTTTGTTTTCGAGATGTATTTTGTATTTGTTTCGTGTTCTGTCACTCAATTTTTTTAATGTGCGGGATTTTCCAAAACAAACCGAGTTCCAACTGTTTTCACTTCGCTATTTCTTGAGACCATAATTAAATTTTATTCACCCTACCCACATATGGCAATGCTTTAATTCTTATTATACCTACATATACTTACGAACTTTAAATTATTTGTCATAAACCGTTAAGGAGAAATGAAAATCAGTTGCATACTGTATTCCTTAGGAAAGCTTCCATTCAAAAGTCCTTAATAAAAATTGTTTGAGTACATAGTAATTTCTGTTGCGATCAGTGTGTTATGAGAAATTTTCAGAATAATATTATATAAAAAATCTACCAATGAACTTAACTTTTTTCAGTAAAAGTTCGAGACGCGTTTAAAGTATACATACATACATATTTATTGAACTGTTAAGTATTACATAGCTTAGTTGCTGTTTAGAATTGAATTCAAGTGATTAGACTGGAACTGTCTTTACAACTTCAATGTTGAAGAAAATTTGCTTAGTTTACAAATACCTTGGAACTAGTTAATTTCTTTTAAACGCGTTTAAAGTTTACTGGCAGAGCAGAGCAAAGCAGAGCAGAGCAGAGTAGAGCAGAGTAGAGCAAAGCAGAGCAGAGCAGAGCAGGGCAGAGTAGAGCAGAGCAGAGCAAAATAACGATAATTGACCTATCTAACCGAAAATTAATTTCAGGTAACAGTGGATAAAGTGGTGAGCTAGTTTTTGTGGGAAGTGTATGACCCGAAATCTGTCTTTTACTTTATTATTTTAATAATACAGTATGGTTTTCGTTTTTAAAAAGAAAAAATTTGCTACCCTGAAATTTTTTTTTTCACGTTTCATGACTAGTAGACACGAAAAAAGCAAAAAAAAATTTCAGTCCGTCTGTCCGCCGTACGCCGTACGCCGTATGCCGTACGCCGTACGTCGACCGCTGTACGCAAAATCGTTTGAAGGCTCGTAGCATTCAAACCCTTTGAGCTATTAAATTGAAATTTTTTTTATGAATAGACTGGGTAGGCACCTTGAAGTGACCAAATTCTGAGGGGTGGGGGTATGAGGGGGAAGGAGGGGGAAGTGTTTTAGACGGAAAATTTTGGTTTCTTGATCTCAGCAACCGCTTATTCTAGGAAGCTGAAATTTGGAACTTATATAGGGCTTTGATAGTGGACCCATTTGCAAAAAAAATGCCGATATAGGTGAAGGGGTTTGGGAGTGGGGGGGGGGGAAATAATGCGTCCAAAACGCAAAAAAGGCGAGATCGACACATTCTAAAATCCATATCTCCTAAACGGTTAATGTCACAAAATTGAAACTTAATGAATATCTGTAGGTATACTAGGAGAATAAATTGGAAACAAATTTTTTAGTAGGGGCAGTGGCGTACGGGGGTGGGGGGTGAAAAACTTTAGATTACGATATCTCACGACCCAATTGTACTAGACAAATAAAATTTGGTTTGTGTATAAAGGTAAACAAATGAAGTTTGCTGAAAGTAAAATTTTTTAAGGGGGCGGTGGAGCATGAAAGTGGAGGGGATAAGAATTTTTCTAAAAAATCACGTTTCATATCTCAAGAACCGCGTAAGACAGATGCTTAAAATTTTTACCAGGAGTAGGGCTAATAGACCCCTAGCAGAAAACAAAATTTTGGAAGTGTGGGTGTAGAGGGTGAGGGTGGGGAAGGGTGAAAAGAAAAAAGTTCCGATTTTTATATCTCAACAAATTATCATGATAGAAAATTGAAACTTGGTATTTCGATAGAGCTGTATTAGTAGCATGTTGGAAAAATATAATTTTTTATAGGGGTAGTATGGTACGGGGGTGGGGGTTGTTTTTCCTATCTATAGAACGGCTTATGCTACAAAGTTGATACTCGGTATGTTTATGTAAATCCACTAGAAAAGTAATTTAAATAAAAAAAATTTCAAATATCCACTGGCGTTCGGAGGGGGGGCACAAGAAATGATCAGTGAAAATGGAATGCATATATTTTCACGGTTTTCGTCATATCTATTAGGCCTTTCCAAATATTGAATTCATTTTGATTGTACGACTTCTTCATATAAATACCTAGAAAGTGTTTTCAGGATTTTTTAAAATTCGACCCTTAAAAGGGTGTAAAGGGGTTGTATACTTTTTCACGTATTCTGCCATATCCACCAGGTCTGATCATATATCGAATATCTTTTCACTTTCACGTGCTTGCGTAATAATCACCTAAAACTCGTTTTTAAGTTTTTTCCTTTTTCAACCCCTAAGAGGGTATAAACGGGTTGAACTCGTTTTCACGAATTCCGTCATTTCTTTTAGAAGTTAAAAAAAATTGTATTGGTTTCTACTTTCTCGCGCTGTCTACATATTTATTTATTAACTGCTTCCCGGATTTTTGGATATTCAACCCCCAAGTGGGTGTAAGGAGGTTGCATATCTGGTGATATATCGAATTCATTTTTACTTCCTAAGGTTTCCTATATAAATAAAGTAAAAAGCCAAAAAGTCAATTTCAGTATTTTAGATATTCAATCCTAATGGGTGTAAGGGGGTTGTATGCTTTTCAAAGCTTTGACATATTTCTTAGGTTCGATGAGATATTAGATCGCTTTTCATTTCCACAGACTTTTTATATAATCGCCTACAAACCCATTTCTCAATTTTTCGATATTCAACCCCCAAGGGTTTGCATATGTTTTCACAATTTTTGCCATTCCTTAGTTCTGATGAGATATAAAATTGATTATTACGGCCAACCAATTTACGATTTTTCGAATTTCCAGAGCCAAGGAGGTGTGAAGTGTTTGCTTACGTTTTCACAAATTTTTCAAAATCTGTCTTGTCTCATGAGATATCAAGTTGCTTCTTATGAAATCGTCTAAAAACCTGTTTCACAATTTTTTCGAAATTCAAACCCCAAGTAGAAGTAATGGGTTTGTATACGTTTTAACAATTCGTCATATCTCTTAATTCTGATAAGGCAACAAATCCGTTTTTACTTCGATGGGCATAATATACCGAAATTCGAATAGTCTACACGGACTTTTTCAATGTTTAATTGGCTTAAAATCTCTATTTTAAATATTTTTATATTAAGAACAAAAATAATTTTCCAAGAAATGTAATAATCTCGAAGCAACTCATGATACACTCCGACTTTGACCGCTCCCGAACTTTGACCCGAAAAATAATAAAGTTTCGCCCAGACCATTGGCAGATTTTTTATAAAGTGTCGGCCAGAGCACGAGGGGTTACCTACATATACATACTTACGAACTTTAAATTATTTGTCATAAACCGTTAGGGAGAAATGAAAATCAGTTGCATACTGTATTCCTTAGGAAAGCTTCCATTCAAAAATCGTTGGAGTACATAGTTATTTCCGTTGCGATCAGTGTGTTATGAGAAATTTTTAGAACAATATAAAAAATCTACCAACGACGCAACTTAACTTTTTTCAGTAAAAGTTCGAGACGCGTTTAAAGTTTAGTGGCAGAGTAGAGCAGAGCAGAGCAAAGTATAGCAGAGCAGAGCACATCACAGCAGAGCAAAATAGCGATAACTGACCTATCTAACCGAAAATTAAGTTCAGGTAACGGTGGATAAAGTGGTGGGCTAGTTTTTGTGGGAAGTGCATGACTCGAAAACGGTCTTTTTTATAAAGCGTCGGCCAGAGCACGAGGGGTTAACCGAAGTAAGTGGCGAAGTAAAATAAGTGGGAGTTGGAAAAACGTGAGTCACAAGTCGATGAAAAAGCCCTTCAATTCCTTCATAATGACAAGAGATTCACCAATACTGTCTACGATTACGTCGGATTTTCGCCTCTTTGTTAGAGCGGTTATTACCAATTTCCCAGCCGTTCCGAACAGTAACATTCAGTCGCCATGGAGTCCACGGAGATATAAAATTCTAAAATATCCCTTTTCCTACCCCCTACCACAAAATGTTCATCCCAATAGGAAACCACCCGCTCTACCTACAGTGAACATTTTAAGTCTTCAAGGGATCTTGAGTTAGGACGCGTCAAAAACGTTTGTGTACGGCGTAATACGGTGGACGGTTGGACCTTTTTTTTTTGAATTTTTAGGGTTTACTACCCCGAAAACATCAAAATGTTAAAATTGGAGATAGAGTTTTTTTTATATTTCAGAAAGTTTATTATTAAAAAATAATAAAGTAAACCGACAGTGCCTATTTTCAGGAAAGTGGTAAAAGTTGAAAAAAAAGAGTATTATTTTCAGACAGGAGGAGGGTAGTATGTGCGTGGAAACTATGTGTGGAATTTAAATGTGTTGCATGTTGTGGGTAACATACTTTTTCGTCGACGAAAAAGATGTTGGTGAAAAAGTGAATGCATGAAGAATTATGGAAGCTACTGTACAGCCCTCGAATTGTACACATAATCTGTAAGCCACATATACTTTATCTAGATTTTCTATAGGGTAGAAACGGATTTCATGGAAAGCGATATCAGCCGCACAATAGGGAAAATGTTTAATAAACCAAATTGTCAAAATCGATATCGATACCTCATTCGCAATAGCGACCAACGGTAGCAAATCCATTGCCATTTTAGTCGAATGGCCATTTTGAATTGATAATGGACTCGGGAGATGTAATTGAATTGCGTTACCAATAATTCGGTTCGCCAAACTTTATCCTGCTCGAGAGACGATACTCTGGACCGAGGATCCACCATATATGTGCGATTTTTTCAACACATTGCCGTACACATGGAAGCCAAAAATTGACAAAATGCTTTCTGGTTATAGAAAATTTGGGGTTATTATAAAATGAGGTGTGGAATTTAATGTTCATCGTTATCGGTCTAATATGATTTTGAATCCACTGAATAAATTGAAACGAACTATTTACGCTATATGACTTCAAATTATAACTAAATGGTTTCTACAATTAAATAAATATGCTGAAAACCTATTGGGGAATTACAAATTTTTCAACAGTGAACACATTTACTGATAATTTTGGGTAATTTCCCCAAAACTAAATTTTGGTGAGAACAGTTTGCAGACTGTAGAAAACGGAGAGGTTCGAAGAAGGATCAGAGGGGGTCAATCTCACTTATAAGTGCATGAGATTGAGAGGAAATTTCATCACGGTGTCAGGTAGGTACCAAGTAAGTAAGGCATAAAGTAATTTCGAACTTTGACACGGAACATTCACTAGGAGGTACATAATTCGATTTACATATAACGCATCCATAGACGTTATAGTCGAACTTTCGCCCTGCAAGTCCTTTGAAGTCCTTTTAATTTTGTCGAACAAAACTCTTCGTGGACCGGACTCTAGAACGTAGAAGCTGCTCTAAGGTGATGAAGTCACAAACTTAATTTTATACGTTGGTCAACTAGTTGCCAATGAGGATACGCTCATTTCATCATAGAGATTTCTATAGATTACTAATTTGCATAACTGTTTTCGTTAGGAAAATTATATCGGTATGAAGCTCTCTGGTGGCTTCGAACCATATTAAGTTAGAGCCTTTAACTTCCTTGGATCTATGCAGTCACCTTTCGGTAAGGCATTTAAGTTTTCGGTTTATGATGAAACTTTCAAGTTATGCTGTTTAATAAGTTGGTTCAGAAGTGAAGCGTTAGTTCGAGTTTGTTTAAAGAATAATCTAAAAATTTGAATTTTCGATTCGGTAATCATGTGGTAAATGGTTCAGAATTTAAATTGATTTTTATGTATTCATGAAGTAAATCACATTCTTACTCCTCTAAAAATAAATAAGTAAATAAAATAAGTTTCAACTTTACAGTACGCCCCGTTATTGATATAAACAAATCATTGCTTTCAGTTCTCTGTACTATGGGATAGCAACTGAGAACTCGATTGAATAAACTTTTTTTTCTTTTTCTATGGAGGTCAAGTCCGTACCGATGTTTATCGATGCTATCAATCAGATCTGAGTATCCCCTCTTCCGCTATGACTCCTACGATCTGCTATTTGTTCATCTAGTTGATAAGACTGCCATCTATTTTACAATAATGCTGTCAGTGTCATGCTCCAGTTTGGTTGATGTCACGGATAATTATGGTGAGATTTTTCTATAAGCGATACTGATTAAGTTTCGTTTCAACAAATTATTGCTAGCCTTAAATTAAAGACAAAAAGCTACAAGATACGCGATCGACTCCTTATAGCGCTATGCCAAGCACGACTATTGTTCTTATTTTTGTTTTTCTCAAAAAATTTTCTGTAATTTACTTTTGCCGACGAGTTTGTACAATTATTCGCAATGTTTACATTTTCAATTTGATTTCGAAAGCAATCCTTTGTTAATTTTGTAAGACGAGAAAGGATATCATACAAGACGTGAAGATATGTATCATTGTACCGTATACAATCAAAATAATATATGCCATTGCAGTCTTCCATTTCCATTTTAATCACGTAATTGTGCCCAAACAATTTCTTAGTAGATCAAATTTTGTTTTGCAGAATACGACAAAACTGGCGATGCTATTAGAGGTGGCTACATAATTCGTCCTATTCGTCCGGGAATTTTCTGTTTGTTTTTCGAACTGCTACATTGTAGTTTTCGGTTTGTTCTTTGTCTGGCGTCGAGTTAATTAAGTTAAAAGTATCAAGCGTTCTTGGATGAAATTTATTCTAGAATCCACAATCGAGGCAGAATTTAAAAAAATCTGCCATTTTGGGGTGCGGTTTGCCTTCAACCTTAATAAAATATCTTAGCAATTGGTATTCTGGTTAATTTGTTCATTGGTAGCTGTGTAAAGGTGCAATATCGTTGATGCAACTTACCTATCGTTTTGACTTGAAACTTGAACTTTGAATTTTTGGCATAAGTGGGTCCAGAGATATATACGACGATATACGAGTATATATGACCTTTCCGACACTCTCTCCTGTACTGCAAGATCTATAAAGGGTGTTACAATAAGTACAATAAGTGATTGCTTATGCAGATGATGTTGTAATTGCTGTCTCATGCTGAGTGAGATATTGCAGAATGCTCTCTCTATCCTCTCCAAATGGGCAGCTGAATGCGGGTTGGGTGTGAACCCACTCAAAACAGAATTAGTCCCCTTCACCAGGAAATATAAAATTCCTCACGTAGACTCTCCTTCTCTGAATGGTATCAGTCTAGTTTTCGCCGATAGTGCAAAATATTTGGGTCTTATTTTGTATAGGAAACTTCACTGGAAACCTAATATTCAGGAACGGGTAAGGAAAACAACAGTTGCGCTTCACTCGTGCAAAAATGCCATTTGCAAAAAATGGGGTATGCAACCCCGAATGGTTCATTGGCTCTACGTGTCCGTCATCAGACCGATACTTATGTATGGTGTTATTGTCTGGTGGACGGCCTTAGACAAAGCGGTTAACCGCACTATCCTAGGGAAGGTACAGAGATCAGCATGCACATGCATCAGTGGAGCTCTGAGAACATCTCCCTCTGCAGCACTAGACACGCTATTCAGTCTGCCACCCCTAGACATTTTTGGCAAACAAATGGCAGCCAGTGCAGCCATTCGACTGAGGGCCTCTACACAGTGGACTGGCATATATGCAGGTCACTCAACAATCTTGAATCACTTCAATAACATTCCTGAAAACACCGACTACACTCCTCCGAGTTTTGATTTTGACAAAAATTTCCCAACAACCATCCCAACCCGTCTAGAATGGGAAAGGGATTCAGTACGGACGGAAGAGTCCTCCCACATATATACGGACGGCTCCAAAATTGAAGGCGGGGTAGGTGGAGGTGTTTTCTCTGACATGCTTAACATTAGCAGCTCCTTCCGCCTTCCGAACTACTGTAGTGTCTATCAGGCTGAGCTTATGGCGATCAAGGAGGTCTTGTCCTGGCTGAGGTGTAATGTAATATCTACTAGGGATATTAGCATTTTCACAGACAGCCAAGCGGCAATAAGATCCTTGGAATCGGCCTCGACAACATCAAAGGTCACCGCAGAATGTCGATCATCTCTTAAGGAGATGGCTGAACAGTTCAATATTCTTCTGTGCTGGGTGCCAGGACACAGGGATATTCCAGGGAACTGCATGGCTGACGAACTCGCTCGGCGCGGTACCACCCTTCAGGTTATGCCGGAATATCGGAATCTGGATGTGCCTCTCTCTACATATAAACTGCTACTGGGATTGGACTCAATTGAGAAAACCAACTCAAGATGGGCAGACGGTATTACATGTCACACTGTGAGACAGATCTGACCGAAGCTGGATCTAAAACGCTCTAAAAGGCTGACTTTGCTCAAAAAGGTAAATATAAACACCACAGTCGGTGTCCTGACCGGACCCTGTCTTATAGGTCGACATGCTAAAAGACTCGGCCTCTTCTCAAACAACTTCTGTAGAAGCTGCCTGGATGAGGAGGAGGAGGAGACAGTCCTTCAACTTCTATGTACCTGTCCAGTTCTATCCGCTAGAAGGAAAGCTCTTGGAGCTTCAACTGTTTTGGTGTTCTTGCCGCAATGGAGGTTGCGAGAATCCAACGCTTCATTGCAAGCTCTTAATGGTTCGACGAGTAGGACCGGATTCACACAACGGACCTTTTAGGTCTAAGTGTGTCCGTGTTCTCACGGGCAGGCACGCGTACCTACCGACCTACCTACAATAACTCGTTCCGAAGTTTAATCAAAATTAAAAACAAGTGGATGGTGGAGTTAATAACATTTTTCTTAAAAAATGTTATTTGGTTCATGGCAATTAAGAATGAAAAAGAATATCACTCAAATGCTCGCCATGACTCTTATGGCACACCTCGACCCGTTTGTCCAAATTTTTGATGACATCATGACATAATTCCTCCTCAATTAGACCAATATGGTTTGTTATCTCGTCCTCCAGTTGTTGAATATTGGTGGGTTTATTGGCGTAAACCTTGCTTTTGAGATAATATCAAAGAAAGAAGTCCAACGCACGATCTCGGTAGCCAATTAATTTCGCTGTTTCTGAAGATTATTCGCCCGGGGAACTTCTGTTCCAATAATTCCATTGTAGCGTTGGCTGTGTGGCACGTCGCACCATATTGCTGGAACCACGTGTCGTCGATTTCGTAATCATCAATGTCCTAGACATTTCAAAAAATAAAAAGAAGGAGAAGGTAGGAGGTGTAGATTACTGCATCAGGCTAGTTTTGAGTTTCTCCCAGCTATGTATCTAAAACTGATATTAGATCCTATGATACTTTCTGAGATGCGCTGCTATTGCTGGCTAGTTATGCTTCCTCCCTAAATTGGACACAAAAGGCTTAGTCCTTCTCATGATGACAGTGTTGGAAGGCATTAAGCAGGATAATCATTAATTATTCTGTTTTAGTTAACGTAACTTTATTATTACTGTGAAGTTTCATAATTCTGCTCTATCCTTTCCAGATATCGCACGGAAGTAATTTAGATTTTGTATCGTGGCCTGCGAACTACAACCATTACTTTTGGTCAGCCAGTTACGTAAAACCATTTGCACCCCACCCCATTATGTTACCGTACTCTTTGTAAAGCCCTCAACTTTGGTTCATCAACTTGCTTGATGAAAATCATTCCAGCTAATTATCTAAGAACGGCAGTATTCGGCCCAGATATCATCGTAATTCTTCTACTATATACAAAAATCCTGTGCACATTTAACCCACCTTACTGCCAGTCCTGCTCGTAAAATAATGGTTAAGTGTAATTAGCCAACAATAGTCCTTGTTACCTTCAAAAACCATTTCTAAACTTTTACAATTAACACACACACTAACATGCCACCCCGTACTACTTACGCTTTGCTATCCGTAAAATAATCCGGGAAAATGTTGAGGTCCTTTGGCGTCATCTTGGAGCCCGTAACTTTAAGGCGGACTGTATTCAAATGCCTCGCATGCTGCCAGGTATTCGACAATTTAGTCAGTTAACAAACAGGACATGTACCTCGTCACCGTTGTCACCGCAGTGCTATGACCTGATACCGCCCGTTTCCGCCACGCCGCGACCGTCGACTCAAAATTGCTGAAGCCTTTTTATAAATACCTTAGAGAAATTTCTTAATTAGAACTGATTAACATCAAAAGGATTATCCGGGAAATCTCCCGGTAGTAGAAGCGTGTAACCTTCTTTATATGTATAGCTTCTCGCTACGTTTTCCCCCTTTTAAGAACGTGACTACAATGACAAGTTGTTTCAGCTAGCGACGAGCGGCTTAAATATGCGAAGGGAAGCTTCTGTGCTAACAATGAAAGGACCGACAAAATTTGATAAATTCTAACTAGTGGGACGAGCAAGGACCCTGACTTCATTCACTACTACAAGGACACGAGCGGGCGCAGGCATTCAGCAAATCAGTAGGGAAGCTCCTAGATCCTTTAGAATAATGTTCTATTTTATCGTATTCTTATTCTTGCATGTTGGACAGAATATGTGTGTGCTTCAGTGCTACAATTCAATCAGTCGAGAAGAACTCTTCTGCATTTTTTTTTGTTGGTATGAACCCTATGAAGGATCTAGGAATAAGGGACGATGAAAAACGAGAAATTCGAACCCCGGCATGCCGATAGGGAGCAAGGTTCGGGGTGGATTTCATCGACATATGCGAAGGCACACAATATGTTGTACATATAAAGCGGAAAATAAAACGTACGGTAAAGTGCCTAAACAATGGCAAAGTGAACTCATGTGCTCCGAATGCGATACACAACAAAAACGTTGTACAGCCGAAATACGGCGTGTAATGGAACTAAACGAATCACACAAGACAATGGCCTCTAAGTAGGCTTTCGTTTTCGGAAGAAGAAAAAATTGATTCAAAGGAATCGGAATAGGAACCGATCGGAGAATGAATCGGAAGCATTCAATGGGAACTTGGAAGCAAAAATTTAGGTTTAAGCAACAATTTTGGTTGCACTAAAGTCAAATGAAGTATTGGACTAAATAGCGCTGTTCTGTCCTAGATCTTATATTCTCCAGGACGCTTTAAATTCAGTGCTGCTCTATTCCAAATAAAATAAGTCCATCCCTTATCTCACAGTTACTTACTTAATTCTCATCGATGTCGCGACAGCCAAATCGCTCCTTGCTACAAGACCATCCTCCTGTTGAAAAATCTCAGTAGCGATTTGCCAGCTGCCTCAACTGTGTTAACCCTATGGTTGAACTTCAGGCGCGTTGCTTGGCCCCTCCCGCGTAGTCGGGTGGGACTCTTTCCATTTTTGAATTCGAAAATAAACGTTAGGATATTTAGTTCGATTCACTGAGCAACGTTTAGCCATTTCAATGTTTGCAGCAACCAATGTATTGACGTTAATATTGCACGCACCGCTTTCTATTCAATCTTGAGAATAAATATGAATTAGTTGCACTTTCAAAATATAAATATTGATTTCATTTAATAATGAAGCTTCCTTTAGTATAGTGCATTCACATGAGTACATATAAAAAAAAAATACGAATAAAAATTATAATTGACATTTTTTTTCAAGGATAACGATTTTGTCCTTTATTCTTGAATATCTTAAAATGTGTTTTTTTTTTATTATTTTTTTATATCTTATAATATACAAGATATAAAAAAATAATAAAAAAAAACCACATTTTAAGATATTCAAGAATAAAGGACAAAATCGTTATCCTTGAAAAAAAATGTCAATTATAATTTTTATTCGTATTTTTTGTGTTTTTCAAAATATTTCAAAAAATCATCCCCTTGGGATCTCAAGGGGATCGGGGTAAAAAAAATTTAAGAACATCAGTGCTTCTCAATTATTTTATAGTAAAAGGGTCACTTCATCAAGAATCGCCAAAAGAGTATCTTTAATTTTTTTATATTTTATATATTGTACTGTTTTTCAAAATATATCAAAAAATTAACTTGGGATCTCAAGGGGATCGGGGTCAAAAAAATCGAATTAAATTATTAGAGAACTAAACTAGCCTTAATTAAGAACCACTGATGATCTTAGATTTTTTTGACACCAATCCCCTTTACATCCCAAGTTAATATTTTGATATACAATACTTATGTAAAAAATTTAAAAAAAATTGGAAATATTCATTTGGAGATATTCAGGGCTAAAGGACAAAATCGTTAACCTAGAAAAAAAAATTTCAAGGATAATTTTTATTCGTATTTTTTTCATATTGCGACAGCCTTCCCCTTTAAAATAAGCCCGATTTTATTACTCTAGGATAAAAATTACCAGAGATATGAATTTTCAAAGAGGACTCGGACACCATTTTTGCGAAAACTTTAACATGCCTACTATAACTAACAAAAAAAATCTGCCAATGGTCTGGGCGAAACTTTATTATTTTTCGGGTCAAAGTTCGGTAGCGGTCAAAGTCGGAGCATACCATCAGTTGTTTCGAGATTATGACGTTTCTTGGAAAGTTAATTTTCCTCTTAAAATAAAAATATTGAAAATAGATATTTTTAGCCAATTAAACATTGAAAAAGCCCCTGCAGACTATACGAATTTCAATATATTATGTACACTAAAAGTCCATAGAAGTAAAAACGAATTTGTTGCCTCATCAGACTTAAGACTTATGACGAATTGTTAAAACGTATAGAAACCCATTAGTTCTACTTGGGGTTTGAATTTCGAAAAAATTGTGAAACAGGTTTTTAAACAATTTCATAAGAAGCAACTTGATATCTCATGAGACACGAAGGATTTTGAAAAATTTGTGAAACGTAAGCAAACTCTTCACATCCCCTTGATTCTTGAAATTGGAAAAATCGTGAAATCAGTTTTTAGGTCATTACATCAAATGCCGTAATAATCAGAACTAAGGGATGGCAAAATTTGTGAAAACATATGCAAACCCTTGGGGGCTGAATATGCAAAAATTGAGAAATGGGTTTGTAGGCGATTATATAAAAAGTCTGTGGAAATGAAAAGCGATCTAATATCTCATCAAACCTAAGAAATATGTCGAACCTTTGAAAAGCACACAACCCCCTTACACCCCTTAGGATTGAAAATCTGAATATACTGAAATTGACTTTTTGGCTCTTATATAGGAAACCTTAGAAAGTAAAAATGAATTCGATATATCATCAGATCTAAGCAATATGTAGAAATCTGTGAAAACATATGCAACCTCCTTACACCCACTTGGGGGTTGAATGTCCAAAAATCCTGAACGGAGTTAATAGATAAATATGAAAACAGCACGAGAAAGTAAAAACAATTGAATTACTTATCACTTCTAAATGATATGACCGAATTTCTGAAAACTTGTTCAACCCTTTTATATCCCCTTAGGGGCTGAAAAAGGAAAAAAACTTAAAAACAAGTTTTAGGCGATTATTACGCAAACCCGTGAAAGTGAAAAGATATTCGATATTTGATCAGACTTGGGGGATATGGCATAATTCGTGAATAAGTATACAACTCCTTCGAATTTCAAGAAAGCCTGAAAACGCATACAACCCCCTTACACCCATTAGGATTGAATATCTAAAATACTGAAATTGACTTTTTGGCTTTTTTTATATAGGAAACCTTAGGAAGTATAAATGAATTCGATATATCACCAGATATGCAACCTCCTTACACCCACTCGGGGGTTGAATAAGCAAAAATCCTGAAAGAAGTTAATAAATAAATATGAAGACAACACGAGAAAGTAGGAACCAATTCAATTTCTATCACTTCTAAAAGAAATGACGGAACTCGTGAAAACGTGTTCAACCCGTTTATACCCTCTTAGGAGCTGAAAAAGGAAAAAACTTAAAATCATGTTTTAGGTGATTATTACGCAAGCACGTGAAAGTGAAAAGATCTTCGATATCTGATAAGACGTGGGGATATAGTAGAATTCGTGAAAAACTTACAACCCCCTTTGCACCTCCTTAGGGGTCGATTTTTAAGAAAACGCTTTCTAGGTATTTATATGAAGAAGCCGTAGATTAAAAATGAATTAAATATTTGAGAAGACCTAATAGATATGACGAAAATCGTGAAAATACATGCATTCCATTTTCACTGATACTTTTTTTCGCCCCCCCTTCCGAACGCCAATGGATATTTGAAATTTTTTTTTATCTAAATTACTTTTCTAGTTGATTTACATATACATACCAAGTTTCAACTTTGTAGCATAAGCCGTTCTATAGAGAGGAAAAACATCCCCCACCCCCGTACCATACTACCCTTATAAAAAATTATATTTTTCCAAGATGCTACTACTATAGTTCTATCTAAATACCATGTTTAAGCTTTACATCATTATAGGTTTTTGAGATATAAAAATCGGAACTTTTTCCTTTTCACCCTCCCCTACCCTAACCCTCTACACCCTCACACCCTTCTTTCTGATAGGGGTCTTTTAGAACTACTTCTGGTAAAAATTTTAAGCATCTACCTCACACTGTTCTTGAGATATAAGACGTGATTTTTTAGAAAAATTCGCATCCCTCCACTTTCACGATCCACCGCCCCCTAAAAAAATTTTACTTTCAGCAAACTTCATTTGTCAACCTTTATACACAAACCGAATTTTATTTGTCTACTGCAATTGGTTCGCGAGATATCATAATCTAAAGTTTTTTACCCCCCACAATCGTACGGCACTGCCCCAAGTCAAAACTTTATTTGCGATCTATTTTCCTAGTATACCTACAGATGTTCATTAAGTTTCAATTTTGTAACTTTAACCGTTTAGGAGATATGGATTTTAGAATGTGTCGATCTCGGCTTTTTTGCGTTTCGGGCGCATTATTTTTCCCCCCACTCTCACACCCCTTCACCCATATTGACAATTTTTATGCAAATGTGTCCACTACCGAAGTTCTATATAAATTTCAAATTTCGGCCTCCTAGCATAAGCGGTTGCTAAGATCTAAAAACCAAAATTTTCCGTCTAAATCGCTTCACCCACCTCCCCCCTCACACCCTCACCCTTCAGAATTTGGTCACTTCAAGGGGCCTACCCAGTCTATTCATAAAAAAAAATCAATTTAATATCTCAAACCGTTTGGGAGCCTTCAAACGATTTTGCGTACGGCAGACAGACGGACTGACATTTTTTTTTTGCTTTTTTCGTGTCTACGAGTCATGAAAAGCGAAAAAAAAATTTTCAGGGTAGCAAATTTTTTAAAAAATCGATCACAATACTGTATTATTAGAAAATAATAAAGTAAAATACCTTAAAAATTTTCTTTGATGTTCTACGATGAATACTTCCTCGGATACTCTAATACCAAAAAAAAAACAGAAAAATGTATGATAACATCATGAAAGTAGTTTTGAATCAACCTACAGTTTTTTTTAATAGTTTTCATAACAATTGCTTTTCAATGGATTGGGAGTGAAATTCCAACTTACTGAAGGATGGGTCATGCTGCAAAGTTGAAGCTTGTAGCTTCAAATTAAAAGAATTTTGTTTTGGTGATGCTCCCAATCTTTGTAAGGAACCTGTAACATTATTTGACAATAAAACAAAATGGCTTCCTATTGGCGGCTTTCAATATTGCTGAACTTCACACATTATAAAAAATCGATCAAACAGTACAATTTGCTGCAGTTGGTACGCTTTTAAATTTTGTTTATTGACGTTCTGTCCTGTAAAAGTACAAATCTCGTTTAATCCCTTAGCAAAACTGAAGCGTATCTATTTACAAATGCGGCATCAAAACGTACATGTTGTCCGAAAAAAAACAGAGTTGCCAACACTATGAAAAGTGTGCAACAAAAACATAGTTTAAGTTCCGGCCAACAGTGGTGAAAATCATATGATTTCCGTATGATGTATACATTCCATCCGGATACATACCAAATATTTTTGACCATGTGT
Source organism: Beris morrisii (assembly GCA_951812415.1). Taxonomy (NCBI): domain Eukaryota; kingdom Metazoa; phylum Arthropoda; class Insecta; order Diptera; family Stratiomyidae; genus Beris; species Beris morrisii. Next base: position 156,126,437 of record OX638310.1, read on the forward strand.
GGTCCGGTCCATTGCTATGTTTCGCTATGGTTAGAAATGCGTTTCGTATATGACAGCAGAGGTGCAATAACATGGTCCATTTAGCTCTTATTGAGGCGCGTCACGAATCGTGCAAAAGGAAAAAATAAATAAAATAAACCGACATTTTTTCAAAATGCCATGCTTTGGACAAACTAATTCAACGCAGGCGAAATATCGCTTTATTGACCCCTTCGTACACATGCTTTTAGTTAAAATATTTATCTCTCGACTTTCAACTAACAGAATTGAGTTATTTCGTGGGCATTCGGAGCATAAAAAAAGTGTAGAGGTGATTTATACGGACATTTCCTGCATGTGTAAGTCGAACCGATTTTTGTGCAACTATCCGTAGTTAGGATGGTCACTGTCTAATTGCAGATGGCTTTTACTGGTATTAACTAGAGAGCTATGTGTAAAAGGAATGCATTCATTCTGTTTATATGTTTGTTTCTATACGATCGGTTCATTAATGGGGATGAAATATGCGAAAAGGCTTACAGACAGTTTTCCTGACATGTAAGGATATCCGCTAAAGCCTCCCATTAAAATCATACCGATTTTCCGTACTAATTGGGAGGATATGAAATTTAGGTTATTACCTGATTACATTAGTGTCGACATAATATTTACTTCCGTTTATAATTTATGGCTTACAACAATGCTATCGAACGGCACAATTATCGATCGGTGGTTCCGTATTATATTGGAAATTAATAATAGGTTCTTACAGCTGTGTATGCCTATACAGTAAAAAATTTTGTGCGGTAAAATATTCCGAATTAATGTAGTAAGTTTTAAAATTTTCATTAAATTTAACAAAAAGACGAGCAATTTTCAAAAGTTTGTGTTTTTGCACATTTTCGTCATGAATTTACTGGCTAGAAAGTAAAATTACAATACCGAATGAAATTTCGAACTTTTAATGTGTAAAATTTGTTATTGTGTATAAAATTACGCATTTTGCATGTAGTTTTGATACTTCATGCGTGGTAATTTGTTTTTAGTGATATGTATTAACTTCACAGCTTCATTATTTAATTTACTTGTTTCGTGATTTTGTGTAAGTCGTGATTTAAAACTTAAAAAGAAAATAATTTTTATAGTGTGTGAAGTTTGTGGGTTTAAAACAAATAAATTAAATTTATATAATAAACATGTACCTATACTGTTTTACACTTTCTACTCTTTTTGACCTATATCCTGGTTTTTCCCAATTATCGTGTGTTGATTGATCTCATTGAATTTTTCCAATTGTCGATTGATGTGTCCTTTGCCCTTCAAAATACGTCTGGGAATTCATCTGCCGATCAATCCTTGAAGTTTTTTCATTTATACTATCAATAAATTAATAAAAAACATAAACATGTCACATTTTTGTAGTACATTTGTGGTACATATTAGTTCTTCCACACCGTTTGTAATTTTACGCATTGTAAAATTTTAACTTCCCACACCAACAGTAAATTTACACATTTTTAGCGATTGATTTCCACACTTGTGTGTGAATTTCTGCATTAATAGTGATATGTTTTAGCATAAGTAGTAAAAATCATAAGAGTGCGTAAAGAAATATGGCAATAGTAATTTTGATGCTTTCAGAGCAGTTTTAATTGCCTACTCTGAGAGTAGAAAATTTTTTACTGTGTAGAGATACCTACACTAAAGTATTGGATGATGTAATGGAAAAAGGAGAAAAGTTTAAAGTATTGACCGCATTATAGAAATATCTCGGGAATGGTTAGATCTAGAAAGTTGAAATCGTGCTTATGAATAGATTTCAAAATGAAATTACTATATATATCATTTGGTATGTGGAAGTGCACAAAAAAAATGATCTGAATGAACTTTTGCGATATTTAAATCAACATTTTTGCTGCCGCCCAATGTTGGCTTTTTGGTATCAATTTCGGATCAAACAATTATCATATCTTCCTAATAGTCACATTTTGGTCATACATTTTTTTAGTTGTCCTACCTTGGCGCCACCATTAAGAAAACAACATAATCGGAAAAAATTGGCAAATTGCAATATTTAAAAAAAAAAATAACAATTTTTTTTCATATCGGCTTATTTTCATACCGAATTGTTATTATCTTATCTACATTTTTATGTTATTAATTCGATCAGAATCGATTTTTATAAATATTTATTAAAATTTTTTATTATTTGTAGTAATTTTAAAATCAATATTAATATCTAACTTGACCTCAGCCGTCAGACAGAGTTATCGAAAAATATTTACTAAATATTAACATTTAAGTCCTGTGTTATGTTCACAATTGGACAAATCCATTGAACAATAGGAATCAAAATCTTTGTCATGATTAGTCTTATAAGCAATAAAAACAATTATCAGAAGATTCAACTACACACACAACTAATAAAATTAATAGAAATAGAATAGAAGTAAAAATAAATAATATTATAAAAGAGTCGTCCAAGTTGCTACCTATCCAAACCAAAAGAAAATAACGTTATTATAAACTTCATTTGCATGAATTTATAAATTTATTATTGCAACTATAAGTTCTACTTAGTTTATTAAAGATTTTCTTACAAAAGATAGAAACATTTAAATAGCGCAGATAAAAATCTTTAAATTCTCTTTAGCTACACTAGCAGTAAAATGTTAGGGCCGGAAAAAATTTATTACTTCTGCACAAAAATTAAAACCGAAAATGCCTAATAATAATCAGAATATTAAGCAAATTTTACAGAACATATAAAATGAAATGGATATATTATTATACACAGTAAAAAAAATACATTGAAATTTACTTGTTTTAGATAGTAGGAAAACATGCAACACCTTTTCAAGTAAATTTACATTGGTTTGTAATAGTCAATTTAAATGTAATTTTAAATTTTCGGTCAGTAAATTTCAATTTGCAATCAGTAAAATTCAACTTTCGGTGTAAAATTACACTTTTCCGAATTGTTGAAAGTAAACTTTCTTTCGGTGTGGTGATTTAACCACTGCAAGCAAAAATTAAACTAAGTGTCCAACTTCGTGTTTTCATATATTACATGATTTTCGTCGTAAAATTCGAATAGAGAAGTAGAATTACACGAAAAAGAACGTAATTTTCAATTCATATATAAATATAGTTAATTTTACACGAAATGGTGCGTAATTTTGTGACCGTTTCATGTAAACTGTACGGTTCAGTTAAAAACTGCATGAATAATTTAATGTAATTTCGTGTAAAAGTGATTGAAATGTGTACTTTTACTTCAAAATATGAAATATAATGGAAATTCCAAGTAAAAATTGGATTGAAAATTCAATTTTTTTAAAACAGTGTAATAATATTATAATATCGTTTTTTTTCTAAATTTGCCGAAGTCTTAAGAACCTTGTCCCGGATTTATCGCTGCAAACAAAACTACACAAAAGGTCGAAACTAAATCACCATACCGATCTTTGAAGGACTTCCAGCTTTGCTAATTAAGTCTTCCTTTCCTTCGGTATTGGCGCCAACTTTTAAAACTAGTAAGTTTCTTAACCTTGTTTTTGCCCGCGCTCTCTTTCTCGCTAAAGAAGCCTTTTTTCTTTTGATTTCAGCTCGCTTTGGCATTTTTTTCCTTGCTCCTTTGTATAAAACAAAGCTGGAAAAAAACTCTGGCAGCTTGAGAACCAATAACCGAACCAACAACCATCAGGAAAAGTTTATTGCAAAGTGAAAACTTTTGCACGCACAGTGAAACCTTGATCACGTAATCAATGGATGAGTAGCCAACTCAGTCTAGGAATACATGGCCAGGACGACGGTGGGCGGGGGTGGTGAGAGAGAAAGGGTGGGAAGGTAAGAAGGAAAGCAGCAAGCTGACTAGCAGGAACAAAAATAAAATAAAACACGGGAAATTGTTGCTTATTTGAACCGCGTTAATAAGACTAGGACGTGAGAAATTATCGCCGAATAAACGGGTAGTAAATGATTTGCAGGACGTGATATGGAATCGTTTCGGTGTACGAAGGTATCTTACTGGTGTAAGACGCCAATGTGTGGTGTACGGCCGTAATAATGTCCAGGCAATTTGTTCCAATTAGGATACGTAGATGAGTCAGATAATATAGCCCTGAGGCAATACCCAGTTAATCACGGTGGAAACAGGGGGCAACATTGCATTCAGAAACTATACACGGGGTAAAATACAAACGTTCGTAATTAGAGTTGTTGACGTTAATTACTTTACTTACACTAATCTTTTGCAGCAACGTTGAAAAGTACATATATTCCTCGAGGCGAGTGTAGTGTATGATATGGTCACAAGTTCCACGTTTGAAATTATGAAGTAGCTGTCTAACAGGAGTCTTACCTCTGGCGATCACCTGGATCCTGATAAGTGGTGTATACTCATTTGTGTATGAGAGGCTATCAATAACGTAAAAGAGACGGAAAGGGGTCATCACTCACGACACCAATCTTTTCTAATTCCTTCCTGTTAAAATATGCTGTTACATTTATGCCACGGCTAACTGAGTAATAAATATATTGTTACATACGTACCCTGGCAATCCGAACCACTTATCAATGACATCAAAGCTTCCAAAGAAAAGTGCAATCTTACCATATCCAATTAAAATAGCGTTCTCGAATATACACCACCCTTCCTGCCAGTTGCGTGGCGTGATAATTCAACAAGCGGAAGCAATTGGTTAATATCAACAATTTATTATTATATTATAATATATTCTTACTACAAATTTACTGCGTATTAATTGAACGTCCTCCATTAGGTACTTTTAACATTACTAATATAAAAGCACCCAGCAATCACGAACGGTGACCAGGAGGCTATTTGGAACGTTATTTTTTAAGTTGTCAGTCGCAGTCACCTACACCGTATCTCATCATAAAACGCGTTCCGGACTTCTACCAAAAAAAAAATTAATAAAGTTGCGCCCAGAATGTTGGCAGATTTTTTTTTTATTTATTTACGTACTTTTTTTTTAATAGAAGAGTCATTAGGATTAAAACCGAATTTGATCTCATTAAACCTAAAAGATTTTCGGAATTCATGAAAACTTGAACAATACCTTACACCCCCAGGGGCTTAATATCGGAAAATGCTTGCATCAGATTTTTCTTCGATTAAATTTAAAGCCTTTAGAAATAAAAGTGAACTGCACATTTCATTATACCCAATATATGGAAATTCGTGAAAATGTACACAACCACTTTACACCCCTTAAGTGGTTGGATATCGAAAAATTGAGAAAATCATTTCTGGGCGCTTATATAAAGAGCCCGCAGAAGTAAAATTTCGGCATGTCCGAAATATATAACGAAATCGTGAAAATGTAGAAAAATCCCTTTTCACGGAAATTCGTTTTACTGTGGTTTTACTCAACCTCTATGCCAATAAAAATCTGCATTTTTTTCCTTAAATTATAATACTTCATTTGCATAGGTACATATACGTACTAAGTTCTAACTATCTTGCATAAGCCGTTTCTGAGATATAAAAAACCACCATATTTTAACTCTATATAGTCACTTTTTAGCTTTTAGCTTAGCACTTTAGTTTGTGGTGTTTGAGAAATAAATATCGAAGTTTCTTTCCACCCCTTCACACCATCAGCCCCTTCACCAGTAACAACATTTTTTCCCTGTTAGAAGTCTACTGGGCATAACTCCTGTAAAATTTCTATGATCATGTCTGGTACGGTTCTTAAGATACAACAATTTTTTTTTTTAAAAATGGCTATCGCTCCACTTTCGTGCTTCACCTCCCACCTCATTCAATTGGCTCCACTTGTAATCTTATATACACAAACCAAATTTTACCTTCTTGGTATAATTGGTTCGGAAGATATTCTAATCCAAAGTCTTTTACCCACACCCCTACACACCACCACCTGATTCAAACATTTTAGCTTTCTATTAATCTCCTATTATTTCTTAAGACAGCTACAGAGTTTCAATCTTCTGACATCAACCGTTCAGGAGATATGTATTTTAGAATGTTTCAACCCCAGCTTTCAAGCACTTCTAACACATTGCTTTCTCCTCCACTCCCACACTCCTTAGTCCTAATAGCCATTTTTTTGCAAATAGGTCCACTATCATAGTTCTACATAAGTTCCAAGTTTCAGCCTCCTAGAGTAAGTGGTTCCTGAGATTTAAAAACCAAATTATATTTTTACCACCTTTCAATTCCAAGCTTTGTTCAGAATTCAATTCCTATCCTACTCTGGTAGCATTTATTTCTTATCAGATCTCTGCTTGCTGAAAGCTTCTCCACTGCGGCCAATAATGTGTTCTACTATCCGTGGAAGCAAATATCTTATTGCATCCACCGTCCCGTGTATGAACATTTTTTTTCATGACGTCACAGTGGGTTTACTACGGAATGAAATGAACCGTCGTAGATGCAACTTTCAAATTGCTTCCATGTGTCTTCTTGGCTTCTTTCGCTTCCCTTTGTGGTGGTGTTGCCAATTCGCCTGTGTGAGATATTCGCGATTAGTTTCTTGCGAACTTTTTTTTAGACCATGCCAAAGAAAATGTTTGAAATATGACTTTCTTTCGCGATTTTTCTGCGCGATTTAGAAAATGCATTTTAGATATTTTTCAGTAAAATGTAAGGGAAGCAATGCTTCCCTTATTTCCATGGACGCCACGCCACTGCTTCCTGCATGTTTCACACACACAACCGAATATGCTGGAAATCTCCCTACTCAACTTATGCAGTATATAGCCTAGCAGGGCTTATACCCGGGATCAGTTTTATACGACGAGAGCAAGACTATAGTCAGTTCTACTAGAAATTGTATTTGTAAAGTTATTTTCATTGATAACAGCGAACGTGTAAATAAAATCGGGAAGAACTGCCAATCAGTGAATGCGATTAAAAAAAGCAATTTGCATTTTTATTAATGTTAATTGAATTCTGATTTTACTTGGAATCTGGGGGAATATTTTCAAAGAAATATAAGTTCCAGAGATTACCGAAACTCACTTATCTTCCACATAATGCAATCGAATGAACTGAAGATCTTGGAACAACACTACCGAAGAATAGAAGTACAGTAGAATTCAGTTTTCCGATAAACCGAAAGCGAATGAATTTCATCGATAAAATAACCGTGTTAAACTGTGTTTGTGGGTATAGAGAGTGATCGCAAATGATATATGCCATTGCCAAGTGAAATTATTCTAATTAAGCGATTTAAATTGGCTTTTACTTGAAATTGCGCTGAACCCGTAGCTCGCATAAATATATACCGCATACAGCCTTAAGACATATGTCCACAAAACAGCCAGATTTGTATATTTGGTCTTTCGGCTTGTGCAGCCACTCCAGATTCAAATACAATTACAAAATCTAAACTAATATCAAATTTAATTTACATAGTTAAAATAAGAAAAAATACGAATATCTACCTCTCGTCAATTTAAATAAAAATATGCTAAGCAATTCTTTCAGAACGATTCTTCAATTGCACTACTTCATTTGATTTGTTAATTATGATTCGGACAGACACAATACCATTTAGTACATGAACCATACTCTACATTAAATTATTTGTACAATACGGCCTGTATCTATAATAATTTCAGGAGAACTGCAAATGACTTTTAGTTGTCCTAAAATACCAAAAAGGTACCATCATGGTAAACTGACTCCACAATTTACCATTTTCGAATTTGTTGTTTTTTACCCTGCCTTATTTCATCTCAGTTTAGTTCCTTTTCTGCGAATTAAACGCTCCGTTTAACTTGAGCCCTAGAATTTCTAATGAATTTACACTCGACTTGTTCTCTCCTCATAATAAATTTTATTATACGTGTATAATAAGTGCTTATTTGCTTACATGGATATGGTTTTATGTTCAAATTTTATTGCAACATTTATTGTTATTTTTTTCTTCTTCAAAAAACGACGCGTTGCTGTCTCAGAAGATGATATGAGTTTGTAATATGTTTCCATTATCTACGTATGAACGCCCCCTCCGCAGAATCAAATATGATGTTTCAAACTTAAACAATCCTGAAACAGACGATTATTTATTCTCTGAAATATTTTGTAGAATGTTTTTATTCGAATTTTAAAGCCACACAACAAATCCAGACAATATTTCACATTATTTTAATAGAGAGAAGCAAATTTTTTGATTAGTGAACATAAACCAAATCTAGAGAAACAAACCAAGCTGTTGGGGTATTCAGACGAAACAGCTAGCTCACTGTCCAGGACAGTTCCAACTGATTACCCAAGTGGAAGTTTTTCACTTTGCTATACTCTGAATTTGTTTTCGGCACTAGCTACAGAGCGTCTGGTCTATTCGAAGATTACGTGCAATGATCTTGACAGAGCTTTTTTAAACGGTAGCGGGCCTCTTTAATTCTCAGAATCAAAATCGGGGTGGGTCCCTACGGAGAACCCTATAAGCTTCTGGTTTATTTTAAGAATTGGTTAATTAAAAATTTCCTTTCTGATCCCATTTATGTGTGAGAGATTTTATTACAGTTTAAAACGCGGTAGCGGTCTTAATACCGCAGCTAGCGCGTTTTCCCGGTGGAAAGCCGCAAATAAAACCCCTTTGCACCAAAAGGGGCGAACGGGTCCTTGCCGACCAACCCAGAGAAGGGTTGTGGGAGCCAGTGGTTCCTGAATTTAAGAAGCTCGCTCTTGATACTATTTTCCCCGACCGAACTACTAGTTCAGGGAAAAACTCTCTAATCTTCACTTAAGACAACGCACGGACTTAAGGTTGAAACACGACAGTAATAGTACAAATATAAGGTAAACCAAGTTATGTTAAAGTTAATTCACACACAATAGTTTATTGAAAAAAAGAAAAGCTACTTTCTTCTATCGTTCTAATTACCTATTTTTATCCCTACGCTACCTCTTATGTCTAGGGAGGACAAGTATTTCGCGTCAAGCTTATCCAAGGTGGACGAAGCATACGGGATCGGAAAGACATCTCGTACTAATGCACGATTTACTTTACGAAAATTTGAACAATCGATATTTACCATTCTTTTTCTTAATAAGCAGGATAGGCGAAGACCCCTCTTCAACGGTCGCACTATATCTGCCTCCAGCATCTCGTTCAACTCTTCATTGATATACTTCTGCACTCCTGGGGATACTGGGTAGTAACGTTGTTTAATGGGCGGAGACGAGACGGTAATCACATGTTCAACGTTCGTCGTCAAGCCCAGACCATCCCCCATCCTACCGAACTCTTCCGATAACAGATCCTCAAGCTTTTCCGAGTTTTTCCTCCTCGTCCAGCCTGGACTTGAGGTCGAATTGCTCCCGTTTCAAATCCAACACGATGCCGAATTCCCTCCAAAAATCTGCACCCAGTATCACCGTATGTGGTAAATTCCATCCAACGCGTCCGATCGTTTACCCTAAATGGAAAGCATATTACCCCATCCATTCTACATGCGTCATTATATGCTAATCGAATTTCATGCGATGACGTTCCTTGCAGTTCCACCCCAATTCACTCAGCCTATTCCATCCCTTTCCGCCCCAAATGGAGGTAGAATCGTGAGCGACAAAAAAAATCAAGCAATTTGGCGGTAAGTTATCTCCAGTATAATTCCCATGGATTTTTCGAGAAAGCATCAATTAGCCGGAACATTAAAAATGTGGTAATTTCTATGAGAATTCAACATCCATTTTAGCTTTTAGGTACATTGAAATGTGTCAAATAATACAGAGGTGTTTAAAAATCTGTCACTCAAAAGTAATTCCTGCACCATCAGTCCACTTGATAGCGGTTATTTTGCCATTTTCTGGTCCATTAAACTTGCCTTTTTTGCTACACGAATCTCGTCTAACCCAAAGGGATAATGGCCATAAAACACTTTATCATTTTCTTATTGTTGAGATCTTTTTATCGTTTTGTTTTGTGTTCGAGAAAAAATTAGCAAAACTAAAAATGTCAACAACTCAAAGGCATGTAACCATTATGAGGTGGTCTATCGCATAAATAAAGTCGTGACCACATGTCAAAGGGGTGCTGCAATAAATAATTCGCCAGGCATGAAAAATGTTCCTCCTTACGGATTCTATAGAGTACAGAGGTTGGCAACGCATCCATCTTCCAGCGGTAGAAAACCTAAAATCCTATCTGGTGGAGGTACCTTGTGTACAGTGGTGGAAAAGGAAGCGGTCATCGAGAATATGAAAAGGGTTTACATGTGGGATTTGGCGATATGTTGTGACAAACGGAAAGACATTTATCATGACCAGAAAACTACACTACTCCAGTATATCCCTGGTCCTGGAAGCGTCTACGTCTTGTCCGAAGGATACTACACAACAGGACGAGCTCTCGATATGGCTGAGAATGCACGAAGATAGTTACTGGCTTAAGCCTTTACGGTATCGTATAAAGTAAGGATGCAGGATGTGAAAAAAGGAAAGAAAGGGAACGGTTCGCATTGTGTGCTAGGGGCTTAAAGCTAAAGAGCTAACCATTTAGCAAAGTCGTATGGTATGGATCGAGTTATCATTATAAGCTCAAGGAAATCGAGGGATTTAAAACTCGGAAAAACTTTCCAGGATTGGGTTCATTCATAAAATACTTTATCTCTCTTTTCAGTTTTTAATATCGGATACGAATATGAAAAATTGTGTCAATTTAATCGAACTGGACATTGTGTGCGCAGAGATTTCTCAATTTTTATGGTATTGACGAGATTTTGTTATGAATAAGTTATGACGAAATAATTGGTCATTAAAATAGTGTTAGATATTGTAGTCTAGGGCATAATTTATGTATCTGAGTAATACACTTCTCATTAGGAGTAATCTTCACTGAGCAGATGAATCCTGTTGATATTTCTCGCGATTATTTCAACCACCAAAAAATTTAAAATTGCACAGCTGTTAGATGCTATTAAGAAATTGGTATTTTGCTTCCCGTCCAGAGCACATTACACTATACTTTAAAATTTATTTGAAAACAAAAAAATATTCTTCTATACCCCTTCTTCAGTATAAGGGTCATTCCATCAAGTATCAACCACAGCAACATCGCTGATTCTTTTGGAACTTTTTATACTCGAAGAATATAAAGTGAAATTATTGAAATAAAAATGTAATTTAAATTTGAAATTTAAATTTATGTTTAAAGATTTCATACAAATTGTGTACGAGTTCCTTCTATTTTAATTTTTTTTTATATTGTGGCAATCTTTTCCTTAAAGATAAGCCCTCATTTATTATTCTCTGATAAAAATTAAGGGTGATATGAATTTTGAAAGGGGACTCAACATTTTAAATTTAAATGATATTTTTTTCACTATTTCTTCTTGTACATAATAGATGTGTTTTTTTCAACAGGATCAAGATCAAAATCATTCGTTTTACATTGAAAACAACAACAAAGAGATGATCCAAAATCATAATGGGATCAAAGTTGGATCAGTTTTTCGCTATTCAAGCTGCTTTCAATTCATCTAAGCTTCCACTATTTTAGCATTTTCACAGATGGTGCCCTGCGACTAATTCAATTTGTACCAGGTATTTGTACCCAATAGTCTAGAATAGTCGTGGGAAATCAATACATTTTGTACGGAAATTTAAGTCTATGTGTAATATAGGGACAGCATGTTCAAAATTATTTAAAAAGCCTTTATATTTCTGTGCATTTTCTACAGAGTTTCATCGCTACATGCAATAAAGGGAAACTACATGTACAGTTTATCCAAGGCAAGGATTGTTAATCATGCTAAACTAGCTTTTGGGCTGATCCATATCGTTTTTTCAATTGTGATCTGATCCAGTTGAAAAAACGCACCTAATGTTTCAAAAGAATCGGCGATGATAAGGTCACAAATTTGGTCATTTTTTGGCGAGTCTTGAGGGAATAACCCAAATTTCAATTTCCATTTTCTTCACTGGGTCCTGAGATATACAAATGATTTCCTCATAAAAAAGCTATGGTCTAGTCAATAAACACTTAGATGACAGAAAACATTTAATATTTCATATTGCTTTATTCGGAGGTCCTAATGCAATCTTTTCGTCCTCGGAAAGTATCCGAGCCCTCCATTATTTTGGCAAATCGCACCTAAGACCGTTTTTTCTGTGAACATCTCGTTCTACGCGAAATTACAGCTAAAATGTTTTGGTTGAACCTCTTTCGACTAATAGAGTTTCTAGTTTCTAGTTATCGATTTTTCGAAAAAAAATTGTTTTCACATTCGTTCTTCAAAAAAATTCAATTCAGCTGCTATTGACTGGGCTAAAATAGTTTTTAATCTACGTCTGTAATAGGTCAATTTATGTACCAAATCTCAGCTTCCTACACAGTAAAAAATACTTTATTATTAAAAAATAATAAAGTAAAATTCATTGAATTTTACATCTTTTGTATAGTATGCAAATATGCCACACATTTTCAAGTAAATTTACATTGGGATCACAAAAAAAACAAGAATAGAAAATTCTTCTAAATAGAAGTAGATAAAACGAAATTGGTAAAACTATCTAAGTTTTAGACGAATGAACGAGAATGAAATTGCATTTCTGTCTACCAAATTAGGTATTTGTTCTAATCGTAATTAGTTACTCTTAAAATTTCGAATAATTGAAGTATTGCTTAAATTTATTAGACACATTTGTTAATTATTTAGGTCTCGTTCATGGATATTTTATCACACCTAATTTGATTAGAAAAATTCATATATTTGTAGCAAAATTGTCTATTTTGCCGATTTTAGCATTTCGCGAATTAAAGTAGTCAAACACACGAAAAGTATGATAGGCAAACGTGTTTTGATATGACCAGCAACTGTTTTATTTCAGTTTTGTTTTTTGAATAATCCGGATGGTCGCGATATTAGTGCTTGAATTTGAAAACGCAACTATTATGCAACTATTATGAATACCAAATATAAATTAAAGGACATTCTAACCATAAAAGACATTGATCAAGTGAAGTTCTATTCCAATTTATTCTTATGAAAAATTGTTCAATATTTTTTGTTGGTTTATAAATGCATGTGAAAAAGTTTGATAAACATTTTGATTGTTACATTGTACAATATAGTCGCAGAAACATCCAAATGATAATTTCTAGTAGTGAAATTTTGTATCCATCGATTCATTTAATAAGTCATGAAGTTGATGACTATTTCCTAAAATTAAAACCAGAATTTAATTAGATTATTAAAAAATGTTCATATGAATTATTTCAATTAAATGAAAATAAATAATTTTTATTATTATTTATGTTTTATTCATTTACAGTTACAAATATTTTCTATTTCGAAAATCCCGTTCGTTCCAGACATTTATATTACTAAAGTGTAAAATCTATAAGACCTATTCAAATTAGGTGAATACAGTCTAATGTTCACCTATTTATATAGTAGTGAAATTGTTGAATATGTTTTGGTAAAAAAACCAATTGGAACCTATTGAAATTTAATTTATTATCTAAAATAAATAGTTGATTTTTCTATACCAAAATGGGAGAATCAACTAATTGTGTACTTAAATTAACTAACTAATGGCGTTTATAAAATAACTAATTTGAAATAGATGTCTCGTCTAAATGAAGTAGTAGGTTGAAAATCACTCATTGTTTTTAGGTGGAACATCTACTTTTTACTTTTTCTATTAATTTTTTTCTGTGATGTAATTGTCAATTTGAATGTAATTTTCAATTTTCGGTCAGTAAATTTCAGTTTGTAATCAGTAAATTTCAACTTCGAAAGCAGCAAATTCACTAGATATTCTCTTGAATTTGCACTCTAAAAAAGGTGTATAATTAGCACTCTGTAATACCATGGATACACTGCTGGTATTGATATCAAAATATCGTCGATACCAGCAGTGTACACCCAATACTAAGCATATACGAAATAAACGAACTGGTATATATCTAATATTGAACATGTTTCATGATATAAAAATTCAATAATTTTACTTAGTATACTTTGCATTTTACTGCTAGTAGTGCCATTCCCCAATTGTGTGGCGAGTATCGCAACTAAATGCCAACAGATACTGTCAATCATACCATATGTGCAGTGTATCATATGTAGCTAGTTTCAATACTACGATTTCAATACCATGGTTTGTGTATTAGCTGTGTATCCATGGTATAAGAAACACTTATTTCTACTTCTATTATTTCTTACTTACTTACTCTTAATAAAACACTTGACTGTAGATAGGAATCGAACCCGCGATCAATTCTGGTTTTGCTGGGTAGGTTTGGCGAGCGTAGCCACTGTTCCACCGAAGGCGTTTCATTTTTATTTCTGTAGAAAAGAAAATCGAACGAGGCGTCCAACTTCGTGGTTTACATGAAAAAGAATGTAATTTTCAATTCATATATAAATATAGTTAATTTTACACGAAATGTTGCGTAATTTCGTGAGAATTTTCATGTAAATTGTACGGTTCAGTTGAAAAGTACATGAATAATTTACTAATATCAGTAGATTCGTGCAAAAGTGATTGAAATGTGTAATTTTACTTGGAAAAAATTAAATATACTGGACATTTAACTTTTTCGATATAAAAAAAATCAGAAATTGTACCTTCAAAACCCCAGCCCTTTGCAATGTGCTTACAGTTAAAATTTAAAGATCAATAGCGTTATTAGGATGTGATACTTGCGTCTCCAGATAATTTTCTTTATCTCTAAATCAAAATTTTTCGTTTAAAACTTTCCTTACATTTTCCCCTGGCACACGATCACTCGGTCTACCTACTGTTAAAATCGGAATGATATGTTAATGGGACCCGGTTATGAAACAGTTCCTTCGGATCTAGTCCAACACAGCTTTGAAACTAGCCTTTCTAGAAAAATTTTTTCAACTGTCATGCCTAAACAGCTGTAGCCAAGACAGCGATCGATCCCAGTTGGTAAGTTCATGTGCGGTCTTCAGTCAGAACACCCGATGCCGAAAATTAACCCAAACGGTTTTAAATACTTGTTTTATTAAAAAAAAAACACTACAATAAATCTTGGAAAAATTTTCCCATGTCAGGACTGTCTGGCTATTACTGAGCATCCTAACAAACTTAGGCTTAAATTCATGAACAGGTCTTACCTTGAGTATAAACAGCACGCATCAACACTTCTTTATATCGCCATTAGCTTCCATATTTTATCTACGGCGGTTTGTTTGATTCTTTGTGACCTTCGTAAGTCTAAAAACTTCGGTTAAAATTTTAGCGAATCCTTGAAAATGGCAAAATAATTAAAAACTCCTCCGTTAAAGGAAGCTGCTAGCTGCTGCTCGGTCTTCGCCCAAAGTAGTCCTAATCATATCGCATTTTGCCGCCTATTAAATAGCAATCCAGCCAGAAGCCTTTAATCCGGCAAATTCTTGTGTATGGGACGCCACTAGGGTAGTTTATGGTTGGAGTATCCTTCCATAGACGAACACTTTATTCGCGCCACGGTGCCTGAAAATGTGATTAGGACATGAAACGGTTTCGGGAATACTTTTCGAATTACTGTACTGTTGAAACGGCCCTTAAAGAAGCCGTGGCTGGAAATTCGATTAGAAGGGCTGGTGCTGTCTGGTTTGTTATCTTATATGCGAATCCTGTATATTACCTAGCCCTTCAGAATTTTTGATTTGCTAACATCTTTGAAGGCGAACAAAAATCGATTAGCCATGGCCCCAGAAAGAACCTTTTGACTTGAGCGTAGCGAACTTACAGTGAAATTGTCTTAAGCTTTTCGATAGGGCACTTTTTAACGCTCGTCGAAAAAAAGGGTTTCGGTATTACAATAAATTGTGTTGTGTCTGCGCCGCGAATATGGGGGTTGTTAAGTGTAAACCAGAAACGCCATTATTTCCACTGGTTACATCCTAACACCGAAGGTGCCAAATGTTTTTCCATTAGCGAAATGAGTTGGCAGTTATGTCGGGGGATGATAATTGCCGGTGCCATTTGGAGTTGCGGCTTACGGGAGTATTAAATGGTATTCGGTTCATTCGAATACAGTTCGTTTCGGTAGCCCTTTTTTCGCCCGAATTAACAATACAAATTAATCGGTTATTTTCGAAATTCCATTTAGCTAGTCGTCCGCTTTATTGAGAGTGAATGGAGTAATAACATTTACTGGTACCGACTAGCCACACATCCTTTTCCTTTAATGGTAATCGATGATGGCGTAAAATTTGGGAGGAGATTTAGAAGTGCACAATCACTCGAATTGGGATACGGTCGAATGTTACTGTTTCTAATTCAAAAAGTACTGTGCTATAGGTGGAGCTTATGTGCACAGGTTCCTGTCTGACTCCTTTCTGGTAAAAGGTGGTTTCATCCTTAGGTCACAAAATATAGCCATTAGACAAGGACTCCATAAACAGCTGTGTAAAAGGATCCACACTATCATAAACTGGCCAAATATTTTGAGGAAAGCAGATGCTGGAAAAAAGCTGCAAGCGTTGCCCCAGAAGTCGTGGGTTCGAATCCCACTCAAGACATGATCCAACGCTATCCCTTTTATCCTTACATTTCAGCAATCTCAATTCGCCAATTATTTTCCATAGTCCCCTCTACCTTATTCACCCATTTTGGAAAAAAAACCAACTATAGCTGGGTGAGAAAATCTCAAAGCCACCAACAAGAATCGCCGCCAAGGCCCAATTTGGATTGAAACCCCGAAGGAGAAGTTGCTAGAAAAGCGTTTATTCAGGATGATTGATTGGAAACCAAATCTGATTGTTATCCGTCCGTCACTTCGTCTGTCCGAAAACACGATAACTCGAGAACACGTTTAGCTAGAAATTCGAATTGAGTTGATGTTTGGCCGAATTTTTAAGGTCTAAACTATTCAATTCCAGAGTTAACCTCATTTGGATTCCGGAACACAGCGGCTATGAAGGTAATGAAATGACCGACTTCATGGCTAGAAAAGGATCAGAAGCTGACTTCATTGGACCATATCCATTCTGTGGGATACCATTAAGCACAGCCATAATGAACATCCGAATGCGGCAAAAATCGCCAAGTGCCATTCACTGGGACTTGGCACCGGGCAACAGGCACTCAAATCTTTTTATGCCAAAGCATTCGGAAAAAAGAACATCTGATTATCTGAAATTAAGCAGACATTAGACCCGAACCCTAGTGGGAGCTCTGACTGGACATTGTCACATGAGGAAGCATCTCAATAGGATTGGTCTCTCTGAGACTAAAACTTGCAGAATATGCAAAGACGAAACACCAGAGCATATCCTCTGTGAATGTGAGAGTTTAGCTCATAAAAGACTTTGTCACTTTGGTCAGGGTTTCATGGAACCATCGCAATTCCTGACCTTTCCTCTTCGCAAAATACCAAGCTTCATTGAAAGCGCAGGGATTGAAGAGTAATCATAGTCAATCCGGGAAGACGTCACAATAGGTCCAACTGTGGCTTCAGTGACAGAGGTTAACCATACCAACCCCTTTTGCCAATCTCTCTATCTATTCAATTCCAGTGAATAGAATCCATACAAAAATGTATGAAAATTTGTGCATTCATTTTGTGAAACCCAAGAAATCATTCGAATCGTTCATCCAACAAATATAATTTAATAATGAATATGGAGAAAATACATGAGAAACCCACAATTTCGAATTTTGTGCACACAGTTTTTCAGTTTTTTTCTACAAAAATTCTGCAAAGTTTAAAGTTTCTGATTTTTGGTCCAGGATGATTGTCAGTTTTGCTGAAATATTCGAATCACAGCATCATGCGGTGGAAGCAAAAAAATCCTTGCAGATTCCGCACAAAATTTATAATCGGCTGCGATTCGACAGCCTGATCCCGCATATCGTTATCATGAGCCAGTCCAGGGGACGCACAAACACACATTCCGTCCAGTCAATCCCAAAGGTCTTAATTGCCAAAAACCTTGTCCAATGTCAGAATGTTAAACGTCGATGGATATCCTTCCTGTCGGTATTAGCAAATGACGACCCTCTCTACATCAGCTACAAACGCTTCTAATAATTTCAGGATACTCGGAGTACAGCCGCCCCGACGAGCTGCAGAAGCGAATCGCCGGAATTTAGCATCGGGGGCCATAAGTGCAGACTAGGATAGAGCCATCCCGACCATAGAGCGTAGGGACACCACATCATGCCCATTGAGTAGTTGCATTATTTGATACTACAGATGACTGGGTCTGGCCACCATCAGGATTCAGTGATACAGTTCCCATGTCCTGAAGGTCGGTGTGCGCAGTTGCCACGTTCCCATCAGGAGACTAGAGGATTCCTGCTACTGTGGATAGGATACACTTTGTCGAGCCGGAACGGAAACTTTCAGTCGGCAAAGAAGCTTTGTCAGGCGAAATTCCTTACTAGCGGAGATGACTTGCTCCCCAAAATCGAAATTCTCGTCCTGTCTGTCGTGCTTGTACGTAATAGTGAACCGGAAAGTCCTTAGATAGGCTCCAGCGTTACGGGTGTCGCATGGTGGTACGTTCCATAGCCAGGATATGCTATCTACGGACGGTTCCTATATAAATTGCAATAAAAACGTGAAAGACTTGGGTGTCTCGTCGTCATCGTTGTCGTTCTTCCGGTGCGATTTAGTGTGTAGTAAATTATTTTCCTTATGAAAAGGATATTCGATGACGGGTGTAAACAAAGTGAATGTGCTCTATATGCGAGGATAATTTCTCGAGGATTACATCGAATGACGGATCATCTATTCGGCGTTGTCGTTCTCGTCGTCTGTTCGCGATGTTTGAATAGCGAATTGCTCCGGAATACGAAACAATGTTTCTGATTGTTTTCGAACTTGTAAATCTGTTCAGTCGTTGTTCATGCCGCGTTGCCGTCGCCGCGGATCCTTTTGCCCGTAATTTTGGGTTAATTTAAATGAGCTGTCGGAGCGACGTAAACTTCTTCCTCGAGCTCGAATAGAAGCCAGCGAAACTTTTCGTCGAATCCGGATTTTAATGGCTTTTCCCCGGAACCTATTTGGAATTCTAGCCTTGGCTTCCCGATATCCCTTTCAGCTTTTCCATTTAAGTGTGTCTTCCGCATAGACAAAGATTTGCGGTTAATTTTTATTAGAATTCGTGACTTTTGAAAATTCCGTTTTTTTTCTCCTTACAAAACGGCGAAGGCGGGTTGTCCGTGTGGAAGGTGGCATCCCGTTGGATAACAATACCGAAGGGAAGGACCATTAGCATCAAGGAGTGAAATGGTAACAGGACGTTATTAAATGTGTTCAGTGGAAATGATTTTGGTTTTTGTTCGGGCTCCTTAACTTATGGACGAAGTTTAATTAAAAAAAGGGTCCTGGAGTGAACAGTGCAAGAGTCCATAGTCGCGCCGTAACTGACTCACAGTGCAATAATACACTTCTATCCTAGTTACTTATGTTTGCAACGGTGTGAACGAGGACACAAGATTCTGCCCTAATTACACCTTAGTTACGGTTTAATTAGATTTTACCTTCGAGTAGGAGGACAGGTGCATATATCGGTTTACCTCGCTCCCTCGTGTGGATAAGCTCGTTATAGTTTTCGGTTTTGTATATTCGTTTTTCTATTCGACATCATCCCCCTTCGCTTTCGTTTTGACTTGTTAGTTCCCGACTCTCTTATATGTTACTAAGGGTTTAAGCTAATGGATACACGATGTTAATATCCCTTAATAGGGATAATTAAGGATAATGCCTCGTTATGAATTTCTCAAGTAAAAATTAATTATTATTACCTCGACGATTGATTAAGTTGGTGAATATTGTGAAAGTTTACATAGCGAAAGGCATCAAGGGAGGGCGCGACTTATAGCAGGAAGCCAAGGAAGACAAACAAGGAGGCAGGCAGGATCACGAAGGAGCTTTAGTGTTGGTGGCGTTGTATACCTGCTTAATGGAAATGTTCGGCGGAAGATAGAAGTTTTCGAAGTGAACTGGCAGCACATTATCGCACAAAGTAAGTAAGTCTTCCTTTAGGTTAACTTTTGCCTTTGTGATAGATGAGAGGGTTGGTGAGGTGGGGTCTAAGGGTTTCGGAAAGAGTTTCCTCGAAGTTTATTCGAAGTTATTGGAAAACGATAGTTGGCAAAAAAACAGTTTTTTTTTATAAGTTATAAGTTTCTCTAAATTTGATCAATTTAATTTTGTGTAAAGGAAACTGCAGTTTTGGGTTAGGTATGTTTTTCATGTTTTCCAATCAAGTTGAATTTTAATTTTTTTTTTTCATTACTAATTAATTTCTTTTCTTCAAAGTTTGCGATGTGATCAAAGTAGGGGTGCTATTTAATTTGTTACCTTACAATACCGATGTGTAATGTAAGTCAAGCAGGGAATTATTGTAACTGTTATTCTTTTTTTAATACATTATCATACATTGCTAAATTCTTCCTACGCCATTAGCATCAACCCCCACATATAGCAAAAGAAAACCAGCTTTAATATAATATTACGGCATATTTTAAATTTAGAAATTGGAAAGTTTCATTTTGTTTCCATGTTGTTTCCGTAATCACTTCCCACAAAAATCGCCCAATTAAAAGGAGTCTGCCCACTACACAAATCGGAATATTCTTTAATAAGGGATTTGGGATGTACGGAACCTAGTCAAGAGTGCCCACTCAACATTTTGGAGGGAGGGGTAAGGCAATATCTTGGAAAGGAAGTTTGAGGCTTTCGAAAGTATCTCATAACAAATACTTGAAAGTTGCAGAATTTCAGAAAGAGGCTTTGGTCTCATAAAGTGGTGTAAAAATATCTTCGATTTTCTGAAAACCCTGTGCATTAGGAAAGCCTTTCACATTTCTCTGGTATTTTCCATGATTTTAAGGAAAGTGTAAATTTTACTGATAGTATACAACTATAATTGTAATTTTTGGGATTAGTGGTGTGCACTTTCTTAAGCCCCATTTCTAAAGAGTTGAATCTAATTTTCGGTACATACTGTGATTTTCTCCCAATAAAAAATATTTTTTTATTTAAAATTTATTGCTTTTTATTTACATCTAAACTTTCTAACGTGACCTGTTTTTTAAATGTAACAACACCTCCAATTACTGCACTTCTTCATTAAATATCTTATATTTAAGATGAAATACCTAATCTTCTTTACTAAAAAAAACTCGGAAATTTCTGAACTAAATTTCTAGTTGTTTTATTTTCAAAAGTCTCTTTGTTTGGACCTGGATGCAAGCACGCAGCGGATGAATCGCAGAAAAAAATTCAAAATAAATACGTACATGTACTTTAATAGTTTTTCAATAGATACTTCTATAGGAAAAGAGGATGTGTACGTCAAAATTTCAAGATCCTAGGTGAAGGCGTTCTTGAGTTATCGTGCTAACGGACAGACGGACAGACGGACGAACGGACGGACGTCAAGCGGATTTGGGGTTTTTGGCCACAAATAAACAAAAAATAATATATAATTTTTTTTTTGTCCGAGGCTTGGTTCTATGCGTTACAAACTTTTGGGCTGGATTAAACTTATAATACTCTATATGATTTCATCTTGAGTATAATGAAATGCGAAATTCCAAAACTACTGTACTAATAATTTAGTTATCTTATACCATGGATACACTGCTTGTATACAAATTACATTATTCAAATCATGATATGCGATACAAGATGGCATGATACACAGCCCATACATGTTATACTTAGAGAAAACGGACCATCACATCGTACACAAAAATGAAAACACGCTCAAACAATTTTACCTGACGGAAGGATAGAAAAATCCATAACTGCCATTCATTGGAATTTCAGTTGATTTCAGTTTTAGACGGCGCTGATGGAAGTTAAAAGAAGGCTATATCAGCTAAAATCATCGAATTTATATACAAGGAAACAGGTTGGATATTACGTAGATATCAGCTCGTTGACGTACTATATGCGTATTATTGGGTGATACACTGGTGATATAGACGATATTATTATTTGTATACGAGCAGTGTATCCAAGGTATTAGTCGCTCATATCATTCTTTATACAAGAGCTATGTCTTAATAAAAATGAAGTACGATATAAAGTTGTCTTTACTTTAAACTTAATAAATATATACATAAATATATGAAGACCACAGGGGAAAAACACGATAAGTCCATTTTTTTCGTTTTTGAGATTTTGATGCCATCTGTTGGCTAATATCATAAACTATACTCTAGCAAACATAAGCAGGGAAAAAATCTGTCTAGTCCATAGTTATTGCGTATTAAAAAGTACCCATGCAGGGGAAGAACCTGGTTTTTGAAGTTTAAATTTGCTTTCTTGTAAAATGACCAAAATGTGACTTATCGTGTTTTCCCCTGTGGTCTTCATATATTAATGACAAAACTTACTCAAAACTAATTGAGCGGTTTTCAGGCGACCTTGGAACAAACATCCAGACAAACAGAATGTTTTTTTTAAGTTAATTTTCTTCTTAAGATGGAGTAGGTGGGTTTTGAACTAAAATACAGTTTACTAAACCCCCACTAATCCACTCATACATCAATTAACATACTCCAATTTCAAGTCTCTGGGTCTTGACCCAGTCTTGAGTTTTTGAGGGACAACAGTTTGTCAACCTATCAATGTTTTTAATATAAAACACTGACCAAAGGAATGTAGAATTATTTGGAAACACGAATAAAAACATAATTAAAGCAATTCATTTTAAAATTATATAGCCATTCATCATTTTCATTAAAAAATGAAATCATTACATTTAATAAAAATGTTGGAGTAATTTTAATTAAATTGTTTGCTTTAATACAGTGCAAGAAATAAACTTTATGATGTACATATGTACTCGTATATTAAATGTTTTTGATTTTATAATTGTATGACACAATCATTATTCTCATTTCACCTTGAGTAATCTTAACCCATCGTTGGAATGGCTACTACAAAAAATGCAATAAAAAGTTGATTTAAGTGTTTCTCACTAGTCGGGGTCAGCAATGAAAAATGTTTTTTACTAAGCACAAATAAAAAGTTTTTATACTCTAGATGAAATCTGAGAGTATTATAAGCTTAATCCAGCCGAAAAGATTGTAACGCATAGAACTGAGATTCGGACAAAAAAAATTATATGTTATTTTTTGTTTATTTGGGGCCAAAAACTCCAAATCCGCTTGACGTCCGTCCGACCATCTGTCTGTCTGTCTGTGCATTAGCACGATAACTCAAGAACGCCTTAAACTAGGATCTTGAAATTTTGGATCTGATTGTTTGGTCGAATTTGTAAGGCTAAGTTCGTTAACGGACAAAATCGTACTACTCCTTCGAGTAGTTGCCATACAAAATGTCCTTCAAACACGTGTTCAAAAATATTGGCCGATAACTTTAGAAAGGTTTAAGCTACGACTTTGAAATTTTGTATGTGTTAATTTTCCAATAGTTGGAGCTAAATGTATGACTATAAAGAAAGCGCTATTAGTCCTTCGTGTAGCTGCAAATGTCTCCAGTTGACGGAACTCACTTTAACTCAAGTAATCGTTTAGCTACGAATTCGGAATTTTGTACAAATTAGTTTTGAGCGAAAATGAAGTACGAGTTTACAAGTCAGCTAAATCCTTTTACTCCTTCTGGTAGCTTGCATACAAAAAATTCAAAGACACGTGTTTATTTATTTATTTATTGTTCAAATTCATCATATACTGATTACTTATAACAAAAATACAAAAATATAAATAATAATCAATAGAGAATAAATTCAAAAAATACATCATTATCACATAACTTCTAAATGCATAAATATATTGTAATATTACATTATTTATTTGATAAAGCCGATTTTAACTGTTGAACAGAAATGTTAAAGTCAATTTGACTGTAATTATAATTAAAAATGCGTGAAAGAGATGTGATTGGTTCATGTTGGCCGTAATTTGTCCGATGGTGAGGAATATCGAGCAACACATAGCCTCTCAAGGATCGAAATGGAACATTGAAAAGAACGGCTTCCAGCAATGACAGGGAGTTAATATCACCAGAAATTACATTGAAAGCAAAAACAGCTCTAAGGACATCTCGTCTATCAACCAATGACTCCATCGGCAGGAGCTTAAGACGCTCATGGTAAGGAGGCAGATGCAGTGGATCATGCCAAGAAAGACCTTTAAGTGCGAATCGCAAGAACCTTCTCTGAACCGACTCAATTCTATTTTTATGAACCTCATAGTATGGAGTCCATACCGGGCAGGCATATTCCAAAATAGAACGGACAAGTACAACATTGTTGTAATATGCGGATCATTGAAATCCTTGCACCATCTTCGCACAAAGCTCTAGACGGAGTTAACCTTACCGACAACATAATCAAAATGGTTATTAAAAGTAACTTCGGTATTAAAATATACACCTAAATCATTCACTTTGTCAGTTCTATATAATGGGTTTCCTTCTAAACTATAATCAAATTTCACTGCATTTCATTGGTGTTCAACAATATTTTCCGATAACTTTTGAACGCTTCAAGCTATGAATTTGAAATTTTGTACACATTAATTTTTAAATCGTTCGAAGGAAAAGGATAATTATGTAAGAAATCGAGTGAGTCCTTTCTGCACCTCTCATACATTTTTTTTTCGGTGATTCATCCAGTCCAAATTAAACACTGACGATATTGTCTTTAAGTTTCGAGTAGCAACCAAATGGGAGTCTTTAATAAAGGACATACATACTACATGCACACACCTTATTCTACTTACATAAATCGGAGTTCAGTATTTCATCTAGAGTATCATTCGGTTGGCTTGCAGCCGATCGTGACTGCAGTATGTTTTTTTTAAACAATTTACTTTAATGCTTAGGTTCAATTAAGCTTGTTTCCACCAACAAACGATTTCTGGAATTCTTCAAAATTTATTTTTGCGAAGTTTTTTTTCTTCGATATTCAATTTTCAATGAAGCTATTTCGATTTATTTATGTTAGGAATAATAAAGAAGTCGCAAGGGACTACCAAATTCAGAGAATAAGGTGGGTGGGTTCATACAGTTCTTGTCTGTTGAGTTACGTAGGTGGCACAAGGCCAAGATCATTATAGCTAATCGACGTTGTTTGTACTTTTTAATTTTCAATGATTCCGATACAACAATTGTAAGAAATTCCCTGTTCGTGCAAAAGAGATGTCCTGTTCTTATCTCGGTCAATGTACTGCTTACGAAAATAATTGAAAAATTTATTCAATTTAAAAAAAATGATGTATTTGCCTTTTCCCGACTATCCAAACAACAAATCAAACCTAAACGGTAGAAAAGTATAGGCGTCCTTTTAAAACTCTCCTTAAAATGATTTTTCGAAAAACCATTTCGGAATAATTTCATATCAAGAAAATTGTTTAGTATTACATGGAAATGAGCGGTATACAGGAAAGGATGTAACTCCATTCAACAACATCGTTGACACTCCAATTTTCTCGAAAGCGTAAAAGGAACGATGAATGGCCGGTTATTTACCCGGAACGAACCTTTGCGAGTCCTGCATAAAATTTCCATTTGAAATGAAACTGGCACTTGAACATGCCTCAAAATTAAGCTGCCCAGGATGTCATTTACTTGCGGTTCACACCACCAACTTGAGTAGAACACAACCAACGAACACCAATCGCCCTCATTCCCTTGGGAAGCTTGACAACAAAATCATTTGCCAAACTCCTCGTAATTACGTTAATTAGTTGCTTGAAACATTTTCGAGATTCCTTACCGGGTCGCTTCCATTCTGCTTTCGGTCAGGAAATTTTCTCGTCCTTAGCCCTACCGAAAGAACACAACAATTCAAAAAGATTTCCTCAATGTAAAAGAGCTTGACACTCTTGTCAGTGCGATGCAAAATGAATGTGAACTTATTGTACCTATGTCCTGCTCCTGAATCCCGATGTCTCGCAAAACTTTATTATTATATTTTTGAAGCGCCCTCATCGTGGACGCGAACCCGAACAACTCAAACTCCAAAGGATGGCGATGATAATAGCGCCGCAAATCACATTTTCATAACAATTTTCTCACATTCCACAGGCCAGGGAGATTTATTAAAGAGGTTTTAAATTTATTTGCCAGGTTTTCTTGGGGGAAATTGTTTTTTTCTTGCAGCGTTTCTTTTATGACGCCTAAGATAAATAGTCCCGGCAATTATTACGTGGCGGCACTTTAAAAAAGACGAACAATAAATTCGTCTCCCAGGACATTTTCATACAGTTCAAATAAAATGTAAACTGTTTGTATAATTACGGGGCCTCGTGTAAGGACATTATAATCCAATATTATTTATTTTCATAATGAAAAACACTCGTAATATTTTATGGGCCAACGAAAGTCACTGCCGCACTGCAAAGCTCGAAAGAAAACGACTTGAAATTGTTGATTATTGATTTAATGATTAGGTCGGATAATATTGCTTTTAATGGCGTGATTAAGGACGGATTTAAAAACGTGATTTTCACAGATAATGGCTTACTCAACACTAATGCCCTATCGGGAATTTTTTATTTAACGAAATTGAAAGACGTGTTCGACTCTTGATTTTAATGTTTAAAACATGAGAGCAAAATTTTGGGCCAGGGAGTTGAATAAGAAATTCAATTTTATTTTTATCGACGTTTGTACGTACCTCCATTTGGGCGGAGAAGGATTCATACTTAAGATACGTAGGTACACACCGAATTTATTATATCTGTCCACATTTTTTTCATGTTTTATATTATTTTAAAATATTCAGCCGCAATCGAAAGAAAAAAAACCGCTCAGTCTCTGAACGAAATGATTTAAAATTTGTTTTTATTAAGTTGTAAAATAGAACGGAACATCTGCGCGATTCCATATAAGAAGTTGTGTCGCCATTGAATTTCATTGGTGTTTTTTGGTGTAGAAATTGGTCTTAAATTAATATTAAATTCTCTCATCCCTTTGAAGATATGCCTACTGAGAATGAGCGAATCGCAATAAATTTCCAAAGTTCTACAAAGAGAACAGAGAAATAGAGTAGGTGGAAAAAAGTAAGTAAAAAGGTGTAACAGAAAAACAGAGAAAGGGAGCAAACAGAGCAAAGGAAGAGTTGAAAGAGCGAGAAATATATAATATTAATAATACCCAACCACAGCAATCTTTTCCCCACTCCATACGTAAACAGATGCTGAAAGCTGTTGGACGCAAAAAATAAGATTGATTTAATCCTCAATGGAATAAAAGGCAATGACGTAAAAGAATAGCTTAAAATAGCTAGACAACATTAAGTTATTGCGAGTGTGGGAGTAGTCAGTTGGCATTGTTTCTAATGTTTGTGAATTTTTCAGACGTAGGCTACCCCAAAAATTGTCCGTCCATAACAGGCATTGAGACCCAAAAAGGCTTTTGATTAAAATCCAGCAGGAAAAAGTGGCGAGCCCTCGAAACATTGGGAGATGAAAATCAAGGACGGATTGAGTCCTGGCGACAGATTAAAAATTGTCCTGAATCGTGATGCAGCTATTTTCCTAGACACTAAGAAAGTGAATAATTGCGAACAAAAAAAACATGATTTCTTTTGAAATTCAAATTTCTTAATAAGACTTTTCTTGGCGTAAAAGGACCAGGGCTTCTTCCAAAAGTTGCTATTTTTTTTTATTAATTATTGATTGAACGTAAAAGAAATATACTACAAAAAACAAAAAACTGGATTGAGTATGTAATCCCGTATTCCAAGATCCCGTGTCCCAAAATCTCGTTAAATCACGGGCTTAAAAATTTCGTATTTCTATATCCCGCTTTCAAAACACCATTAAGACGAGATTTTGGGACGCCATATTTAATAATATAAATAAAATAAATTTTGTAATTGTGGAAATGGTTTGAATTTGTAATTGCGTGTTTTTTGGAAAGGAAATTCAAATATCATATTTCTATTTATACGTGATTTTGCACCATCGGGACTTGCTTAATGGTGTTTTAAACTTAGGTGATTTGTGAATTCTGGACTTAAAAAATTTATGGGATTTGTATTAAGAGATATCGACACATAGAACTGCTTTGGATATTAGCACTGAAGTCCTCTTCATTAAAATAAAATACGAGCGTATGCCTTAAGTTCGAAATTCTCGTCAAAAAAGGTATATCCAAAGAGTGTTGCGACGCTTAAGGGGTAATACCTAGTCGGAAGCAAAAAATAAGACGGTTTTTTGTTAATTTTTTGTATCTTTGTTAAAAAATCGATTAATGCGAAATATTGAGGGATCATTACACTTATCTTGAACTATAAAAAAAAATTTTTTATTTTAATTTTTACGAAAAAATGGCGGCTGAG
This sequence comes from Beris morrisii, assembly GCA_951812415.1. NCBI lineage: Eukaryota > Metazoa > Arthropoda > Insecta > Diptera > Stratiomyidae > Beris > Beris morrisii. Next base: position 156,154,655 of record OX638310.1, read on the forward strand.
CAGTGCACGGAACGAAGGTTGATTTTTTGTAAACGTCCCGCGGCTAGCAGCACAAGTCTTCAACGAACATATCTGGAACAATGAAAGAAATTTTTTCATGATATGCACGAGTTTTACTAGTAAAGTACACATGGATATTCAGAAATTTGCGAGCACTTCGAAAAAAAAAACGATTTTTCAACTAAAAAATCGGCCTCAATTTGTTTATAAAAGTCGTAATTGTTTATGAAACTCAAAAATCGTGTGTACTTTACTAGATAATCTATCTAAGAAGGTACAGCCAAAATTTCATATCGATCGGATAAAAATTACTCGAGTTCTACTGCTAGCCGTTTTTGAAAACATGGTTTCGAGAAAAACGCGTTTAAAGTTTCACAATGTGTTTACTACATGAAATTTTAAAGATACAGGCTTGGCTACACAGATAACGTATGTTCAATATTTGCTTAAAACTACATATTTACGCCATCTATACCTCATTTAGAAACTATATAGTGTACCTTTGCACCGTCGGTAACGAGTAAAAGGGGCGAAACTCACTCCGAAACTCGATTTGTCATTTTCAAGCGCTCCGCCTTGCTTCGAAAATTCGTCTTTTACGACCACTTAAAATTTGTTTTCAATAAAAAATGATGTCAGACATCACTCTTGACATGTTTTTACACCATTTACACCATTCAATAAAAAAAAATGGGAAAAAAAAAATTTCGACTAGGTATTACCCCTTAAGTGAAACATTACTTCAAAACAATATTTGTCCGAACTAAAAGCAAATCAAGCTCAGTCAGACAAAATTTCTCCCTTTTTAAAAGGAACCAAGTAATCGTCTGCAGGTTGCCAAAATATGTCAAAAAATAGTCGATAGTAGATTAATGTGATTATTTATTTGCGTGGAGTTACGGGCCATTTAAAGTCATTTTCGCGGCAACATTTTCACGCACATGTGTAAACCTGACACAACAAGCAACGAGCCCTACGCTGGGTGCCCTTTTCATTAATCGCGTTAAAATAATCAAGGAGATATAAAGACTAAAGTAGGTTTAAAAATTCTTTGCCGATGAACAAAGCCGTACTAACCACCAAGATTTCTAACACTTAATTTTTTTCATATTTAATATTATTTATTTAATTCACACCTTAAATTTTAAATTAATTCCCGAAATAAACGCCCTCTCGAAAGCCATTTTCTAAGGTCGTTATCTTGAAGGAACATCTATCTCATGACTTCGTAATTCCTAGCTTCATAAGCACGTCCTTCCGCCCTTGTATTTTACTAGGCCATTATTCCGCCCAAAAACCAAAACATTTTTTCAATTTAAGGTAATAAACCGTAGGTCCTAATTAAAAAGAAAACCCTCCAACTGCACTTTCATCCTAAGAAATTTACTGAAATTATGCCACGTACTCGAACCACCCCCATCTCCTTCTCGTCTTCTTCGACCTTATTACCTTCTTGGGTATGGGATTATCTACTCGACGCCCCTGACTATGTAAACCACGAAACCGTAGAATTTTTTAAATTACTATTTTCATATGGAAGTGCTCAAGGATAGCGCCTTGAAAGCTGAAAGCAACCTTTCTGCGTCGAGTTCTATTCGATACAGAGCTAAGCAAGATCCCTCCTTTAACAACACTTTTGATATGAAATAAACATTAGATGAGTTGGAACGATGGCAGTGAGGATGAGGGTTGCTAAATTGGTGGGTATAGCCTTGCCTTATCGGCAGCCATCTTCCGCTTGCTCAGCAACAATCTGGAGAACAATGGCAAGAAATCAAACTGCCTGATGTCTTCTAGTCATAGAATTGCGTTTCGGCAATAATTGCTTCAAAAATTACACCAGGCATTATCATTTCGATTCCACACTAAAATTACATCGACAGTATTCCACTTCGAAGCTTTATCGTCCTTCCGGTATACTGAATCCATAATTTAGGTCCTTGAAGCCATTGGGTTACATGATACAAGGTGTAGGCAGCCCCTGGTTCTATAGACTTGGCTATGTGCATTATATGGGTATAGGCGCAATATCCTGTTTGCTTTGTTCACAGGACTTAAGCCAGTAAAGTTAAGCGATTTCGAGCAAGACAATATCACATACACCAACGCGCGTAAAGATGGTCGATAAGATAGCGATAACGTTGCCTTGACATGTGTCTAATTAAACTTTTACGATCAAACAATATTCCGAAACGGATAAGCGTTCGAGGTCTAACCTTGTTTCGATACGCCATGAATGATTCGTACGAGTGTAGTGTGCATTGAATGATGGCCGGCGTTAATCTCGACGGTACGTAATTTCGTATGAGGCGAAGGACTATCCAAGAGGACATTTCGGTTCGGAGGAGTTTCGGTGATGATGGCCTTCGTCCCCGAGGAATAATATCGTATCTCAAAATTACGATCAAGATGACGACAAGAGAATTTGTAAGCAATTACGATTTATGATGAAGATTTCGACTGGCATAATTGACTTATTAAGCTTTAATGGATTGTCAAACAATTTTCAAAATTATGTACATAAATTAGATTTAGCATCGTATAGGTTGCCAGGATCAAGCGACATCAAACGGTACACAATTCAGAACTCTAACATCTGTTTGACAATAATCGCTAAAGTTTGCTTATATAAATGTTTGGTATTTGGCAGTTAATTTTGAGGATTCAACTGAATTTTGATGTTTTACATCCTCCACACTTCCGCACAAAATATTAAATTTCATCTTGAAACTCGAATGTTATATAAAGGAATGTATTTCACGTGTCGCAGTTGGTCTTCAAAAAAATTACAAGCGTATATCGACAAAAAATTCAAATTTTCGATTTGTTTAAAAACCGGTTGTTCCACCAAACACGGGAGCTGCGTTCACGTCTCATCAATGGCGTTACAGTATAATTGAGAGCCTGACGTCCATCTTGATTCTGCGACCATAACCTACAATTAGAAGATCATCTCATATGAACAACGAATGTGCTCCGATCTTTTGTGTTGTTTTCATGATGAAAAATGCGTCTGGGATAAGTCTGTACGCTCGACGCGGCCCACAATATTTAATTTAGTTTTAAAACTTGAATATGTTATAAACATTTAAAGAGTGAACATTCTTTTTTTCATCCCTACTTAATTTCACACCAGTGGCGCAGTCGGTAAAGAAAACTTACAACAGAAACTTAACAAAAAATCTGCCAATGGTCTGGGCGAAACTTTATTATTTTTCGGGTCAAAGTTCGGGAGCGGTCAAAGTCTGAATATATCATGAGTTGTTTCGAGATTATTAGATTTCTTGGAAAATTAATTTTGTTCTTAAAATAAAAATATTTAAAATAGAGATTTTTAGCCGATTAAACATTGAAAAAGGCCGTGTAGACTATTAGAATTTCGATATATTATGGACACTAAAAGCCCATAGAAGTAAAAACGAAATTGTTGTCTTATAAGACTTAAGAGATATGACGAATTGTTAAAACGTATACAAACCCATTACATCTACTTGGGGTTTGAATTTCGAAAAAAGTGTGAAACAGGTTTTTAAACAATTTCATAAGAAGCAACTTGATATCTCATGAGACACGTGGGATTTTGAAAAATTTGTGAAAACGTAAACAAACCCTTTACACTCTCTTGGTTCTTGAAATTCGAAAAATCGTGAAATTGGTTTTTGGGTCAATACATCAAATGCCGCAATAACCAATTTCATATCTCATCAGAACTAAGGGATGGCCAAAATTGTGAAAACATATGTAAATCCTTGGGAGTTGAATATCCAAAAATTGAGAAATAGGTTTGAAGGCGATTATACAAAAAGTCTGTGCAAGTGAATAGCTACCTAATATCTCATCAAACCTAAGAAATATGTCGAAGCTTTGAAAAGCATACAACCCCCTTAAACCACTTAGGATTGAATCTCTAAAAATACTGAAATTGACTTTTTGGCGCTTATATAGGAAACCTTAGTGAAAAGATATGCAACCTCCTTACACCCACTTGGGAGTTGAATATCCAAAAATCCTGAAAGGAGTAAATAAATATATATGAAGACAGTACGAGAAAGTAAAAACCAATTCAATTTCTTATCACTTCTAAAAGATATGACGAAAATCGTGAAAACGTGTTCTACCCTCTTATACCTCTTAGGGGCTGAAAAAGGAAAAAAACTTAAAAAGAAGTTTTAGGCGATTATTACGCAAGCCCATGAAAGTGAAAAAAAATTCGATTTCGATCAGACCTGAGGGATACGGCAGAATTCATAAAAAAGTATACAACCCCTTTCTACCCCCTTCGGGGTCGAATTTCAAAAAATCCTGAAAATACTTTCTAGGTATTTATATAGAGAATCCGTAGAATAAAAATGAATTGAATATTTGGGAAGACCTAATAGATATGACGAAAACTGTGAAAATATATGAATTCCATTTTCACTGAACATTTTTTTTTGGCCGCCTTCCGAACGCCAGTGTATATTTGTAATTTTTATACCCGTATTACTTTTTTAGTTAATTTACATATACATACCGAGTTTCAACTTTCTAGCATAAACCGTTCTACAGATAGGAAAATCAGCCCCACCACCGTACCATACTACCCCTATAAAAAATTATATTTTTCCAACATGCTACTACTACAGATCTATTCATATACCAATTTTGGTAAAGATTCTCTATAATGCACAAGCGAAAAAGTAATGTAAGAGATTTTTCATATTTTACATTAACGTTCCAAATAAAACTTTGGTATGTTTTAGGATGTGGTCAATAAAAATTTTTGACATCCGGGACGTAAAACTATATAAAAAACCAATTTCAAATTTTTAATTGTGCTCACCCAGTACATTTTATTCGAACCACCATGACGGTTCCGTTTGACGTTTCTCGTCACACATGGACGCGAAAAAGGGAGTTTAAATCCCTTTAGCCCCGCAGGGCTGCACGGAAGGTAGTTTGAGCGCAGCGCGCGTCAGCCAAACATGACATAATGGCGTCTCGAACTGTACTGGCTGGATGAAATCAAAAATTTTAAAACATATTTATTCATTGTTTTACGTCCCGAATGTCAAACATTTTTATTGACCACATCCTAAAACATACCAAAGTTTCATTTGGAACGTAAATGTAAAATATGAAAAATCTCTTACATTACTTTTTCGCTTGTGCGTGATACTCAAGCTTTTCCCCAAGTTTCAGTCTTATATCATTATAAGTTCTCGAGATATAAAAATTGGAGCTTTTTATTTTTCACCCTCCCCCACCCTCACCCTCTACACCCTACTCACCAACATTTTTTTTTCTGCAAGGGGTCTATTAAGTCTATTTTTGTTCAAATTTTAAGCATCTATCTTATATTGTTCTTGAGATATGAGACGTCATTTTTTTGAAAAATTCGTATCCCCTTCACTTTCAGCCAACTTCATTTGTCAGCCTTTATACACAAACCGAATTTAATTTGCCTAGTGTAATTGGTTCGTGAAATATCGTAATGTAAGGCTTTTCACCCCAACCCACGTACGCCACTGCCCCACTCAAAAATTTGATTCCAATACGGCGGACAGACGGACTGACATTTTTTTTTGCTTTGTCTACAAGTCACGAAACGTGAAAAAAAAATTTTCAGGGTAGAAAATTTTTTTTTTTTTAAAAATCGATCACAATACTGTATTATTAGAAAATAATAAAGTAAAATTAAAGTTTTTAATTTGTATACTATGTGCCCCACTTTTGTGAAACATGAGAGGTATCTTGGCTTCGTCATCACATCTTATCAATAGCGATACATCCCTACTTGTTTTTAACCCTGCTCTTTTTAGGTCTGTGACCTGTAGAACGCTGCAAAGTCTGGCCTCTTATAACTTCCCTTTAGTTTTTCAAGATGAAAGTCACCAGCGGTGTAGTATTTTAAAAAGGAAATTGAAGATGCGCGAAAATCAAACGAACCTTTAACGGTTTTTGGCTATTTTATTTCAGTACCGACTGCGCCACTGGTGTAAACCAAAATTACAAGAATATGATGTAGAGATGTGGTTTCAAGAATTTTTATTTTTAGACAATTTGAACAAGTTTCTGTGAAACGCAACAGCTTACTTTCGGATCAAGTGCAATTAAAGAACTGGCCTTTAAAAAGTTGGCTTCATCATCAGTCGAAACTAGCGAACTATAACTGGAGACAACGTGAGAGTGAATCGGAACTGAAGCTAAGGTCCTTAAGAAAAAAAATCACATTTCCCCTTAAGAACACACGACAGTAGTTTTCCATTAATCAAAGTATCACTTTTCAACAAGTAAAATCCAATCGATTCTCCATTTCATGAAATTCACTTATAAGTGGCCTATTATTTCGCAAACAATTTAACGTTATTCTCGTCTTTTATAACTGAAAAAAAATCTAAGGCATTAAAGCATTTTATTTTTTTTCCATCAATTTAATGACATCTTAACGTAAGAGGAAGAACTTTATTGTAAAGGGAATTACGATGAAACGAACCTTTTGTACAATATTAGAAGAAAAAAGTCTGTTATCATGAAGATCCTCACTATGAAAATGGCAGATGCTGATGCTTATGGTAAGATTGTTTTTGTTCTTCATTTGGAAGGAATTTGCGAAAATTTAAATTTCTTTGAATGTTTAAGTAAGTTCTTAATTTTTTTTTGTTTCTGTTTATAGTTTAAGCATCAGTTGAGATATTTAAAATGTAAACAGATCAATAACTTGGAATTTATAGTTCTAAGTTCGCAGCGTAGTTGAAATCTCCGCGAATTGCAATAATAAATTTTGCCGGAAAGTGTAGGGTTTAGGATACAGCAATATTCCGCAATTGGGTGAGTGTACTCAAGTCGGACGGATGAAGGACGATGTTTCGAAACTATTGAAGTATTGTTGACTTTGAGACCACCATAAAAAAATTCCCTAAATAGCCGCAGCAGTATCGAAGTACAATATACTGAAATTTTATTCACTAATCCTTTGATGGGGTTGAAAATGCTTTTGAAGCTGTTACAAGTCAGCACTCGATGCAGCAAGGTAGTCTGTACAATTGGTGAGAAGGATTGACGTGATGTGAGGTGGTGATTTATACGTGTTAAGGTACGATTTGATGTTGAATGAACATTGAGATGAGTTGACAGAAATCGAGAATCATTATGAGTATCACTACTAGTGGCCGTAATAATCCTCTTAAGAAATATTTTCGAAAATAAACGAATGTCCTCAGGAACATGAGCAGTCAATGGAAAACTGGCAGAAGCGGAAAATCAACTAACGACTAATGACAGACCACTTGAACAGAGAACAGCAGTAAATCCAAGAGGGAAATTATGTTTGTTGCCTGGTCGGTATTATTGTTGCTTTATAAGGATTCAGGTACTCTTATTCGAAGTGAACTTTGGATTAAAAACTTTCTTCATTTTTTTTTTTAAAATGGGAGTACCTTATCCCATCGTACTTTCAAAAACATGAAAAATACAAAATCACGAAAATATTCATACCTGTCGCTCTGATTTTATTCCCACTTTTCGGTATTCAGAAGATAAAGTTTTCTTGTATTCCACGGATTTTATATTCATTTTTTTACGCTTCAAACATTTTTTCATGTAATCATTTTTGATCGCTGCGGTGAACGTGGCCGTGTATTTTTGGCGAAGAGAAAAATAAATTTTGAATAGTTTTACGTTAAGAATATACGAATTGTAGGGTACATCATAGCGGCCCTCATCAATCTGCTTCTGCATAAAAAGCAAAGTAAAATAGCACTTACCTGGCCGGTAAATGCTCCAGAGAATTAGAGAAGGATATTTTTCTCGGAAAAAGGAACTCAATGTGAAACTGAATGCATAGTGTGGAATGTGGTTGTGTCGAAAAAAGGAACACCTTCTCAGACGGAAAAGAACGTGAGCAATTTTCATGAAATCCACGGAGGTTATATGTAAAAAGGAAGTCAATTTGAAGATAAAGTTTGAGTAGTTTATTTAAAAAACAAAATTTGATGTATACGACGAGGTCTATTTCTAACAGCGGTTGAAACGCCACAAGATGAATTGAAATAATTTCATAGATATTAGGCAATCAAGAGAAGGAGGAGTAGAGGCTTTGAGAAGTTGTCATGTCATACAAATGGCTTCGAACGAAATAACCAATGGGGAAGCGGATAGGAGTATGAAAGGCCAAAGCGTACCAACAATTACCTGGAATCATACACAGAACGATATACAGATAAACACACATCAATGATAAACGCATTCTCAATGAAGATGCATATATAGCCGCGGCAGTGTACACGTACATAGTGACCCAACTTTCATTCAGCAGCTAATCGGTTAGGTCATGCGAATATTGTAGGAAGTGGTTGCAAGTCAATAACGTGCATCACGCTCAATAAAGGTACCATACAGTCAATAAAAGTCTTTAAGAGATGGGTTGAAATAAACGACGTCCTTCATGTCGAGTAAGTACTTCAGTATTTTCTTTAATCCCATTAGTTAACTATATTTTTTTCTGAGCATGGGCATAAAAATATCTTAGCTGGTCATCCATTCCTTTGATAAATCAAAAATGCTGCGATAAAATGTTATAGGAATAATTTTTTTGATTTTCCTTGCATTAGTAGGTTGTATAACTGCCGTGGTTCTTTGTCCCCTGAGATACTTACCACTTTCGGTTTTCTGCTGGGAAGCCCTCTGGGCTGCAATTTTTTATTACTGCATGATATTTAAGACTTGTACGCACTAAGGAGCCTTCATCTAAATTTTAGAAAATGCATTACCATTTCACATTCTTAAATGAGAATACCGTTTCACTTCGAGTACGAAATAGTTGAAAACTTTTAAATTCATTTATTGTCAAGGTACGTGATCTGAACGTACTTTTCAATAAATCTTTGACCTTTGACGATCATATCGACAATACTCGTATTGTTGGTCAGGGCAGATCTAAAGAATTTGATGATGAATTTACGACAAAAATTCTGAGTTTTGCTTTTGTCCGAATCATTCTGGAATGTGCTCCATAGTAAGGAAAAGGACTCGCTTTCTATTGCGTATCTGATATCAGGTGTATTGACTCCAACCACTTGATGTCTATGATAGATTTAAACCGTTCATGTAGAAACTTAAAAATATATCCAATTAATGGAATCTACGAACCATGTTGAAAAAATTCAATTCCTACTTCAATTTGAGTGTTGATTCATAAAATCTATAAAAATAAAAATGGATCGCTAAATGTGTTGCTAACCGCAAAGCTCGAGAACGGCTGAACTAATTCGGCAAATTTTTTTTTCCAAACATTCTCTGAAGTCCGAGGAAGGTTCTTATGAAGAGAAAAATTGGAAAAATTGCCCGGAAAAACCTAAAACCCCCATTTTCACACTAAATGTGTTCCAACAATGTTGCTGCAAAACCTGATGAAGCAAGGCATTGAAGCAACATTGTTGGAAGGCGGTCGAATAGCCCATGCTAAAATTTCCGTTAAATATGCAAAGCAGCGAAACTCCGACCTGCAACATTTCAAAGAACACTGCAATGGCAAAGGTTTTGCAGCAATGTAAACTGATAGCAAAGACTATCCATAAGAAGACTGGACACTTAATACACATGCATTTTTTGTGTAAAAAATCTGCCAATAGTCTGGGCGAAACTTTATTATTTTTGGGGTCAAAGTTCAGGAGCGGTCAAAGTCGGAGTGTATCATGAGTTGCTTCGAGATTTTTAGATTTTTTATGGAAAATTAATTTTGTTCTTAATATAAAAATATTTAAAATAGAGATTTTTAGCCGATTAAACATTGAAAAAGTCCGTGTAGACTATTCGAATTTCAGTATATTATGTACACTAAAAGCCCATAGAAGCAAAAACGAATTTGTTGCCTTATCAGAATTAAGAGATATGACGAATTGTTAAAACGTATACAAATCCATTACTTCCACTTGGGGTTTGAATTTTGAAAAAAATTGTGAAACAGGTTTTTAGACGATTTCATAAGAAGCAACTTGATATCTCATGAGACAAGACGGATTTTGAAAAATTTGTGAAAACGTAAGCAAACCCTTCACATCTCCTTGGTTCTGGAAATTCGAAAAATCGTGAATTGGTTGGCCGTAATAATCAATTTTATATCTCATTAGAACTAAGGAATGGCAAAAATTGTGAAAACATATACAAACCCTTGGGGGTTGAATATCGAAAAATTGAGAAATGGGTTTGTAGGCGATTATATAAAAATTCTGTGGAAATAAAAAGCGATCTAATATCTCATCGAACCTAAGAAATATGTCGAAACTTTGAAAAGCATACAACCCCCTTACACCCATTAGGATTGAATATCTAAAATACTAAAATTGACTTTTTGTCTTTTTTATGTAGGAAACCGTAGGAAGTAAAAATGAATTTGATACATCACCAGATATGCAACCTCCTTACACCCACTTGGGGGTTGAATATCCAAAAATCCTGAAAGAAGTTAATAAAGAAATATGAAGACAGCACCAGAAACCAGGAACCAATTCAATTTCTTATCACTTCTAAAAGAAATGACGGAACTCGTGAAAACGTGTTCAACCCGTTTATACCTTCTTAGCGGCTGAAAAAGCAAAAAACTTAAAAACAAGTTTTAGGCGATTATTACGCAAGCACGTGAAAGTGAAAAGATATTCGATATCTGATAAGACGTGGGGATATAGCAGAATTCGTGAAAAAGTTTACAACCACCTTTGCACCCCTTTAGGGGTCGAATTTTAAAAAATCCTGAAAACACTTTCTAGATATTTATATAAAGAAGCCGTAGAAGAAAAATGAATTAAATATTTGAGAAGACCTAATAGATATGACGAAAACCGTGAAAATATATGCATTCCATTTTCACTGATCATATTTTTTGCCCCTCTCCGAACGCCAATGGATATTTGAAATTTTTTTTTATCTAAATTGGTTTTCTAGTCGATCTACATAAATATACCGAGTTTCAACTTTGTAGCATAAGCCGTTCTATAGATAGGAAAAACACCACCCACCCCCGTACCATACTACCCCTATAAAAAATTATATTTTTCCAACATGCTACTAATATAGTTCTATCTAAATACCGAGTTTCAGTTTTATATCATTATCGATTGTCGAGATATTAAAATCGGCACTTTTTGCTTTTCACCCTCCCCCACCCTCACCCTCTACACCCACACTTCCAAAATTTTGTTTTCTGCTAGGGGTCTATTAGGCCTAATTTTGGTAAAAATTTTAAGCATCTATCTTATACTGTTCTTGAGATATTAGACGTGATTTTTTAGAAAAATTCTTATCCCCTCCACTTTCATGCTCCACCGCCCCCTTAAAAAATTTTGCTTTCAGCAAACTTCATTTGTCAACCTTTATGCACAAACTAAATTTTATTTGTCCAGTGCAATTGGTTCGTGAAATATCGTAATCTAAAATTTTTCACCCCCCACCCACGTACGCCACTGCCCCTACTCAAATTTTTGCTTCCGATCTATTCTCCTAGTATACCTACAGATATTCATTAAGTTTCAATTTTGTGACATTGACCGTTTAGGAGATATGGATTTTAGAATGTGTCGATCTCACCTTTTTTGCGTTTCGGACGCATTATTTTTCCCCCCACTCCCAAGCCCCTTTACCTATATCGGCAATTTTTTTGCAAATTGGTCCACTACCGAAGTCCTATATAAATTCCAAATTTCAGGCTCCTAGCATAAGCGGTTGCTGAGATCTAGAAACCAAAATTTTCCGTCTAAAACACTTTCCCCTCCTCCCCCCACACACCCCCACCTCTTCAAGACCCTACCCAGTCTATTCATAAAAAAAATTTCAATTTAATAGCTCTAAGGGTTTGGGAGCTACGAGCCTTCAAACGATTTTGCATATTATACCATACCATTTGCAGAACCACTAAAATGTTGCTTTTAATTCAATATTCGAGTGACATGACATACCATATACTAAACATCAAATTTTTCATAGGGCATGTTTTCCTCTTCCTAAACTGTTTGAATTATCCACGTTGATAACATTCATAACGTAATCAGGATGGAATAAAGGTACTTAACAAATTTAGCCAACCTTGATTACATCTTAAACTTATCCCGAAAATAATAAAGTTGTTCCCATTCTGTTGGCAGATTTTTGATTTAAATAACTCCATGCTCATTACAAAAAATGCTATCATTTTGAATATTACTGGCGCTTCAAAGGGTAGACCTTGGGCCACTTTATTTTAATTTTTTCTACCCTTCCACAAATGGTCTACCTTCGCTAGAGTAAACTTTCCAAAGGGATTTGAGGAGAATGTAGGGATATTTTGTTTTCCAACTTAAGACGTTGTGTTCGAATACTTTTTGGAGTCACATTATCAAAACACCATTAGAATATTCGATTAACCCCGAAAAACACAATTAGTAAATCTGACAGGAACTCGTGCTTCCATTAAGGCTAAAGTGTCGTATAAAATAGCTTAGAACATAAGCGAGCGAATTCCACTCGTAATTTAAGTCCTCGCTTGCAGGTTCCCTTAATTCTGTACGTTTCCGAGAATTATTTGTTCCGTAGCTAAATAAAAGCAGCTCGGAAAGCACACCCCATTTAACCCCACCACAACAAGCACTTCATAATAGAATTTAATAAATAATAACAAAGTTAGGCGGGCTTAACCTACACCTGACTCCACTCCACTCCGAGAACGAGAACTACCCATTACAAGGATGATTTGATAGATTTATATTTGATTGGGCAACGCATAAATTCTGGAAAATCCGTTCAACATATTCCGGCGGTAACTCGGCTTCGGTAGTACAGTTGCCGTGAGAGAGATTTAGTTCAGTTGTCCGTAAGCATTATTACGTCTGACCTCATAATCTCTCAAATGGATCCTGGATCCTGCAATCCTGCCTGGCATAAGGCTGTTCCTGGGAGTATGAGTTAGGTATTCTTGGAAAATTAAAAATTCATTAGCATAAGTAGTCAAAGGATATGTAGGCAATCCGGTAGTATTCTCCCGTTGAGTGACAAGGGTTCCAAGGATTCGGTAAGGATCGTTGAATACGGACAATGCGAAAGAGGGAAGTCGAACGGGCTCGATGGGTTCTTGTTGTTCATTTGGTTTGGTTGCTACTTGGGCTGCCCGGCTGTCTATCCCGAAAGATGAAGCTTTTCAGGAGGCATGAAAGAGTTCTGATTTATGGTCCATTTTTAAGGTCCTTTCTTATACGATTTTGGTATATATGACGTAGTGGAAATTTTCCGAGGGGTTCGTATCATTGTGAAAGTTTTCCGAGTTTCACAGGACGGTGTTGAGGTTTCTCTTGTGAGATGAGATTGCGAGTGTGGCAGAAGTATTGCGGTAATTTGATTTCTTTTGTTGTCAATTTGAGGTAATGGATGCCATGATTATTCTCCCGAATTATATTTGCCAGGAGCAGGTTATTACGAAATCACCCGTGCTTTAGTAGATTACAACCGCGATTATGTTTAACGATGAAATGTACCAAAATAGCGATAATAATTCCTTAGTTCGAAAACATGCGCACATCTGGGTTAAGTGGAATATCTTTCAAATTTATTATTATTTTTTTTTGTTGAAATGTAGGATTTGAGTAGCACAGAATGAACAATGCCTGGATAAATAAATTAAAAATGTAAATAAATATAATTTAAAGATGGTAGCTGGTTAATAAAAATAAAGTAGAAACTAGAATTTTTTTTTAAATAATTATAACTGCGTGGAACCTAGGCTACTCTTTTTTGTTGTTGTTTCATTACCGGCAATGGTAGGGGTTTACAGAGAATCAAAGATTTTTTTAAATTTTTGTTTTAATTTAAATCTTGTCGATAATTTGAATATAAAAAAAACTTAATTCCAACCTTTTATATTCACGTATTTTACCGGAATTATTCACGATTTTCGCTTTCACTGTGTTTGATTTCATTATTTTAGAACAATAAAAAATATTGCTCGATTTAAAAAATATTTATGTGCTTTTGTGATTTATTTCACTTTTCTGGACTGGTAGACCCAAAAAAAGCGGAAGAAACGTCCGTATGTACGCCGTACGAAAATGCGTTTGAAGGCTTGTAGCTCACAAACCCTTTAAGTGAATTAGTCCAAATTTCATTAGATAGACCTCGGAGGTTAAGAAATTCAAGAGACGGCGGAGGTTAAGAAATTCAAGAGACGGGGGGAGGGGGGGTTAAGAAATTTAAGAGACGGTGGAGGTTAAGAAATTCAAGAGACGGCGGAGGTTAAGAAATTCAAAAGACGGTGGAGCTTAAGAAATCTAAGAGACGGTGGAGGTTAAGAAATTCAAGAGATGGTGGAGGTTAAAAAATTCAAGAGACGGTGGAGTTTAAGAAGTGGAGCTTAAGAAATCTAAGAGATGGTGGAGGTTAAGAAATTCAAGAGATGGTGGAGGTTAAAAATTCAAGAGACGGTGGAGTTTAAGAATTTTAAGAGATGGCGGAGGTTAAGAAGTTTAAGAGACAGTGGAGGTTAAGAAATTCAAGAGACAGTGGAGTTTGAGAAATTCAAGAGATGGTGGAGGTTAAGAAGTTCAAGAGACGGTGGAGGTTAAGATATTCAAGAGACGGTGGAGGTTAAGAAATTCAAGGGATCGGGGAGGTTAAGAAATTAAAGAGACGGCTGAGGTTAAGAAATTCAAGAGACGGCGGAGGTGAATAAATTCAAGAGACGTTGGAGGTTAAGAAATCCAAGAGACGGTGGAGGTTAAGCAATTCAAGAGACGGTGGAGGTTAAGAAATTCGAGGGATCGGGGAGGTTAAGAAATTCAAGAGACGGTGGAGGTTAAGAAGTTTAAGAGATGGCGGAGGTTAAGAAATTCAAGAGAAATCGAGGAGCACTCTTTGAATATTTTCTATTTGCTTCCAAAACTCACACCAGTTAGAAAACATCAGGTATTTTAATGATTGGATTATTAAGTTTTATTCAGTAGGTTTGAAATGATTGCAAAAATTGGAGTTACCGGTATAGACGCCTCACTTTATCTGGGAGATGTCGCGGCTTAAATTTAATTTAAAACTATCAGTACATACAATATATTTTTTTAGTGTCGGTTATAATATTATTGAATATTAATACATATTATGAAATATAAAAATCTTAGAAATTTTTATTCATTGTGGTGAGATTATTTTTGCTTCACGTTGATCGGTCGCAATTCACATATTTTTCATTGATCGCGGAACGGGATTCATGGAACCACTTTTTACACATTGTGCATTCAATCTAGTCATCTACTAATTTCTTATATCATATTGGTATTTTAATTCTTTAATTTAAATATTAATATTAGTCCTTGATCATATTAATAAATTGTTATTCGAATGCGGCATCTCTTTGAAAAAAATACGGTGTCTGTATCAACAATCAGGAATGAGATGCTTCATGTCAGTAAACATCAGCTTTGCTTCATTGGTAAATTGTTTTCTAAACAGCAATCAAAAGTTCTCAAATCGTAGACAATGTAATGAACAATGAAGCCTTGGATCGCATCTTGAGGATTAACTCTTCACCCATAGCAAGTTCCGCATGAACTTAAGAAGTCTACGGCAGATTCTACTACTAGCGATTATGGTTTAAGGTGCGTTTCTTCTACATATTCACATTTGAAGCATTTGGTTGCCAAATATTCGAATCGTCTACAAAAATTTACACCTTACGTGTTATGTTTATAACATGTAAACTCTGAAATGAACGGCAAAGCTTAAATAATCCTTTCGCATAATAAAATTTCCATAATTTCTGAAAACAAAAATAAAAATTCCGTTTTTCTTAGAACGACGGAAATGGTGTCCTTTTTTGCTCCACTTACCGTATAATTCCTGGAAATGCCGACCAGCACTAAATAGATTTCCTTTCAATTTGAACGGCTTTTTAAAAATTCATAACACTCCGGCAAATGGTTTTGGTCTGCAATGCAGAAAAATTGTAATTAGAAAGTTTTATCCCGGGAAATGTAACGAGCCTCGACGAAGGTATACCAGGCGTACCTCATAGTAAAGAAGTGCACTTCATCCCCCAGCGTGTCCTTGTCTTCGTTGTCCTAATGGCCGTTAGCCTCATTCTACACACCATACACTTGGAAATGTTCCGGGATTTCCTTTAATTCTTTTAGCGGACGTGGAGCGGTCGGCTCTAAAGGTACTCGCAAAACGAAAGATAAGAGGCAGTAATTGCATAGGCAAAAGTGGTAACACATTGAACGGAAGGGTGGATCCAATTCCGACCCGTTCTCGTCCTTTTGTACCGCTATTAGGGATGAATATTCATCTGACCGGGAATTATACACGAGATGTAGAGTTTTCCGGACGAATTAAACCGAATAAATAGTAGGACAGGCCGACAAGACTCTACACTCAATGAGGATTTGTTAATACCCCAGGATATGTAGACGTTACGTAAATACAAGTCGGGAGGAAAATGCTGCCTTCCTGATTGTTTGCATTATTGCTCCTCTGCAGCTGGTGGATCCTTCCAATACTACTTCCTAGCTCTAACCACTTGACGCTTCGTTATGATGAATGATGAGTTCATCTATCGGAAGGGTCTAAAAGCGAATCGATTTCTGATGATGGCCGACGTGCCATGTCGTTTATCCGGGCGGGCGGGTCCCGAGTTATGGCTCGGCAATAGTGTAGCGAATAATATATCAATCAATTCTCACATTAGAAGCAGGAGGCAGAGTCCATATTTGCTTCCTTAAAGCAGCCTTTTTATAGATGGTTATGCCTGGCATCCTTGTCCCGATGGAGATATGAAAACTTCCAATTGATATTGCTATTCTAGGATGCTTACCCGGAAGGACTCTGCTCCACTCCACTTTGGCCCTCTATGCCGACCGGCTTGACTATATCATTACTTTTATTGTTATGACTTATGCTGTGAGTCAGTGAGATGGGATGGGGTATGGCTTTCGGATGTACGGTCGTTACATGGCCGTGGGTACTTGTATGGTATGGCAATGCCGTTGAAAAGACGTGCGCGGGGAAGCCTTACAAGCCTAACGCAATGTTTGTATATCGATTTGCTTGTTAAAAGCTGCCCCGGTCCCGGTCGTTCTTGTTGTGTTTCGGTTGTATAATGTTTATATTTTTTTCCGATTTTGTTTTTGTTTTACATGGTTTGGACTTTATTTTAGCCTCCCATTATTTCTCTGCCATAAACCTCATTTCGGCTTTAAAGATTCTTTTTTAAGGCTTCATAGCTTCATAATTTGAACAGTTTATGGGGTACTCTTACTCTCAGTTATTAATTTACATAAGCTGATGATAAATGTGGTTGATGGTTTTATGTTTCTACGTTTTGTTTTTGATTTGTTTCAGATAAGACGCAAGGACATCGCTCGGATAATTGTCAGGCCTTGAGACGATCGAAAAGTTTTTTTTTCCAGAATTTCATTCTAATAAAACGGCAAAGTTTCGACGTAATATATGCACGCTTTGGAAGGAGGTAAGTCGACTTTGGTATTGTATTTGTTGGATTTTGTAAATTTTAGCAACAATGAATTGAATTTCATAGCAACAAAGTAAGGCTTTGGTTTTGATCGATAAAAAATTGAGCAAAAAGAGCTTCATCTACTGGAATTGTTTCGATGTGAAATTATATATAAAAACATCAATAGATTTTTTGAGCGAAAATCGTCAGAGCGTCGTTTTTGTACTATCAAGACAAATTGACAAGATATCCTCAAAGATGAGGTGAAAATTCCTCAAACTCATCAGAAAATTTTAATAATACATTATGTCGTCCCGACTGGAGTTCAAAAAATTCTGAGGTAAAAGCATGGAGTATTGTTTCAAATATCTCTCTTTACAGGGTGTTTGGTAGTCCGTGTGCCACCTTAAAAGGGGTTATTCCTTAATATATTTGGAGAAAAAAATTGTTCTAGTTGTAGGTCAGCTTTCAATATCAGTGGAGATACAGGGTGGTTAAGAAAAGTGTTTTTGACCGGTACCCTCACTCACTTAAAACGTAGTATCTAGAAAATGAATAATCACAAGGCAAAGTGTTATAACTCGTTTTTTAGGGAATCGAATTACCTTTGAGTTGATGGAAGAGTCTAAGTTGTAACTGCACCCAATCTTGAGATATTTACTCGAAAACACAAATTTTTGCTACGTCAACCCTAAAAATTCAGTGATCAATTAGTTTTTCTCAGAAAACCCCATTATAAAAATGTCAGTTTAATTTTATTTTTTTATGAACCATATTATCACCTACAAAAGCTGCATACATATGTATGAGTTACGATTAACATTTTGGAAGTAATAGGTAAAAATACATATCGCATAAAAATTAAATATTTAAAAAGTCAGTGCCATAAAGTGGGACTCGTTTAAAAACCTGTTTAAATTGTCGGCAGTACTCAAGTATTTTTATTGATCATTTATTATTATTTGAAGTATGGAGGAAATTAATGAAATGTACATAAGTGAGTTTCAACATAATTGATGCTTTTACCTGGATGTGGTAGGTAATACTGGGTGCGGTACTTTGCCTTTTTTAATGGGGTACCTTACAAAAAGCAAAACTACCTTTATATTTTTATCAGTCTTAGTTACGTTGCTAAAAGAAGAAGGTGTCAGTAGGATTTAAAAAATAATTTCAAAATGCCTGAGTACTCCAACGAAGAATATGGGGACATTATGTTAATTTATGGAGAGTGTCATGGTGCGTTTACACTCACCCCTGAGGCTCGCCTCGAGGTGAGCCTCTACCCCCATCAGGCCATTGCAAACCGGTTTTCATCGGCTGTGTTCTTTGCTGTGTTGAAAGCAATTTACACTCAACATGCCTCTGCGGCACAACTTGCCTATAAGTGCGAAACGGCAGAAATACGATGAGCTGAGAAGTGCATGCTGCCACAGTTCATTGTATGTGTGTACACATATGGAAGCGTGCGTTGGAGAAAAGGTTGAAGAATGTTAGACTCTTGCGACTCCACGAGCCATCTGATTGGTTGATTTTTTGGTGGGGATAGAGGCTCGCCTCAAACGCTGAGTGTAAATGCACCATCACGGAAATGTACGAGACGCGCGAGCGCTTTACCACCAGAGACAGACATCTAGCAGGAGAGTATTTCAAGACGTTTACAGGAGAATTAGGAAAACTGGCAGCGTTAGAACAAGCAGAGTAAATACAAATCCTGCGCCGATAATCGCTGTTCAAATCGATGATAGAATATTGCAATCAGTTGAAAATGATCCACCAATCAGTATCCGACGCTTGGCATTGCAGTTTAACATCTCTACTTGGAAAGTTTAGAGTATTTTAAAAGTAGAACGCTTCCATGCCTACCATCACACACCAGTACAGGAGCTGCTACCCATTGATTTCCCCAAACGGATGGAGTTTTGCAATTGGCTCCTTGAACGACAAATAGATGACGAGAATTTTATGAACAACATTCTGTGGACGGATGAGTCCCAATTTACCAGAGACGGTATCACAAACTTCAATAACCTACATACGTGAGCTAAGAATAATCCCCACACAAGGAGAGAGGCATCATTTCATCACAGATTCAGCGCCAATTTATGGGCAGGTGTGATTGGTGACGATTTCCTTTGACCTATAAGGCTTCTGCCTACTTTAAATAGCTCCAATTACTTACATTTTTTAACAAATGATTTACAGCACTTGTTGGATGATATTCCACTGGTACGATTGGCTTCCATGTTTTATCAACACGATGGTGCTCCTGCTCATTACGGCCGACAATTCACAGATTGGTTAAATTCCAATTATAGCAATCGCTGGATCGGTAGAAATGTACCGATACACTGGCCTGCAAGATCTCCTGATCTTACTATTATGGATTTCTTTGTATGGGGACGGATGAAGGACCTTATCTACGCAACGGCAGTAGTAACATTGGAAGATCTAAATACCAGGATTGATGCGGCAGCAATAGAAGTAAGGCAGCAGTTGAGGAATATGAATACCAAGAGAACACTCGCCAAACGAGCTTTAGCGTGCATACAAAATGAAGGTGGCCATTTTGAACATTTATTATAATAAAAAAAATTTGAAGTAAAACATAAAAACCATTATTAAATTCTTTCAGTTCAAGCAAGGAGTGTAGATCAACATGTTCTTCTTTTTGTATAAAAGTGGCACTGACTTTTGAAATATTTAATTTTTATGCGATATGTATTTTTACCTATTACTTCCAAAATGTTAATCGTAACTCATACATATGTATGCAGCTTTTGTAGGTGATAATATGGTTCATAAAAAAATAAAATTAAAATGACATTTTTATAATGGGGTTTTCTGAGAAAAACTACATTGATCACTGAATTTTTAGGGTTCAAGTAGCAAAAATTTGTGTTTTCCAGTAAATATCTCAAGATTGGGTGCAGTTACAATTGAGACGGTTACATCATATGAAAGGTAATTTGATTCCCTACAAACGCGTTATAACACTTTGCCTTGTGATTATTCGTATTCCAGATATAACGTTTTAAGTGAGTAAGGGTACCGGTCAAAAACACATTTCTTAACCACCCTGTATCTCCACTGATATTGAAAATTGACCCACCCTGTAGAACAATTTTTTTCTCCAAATATAGCAAGGAATAACACCTTACAAGGTGGCACATGGAGTACCAAACACCCTGCATATTGATAGTTCTGAATGCGCTACCTGTACGAAAACACAGCAAAATTACGCCAGGTACTCGGTTAAAAACGGTAGTCAAGTTCAGTTGACTTTTTTTTTACTAATTCAATAATACAGTCTAGCAATGGGACGAGACACGGCATCAAAAATATAGTGCCTACAGTGTTTTAAAAAAAAAATTAATTACCAATCCAATTATTACTTGAAATTTCCAGTATATTTAATTTTTTCAAGTAAAAGTACACATTTCACTCACTTTTACACGAAATTACTGGTATTAGTAAATTATTCATGTACTTTTCAACTGAACGGTACAATTTACATGAAAAGGCTCACACAATTACGCAACGTTTCATGTAAAATTAACTATATTTATATATGAATTGAAAATTACGTTCTTTTCCGTGTAATTTACTTATCTATTTAAATTTTACGACGAAATTGAAATTTACTGACCGAAAATTGAAAATTACATTCAAATTGCCTACATATTACGTCCCAATGTAAATGTACTTGAAATGTGTGGCATATTTGCCTACTATCCAAAAGATGTAAAATTCAATGAAATACCGGAATTCCGCACAGTCGATTATTCCGCATACTAGCAGTATACTATTCATACGGAATGGTGGTAATTGACACTATAGTATTATCTAATAGATGTCTCCATAGAAATTAATGTTTTGTAATTGCATTGCTGTCTGGGTGGCTTAGTGGCTAGAGCACTTGCCTTCGGTGCACCTGTTACCAGGTTCGAATCTGCTTGGCGACAAGTCAGTTTCGAGAATGGGATTGGGTGCCGGACTACCAATTCACTCAGCTGTAAATGAGTACCTGAGTTAAAATCGGGGTAATAATCACGGACGAGCGTGTGGCTGACCACTTCATCTCCTAGTGTTCCGTTGGTCTAGTAATGAAGTAACTCTAGCATTACTTCAAGGCCTAGGCCCAATTTGGGCTGATGTGCCATTGATTATTAATTTCATTGCTGCAGCCCGGTAATTCTAATAGCCTGTCCGAATAGTCACCTTCTTGCTAGTACTTCTAGACTCGGATATAAAACTGAAAATATAATAATGCACCTCTTCGCTAGGTTTGGGCAAATTCCATTCAAGAATGCATGGTAACCTCCTAATAAAAATTATTAGTCATACTTACGCCAGAGAAAATTATTATTTTTTTTATAGAATTCTAAGTCTACTCTCTCGTTGACTTCTTTAGCTGTCTTTAAACTTGCAAAGCAAAGCCAAGACACCATCCAAAATTCAAGCAATTTTCCTAAATTGTTGTCACTACACAAAGCTGACTATTAAAACAGGTTCAAAATACAGCGGGTAGATTGGATGGATTTCTTTTTGGGGAAGAGGAGGTGGATGAAGGGATTTAAAAAAATTTTCATTGCTTCCCCAGGAACCACTTTCGCTAAAAAGTTGAAACTTGAATTTTATTTCGAGATATGATAGTAAAGTGATTGGTAAAATGGTTGACGGTTCGTGTTTGAGTGGACCCAAGACTATATCGAAAAGATTCAAAAATTTATAATCATGAAAGGTTTATGCTACAATGTTGTAACTTGGTGATTATTTTTAGGTGTTCTAGGAGAGTAAAACAAATATAAATTTTAAATATTTTTTTTAAAATACTTTGTCTTTTGTATCTGTAGACTCTACTAATAACAGAGAGCTGTGGTCTACTAGAGTACGGGATGGAACGGCTTATACTAGAAAGTTGAAACTAGAAAAGTAATTTTGGTAAATGTCAGGTTTGTTTCGAACTTAAGAATTCTGCCCACCTTCCTCGAATTTATCGGAGTGATACCTCCCAAGGTAGACTCCTCTTGCCTTGACATCTATTCAGAACCATATAAAATAATGCATTGAATTTCTTGTTAGTTAAGAAAAAATAAATAATTAGTTAAGAAATAACAAAAACTACTGAAAGGGGCCAAAGAATTTAAAAGTTGGCTCGCCGTCATTCGAACCTTACACGAAAATGTTTTTTAAATATTGATATCTATAAAAGAGCCATATTTTTTTTAAATCCTCGTTATCTTCACGCGAAGTGAAGAAGTTATTTAGGGAGAAAACGACATTAGGAGGCTGATTTTCAGGCGTTTTTTATGAATTTTTTTGAGTGGAAAAAATCAATTGGAATTATATCTAACTCTGACATTATTTTTTTAATGTTTTGAATTACATTTACAAATTTTTTCTAGTCATTTCTGGCGAAAATGTTGAAATTATGGGCTGTTGTCTACCGAAGGTCGTCATTGCTCGCGGGAAATGTGGAGGTCGCAATTTTTATCTTAATGCAAAATGGTTGTTTTCTTATATTAGGTGTGTTTTAATGCTCTCCAGAATAGAGCACCTAATCGGCAGCCAAAAAAAAAACGATCCACGGTATTATATGGAATAAATTTTATTGGTAAAATTTGGCAGCCCTGCGCTGTCAAGTTTGAAGTTTAATGACATTTCCGTTTCGTTGTATTACAACTATGTAATTCTTTTTCTTTCCGTGAAAAAACGCTGTTCGACGTCTCTTGGGTTCAGTTCGTACGGCACCCAATTTTCTTTTTGCGTCATTCCCAAGGCTTTCAGACGAAGTGTCATGTCCAATGAATCCGCAAGACTTTGTTGCGATTGGCGTGAATCTTCGTCCAGTAGTGCCTCCAATTCTGCGTCTTCGAAATTTTTTGGCCGGCTGGAACGCTTCTTGTCTTCCACGCTGAAATCACCCATTTTTTAGCGATGAAACCATTCGTGACAAACAAATGACGCCGATACAACTTGAGAAATGTAATGATGGGGAGTTGTTGCCAGATGTCTAATGTTGCCATATTACGTTTCTGATCCGCCATTTTTTACCAGTATTTTGCGTTAGCGCCATCTATAGGAACGACGAGAACTTATTTGTACACCTAATATATTGTTTTCTAAGAATATGAACCTCATTGTAGGTAAAAATTTATGAAAATTGAAATGTTGACAAGAATTTCTCAATTTTCCCGATTTTTTTCCACTTATTTTGCAATAGAAAAAACCTTAAAATTATGATATCATCCCAAATGTTTGTTCATGTTTTTCGCAATTTCACAAAGAAATACGCTTTCAATTTTCTTAACGATTGGTTCATAACTTTTTGAGCTAGAATTCTCGCGTATAAAAAAAAAATGGTTTCGAGAAAAACGCGTTTCAAACACATGTGTCGAAGGTTACAATCAAACTGACGCCAAGCGAGGTAAAGCAACGCTCTACCGGAATATATTCAAAATGATGACAACGCTTCTAGTACCTTCTACACAAATGTCCTATTCCAAACATTTGAAAAGAAAAATATTCCGTTATACAAGGGTATTGGGCTAGGTAAGTGAATAAAGTAACTACATTTCCGAGCGCCAGATGGGGGGTCGGTTTTGGGCTCATAAAATCGGAACGTATTCGAATTTAGCTTTGAAATTTTGTCAACGTATTCCGGAATAGTTATACTAACAATTTATATAGTTAAAAAAACCCGATTTTTTGAAACTCCTAATGTGGTTTCACCCCCCCCCCCTAAAGGATAAATATGGATATCTAACGGCGATAATAAACTTTCAGGGCTGTACAAACAAAGACGATTTCGATTCTTTAATTTTGCTGCGGCTGATTTAAGATAAATGATACGCGACCATGTCCTGCCGTGCGACCAGTTTCAATGAATTATAAGTAAAATAAATAGATTCTCAAAATTATTCGTCCAAGTAGAATTTTCATAATGATCCGTGAACAATGTTCATATTTTTCACGGTACAATTAAGTAGACACCTGAATTTAAAAGAAAATTTAAATTTCATAGTACACGCGTTCACCCGCCATTTCGCCTGCCTGTAGACGGCGCTTCGTTAAGGGCTCATATGTATACCCCTGAACGCGCTGAAAACCGAGTAAATTTGAAAAATTATTATAAAGGTTATATGGTGAAAAAAAAATTGAATTGTTGAGTTCACATATCTTATTAACTATTTAACTATAAAAAAAAAAAAAAATTTTTTTTTTTTAATATTAACATTGTGTTTTACGGGTTTAAATGGACTACTTATAAAAACCATGGCGCCTCCTGGTCGGCATCATAACTTCACCAAAAATAATTGAATTTGCAAAAATAAAAAAGAATCTTGTAGAATAATCTAGTAGTTATAGTCTCACGGAGGGAATTTTTTTTTTTTTCAAAAATAAATAAGTTACAGTATTTCGAACTTTAGTAATCAGTTTTTTAAAAAAAAATTTGCGTTTAATAATTTATTAAAAAATTTCCAAGCAAAAAATTAAAAAAACCTCTCGATAGACAATAGAGAAAATAGTTATCAAAATTATAAAAAAAAAAAAGTTGAAAAATATTAAAAATTGACTGAGTTATCGTGCCGACCATGTCTAAAAACATAGTATCGAGTAAAATGCGTTTAAAGTTTTTGGTAGGTACAACGTGAACTTAAGGCTAGTCTCCCATTCCAGCTTCATACTGTACACCTTCTTCCTCTTACATCTTCGTGTTTTTCACAGATGGTCCTATAAATGACCTTGTTTTCTATGAAACCCAACTTTTGCAAAAAAAATAAATGCTAAACGCTGCTGTTGAGAGTGGCGCAGCAATTAGCCAGGAAGCTGCTTCAAACCGATGTCAGGTGACATTTGACTTTGTAATGGAGTGGAATTTTCTAAATTCTAATTTTTTTTTTAATTCTTAAAAGTATAAAAAATAAAAATCTGCAAAAAAAAAAAAAACATTTTTTGAAAATTTCAGGGGTATATGAGCCCTTAATAGATTTGACAGTTGAACCGTTGGATATTTATTCAGTGCCAAAGTTGGATCAATATTGACCATTTAATTCTGCCAATATCATCAACTCAGACAACTAGCTGGTCAGCGTACGTGTTTTCATTAAACCAAAGGTATCGATATGCATTTCATTTACGGTGGTCGCTGAGTGGGACAAACATTAATGAATGTACGAGTACATCTATGCGTCCGGATTAATCAAAATCCTCAACAAAAATAAATCATCGCTGTTTTGGAGATTAAAATGACGGTTAATGGTGTAACATATGTCCTTTTTGAGCACCCAATTATCAGTTTTCATGACATAGCCTCTAAACTTCAAAATAAATGTCTTAAAAGAGTTCGTGGTTAAAAGGAGGGGTACAAATAGCGGTCGCCTTTTGGGTCATACCAATTTTGTCCCTATCAACAACCGAAATAATTTCATTGCCACCTTTTTCTTTAATTAAAAAAAATAATATTTTATACAACAATTGAAATTCGATGATTGAAAATATATAAATAATAAATATATATTATAAATAAATATATATTCAATTGTAGAATGCTGTCTTCTATTATTTATAATCAGTTGCTATTATAGTTTATTGAATATATATCGATAAAATGAATATTATGCGACTGGTCGCAACTGGTCGCAAATCGGGACAACGTTTCAATCATGTGGTCGCAACGACGTACAAGTACATCGATTAACGTTTTTCCGAATATCTTCTAAAATAATGATCGTGTGTTGTGAAAAACAATTGTATTTGCAGAATAATAAATATATCGACTTTGACTGAAAACAACTAACGTGAAAATCAAGTTAGTATAGAATTGGATATTTCGTTATTGAATATGAAAGCAATGCGTACGTGGTCGCGTATTGGGACATTTACCTTACATCTAAAATTTCGGCAACTAGATTTCAAAATTTCAAAAAGCGTTTACATCGTCCTGACGAGATTTATTTTTACATTTTACATTTGAACAGTTGACTGTTATGTTAAAATTTTGAATTTATTTTGTATGATTTTATGCTTTTCCACATATTTTTTCATGCTATTAAGCGCGTATATTTCGGATAATGTGTAAAATTTATGTAGGAATGCAACTGCTTCTTCGACGATACTTTGAAAAATTAATGCAATTATATCACCCGACATCCCACAGGAACAGAGTGAACATTTTTTAGATGTCCTTCTCTGACTTCATTACTTCGCAAACAAACCAAAACGAACTTTAATTACAAACAAGACTATTCCGCCCATCCTCTTGAAAAATTTTGCATTGTTTTAATGAAGCCAAATTAAAAGGGAATTTCTCATCACCCGTCTCTCCGTTCCCCACTCCTTGACTCGACAAGTATTTAAGAAAAACTAACCGGTGTAAATCCTTTTCCTTTAAGTAATTCCGAAAAGTGAAAGCTCTACGGCAGAAGGGAGAAGTCGTCAAGAGAAAAGCTTGTGTCGCCGCGCCATAAGACTTGAGACTGCAGCCTGCACCACCTTCTTTACCTATGAAAAACGGGGGAAAACCCGAGAAGAAAATCCGGTGAGCGTTTCGAGAGACTTTGCATAAATTACAAGTTGTTACCGCTAAGTACGAGATGTTGAGGCCGTGCGACACCGACCGGCAGAAAAGTGAAAGAAATGAATTCGGTGTTGCTCGCGCAATTGCATTACACTGTTACACGTACTTCACCTTATGCTAATTTTAATTAAATAAATTAAATTTTCGTCTGAAGACGTTGTGCAGGAGAGAGCCGGAATTTTGCTGCATTGTTTGCAAGTGGCAACTACGTGATCCCTTTGAATTTCAAACGATTTCCGGTTTCTTCGTTGTCGAGGAAACTATACAGAAAAATTTCGTAACTTTGGAAAATTTGTAATAATTTAAGGAACTGAAATACACTTACAGCTTGCCCTAATTGACCTTTAAATGGAAAATAGAAAACGCTTATCGGATCACTAGAAAACTAAAGCTGTAAATCGCTGGAGCTAGAAGGAATTTTGAAATTTGTAACTAAAGGCTGTTACAATAACTCTTTCCGAAGTTTATTGTGAACCACGCTTAAACGTGAAATAATTTTTGACATCTGTTTGACATTTTGGTAGTTCAGTCTTTGGCAAATTGCCTACTGATCATTTGAAGCGCCTTACGTTCGCCAATTGGATGCATGAGCAAAACCAAGTTGACAATGGATTTGCGACCAAAATCTTCTTTTCTGATGAAGCTCATATCCATCACAGTGGCTACGTCAACAAGCAGAATTGCAGAATATGGCCTGATGAAAATCCAAGGGCACTCTTTGAAAAGCCAATACATCTACAAAAAGTCACTGTGTGGTGTGCATTTTGCGCTGGTTGAGTGATTGGCTCGTTTTTCTTCGAAAAAACAGCTGACAAGTCTGTCACATTGAACGGGGAACGGTACCGTGCCGACTTCTTGTGGCCAATATTGGATGATTATGACATAAACGACATGTGGTTCCAGCAAGATGGTGCGACGTGCCACACATCCAACGCAACAATGGAATTATTGTAGCAGAAGTTCCCAGGGCGAATAATCTGCAGAAACAGCGAAATCAATTGGCCACCGAGATCGTGCGATTTGACTCCGTTGGACTTCTTTCTTTGGGGTTATCTCAAAAGCAAGGTTTACGTCAATAAACGCACCACCATTCAACAACTGAAGGGCGAGATAACAAACCATATTGGTCTAATTGAGGAGCAATTATTCCGTGATGTCATCAAAAATTTGGACAAACGGGTCGAGGTGTGCCTAGCATTCTATTCAGCTCCCATCGCGTCTACTTTGGAGAGTTTTCTCGTTAAGTAGTACAGTAAAAAACAATATGAATGTTTAATTAGAAAAAAACTCGACTCTACGTGATTTAAATTAAGACTCACTTACTATAGCAAAACCAAGATCGAGACTGAATGTGCAGGACCCAAACTACCGCAGTCCTGCTCTTCTTCCTGTTGTCATAAAAATACAATTTGTCGTTACAAATTCCTGGTGACAAATTGAAAACCTGCTGTTCAGTTTATACTGCGAAGTCATAAAAGCATTGCCTTCTAATTGATGGATATTTTCCGGAGATTCGCAATTAGCTACTGTGTTGTGGTTCTAAAATAGACGCCATATATCCTTTTCGCAAAAGATAAAGTTTCCCAACAAGCATAGCTAAATGTGAAGCTTCGCTCAGTTTCATAATTTTGCCCGTACAACCCTTTTATCAAAGTTAAGAGTTCATTAAGTTCCTTCCCTGTCACCCATGTCACATGTCGCTCTTACTGCTCGAAAATGAAATCCAGTGCCACGTATTCAAATTAATAAAAAGCCACATAACATAATTCCGGAAACGAGAGGATGAAGGTTAAAGGATAAGCTAACTGTGTACGGAATGTTAATTCATTCTACCATAAAAGGGGGTTTGTGAGGGTGGCACAACAACCCATTCAGGAGAACGTAACAACGTTTTCACCCATGCATAGTGTACCATCAGAGAAGTAAAAACAACACCAACAAAAATAAACGTGAATTTAGTACGCGCTCATCCTTTAATACAGTTATCACATGCATGGATGCCATGTCCCATTTATCATGTTCACTTTGTCAAATAATTTTTTTTTCTTGCTGGATTAACATACAACAAAAGTGAAAATAGTTGGCAGCACGGCGGAATGAGCTTCGAAAGGACTAAGAGGTGTCCTAATGGTTGAATGAGCGCGCTACTGTGTTTAGTGGCAGTTTCGGAAATGACAGAGAATAAATAGTACGAAGGACACTAGAAACCTGTCAAAGTGACTTACTAATCACGCCACATATTTATATACAGCACGTTATCCTCACATGCCATACCGTTGCCGAGACCAACTAACCGAAGCCTATCTATCCCTTTACTATAAATCAGATGACATTTATATATACAACGGGCGGATTAAATGAAGGGAGATATGTCTCATGTGATGTACAGTTAAAGTCCTTTTCTCACAGATTCATCAGAATTAGGATGGGCCTCAAATCATCTGGTCCTCACGAAGAAACTTGCCTTCCGTTCCAGGATATGCTCGATGTGCTGGATATGGTTCTGTTCTGGGATGTGTGGATATTACAGTGTCACAGCGTGCGAGTCAATGAAGCGCTTCATATAGCGCCAGTAGTTTGGCACGAGTATATGGTGACATCGTGTTTATTGTGTGATAAATTTCCCTTTTAAAATTTATGTCCTCAATAGTAGTAATGGCATCAAGCGTCTTAAGGTGATTTATTTATAACGAAGAATGAACACTGAATCTTGAATCAAAATTATCGCACAGAATCAGCGCCCGAACTTGTTACGGACAATGCTTCAAGATAAATAGTAAGCCTTTAAATTTTTAATTAAACTGATGAAACTATTGATATTTTAATATCGCATGAATTTTAGATGCACAAGGTATATTACTTGGTTTTTTGAAAAACATGCCCAAGAAAAGAAATTCTTCGTATATAAAATTTAAACTTTGACCTAAAATATCTCAAATATCCATTTGGCATTTGACCAAAGAAATCATTAATCAAAAACCAATAACGGAAGGATCAAATTGGCGCAGCCGGTACTGAAAACAATAAAATTTAGACCCTGTTACAAGCGTCTGAAAAATCTTTATATGAAACAAAAATCTCGTATGAAACCTACGACTAATGTAGAACCCATTATGACAGTATTATATTGGCGCAGCCGGTACAAAGAAATGTAGACTGACTCAAGAGTTTAGAAAATTAATTGACACTGACATTTAACGGAAGAAACCTCCGACTAATGTAGAACCCAATACGAAAGTATCACATTAGTGCAACCGGTACAACAAAACGTTACGAATTGAATGTCCCGATTTCTTAGACTACTTCAGTCCCATCACAGTACTCAATTCTCAAATATTTGGTATCACTCTCGACAGTTTCACTCCGTTACTGAAGTACAGAATTATTTCAGAACTAATTTGTAAGGCGATTTTGATATATGAGCCGTCTTTTTTGAAAGTGGTATAATTGCACCGGACGAAAAAAAGTTCTATTTTTAATTATTGTTTTTTATATTAAAAAGACCATTTTAATAAAGTCAATATCAATAAAAATATGGACTTAAATTTCTTTTTGTTTTTATTTCTTATAATATGTTATTTTTGAAAGTGGTATAAGTCCATTTGGAGCTAAAAAAATCGTTTATTTTCTTTAACAATTTTAATAATTATTATTGCATAATCAAATTTAAACGGTTTATAGTGTTAAAACATCACCCGAATTATATTAACATATACCAAGGCATATGAAGGCTCTGAAAAAAATTGTCGGTTCCCTTCCACAACTCTAGTACTTCTTTTTCTTTGCTATACAACTATGTGTGTGCGAAATTATGGTTTTCAATGTAAATTTCCGTATTTCAAGTATTTGTTCGCGAAATTGTGGATTTTAGTGGTAAATTTCCGTATATCTTCCATTTCTTTTATGGAAATTTACAATTTTGCAGCAAAAAATTCAATCATTTCGAATGTTTATAGAACATGAAAAAATTTAAATTTACTGGTTTTTCACCTACAGTTACTCGCTTAATTATTGGATCAAGGGAAAAATGATCACTAAAAGCCTTAAGCCTCGTGTACACTAGCAAGTAAAACTTGCTAGAGTTGCTCTAAAACATTTATTGCTGCTAGTGTACACGGCTCCGAGAGCGCACTTGCCCAAGTTTATGCTCTAGTCAGCAAATGCTTGCCTTTTCAAGCAAGTTGTGAATGTACACGCTAACTTGCGAGAGTTGAAATCTCGCAAGAAAGTTCGGATCGGTTCCGAAATTTTTCAGCAAGTCAGTACAGTTGCATTGGAAGTGAGGTTAAGTTCAGTCTTAGGTGTCATAGTATTCTAGTTTGCGTGCGAAATATGAACGGAAAATCAAAGTGGAGCTCCGAAGACACGTTTTTGTTCATTACTAATGTGGAACTATATCCAGAGTTGTGGAATTTTTTTTTTTCGTTTTGACAGTTCAACGAAACTTTGATGATGAAGTGTACACGGATACTGCTAGAGTAAAATTTCTGCTTGCTAGAGTATAATTTGACAGATAGTGTAAACGTCGCGAACAAAAAAATCTTGCAATTCAAATCATATTATACGTTCTTCTATCGTCCCGATAGCAAATTTTTATTCCGAATTAATGTCTGTACAAAAAATAAAAAAAATTATTGACGGTCAACATCGCATTTTTGTTGCCACAAAATTATTGGGTTGGGCAGTGATCAGTGAGCTATTTTGTTAATTTTATAGCATATCTATTGTATTTCTTGCAGTAAGTGCTGGTGAAATATAGTATAGGTAATTCATACATATTAAAAGGTATGTTTAGATATTATTAACTGCTAACTTTTATAGAACATGGTACAAAACACATCAGTCGATCAACGTCAATTGATGTTTTTTTAAGATGCCAAGGACAGGAGTCAAGGGGAAATGGTCGCCATTGCCAATTTCCGCAAGATTTTGTCGGTAATGTTGTCCGCTACTACGAAAATGATGGCCGCATGGATTTTAAGCCGAATCCTTGACGTTCGAAAAAGTCGATAGACCACGAAGAACGTTGGATTGTACGAGAAATCTAGGCCAATCCTCGGATAAGTGCACTGAAAATAGCCATGGATCTTTGCAATAGTTTTAACAATGACGGTCTGCTATAAACTATCCGCTGCTGTTTAGAAATATATGGTTATAACGGGCGAGTAGCACGAAAGAAAAAAATTATTAGCGACGTCAATAAAAATAAGATAATTGAGTTTGCTGAACTCCATGTGTAATAAAGGATCAAAACTTTTGGAATCAGGAGATTTTACAGACGAGAGTAGCTTTAATGTTTTTGGGTCAGATGGATGCACCATGGTTTTGCGCAAGCCTAATTAATGTTTAACTAAATAAAGAAAATCCGCTTATGACTGTATAGCATTGCGTGGTAATGGTTTGGGCTGTATATCGTTGCAGTTAAAAACATGGTATTTATTGATGGCATTATGAACAAAAATGTATAGCTACACATCATCAAAAAAAATTTTATAACTTCTTCAGAGAAAATGGGAATTCTAGAAACATTTCAATTCTATCAAGATATTGACCCTAAACACACGGCACATATCGTTCGAGAATTCCTACTCTACAATTGTCCCAAAGTGAAAAAACCCCCCACCATCATTCCATCTAAATCCAATTGAGCATCTTTAGGAGCAGCTTGGTGGAAGAAGCAGGATACAGGAGTTGAAAACGGTTCTACAAGATCATTGGCCAAAAATATCCGATTCTGCTATGTGCAATCTTGTAGGATCAATGCGAAATAGAAGCAAGACGGTCCTGAATAAAAAAGGAGATCCCACTAAATATTAACTTAGCGGTTTAAGCTTAAAAAAAAAAAATTCGTTTAACCCAATAATTAAGTGACGTTAGATTTTATTTAATTGAATTGTTTTCATTTATTTTATATATTTGCCCAATATATATTTTGAAAAAGCACATATTTACGTGAATATAATGTAAAGACAATAACAAATTAAACTTAATTTTTTTTATTTACTACTCGTTTCAATCATAATTTTGCTCCAAATATTGTTTTTGGTCTTAAAAACAAAAAATATATCACAAGCCTGTGAATAAATTGTTCATTGAGTAAGGCATCGCCATTGATTTTACAACTTTTGTTCAACTAAACTGACCCAATAATTATGTGAGTAAGTGTAGGTACTCATCTGCCAAACTCCTCTTAGAGGCTGTTTAGGTGTGACTGCGTATACAGTAACCCTAGCCTAACCCAAGTGAATCTCAGCTGATTATCTTTGCAATACAAACCAGAGTAAAAAAAATCCAAAATCCCAAAATTACGCACTGTTTCGTGTAAAATTAACTATATTGTTGCGAGCTAGGGGTTCACCGGGATTTCAAGTAAAACACAATTCATTTAAAATCAAAATAAGTGATAATTTATTCTTCGCACTTTAATTCTATTAGCACAATTATTCGCACTATATGGCAATACCGCCCGCTTATCTATATCGCTGGATTCGATCACTTTCGCTCTCTACCAACACGGTCGCGTATACACGCTGGCTGTCACAGTCGACGTAATAAAAATTACTATGTCCCTCGCTGAAAGCTTCACCTGCTTTTATAGTAGCCGGTTGCAGTCTAGGATGTACTTGAATGTTCGCTCGGTGATGTATGTGGAATCTTCTCGAAAGCTTTAGAGCTTTCGATTTTGATCTTCGTTCGATTCTAGTACATTGGAGAGCATTCGAGCACATCCGATAATAAGTGGGGTATAATCGTGTTGCTCCGCTCTCCTTATTTACTCAACTAGGCTTTTGATTGGGTTACTTTGCAGCTTAGGTATTCGGTTGTTGCTGTTTCCCTATTCGTAATCGATCGAGTTGCGCGGTGGCCAGGCTTACACGTAACAATATTTATATAAAAGTAATTACTATTCACTAATTATTTTCATTTTGTTTTAAATTAGATTGTAAGTTAGTTTCTAAGTTAGGTAGGATTTAACGAGCAAGGTTTTAATTATAAAATTTTTCATTGGATTTAAAACTAAGCTAATGAAAAAAGAACTAATTTTAGTAAAAATCTAAATTGTAACTACAGATGCAAAGATATAAAATCTGATCACTGAAATTCTAATTAATTGTACGAATTCTTTGTTAAAAATTGAAATAAATTTATGTTTATGTTTAAACTGAAAATTACTTTCTTTTTCGTGTAATTCCACTTATTTATTTGAATTTTTGAACGAAGAACATGTAATATATGAAAACACGAATATGGACGTTTCGTTCGATTTTGTTTTCTACTGAAATGAAAATGGAACGCCTTCGGTGTCGCAGTGGCTACGCGCGCCAAACTTATGCAAATTGAAATTTACTGACCGAAAATTTTAAATTACATTCAAATTGACTATTACATCCCAATGTAAATTTACATGAAAAAGTGTGGCATATTTGCCTACTATCCAAAACATGTAAATTTCAATGCATTTTTTTTTACTGTGTAGTCTTCAGGGCGTAGTCCAACGTTCACAGCTAACTCGTCAAACTCAATAGGCTGCGGTGTGGAAACGAGATAAGCTTGGCCATTGAAAGTAATAAGCAAAGAGTATGAGATAGAGGGGAAGCGCCCATATAAGCTCCGTAGAAAAAACCGTATCGAGTTTCAGCACCTGCACAATCTCAGTCGATTACTAAATTTGGATTTGGTTCGAATCCACGCTAAATTTTATATCGTATGATAGATTGAAAAGCTATGTGGTTAATTTAACCGAACAGAATTCAGATTATAAGCTACAAATAAATAAAAATTAAGTATTCAATGTAATTTTATTTAAAGAAACTAAAATAATACAACTCAATAGAAAATTATGGATAGAAGATTAGGTTCATTGCCATCTATGCCTGCGAATAACTTCCATTTCGAACGCCTATAATTAAAAATATATATCATATTTTTTTAGCTTCGACAAATATACTCACCTTCATAATTCTTTCGGAAAAGTAAAAAATGATACATCCTTATTAAAGGATGGGAAACCTCCACACCCTTTACTAGCACAATGAACCATATTGAGAACTCAGAACTGCGTAATGAAAGATCACTAATTTGAAAAAAACACAAAAATTATTTCCCTGCACTACAAAGCTGAGATCTGGAAAAGCCTCACCTCCAATTATTTTTTCTTGGTTTAAACAATTTTCAAAATATACGTTTCTTATTCGTTGGAACAGCCCGTTCACTGAATAAACAATTTGAAGTTTATTGCAAAGAGCATGAGATTTTATTGCATTTACAGTTTAATGTTTTTAGAGCATATTAGTCGACTGAGAAAACCGATTACGCTGCTCTTCGAATACGGTCCGCTTCCACTCTATCTCATTCTCTTTTGTAATAATATAGCGGATGAGGTAGCTAGGAAGGATGCTTTCGATAATGCGGAACCTTTACTTCGCCACCCAGGTTTTGCTGTGGCTGTTTACAAAACGCATTTCAATTTTTGGTGCTAACAACAACATAGCTTTTGTCGACCAATCCAGGTAACAGGGTGGTGGCTCATGGGAAGAACAAATCGTGGCCTAAAATCAGAAAATACTCCGAGTTGTAGTCGGAGTACGCACAAATAGATATAGGCCTACTGATCTTGGATTCGAACCCGCGATCTCAATGCTAGTAGTCTAGTGTTGGGCTACTGAGGTACAATGCTAAAGAAATACTGTTCATTATTTTTAATATATCACAGAAAGCCGAAGGTCCTAGTCACTAGCGCTTATAATAATTTTTGAATATTTACATATATTTAATTATTTAAAAAAAAAAATAAAAAAGAAAAATTAAAAACAAAAAATATATCACAAGCTTGTGAACAAATTGTTCATTGAGTAAGGCATCGCTATTGATCTTACAACTTTTGTTCAACTAAACTCGAATTTCCATGTTTCTTATTATAAATAAATACGAAGCGGAACTACTGCAATCGATCCCTTAGTTAGCAAATCACTAGCTCTGTAAAATATTTCCAGATATTTCCATTCCAGAGCGGAAGGAAGTCTTGAGCAAACTTTCGTCCTTTCGTTCGGCGAAAAAAAAATTTTTTTTTACAGCTTTGGCCAATTAAGCACTAACATAATCGACTTCCGCAAGAAAGCGCTTAACAAAATGAATTTCCGTCAAGTCCTTCCGTTTCAGCAGTGGAGTACGGACTAAGAAAATTTCATTATTTTTTTTTTTGCCCGCTACCACAAAACGAGAAAAAGGCATTCTATATTATTATTTTATTTTTATTTTTTTCAATTTTTTTCTTGCGTTTCTCCGAAGAAGGTTCAACTGTTTCCATTCAGCTTGGGATAAAAGTTATTTTGATGGCGCCTTTGCCCTCCTGCCGCCAGTCACAATCGCTGTCCTTATCCTTCGTTTCTCGACATTGTCGTCTCGGAAGAACGCTTTTGTTATTTTCCTTCAGTGAACTGAAGAAGCTCGAAAAACGAAAAAACTTTTCACTTCTATCCCGTACCCCCAATTGCTACCAACAGAAATAGAAATAAAAATCAAAGAAAATAAAAAGAGACGAAAAAACGCTTCGAAGGAAGTGGAAGTGCAACTGTACACCCGCACCATCCTTATACGAGAATAGAGGACACAAAATCAATGCTATCTCTAGGGCTTAATGTACATTCAGTGCGAAATCCATTGCAATCCAAGCAACACAACTACCACTATCATGATTTCAGTAAAAGTTGCAAGAAGTTGTACAATTCCGTCCTGCATCATCCCCCCGGCTCAGACTCCATATTTCGGATGTCACCCTGATTCTTTCTGTAGACTTTTCGAAGGATTTAAAATCGGGGCGGGCTGGAACAGCGAAAAACCTCCACACCCAAAAAAAACGTACATTCTTCTGTTCCGTTTCTGGCTTTGCAGCAACTCCTACAGAATTCTGTCCGTTCGCCAGTGAATTTGCAAGAAAAAAGGAACCGATGCTTTGCTTCGACATCCCGATCCGAGATATCCTTAGATGTCCCTTGAACTACCCGTCCGCTTCTTCGTCCCTTTTCACTCAAGTGGAATGATAATCAAAGTTTTATCGTGTCACTCTCTTAAGAAATTAAAAAGTTGAAAATTTTAGCGATGCATGACGTTCTATTTTCCGAAATCATTCCGCCTTTGGATTTGAATTCGCTTGCGAATCAATCATTCATTAGTAGCACAATTTCATGGGTCTTTGGGGATGACCGATAATATCCCGATGCTTAGGTCATGTCGACATGGATCTGCTAGGTTCCTCTTCTCCTTGTCATGTCCTTTAATGGAGTAGCATCGATTCGATGAATTATTCGAGCAAACATCGATTATAAGATGAAAAAATTAATGGTGATTTTTCGGAAAGACCACTGAACAAATTGTGAACTTTTGCAGTAATTATTAGACGGACCAATGGACACGTCGAAGGTCAGGTTGTATTATTGAAAACTGACTGAAACGACCTTTTTTTCTTCCCAATTCCCAGTTATTCAGAAAGTCTCCTCACGGTGGAGAAAGACATTCTATTTGCCACCATTTTTAAAGTTGACACTTTACATGTGACATGGACACTAAATCATTCAAGTACGAAATGAATCACCTAATTGAGAGGTTCCAATATTTAATGAGGATGTTCAAAGCAAGTGGCTCTGTGCTTGATTGAAGAACACACAAGACTGACTTCCTCGATTTTGGCATGTGCACCCGAATAATGATTTGGCGCTCAATCGTATAATTAAGGCGTTGTAAGGTAAAATAGACTACAGGTGTGACTGGTTCCAGTTCTCTTTGTGCCAGGACATGAATGCAAATACACCAGATAGAATTTTGTGCTATTCTGAACCATCAATCATTACTGCATTGTATTGTTTGTATTTATCATACTTTAGGACCACCTCTTTGCTAATCGCAATTTTTTCCAGGAAAAAAAAGAATGAAGAATTTAATGACGCCCATCTTTCTGTATCGGCGCTTGGTCGAAACTACGACACATAAAGCGTCACAAGCCTATAAAAGAAGCAAGGTGAAGATGAGCAATTCGGTTTCAGGTTTAAGTACTCAACTATTGCGAAACTCGTGAAGCGAATTTTCTTTCAAACTTGTGCATCAAATTAGCTCCTTTTTGAAGGATATAAGGTATCGAATTCTTTCGCCCATTGTATAGCAGTCGCATCAGAAACTGCCGGCGTTATAACTGCTTCCGCGCTGATAATACGGAACTCGGAATTTATACATTGGTTTCCGGGAATATTTGGAAAGTTATTATCACAGGATTGGATGGAGCTATGCGCTAAAACAAATCAAAGACGATATTTGAGTATGTGCATACAAAACATGATATGGATAGGTTGATGAACGGTTTTCAAGCAAACGGAAAAGTGTCGAAATGTGACCAAAATGTAGAAAAGAAAGTATTTATAGCAGATAGGGATCCAGAAAACTCTGGAAACTAAATAAAGTATTCAAAAGGAAAAAATCTATTATTCCGGATCTCCAGTCAAATGCTAACGGTGCTAAAGCAAATTCTAATGAAAAAAAGCCGAACTATGGGCGGACAACTTCTTATCCTCTCATCAGCTAACTGAAAACCTTATAGTAACACTGAAACTACTAAAGAGGTCGATGATATGGTACGAAGATTCGCAACTCTTCCATTTCAGATGGATTACAAAGACTTATGTAAACCAAAAGAAATTAAGTTGATCCTGCAGAGGCTGAAGAATAGGAAATGCCCAGAGAACGACAGGGTATCAAATATACTTCTGAAAAACCTCCCCAAAAAGGGCATCATATACCTAAATGCCATTTTAAATCGTTGTCTAGCAATAGGATATTTCCCCAATAAGTGGAAAATAGCCGAAATAATTCCACTACCAAAACCTGGAAAAGATGCATCAGACCTGTGTAACTAAACCAATTAGTTTGTTATCATCTATTGGGAAAATATTTGAAAAAATCATATTCGTTATTCGTACGTATCCAAAACCACATAAATAAAAAATGTATAATCTCAAATCACCAATTCGGCTTTCGTCAAGGTCACTTCGCTAATCACCAACTACTAGGAGTCACAAATTACATTAAAAACAGTCTGAAGAACAAGGAATCCATTGAGTTGGTTACCCTGGCATTGTCGTATACAGGGGGGGCGGAGGGGGCGAACGCATTTTCTAAACATACATACTTCAACCGTTCTCCGATTTTTTTTACTCCACTGCAATGTGGACTGTAATAAGCATTTACTGTAGTTCTGCTGTGCAATGCAAAGCACAGAACAGAACAATGATGGTGGATTTACCATCCACTCAACGTTTGAGGCGCGCCTCTATCCCCACCATAAAATCAACCAATCAGATGGCTCGACAAGTCGCAAGAGTCTAACATTCTTCAACTTTTTCTCCGACGCACGCTTCCAAATGTGTACACACATACAATGAACTGTGGTACCACACAATTCGCAGCTCATCGTATTTCTGTCATTTCG
Source organism: Beris morrisii (assembly GCA_951812415.1). NCBI lineage: Eukaryota > Metazoa > Arthropoda > Insecta > Diptera > Stratiomyidae > Beris > Beris morrisii. The sequence goes on from OX638310.1 coordinate 156,194,150, forward strand.
CACTTATAGGCAAGTTGCGCCGCAAAGGCATGTTGAGTGTAAATTGCTTTCAACACAGCAAAGAACACAGCCGACGAAAACCGGTTTGCAATGACCTGATGGGGGTAGAGGCGAGCCTCAAGGGTGAGTGTAAACGCACCATGATAAAAAGACTACAAGACAACATATTGCGTATGTAATAGGGTTATTCCATCAGGAACCGCCAAGAATGACGAAATTTGGGACCTTACCATCTCCGATTGTTTTGAAAATTTTTGTACTTTAAGAACTAGTAAAAAAAATAATTGAAATTCAATTTTTTGTTTCTATCTATTTTTTTTTGTTAGTTATAGTATGTTAAAGTTTTAGAAAAAATGGTGTCCGAGTCCTCTTTGAATAATAAAATATGGCTTATTTTAAAGGGGAAGGTTGTCGCAATAAAAATTATCCTTGAAATTTTTTTCAAGGATAATGATTTTGTCCTTTATCCCCGAATATCTCAAAACGGTTTTTTTTTATATTTTGTAGGTTATGCTGTTTTTCAAAAAATATCAAAAAATTAACTTGGGATCTCAATGGGATCGGGGTCAAAAAAATCGAAGAAAAAGTTCTCAATTATTTTATAGAAAAAGGGTCATTTAATCAAGAATCGAGTGTGACCTTATCGTCGCCGATTCTTTTATTAAATTAATTAAATTTATGTACTCGAAGAATTAGTGAAAAAAAGTATGATTTCAAGTTTTTGTTTCTAGTATGTTAAAGATTTCCCAAAAAAGATGTCCGAGTCCTCTTTGAAAATACATATCTCTGGTAATTTTTATCCTTGAATAATAAAGTAGGGCTTATTTTAAAGATTGTTATTGTTTTTGTTTGTTAAAAAATGAGATAGAAACAAAAACTTAAATTTCCATTATTTTTTTCACTAGTTCTTCTAGTACAAACATTTTCAAAAGAATCGGAAATGGTAAGGTCACATCTTTGGCGATTCTTGATGGAATGACCCATAATAAGATGAAAACAATATGATCCCGTTTTTGCTAAGTGCAGTCTATGTAGCTAAATTTACACAGAACTTGATCAAACAAAATAGTCAACTCAAAAAAATTTCCGCCCCCCCCCCAACAGCAAAGTCTGGATCCGCCACTGTACCCTGGGTGTTGAAAAGGCCTTCGATTCGGTGTGGCATAATTAGGGTTGCCAGATAGTTGGCTGCAGAGCCCGCCGAGTTAGCTTATGAAGTAGCCCAAATACCGCGCTCAACTTTGCAATTTTAGAGACCTACTTAAACGTGTTGAACACAATTGCGATTTCAACGACGAACTGTGTTCCAGAATCGTATAATGAATAATAAATATTTTTGTTAGGTTACTGTGGCGGCCAAAGCCTCACATAGACCCAATATTTTGGTTAAATGTAAGGTTAAAATTACAATTGAAAAATAATTTCGCCTGGTTTTCAAGTAAAACATAATTCGATTTCATTTACTACTTGATCGCTTTTATCGATGAAAATCACTTTAAAAATACGCTTTCGCGTAGACCGTTGTTATCTTATCCCCCGGTTCTGCGGCGCTTATATACTGCATGTGTTGAGTCGAGAAATTACCAGCATATATACGGTTGTTTGTATAGAACGCGGAAGGTTTATTACATTCGAGAAGTGTCTAAAGCACGCTCCTTTACAATTCAACTTATGAAGAAATTCTATTATCAAACGTATAGTGAAATTTTATGGGCTTTCCGAAAATGTAATAAAATTTGGTGGTTAATCAGGTCCTTCTTGGAGAAAACAGGACTTTTTTGTTTTTTTTTTAATTTTTTATTATTTTTGTGTCATTTAAATGAATTTTTCTCAAAAAGTGTAACACTGATTGACACAGTTGATAGCAATTAGAAAGAAGAATTTGTGTCCTTTCCAACGAGCCCAGAATTATTACGTTACGCTAAGTACAGCAGAAGTTAGAGATCAAACAGTGATCACAGGTACGATGAAAATCCTTCGTCCTTAAAATCGCGCTATCTCCTTAACGGTGCAAAAACAAGAGTATGTGTAGAACGATTTTCTACTCAGGACAAGTTCCTCTATCTCCCATTTTCGTTTGAACCTCAGTACTAGTTACACCCTGTAGATATCGTGTGAACTATAATATTATTTTTCAATATTTTGACTGGAGAACCGAAATTTAGTGGCAAAAGGATTTGTGATATGACGTAGTTTGCAAACGTTGTATTTGAGCGTTGTATTTTAGCAGATTTAACCCAAGAGACGACTGAAATTTAGTTTTCTAATTTCTTTATTTTTTTTCCTCGTAAATTGGGTCTTTTGTAAACTACCAAAATAACCCTATGTGCGTTTTCCGAATAGCCCAAAAAGCTGTAAGTAGCTTTTTGAAATTTGTACCCGCGAATTGAACATTTAAATAGCCCAAATCGCGGGAAATAGCCCAATCTGGCGACCTTAGGCATAATGGTCTGTTATATAAATTTATCAGATTCTCTTTCCCTTCACACATTATAAACATTATAAAATCCTTTCTTTCGGAGAGATCATTCCAAGTACGAATAAATTCAATGCTTTCGACCAGTTGTATCATCCCGGTAGGAGTTCCTCAAGGATCATCACTAAGTCCTACATTATATAATATCTTTATCTCTGACTTACCGAAAAACTTCCAGTGTGAGCTAGCCAGTTTTGCCGATGATTTGGAGGTCTATGGTAGTAGCGTCGACCCTAACTATATTGTAGGCATTCTTCAAAAACAACTGGAAGAAATACTGAAATATTTTACTAAATGGAAAATTAAAATCAATGTAGCGAAAACTGACTCGATATTTTTTACTAAAAGGCGTGCTCATAGAGACCTACACGTACTAGCTGACTTGCCTCGAATAATTGACACCATTGCAAAGCTGACTGCAAACTTCAAACAAAAATGCGAAAGTTCCGAAAATCGTCTAATTCTCTCTCTGTTTCCTGAGTAATATTTAGTTTTAGTTGTTTGCATATACTTGTAGATTAAGGTTAGTTTTAAGGTTAAGCTTAAGTTATTTATACGGTTTTTTAACTCCTTTTTCCGTAAATGAATTAATGCCAGTAGAAAACGATAAAAAAACAAATTTAAATTCAATTATTTTATATAAATTATTAAGGATGTAAAGATTTCGAATAAGTCTCACCACCGAACCATTAAAACTAGCTTAAGTTAAAAATGTATATATTGAAGGAATAAAACAATTTCAAATTATAGCAGATACGTTCAGATACTAAGGTGCTACAATTTATGGTCAATTCTGTTAGTAGTGTATTTGATGACGGATTTTCAAGATGGTAGTAGAGACTTAAAAGCAATAAAAAATATCGACTTATTCGCCGCCCATCCTTCTTCCTTGCGGGAGGATATTCTGTTTCTAAATTGAGATGGATTTGAATCTGCCAAAGCAATCACCTGCCAACCTACAATTACAATTCAAGGACATTTAATCTGTTCATAATATCACGCTCCAGCCTAAGGGCAAACCAATCAATCGAATACTTCCTATAGCTAGAGGTATGTTCTCCATTTGTCGAAATCGAAATAACAGGATTACAAGGATTCAAATTACTGTAACCATTGGATAAGCATGAACAGTCTCTATTATTGCAAAAGTTTATACGTAAGACCATCAACAACGAATCGATAGCAAGGACTAAGGCTACTGTTTTAGAAAAAACCCCTCCGTACACTTCCTCCTACTGTTCGTCCTGTTCGAGATAGTGATCTTCTTTGCAAACTTCGGACATCAGGGCTTATAAATACACAAGCATTGCCTTTTACCTTGATATGGAGTATTGGAAAGGCGGTCAGTAGTGCGCACTATTGCCATAGCTGTCAAGTCCATTCGAAATTTTCAAACTACTAGTATATGTGGCTATAGTGGCGTATTATCATAGCAGTATGTGAATTCCGAATGGAGTTCCAAACAAGAGTCCTTGATGAGCAAAAGCGTATGGTTTAATGTACACCAAGGAACAGGACTGCTCCTTGTAGAACCATCCGAACGCAAAGGTTTTATTACACTAGTGTCCACAACATTATTACACAAAGGGGCAAGGTAGAGACAAAGACAAGCCATGTATAAAGGAAATGCGATTAGAGTAGCAGATTAATTTGCCCGAGAACAGAGGAATAGAGGATATAGGATGGTGCGGAATCAAAAGCCAGGAAGCCAAAAATAAAGTAACCAATGGAAAAAAAAATAATTTGTTTAAGGGGTTTCATGGTTCACAGGCAGCGGCCAAGCGAATTCCACCGGTCTGTTTTGTATCCTTGAGAAGCTTTGAACTTCCTGAAACTCACCACTAAATTAATACATAGCTCATGCCGAAAGAGGAATACCAGCCCCAACACGTAAGTGGCTATTTATTCTGCAAGTATCGTCCCTAAATAATATTGAGAGGCTACGGTTCGTTTGCCGGTTTGTCGTAGAGTTGTGCATAGAAAAAAGGACGAGAACACCGGGACTCGGCTACGAAGAAATTTCGCATTGCGAAATGATATCGTTCGCCTTACGTAGGGGATGCTAGTCGTACAATTTCAACCCCTAAAGATTTCCTAAAATTGTTAGTTAACAGGGTGAAAACCGTGCGGTCAGGATAGTCATTCGCTCTTACCTGAAATTTAATTAAAGGGAGGGCGATCGAATTAGTACCTTTTGCGCCATCCACCCTCCGACGGGAAGACTAACTGAATTGAGTTAACTTTAAGGAGTGTAGGATGAAGTGTTTTTCGGTTATTTGGTTATTGTGCGGTTCGGTTGTGGTGAACGTATGAAACATTCAAGATGTTGCGGATATTTTTGGTATTTAGGAATTCAGGGGAGCTTATTAGTGTATTTTTCGAGCAATGGTAGAAATTGATACCGTATCTTGGGGAAAACTACTTGTGGAACTCTTTGTAAAATTTTCTGGAATTTCATTTCAATGATCTACAAACTACAAAGAATAGGGGAATGTTTCTTCACAGACTAATTCGCTACATATTGACGATTAGATCTTTGGTGGACCAAATGGACATTCGTCGGCAAATTAGATTGCTGATTTATAAGTGATTCGCCTGTGCGATTTTATGCCAAACACATAGAATTCACAGCGAAGATTTAGCTAATTTAAACTAATTCCTCGCTTAGGTGATTATTTAGATATCAAGAAAATTTTATCTGCATTCATCTCAGTCGTGTGATTCAAGTGATATTAAATGGTGTAACCTGGATAATAGAAATCAATTTGTGTTGCTGTGCTATTGAAAAAAAAATAACACTCGTACAATGTTACGATTTAGCGAACAAATTTAAAAAATAGCTTTTCAATTCCAAAAAGAATACTAACCAAATTGATGTTGTTGTTTTACTTTATTATGTCAATAATACAGTATTGTTATCGATTTAAAAAAAAAATTGCTACCCTGAACATTTTTTTTACGTTTCATGACTAGTAGACACGAAAAAAGCAAAAAAAAATTCAGTCCGTCTGTCCGCCGTACGCCGTACGTCGACCGCTGTACGCAAAATCGTTTGAAAGTTCGTAGCTCCCAAACCTTTTGAGCTATTAAATTGATTTTTTTTTTATGAATAGACTGGGTAGGCCCCTTGAAGTGACATTATTTGGAAGGATTGGGGTGTGAGGAGGGAAGTAGGGGAAGCGTTTTAGTTTTGGTTTCTAGATCTCAGTAACCGCTTAGGCTAGGAGGCTGAAACTTAGAATTTATGTAGAGTTTCGATAGTGGACCTATTTACAAAAATCGGCCAACAGTCTGGGCGCAACTTTATTATTTTATGGGTAGAAGTCCGAAACGTGTTTGATGATGAGATACGGTGTTGGGTACTATGCGACTGGCAACCTAAAAAATAACGTTCCAAATAGCTTCCTGGTTTCTAGGATGTCTGCAGAGTGGCTCTATATAATCCTAAATTTTTAGCTTTCTATTCATTATGGTTTTCGAGAAATAAAAATCAGAATGTTTTCCTTTCTACCCCCTTTCACCATCACCCCCAACACCCACATCACCAAATGTTTTTTTCCTACTAGAAGTTTACCGTCCCCAACTCCTGTAAAATTTTCAAGATCATATCTGATACGGTTTCTGAGATATAAAAATTAAATTTTTTGAGAAATTGCTATCCCCCCACTTTCGTGCTCCACCTCCCCCCCAAAAAATTTAGTTTTGGTAGACTCCTCTTGTGATCCCATATACAGAAACTAAATTTTATTTTCCTGGTGTAATTGGTTCGGAAGATATTGTAATCCGAAGTTTTTCACCCCCCACCCCCACACCCCACCACCTCTCTTAAAAATTTTAGCCCTTGTCTAATCTTGAAGTATCCCTAAGGACAACAACAAAGTTTCAATCTTCTGACATCAATGGTTCAGGAGATATCGATTTTAGAATGTTTCAATCCCGGCTTTCATGCATTAAAGACTCATTGTTTTCCCCCCCACTGCCACACCCCTTAACCAATGTCGACCAATTTTTTGCAATTGAGTCCATTATCATAGAACTACATAAGTTCCAAGTTTCAGCTTCCTAGCATAAGTGGTTCCTGAGATCTAGAAACCAAAATTTTTCGTCTAAAACGCTCCCCTCTCCTCTTCCCTTGTAACCCTACCCCTCAAAAATATACCAGTGGTAGGGGTTCACCCAATCTACCCACCATAAAAATTTCAATTTAATATCTCAACGGGTTTGGGAGCTACGCGCCTTCAAACGATTTTGCGTACGGCGTACGGCGGACGGCGGACGGCGGACGGCGTACGGCGTACAGACGGACATTTTTTTTTTTTTTGCTTTTTTGGGGTCTACTAGTCCTAAAACGTGTAAATACAAAATTTCAGGGTAGCAAACTTTTTTGAAATTTCAGGTCGATCACAATACTTTATTATTAAAAAATAATAAAGTAAAATTGCCGATATGGGTGAAGGAATGTGGTAGTGGGGGGGGGGGGGGGGGGGGGAAATAATGCGTCTGGAACGCAAAAAAGCCGATATCGAAACATTCTAAAACCCATATCTCCTAAACGGTTAATGTCACGAAATTGAAACTTAATCACTGCCTGTAGGTATACCAGGAGAATAGATCGGAAACAAATTTTTGAGTGGTGCAGTGGCGTGCGAGGGGGGGGGGGGGTGAAAAACTTTAGATTACGATATCTCACGAACCAAGTGCACTACATAAATAAACTTCGTTTTGTGTATAAAGGTTGAAAAATAAAGATTGCTGAAAGTAAAATTTGTTAAGTGGGAGGTAAAGCATGAAAGCGGAGTTTTTCTAAAAAATTACGTCTCATATCTCAAGAACGGTGTAAGATAGATGCTTAAAATTTATACCGAAAATAGGCCTAATAGACCCCTAGCAGAAAACAAAATTTTGGTGATTAGGGTGTAGAGAGTAAGAGTGGGGGAGGGTGAAAAGTGAAAGGTTCTGATTTTTATGTCTCGATTACCTATAATATACAGGGTGTAACTAGTACTGAGGTTCAAACGAAAATGGGAGATAGAGGAACTTGTCCTGAGTAGAAAATCGCTCTACACATACTCCCGTTTTTGCACCGTTAAGGAGATAGCGCGATTTTAAGGACGAAGGATTTTCATCGTACCTGTGATCACTGTTTGATCTCTAACTTCTGCTGTACTTAGCGTAACGTAATAATTCTGGGCTCGTTGGAAAGGACACAAATTCTTCTTTCTAATTGCTATCAACTGTGTCAATCAGTGTTACACTTTTTGAGAAAAATTCATTTAAATGACACAAAAATAATAAAAAATTAAAAAAAAAAACAAAAAAGTCCTGTTTTCTCCAAGAAGGACCTGATTAACCACCAAATTTTATTACATTTTCGGAAAGCCCATAAAATTTCACTATATGTTTGATAACAGAATTTCTTCATATTTGCAACAACAAGTGAGTTCCCTGCACATGTTGGAAATACTGCTAAACATAGAATTTACCGCAAAACAGGCCTCAGTACCAGTTACACCCTGTATAGCTGAAACTTAGTATTTAGGTAGAGCTATAGTAGTAGCATGTTGTAAAAATATAATTTTTTATAGGGGTAGTATGGTACGGGGGGGGGGGGGTGTTTTTCCTATCTATAGAACAAAGTTGAAACTCGGTATGTATATGTAAATTAACTAGAAAAGTAATTTAGATCAAAGAAAATATCAAAAATCCATTGGCGTTTGGAAGGGGGGCAAAAAAAATTATCAGTGAAAATGGAATGCATATATTTTCTCGACTTTCGTCATATCTATTAGGTCTTCCCAAATATTCAATTTATTTTTATACTCTAGATGAAATCATATAGAGTATTATAAGTTTAATCCAGCCCAAAAGTTTGTAACGCATAGAACCAAGCCTCGGACGAAAAAAAGTTATATATTATTTTTTGTTTATTTGTGGCCAAAAACCTCAAATCCGCCTGACGTCCGTCCGTCCGTCCGTCTGTCCGTTTGCACGATAACTCAAGAACGCCTTCACCTAGGATCTTGAAATTTTGAATCTAGATGTTTGGTTGAATTTGTAAGGCTAAGTTCATTAACGGGCAAAATCGTCCTACTCCTTCGGGTAGCTGCCATACAAAATGTCCTTAAAACACGTGTTCAAGAATATTGGTCAATAACTTCAGAAGGGTTTAAGCTACGTCTTTGAAATTTTGTAAGTAGGATTTTTCCAATAGTTGAAGCTAAATGTATAATTATGAAGAAAATCCTATTAGTCCTTCGTGTAGCTGCCATACAAATATCCTGTCAAAACGTTTTCTTTTAATTTACGGAACTTACTATAACTCAAGTAATCTTTTAGCTATAAATTGGAAATTTTGTACAAATTAGTTTTGAGTAAAAACGAAGTTCGAGTTTACTAATCAGCGAAATCCTTTTACTCCTTCTGGTAGCTGCCATACAAAATGTCCTTAAGACACGTGTTTAACAATATTTTTCGATAACTTTTGAACGCTTCAAGCTACGAATTTCAAATTTTGTACACGTTCATTTTTAAATGGTTCCAAGAAAAAGGATAAATATGTAAGAAATCAAGTGAGTCCTTCCTGCACCTCCCATGTGAAAGTCCTTCAAAAAGGACATTTTTTTTCGATGACTTACCCAGTTCAAGATATAAAACTAAACACTGAAAATTGTCTTTTAGTTTTGAGTAGCAATCTAATGGCAGTCCTTAGTAAAGAACATACAACATGCACACACGTAATTCTACTTTATCCCCAACTACAATATAAATCGGAGTTCAGTATTCATCTAGAGTATTATACGATTGGCTTGCAGCCGATCGTGACTGCAGTATGTTTATTCTACGGCTTCTTCATATAAATATCTAGAAAGGGTTTTCAGGATTTTTTGAAATTCTACCCCTAAGAGGGTGTAACGGGGTTATATATTTTTTCGCGAATTCTGTCATATCCCCCAGGTCTGATTAGATATCGACTAACTTTTCACATTCACGGGCTTTCGTAATAATCGCCTAAAACTCATTTATAAATTTTTTCCTTTTTCAACCCTTAAGAGGGTATAAAAGGGTTGAACACGTTTCCACGAATTCCGTCCTTTCTTTTAGAAGTGATAAGAAATTGAATTGGTTTTTACTTTCTCCTTCTGTCTTCATATTCATTTAATAACTCCTTTCAGGATTTTGGGATATTCAACCCCCAAGTGGGTGTAAGGTGGTTGCATATGTTTTAGCAGATTCCTACATATTACTTAGATAAGATGATATATCGAATTAATTTTTACTTCCTAAGGTTTCCTATATAAGCGCAACGAAGTCAATTTTAGTATTTTTAGCTATTCAATCCTAAAGGGTGTAAGGGGGTTGTATGCTTTTCAAAGCTTCGACATATTTCATAGGTTTGATGAGATATTAGATCGCTTTTCACTTCCACAGAATTTTTATATAATCGCCAATAAATCCATTTCTCAATTTTGGGTTTTGGGTTTCTATATGTTTTCACAATTTTTGCCATCCCTTAGTTCTGATGAGATATAAAATTGGTTATTACGGAATTTGATGAAATGACCTAAATACGAATTTCACGATTTGTCGAATTTCAAGAACCAAAAAGGGTTTGCTTACGTTTTCACAAATTTTTCAAAATCCCTCGTGTCTCATGAGATATCAAGTTGCTTCTTATGAAATCGTCTAAAAACCTTTTTCACAATTTTTTTCGAAATTCAAACCCCAAATGGAAGTAATGAGTGTGTATACGTTTTAACAATTCGTCATATCTCTTAAAGATAAGGCATCAAATTCGTTTTTACTTCTATGGGCTTTTAGTGTACATAATATACCGAAATTCGAATAGTCTACACGGTCTTTTTCAATGTTTAATCGGCTAAAAATCTCTATTTTAAATATTTTTATTTAAGGAACAAAATTAACTTTCCAAGAAACGTCATAATCTCGAAACAACTATAACTCTGCCTTTTACTGCTCCCGAACTTTGACCGCTCCCAACTTTGACCCGAAAAATAATAAAGTTTCACCCAAACCATTGGCAAATTTTTTTTTAACTTAGGCGCGCAAGTTTGTCTTCTTTCGATTAACACCTATTCGCCTGTATTTCATTAAAATGAAGATATTTCGAAGATCAGCAAATGTTGATCGAGGCGATACTTCACTAGAACCTCGCCGACGGCGAACATTTGCTCCGTTGTTGATAGGCAGTGGTGTGAACAGAACCAAGTTAACAGTTTATTGAAGATTCACTAAAGGTGAAAAAAAATCGAATGTTGTACAAAAAAATTGACTTCATAATTCACCCTCAAACTGCAAAGAATGAACCTAGTCTTAAAAATTAATGTTGAAGCTGCTAAGTGTTTACTTTGGTGAACGTTAAGCGAATCATTTTAAAATCTTCTTATAGATAGTTGATAAATTTAAAAAATGTGCATTACGTGCAGCTAGTGAATCAATTTTGAGTCTCAGGTAAATTGGAAATCGGATAATTAGATGATTTAATAGTGAATCTCTTTTGAACGGAGAGATCTTTGTATGGTTGGTACTCGAATTAGTATCATAATTTTTCTTCTCTTATTCGAGTACCTAATTCGAAATGGAGAAAAATAAAAGCCTACAAAACTCTAAGCTTTCCTTTGTTTTCTTTTATGGTATGGTACATAGGGTAGTGAAGCCATCATCCTCCTTCACTTAGACGTTAGTGTGTTGTTCTCTTTTAATCGTCTGATAAATATAACTAAGCAATTTAAGGGCTTAGAGTATCGAAGCTATACCTACAATAAAATTGCCAAAAATAATTGGTATAAAATTTGGACGTCTAGGCTCAACGAGTTCTTCAGTTGTAGTGTGTTTCACTTTCCTTTATCTTCATTAAATTATTGTTATTAAAAAATAAAGGTGTGCCGAATTCGAAATTATTGCTTTGAACCGTTAAATATCCTGGAACCTTAGCCTGAATTAAATTTATAATACTCCGATTTCATTTCGAATATAAAAACTGAGATAAAAGTGGGGGTAGTATTTAGAATTGGTGCATTAACTGCATTAAGTCATAAACGATACACACTTTAAAAATCCTCCATGTTACGTTTACCTACAGTTTCCACATAAAGTAAATTATGAAAGTGGTGCGATAAAGGACCCAAACTACCAACCAGTAGTGGGTTTTTTGTATGGGAACAAGTTCCCATTCAAAGGCTGGTTAATAACAGTGCCACGACTGTAACATCCCCGTGTCACACCCACTAAGGGTGCTCCAAAAGCCAGCGAAATCCAGGTAATTGGAATTTCGCTTCCATCCTGGTTCTCATCCCGGATGCTCCTACAGAGCAGACTATAGTTTTGCAACCCTTTCCTTTTTCTCTGGTAATGGAACAGTTACAATTTCTTAATTGGTTTTGAAATGGACAATATAATTCTGGACCATACGCTACAAAAACGAAAAGATACACTAACGCAATGAGCGAAAACGTGAAACTTTTCGAACATTTTTTTTGGTGCAGTTTCGAGTAATTAAACAAAAGCTTCGAGGTAAAGCAAAGGTAATTTCTTAATTGCATTCCTGCTTCTTCGTGTGTAGCACCCTTCCGTTCACAAAGGCGTTTGTTTGAGACTAATTTCGTCCAATGCATTATTGCGAAAGGAAATTTTCAAAGAACTTCTAACCACACGCTATAGCCTGCGAATGGAAGCGGGAATGCCAAGCCAAGACGGGATAGTGTACGGTAATAGTCACAAATAATAATTAACGTACTATATGTGCAAATGGGCGAAAAAAAATGCAACGAATTATTGCAATTAGGGCTAGAAATTACTGATAAGTTTTCATCCTGCGGCATGTTTGCGGGTAATAACGAGTCGTGTGCAAGATTACAAGGATGATACCTCAAACCTCATACCATTCAAACTTAAAGCAATTCCCGGTAAGAATTAAAATTACACTATTAACGTAATTAAGTTAAGGAAATCAGTCGGTGCTGTAACTGCGTTTTTGTGAGGATTTCGAGAAGGCATCATAAAAGAGGTCATTGCTGATGTCCTTAATTGAATTGCTGGAAAGGCTTGAAAATGAAGTCCAAGTATTTCAAGGAGTTAGTTAAAAAGAGAGTGGACGGACTTCTTTAATTAAGAAAAGTGAGTACGGTCACGAGCAGTCATCGATGAAAACTGTTGCATATGTGAAGAAGAAATCCCTTTCGATAGAAGGACATTTATTGAAATTAAGATATTACTAGATATGTATATGTATATAAATGATGTAGTGTATGAGTAACCGTATGATGGTTCGAGTATGGGCTAATACTGGACCAATTCCGCCTGCATCCGAATTGGTGGCTGAAATGCTAACTGGAGTGACGTGTTTACCGTCTTCCAGGAGGGGTACAATGTTCACATTCTAGACCATAAAAAGTATTAGCCTTTCAACAAAAATTTCACGCCTACTTATGTAGGTGCACGAATTGGGATAAGATTCCCAGTTGGTAATGAGAGATCGAGAAAGTGCTACCCTTCAACTTGACTGTCGTTACGTTGTGCGCCGTTTAGCTTACTCAACCTAAGCCATGCCATCCTCTTCATGCGTTATGTACAGCTCCAAGAGAGTGAACTGAGAAGCAGAAAGGTCTCTAAGCGAGAGGATCCATTCTTAAGTTTGGTCAAAAATTTTATTAGAACGATTTTTTCCCGCTCAAAAAAAACTTTCGTCCTAATTAGCTGTCAAACTCTCAGCTGACATTTTTTGTGCCATCCACTGAACTCGATCACCGACACAATTGTGACGTGAATGGTAAAGCCACATGAAAAAATGTTAAGGTATCAATTTTTTCTGGAGTTCCAAAGCGATGTTGAAAATTTAAAAGATTGAAATCGGGAATTCGATTTGGAGCATGTTAGCTCTACAATTTCCAAAATACTCATTTCGTTACTAATTTCATTTTCTTTATCACTTACAGATCTCATCAAACAAGCTCTAAAACGTGAAATGGTCAATATTTGGTTGATGATTATGATAATTGGATGCTCCTGGAATTTCCGACCCTTACAATCGTTAATGTCGTGCCCATTGGAGTGCATATGCCTATCACAGACTCAAGTAAGTCCATCATTTTCATATAAATTTCGAATTAATTTTCCGATTCGATTTTCCCAACATTCCCGACTAGAGGAATTTGAAACGCATTAATTATGACGTTGTAATTGCTGTATTTGCGAATTTCTCTTTTACAAATTGCAGGTCCTTTGTAACACTGGAGGTCTGCAACAGATTCCGCTGGGTCTACTTCCTTCCACCGTCGAAAATCTTGCACTGACCAAAAACAATTTTCCCGTAATTAAATCGGACTCGTTTACCGGCCTACGAGCGCTAAAGAAGCTCTCGCTCGACGGCAATAACATTACGAAAATCAAGCAATTTGCATTTCGGGGACTTCCCCGATTGCGTGAGCTCTCCATTCAGTACACGCCGCTCCAGACAATTTCACAATTTGCATTTGCCGGCCTTCAGAACATTTCGACAATTCTCCTGAGCCATAATCAAATCGTTCGGATCGAATGCAACGCGTTCGCGGGTACGTCCAATGTCAAATTGATTCTGCTCTCGAACAATCCGATGATTAAATTGGAAACGTCTGCCTTTTCCGGCCTGACCAACGTTGGTCATCTGATTCTTCCATCCGGGATCCGGACAATTGAGCCGGACGCATTCTACGGCATGGACACCGTAGGCCTTCTGAAATTAGCTTATATGGACCTAAAGGAGCTGGTGCCGTACACGTTCCGCGGGTTGACCAGTGTCCTTCTGTTGACACTGCAGGAGTCCGATCTGGGAGTCGTGTGTTCGAACGCGTTTAGTGGACTACATCAGGTGGAAACGCTCCAAATCCTAAACAATAAAATTGACGCTATCGAGGAATTGAATTTCACGTCCGTGCAGCAAGTCAAAAACCTAAAGTTTCATGGGAATCACCTGCTAGAGACGCCCGATCCGAGCACACTACTTCTGGACGGGGTTGAAAGCCTGTCCGTCGTAAACAATCACTTTCCGTGTGGATGCCACGTTCACACGCTTCTGGAGTCATCCTTGGCGAACGGCAGCTATCACCAGAACGAATTCCTTTCAAAGAACTACTGCATATCGCCGCTGGAAGTCAACGGGCGACCGATGAGCGACCTGGACTTGTTTGCCATCGGTCGCTGTCAGGAGCAAGTCACACGGGAAAATTTAGAAGGATCTGGTACCGGAAGGCTGCTGCCGACAACGATTTATTTAAAAATTCTGCTCGCCATCCTGGTTTTAGTGGTCCCATGTTTGCAGCTATGTAGTTTTCGTCGTCTTGAAATTAAATTAAGGTGAACATTGATGTAGACGTTTCGGCACAAAGGTACAATATCGAAATACACGCTCCTCAGATCCGTCATCAGAGGTTCCATTCCGGCCGTGGATACATCCTAGCGAGCTACGACTGCACAACCCTCCAGCTATTCCTATTCGTTCCGGCATAGCTGCTGGCCAGGACGCTACGGGGTTAACGTAACGTACGAGTATAACGTATGTCCTTGTGCTTATATATTTATTTTTTTTTTCAACTAGATAGGATAGAAATTTCAGAACGACTTATTGCTATCGAACGAGCGATTCATAACCACCGAGTCCCGAGTGGAATAATGTGCTTGTATTTGTGCGGAATTTTTTAACGCAAAATTTTTTTTTAAGGATCTTATACTATCGAAGGAGATACGAAATATGTGAAAATTCGAAACGGAGATGATTTTATATTAGATCGGTTGAATTAAGTCTAAGACGAGATTGGAAATTATCGAGAAAAGTCAAGGCAAGTGGAAAAATGAAATGTGCCTAATATTTAGGCCACAGAAAATTCATTTAAGTCGGAAAATCAATTTCACATTTTTATAATTTCATAAACAAACTGAAGTATTTAAAGCATTCAAGACATTATTGTAAATAAATAAACACGACAACTCTAATGGTTACTATTTTCATAAGGTAAATAATTTCTTATAAATTAATTTTTATAGGTTGTTATAAAATTAATTTCGTTATCTTAATTCGTAAGTATTTTGTTTCGATAAAAGTGTGGAGATATTGAAATTAATCAAAAAATTTTAATTTTGTATGGTCAAAAGTTTTCAATTTATTTAGTAAATATTTGTATTTGTCACTGATGACATTGTGGTAGAAAAAAAGGAATGACGAAATCAACTAGTTGTAAAAACTGTGGGTATAACTACCTCAAACTTTTCATCCCATTTCAACTTTTGTTCTGTGAATCGCGCCGTGTAGTCTTTGTTCTTCAATCAGAATTTTTCGCCAATAAAGGAAGAATGAAGAAATGAATTAGTTATAAGAATTGTACAACTATATACATTTTTTTATCCCATTTCCTCTAGCGTTCAGTCACATTTTTTTCAAATTTTTTTTTTATTTATTTATCGCAATATTTATTGCATTATGTTTATACCCTAGGCAGACGACGCATTCGAATGATCATTCGCATTCAATGATCAATCAGTTTTAGCATTGACACACGTCTATCGGAATTACATTCAATCTATCAAAATATTATTGTTGTGAGAATGCTCAATAAAAGTTGCCAGTTTTGCATTGGCACAAGGCTACGTTTTATTTGTTGAAATAGAGTGATAGAAAAGTACTAATATGTTACCATTTGTGAACGAAACGTTAAAGGGATTAATCGAATGCACACATGAAATAACTAGAAAAATTTAAACGGTGGAACACCGGATTTTCCCCTTGTTGCACTAGTTTCATGGTAGTTTCATAGACTTAACGATAGATGGCGTTCCGAGTGCTTGAATGAATTATCAATTTATTTAAGTTTTTACTGTTTTCCGGCGTCAGTAGAGTTTCTGGTGCGAAACCCCAACACGAAATCCCCGACTGTTGATTAATCGCTCTCCTTGAGGACATGGCAGTTGGAAAACCTTCACTGGATACGCCAGTCTTATAAGATTGTGTTGGACTAGGTCCGAAGGAGCTGTTTCGTCATCGGATGGCATAGACTCGTCAGAGGGTGTATCATGCCTACTATCCGAAACACCCTTACAGCTGGTGGTATTGCTGAGGATTATTCTATATAGCGATATCGAAACCTATTTTATAATGTGCGAATTATACTGAAGCGAAAAGCTTGGCATCGCATTCTTATGCCGGTTTTCCACCAAACGGACAAAACAAAAACTAAGCAAAAGCTCGTGTCGAAAAAAACAAAACTTTGACTTTCCATCATTTTTTTACAAACTCGAGCTTTTTTCGACTGTTTCTGTTCTGTTTTTCGTGTACCGACCAGAAGCGGTAACTTCAAAAGGTTTCGGTGTGTTTCCTTACTGATACTGCTTCGTGAAGATACTGAAAACAAAACTGCGATAGAGCACTGTCGGTTTAGTTGAAACAGTGTTTTAGATTTGTTCGAGATCGAGTTTTTGTTTTCCATGCTTTCAAAAACATGAACAAAACAAAAGCTTAACTTGTTTGCTTGGTGAAAAACCGGCATTATACTAAAGGTAGGTGGCACTGAAGATCACTGAAGTTTTTGAAGATCAATATTTCAACCAAATTGGTGGAATGTTTGGTTGTTCGCTATGATATATAAAATTCAAAGCTAAGAGTGCCGGATCGAATCCCGCCAACAGCAATTTTATTAATAACTTAAACAAATTTGCTTCTATGGTCCATTGTCCATTATTAGCAATTTATCTCCGAATTACCATTTCCCAATTGTAATTGGAATGATGGAATGAATGACCAATTTGACAATTACATTGGGACAGACGTGATGCGGAATTATCATTCGACTAGGAATGATCATTCGAATGCTTCGTCTGCCTAGGATATTACCATGTTTTGTAAAGAGCTAACTCGAATGTTCATAGTAGAAACTTGTTCCTATTTTACTTTATTATTTTAATAATAAAATATTGTGATCAATTTGCCACCCGGAGAATTTTTTCATTTAAATCATCTGACATCCGTTTGCCTACTATCGAGCCTAGGATTTGATGATAGTTTGAAAGTAAAATTGAGCTTTCACAATAAAAAAAATAATATTTGTATTCACCTAACAACATTATTAATTCTACAAATGTACTCATTGCTGCTTACAACTGGCAGCGTTGTACACAATTTCAATGTAAATCCTTAGTTCAATATAGAGAGGCGATGAATTTTCACACGGCGTGCATTTCCCTATAATTGTTCATCTGGTTATTTTATTAGCTATGGTGTTGCTATTTTTAAAAACACAGTAAAGGTTGAGGAGTCATCAGAAGAGTATTTTGTAGACCAGTACACGAAAACTCACAACTACTGCTTCTTGCACCAAATCCATTACATTAAACTTTTAATTAAAAGGATAAAATATTTAAAACTACTTATGTACAGACTATTTAATTTTTAGAAAATATTCATAATTTTTCTTAAACTGCAATGTTTGCAACCGCTATATGATCAATAGGAAATTCTGCTCAATCCGCGTTTATTGATTTTTATGCCATAACGGCCAAAAAGTTTCTTTAAATTGTTTTTATTACAATCTCATTGCAAATTCTCTGATCTAAAACATTTTGACACTATTAAAAAACCTTTTGAAATACACCACCGCATATTTTGTATTCAGAGTGTGCAAATATTTTTATTATCGTCATTGCATTGCCAGGCGAAACAAACATTTTAAAAGTAAATATTTGTAACATTTTTTAAATGTTTCATTGCTGTCACGGCCAATTAAAAATTTCCATGACATGAATCTCACTTCTGCAGATATTTTCCTGAAAAGTTACTAACATTCATAGACAAATACAGGTATGACCATATCCACCTCCACTTCCACTCATGTGTCCGTACTCGTAACACCACAGAAGACTATAAACAAAATTACACATTTTCAATAGAGGACTTTTGGTGGCTAGAATCGGGTTCTACTCTACGGTGGCTGCTCATTATGGAATTGAAGATTAAACAAGTGCAGTAAGGCTATTAAAATTAAATTTAAAAATATGATAAGCTGGTAGAAAAAAAAGTATTAAACAATGCAACTCTGTAAAGGTTAATAGCACTTCTGCTTGTTGCATGATAATCAATACAATTTCTATTAGTTTGTACCGACATACTACTGGGTTGAACAAAACTTGCGTGGAAATTGTAGCACTCTAATGCTTGCAACCCTTGAATGAGAAAATGGAAAATAAATGTCGATTGAACTTACTAGTTATGTGAACAATTATTATTTATACACGCAACAATGGCTGTAAAGAGTATTCGCCCATGATTCTGATTCGATTCCAAAAATTTTGTTTTAATTTAAAAACGTTATTTTCATGATGGAATCGCAATAAACCAATAAAATAAAAATTGCAATTGGAATCAGAGAAAGTCTCTATTTCACTGATATTTATATATTTTTTTAATTTCATTACACAGTTTATAGCAATAAAAAAAAACCTACCACCAGTTTGGGCATAACTTTAATATTTTTACTTTATTGTTTTTTAATATCTAATAAAGTATTGTGATCGACCTGAAATTTCAAAAAAATTTGATACCCTGAAATTTTGTATTTTCACGTTTTTGGACTAGTAGACCCCAAAAAAGCGAAAAAAAAATGTCCGTCTGTCCGCCGTAAACGCCGTCCGCCGTCTACCGTACGCCATACGCATAACCGTTTGAAGGAGCATAGCTCATAAACCCATTGCGATATTAAGTTCAATTTTTTATGGTGGGTAGACTGGGTGAACCCCTACGATTGATATCTTTTTAGGGGGTCGGGGTGTAAGGGGGGTGGAGGGGGGCGCGTTTTAGACGAAACATTTTAGTTTCTAGATCTCAGGAACTGCTTATCGTAGTAGGCTGAAACTTGGAACTTATGTAGTACTATGATAGTGGACCTATTTGCAAAATTGGTGATAAGGGTTGAGAAGTGTAAGAGTGGGGGGAAAAACGATGTGTCCGAAACGTTTGAAAGCTGGGATTGAAGCATTCTAAAATCCATATCTACTGATCTCAGAAGGGTGAAGCTTTGTAGTTAGCTTAAGGGATACTAGGAGAGTAGACAAGGGCTAACTTTTTTAAGAGGGGAAGTGGAGTGTAGGGGTGGAGGGTGAACAACTTTAGATTACAATATCTTCCGAACCAATTATACCAGGAAAATGAAATTTGATTTCTGTATATAAAATCACAAGTGGAGTCTACTGAATGTAAAAATTTTGAGAGGGGAGTTGGAGTACGAAAGTGGGGGGATAACGATTTTTCAAAAATTTAATTTTTATATCTTAAGAACCGTACCAGATTTTATCTTAGAAATTTTACAAGAGTTAGGCCCAGTAGACTTCTAGCAAAAAAATGTTGGTGGTGCTGGCGAAGCGGGTGACGGTGGGAGGGGGTGGATCGAAAAGAATTCTGATTTTTAATATCTCGAAAACCGCAAAGCATAGAAAGCTAAAAATTAACGACTATATAGAGTCACTGTAAAAGTATCCTAGAAAAAATAAAATTGTTGATAGGAGTAGCAAGATACGGAGGTGGTAGTTTTTCATATCTCAAAAGCAGTGAATGCTAGAAAGTTGAAACTTAGAATGTATATGTAGAAGTACTACAGGAGTAATTAAAGCAAAAAAAAATGTTCAAAATTTTATGGATGTACAGAGCTGGATTAATGCGGTGTAGGTCACTATGTGACTGATAACTTAAAGAATAACCAGGAGGCTATTTGGAACGTTATTTTTTAGGTTATCAATCGCATAGTGATCTACACCGCATCTCAGTATTAAACACGTTTCGGACTTCTACCCAAAAAATAATAAAGCTGCGCCCAGAATGTTTTCAGATTTTTTGGCACAAGGTCGAAAAATAAAAAATTTTTGTTTGCAGGTTACCACCAAATTGGAAAGTTATTTGTCTGTCCATGAGTATTGCAAATTTTAATATTCAAGAATAAGCGATTCCGGCATGATTTCAGGATGCTCCCCTAGCATACCCTAATGCATTTACAAATCGTTAGATTCTTACCATTAGTTACATTTTTTTTGGGTTTTTTGTACAACTTACCTGAAATACAAAAGTTTGAGCTTTTTTTAAATTTCAGGTTTATCTCAATAATTTGATATTAATATAATAAATAATAAAGAGAAATATGACAAATTTGAAAAGCAGAATACAAAATCTAAAGTGCTTTGTAAATTTAAATTGAAAATTTTGTATTAAGTCAGTTCGACAAATTTTGTGCTAGTCAAATAAACTATTTTTTAAATTGTTTATTTTTTTTTTTTTGAAAATATGCTCCACATTTGAGTTAAGTTTTGTTTAATAATGAGATACAATTATTTAATATAATTAAGTAAGTCTGCATAGTATTAAGGAAGTTAAGTTATCTTCGGGAATGGTGATATGTGTATGTTGTTTAATACTGCAAATAAATCCTTCAAGTAGTCAATATATTTCTGCCTATTAGAATTTGTATTGCAGTGACGAAAAAAATTTTTTTTTATTCATTTTATATATTAAAAAAATTATTCAATATTATACTAAAATAAATTATTATTATGTAATAGTAGTCAGTTCATATTAGTGCTTATAAAATTAAAATATAATAAAAGTGAATGAAGTAATTAACGAGTAAAATCACGTCCATTTTAGAATACTTACAATTATACTAAAAAACGAAGACTAAGCCAATTCTGAATGTTAAATGTAAAAGCTTAAAGAAATATGACCCGTATGTAACGAACAGGTACTTGCATAAACCAAATGGTTGTAATGGTACAAATAAAAAAAAAATGTTAAGGATTAGAAAATAGCTGCCATTAAGCCGAGTATGAGAGTTACGATCGTACGGGATGCTATAAAAGGACCTAAAATCAATTATAAATGTAAGCCATTGCTAAATAAAGTCAATTTGTGAAATTAAAATTTCATACCACGAAAATTATTGAAATGCTAAATTAATTTAAAAAAATCTTATTTGATAATTTGAAATTAAAATTTTAGGACAAAAATTAATTATAGTGTATACGATCGATGGCCATATCCAATTGTTTAAATATCTAATGAAATAAAATGTTTAAAAAAATTGTCAGCTCTCTGTATTGAAAGTTATTAAATATACTAGTAAACTATGGAAAAGAAAAATTAAACGAATATAAAGAAACAAGACGAGTGCCTAATGTGATAAATATATAATTTGTAAATACGTTATAAGATAAATTTAATCGATATGTTTAATATTAATATTCTTGTTTTTTATCACAGTATTTCGTTTTCATTATTCTCAGTAAGTTGTAGGACATTATTATAAACTAAAATAAGAATTATATGTAAAATAAAATAAATAAAATAAATTGTAGCTAGTCGAATCCTACTGGTGGAGAATAAGCTACAAAAGAAAGGGGAAAATAAATACTATTACAAGTAATGTGAAATTTAAATTTGTTTCCATTTATTTTTTAATTTATATTCTTTAAAAGTTTCGCTGGTATAAAAAGATGTCCTACTTTCACGATTGACTTCTAAGAATAGATTAATCTTCGGTTTGAATTTGAATCTATGGAAGTGGGACACAATGGTTGGAAGAGTGTTCAATGTTTTTGTGAATATTTCTGAAACGGTTAAAAAAAATTACGGTAAGTTTTCTTTTCGTAGTTTGAGAAAAATTTATGAAAGGGGATCATTTATTAACTCCAGTATAATTTTTTAGGTGTTAGACAGAAGAAAGTCGCACGGTGCGTAACAACTGCTACATGAGATCCGAACTATAGTTCAGCCTTTGTTCAGGAAAAAACATGTTCCAAAGAATTATTTGACTTTCCAGAGCCTAGTACATCTATCCGGAGAAGCCAGGCCATGTACAAATTGTTCTGGACCGGGCAAAACCTGTACTCTCACCTTCCTCCTTAATCCAGCTAATTTCAACAATCCAGATGAATATGGTTTTAAGCCCCCGTTCAAAGTGGGAGAAATTGACCGCTGCGAAGGAGTTAGCTTAGGAGAAAAAGAGAAAGGAAGCCACCAGATTGGAAGATTGAAAATAAAGTATGGTTTGAACGCTGGAACCATTAGTAGAAATATTAGATTGGTGTTTGCTCTTGAATACCAGGGACATAAAGAAAATACAGAGAAACATAGTTTTACTATCATCTCGGGTGAACGAAGCCGTTTACCAGTTTTCAGTACAAGAAATTGGCACCCAACGTATGACCTGCAAGAATTTCTTTTTGGAAGTCTTTCGAATTGGCGCCCAACGTGGGGCGATGAAGCAGAAGTTCCAAAAAAAATCTTAACAATTACTCCTCGTGAGTATGACCGACATAATTTCACTATGACCCCAAAAGAGAAATTAAATAGACTGAAAGCATAGCAGAGCATATTAAGTAATTTAGTCAGTTTCGCAAACGTTTCCGTTCGCATATCCCCTATTTGTTGGGCGCCAATTTAGAATCTTTACAAAAAAAAATGAAACACTTCCGTGCCTTATGTTGGGCGCCAATTTAGAACGATTACGAAAAAGTGAAAAACTTCCGAGCCCTACATTGGGCCCAAATTTGTTTAGTGAAAATAGCTTCGTCCAAACGTTTTCTGTTATGACAAAAAAATTTTATGTATTAGATTTTTCGTGTACCTCCTTGGGAACCCTACATGTGGCGCCAATTTCATACATCAGAATAAGAACGGAGAGCGGTACCTTAAGAAGCTTCATACAGTAACAGGAAAGGATGGTTTTTAAGGAGTATAAGTCTATGGTAAGGAGCGGATTACAGTCGAAAAAATATGAAAATGGGTAGGTATATGTAAATATTTAAATCTTAGTTTCATTGAATGACCTGTTAAATTGCTGAGTTGTAATGAGCTCAGAAAATCAAATGACATCATTTTAAGCGGTAAATAAGTGAGGTCATTGGAAACGATAAGTTATTTAGGATTAGTGCCAATTTAGAAATCGACATAACATATAGCCAATCTTTAATTGAGGGTACCAACTGATTGGTATACCAGTTTTAGGATACTCTTGTTAATCATAAGGCACATAATAGAAGAATCGTTCTTCCAATGCCTAAATGAATTTTTAGGAGTTAGCTATTACGGTTTTCCGAAACGTTCCCAGGAAAAGAAACAATATAAAGGAACAGAACCCAAGCATTGGAGCCAACCAACATACGCGATATCACTTACCAGCAAAACCACTACGGTGTTGCGAGGTCCGAAGAGTCGCCAATATCCGTGTAAGGAAGCCGGGCCTAAAACCGGAAGTCAGAAGAGTAGATTTAGGACTATTGATTATGTTTAAAATTACGCATGCGATTTTGAATTACTAAAATGAACTAAGAAAACCGATAAGCTTAAGAATACGAACTGGAATTGGAGGGCGGAATTAGTATTCGCTTTTCGATATAAAATACCAACAATGTGAATTATTTAAGAGGATTAGATTTAGTAACAATAATAATAGTGTTAGATTTAATAACAACAACCATAGGATTAGATTTAGTACTAGACGTCGATATAAATTTCATCGAGACTACACAGTGAATAGAACATGAATTTGAATCGGACACTCAAGGTAACACCTTCCAAATAAAAAAAAAAAAACCTCGAAACCTACTACCTTTTTGACCGAGACTGGAGGCCACAGGCCCTAACTGAACGAGGGTGACCGTTAGGAGTTTTGGTCGGTAGAAAATAAGTGAAATCGGGGCTTTTTGCGGTGATACGACTAAGGAAGCGGAGTGACCGGCATCGAAAAAGAAAGAAGTGGTGATTGACCGCGAAGTAATACGGAAAATTCAAAAGAAACGAGTACAGTGTCTCGATAAAAAGTATTGAGCCGGGCGTCGCGGCGATAATTAAGAAAGAACGACCTGTGAACGAAAAGTGCAATTCGTAAATAGTGATGCGCGCGGGAATTAAGTTGCGGCGATAATTAGGAATGAATGACCTGTGAACGAAAAGTGCAATACGGAAATAGTGATGCGCGCGGAAATTAAGTTGCGGCGATAATTAGGAAGGAATGACCTGTGAACGAAAAGTGCAATACGGAAATAAGTGATGCGCGCGGAAAATCCGTGAAAACATTGGCGGAACTCGAAACTTTGCTCGGAAGATATCGAGAGGGACAAATAATCAGCGGAAGGCGGCGAAGTGCAATAATCGCCAGTATCGAATTAATCCAAGTGCACATTGTGTCGTGAGGCAAACCGTGGAGGTCGTGAATGAAAGAATCGGTAGCGCCTAGTTATTCCGGGTGCATATTGTGTCGTTAGGCGAATTTTTGAAGCCGTGTACGTCTAAAGTTATCCGGGGCGCGCGGCATAAACTCTCGGAGTTACCGGAACAACGTCACGGACAAAGCTGGACGACGAGCGGGATTCACAACAGTGGTACCCTAGATTTAAGGCATCCGATAACATTTGTTAACTTATATTATAGATATCACCTTGAATTTTTTTTCTTATTTCTTCGATAATTAAATTTACTTAATCCTAAAAATTCTTTTAAACGCTCGGTGTAAAGATTGTGAAGTCCTCTCATTCCAGATTTGCCGCGAGTGTTCGGGAGAATCTACTTTTCCGCGCTTGTAATACCCAGCCTGGTCTCACAGCTGATTAGGTTGGAGAAGAACGACGACGAAAAGTATAGTTGTGTGGCGCCCACCCCGTCTCGACGGGTTTGCCGGCTCGTCGTCGTTCGCCCCTTTAGGCGGAAAGGGGTTGGTAGAAGGAAATGTTAGTAAAATTATTGTTGGTAAAATTGGCGCTTAACGGGGCTTGTTTCTCCGTTAATGATTAACGCTTTTGTTTTGGGTTTTTTCTCGAAAAGAAGAACACACGCGTGAATACATTTTATTAAGTTTCGTAAAGGACGATTAATAGGTTTTCAGTTTATTGTGTATAGTATTTGAGTATTTTTCTGCTTTATTAAATTACACATAAGAACAGTGGTGTGGTGAGTGATATTGGTAAGCTGGTTATCACAAATAATTCTCTTGTCTTGTTGGTAATAAAGCCAAAATTCTGTTCTTTTCCGGGAAGGTATAAGCCGATAGTATCGCGGCATTTCAACATTTCAAAAAAAAAAAAGGAAAAAAAAAATATACGACACTGCGGGTGTGTTGGGGGGAAGTGAGAACTTTTTGGAGACGCACTATTTTTTTTTTCTTTCTCTTTTCTCTGTTAGTCGAAATGACTGCTCGAGGCACAATGCCGTTTGCCGTGGATCGCCTGAGCCAGGAGGAGTTGGGGTATGAGATGGCCATAAGGGGCCTGCCGGTAGATAAGGTAGACGGGATGAGGAAATCGCTAAGGGCAGCGTTGAAACGCGAGGGAGCGGGACATAGTCTGGTGATCGAGGACTACCCCTTTACAGTTGAGGAGGACATGTTAGCTTTGAAAGCTAAAATTGGTGAAGTCGAGAAGTTGGTAGCAGTATTTACGGGGGATGATCGATGCGCGGAATACCACAAGGGCTTAGCAAAAATTGATTGGGGAATGCGTCGCTCAGGGCGAGTCCCAACAACTACTGCCGAAGAGAAATCGCTAGTGACGGAAATGAGGGGACGGTTAGTGGTCCTGATGAGCGAGCTACTAGAAAAGGCGGCCGACGATAGCAGCTTAACGACGGACGATGAACCGGGTCCGAGTCACGAATCGACCGGTGCCAAAAGTAAAAGGGGAACGAACAGGGCGAAGTCGGATAGAACGAAAGAATTTTTAGCACTGGCAGACCGAACGACTCCTATCATCCAAGGTTATGATCGTCCGGAAGGAGCGATAAATACGCGGAGGGAAGAAGAGAAGGACAAAGGATCAAGTGAGGACGAAGATCTGGGTAACAGAACAACTCCCCTCGGCATCAAAACTTCTCCTCGACCTTCGATAGCTGTGGCAAAGTGGGAACTAAAATTCACCGGCGATGGGTCGAGTCAATCGATTAGCTCGTTCTTGGAAAGGGTGGAGGAATTACGGGAAGCACGCGGAGTAACGAAAGCTCAACTATTCCGTTCAGCCGTGGATCTTTTCTCCGACAAAGCACTCATTTGGTTTCGGGCAGTGAGGCCGGGGGTAGAGACGTGGGACGAACTAGTAGCTGAATTAAGAGCCGAGTTCTTACCACCGGATTATGACGAACGGTTAGAAATGGAGATCCGGCGCAGAACTATGGGAGCCGATGAATCTATCGGTATGTACGTCGCACTTATGCAGGGTCTGTTCCGCCGCTTAACAACTCCTTGGTCGGAATCAGCGCGGTTAAAGTTACTCCGACGAAATATAACGCCGTTCTACCAAACTCAACTGGGGTTGAAGAAGGTGAGCACCATCGCGGAGCTAATCCGTCTCGGGAGGGAATTGGAAGCCACCCGGATAGCAGTGGAAGCATTTGTCCCCCCCCTTCCACACCGGGTCAAAGGTCTGCTAGAGCCGGACTTAGCGTACGTCGGAGTGGAGGAGGTCTGTGCAGTATCCAGCGGGATCAACAATATCGTCTGCTGGAATTGTAGAGAGCTAGGGCATAGCGCACGCGAATGCCAGAGGCCTCGCGCGTGTTACGTGTGCGGGAAGAACGGAGTGATAAGGAAGTTCTGCAACCACTGCAATAAGTCTTCCGACATGAGTGGACGGAACACAGGCAGGACAATGGAGGGGAACAAAATAGCCGCGACTCCGAACACGAGTGAGCCGTCGGGAAACTCCCAGCAACCCCATTAGAGAGCGGCGTAGTGGGGAAGGGAAACGGGATAGCCGTAAGGAGGACGTCGAGAGTATCGGAAGAAATCACCCCAACCGCTAACTACCTTTTTTCCAAAGTGAGTGGAGATACGAGACCCTACTTAGATGTAAAAATTTTCGACTTGGTAGTGTCGGGGTTATTAGATTCAGGAGCCTCTAGAACGATCATAGGCGGAACAGGGTGGGATCTCCTTCGGGGAACTGGAGTAATACTACAAGCTCCAAGGTCGCAATCTGTGGTGACTGCCAATGGAATGAAGTGTTCGGTGGATGGCTCGATTTGGATCCCGATTGAGGTGGAAGGGAAAACCAGATGGTTGAACGTACTCGTCGTACCGGACATTCCGTTAAAGTTGATATTGGGAGCTGACTTTTGGGCAGCGGCCGGAATAGTAGCGGACCTACAAAAGAGTTCTTGGGAGTTTTCGGATAACGTCTCTATATGTGCGATCGATTCACTGCAACCGCATTCAAAGCTGTCAATACAGGAAAGGGAACAGTTATCGATCTTAGTTGAAGGGGAGTTCAGCTTGCTGGGAGAAGGAATTGGTTGCACCGACAGGGTGGAACACGTAATAAAAACTAATTCCGAACCCATCAAGCAAAGGTATTACCCCGTAAACCCGATCATACAAGTTCATATCGACCGGGAGCTGAACGAAATGTTGGACGCTGGAATCGTCGAACCATCTAGTAGCCCATGGGCTTCCCCGATACTGTTGAAGAAAAAGAAGAATGGAACCTACCGGTTCTGTGTCGATTTCCGGAGAGTAAATAAGGTCTCAGAGCGGGATGCGTACCCGCTACCCTACGTGTCGGCTACGTTGGACAAGCTGAGAGATGCGAAATACCTATCGTCGCTCGATATCAAATCGGCATACTGGCAAGTGCCGGTGGCGGAGTCATCTCGCCAATTCACCGCATTCACCGTGCCGAATCGAGGGCTATTTCAATTCAAGAGAATGCCTTTCGGCTTACAGAACGCTCCAGCAACATGGCAGCGACTGATCGATAGCGTCCTAGGAGCGGATCTGGAACCACACGTATTCGTGTATTTGGACGATATCATTATTGTCACCCAGTCATACGAGAAGCATCTGGAGGTGTTGCGGGAAGTTTTCAACAGACTACGGGGGGCTGGTCTAAAGATTTCGAGAGAGAAATGTGATTTCTGCAGGTCGGAACTACAATACTTGGGGTATGTGATCAACGAACAAGGGTTAAATGTTGATCCAGAAAAGGTGGAATGCCTCGTCAAAATTCCGAAACCATCGTGTGTAAAGGAAGTCAGACAGTTCCTCGGAATGGTATCTTGGTACCGCCGGTTTATTCCAGACTTCGCAACACTTGTATCACCATTGACGAACCTGTTAAAGAAGAACAAGAAATTCGAGTGGAACGAACCGTGTGACAGAGCCTTTTCTACGGCGAAAGTCAAACTCTCGACGGCACCGATTCTGACGTGCCCTGACTTTTCGTTGCCATTCACTATACAGACAGACGCATCGGGTTTCGGCCTAGGAGCGGTCCTAACACAAGCGGTGGAAGGAGAAGAACGTGTTATCTGCTATCTAAGTCGATCACTAACAGCCTCCGAGCGGAAATTCTCCACAACAGAACGTGAATGCCTGGCAGTCTTGTGGGCCGTGGAAAAACTGAGGCCGTACATCGAGGGTGTTAAGTTTCTGGTAGTAACCGACCACTATTCGTTAGTCTGGCTAAACCAACTAAAGGACCCTTGCGGAAGATTGGCTAGATGGGCCATAAGACTCCAACAATTCGACTTCGAGGTTGTTCATCGGAAGGGAAAGGAACATTTTGTTCCCGACGCGCTGTCTAGGTCCGTCCCAGTGAACGAGATTAGCACCTCGAAGGAAGTGCCGGATAAATGGTACCGGAAAATGTGCGAGGAAGTAAAGACTCGACCGGAGGTATTCACGTCATGGAGAATGGAAGGGGATCAGTTGTTGAAGTATGCCCAAGCAGCATATCCAGCCCTATCGGAGGAGGATGTGTGGAAGATAGTTCTCCCAAGAGGGAAGAGGGTAGCGGTAATAAAACAGTGCCACGATGAACCCACCGCGGGCCATCCGGGAGTGTTCCGCACCTTCACTAGAGTAGCACAGAAGTATTATTGGCCTAAAATGAGAGCGGATGTCCAGCGATTCGTTGCAAGGTGCACGGTGTGCCAAGCAGTCAAGCCGGAAAGAAGGCTGCCAGCGGGGCTGATGGCATCCAGAACGGAAGTGAGTCGACCATGGGAAATGCTGTGCGTAGACCTGATTGGCCCCCTCCCACGTTCCACAAAGGGGCACTGCTTTATTTTAACGGTAGTGGACTACTTTACAAAGTGTCCGCTACTCTTCCCGGTAAGAGCAGCCACGAGTGCTACGGTGAGTCGAATTTTGGAGGAGCAAGTTTTTCTTTTATTTGGTGTGCCAAAATGGCTGGTATGCGATAACGGGGTACAGTTTAAAGGAAAAGATTTTCAGCGCATGGTAAGGGGATATGGGACTCAGATCAAGTTCACAGCTTTCTACCACCCTCAAGCTAACCCGGCAGAGCGGGTCAACCAAAATGTGAAGACAATGTTGCGGGCATATGTCTCGGAGAACCATCGCACTTGGGACACGCACCTCGCGGCTATAGGGTGCGCGTTGCGAACAGCGACGCATGAGGTTATGGGGGTGACTCCGTATTATGCAAATTTTGGAAGGGAAATGGTGGTTCGTCACCAGGGAACCGACGACTTCCCAAATGGCGTAGTCACTGCGAGGCCGGAACTCTTAGTGGAACGCGCCGACGCTTTTAAAACCTTGAGGGATGAAATCGTCGATAGGATGAGAAACGCGGCAGAAAAGAGCAAGGGACGCTATGATCTGCGCCGTCGCGATGCTTCATTTTTACCCCAGCAACGCGTATGGAGGAAAAACTATGCGCAGTCCGATGCCATGCGGTTCTTTTCGGCTAAATTGGCACCAGCCTATGTAGGACCGTATACGATAAAGGAAAGAAGTTCCTCGTCGACCTACCAGTTGGTGGACAAAAACGGGAAAGACGCGGGAATTTGGCATATCAAAGACCTGAAACCATACAAGATATAAGAGGGAGGGAAGTGGATACGAAGGAGAGAATTTCGGGGAAATCCTCTTGTGGTAAGGGGGAAATATTACGGTTTTCCGAAACGTTCCCAGGAAAAGAAACAATATAAAGGAACAGAACCCAAGCATTGGAGCCAACCAACATACGCGATATCACTTACCAGCAAAACCACTACGGTGTTGCGAGGTCCGAAGAGTCGCCAATATCCGTGTAAGGAAGCCGGGCCTAAAACCGGAAGTCAGAAGAGTAGATTTAGGACTATTGATTATGTTTAAAATTACGCATGCGATTTTGAATTACTAAAATGAACTAAGAAAACCGATAAGCTTAAGAATACGAACTGGAATTGGAGGGCGGAATTAGTATTCGCTTTTCGATATAAAATACCAACAATGTGAATTATTTAAGAGGATTAGATTTAGTAACAATAATAATAGTGTTAGATTTAATAACAACAACCATAGGATTAGATTTAGTACTAGACGTCGATATAAATTTCATCGAGACTACACAGTGAATAGAACATGAATTTGAATCGGACACTCAAGGTAACACCTTCCAAATAAAAAAAAAAAAACCTCGAAACCTACTACCTTTTTGACCGAGACTGGAGGCCACAGGCCCTAACTGAACGAGGGTGACCGTTAGGAGTTTTGGTCGGTAGAAAATAAGTGAAATCGGGGCTTTTTGCGGTGATACGACTAAGGAAGCGGAGTGACCGGCATCGAAAAAGAAAGAAGTGGTGATTGACCGCGAAGTAATACGGAAAATTCAAAAGAAACGAGTACAGTGTCTCGATAAAAAGTATTGAGCCGGGCGTCGCGGCGATAATTAAGAAAGAACGACCTGTGAACGAAAAGTGCAATTCGTAAATAGTGATGCGCGCGGGAATTAAGTTGCGGCGATAATTAGGAATGAATGACCTGTGAACGAAAAGTGCAATACGGAAATAGTGATGCGCGCGGAAATTAAGTTGCGGCGATAATTAGGAAGGAATGACCTGTGAACGAAAAGTGCAATACGGAAATAAGTGATGCGCGCGGAAAATCCGTGAAAACATTGGCGGAACTCGAAACTTTGCTCGGAAGATATCGAGAGGGACAAATAATCAGCGGAAGGCGGCGAAGTGCAATAATCGCCAGTATCGAATTAATCCAAGTGCACATTGTGTCGTGAGGCAAACCGTGGAGGTCGTGAATGAAAGAATCGGTAGCGCCTAGTTATTCCGGGTGCATATTGTGTCGTTAGGCGAATTTTTGAAGCCGTGTACGTCTAAAGTTATCCGGGGCGCGCGGCATAAACTCTCGGAGTTACCGGAACAACGTCACGGACAAAGCTGGACGACGAGCGGGATTCACAACAGTGGTACCCTAGATTTAAGGCATCCGATAACATTTGTTAACTTATATTATAGATATCACCTTGAATTTTTTTTCTTATTTCTTCGATAATTAAATTTACTTAATCCTAAAAATTCTTTTAAACGCTCGGTGTAAAGATTGTGAAGTCCTCTCATTCCAGATTTGCCGCGAGTGTTCGGGAGAATCTACTTTTCCGCGCTTGTAATACCCAGCCTGGTCTCACAGCTGATTAGGTTGGAGAAGAACGACGACGAAAAGTATAGTTGTGTGGCGCCCACCCCGTCTCGACGGGTTTGCCGGCTCGTCGTCGTTCGCCCCTTTAGGCGGAAAGGGGTTGGTAGAAGGAAATGTTAGTAAAATTATTGTTGGTAAAATAGCGTTAAGGTTATTTTTTTTAGTATAGAACGAATATCTTTTTTCTGATATCTAAGATGTTTTATAGGTTCACTTTTTATATCAATCAAGAGAGAGGGTGGTTCCGGCGATATTTATTTGTCTTACATTATTTTTGATAAAAATACAATTTAATTTTAAAATAAAAAAAAACTTGTTTCCCTTTCTCAATTTTTCGAAAGTGAAAGAGGTTAAATTTTTTATTTCTCTAACTCACAAATGCTCTATTGTAGAAAATTGATTCAATTGATTTATTTAAATCATAAAAGAAAAAAAAACAATTTATTACGTCAATTAGACCTCAATTTTTATTAGTAGCAGGACCAAAGAGAAATTCGATTTGTTGATGTTTATGATTTTCATACATCCAGCAAAGCTAATGCTAAAAATTTGAACTTTGAGATTTATGTACGTGGGATAGAAAAGCATTTTGGAAACAGATAATCGATATTTCGTAAATCTAATAGTACGCCGGAAAATTTTAGCTTTGGAAAACTCTGGAAATATTAAGTGTTTACAAATTTAAAAGAACCTTATTGATTCAGACTAAATCATGCTTATATGCAAATTATCTAACTTAAAAAAAGGATAATAATAAAAAATTAAAATACTAATTTCTTTTTCGAATGCCAAAACCAATTGGTTTTACAACAACCTTAGATTTAATTCTCTTCATTAAATCAATTACTCACGACACGAGTATCTCCCTGGGCGCTCTTCATTTTCATTAGACTGCCCTCCACTCTTAGTTCCACTTCACTGTAGAAAATCATGAAAATTTTACTCGGCAATAAGTTACAAGTGCTGACCAACTTCAATCAAGGAGATTAGTGACTAGAGAAATACCCCATCAATCTTTGGTGGTACATCGTATCGTAGCTTGAGCTTTATCTCTCTGACCACTTCTCGCAACCCCCGCCCTCCCCTTGCAGGTCTGCACGATTTAACAATGTACAAAGCAACAGAGATACTAACAAATTCAATTTGCTAGTACTTTTTGCAACGATATAGCTCTAATCTGATGGCATTAGGAGTCATGTCCGTTGATTATTAATAAAAAAAAAAGGCAATTTCCGCCCAAATTCCTCCCTTGAAAACTCTCGGCATACTTGTGATCGATAGCCATAATTCAGTGCCTCATATTTCAGCGGAAGCGGACGAACATTATATTTTGATTAAAATATTATAACCAGTTTTCATATTTGGCTGAATAGCTAGAGAAATCGCTCACACTCGTATAAATCCACTCAAATTGTATGGGTCATAATCACAGGGTAATTGCGTTGTAATAAAAATTGGCTATTCAATCATGAGCATCGGAGGCGCCCAAGTGTGGGGCTTGTGCGGCGTGTTGTAGACCATATTTAATGTTTCAAACATATGAATGTGTTAAAGAGTTTCGCGTTTTATCGCAAGTATCGAACATAAAGCAAAGCGAACTTTTTGCGCTATGAAAAAAACCGGAAAAGCGATTTGTGAGAAATATTTCGTTATTAGAGTTCCTGGACAATTGAAGGAGTGAGAACACGGTCCTATTTCCGAACGGCTTTTAAAAAACAAATATTCAAGTTTTTAACTAATGTGGCTAATGTTGGCACCTTATTACTCTTAAATAATTAGAACTGTTTAAATTGAAGAACGAAAGAAAAATGATTACAAACAGTATTGTTTTATCTTTTAATATTGTTACATGCAAGCCTGGCAACCGCGCAACTCGATCGGCTTCGCATAATGGAAACAGCAGAATACCTAGCTGCAAAGTAACTCAATCAGAAACCTAGTTGAAGTATTATATAAGGGGGCGGAGCAACTCGATTGTATCTCCCTTCTTATCGAATGTTCTCGCAACAGTGTAGAAGATCAAAATCGAAAGCTCTAAAGCTTTCGAGAACTGCCCACACACATCACCGAGCGAACATTCAAGAACAGTCTAGACTATAGCCAACTAGTATAAAAGCATGCAAAGCTTTCAGCGAGGGACATAGTAATTTTTATTAAGTCGACTGTGACAGCCAGCGTGTATACGCGACCGTGTTGGTAGAAAGCGAAAGTGATCGAATCAAGCGATATATAAGCGGGCGGTATTGCCATACAGTGCGAAAAGAATAATAGTGCTATTAAATATATTATTACTTATTCCGATTTTAAACGAATTGTATTTTACTTGAAATCCCGGCGAACCCCTAGCTCGCAACAACATAAATTTTCTATTGATATGTACACAGTAAAAAAAAAACAATTGAATTTTACATCTTTTGGATAGTAGGCAAATATGCCACACCTTTTCAAGTAAATTTACATTGGTATGTACTAGTCAATTTGAATGTAATTTTCAATTTTCGGTCAGTAAATTTCAATTTTCAATCCGTAAATTTCAATTTCGAAAGCAGCAAATTCACTGGATATTCTCTTGAATTTACACTCCAAAAAAAAGTGTAAAATTAGCACTCTTTAAGATACACTTATTTCTACTTCTAATATTATTTCTTACTTACTTACTCTTAATATAATCAAGGCCTTAGATTCGGCTACCACCTCCTCTAAACTCGTCGAACAGTGTCGAGAAGAGCTAGCCTACTTAGGAAGTCAAGTCAAAGGTACTCTGCTATGGGTTCCAGGCCACAGCAAGATAGAGGGTAACGAGCGGGCAGGCGAATTAGCTAGGCAAAGTTCTGCTCTTTAGGGCCCTCTCGTAGAATCCGTTCAGGTCCCACTAGGGACTGTTAAGCGCCAAATATCCACCCACTTTCTCACAAACACGAACTCCAGATGGAGAGGACTGACCAACTGCGTCATATTTAGGAAGATATGGCCATCCTACTCGCGGAGCAGAATAGACGAACTCCTGAGCAGGAGCCGCGTGGACGTCTTCAGATTCATGTCAGTCAGCACGGGTCACTGGCCGACTGGCGACCACGCGGCCAGACTGGGTATTCCGTTTAACGTCAATTGCCGCAGTTGTGGGGATGCAAATAAGAGGGAAACTGTTATTCACCTTCTTTGCGAGTGTCCCGCCCTAGCTAGAGCCAGACTTCACGAACTAGGCAAACCCTTCTTCAATAACCTCGATGAGATCTCGGAAACAAGATAGTAGAACTGATTACCTTCTTGAACAGCTCTGGATGGATATGATAATCCATTCAAGCCCCAGCCAGGTCTCTGTAAAAATATATATATACTTCATCAGCCCTCAACGACCAGGTTAAACGAGTGGTGGTATCAAAACGGCGCTTCCTGTGCTAATTGGGCCCTGTTTTCGGCAGACGGGCCACCACTTAAACCAACCAACCAACTTACTCTTAATAGAACCCTTGGCTGTAGGTAGGAATCGAACCTGCGATCAATTTTGGTTTTGCGTAGGTTTGGTGCGTGTAGCCACTGCGGCATCGAAGGCGTTTCATTTTTATATCAGTAGAGAACAAAATCGAACGAAGCGTCCAACTTCGTGGTTTCATATATTTCATGTTTTTCGTCTTAAAATTCAAATAGATAAGTAGAATTACACGAGAAAGAACGTAATTTTCAATTCATATATAAATATAGTTAATTTTACAAAATGTTGTGTAATTTTGTGAGCCTTTTAATGTAAATTGTACGGTTCAGTTGAAAAGTACATGAATAATTTACTAAAACTGGTAATTTCGTGTAAATTACTAGACATTAAAACAGTGAAGGTCGTACTTTGCACAGGGACATTACATACTTAACCGCACTAGTTTAAATCGAAAACAATTCTAATTACGTTAGAATTTCGCATATCTTACAAAATCAATAACAAATTTAAATTTTTCATATAATTACCATCAACTTCAATCGTCATTTGTACAAATAAAGGTCTCATAGCTTAAGGCAACACGCGAAAGATACATACACATACCTGGACGAATTTGTTTTTATAATGAAGACATTTCAAAATTAGCTTTATGACTGCAAGGGTTTTCCTTTCAACTCGATTCTATTTCGTGAAATTCTCGTATTTGACGATGTTTTGGTAATTAGTTTCGCGACAAAGTTGAAATTAAAATGTAAAATACAAATGTACATATTTAAATTCGACAGGTGTTTGTGTAGGCATAATGGAATTTCCAGTTAAGTTCGAGTTAATTTACTTACAGTTCGTCCTTTCTGGCTTTACGCGGAACTCTCCGACTTGTTGACGTTGTTCGATTTATTGAAATGTTGCGGAAGATCAAAGAGCGTACGGAAGCTCCTTTCTGAAAAGAGATGAAGCCGATTTCGAAACAACCTCTTTGAGGAACATCTAAGTGAATTATTCAGTTAATAAGTTTATTTCATATTCGAGCTCCAGATAATTGATAATTTTAAAAAACCCCCAAAAAATAGAGTGAATAGAAGCATTCTCCAAAACAAATATAGGATCACATTGGTAAAGTTATCAGTAACTGTTTCTACTAAAGAGCTATTCAATAGGTAGGTACATAACAATTTTGTACTTTAATACAAACGCACCCTTAAACTTTTTGCTGGTCTGTCAATGTCAAAACGTCAGTCCAGGTTTACATTTTTATCATGGTGAAGTTCACGAACGAGCAACGTTAA
Source organism: Beris morrisii (assembly GCA_951812415.1). Lineage (NCBI taxonomy): Eukaryota > Metazoa > Arthropoda > Insecta > Diptera > Stratiomyidae > Beris > Beris morrisii. The sequence goes on from OX638310.1 coordinate 156,230,789, forward strand.
GAAATTATCTCAATTATTCTGTGTTTTATTTAAATACAATAGGGCTATTCAATAGGGGCATAAAAACTTATTATTATTATTATCTTTATTTGCCTTGATTAAATTTTTGACTTAACGCTAATATATTATATTTAAGAGATCAGTCTTTTCAATTGACTATACAGCTTTTGATAATAATTTCGGTACGAGAAAACTTAAGTAATAAATCGAAAAATTAGGTAAGGGAAAAATGGCGAAAAAAACCTCTATGAATTACAATTTTTTCTTATATCTAACCTAGTCGTTGTTAACAAGTAAAACTTATAATATTAAATATGTTTAATTATTATTAATTAATTCATTTATAAGATTGTTTTCAGAAAATTCAATTTTATTGATAAATTTTTGATATAAAGATTCTACTTTGACTTTAATATGTTCTACCTTAGCTAAAGAATGTAATCGATCGGTCGAAAAATATAGGAGCAAGTTGTGTATCATTTTAATAATTTTATTTTGAGCAATTTGTAACTTATTAATGTGGTTTGAGCACAATCTTTCCAAACGACGGCACCATATAAAAGAATAGGTTGAAATATCATTGGGTATAGGAGGAGCTTGTTTTCTAAACTTAAATCTGATTTCCTATTAATAAATGGATACATTACTTTAACGAGTTTGTTCACTTTACTAACGGTATCAGTGATATGATCCTTAAAAGTCAGTTTCTTATCGAAAATGAATCCTAAATATTTAATATTATTACTCCAAGTAGTTTTAGCTCCGTTAACTGTTATATAGTTGATTGCGGGTATGTAAGGAATAACTCTGCGTCTAGTGCAAAAGATTGCTTGGGTTTTTGCAGAATACATTTTGATTTTCCATTTGCACATATACTTCATAACTGTCTCAGCGTCCGTTCTAATGAGTGGCAAATATTTGAAGGTAACGTACCAGAGCAGTAGATAGCAGTATCGTCAGCGAAAAAAGCATTATCACAATTGGCTAGGTGTGGAAAATCAGCAGTGTAGATCAAATACAAAATTTGTCCTAATACTGAACCTTGAGGTACTCCTGCAAGTATTTCCTTTCTGCTTGAAAAATGGTTGAGTATTGATACCTTAAAAGATCGGTTGGCCAGAAAACTACTAATTATCTTGACGGGGTATTTGGGAAAGTTGAATTCGATCAGCTTGTAAATAAGTGCTTTGTGACAAACACGATCGAACGCCTTTTCGATGTCTAACGATACTAGCGCCATTAATTTTTTTTTAATTTAAACATCTATGAATTGCTTGGTTAATTCTCATAAGTTGATGTATGGTTGAGTGGTTTTTCCTGAAACCAAACTGTTCATCTGGTATAATCTTTGAATTATCTATGAACTCCACGATTCTTTCCTTTACTATTCTTTCAAATAATTTCCCTAGATTACTTAGGACCGGTTTCACAGTTGAAATTTGATCTGAAGTTTAGTTAAACTTAAACTTAAGAATAAACTGCACTTTAAACTTAATCCAATTTCACTGTAAATAGATACCCTAAGATTAACTAATCTGAAGTTCGCAACCATTGTGAACTAATTTAGCTGAAGTTAAGCTTTCTTACATTGGTATACTCTGCCTTTTCTGTCATTTCATTTCAATGTAATATTTAAAATTGGAAAACGGAAAAATAATAAGTTCGTTGATGCTCTAATTTTATCTAATTTCATAATAAAACTAAAAATTTTTATTTAAAACTGGCTATTTCCGATCGTTCCTATTAATATTGACATCACGGTACTTTGAATTAGAGGAGAAGCGACTAACTGTCAAAAACGTTAATCCGAGCTATAAACGGAAGAACTTCTAACGTTTAGCTTAATCCTAGGATTGGATAAAACTTGAGTTTAACAACCTCTGAGAAACGCATTATTCGTTTGATCCTAAGTTTAACGAACATTTTTGATTTAAACTTCGACTGTGAAACCGGGCCTTAGGAAGCTAATGGGTCTGTAACTGGATCCAGAATTTGCCGGTTTTTTATGTTTTAGGATAGGAACAATTTTTGCACATTTCCATGCTGAAGGAAAATATCTCAGCTTTAAGCAACCGTTTAAAATATGAGATAAAAGAATAAGATCTTTTTCAGACATATTTTTCAAGCATACGTTGGATATGTTGTCGTGACCTGTAGACAGTTTTGGTTTCAGAAGGCGAAGCTGTTCCTTAATGTCCTTAGGTTTAATCAGTCGTATTATTTCATCATCATTGGCATTATGAAACAACTTCACCTTTTCTTTTATCATACGTTCTGTAGATTTATCGGAAAGGTTATTGTCTGTGCTAAAAATTTTCACTAAAAATATTAGCTAAATGCTCTGACTTCTCTTCTCGTGTGACGTGAAGATTATTGCCTTTTTCAATGGCAGAATGGAACTTTTCGTTTTTGGATCACTTTAACAATATTCCAGAATGGCTTAGATGCTTTGTTCAGGATAGCTAGAAAAAAAAAACAAAATAATATTGACGAAAAAGGTATGTTTGTAATTATTTTAAATTTTCAATTCGTTTTATCTCCTAGGTTTCAATTTCATAACATGTATTTTTATATTGAACTAGGCGCGTACCGCGGCTACGCTTCCTTCGCTCACGTTGTTCTATCGCTCCTGTTACTCCCGTTGCTCCCGTTTCTCCCGTTGATCCATTGCTCCTGTTTCTCCCGTTGCTCACATTTCTCCCGTTGATCTGTTGCTCCTGTTACTCACGATGCTCCTGTTACTTCCGTTGGTGCCATTTCTCCCGTTACTCGAATTTCTCCCGTTGCTCCTGTTACTCCATCCTCTATCCACCATCCTCCATCCACCATCCTTCATCCTCTATCCACCATCCACCATCCACCATCCACCATCCACCATCCACCATCCACCATCCACCATCCACCATCCACCATCCACCATCCACCATCCACCATCCACCATCCACCATCCACCATCCACCATCCACCATCCACCATCCACCATCCACCATCCACCATCCACCATCCACCATCCACCATCCCCATCCACCATCCTCCATCTACCATCCTCCATCTTCCATCATCCATCCTCTATCCACCGTGCTGTATCCCCATCCTCTATCCACCATCCTCTATCCACCATCCACCATCCTCCATCTGCCATCCCTCATTCTCTATCCTCCATCCTCCATCCACCATTCTCCACCCACCATCCACCATCCTCCATCTTCCATCCTCCATCCTCTATCCACTATCCTCTATCCACCATCCATAGTCCAACCTTACCATTTAGTAATAGGAAGGCATAACTAATACACTGAAAATGAACAAACAGCCGCTAAATCATATGAAAAACACTCAAATGTTGAAATAACTAACCATCTCGGACGTGCCCTCAAGCATAGCCCTTAGGAGCGTATACGGGTCAGACAAACAAACATTCATTTTTATATATAGAGATTAATAATTTTACTTTGTTAATTTAATAGGAAAGTATTTTATTTGTTATCAACTACTACATATACCTACCTATAGCAACATACCGTTTAAAATAATTATGGAATTATTGGTTGGGCCTTGGTAGGTCTAAAAAAACGATATTAGAAGCAATAATGCAAAAGAATACTGCTTGCTATCCTATCCTTTCAAAGGGGTGGTTATGAACTAAAGATTATTCTGTCAGCGGATTATCAGCACGGAGTAACATTTAAATAAAAATAATGCGGTATGAATATCTATATAAAATGCTTCGAGAGAAACATAGGATCGGACGGATTTTATGCAGCTCAGTTGGTCGGGGCTGCGTTTAAGCTAAATTTAAAATAAAGGCTTTATAATTTTGTTTTCTTTCAACAAAACAGTTTAATGTCTCACGATTCTCATACCCACTTCATGGCTGCAAAAATGCTATCGAAAAATTCGCACCTTCATACTAACTATATCTCGAATACTGGATACAAAACCACTAACCTTAATCCGAAAAAATACAGAAAGAAAATAAGAAAACGGAAAAACCATTTAAAATTATATACGCTTACATCTTGTGCTGGCCACTTCGCCCTGCAGCCATGTTGTCCGTTCAGATTATGACTCAAGGTTCTTTCATCTTTGTAAATTTCTTAAATTTTTTTTGTTTTTTTCCGATGAAAAACAACCTGTAGCTCATCAAAGCGTAAGTCGGCCGTCTATATCCTTGCAACCTAAACGCTCCAGAATTTTCTGACAGAAAATTAAGTGAGAGGACTAGGATGTTGCTTTCTGAAAGTCTCGCTTTTGTGTTTCTTTTTCTAATCATCTGTCACGGGCAAAAAGACAACTGAATTATGTGAAGCACGAAATCAGCTCCTGGCTTTTATTGTGTATAAACCAAAAGTGGGAGCTTCTTGCGTTCTACCTGGCAGGTAAAAGGAGCACAAGTTCAGGTATTAATCAAGTTGCTGCCATTCCTAAAACTCTGTCTAGGATCGGAGTTCTAGCGTTTCTTTTTTTCTTCCCCGATTTTTCTTTTCATTCCTTGCTATTTATTCGCTCATCCTGTAGAGTACTTCGGGAACGATGGTTATAATACTCGTACACCGAACGATAGATGTTCTCGTATGTGAACGCCTGGTCCCCTGTGAGTTTTGTCTCTCGCTGGTTCTGCTTAGGTCGTTATTTTTGGACCTTATCCAGAAGAGAGGTCCCAAGATATAAAAAGGATCAAAGATTAACGAAATGGAATGAAATTGAGTTTCCCTCGAAAACCCGGAATTCTCATTAATCTTTTTTTTGGAGATGCATAATGTGGAAGTGGAGGAGGATTATATGCGACTATCGTTCGGGACTATGCAGTGGAATTTTTGTAGAAAACGAAGAATATGTATGTAGTACTTGTCGGCCGGGTGGTATGCAGTCAGTTGCAGGGGGTCGGACTGAAGTTGCATCCAGTAGGAGCTGAAACGAAAAATTTAATTTGTTTAGTGCTGTGTAGCTACTTTATATGATGTACTGCGAACTTGAATTATTTATTACATGGACTTTATACCAAGTCCTGTTCATACTAAGCTGGACTATGCATAGATTATTTGGGTGTATATAAGATCCCAGCATCTTTGAATGTATGCCACTCTGTAAATTGAATAAATATGCAGATGTAGTGAGAAGTGTACGTCCAATTTTTTACTTTAGATGAGATAGTACTATTCGTTCAATCCTGCCAAAGCTTCAAATGTACAAATCGAAGCCCTTTTATGCCAGCTTTCCATTCCTGTCAACACTAAGCGAGCCAGTGGCGTGGCGTGGCGTGATAATTCAACTAAGGGAAGCACATGGTTAATATCACTATTTCTAATTAATTTTAATTTCCTATGATTATACAGGGTGCGTCATCTTTTACATCGGTATGTAAACATTCAATAACTTTGAAAAAAAAACAACTGATTTTTATTCAATTTGGTCCTTTAGAATTTATTTAGATTAGTTTTTGAATACAACATCAATCAAGTGGTTGCCTCTATTGCCCACAGCAAAATGTGCCCTTTTTGCTGTGTTTTCCATTACTTTTTCGAGCATCTCGGGCGGTATAGCGATGATTTCGGCACGAATGTTTGCTTTTCAAATAACCCCATAAAAAGAAGTCCGGAGGAGTCAAATCTGGAGATCTCGGTGGCCAGTCAATGTCGCCCCTTTTCGACATCAGACGTCCAGGGAATTTTTGTTGCAGAAACTGAATTGTTTCATTTGCAATGTGGCATGGCGCATCGTCTTGTTGAAACCAGTAACCATCCAGACCTTTTTCATGTATTTGCGGGCAGACATAATGAGCTAACATCCACCGATATCGTTTTCCATCGACTGTTTCGTTTTGTCGAAAAAAAATGGCCCAATGATGGTTTTGGTGCAAACGCCGGCCCAAACAGTCACTTTTTGATCATGCGATGGCGTTTCATGGATCTAGTGTGGATTCTCCGTTCCCCAAATGCGGCAATATTGCTTATTGTGTGAAATGGGCCTCGTCGGTCATCAAAATTTGCTTCCAAAAATCAGGTTCAGTGTCAACAATTCGAGCGACTGTTTGGCCGTATTCCAAGCGACGTGGACGGTCTGTCGGCAATATTCTTCTGAATTGACGTTTCCAAAACTTGTCCAATCAAGTCAATCTGTTGAAAAATGTCAAAGTTATTCAATGTTTACATACCGACATAAAAGATGGCGCACCCTGTACTTTCTGAGAATTGCTGCGAATTAATATAACCCCTAGCATGCGCTACTGTTAGCATTGCTTATATAAAACCGACCAATAATTACGAACAGACCTAGAAGACATTGCGTTCCAATTCCTAACTTATTTGACCAGAATTTGATTTCTGTCTTACTCCACTGCTAACTTCTGTCACACTTCGCACTTTAAGTCCACATTGTGAGTCCACAAGAAAATACAAGAAAAGTGCAACGTGCTCTGCTACGCGAAAGCGGAATGTGGAACCAAGTTTCACTCTCTATCGCGGCCATGTGTACATCTCTCCGCTCCCGACAATAATATCCTTTACTACTCGTGTGGAGAACTTGGAAGCAAATTCCTCATTGCTTCCATCCTACGGTGTTGGTGTATTTTCTTTAATGACGTCACAGTAGATTTTCTACAAAAAAAAAACGCCCATATAGAAGCAACTTTTGAATTGCTTCCATGTGCCTTATTCTTGGTTTTTTCATTACTTCTTTTAGTAGCGTTACCAAATCGGTTCTGTGAGATATTTTATTAGGGTTTTTTGGGGTGCCAGCAATGTTTAATTACGTTTTAGAGTTTAACTAAAAAGAAAGTAAAAAAGTTGCTCGCAGATTTTTGTGTTTACTTTTTAAGAGTCTACTGCTCTTAATCCTAGTACTGTGTTCCGAACGAAACGAAATGAACTGTGAAATCCCATATAAAAAACATAACGCAGTCACGATCGGCTGCAAGCCAATCGTATGATACTCTAGATGAAATACTGAACTCCGATTTATATTTTAGTTGGGATTATATCAAAAGAATGAGGAGTGCACATATAATTATTGCATGACCTTTTATTTACAGGTAGAAACTATTGTATAGTGGCTACTCGATGGATGGTTAAACGATTTCTTGAGTTATAGTGAGTTCCATAAATTAAGTTGGGACATTTTTACAGAATTTTTGTATGGCAACTACATGAAGGACTTATGGGATATTTTTCATATTAATACCTTCAGCTACGACTATTATAAAATCAACGTATATAAAATTGCAAAGTCGTAACTTAAAGCGTTCTAAAGTTATCGTTCAATATTTTGTTTTCGCCTTTATGTAGACAACCTTAATTCTTCGCTTCTCATTGGTAATGATAAGCCCTTCTGGAAATATATCAATGCTTCTCGTGCTACAACTCCTTTAAGCATAACATACTCGGGGGCTACTGCATCCACTCCTAGTGACATTGTGGAGCTATTCTCTCAATACTTCCAATCTGTTTATACGTTTTCGTTAACTCCTAGCCTTCATAATAGAATAGCACATCAGAACAATGTGATGCCAGTATTCAGCGTGCAGGATGTCATCATTGCCATCAATTCTTTAGACAGTAATGGCAGCGCTGGTCCGGATAATATTCCCAATATCTTTGTGAAAAAGTTGGGCCATGTTCTTGCCGAACCATTGTCAAATCTTTACACGTCTTCCATTCGTGAAGGCATTTTTCACAGTGTTTGGAAAAATTCGCATGTCATTACCTTTCTTAAAAAAGGAGAGAAACATAAAGCCGAAAACTATCGACCAATATGTATTATTAACTATTTTTCAAAAGTTTTTGAGAAACTTATTCTTTTCTCAAGTTCGTGACTGTGTATCAATTAACCAGCATGGATTTTTTAAAGGCCGTTCTACTGAAACAAATTTGGTGTCTTTCACCAACTCTGTAGCTCACTCCCTAGAGAACCATTATGATGTTCACACGATTTATACAGATTTCTCAAAGGCATTTGATACTGTTGATCACTCCATTCTTCTACGGAAACTGAATTCTTTTGGCCTAAGTACTGGGCTTCTTATCTGGTTCCAATCATATTTAAATGATCGTAAGAAAATGGTCATCTTCAGTGGATCTATTTCAAGGCCCTACCTGGCTCCATCTGGTGTTCCTCAGGGTTCTACTTTGGGCCCACTTTTGTTTATACTATTTGTTAATGATCTTCTTTCTGAATTTCAGTCAAAGCATTTAATGTATGCTGATGACTTAAAAGTTTTTCGGGAAATAAAATCACAATCTGATTGCCTCCTCCTACAAAATGACCTCAAGAAACTTTTATCCTGGTGTACTATGAATAAATTGTCATTAAATACGCAGAAATGCTTTATGATGATCTACACCAATAAAATCTCACACATTCAGTTTGACTATTACATCGACAATTCTCTTCTATTGGAAGTCCCCAACATCAAAGATTTAGCTGTAATTTTCGACGCTAAATTAAAATTCGATTTGCACATAACTGAAGTTTGTAAACGGGCATACAGGCTATGTGGTTTTATATTGCGTTTTGCGCACCCTTTTTGTAATGCAACTCTATATTTAAATCTCTTCAATAGTCTGGTCCGATGTCATCTTGAATATTGTTCAGTAGTTTGGAATCCCTATCTTACATATCTCGTGACTGCCTTGGAAACAGTTCAACGTCGTTTCACTAAATCACTTTTTCGTAAACTTTGCTTTCATGATATATCTTATGAAACTCGTCTCGAATTACTCGGCATATCTTGCATGAAGGACAGAAGACTATACTTGGATATGGTATTTTTGTATAAAGTTGTTTTTGTTTTCAGTACGAATCTCAAGGATACGCTCAGACTGCGAAATATGTTGATGGATTGCGCTAATTAATGAAATCGGTCTTGCTTTTGATATAAAACTAATTCCTGGAAAATTTTGAATCTCTGCTTTAACTTGTACTAGAGTTATAGTGGATTCTGTAACTTGTACACATTTTTGAAGGACTTTTGTAGGCACTACACGAACGACTCATTCGATTTGCATTCGATTTGTTTCAAACATTGTAAACTTTAAGTAGTCAAAATTTCAAGCTCGTAACTTGAAGCATTCGAGCAATAATTGTGAATACGTGTTTTAAGGACTCTTGTATGGGAGGTACCCGAAGGAGTAAAAGCATATTGCCCATTAACGAACTTAGCATTACTTTTTCCATTTTACAGGTGCTGATAAAATTTCAACTTCCTAGGCCAACGGGTTCTTGAGTTATCGTGCAAACGGACGGACGGACGGACAGCAAATGGATTTGGAGTTTTTGGCCACAACTAAACACAAAATAATATTTAATATTTAATTTTCGTCCGAGGCTCGGTTCTATGCGTTACAAACTTTTCGGGCTGGATTAAACTTATAATACTCTATATGATTTCATCTAGAGTATAAAAATTAATATATCGTTCACTCTTCGCGACGAAATATTTCGTTCGTTTTTCAGTACTGTGTTTATGGGCGAATTGGACATTTACAGTAGTCACTAATAGATGGGTAGAGTACACTTTTATGACAATCGAAATATTTGACAATTCAAAATTTTCAACCGTTCGCTGTCAGTTCGTTTGTGCTCGGAAAATTTTGTGTGAGTTATATTTTGTTGTGTTGTGTGCTGGAATTGTAATTTCTAGCCAATATTTTAATTTCTTTCAAATTTCGCGCGCTTTCATTTCACTGACATCTAGTAGTGAACTGTATAATTTATTTCACTCTACTTCGAAGGTACCTTTTCGTTCGTTTTCGTTTCGCCGAACACAGTACATACTATACTTTACGTGGAACAACAAAATTTGGGGCAAAGTGAAAGGAAGCTGAGTAAAAAAAATAAAAGGAGACAATTATCGCTAATGCTATGAGGTTGAAACTTGGAATGTATATGATATGCGCGAAAAAAGATGGATGCTTTATTCTAGATTACAATAAAAAATAAAGTGAAAATGTAAAACTATAATGATCTAAAGATTTAATACAGTGCATTAAACCCTCCGTGCCGGTGAAGGACATCTTGCACATCAGCAATTAAAAGCAATTATTCAATTGCAACTACTGCACGGCATATCATATCCTTTTTTTGCAGGCAGCCATACTGAACATCACATCTAACAATCACTCTCTTCACTAATCGAATTAATGTCCGGCCTTCATATCGTTTCGCAGTCGTGGAATAATCATCAGACTATTTCACATTCGGCCATTAATTTCATGCTGTAATTTGTGATGGAAAATCCCAGTATGTAGGTACCTACCCGTTGAACATTCATTACATCAGGCACAGATGTCGCTATATCAGCACACTACAAATGCATGATCCAACATCATTTATGTTTGTGTGTTTGTAGGTGTATATATATTTAGACAGGGTTGGGGAATTTTCTTCTCAATTCCGACAGATTGTCCATTACATTTCCATTGCTTCTACATAAATTACTCGTATCACGTCATCAGTTTATGGCCATTTCCAGCAGTTGAACTACTCAAATAAAATATCACCGCCATAATTTGCAATTAATTTCTATATTGCGCTTGAGAGTGGTCGAGTGAAGGCGATAAGAGAAGTCAATTAATTAATCTCTGGAGTGAGCGAGAGAGAATGATGCATATTAAAAATTTACGGTTGAATAAAAAGGAAGCACTCAAAAAAGAACAGGCAGTTATTAAAGGAAAGTCAGAAAAGAAAGGTGATTGATATTAATTATATGTTTGCTATATCAAATATTGTAGCATTTAAAATAATAAATATGAGCCGTTTTTTTTTAAAGTGGTATAAGTCCACCGGACGAAAAAAAGTTACATCTTTAATTATTATTTTTTACATTAAAAAGTCCATTTTAATAAAGTCAATATCAATAAAAATATGGACTTAAATTTCCTTTTGTTTTTATTTCTTACAATATGTTATTTTTAAAAGTGGTATAAGTCCATTTGGAGCTAAAAAAAACCGTTTATTTTCTTTAACAATTTTAATAATTATTATTGCATAATAAAATTTAACAGGTTTATGGTATTAAAACATCACCCGAATTATATTAACGTATACCAATATTTTTAAATTATTTCAAACGTAAAACCTTAAATATTTCAATGTATGAAAAAATGGACTTATACCACTTTCAAATACAACGGCTCATATACTCGTATAGGGTCTTTCAACAAGGACGTTAAATTTTTTAAGATAGCCCCAAAGGAATAAGTCTAAAGGCGTTAAATCGCACTATCGTGGTGGCCAGTACACGTCGTCGCCGCGAGATAACGATGCCCTCAAATCGCTCGTGCAGAATGTCCATCGTGACATGTGCTGTGTGGCACATAGCGCCATCCTGTTGGAACTACATGTCGTCGGTATCCATTTCATCCAGTTTAGGCCACAAGAAGTTGCTTATCACCGATTTGACGGTTATGGCAATGCTAGTTTCGTTTTGGAAGAAGTACGGACCGACGATTTCGCCAGACCAAAATCCGCACCAAACAGTGACTTCCTCGGGATACATTTGGTGCTGGTGTATCTCGTGTGGATTGGTATCGTCCCAAATCCGATAATTTTGGTTGTTCACACATCCATTCATCAAGTAATGGACCTTGTCGTTAAAAATCACGCAATGTGCGTTACGTTTTTCGAACGGAACTCTGATTTTGAAAATAAAATTTGATGATTTGCTCACGTTGTTCATCGCTATAACCTTCCATGGTGATTTGCCATTCACTACTGAACAATTCACAACAAATTCGACGGATGTTGCTTTAACAACATGGCCACTATAACCTAACAAATTTTGAGCGTTCCTACTGAAACATCCTATATAATCACCCTTATTCTGGAACATGTCGAAGAGAAAGTGAACTGCGATTTCGCCATTTTTAAATAATTGAAAACGCGTAAACGCGTTGTCGCGTTTTTAAAGCCTTTCAAAAAGTAATTGGCATTAAATAAAGGAAAATCCTCTTTTCTCGCATTTGAAGTGTTACAATAAGGGAGCAGTGTGCACAAATGTTTCGATCACCCGTGGGAAGGACGCCTTTAAAGAGATCGGTAAAGTAGTTTTTAAACGCTTTAAGCAATCACATGTTGAGGGAATGAGAATCGAACGTGAACCTGAAGGTAGGTTTCCATATGCGACAATATTCTGTGACAGAAATTTGTCACGACAAAAATGTGTTACACTCTTCAGTCTGGAGTTTACATTTGGAACATTACTTGTGTCACACCTTTGCGTAACTTGGTTATGTCAGTTGTCAAAAAAGGTAAAATGGCTGGAAAGATAAGATAAGAACTGAAATTTTTGAGAAACCCTTGCACTGAAATTTTTTTCACACACGAAAATGAACTGAAATTTTCGAGAAACCTTTGAACTGAAATTTTTGTCACACATGGAAAGTCAGAGATTGTTCGACTAGCGACATGCGACAAAATTTGTTAGAGATTTGTAATCTGATTGGCTAGCTGATCTGTCACACATATTGTCACAGAAAATTGTCGCATTTGGAAACCCACCTTCATAGTTGGCGTGACCATGAAATCCACCATTTATTTTAATAGAAATTGTAAATATAAAGGAAATTAAAAATAATGTAAGATATTTCATATGTACACAGTATGATATGAATATACTACGCGAATGAAATGGCGCAATTTATGAAAGTTATTTGCGTTTCATACAACTACAACGAATTTCATTGTAAAGGTGCTCTTAAAGGAGCGATTCAAATTGCTCAATTTGCAGCAATATTCGTCAATTTTAACGTCACAAAAATATGAAGCAACACATAGTAACAATAGCAACAGGCGATGTGGATTAACTTTTCATTAACTCGTTGCTGAATTGTGATGAGCGATATTGATCAATATCTAGCTATTCGGCAATAAAGGGCTTACACGACCAATTCAGTCTATGAACAACACGAAAGCCAACTTAACAAACAAATCGAGGGCGAGCAATCTGGGAAAACATTGCCACATTGCCGCAACTAGCATGATATTGCCCTGTATTGCTCAACTAATCGCTCCACTAGTTTTGGCAATATTCTTGGGCAATCAATTGATTGTGTAAGAGCACCTTAAGAGATGTAAATCATTCCTTATTATAGAGCAGCGTAGAAAATATATCAGAGAAGAACTATGATGAGCTTTTTTTCGTAGCTGAAACATTTTTTTTGAGAGGTAATATTCGAAGATCGGGAATTTATTTTTTTTTAAACAAAAATAGATGTTTTACCTATAAAAACTAGTTCCCTAAAAAATATAAAGTAGATTTATCAAAGAATAATTATTTATTAAAAAAATGAATATTGTTACATGTACCCTAGTAACCCGATCAACCCAATGACAACAGTTTCCAGTGAGAAAGCCACGCCTTCCAATATCCATCGGGGAAACTTCTCTATACTCCTCGAATACTCTACCCTTGCATGCTCTCTGGACCTAATGATTTACATCTCTTGAACATTCCACACGCACCATCCAAGGTTCTCCCAAGACTTATTGTCTCAAAACATCGATTTAAGTTATCAAAGGTTCAAAGTGTTTATAAAGTGAGATTTTTGTAAAAACTATTGTCTGCAGAATTTCTTATTCCATTCATAGCTTTGTTGATAGAAAATCAAAGCGATCACAGAATTTAAATAGAAAATAAATCAATACTTATTAACCGATATCAACTCTAATATTTAAAAAAAAATTTATTTTTCATCTGTTAGCGAACGGCTCTTCAATCACAACTTTAGTAGAGTGCTAAAGGGAAAGGTTTTAACTATACCTGAAATTCTTCTACCCCTGTAATTCATACCCAAATTATACTGCAATTCTATTTTTCACTAGATTTTCTTCTCAACAAATTTATTTATTCATTCATCGGCATTAATTTGCATTATTTTTAGCCTCCGAAAAAAATATTCTTAGCATTTTATTTTGGACTCTCTGTGTGTATAAAAGTTTACTCTAAGAGGTTTATCTTGTTCAAATGACTTTATCAGTGAAAACTTTACCGGGAAAATGGAGCAAAGGCCACGACAGGATACGGCCCGGTAATGAGAATGTACCTTTCGTCTTGATATTATGCAACCATCACGTACACCAGTCGCTGGCAAAAGACTGAAAAACAAAAAATTGGAACTTAGTTTCATTTTAATCAGTTGAGAATAAAAAATTTAAATAAATTATAATAAAAAAAAAATGGAAACTTTTCTATGTACCCGAAAATTACGTAATTAACGCACCAGTTCGTTTACCTTGTGAGGTATTTGCAAGGTACATCACAGCACTAAAGTAGTTTAGATACAGTTGCGCTAGAAGAACGAGTACATGACTGCAGGGACTCTACTAACAGCGATATGTGTCCATTTGTCGGAATTATACTTGCCAGCGCCGTTGCACGTAGCAATCCTTGAAATTTCAAAACCGCATAACAAAAGCTTTAACCAGTTATGGCTTCCTCCTTTTCGAACCATTATTCCAGCCTCGGCAATGGCGAGCTTGTTCGTGTTTCAAAAATATAGGTACCCTCATATCCACCAGTTTCTAGCCTTTTCTCCGCATAAAACGACTCGGTACAATGTAGCAGCTCCTCTATGCTCCATATGTGCAAATTCCTGATGGTCACTTTGCCAAATAATGTACTAAAATGGACCGGAATCTGGCGCTTCTACTCGACAGACCGTGTTCGTTATAAAAGCAGATAAATTTAAGAAAAACCGTAGTGAATAGTAAGTAATCCTGAATGAAAACAGCGAGCAAAAAAATAGAAATAAAAAAGATTCTTAACTGGAAAAGTATTCCTCTGTAAAGCGGATATTCAATTCAGCGTATGCAACTCCTTTCAGCCTAATCTGATTTAATTTGATCTGAAGCCGTCCTCCTATCAGGGCTTCAAGTGCCGTTCGAATTCCAGTAATTTTTGGGGAATCGAATATTCCCTTCAATATACCACTACACGGTTAGAAATTTTGGAATAATTTGTAACATTTTCTATGTTACATATGACCATATATCTGTGGTCACAGTGAATAACTTGGTAAGTTGAAAAATGGCCAAAATCTTTGACTGTGGTCATCTTCCAAGCCTTATACGAACTGTGAGGAAGTTAGCAACTCACAACCCTAATGGTTTTTGAGTTATAAGGGTGGGAGTTTCTTGGTATGTGGTAAAATTGTGTTTGTTATCTGCTAAGTCGACTTACCATAATTTTTTCCGTGTCATCATTCACGGGAAAAACCAGATAAGTCGAATTACCTAGTTTTTCGCTGCGTATCTGTGTTGTCAACTGCATTTATCCATTTATTCATCGTGCCAGATTATTCCAAGTGAAGTGTATTGTTTCTATGCATGGCTATGCTAAAAAAGGCGGTCATTTCATTATGAAAAAAACAAGATACCGAAACTCAAAAATGTTTATGGAAACCAGTGCAGTGGTTGCAATACCGTCAAGGACCGGGAAATGTAGTTTTTTAACATACCCTTAAAAAAAATTAACCATTCAAAATGATAAATTTTAGAAAAAAGGGTAAACATAATTTTGATCGCCTTCCCCTGGTTTCACTCGGACCAAGGGACCTCATCAGTTTAGAAAATAAAAAACCCATTCTCTATATATTTCTTTCAAATCGAACAGGATGAGATTGACGATTAATCTCAAGGGGTAATTTTAATCTTAGGTAATAATAATTACCTAAGTTCCTTTTGAAACTTCATTTTAGGGATTCATTTGTATTCATTGTTTATAAATTTTTCCATTCATTTTACTTTATTATTTTAATAATACAGTATTGTTTTCGATTTTTAAAAAAAAAAAATTTGCTACCCTGAAAATTTTTTTTTTCATGTTTCAAGACGAGTAGACACGAAAAAGGCAAAAAAAATTTCAGTCCGTCTGTCCGCCGTACGCCGTCCGCCGTACGCCGTCCGCCGTACGCCGTACGTCGACCGCTGTACGCAAAATCGTTTGAAGGCTCCCTTTAAGCTATTAAATTGAAAATTTTTTTGTGAATAGAATGGGTAGGTCCCTTGAAGTGGTCAAATTTGGAGGGGTGGGGGTGTGAGGGGGAGGAGGGGGAAGTGTTTTAGACGGAAAATTTTGGTTTCTAGATCTCAGCAACCGCTTATGCTAGGAGGCTGAAATTTGGAATTTATATAGAGCTTCAGTAGTGGACCCATTTGCAAAAAAATTTACGATATAGGTGAAGGGATTTGGGAGTGGGGGGAAAAATAATGCGTCCGAAACGCAAAAAAGGTGAGATCGACACATTCTAAAATCCATATCTCCTAAACGGTCAATGTCACAAAATTGAAACTTAATGAATATCTGTAGGTATACTAGGAGAATGGATCGGAAACAAAAATTTGAGTGGGGCCAGTGGCGTACGGGAGTGGGGGGTAAAAAACTTTAGATTACGATATCTTACGAACCAATTGCACTAGACAAATAAAATTTGGTTTGCATATAAAGGTTGACAAATGAAGTTTGCTAAAAGCAAAATTTTTTAAGGGGGCCGTGGAGCATGGAAGTGGAAAGGATAAGAATTTTTCTAAAAAATAACGTCTTATATCTCAAGAACAGTGTAAGATAAAAGCTTAAAATTTTTACCAGAAGTAGGCCTAATAGACCCCTATCAGAAAAAAAAATGTTGGGTGTGAGGGTGTAGTGGGTGAGGGTGGGAAAGGGTGAAAAGGAAAAAGTTCCGATTTTAATATCTCAACAACCTATTATGATATGGAGCTGAAACTTGGTATTTAGATATAACTATATTAGTAGCATTTTGGAAAAATATAATTTTTTATAGGAGTAGTATGGTACGGGGGTGGGGGGTGTTTTTCCTATCTATAGAACGGCTTATGCTACAAAGGTGAAACTCGGTACGTTTATGTAAATCAACTAAAAAACTAATTTAGATAAAAAAAAATTTTAAATATCCATTGGCGTTCGGAGGGGGGGCAAAAAAAATGATCAGTGAAAATGGAATGCATATATTTTCACGGTTTTCGTCATATCTATTAGGTCTTTCCAAATATTGAGTTCATTTTTATTCTACGGCTTCTTCATGTAAATACCTAGAAAGCGTTTTCAGGATTTCTTAAAATTCGACCCCTAAGGGGGTGCAAAGGGGGTTGTAAACTTTTTCACGAATTCTACTATATCCCCACGTCTTATCAGATATCGAATATCTTTTTACTTTCACGTGCTTGCGTAATAATCGACTAAAACTTGTTTTTAAGTTTTTCCCTTTTTCAGCCCCTAAGAGGGTATAAACGGTTTGAACAAGTTTTCACAAGTTCCGTCATTTCTTTTAGAAGTAATAAGAAATTGAATTGGTTCCTACTTTCTCGTACTGTCTTCATATTTATTTATTAACTCCTTTCATGATTTTTGTATATTCAACCCCCAAGTGGGGGTAAGGAGGTTGCATATCTGGTGATATATCGAATTCATTTTTACTTCCTAAGGTTTCCTATATAAAAAAGCCAAAAAGTCAATTTCAGTATTTTAGATATTCAATCCTAATGGGTGTAAGGGGGTAGTATGCTTTTCAAAGTTTCGACATATTTCTTAGGTTTGATGAGATATTAGATCGCTTTTCATTTCCACAGACTTTTTATATAATCGAAAAATTTTTTGATTAACATAAAAAAAGCCTTTAGGTTTTTTGTTTGTCAGATCAGCGTAATACCCTGTACAGACTATGCGTTTTAAACGCATTTAAGTAGGTAAATTTAACATGTTAAAAAAGTAGTGTTCAGACTAGGCAACTCGTTTTATTTTGATACATGATAGCTTGATGTGATTTGCTTTGACAAATAGATATTCAGCTGTGTTTCATTAGCAAATTTATGCTTTCTAAATTGTTTGAAACCAATTAGATTGTATAGCAGTAATGAAAAGGGAATTTATTAGCTAATGCAGTCGTTGCACAAGCACAACATTGAGTTTCTGTAGCATTAAATAGTTTCTTCTAAAGTTTACTTCGATTTCCGCGAGGGTCGCAGTACATGTTTTCGGTTAAACGCGTAGTAGCTACGTGTTTTCGTAAACGCGTCCGGGAAATGTTTTCAGCGCATTTAACTCGATTTAAACGCGTCAATCTCGTAGTCTGAACATAGTATAAGGAGCAACGAAATATTCACATGGTGCACTTACTTCGAACGAATTTAAATTATTATTTAATGATAATTCATCGTAACCAGCCAAGTAAAAATATATCTCATTTTTGAACAAGTAAAAGTCTTTGATTAAACCAAATTCATTTATACTATTTCTGCTTCTTAGTTTCAGAACAAACCCAGGTCTATAGTGGTATACATATTTAATATGTTTATTTCAGCGTGTATATTACTAAAATAAGTTTTAACTTTTCCATCACTTTCCGTGATATTAGCTTTTCTTACTTTTCCAAATGAATATAACAATTCTTCGCATTTAATGTCTTTCAACGAGGATGACTTTATTTTTTCATGAGTAAATGCTAGACTTTTGCAAATATTAATGAAATTAAATCCCCACAATCGGATTTGCTCAAAAAAAATTGTAGAGTCTAAGACATAAGCTTGAAAACATTAAATATGTAAAAAAAAATTAAAGCGAACCTCGCTGTTGATTATAAGGCTAGGTCCGATGACAGCATTCGAGCGTTTAAGTTTGGGAGTTTCCAAATTTCCGCAGCTTGGATTCAACTCGATTGTATGTATTATCACCAATAAAATAACCAGAAAATCTATACTGGTATGGAAGCAGTTCATCCGCAGGGATCACAGCATTATCCCGATCTTTTGAAATAAATTTTCTTTGAAAGTGGACGCAAATTGTGATAAAAATAAAAGAACTTCTGTTAAAAACAGATATATTACAATCCTTGGCCATATTATTAGACGCACCCAGACATTTTTTAAAATTTTACCTTTACGGAGTAATATTAAGACTTTCTGGAGAAGGAATCTACTAAAATAAACATTTTTCCATTTTACAGGATAATACATAGGTAAATAAAACTTATAACTGCCATAAAATTTTGTAGGACACGTATTTTTTAAAAAATATTTAATGAAGTAAGGGAAAAAACTCGCAGATTTTTTGTATGCTTAATATTTAGTATTTCCTCCTTTAGCAGCAATTAAATCCTGTATTCTCCTCAGCATACGGTTTATGCATGACTGCACAGTTTCTTGAACGGCCGGACTATGGTTCCAAACATCTATTATTTTTTCTATCAGCCAGGTTTTTATTTTAATGACCTCCTTCGCTACCTCTCTTTTGATTAGTGCCCAGACATTCTCAATTGGATTCATGCCTGGCCAATCCAAAAGTGGAACCGCTCCGAAAAGTTTTGATAGACCTTGCCGTGTGAAAGGGAGCACCATCCTACATGAAGATAAAATTTTCTCTACTTGGAAACCACTCCCTCAACTGAGGAAGCAATTTTGTCAAGAGGACAGCCTTGTATTGGTCTTGTTTCATTGTACCCTTTACAATGTACAAACGTCCAGTTCCCTTTGCAGAGATGACTCACCAAATCATCACCTTTGTAGGGTGCTTCACTGTTGGTTTTACGCAGTCTGGACGAAATCTCTCACCTGGACGCCTTCTGATGTATTGCGCTTTATTGGCAACAATTTCGAAAGTGCTTTCATCACTAAAGCACACCTGAAATAATATTCATTACTATGAAAATTTACGGAATTTTAATTAAGTTACGATCACACG
Source organism: Beris morrisii (assembly GCA_951812415.1). NCBI lineage: Eukaryota > Metazoa > Arthropoda > Insecta > Diptera > Stratiomyidae > Beris > Beris morrisii. The sequence continues at coordinate 156,250,476 of OX638310.1, forward strand.
CAATTAACAAAGTATAAAACTATAAAAATAAAATATATTTACCGATTTCCAGAAGTCCAAATCTTTGTTCTAATGGTTCCTTGCCCAAAGCAAACGTTTTGCTTTCATCGCAGAAGTCCTTTCATATCCAGCTGGAGAAACTTACGGCGAACAGTTCTTTCACTGGCTGGTACATTACTCTCATTTAATTGAGTTGTGATCTCATTCGTGGAAGAAAAACGGTTTTCCACGCATTGAGGAGTCGTTCACTCCGTGGTAAAAATTTTAATTTGCGGTCAGAGTTATTGTTCCTTTGAGGACCCACATCTTCATTATTTTGAACTTTTCCTTTAATTCGTCTTACAGAAATATTCAAACTCCGAGAAATTTTTCGATTCGAGAAAATGTTGGCATCGATCAAGGCCTTAACTTTGTGGATTTTATCTTTCGTGAGATCTCTAGCTCTACCCATTTTACTTTATTATTTTTAATAATAAAGTATTTTAAATTGTTATTAAACTTAACACAAAATTTAAATGTCTTTGAAGATAATATACAAGAATAAGAAACACTTCTAAATTACAACACAGTTCATAAACATACAAAAATCCTGCAATACTGAGGCAAAAACCAAAATACATCCTTCTTGTTCAAAACCGTTGCGGAGACTGAGCCAAGTAGCCCCATTTGTTTTAATTTATAGACAAGCGAGTCCTGGGGAGACAGCAATGTTTTCGGTGATACCAAATCGATAACAGAAATAGGAATCTAGATAGAGCGGTTTACGCATCCCAAACATAAAATAAAGCGCCTTAGAAGGATCTGAATTCACTTCTTGGTAACATTTTTAAGTGCGTCTAATAAATTGGCCAGGTACTGAATGATTAATATTTCACTTAGTCGTAATTAACACGTCTTGCGAAGTTATCATACCTTCAACCGGATTAATTTCTACGAACTTAATTTCTTCACCTTTTTTAACTTTCAGGAAAAAACTTTCACATAAATTCATTGTGTCGCCGTTCAAATATGACGTTTAAAAGAAAATAACACGCAATAAGTTTAAATCTAAACGTATTAAATGTTAATACAGAAATATTAAACCAAAGTAAGCAAGCATAAGAATGTCAGGTATAAGAATGTCTTCTATAGGTTTATTATGTAATCCCGTTGTATTCGATCTGAAGCATTGATATTTTTAATGGATGTTCTTATAATTTTTTAAACCTAAATGTTATAAAAAATTGGACGTGTTCAAGCATGTCGTTTTGCCTATATTTGCACAAACTTATAATATAATCTGCTTGCATTACGATTGTAATTTTTAGTTTTCAAGGAATAATTTTTATTCCAAAACTATACTACAAAGAAGTTGAACTAGGTTCGTAGATATTAAACTATATTCCTTGAAGAATAGTGTTTTGTGTTTAATACAAAAATAATATATTTTATTTCAAAAACATTAAAATATAAATTAATGAATTGAAAAGATTACTGCGTAATCATAAATGTTGCGTTAAAATGCACCGAGGGTGCTTTGAACGCACCAATGGTAACGAACGAACCGCACCCAACTTAAGTCGCAATCAATTGACTTTTAAAGCGTGTGTCAAGAGACTAAGTTGGGTAAGAATAAATAAAATATAAATTATAATAATTGAATTAACTTGTAAACCTTAGTCCTAATCAGGAAACAAAACAATAAATTACAGTTTTTTTTTAAATAAATGTTGAAGTAAAGCCAACAAAAGACTTGACTTTAAACTTTAAAGTTATTGTTGGGTTTACTTTAAAGTTTAAAGTAAACCCAACAATAAAAGTATTTAAATTTTCTGTATTACATCGTCGGGTTTAAAAAAAATCCAAGATTTTTAACAGTGTAAGCTTTATAAAATAGTTTGTTTGTCTGAAAAGTCGTTCCAGCTCTCCAGAACCGTATTCACTAAAAAAACGTACTTGAAATCAATCAATTAATTCAAAGTCTGCCGGTTTTGTTGCGCAACGGAAAGAAGTGAACTCGATTCATTAAATCAATCAACACTGAATATATTCAGCGAGAGTCCTTTTGGCAAAACCTACCCTTAACGAATTTTGTTTCCATTAGCGGCTGGTAGCATCCGTAGCATCGCCCTGGGAAGGGATGACCGACGGATTGGACCTAGTCATTGGCTTAACAAGGAGTCCTTTTCATTCTATGCGCCTAGCTTCCAGCTTCTTCCTTTTCACACACAAAACCCGCACAGAGGGCACACAATTTTCGTGTTGTAACGAAAAACAGAAATTTTGAGGTTAAAACGTGGCTGAAATATTTGATGAGGGCAGCTTTCTGCATTACAAGAGAAGAAATAAATCCATCGAGGGCCAAATTAATAACAAGAAGACGTGCCTCGACATCTTGTTGTTGTAGAGTCCTTCTGCTTTCTGTGATAGCGAGTACGAGTTCTTTCACTTCCCTCTTGTTCGGTTTATGGGTGTTGTTGGCAATTTGTAAGAGATCTGGACAAGGCAATGAAAGTGCATTACAGGACCGATGACGATAAATCGTAATGGCGTATATATTTTAATTGCTGAATTGTAAAAAAATGATACAAATAAAATCGGGTAAGAAAGAACTGGGTTTTTGCGAAACTTTTTATTTTATTCGTAAAAGTTTGGGATTAGATTAAAGTCGGGGCTGATACCGTCATGAAATTTATATTAAGGATATAAAACATTTTTTGTTGCACTTATATTTGAACCGTATCCCAATCGATATCCAACATAGATGGAAAATCTCATTGCTGAACATATTCCACTAGTAGAAATCTAAATTTATGTTTGCACCAAGCTTCCTTCAATTACCTAAGAATTATTTTGAGAATTTTGAATCGTTTTTCGTCGTTCGACCACCGGACGAACTTCCCAACTAGATTGATAGCTGTTGTTGAGTTGCCGCTAGGCAAATCAAATTCCCTGCTGGGCGTTACGAGTCCGATCAATCCTCAACACTTCGTTGACGATTAAACGCACCCGCAAAGTGCCACTAACCGAGAAAAATTAAAGAGGAACCGTTAGTTGATTGACGTATGTTAAATTTGGAAATCGCCATCTGGTGGAATTAAAAACAACCCTCCAAGATAGACAAATTTTCGTCAGCTGACAGTTGTATGGCGGTTCTTGTGTAATTTTGTGATTTGGAGCTCGGGAAGTTTTCGATTCTTTCTAAATTTCATAATGAAACCAATACTAAAAAATCTGCCAATAGTCTGGGAGAAACTTTATTATTTTTCGGGTCAAAGTCGGAGTGTATCATGAGTTGCTTCGAGATTAGATTTCTTGGAAAATTATTTTTGTTCTTAATATAAAAATATTTAAAATAGAGATTTTTAGCGGATTAAACATTGAAAAAGTCCGTGTAGAATATTCGAATTTCAGTATATTATGTACACTAAAAGCCCATAGAAGCAAAAACGAATTTGTTGCCTTATCAGAATTAAGAGATATGACGAATTGTTAAAACGTATACAAACCCATTACTTCCACTTGGGGTTTGAATTTCGAAAAAATTCTGAAACAGGTTTTTAGACGATTTCATAAGAAGCTACTTGATATCTCATGAGACAAGACGGATTTTGAAAAATTTGTGAAAACGTAAGCAAACCTTCACACCTCCTTGGTTCTTGCAATTCGAAAAATCGTGAATTAGTTGGCCGTAATAATCAATTTTATATCTCATCAGAACTAAGGAATGGCAAAAATTGTGAAAACATATACAAACCCTTGGGGGTTGAATATCGAAAAATTGAGAAATGGGTTTTCTAGGCGATTATATAAAAAGTCTATAGAAGTGAAAAGCGATCTATTATCTTATCAAACCTAAGAAATGTGTCGAAGATTTGAAAAGCATACAACCCCAAAATACTGAAATTGACTTTTTTGCTCTTATATAGGAAATCTTAGGAAGTAACTATGAATTCGATATATGATCAGATCTAAGCCATATGTAAGAATCTGTGAAAATATATGCAACCTCCTTATACCCACTTGGGGGGTTGAATATACAAAAATCCTGAAAGGAGTTAATAAATAAATATGAAGATAGAACGAGAAGTAAAAACCAATTCAATTTCTTATCACTTCTAAAAGATATGGAAAAGCCTAACTACCTGCGCCATATCTAGGAAGATATGGCCATCTTACAACCGAGCCAAGTCAGACGAACTTCTATACAAGACCAGGGCAGACGTCTCCAGAATCACGGCGATCAGTACAGGTCACTGGCCGATTGGGGATCATGCGGCCAAACTGGGCATTCCATTCAATGTACACTGCCGCAGCTGCCAGGACACTAATGAGCGAGAGTCGCTTGTTCATTTCCTTTGCAAGTGTCCGGCTCTAGCTAGAGCCCGAGAGCGAGCGCTAGGCAAGCCCTTCTACTGATGGAGATTTCGGGGAAGAGGATTGGAGAGTTATTACTTTTCCTGAACAGCACAGGGTGGCTATAGCGATCCAATTCAATCAACCTTTCTCACATTCATCTTCTGTATTCCCCAGTATCAACAACCCTTAACAGCCGAGTTTAACACGAGTTTGTGGTTTCAAAACGGCCTCTGAGCTAATTGAGCCCTGTCTGGGTGACAGGGCTGCCACTTAAACCAACCAACCACCAAAAGATATGTCGAAATTCGTGAAAACGTGTTTAACGCTCTTGTACCCTCTTAGGGGCTGAAAAGAGAAAAAAAATTTAAAAACAAGTTTTAGGCGATTATTACGCAAGCTAATGAAAGTGAAAAGATATTCGATATCGATCAGACCTGATGGATACGGAAGAATTCGTGAAAAAATATGCAACCCCTTTACACCCTCTTAGGGGTCGAATTTCAAAAAATCCTTAAAACACTTTCTAGGTATTTATATGAAGAATCCGTAGAATAAAAATGAATTTAATATTTGGGAAGACCTACTAGATATGACGAAAACCGTGATAATATATGCACTCCATTTTCACTGATCACTTTTTTCGCCCCCCTTCCGAACGCAAATGGATATTTGAAATTTTTTTTTTAATCTAAATTACTTTTCTAGTTGATTTACATATACATACCGAGTGTCAACTTTGTAGCATAAGTCCATAACCAAATGAAAGATGAGCACCATGAATTAATATAGAACATAAAAACACAGAACATAAAGAAACCTGAAAAACAAAACAACAGAGGCTGAAACAACGTCACAGGCATTTGGAATATGCCTGGAAAAGGTCAGCAGGGCCACAACAGCGTCCCAGGCGACACAGAGTGGCAGATAATGCCGCCGCGCAAGACGAGGCAGTGAAGCCAAGACAGAAGCTGCAAAGTGAAGGACGAAGCGGCGAAGTCAAGGCAGGAGCAGCGAAGTCGAGACAGAAGCAGCGAAACTAAGACAGAAACGGCGACACACAAGATGCAAGCAGCGAAGCCAAGGCAGAACGAGAGCAGCGAATCCGAGACAAAGCCGCGAAACAGATGCGAGCGCAGCAGTACCAAACAGACACAATGCACATGGCGAGCGTAGAGCCAAGCAGCGATGATGCACAGAGCGAGCCGAAACGAGCGGATAATGCGAGCGAAGACGAGATGATGATCAGCAACAGAGTCAAGTTAAGGCAAGCAGAGTCGTGCCAGGAGTCGGGCTAAAACCAGCTACGACAAGCCACGACGAACTTCGCCAACCCCACGACAAGCAGACAGAGCGCAGCCGAGACGAATGAAGCAGAAGCCACACAGCGAGACGAAGACAGGGTAGGACGAAGACAGGGAAAACAAAGCAAGGGCCACACAGAGAGACGAAGACAGGGATAGCAAAGGCCACACAGAGAGACAAAGACAGGGAGAAAACAGAGCAGAGAGGGTCAAGGCAAGGCGAGTGGAATCGTACCCGTAGGACTACAAATCGAATCACGTTGAGCAGAGGCAGCAATCAGAAGCAAGTCAAGGCGAGGAGAGCAGACGCGAGGATGCGAGCAAGGAAAAAACCCAAAGGAAATCAACAACTTGAAATATATGTCACCAATTAGTAATAATAAAGTGAAGTCAATCAAAGAAATAAATGTTTTGTAACGAACACTAGCAACCGTTGAGCATACCCCGGAATTTGAGTCGTTACAATTGTCGCAAAAGTTTAGGGGCTCTTCGATATTAAGTGACATAACGTCAAGCATTTGAGTAGGTCCCCTTGTCTTAATTTAAACATAGTTCTTGCCGAATTAGTAGCGTATGATTATCCGTTTCTAATATTCTAGCTATAAATTTGAAGTCTCAATGGGTATGAACCAAATATTTCGATCCCTACTCCCTTATATTGTAATTGAAAGATTTATTCGACGAAATTCCTGAAAATAATCCGCCCTGAATTAATAAAGCCTCGACCTATAACCCGTTCTTTTTAAGGTTGCAGAACTGCTGATAAATTTCTTCCTTCTGATTAAGAAAATCAGGACTACAAAGATCACTACTCTCTTTAAAAATTAAAATATTATTTATCCGACGTGATTTCCTTTTAAAAAAAAAAATAAAACTTTAAAAGTCAATATGGACCATGCCTTTTTGGCGATTTATCCGATGATAAAATATGAATTCGTAAACAATGACGAATAATCATATAACCGGAAAAAAATGTTGGGAACTAACGAATGGTATTTTGCATATATGCATATTACTGTTGTGTAGTTTTTCACTCATTCGGGTGATTGTAAACGAGAGACGACAGCACTGAATTGAATTAGCCGATATTTGCATACATAGAAGCCAGATATTTGAATTTGCCGCTTTCTGATTTTCAACGGATTTCTGGAATAAAATTTTCGGTGAATCGTTACCGTTAAAAAAATTTTTATACCTTTATTTTTTACATATTGAAACTCATAATAACCTTTGAGATTACAGCAGGTTCCATTCGCTGTACCTTTCGCCAATATTTACATAATTTATAATTTTAGCTGTTCAGGGGTTAAAAGAATTTGATTTGAAAAACCGATTATTGTCTAGTCCTTGGCCTAAAAGAGATTTTAGTTTTCGGTAGAGGTTAAGTCGGGTTGCACTCTCAACTTTCAAGTATCCTAACCAAATCATAAATAAAAGATGAAGCTGCTGCATAATTCGGCAAAATTTCATAAGGTTGAGAAGCTTGCTGTAATTTTGGATTATTACTCGTTCGTATTTCATAAAATAGCTCATTGCAAAAATAGTTGCAGCCAGATTCAAGGAGAACGAAAGAACTTCTGGTAGTTTCGGAGTAAGACAAAAAACAAGAAAACCACAAACAAGCAGAAGCATCATCCCTTGCTCTATTTCTTATTCTCGTTATTATCCTTGTTATCGTGAACACCATGGGGATAACACTTTCTCGGCTGGAGCCCTTACGTACCCACAGGTATAAGGGTGTCTTCGTACCATCGCCAGCACCATCCTGCCAGCCAACCCATTATTCTGTCAGTTGTAGTCAAACAAAAATCTGAAATTCGTACCCACCATCGTATCGTCCTCGAGGAGTTGCATAAATTTATTGCTCCTTCACTTGCTACTGCTGCTCCCTCCGTAGGATTATAGGACTATAAGGATATACCCGTATACTACCTGTAGATTCAAGTACTGTTGAGAGAAACTTTTACAATCAGTTCCGTTTCCCTATTTTTACCTTCATACAATTTGTGTGTACTACGGATAATGGAGAGATTGGATGTAGACGTAGGTGTTGTTGCCCGGTATTCCACTCGAGCAAGATATGCCAAAGGTTGTACGCTGGAAGGTATGAGGGTACGCTACACGTACAAGCTTTCAACAGATTTAATCCAAGCACTCGTTGATGCTATCTGGCTTACTTTATGTACCAATTACTAATGATAGCTGTATGCATTTCCGGGATATTTATGATTCTTAGGTAGTCTATCATAAAAAAAGATCGACGTTGATATTGAAGGACATAGGAATGAATAGCCCTTGGTGTGCCGGGAAACTGCGGTAAGTAAGCGAGTTCGACATTTGAACCTCGTCCCACCATAGTAAAACACTACTGGAGTTAATTCAGTGCGAATGAATTTAAAATTAAGAAGATTATCAAAACTTCCCCATCACTTTGAGGTAGGCACTTTGTTGAACAGAACTTCTACTGTCGCGATACTGGAAATATTAGAGAGATTAAAATATTACACGAAAAGTAAATCCCTCCGACAGATTTCTTATGAAGCCGGTTTCATATTAAAAAAATTTATGGCACCCAACGTGGGGCTCGTATTCATTTTGGAGTTACTCGTCATATTTTTCTGTGAATAATTAATAAATAATAAATTAATTTGTTTTTACATTCCCTCATCTTTGATCGGATTTCAATTTTGTTTCGTTTTTCAGGCATCTGTTGAGCTCCCATTTCGTTTGAGCCGCCATTTGGAGAAATCGAAAAAATTTAATTTTTTTTTCTTGGGAAAAGCATAAGGGGTTTTGGCAAGTTTTCGGACATTTTTTTTTTAAAAAAAAACCTAAAATTGCGATGAAGAGAGTAGAAAGAAGAGTCGCAAGTTCTGACGTTTTCTTCACTGTTTCGGAGTGGTAAAAAAATTCAAGAGACTGTGGAGGTTAAGAAATTCAGGAGACGGTGGAGGTTAAGAAATTCAAAAGACGATGGAGGTTAAGAAAAATTCAAGAGACGGCGGAGATTAAGAGATTCAAGAGACGGGGGTGGGTAAGGCATACCTTTAATTAAAAGTCCAGGAGCCCATTTTCTAAATCCGGAAACAGATTAAAAAAAACTGAAATTGCGATCAGGAGAGTAGAAAGAAGAGTCGCAAGTTCTGACGTTTTTTTCACTGTTTCGGATAGGTTAAAAAATTCAAAAGACTGTGGAGGTTAAGAAATTCAGGAGACGGTGGAGGTTAAGAAATTCAAAAGACGATGGAGGTTAAGAAAAATTCAAGAGACGGCGGAGATTAAGAGATTCAAGAGACGGCGGTGGCTAAGACATACCTTTAATTAAAGGTCCAGAAGCCCATATTCTAAATCCGGAAATAGTTTAAAAAAAAACCTAAAATTCTGATCAGAAGAGTATAAAGAAGAGTCGCAAGTTTTGATGTTTTCTTCACTGTTTCGGAGCGGTTAAGAAATTCAAAAGACTGTGGAGGTTAAGAAATTCAGAAGATGGTGGAGGTTAAGAAATTCAAAAGACGATGGAGGTTAAGAAAAATTCAAGAGACTGCGGAAATTAAGAAATTCAAGAGACGGGGTGGGTAAGGCATACCTTTAATTAAAGGTCCAGGAGCCCATATTCTAAATCCGGAAACAGATTAAAAAAAAACTAAAATTGCGATCAGGAGAGTAGAAAGAAGAGTCGCAAGTTCTGACGTTTTTTTCACTGTTTCGGAGTGGTAAAAAAATTCAAGAGAGTGTGGAGGTTAAGAAATTCAGGAGACGGTGGACTTAAAGAAATTCAAAAGATGATGGAGGTTAAGAAAAATTCAAGAGACGGCGGAGATTAAGAGATTCAAGAGACGCCGGTCGCCGTTAAAGGTCCAGAAGCCCATATTCTAAATCCGGAAACAGATTTTAAAGAAAACCTAAACTTGCGGCCAGGAGAGCAGAAAGAAGAGTCGCAAATTCAGACGTTTTTTTCTCTGTACAATAAAAATAAATTAAACCTTATAAACAATTTCATAAACATTGAATTTTACATCCAAAAACATTTTCCAACATTCACTTCACGAAAATCCTTTGCAATGAACAAAAAAAAAATCGCTACTACAAAAGTTCGGAAATAAACTCCAGTTACAATTTGAAGTAGTAAAAATGTAAGAAAATATAATTATTTTCTCGTGAACTAAATTCAAAAGTTTCGCGAACTTTAACTATCCACTTACCGTTGAAATTATCGAGCATAAATAAACAAACAACAGACAGGTAACATTTCCCATCATAAATTTCCATTAGAGCCGGAAGAGAATTCCGAAATACAGTACCCTTTTCCGAGTTACGCTGAAACGACTTTATCTCGGAAAAAGGATAATTTCATTCGACGGAAATCATAAACCACAAACACTCATCCTTTCTTCCAGACATGTCTATTTGTTCAAATAACCCCTTCTGACACAGCACTAAGTCGAAAATAGTGGCAATATACAACAAATTCAATTTTCAATTAGCGCAAATCCTTCGAATCACCACCAGCCTGCAATTAGCATTTCTAATTGGTTGCGCCAAAGGATCGCAGATGAAAAATATTGCAATTGAAAGGGAAGGATCTTGCCGATAAGTGAGGATTATCCGTGGAAAAATTATTGAATGCATTTAAGCCCGAAATGCATACGGTCTGTGTAATAATCGATTTTCTGGAAGGATGCGTCCTACAAATATTCCTGCCGTCATACGAATGTTATTCTGCGCACTTAGGACGATAGTTTTGAAGCGTTAGACACATCTTAGTGTTCGTCTTAGCGTGAATCTACATAATTAAATTGCTCAAATACAATACACAATTTAACAAGTTCGTTGATGAATTGTTGGTGACTAGGATAAGGATATCTTGAAGATATTTGGATATATACGAATAAGGGATATACCGAGTAAGGCGGTTGTTCGGGAATGGAATTCCCTTGCCAAGCTCTATATTCAAATTTGTCTCCATATTTGCGAAATCCTTTTAGTCATATGCAGATATGGAACAATGATTGCTGATTTTCAGGAAATTGTTATGACATCGGCACTCAAGGATGCAAGGAAAATCTCTCAATTGTTCAGATTGTAGTACGAGTCTCGTCTTATGAATTATTGGGAAGGAAGCAGAGTTTTCCATTTTATGCATTCTATTGTGCTCTATTACTTCATTATTCATCAAATGGAAATAGCGTTTCGTAACCGAAAAATAACTGAAATAATTTGATCATTTGAAATTTTGCATTTTAGAAGCAAATTTCTACGATAATTTCGCCTGAAAAGTATTAGTTCTTTCAGGACCATTACGTGTCAATTTTGCTCAGGTCGAGGCAATTCCGCTTCTGTGAACTTGGGGCCTGGCCTCATCGTCGAATTTGAAAAATTGCACTCATCTCTTCTTCGAATTTGAGCTCGAAGTAAGCTGTATTGTACAATTGAAACGTCGTTTTACTAATTGGAAGGCTTATCGTGCTGCCATCGAATGACTGAACGAGTTGTATCTGTCTGATGAACTTTTACTTACTATGTTTGTTAATTGCGGAATTGGTAGATACCTGCCAATAAATCTATCATCAGATTTTCATCTAAAAAAAATTACTAGAACTCAATGTTCTTAAGGAAAAAATTATCAATTTTATAAAGAAAATGGAACAACTATAAAGTATTCGAAATTTCAATTACCACATTAAACCAACTCGCAGCGACTATACAATTACGCTTTCACCAATGATGTTTGTGTTAACGATGCACTCAAAAATAATAAAGTCCTTCAATTCGAAAAGTTTCTCAATCGCATCTGGTATCGCACCATACAAAACTTTTAAACTGTTCGAAAAGAAAATGTTTCATGTTTTTCAACATTAGGTCGTCTTTTCTGAAGAACTTCGCATAGTTTGGCACCATATAAATGCCGGATGGGAGAAAGGGGCTGGGAGCAAGGACTTAAGTGCAGTGGATTATGGTGTGGCCTGGCGTTACGCCACTTTATTCCGCACTAATTTCAAAAATGGCGTAGCGTAGCGTGGCGTGGCACAACGACGAGAGTGAATCGTTTTGTAAGGAAAATTCGTTTGAAGTTTAATTGAAAAACTTCCATAATTTAATGCTGGCAGCGGCATCATGATGCCGAAAAGGAATTAAGACCAGGCGTCATCGCATACAAGTGCCGTGGCTAAGCCAAGGAAATGCGTTTTACTATAACCGGATTCAAAATAAAAATTAATTAAAGGAGGAAAATCAGGAAAAAGTAGTCGACTTTTTCATATCAAATGACTGAACAGCAATCGACTTAAATTTAATACAAAATCGTAAAATTTCTTTAAAAATGAAATAACTATGTCCCATTAATAAAGAACCTTCCAGTTTAGAATGTTCCGAATATATAGAATTGTTTCATTAGTTTTTTGAGGTGGTCTTAGAGGCAAGAGTGGATAAGTTTCGAAGAAAAAGGAGCGCTCATTTTTTATAAATTTAAAACATTGAAAAATTCTGAAATAATTTTTTTACAGATTATGTAAAGAGACCCCCGGAAGTAAAACATAATTTCATATCTCTTCAGATCTAAGAGATATGGCGAAATTTGTGAAAAAGTTTTCAACCCTTTACACCCCCTTGTAGTTAAATATCGAAAAGTCTTGAAAATAATTTTTAGGCAATTATCCAAAAAGTCCAAGGAAATAAAAACCAATTTAATATCTCATTAGATCTCCTCATCCCTTACACAAAAACTTACCCTAGCAGGGTGAGTTGCGCTTAAATTTTATTCTGTTAATATAACTTTGAATTCAAAAATTTAAAAAAAATGTTTACACATTTGCAACATCTCTGTGGGCATTGAAGATCGAAAAATCCTGAAACCGATTATAGGAAATTATATAAAAAGTTCGTGGAATCAAGAATTATTCAATATCTAATCATTTGGAAAAAAATGTATTGAGCTCCTTTGCACCCCATCAGGGGGTTATATATTAAAAAGTCCTGAAACTTTACCAGTCATTTTTCGGAAGAGCTTGTAGAAATGAGATTAATTGGATATCTCAGAAGATTCAAGAGGCATGACGAAATTCGTGAAAATATACACACCCCCTTCTTTCAATTTGTTTATAAAAATTACTGTCTTAGTCCAACTACATATACCCACCAACTTTCAACTTTCTATCATAAGTCATCCTGAAATAACAAACCACCAATTCCACACTATTTCTGTCAAAAATTGTTTTTAGAACTATATCTCCAAAAATTTTCTGCTAGTAGTCTATCAGGTCCACCTCCTCCATAAATTTTAAGATTATATGTTTTTGATATAAGGAACGTGATTTTTAGGGAAATTAAATTAAAGATTATTATCCCTTCCCACTTCCGTGCTCCAAAAACCGTCTTAAAACTTTTAAATTAAGCGTATACTGCCCTTGTACAGCTATATACAAAAAATCTGCCAACAGTCTGGGCGCAACTTTATTATTTTATGGGTAGAAGTTCGAAACGTGTTTAATGATGAGATGCTGTGTTGGTTGCTATGCGACTGACAACCTAAAACATTACTTTCCAAATAGCCTCCTGGTTATTTCTTAGGTTGTCAGTCGCATAGTAACCTACACAGCATCTCATCATTAAACACGTTTCGAACTTCTACCCATAAAATAATAAAGTTGCGCCCAGACTGTTGGCAGATTTTTTTATTTATTTACGTATTTTTTTATCAATAGAATAATTCATAGTAGTAAAAGCGGATTCGATCACATTAAACCTAAGAGATTTTCGGAATCAGTGAAATCTTGAACAATTCCCCCAGGGGGTTTAATAGAGAAAAATACTTAAATCGGGTTTTTCCCCGACTACGTTTAAAGCTTATAGAAGTAAAAGTGAATTCCAACACTCAATATACCTTAGGAATATATCAGAATTCGTGAATATGTACACAATCACTTTACACCCCCTTAGGGGTTGGATATCGAAAAAATTTTAAGAACGTTACTAGGCGCTTATATAAATAGCCCGCAGAAGTAAAATTACTTTGATAGTTTGACATGTCTAAAAGTTTTAACGAAATTCGTCAAAATGTGGATTCACGGACATTTTTCTTACTCAACTTCTGAACGCCAATAACAATCTGAACTTTTTTTTGCTTTAGTTACTCTAATAGCAAATCTACATATGAGTACTAAGTTTCAACTCTCTAGCATAAGCCGTTTCTGAGATATAAGAAACCACCCCTTACCCCCGTACCTTGCTACCCTTATAACAAATTTTATTTTTCTAGGATGCCTCTATAGTGGCTCTATATAATCCTAAATTTTTAGCTTTCCACTCATAACAGTTTTTGAGAAATAAAAATCAGAATTTTTTTCCTTTCTACCCCTTTTCACCATCACCCCCTACACACCCACCACTAAATTTTTTTCCCTACTAGAGATTTACCGATCCCATCTCCTGTAAAATTTTCAAGATCATATCTGATACGGTTTCTGAGATATAAAAATGACCTTTTTTGAGAAATTGCTATCCCCTCACTTTCGTGCTCCACCTCCTCCCTCAAAAAATTTACCTTCATTAGACTCCTCTTGTGATCCTATATACAGAAACTAAATTTTATTTTCCTGGTGTAATTGTATCGGAAGATATTGTAATCCAAAGTTGTTCAAAATTTAAACTTCAAAACCATCAAACGCTTTTGCGTACGGCGCACGGCGGACAGACATTTTTTCTTCTAGTCTATAAGGATAAACAACAGAAAAGGCGGGGTATCAAATTTTTTGGTACTTCATTATTTTTATTATTGAAATATGCAATTGAGTAAAACAGCCAGATTCTTTATTAGTGAAGAGTAAGATAAAAAGCACCATCTATGCTGTTGGTTTTGCGTTAGCCGGTTCCAGGATATTTTACAAAATCTTATGCACATCCATTTTTGGGTATTCAAAAACGTATACAAAGAGTTTTGAAATATTAAACAAAAACTAATAATTTAGATTTTTAAGAAAAGAAGTGAGGTCTTGGATATTACAAGTGCCACCAAAAGAAAAGATCGCCTTCGTTCTTAGAAATTACCTTACTATTAAACAAATTGAACTCATCGTCTCGGAACATCCAGAATGAAAAATTTGATAATTTTGAATTACAATATATTCTGAACCAATTGTACCAGGAAGATTAAATTTAGATTCTGTATATACAATTACAAGTGAGGTCTGGTAAATGTAAAATTTTCGTGGGGTGAGGTGAAGCTCGAAAGTGGAGCGACAACCATATTTAAAAAAAAATAAAATTTTTATATCTCAAAAATTTTAGAGGAGTTAGGACCAGTAGACCTTCAGCGGAGCCAATTTTGAGGGTGTGGTTGCAGGGGGTGGTTATGGGTGCGGGTGGAAAGGATAAAATTTTGATTTTTATTTCTCGAAAACCGCAAAGGAAAGAAAGATAAAAATTGACAACTGTATAGGGCTACTATGGAGACACCACAGAAAAATAAAATTGTTGATTGGGTAGCGAGATACGGGGGTGGGGGATAGTTTCCATATCTCAAAACCAGCTTATGCTAAAAAGTTGAAACTAAATACCCACATGTAGATTTGCTACTAGATTAATTAAAGCCAAAAAATAAGTTCAGATTTTCATTGACGTACAAAGGTGCAGTAAAAAAAATATAAATATATAAAAATAATAAAAGTGATTTTTTCCATATTTTCACGTATTTCGTTAAAATTTTTAGACATGTCGAGGTATCAAATTAATTTTACTTCTGCGGGCTCTTTATATAAGCGCCTAGAAACATTTTTCCACCCTTGAGGGGCTGTAAAGTGGTTGTATACATATTCACAAATTACGATGTATTTCTTAGGCCTAATAAAATATCGAATTCGCTATCACTTCTAAAAGCTTTAAATGCAATCGTGGAAAAACCGATTTAAGTATTTTTTGATATTAAACCCCCTCGTGGGGTAGGGGGAAGGGTTTAAGGTATTGTTCAAGTTTTCAGGATTTCGACTGCCCACCTAAGGAATCACCAGAAGGCTATTTGGAACGTTATTTTTTAGGTCGTCAGTCGCATAGTAGCCTACACCGCATTCAGCATTAAACCAATAAAATAATAAAGTTGCGCCCAGACCGTTGGTACATTTTTCTCTTTTGGAACTGAATTTATAAAAAAAAGTATTTACAATAAAAATTTTGCTCCAAAATCCTTCCCGAAAGATATTTGTAAATTGTTGATTTTAGGTGGTAGAGGATGGTCATAATCCCGACTCCCCGTATTATAGCTCACACAGGACGATTTAATCAATAAATTAATTTATTATTAAATTAATTTTCTCTTGGGTGAGTTAGGCAATAGATTCGATGGTGTTAGGAAGTAATATCCAAGAATTCTGAGATATGAGATATGTCTTCGAGTGAAACCACAACATTTCAAAAACAACGTACTACTTAAGATCTGTTGCACTCCACTTCATAACATCAGCTATCCCACATTTTTATCGCCCTAGCTTACCTGTGCATAATGTAGTAAAGGGTGATCCATAAGTAATAAACATGGCTGTAAAAAAGAAACATCCTCACCAGCGGTCAGAAATGTATGCCTAAGACGCGACTTTCTCCAGCTTTAAATACGATTCCTTCAAAAAGTCGTTATCCTTTGAAACTACTGAGTTGATAAAAGAAACTCGTTAAAATAATGGAATTGAATTGAAAACTTCCGAAACAAAATAATAACATCGGACTTGAACGGCAATTTATTAATTCCATGTGACCTTTGGCGACGTTGTTCTGGTTATTTCGAAAGTTTTTGAGAATTTGAAACTTATAAAGTACCTTAAATTCCTGATTTTGTAAAATTACCTTTATGTCGACTGAGTGAAATTATACGTCCTTCTTTAAGGACTAAACTTGATTTCATTTACAACTTTAAATCTTAGGGGTGTAGGTGCATAATATTTTGATCCTGACGCTGTCTGTACATCATTAACATTTTAAACTCATTTTTTGTGGTAGGTTCTCACATCCTTTGTCCATTGAAAAGAAATAGAAAGGACCCATGCATATTCTTTTAAGTACCTTCGAGAACCTACCTATTCTCTTTTTTTGTAATTTACACATGAATGCCAGTGACAGAGAAGTCCGGTTCTCGGATCATTTTTCAACTGGAAAAGTCACACTTGACGTAGGCAAACTAGTACTTACCACTCATACATGTACGTCCGCCCCAACTACTAATGCAGGAAACGACAAAATAGCCCTTTTCCTAAACAAATTTTCACGATGACAGAACCAGTGCCATTTTGCATAAATCATTTGCCCGGTATGCGGACTCCATTATGCAGAGGTGCTTTGTTGCTTGAAATAGTGAGAGAAAAGGAGATGAGGGCACAAACTGAAGCAATTTATTTTACGAGATTCTTATATCGTAGACTGAAAGAAATGTAAAATTAACGACAAAATGCAGAAGTCATCCCTTAGAATTTGATATTGTACTTACTATGGCAAAGTAATAAATGAGTTATGACAAACTATTCGTTTCTGGTTCTGTGCTACTTATCACAGCGAGCCTTAGTACTACCTCTTTGCAGTACTCCTTGTCAAGACTTTAAATTTATTCTTAAATCAATGTCCCACCGTTTCCTCAATTTCTTTTTCTTCTCGGCCTTCATATATCAGATTTTTTGTGATTTCACAGAAACTGTGAATGATTGTTTTACGCGATTTGCCAGTGTGCTGCTGCGGCAATTTATGTAACACGAACTGAGGATGTTACCTATAGCAATTATTGTGGGAAACTTCCTCGAATCACTGGTAGATGCAAGCAACGTATATGATTTGGATATCGACAGTTTTCTATTTTTAGGTAACTATCGAGGTCATCTTACATATAGGTATGGTATACAACCTTAAATAATGCCTACACTGTTTTAAAGAAATTTAATTTTCAATCCAACTTTTACTTGAAATTTCCAGTATATTCAATTTTTTCATGTGAAAGTACACATTTCAATCACTTTTACACGAAATTTCTGGTATTAGTAAATTATTCATGTACTTTTCAACTGAACCGTACAATTTACATAGATAGATAGATAGATATGATGGTAGATGGTAGATGATTTATTGAAATTCATTAAGTTGTATAATAACAAGTTAAAATAGTTCAGTGATTAGATCTTAATCTTCACATCTGCAATTGATAAATCTGCATTCTATTGGCAAAAAATTACGTTAATCTGACACAGTAATATGTTCAAGGAAAAATTTTGTTAAAAAAAACCTTGCTTGAAAGAACCTTAATTACTAACTTAAACACTACTTAAACCTAGAGAAAAACTAAAAATAGAAATAGATTAAAATAAAATAAAACTAAACAACACTAGTTGTAGGAATAACTACACGGTTAAAAATCTTGGACTAAAATCTTAATCCAGAATTGTATTACGGCAAAATCAAATAAATCTAGATTTAGAATGTAAGCCTTCAAAATACTTACATTAATATTTAATACATTACGGATTAAGTTATGATCCATTTGGATCAAATTATTAGTTTACATTGTATTTTAATCTATAGAAATATTTTTCAGAACAATGAGTTGAGCACATAATAATGTTAGTATCACCATGTAATACAAATGGTCTTACATTTTTCGGAAAGAGTGATCATGCTCAGAATTATTATACGAAAGTATTTAATTATAAACCTAAGAGGTATATAAATAATTTTTTAATTCTGAGCGATTTTAAACTAATACTTTCTGGTTTAAATTTTATCACGATTTTTCGATTTCTCTTGCATTATTCAATTGTTTTAGATGGTTATAACGTTGAAAGAACATGTTTTATTCGTTGTGAGTTTGACATGTTATATTTTCTTTCGGTAATATAAGTTTTTGTAGACCGAGAATATTTGTGCAAGTGATTTTTGAAAAAACATAGCTCGTCGAGCTAGAAAGTTTTTAAAATATTGCAAAATTATAAAATACTGCACTTTCTGCGATTTAATTAAGGAGAAGCTTCAACAGACTCTATAGTGGTTCGACAGCGCTCAACGCTCGGAACAAATAATATATGTAAGGAATATCCATTTTTCTTTAACGATTTAACCTTTGTATGTAAAATAGTTAAATATATATTACCGAGTTAAAACTGTATGTTTCTTTCAGATATTGTTTGATTTTCAATTAAGGTATTTGGAAAAATCTAATTAATTTTTGACCAATTGGACCAAGTATGCCCATGAAGTAGAGACTTTATTTACCGCGACGAAACCGGGATAATAGATGCTCAATATTAAGGTACTTTAAATTGCAATAGCTGACATAATTTTAATAAAATAAATTTATCTCTTATTTCTGTCACAGAATGGAATGTATTGTTTAAACCACTTTTATATCTGCTAAAGCTATTGCCTGTTACTGCGTTGGAAAAGAAGTAAAAAGACTTAAAAAGGGATAACTTTGCAAAATCAGTTTGCAAGCTGGTAAGATTTGAAAATGTAGGTTCTTCTGTACAAAATATCAAAACATATGTTTTAGTTTCTAGATATACTGGTATGTGTTAGTTTCTAGATTAATATAAAGCTAAAAAGAACTTGTTTTTTATAATAAGTATTAAGAATGTATTTGTAATTTAATTATGTTCTTTTAAATAAAAGAAAAAATTTCAATTTTATTATTAATTTTTATTTCTTGAGACTAGGGTTGCCAGATAGTTGGGTACAGAACCCGCCGAGTAAGCTTATGAAATAGCCCAAAACCCGCATGAAGACTTGTAGCCCAAAAACCGCGCTCAACTTTGCAAATTTAAAGAGCTACTTAAACACAATTGCGATTTCAACGAGGAACTGTGTTCCAGAATTCTTAAGAAACTCTGTTATGTATTATAAATATTGTGTGAATACATAAATTCGTATTTATCACCATTTTAAAAATCTTATTTGAAAAACATATTAGGTTCAAATTAAAGGTAAAATTATAATTATTGAAAAATAATTTCGCCTGGTTTTCAAGTAAAACATAATTCGTTTTCATTTACTACTTGATCGCTTTTATTGATGAAACTCACTTTAAAAATATGCTTTCGCGTAGACCGTCGTTTCACTCTCGCAGTAGAAAAACTTATCTCTCGGCTCTGCGTCGTTTATATAATGCATGTGCTGAGTCGAGAAATTTCCAGCATATTCGTTTGTTTGTGTGGAACGCGGCAGAAGTACTTAGAGAACAAGCGAGAAGTATATAGAGCTCTCTACAATATTGCGAGGTTGTTGTTTTTCTCTGGAAACTTTAATATCAATAATAAGTGAGTTGTTCGGGTTGGACTGAAATTTTTTGCAACACGTGTCTGTAAGCTACCAAAATCCACCAAAAATTATAATAAATTAATTAGGAAAAAAATAAAAGAACTCTATGACGGTCATCAATATTAGTAAATCTATTGTCTCTTGAATGTTATATTTATACGGATATTCATAACTTCAAAGAAAGTGGTTCATTTAAAGTCAACAAATAAAGAACCGATTCTAAATTAATTTTAGCTTGCAAATATCAGATAGATATCGTGGGAACTACTATTTTTCAATATTATGACTGGAGAACCGAGACTTAGTGGCAAGAGGATTTGTGATATGACGTAGTTTGCAAACGTTGTATTTGAGCCGTTAACACTAGCAGATTTATTTAACCCAAAAGACCACTGAAATTAATTAATTATTAATTCTTATTTTTATTTTATCCTCGTAAATCGGGTCTGTTGTAAACTAGCAAGATAACACAATTTATGTTGGCCGAATAGCCCAAAAAGCTATAAGTAGCTTTTTGAAATTTGCACCCGCGAAATGAACATTTAAATAGCCCAAATCGCGGGAAATAGCCCACTCTGGCAGCCTTACTTGAGACAAATAGAAATGCAACAAAGGTAAGCTGGATTAGTATTAATAATAATTAAATGTATTGAATTGAAATCATGTGTTTAATTTTAATTGAATTTAGTTTAAAACTTAAACTTCTTTTGATTACAGTCTAATGGTATGATCTTGTAATGTAATACTATTCAATTAGATTTGTATACTCTAGATGAAATCATATAGGAGTAGAGTATTATAAGTTTAATCCAGCCCAAAAGTTAGTAATGCATAGAACCAAGCCTCGGACGAAAAAAAGTAATATATTATTTTTTGTTTATTTGTGGCCAAAAACCTCAAATCCGCTTGACGTCCGTCCGTCCGTCCGTCTGTCCGTGAACACGATAACTCAAGAACGCCTTCACCTAGGATCTTGAAATTTTAAATCTGGGTGTTTGGTTAAATTTGTAAGGCTAAGTTCGTTAACGGGCAAGATCATCCTACTTCTTCGGGTAGCTGCCATACAAAATGTCCTTAAAACACGTGTTCAAGAATATTGGTCGATAACTTCAGAAGGGTTTAAGCTACGTCTTTGAAATTTTGTATGTGTTATTTTTCCAATAGTTGGAGCTAAATGTATGATTGTGAAGAAAATCCTATTAGTCCTTCGTGTAGCTGCCATACAAATATCTTGTCAAAATGTCTTCACTTAATTTACGGAACTCACTATAACTCAAGTAATCGTTTAGCTATGAATTCGGAATTTTGTACAAATTAGTTTTGAGTGAAAACGAAGTTCGACTTTACTAGTCAGCAAAATCCTTTTATTCCTTCTGGTACCTTCCATACAAAAAATCCTGAAGACACGTGTTCAACAATATTTTCCGATAACTTTTGAACGCTTCAAGCTAGGAATTTCAAATTTTGTACACATTAATTTTTGAATGGTTCCAAGGAAAAGGATAAATATATAAGAAATCGAGTGAGTCCTTCCTGCACCTTCCATGTGAAAGTCCTTCATAAAAGAAAATTTTTTTCGGTGGCTCACCCAGTTACAGATATGAAATTAAACACTGAATATTGTCTTTTAGGTTTCAGTAGCAATCAAATGGGAGTCCTTAATAAAGAACATACAACATGCACACACGTAATTCTACTATATTCCCAACTACAATATAAATCGGAGTTCAGTATTCATCTAGAGTATTATATGATTGGCTTGCAGCCGATCGTGACTGTAGAATGTTTTGAAAACAATTTACATAAAAAGGTTCACAAAATTACACAACATTTCGTGTAAAATTAACTATATTTATATATGAATTGAAAATTACGTTCTTTTTCGTGTAATTCCAATTATCTATTTGAATTTTACGACGAAAAACATTTAATATATGAAACCACCTAGTTGGACGCTTCGTTCGATTTTCTTTTCTACTGCAATGAAAATGAAACCCTATGGTTGCGCAGTGGCTACGCTCTCCAAACCTACGCGGCAAAACCAAAATTGATCGCGGGTTCGATTCCTACCTACAGCCAAGAGTTTTATTAAGAATAAGTAAGTAAAAAATAATATTAGAAGTAGAAATATGTGTATCTTAAAGAGTGCTAATTATACACTTTTTTAGAGTGTAAATTCAAGAGAATATCCAGTGAATTTGCTGCTTTCGAAGTTGAAATTTACTGACCGAAAATTGAAAATTACATTAAAATTTACTATAACATCCCGAACAACACTTGAAAAGGTGTGGCATATTTGCCTACTATCCAAAAGATGTAAAATTCAATGGATTTTTTTACTGTGTAGAATATAACCATAAAGTATAAATATATTTTTTTTAATACAGTAGAGTACAGCCCAGCCAGCTTTAGAGATGGGAAGGTTGGCGAATCGTACCGGGTATGACAGTGAACCAGCAAGGGTTAATTATTTCGAAAGCTTTTGATTGTGATACGATCTAGCAATAGAACAAAGTTGTCGTACATGACGGGTGCAACCTTTGAAGGTTTTGAGGTGATGGGGTGACATCATTGTTCTTGAGGAATGGGCGAAACCCTAGCATACATTCTGGATGAGAACCTCTTCCGAGTTAGGGCTATGGGTTTCCGTCCCGACATACATTTTCAGTTTCAGTCGGCAGTGCTTGAAAATTCCAAAGCTGAGAGCGTGTAACAAATAATACCAATCTGGTCAACCCACAAGTTAAAATACATCTTTCTTTTTCTCATTTTTTTATTACAAGATCAGCTGATGCTGTTCGTTATCGTGAGACGGTCTGTGATGATGCGTATGGCTATGTCATATCTACTATAGTTTGATTTTTCTATCATACTTATTACGTGATATCCCGCAGCTCAACGCTCTGACAGACGTGTCACCAACCACATATAATAATTCTTCGATGTCACCTCATGTCGTTGCGAAAAAAAATTGAACCTCATGGCGACTGAATGCCGAACACACAACCCATCCACTCGTTCTGTAAATTTTCGTCCTGACAGCAACACCCTGCCACCACGAATATGTTTATTGAATAAAAGTATTAAAGTGGAGTCTCTGTAAATTGCAGCTGACATCCGTCCGTAGTTTAGTAGATTTTATTGCCATCTGCAATATGAAAAACTCCGGAAATGTCACAGCAGGTTTCCGCTGAAATTTGATGCTTAACGTCGACTATGTGATTTTTTATCGCGACCCTGTAAGATTTTTTTCTTCGGTGGTATAATCCTTTTTCAGCAAAAGAAAAAGGATATGAATTTTGTTCACTTTTTCCTAACAAATATGTGCGTCGTCGTGCCAATTTTTTCGGAGGTTGTTTGCATAATTAAGATCGATAGCTCCGGCAAAAAATTGAAAAAGTTTATAATATAAGGCACATTAACATAATCACAAAGAATTTTTTTTAAGTTGACTTTAGCGATAGATTTTTGGTAGACATCATCCATTGGGATCATCTGACGTGTACTCAGTCATATCTTTTGTCTATCCCTTAATTTAGTTGTAGCATTGCCTTTTTATGATAGGTATGAATTTCACCAATATTCCTATCAAATTGTTAACGCCATTTAAGAAAATTTATGCTGAAGAATTCCTGATACTACGACTTTTTTCTCCACTGCGAACTTTTTTTATGTTTAGGAGAATTTCGCATTTAGATATTGCACTCTTCCACAATATTCAATAAAAGTATATTGTTTTAGAGTAAGATAGTTCGATTTTCTGTAAAGCGGAAAGTGCTATAAAGTTCTATAATACCCCATAGATCTCTTTCTAGTTACAACCTAAATATTATCATTAAGTTTTATTGTATGTCCTTGGATTAATTGCAAAATATAATAAAAAGAGGAAATTTTTGTGTTTACCTTGCAATGGGGATTGACTCTACTGCTTATAACTAAATTCAATTCCCTTCATAAAGTAAATATGGCTGCACTTGACTTTGCCTTAACCTTCTAAAGCTTCACTTTTAGAATTATTAAATAAAATGTTATTCGACCTTTAGCCGTCATTGCAATAATTGATTTCTCCAAGAAAAATTATTATTTTTTTAGAAAAGAGTCAAAAATTTATTGGTCCGTCGGGCCGGATTGTAATTAAAATTTTGTAGTGAAGCTAGATGGAAATACTTTATTATTAAAAAGTCATAAAGTAAAACTCTTAAAACAGAAAATTGTACTTTTCTCATTTCTTGAATTAACAAAGAGAAATTTAAATAAAAACAAAAAATCAATAAACATTTAAAATAAAGAAAAAATTAAAAACTATTGCTGTATGCTGATACAAAAAAAATTTAAACCTCTCGCTTGAGACCTTCTTCCTCTTCATTTCTCTTTCTCTCTCTTTTTAGATACAGGGCGAGAACAGCGTAGTGCAGGTTCTGTGTGCTAGATGGCACTTAAAACAGCGCCAATCGAGGTGTGGAGTAAAACTTTCTCGGTCTTTCATCACTACATAACTTCAATTTCTACACCCGAGTCAAAACGACGTGACATTTTTGTTGTTTAACAACATGGTGAGTGTGGGAGGGCGAAGCCCACCCATCACCGAAGCTAACCTGAAAACCACTCTCAGAAAAATAAATAGTTAAAATCAGCTATTTATTAACTTTTTCTATATTTAAAATCGTGACTACCATAAAATAAGTTGAAAGTTAACCAATATGTAGTAAGAGTAAAATAAAAGTTGAGTTAATTATAAAAAAGTTGTTTTTTACTACAACATGTTGTTATCGTAGAATATAACTATTTTGCAATAGTTTTTACTAAAATTTGTTAAATATGCAATTTACTATTAAGTAGTAGTTATTAACCAGAAAGTAGCCAATTTTAATTAATATGTTACTATTATGCAGTTATTATAACTAAATTATTGTTTAGCATGAGTCAACTACAAATTTAGAATAAAATTAACTAAAATGTAATGTTAACTAAAAGTAGTAGCTTAATAAAATAATAACAAATTAAAATTAATTATGTTGTTTTTTAGTGTTTTACCTTTTCGTGTACTTTGTGCAACGAACCTTTATTAATTTATTCAAATGTTTTGTAGTTTTAGCCTGTAGTTTACAGTTAGTTATAAAACCGTCGCAAGTTTCATTCCTGTAAACCAAAACATGTACATAAATACAAAAACCGACTAAATAAACCAATCAATTATGTATTTTATGTAATTTTAGGTTGTTTTTAATCTTTTACAATGTTTCAGATTTAGGTATTAGGTTTTATAATATAAGTTCTATTATTTATTTTCTTTCATTTAAAAATACTTAAGCCTAATCATTTTTTTGTTGCCGATTGTTTTGTGTATGTGCATTGGTGGCGAATGTATTTTCTTAATATTGATAATATTAGCTAATTCTGATTTTTTACCAATCACAAAATCCTCTAAGTGGTCGTCAAAATAACTAATTTTTCGTTCGTAACAGACAAAAAAAAATATTTTCTTTATTTTTAATAACTTAAGATATTTCATAAAATTTCAAGTTAGGATCACTGGAGCTAATAACAAAGCCTTTTTATATATATTACCGTTAATTAATATTTTCGAGGCTAGAAATACATATTTTTCGTTTTCAATATTTAAATCACTATTATAGTTTTTTCAGGATCACCTTTTTCATATTATCAACCTGAATACGTTATTCCAACCCCTTATTTCTAGAAGCTGAAATAAATTGAAATTTAATACCGACGTTAATGCTATTAATATAAATTTTAGTATGTCCATAAGCTTACATACGATAATTAGTATAAAAATGCAGGCGTTACATTATAAGGACTTACCGATTGTTTCACTTTGATTCAAACAAGTAAACTCATAGTCCTGTAAAATATCAATACACAATTCCTGCACTATTTTGTCATTTTCATCACTTATAATTGTATTATATTAGGTATATCAATTACTAATTAATTATGTGAACGCATGAGTAAACTATAAACCGCGATTGAAGACAGACAGACTGGCAGGTAATTAAACAGTTGATGTTCTGTTTGAACACGATATGTTGAAGAAAATTCCTTCTAATTTAGAATGTTACAACTGAATATTTGGAAGTTCCTATAAAATAGTTCGATTATGTTTTGCTCACTAATCAAATATAGTGTACCCAACTATTTAGTAGTAATATTGAAATGAACTAATTTTCAATTTGAGACAAACTACAAAATAGTACTAAACTACTGATTTTACTATTTGCAAACTATTTCTTTGTTTTTTAACTAATTTTTAGGTATATTTTAGTTAGTTATACTTTCATGCAAGATAAATACGAAAAAAGTTATTTTTTACGAAAATATTTTTCTGGGTGCAGTAAACACGTCACACTAATTTCTATTTTAGCCAAGAATTGGCGACATTGATTCATATTCCTCACACATCTTTTAGCTATTTTGTCTTTCTCAAGTCGGTATGACCTATCCCATGGCTCCGTTGACAACAAAATGGCGCCCAATGTGGGGCTAAGAAAAAGAGCGCGTAGTTTATGACACGTGATGCGATAATATGAACAAATCGTGAAAATGACAAATGTTGTAACATTAAACCAAATGAACATATCGACAAAAAATAACGCTTAAACGACAGGCCTACAAATCCAATGATTTCACTATCTCTTAAGTGTGATTCAATTGACAGCTAGACATTGTGAAACCTTATATTGAAAGTTTTCTTTTGGAATCCTCTTGGGGCCAAGCAGAAGGAGGAGATAACACTGAAGTTTTCAAAAGAGTTCCTTTTCTTCTTTCTAGAGTTCATATATAAGCGGTTTAAGCGGTATGTATAAAGTTTGTAACCGTCACCTCAACACCTCAACATTCCTAAAAACACACTTACAAAATGTGTAAGCTATCATTCAACTGTTAAAATATAAAAAATAAAGTATTTTAACTAGATTAGTACAGGATTTGCTTCGCCTATCCCAGAAACTCTTCATTGAATACTTATCTAATATACGGGTTGCACGATTTACTGGTAAATTCACCATGAGTATCTTCCCTGCTTTTGTCGCCTGTCGTTCTAAGCTACTTCCAAGGACGACCAACTGCTTAAAATTACACTCAAGTACCTACGTCTAGGATTTGTTGTGAGTACAAAAACTTGTGTTCACATACGTTGCGGGTGGTTCAGTACAGTCAGTATCTCATCCCTCTGGACGTAGTTAATGCTTACAGGTGCGAAAAGTTTTTCCGTATTATTTTTACCAGAATATTGGACGATATTGTATGCGGTGCACGTTTCCCGGATAATATTAATTACTGTAATACCTCGTTCTCTGAAGATAGTCACTACCTTGTCAGCACATTAATAAATACAACGTTAATAAACTTTTACGCGTCATTAAAACGAAGAAATTAAATCAATAAATCAAAAATTAAATTACTGCAATAATTAGTCGGGGTGTGTTGTGATTAGAAAGGATCGCAAGTCGTATAATTAGTAACTAAGTAATATAATTTTCAATGGATGTGAAAATTCGACCTTAACAAACCCAACTAATTTGGTGCATTCTAATGTTCACTAATTATGCTTAATAGATAATAAGGCACTTATCTTATTTTAAAACTTAAGACATACATTTCATATGCATACCACTCCCCCGCTTCTTCCCATGCACGCGCACCGTTACTAGAACTTAGCTCGAATTGAATCTAACTTTTAGCGGAATATAATTTGAGTTTGTTCCTACTTTTGAACTAAAAGTTTCGCTGATAAGATTATTTTCATAATAGTTTGTATTATAATTGGAAGTTTTAATGGGGTTAATTTTAGCGAAGACACTCATTAATTCTTTTTTTCATACCTTATTATTCTTACAGTAAGATATTGTGATCGAGTACTTATTCAAGTTTATTACTAGATAAAGATAAGAGGTAAAGTGGCTTAGGATCTCACTAATGCTTGCAATAAAAAATCTGCCAACAGTCTGGGCGCAACTTTATTATTTTTTGGGTAGAAGTCCGAAACGTGGGTGTAGGTTGATTGAAGTTCAGTAGCTACTGTAGAGAAAATAGGTGCGGTAGCTACCCGCTAATGTAGCACGGATGGAAATTATGCAAATGCTATTGTCGCTGCGCTTGGTACTTGTACTAATTCCTGACCCTTCCTCTTCGCAAAATACTAGGCTTCATTGAAAGCGCAGGGATCGAAGAGTAATCATAATCAAACCGGGGGGACGTCACAATAAGCCCAACTGTGGCTGCAGTGACAGAGGTAAACCACACCAACCCCTATTTCCAAATCTAATCTATCTAATCTGGTACTGCTTGAAAATATCAACTTTTCATTTCCGCATCTAAATCACCAGATTTAGGCAACAGAATTTCAGAATATTAAAAAGTATTAACATCGCTCTGAAGGGATTTCTTTAACATCGTTCAATTTATCAGCTGATTGTATGATATCAAAAGTTTGAACGTGTATCGTATGATTGTAAGTCTTTAAGCAATGGAAAATTTAATAGCATGGATAGGAACTAGAAAATAAAATTAATTGATTCCAAAGCTTGGTGAACATAATTTTCGATTTCAGTAGAAGTCGATCTCGATTTCGACAAAACTTAGAAGCCCAAAAAGACTTCAAGATCTCTCACACGTATAAGAAATCTAGTAGATTTTGAGAGTTTTGTTAAAATTTCGAGATTTCGCCAAATCCAGTTTGAAATATTTGAATGTAAATTAGCTGTTTTTTGAGACCACTAGAAAAGTAGTGTATTTAATTTTTATTACTTTTACTATCATACATACTTGATGAACCTCAATACTGGACATTAAAATCCAAACCCTATATCTCATAATCTAAAGACTTCAGGCCCGACGAAGAAGTGATCACCCCAGTTATTAAGTTATCCTACAATACTTAAAATCTACGAAAGAAATATTTTATTTCAATGTAATTTATTGTTGCGAGCTAGGGGTTCGCGGGATTTCAAGTAAAACACAATTCGCTTAAAATCAAAATAAGTAACAATTTATTAATAGCACTTTAAATTCTATTCGCACAATAATTCGCACTGCATGGCAATATCGCCCGCTTATACCATATATCGCTTGACTCGATCACTTTCGCTCTCTACCAACACGGTCGCGTATACACGCTGGCTGTCACAGTCGACGTAATAAAAATTACTATATCTCTCGCTGAAAGCTTTATCTGCTTTTATACTACTTGGCTGTAGTCGAGACTGTTCTTGAATCTTCGTTCGGTGGTGTGTGTAGACGGTACTGGAAGGCTTGAGAGCATTCCATTTGACCCTCTACGCTGTTCGAGCGCATTCGAGCATATTCGATAAGAAGTGGGGTATAATCAGTGTTACCGCGGGGCGGTTTTTTAGGGTAGCAAAATATGCTACCTTTTTCAAACAAGAGGTAGTATAAATCGATTTTTAATAATAATACAGGTAAGGTGGGTGGTCGCTACGCGACCAAGCACATAGACCGCCAATGGGTCCGTTATGATCCCACATGCACAATAATAATACAACAACATTAACATATAGTAATGTAAAATAATAATGGATTACATTCTTGTGCGTTGCATTTTTCTGCTTTCAATTTAACTTTCGAGAATTATAGCAAAAACGTAGTGTTTCATGACTTAAAATAGTTGTGCAGTAAATTTTAAAATTAAAAAAAAGTAGTAAATCTGCTACATATGTAGTAAAACGGTAACGCTGGGTATAATCGTGTTGCTCCGCTCTCCTTATTTACTCAACTAGGCTTTTGATTGGGTTACTTTGCAGCTTAGGTATTCGGTTGTTACTGTTTCCCTATTCGTTATCGATCGAGTTGCGCGGTGGCCAAGCTTACACGTAACAATATTCACTTAGTCCTTATTGAGTCGATCTATAGTTTAATTGACTGCCACCATAACCTAACCTAACTTACTCTCCTAATTCAAATTTTTTTTAAAAAAACTCTAAAATTTTCGCAAGATTTTGGCAAGTAGATTTTGAAATCTCGAAAAGTGTTTACAACGCTCTGAAGATATTTGTTTGAAAACGACTAT
Organism: Beris morrisii; assembly: GCA_951812415.1. NCBI lineage: Eukaryota > Metazoa > Arthropoda > Insecta > Diptera > Stratiomyidae > Beris > Beris morrisii. The sequence continues at coordinate 156,280,431 of OX638310.1, forward strand.
GATGATAAAATTTTTAATTTGTTTTGTAAGAGTTAACTTTTGGAAACGATCAAACTTAAATTGAATGAACAAGAGTCGAAAGCTTTCATTATCAAGTAATTTGAATTTTTTTAACATTTTATATAGGTAGTTGTGGTGTGACTAGGTATTATTTGTATTGAGGATTTGTTTCCCAAAGATTTTTTTCGCGGTATCTCTTATAATGGTTCTAATTAGTGTAAAAAATATATGTTTAAAGTTTCACCCCGATCAGAAAAAATGAAAGAAATTTGAGATTCCGAAAAAGGGGTCCCGATGTATTGACAAAACGGCCCAATAATATTATTCTGTGGATGATTGTGATTCTAAATATATTAAGTTATGTACCATCGGAAATACCATCTAGTGGTCGTAATGAAAAAGTGAAGTTTTTCATATTCAATCGGCTTCGACCGTATTTTTATAATGGGTAATAATACGAAGTTAGTACCGTCTGCAAAAATATCTGATGTCTAATGCACAATATTATATTATAGAAAGATAGAAAACATAGTTCAAAATCCACTCAAAACGACCTGGACAGCAATGATATTGTGTTTCCTGTACAGCTCTGTAGATCAATAAAATTGTGAACTTTTTTTTTGCTTTAATTACCCCTTTATTATTTCTACATATATATACAAAGTTTCAACTTTCTAGCATACGCTGTTTCTAAGATATGAAAAACCACTTCCCACCCCTGTACCTTACAACCACTATCAAAAATTTAATTTTTCTAGGATACTTCTACAATGACTCTATAAAGTCGTCAATTTTAGCTTTCTATGATTTGCGGTTTTCGAGAAATAAAAATCAGAATTCTTTTCGTTCCACCCTCTCCCACTATCACCCCCTTCACCAGCACCACCAACATTTTTTTTCTTGCTAGAAGTCTACTGGGCCTAACTTCTGTAAAATTTCTAAGATCATATCTGGAACGGTTCTTGAGATATGCAAATTAAATTTTTTAAAAAATGGTTACCCTCCCCCCCTTTTTTACTCCACCTTCCCTCTCAAAATTTTTACATTTAGTAGACTCCATTTGTGATCTCATATACAGAAACCAAATTTTAACTTTCTGGTACAATTGGTTCGGCAGATATTGTAATCTACAATTTTTTACCCCCCCCCCCCCACCCCTACACCCCACTTCCCCTCTTACAAATTTGAGTCCTTGTCTAATCTTCTAGTATCCCTTAAAATAGCTACAAAGTTTCACCCTTCTGAGATGAACGGTTCAGGAGATATGGATTTTAGAATGCTTCAATCCCAGCTTTCAAACGTTTCGGACACATTGTTTTTCCCCCCACTTCCATACCCCTCAACCCTTATCGCCAATTTTATTGCAAATGGGTCCACTATCATAGTACTACATTAGTTCCAAGTTAAGCAGTTCCAAAATTTTTCGTCTGAAACGCGAACCCCCTCCTCTCCCACTCTTCCAACTCTTCCAATCGTAGGGGTTCACTCAAAATAACCATAAAAATGTCAACTTAATATCTCAAGAAGTTTATGAGCTATGCGCCTTCAAACGGTTTTGCGTACGGCGGACGGCGGATGTGTACGGCGTCTACGGCGGACAGACGGACATTTTTTTTTTGCTTTTTTGGGATTTACTAGTCCTAAAACGTGAAAATGCAAAATTCCGGGGTAGCAAATTTTTTTGAAATTTCAGGTCGATCACAATACTTTATTATTAAAAAATAATAAAGTAAAAATTAATCAATAAATAAATATAAATCAAAGGATAGAGTGCAAAGCACAATTTCGGGAAAAAGGAGTCTCAATCGAGTGGCAGAACAAAGTGTTTCTCTTTTGGTTTAATGCTGAAAAAACCAGATAGGAAGTGCCTTTTCACCTTTTCATCCCCTAATAGAGTTTCTGGTTCCAGTGCACTTTATGGTTGGCTTTTTACATTTAGCCATCTTGATGTAACCAATAAACAAATCAAAAATTCATCCCTTTCTAGTACTAGTGCCAATTGCGTGAAGAGGGTACAAGAAAAAATAGGAGAGAAACATACGAAAGCAAAGGAAACCTTTGTTTCAAAAAATTTCGAAAACTAAAACTGGAGGAGGTGCTATATAAAGAGGTGACTTCAGAAAATTTATTAAAAATGCGATGGACTGATCTACTTTTAATTATTTTTTTTTATTTTATGTCACTCTCCGAATTTAACCATTATTCCAAACTTTTGACTGCACAACTTGAATTCAAAGTTTTTGTCAACATCAAAAACTGGTCTTTTCATTTGTGTGGAACAATTATCTAAAATATGTCTCTTCACTTTCTCTATAAATTTTTTTTTTCATTCTACCCCAATAATTTTAATTGCGATTCAGCATTTTATCAAGAGTTTCTTGATAACACGGCACACTTCTGTTAATTGCATACTGCTCATCATATCTGTATTTTATCAAGTAATTTAAGATCTTTAGCATAAATGCCTTGGAATTTAGGTATGTGAATTTCCAAAGTACTTCAACAAACTTTTAATTGTTGCAGAAGGAAAGTTTCTGATGATATGAAGCGGTCATTTGTAATAAAAAGAAACTTTATTACGTGAAAGTCAAAGTTGCAGGCGATGGGCGATATTTGAACATATGGTTATGAAAATTATTTTTTGTTGAACATTACAAAGTGGAACAGGATCTCAAAAAAACCAATTGTTTGCAAAAAGAACTACCCTGTAATTTAAATTGAGCGCAATTATGATAAGTTTCCAACACCTGGGGCTTACTAAATCCGCATAGCTATTATTTTGTTAAGTTGGTATGTTTCAGAAACAAAGGTACTCCTTTTGTTTGTTTATTTCAGGATAGATTACATTAATGGAAACAAATCCGACGTAGTTCAGTTTAGAGATTAGATGCCCTTTGGGTGCTTTTCCATTATTTACAAAGGAGTGATTGTATTTTCCCTAATTCCATTCTGAGTGTTGGAGTTTTTGTAAAACCAACGTGTTCAAAATTTTAAATTCATAGTTTAACGAATTTTCCAGGTACCGTAAACTAAATAGGAGCTACCCGAAGAAGTAGAAGGATTTTATTCAACGTACGTTATACATACTATGGTGAATTTAATATCTGGCTCTTAGTGTCAGAGTAAAAAATATTTCACTAATTTAGTGGGTGAAATTTAGAAATCGCGATTGTTGGGTATACACCGCGATAGTAGGCGCAATAGTTTCGTAACTTTCGCAATAGTACTATCAACTCTCTCGTCACACGCGATAGCGCGATACTGCTATCATGATAGTGCGAAACGAACTATCACACAGTTTACGCGATTGACATGACAGTATCTAGTTTTAGTTACAATTGTCGAATATGTGACGTACATGTAGAAAAAAACTCGGCAATACAGTCAGCTGTAAGGGTGTTTCCAAAATTTCATAGTAAACCCTCTGATAAGTCAATGCGACCCGACCCGATAATTAGACAGCCTAGTCAAACAAAATTTTCAAATCGGTCTTTCAAGTGAAGGTTTTTCAACTGACATGTCCTCAATGATAGTAGCAAAACCAAGGCAGCGATCGATCCTAGCTGGGAAGTTCGTATGGTGGTCTTTAGAGACTCGTAGAATGCTGAAAACAAAAAAATTTTTTTTAAGATATTGCATCTTTGATTTTCAATGGCTTAGCTATAAAAATTTTCCAGCTTAATGTATTATATTGATAGTAAACGTCGAATTTAGAAGTTCTAGCCATCGGTGGACAACATATATTTTTTTTTATTCCAGCACCGAAAGAAATTCATTGGTAAAATCAAATACAAACCTTATTTGATTTTGCGTCAAATAAGCAACGTTGTTAATTCAAATATGGTTTAATAGTTAATTATGTTTTCAAAACATTACAACTATCATTATTTGATTCAACAATTTCGTTGTAAATTTTGTGTTTAAATGATCATGTTCATATTTGAGTACAAATATCAATCTTCAAAATAAATAAAATATTTCTGTGCTTCGATTATCATGATCAATGCTAGCGAAGCACGTTAATGATTCCTGAAATATTTTGCAAGTGGTATTTTAAGCACAAACATTTTTTGTTAAACAGTTCCATTGTACCTCTTTTAAACATGAACATGATACTCAAACCATTTGTGTTGTTACTTACAATAACATAGATTCCATTGAATTTTAAGGAATAATTATTCTTATATCATTTTGTTAAGTAAAATGATATCGTTATCCAATAGTGCTAAAGACTACAGTTTCCAGAAAAATTTAATAAAGTACAAAACTTCAATTAGATTTTTTATTAGCAAATTATATAATTTCAAATGACACATAATAAGTACAATTAAATTAAAATAAAATTTTAATTAATTTTACATATACATATATACAATAAATGTAATTTTTTCGAGGGGTTTAAAAAAAACTTTACATTAGTTTCCATTAGTAGATAAGAAAAAAATAAGAATTTCAAAGTAGAAAATACAGTTTAGGGAAGAAATACAAAAATGTAGAAGATAGTGAGAAATAATGAAGAAAGAAATATTAACATACAAAGTGTCCAACGTTGATAGGTGATGAATGATTTGATTAGTGTTGGTGATGAAGATGATCTATTAAAAAAAAATTCTGAAACCGCACTGACAACGTGGATGGCTCCAATTGAACATTCACTCCCTAAAAACAATTTAATAAGGACCTTGAAAAACACGGTTTTATTGTTTTACATAATTGATTTACTTACATTGTCCATTTGCCATTGAAAGAGTTTATGCTTAAATTCGACTCTGCAAACTATTTATTAGAAAAAATATCTCCTAGGTCTTCGTTATCAATTTACTTGAGTTAATTAACCCTTTGTACAATAATTATACTATATTATTTTTAATCAAAGATTTACTTCTTTACACTGTAATTGTGGACAATTGAATGAAAAAGTTGAATGATTTATGCTTCCAAACTAACAGTTTTGGCGTTTGGCATACAACCTGCAAATGTTTTCATTGCATTCTTAAAACAATTGTGTTCAGGTGAAAATTTTTGTGTTAGATCAAGATGAAATGTAGTAAGCAGGAGTAATATTCAACTGAACATGTTTCTTGTTGCTTAGCAATTATTCTGACAATGAAATATTTAATGTAAAACAAAATCATATTTGAATGAATCACATAAATGTTTAAATTAAACAGCTTCCGTGATATTTTAAAATTTTGCTGTTAACAATGCTTCCTTAGTTGATTTAAATACGTAACCTTATTTACTTTAACAATGTTTGTATTTGATATGAACATTTTAGGCTAATTGTTAGTTAACAATGTATCATACTTAACTCAAATAATGATTTTTCTTTCGGTGAGACTTATTTTGTTTGCATTCCTTCTCGCAGGAGGATGAGAGAATATCCTACTCTCGAAAAAATCAACTTTTTTGTTGAGCTTCGTAAGAAAGATTGGATAAATACGAAATTTTATGGGATGAAAAAATTTAGGAAACTGTGTTTTGACCACTAAGATTGGTCAATTTTGTGCATATTTTGGTTTGACAAAGATTATTATTCACAAAATGTTCCATGGAAGTATTGATGGGTTGTTCCGGTTACCTATTGTAAGCGTTCTGGTCGATTCCTCGTCTCTAAAATCATTATTCTGGGGTTTTGCCTGAATACTCCGCTCGGTGGGATCACAGAGTTTTACCTCATACCACGCACAAAAACAGGATCAACATATACAGAGTTTGCAGAATTCGCATATATGTAAGTTCTTCCAGAAACATTGAAAGTGTCCAAATTTACTGTGTGCTGTTTATTCAACTCGACTCTTCGTACTTAATAATTTGGGAGGTTTTCTTCTAGTTAACTTTAAAAAAATCAATTTATTAGTTTTTTATGTCTTTTCGTGAAGAAAGTGTAGCTCTTTACTCGAACGTAATTATAAAAAATGGTTAGAGTCGCTTAAGGCCACATGCATCTTGAATTTCGTATCTTATAAGTTTCCCTGATGCAAGTGACTCCTTTTCTTCTCATTCTTCTTTCACTAGCCATTTTTTTTTTAACATAATACGAACGAGATAATGAAACTTCGTCCCGGTAAGTTGCTTTTGTTGGCCATTTTGCAAATAACAAACTGTTCGCCTTCCTTTAGTACCACTTGGTCGGGAAAGAATCATCTCAAGAGATGTTGTCGTCGCATCAGAAGCCCTACTTCTCTTATAAACTTAAGCTACGTTATAAACTCGAAGCGTACCGTTTTCGTTCTGCCTCTACCGTTCCTTGGCTCCTACGGAAAGTTGTTTTGTACACCTCCGATTTTATATGACTACAAGCAATTTAAACTTGACAGGAAGTACACAGTGCACTGTTTCTAGTGTACTGTAGTGTCCCATTTGTCCATCCCCCGTTTCTAGGTACAGAATAATAACAGGTGTCTCATTAGCATATAAATGAAATCGGACTCGTTATAATGTTTAGTGAAAGCAGCACTATGCCATGTAGGATACCGAAAGAGCTGACAAGAAGCATATCATCCACGGCGAAACTTTGATACTGAACTTTTCTGGAAGTGCATCCATTCGGGTGATAAAGGTGCAAATTTTGCAGTTTTCCAAGCTTATTAACACCTCAAAATGGTATCATCATCTTTCTATATAAGGACGAAAAAAAACTTTTTAATTTCCGTTTGATAGCTTAAAGGATATAACTATTTCGTAGATCCTCGAGAATGTGCGGGAGCTGAGCTCCTCATTTAATAATGCCATTGCTTCAGAAAGAATTTTGTAGCATCTGCAAATAAGTGATTCTTATTAAATTTTAATTTTGTGCAAATAGAATTCGAGAAAGTCCTGAATTTGAATGTACTACATTTCTACAAATACTGAAACTTTGGATAAAGTAGAACACTCACTATACTTACTATAAAAATAAGACCATCGTGTAGTAAAGCAATTGTACCAAAACTTGAAATTAAATAAAATTTACAAATAAACTAAGTAATTTTCAATTCAATTTTTACTTGAAATTTCCTATATATTTAATTTTTTCAAGTAAAAGTACACATTTCAATCACTTTTACATGAAATTACTGGTATTGGTAAATTAAATGTACTTTTCAACTGAACCGTACAATTTACATTAAATTGTAAAATAAAATTACCCACCATTTCGTGTAAAATTAACTATATTTAACAAATGGGCTGAAAAGTTCGTAGGCTAACATAGTAAAACAAATTTTTTTGATAAAATTCGATTTTATTATTCAACATAGTTGCCTTCGAGGGCCTTCGATACAACGATTATAGCGGTCAGGCAATTTTGCGATACCATGTTTATAGTACGATTTCTCTTTAGTCTCAAAATAGGTCTCAGACTCAGCGATTACTTCTTCATTAGTCCTGAATTTCTTTCCAGCGAGCATTCTTTTGAGGTCTGCAAACAGGAAAAAGTCGTTGGGGGCCAGATCTGGAGAATACGGTGGATGGGGAAGCAATTCGTACCCTAATTCGTGAAATTTTGCCATCGTTTGCATTGACTTGTGGCAAGATGCATTGTCTTGCTGAAACAGCACTTTTTTCTTCTTCAAATGGGGCCGTTTTTTCGTGATTTCATCCATCAAACGCTCTAACAACACTATCTAATAATCGCTGTTGATGGTCTGGCCCTTTTCAAGGTAATCAATGAATATTATACCTCGCGCATCCCAGAATACTGATGCCATAATCTTGCCAGCCGACTGTTGTGTCTTTCCACGTTTTGGATTCGGTTCATCGCGTGCAGTCCACTCGGCTGACTGTCGATTGGACTTTGGAGTATAGTGATGAAGCCAGGTTTCATCCATTGTCACATATCGACGGAAAAATTCGTTCTTATGACGGTTGAATATCGCTAAACATTGCTCCGAGTCAACGCCACGTTGAAACTTTTGCTCGATTGTGAGCTCGCGCGGCACCCACTTTGCACACAGCTTTTGCATGTCCAAATATTCAGCCACGATATGTCCAACACGCTCTTTTGATATCTTTAGAGTCTTAGTATCTCGATCAACTTCACTTTACGGTCATTCATAATTATTTTCTGCACTTTTTTATGTTTTCGTCCGTTACAGCCTCTTTCGGGCGTCCACTGCGTGTACCGTCTTCGGTGCTCATTTCGCCCCGTTTAAATTTAGCAAACCACTTCTCAACGGTTGATTTTCCTGGTGCAGAGTCCGAATAATGTTTATCAAGTCAAGCTTTGGTTTCCACAGTATTTTTTTTCATAATAAAGCAATGCTTCATTAACACACGAAATTCTATTCTGATTCACTCACAATGCTATATCTCACGAACCAATTGTCCGACAAATCTCAAATTTATACACGTGTCGTTTTAAGGTTAGTTCTAACTAAAAATCATATGAATTTAATTCTAGTCACGCTATCTATGTGTCGGCCTACGAACTTTTCAGCCCATTTGTTATATATGAATTGAAAATTATGTTCTTTCTCGTGTAATTTTACTTATCTATTTGAATTTTACGACGAAAAACATGTAATATGTAGGTATATGAAACCACGCTTCGTTCGATTTTGTTTTCTACTGAAATGAAAATGAAACGCATGCGGTGGCGCAGTGGCTACGCCAAAGCTACGCAGCAAAACAAGAATTGATCGGTGGTTCGATTATTAAAAGTAAGTAAGTAAGAAATAATATTAGAAGTAGAAATAAGTGTATGTTAAAGAGTGCTAATTTTACACTTTTTTTAGAGTGTAAATTCCAGAGAATATCCAGTGAATTTGCTGCTTTCGAAATTGAAATTTACGGATTGAAAATTGAAATTTACTGACCAAAAATTGAAAATTAAATTCAAATTGACTATTACATCCCAATGTAAATTTACTTGAAAAGGTGTGGCATATTTGCCTACTATCCAAAAGATGTAAATTTCAATGGATTTTTTTACTGTGTACTATTAAATTAAACTTATAACTTATTAAATGAAACTTACAACGTTTTGGTAACACCACATAATTTGGGTCCAGGAACAGTGTCACGAAACATTAATAGACAACATAGTAAACATTGCGCAGCATCCCTAATTTTTTTTTTAGAAATTTTGTCATGAGAGGCCAAGCTAGATTAAAGAAGGCACTCTTTTTATACTCTAGAACCGCGGTTTCGGTACCACCGCCTCTTAACGTCGTTCACAACTCCCTAGAGCAGAAGATGATAAGCCCGTCCGAGGCCAGGTGGCAGGCTACATCAACCTCCAGAACCACGAAACAATTGTGGAACACTCAAAATGAGAAAAAAACTAAACTCCTGTTAGCACTACCAAGGGCGCAATGCGCAACTTTAGTCGGAATGCGTACAGAATGGGGCTAATTACTAATGATCTCTGCAGGAACTGTAAACTACCCGGGGAACGGGAAACGCTAGAACACCGTCTGTGCAACTGCCCAGCTCTTCCTAGGAGACGGGTGAATGCTCTTGGTGCACCGATCTTCACAAATCTTAAAGAAGTCTCGTTTAACAGCATGCAGAGTCTGCTAAACTTTGCTACGGTAACAGGGACCTTTGAATTAAACGAGGAGCTCTCTTGGGTCTCCGATTTTTTTAGTGGTATCACTCTGGACCCTCGTGGGTTTGGCGACCACTGGAACCTAACCTAACCAATACTCTAGATGAAATCATATAGAGTGCTATAAGTTTAATCCAGCCCAAAAGCTTGTAACGCATAGAACCAAGCCTCGAACGAAAAAAAAGTTATATATCATTTTTTGTTTATTTGTGCCGAACAACCTCAAATCCACTTGACGTCTGTCCGTCCGTCTGTCCGTCCGTCTGCCCGTTAGCACGATAACTCAAGAACGCCTTCACCGCTTGAAATTTTGAATCTGGATGTTTGGTTGAATTTGTAAGGCTAAGTTCGAATAACGGGCAAAATCGTCCTACTCCTTCGGGTAGCTGCCATACAAAATGTCCTTAAAACACGTGTTCAAGAATATTGGTCGATAACTTCAGAAGGGTTTAAGCTACGTCTTTGAAATTTTGTACGTGTTTTTTTTTAATAGTTGGAGTTAAATGTATGATTATGAAGAAAATCGTATTAGTCCTTCGTGTAGCTGCCATACAAATATCCTGTCAAAATGTCTTCACTTAATTTACGGAACTCACTATAACTCAAGTATTCGTTTAATTTTGAGTGAAAACGAAGTTCGAGTTTACTAGTCAGCAAAATCCTTTTACTCCTTCTGGTACCTTCCATACAAAAAAATCCTACGAATTTGAAATTTTGTACACATTAATTTTTGAAAGATTCCAAGGAAAAGTATAAATATGTAAGAAATCGAGTGAGTCCTTTCTGCACCTCCCATGTCCTTCAAAAAGGAAAATTGAATTCAAGTGATTAGAATAGAACTGTCTTTAGAACTTCAGTGTTGAATAAAATTTGTTTTTAGTTTACAAATACTTCACAAATGCCTTAGAACTAGTTCAATTTCTTTTTAGGGAAAAACTCTCAAAAACCTAATGATTCAAGCTTTTAAGATCTAAATTAAATTACGTTAAAAGAAAAAAAAGACGAGAAAGAAAAAAATAAAATAAAAATAAAAATAAAAACTAAAATAGATAAAATGATGAAAAGAAACAGGAAAGAATAAAATAGATAATAGGGATAACATAGAAAACTCGTAACTAGAGGATTGGTTGAGTTTCGACATTTTTCGTAGAATCTTAAATTAAAAATTAATTTTTTAAAGTATATTTCTGTATGCTACCCCAGTTTGGCATGATGTCTCAAATTGCCATATCAAAAAATTGCAAATTGCTCAAAATACTCGTAAGGTCCTCAAATTATTGCTAAACGGACCTTAGTATTTCTCCACGCGGAAACTTCATGAAATTGCAAATGTTTCAAAATTAAAGGATAAGATGAACATCATACATCAAAAATTTGTTGAACGAAGTTCGATATCGGAAAATCTACTTATCTCAGGATTATATAGCTAATTAGATCATATTTAAGTCCTAGGTTAGTTCTAGTTTTAAGCATAGTCTTAAGTTGTACATATAAGGTTTTTCACTTTGCTGTATTTCCTTAATCTTATATACTAATCACACTAACTCCCACGTCTTACGACAAATACATACAGATACTCAATAGCTCTAAAGTAACTTTATTAGAAACTTACACTGAAATTTATATAGATTAGGCAAAATAAAGAGAATTTGAATTTGAATTTGATATAAATATGTAAGAAATCGAGTGAGTCCTTCCTGCACCTTCCATGTGAAAGTTCTTCAAAAAGGAAATTTTTTTTCGGTGACCCACCCAGTTCAAGATTAGAAATTAAACACTGAATATTGTCTTTTAGGCTTGAGTAGCAATCAAATTGGAGTCCTTAATAAAGGAAATACAACATGCAAACACGTAATTCTACTTTATCCCTAACTACAATATAAATCGAAGTTCAGTATTTCATCTAGAGTATCATACGATTGGCTTGCAGCCGATCGTGACTGCTGTATGTTTATACTAGAAATTTCAACATGACATCAAAAAACCCCTCTCAAGTTCACCAAAATCACGTTTTGTGCTTAAGTGGATAGTGCGAATATTTGCAGTGTCGGAGACATTTCTTAGGACTGGAAATGCACAAACGAAGGCAAGTATACAATCTCAATAAATTAACAACAACCACAAAAATTTTGAAGTTTCAAAATTCTGGGTAGGTATTGGTCAAAACTATTCTTAGAAATCTTTGATAATGTTAAAAGTTCGTCGCTTCCTATCGCATGGGAAATATCCTTTTTTTAGTTGAGGAATGGATTGTCTGTTTTAAAGTTAGCGCAGAAACCATAAAATCCTTTTTTCATCCACTGTTGGGTATCGTACCATATCAGGTGTTGCTTCTGTAAACCAGGTAACAAATTGAAGCAATCGATAAGTCCACCCGAAATTTGATGGCGTCATTAAACTCTAGAGTATTAAATAAATCTCTTTTCGTAAAGCAGATTACGTTCACCGTAAATACATACGCCCCATCTTCAATCATAATAACGAAATCGAACAATAATCCCACACACAATTTATTAATATCTGTATAAGGATATCAATTTGAAGGAATGTAATTATACCTTGAGCTTCACCATATACTGAAATTGTAATTCATTGTAAGTGGAAGGCAAAGTGGTTTTGGCAAGGAATGTAAGCATTGAATGCTAACTCCCTATCACACCCGTAAGCACATACATCACAACCCTCCTACGCTACGATGCCCTCAGAAGATTATTCCAAGTGGCCCATAACTTCTTCAAATATTGTTTCTAGAGATTTACGTCGGCCACAAGGGTATCCACCTCGAATCTCCTCTGAACCGAGCTGAACTGAACAAGTCGTAAGAGATATGGTTTTTCGTGGAGAGTCCTTGCCCGAGTCGAGATCAGTTTTTGCCTTTTGCTAAAAGTAAGTATTAAGTATTAGGTGGGTGGTTGCACTACAGCTAGGTGGGATATAGCTAGGCTGGGAAGCTATAGTCGAACGAGAGACGACTCTGTTTCAATGAGATAACACTCGAATAGTGCAACAGTTTGCCAGCCAGGCTAAGAGGTCATACTATTTCCCAGTACGTTCTACTCCATTTTGCCATTTCTGAATGTGGAGCAAACTTAATGGTCTTCAAGGAGACATCAGATCCCAGATGACTATTGATTATGTGCTTTAGGACTCTACTAAATTATACCCATATTCTCGGGGTGTGTGTATGTGGTTGCTCAAAATTTATAGTTCGACCGCAAAACTATGTTCGGTGGTGTAGCAATTGCGGTCCATTAAAGGAGTTTCCCTCTCTGTATGTTTGTATTTGCGTTTAAGATATCGAATCTCATACGGTACCAGGGACAAATGTACACAAACATACGACATAGTAGAAAATAAATGGAGTAAGGGGGCTGCGGTTGGATTGACCCCAAAACTTTTCTTTAATGAAACGAGAAAGACAAAGCTTTGAAGATGAGTCGAATATATTGGATACTATTTCAAAAAATCTTGAAAGCAATAACGAGTGTTGTTATGTATCTACTTCAAGTATAGATATTTAATATCGGCAAGATTCTTTCAGATAATTCCAAATACTTGTTGAGAGAGGGAGTATTTCAACACACTCAACCCTTATCTGTGCTTTAATCAGTTAGTTTTGATATAAATAACATAAGGAAATGCTACTTTCTTTTAACATAGCTTAATTTCAAATCTACCCTTTTTTCGTCGACATCGAAATAAGAAATTTCCTCAATAATTCGGTGTAACCATAATCTCCATTAAAGTAAGGTTCTTTTCATCAAACGTAATTCATTGAATACATCATGCAATCATTTGCATGATAAGCAAATTAATAAATAATTTTAAAGAAATAATGAATGAGTTCATAAAATCTATGAATCTGAATTCATTAAACATTTGCGATGTCGGTATATGATGTGATGTAAGAATATTTCATATTATCACAATATCAATGAATGCCTTTATAAGAATGACGTACAATTCTGCTACTTTTATTTCGGATGAACTAGATCGTGATGATATTTCATACACTCATATTATCGATGAACGAGTACTGGCAACACAAAGTCAATTATTAATGGAATCGAAACTTGTAGTAAAAGTTATAACTCTTCAATATACTCCTAGAATAGCGAAGAAATGTTTGACCTCTTCATGTATCTCCCACACAATCGAATGTACTCGAAAGATCTTGCAACGCGCGCCAGATATTCCAAGTAAATAGCTTGCAGGCTCACACACTAAACTACTTCTTGGAAAGTGAGACTGGATGTGTAAATTTTATTCACGACCAGCAATGTGTGTATAGCAAAACGAAGCATTGCCAAGTGTAACAGTCATTTAATTACGTGATTTTGATCGACCAAGTGCAACAAGAATTGCAAAGTTATTTGTTTAAAGCGGTTTGTGTTTTCATAAAGCGAAATTCTTTTAATTTAAATCTCTGCGAATCATTTTTTTTCAATTTGAAATACCCGGACGCATTTATTTTTTTTAAATACAGTTTCTACAATTCTAAAAAAAATAGTTTTATAAAAAATCATTAAAAAGGAAACTTTTCTGGGTAAAATATTGATAAATTTGTTATTTCTGATTTAGGCTTAAGTGAGTCCTTTTTCAAACTGGGAGTCAGTATTTTACACGAAATCATTGTTTTTTTTCTTCAAAAAGTGTAAAAATCCTGAAGGCAGGTAATAGTATCTTCTAGTGGAGCACAGTTTTTGCGATACGCTGGTGCAGGAACAGAACTAGAGAAAAAGAGTTGATGATATTCAAAGGCCCCGCATTAATCTTCCACACACGTGCACCTTCATGAAATCGATTATCGGCAATCTACGGCCACCTACAAAAAATATTTGCTTTCTAGTTAGCTCTGAATGTCCAGTCGAAACTATCATGCGATTATCGAAAAGCAAAGGTAACTGCAGAGAACGACTTCTATCTCGACGATATTCTTTCCAGCACACAGAGATTCTGAAAAGTGCCTATCATCAATAGCTAATAGAAATTTTTCCTCCTGATGGCTTTACTTTACGGAAATAGGGTTCTAATGGAAAATCTACCGGAAAAATTGCCGGATTCCTCGTTAATCGGGAAAAAAAAACTTTGAGAATCACATGGAGTACGATGGATTAGAGAACTTTTAAGGTATATCTGTACTACACCCATATACAGTAAATTATTTTGAAAACAGTGAAAATTGTCGGATATAAATCTAATTAATTTCCTCTTTTAGTTAACTGTTAACTGTTCATCTAATTCCATGCATGTACTGCCGGAATGAACAATTAAATTCATTCTAAAAGTATAGCGATTAACAGTCACAGAAATGCAATATCATTTCATTTCATTGTGATTCCAGAAGAAAAATTTTGATTCATGGTTGACTAAAATTTTAATCCTGAAATTCATAAATCCCATTCTGTTAGCTTTAATTTGAAGGTCAGTTTATGGCGGTAGCTTAACTACTTTAGAAGTTATCTACATTTAACTAGAACCATCTCATCACTTCAGTAATTCTTTTTTTTAATGAAACTCCCAGGAATTTGTTATTAAAACGAAACCGTTTACTATTTTCACTTAAAAATAAATTCAAAATATTATTATTAAAAGCATTTTACTTGTTAAAAAATAAGATTTTCGTACTTATGACGGAAATTTTTTATTCCAATTCCAATAATAATACATAAATAAAATAATAATACCTAAGTTAAGTTAATTATCTAAGTGGAGACTAGAAAAAGGGAGTAATTTCACACCCAGTTTTTTTTTAGAGAAATGCTCCGTATTTTTGAGAAGAAATTGCGATTTGCTCGCAGACTTCTTTGAACATTACCTTTTAGCGTAATGTTAGGTATGAAGGTGTTGACAGCGATGTTAAATTTGAAGGTCGTGCGATCTTTGTAGCGGAACCAGAATGATATCTGTAGTGTGTCTAGAATGTTTTGCTAAACCTACACAGTTAAATTTTTTTTACAACATTAAATATTGGCAACTAATTGCCAACATGGGATATTGTAAATTTACATGTCTCAAAACTGCTTACATTTCCGCTGTAAAATTAAAATTCGGAAACCACATATCTTTGTAAAATCACATGCGTAATAGTACACATAAATCACATGCCATATGTAATTTTACAATTTGGAGAATGAAATTACCTTCATTGAAGTAATTTATAATACATATATGATTGGTATTATAAATTACTAACTTTACAACTTAAAGGGTAAATTGTACACCTACCTACTTTGTAACCACATAAAACTACATTACCTACTGTTTGTAATTAACATAACACTTAATGTAAATCGAAGGTTTTAGAAGTAAAATCTAATACCAAGACTTAGGGCCGGTTTCACAGACGAAGTTTAAACCAAAAATTTGGTTTAAACTGAGGAACAAACGAATAAGTTCCTAAGTTTAAACCAAATTTTTGGTTTAAACTTCGACTGTGAAACCGGCCCTTAGCGGAACGAAAAATTCCACGAACTAATCACAACTTTAATCTTATGTTTTTTAATATGTTTTTCAGCGAGAAGAAGAATATGCTTTCTACTAAATTTTTAATAATATTATATATCTTAAGGAGCAATATTGTAATACACTTATATGTAATAAATAAAAGAGGTAATTTATTGTAAATAAACAAGAACGAGGTTTTATATCCAAAAAAGTTATTTTATTTATCAAAATTATTAAAAACTATAAAATTCTAAAAATAAACATTTTCATTATAAATAAGATGATGTATACCAGCATTTAAACCAAATCAGGCAATTATTACCTACTAATTATAAGAAAACGTATCGCGATGCTTACTTAGCAATGACCGCACAAGAAATTATAAACCGACGCACGATTGCATCAACTCTCTTTATTTACATCATGCCGAGATGTAAAATTTCATTGACAAGTTACTGACTGCAATTTCGGACCTTCATTTAATTTTATTTTATTATTTTAATAATAAAGTATTGATATCGATTTTTAAAAAAAAACATTTGATACCCTGAAAATTTTTTTTATACGCTTCATGACTAATAAGCACCAAAAAAGCAAAAAAAAATTTCAGTCCGTCTGTGCGCCGTCCGCCGAACACAAAACGTTTGAGGGCTTATAGCTCCTAAACCATATGAGCTATTGAATTGAATTTTCATTATGGGGGTATGTAGGCGGTACGAACGTTCAGCCTTCATACCCCCATGGGTATGAGCACATAGACTGAGATTTTTACAAGTGACCACTTAAATTAAAGTTAAAATTAAATTCAAATCCGCAAACAGATTTAAAAAAAAAAATTTGAGCCCAGGAGAGCGGAAGTTCAATGGTGGGGTGGTGGGGGGTACGTGGTGGGTACGAAACGTACCCACCACGTACCCCCCAATGGGTATGAGCATATAGACTGAGATTTTTACAAGTGACCACTTAAATTAAAGTTAAAATTAATTTCAAATCCGCAAACAGATTTAAAAAAAAATTTGAGCCCAGGAGAGCGGAAGTTCAATAGTGGGGTGGTGGGGGGTACGTGGTGGGTACGAAACGTACCCACCACGTACCCGCCAATGGGTATGAGCACATAGACTGAGATTTTTACAAGTGACCACTTAAATTAAAGTTAAAATTAAATTCAAATCCGCAAACAGATTTAAAAAAAAGTTTTAGCCCAGGGGAGCGGAAGTTCAATAGTGGGGTGGTAAGTGGTACGTGGTGGGTACGAAACGTACCCACCACGTACCCCCCAATGGGTATGAGCACATAGACTGAGATTTTTACAAGTGACCACTTAAATTAAAGTTGAAATTAAATTCAAATCCGCAAACAGATTTAAAAAAAAAAGTTGAGCCCAGGAGAGCGGAAGTTCAATGGTGACGTGGTGGGGGGTACGTGGTGGGTACGAAACGTACCCACCACGTACCCCCCAATGGGTATGAGCACATAGACTGAGATTTTTACAAGTGACCACTTAAATTAAAGTTAAAATTAAATTCAAATCCGCAAACAATTTAAAAAAAAATTTGAGCCCAGGAGAGCGGAAGTTCAATAGTGGGGTGGTGGGGGGTACGTGGTGGGTACGAAACGTACCCACCACGTACCCCCCAATGGGTATGAGCACATAGACTGAGATTTTTACAAGTGACCACTTAAATTAAAGTTAAAATTAAATTCAAATCCGCAAACAGATTTAAAAAAAAAATTTGAGCCCAGGAGAGCGGAAGTTCAATGGTGGGGTGGTGGGGGGTACGTGGTGGGTACGAAACGTACCCACCACGTACCCCCCAATGGGTATGAGCACATAGACTGAGATTTTTACAAGTGACCACTTAAATTAAAGTTGAAATTAAATTCAAATCCGCAAACAGATTTAAAAAAAAAAGTTGAGCCCAGGAGAGCGGAAGTTCAATGGTGGGGTGGTGGGGGGTACGTGGTGGGTACGAAACGTACCCACCACGTACCCCCCAATGGGTATGAGCACATATACTGAAATTTTTACAAGTGACCACTTAAATTAAAGTTGAAATTAAATTCAAATCCGCAAACAGATTTAAAAAAACAATTTGAGCCCAGGAGAGCGGAAGTTCAATGGTGGGGTGGTGGGGGGTACGTGGTGGGTACGAAACGTACCCACCACGTACCCCCCAATGGGTATGAGCACATAGACTGAGATTTTTACAAGTGACCACTTAAATTAAAGTTGAAATTAAATTCAAATCCGCAAACAGATTTAAAAAAAAAAGTTGAGCCCAGGAGAGCGGAAGTTCAATGGTGGGGTGGTGGGGGGTACGTGGTGGGTACGAAACGTACCCACCAAATCCGCAAACAGATTTAAAAAAAAATTTGAGCCCAGGAGAGCGGAAGTTCAATAGTGGGGTGGTGGGGGGTACGTGGTGGGTACGAAACGTACCCACCACGTACCCGCCAATGGGTATGAGCACATAGACTGAGATTTTTACAAGTGACCACTTAAATTAAAGTTAAAATTAAATTCAAATCCGCAAACAGATTTAAAAAAAAGTTTTAGCCCAGGGGAGCGGAAGTTCAATAGTGGGGTGGTAAGTGGTACGTGGTGGGTACGAAACGTACCCACCACGTACCCCCCAATGGGTATGAGCACATAGACTGAGATTTTTACAAGTGACCACTTAAATTAAAGTTGAAATTAAATTCAAATCCGGAAACAGATTTAAAAAAAAAAGTTGAGCCCAGGAGAGCGGAAGTTCAATAGTGGTGTGGTGGGGGGTACGTGGTGGGTACGAAACGTACCCACCACGTATCCGAAAATGAGTATGAGCACATAGACTGAGATTTTTACAAGTGACCACTTAAATTAAAGTTGAAATTAAATTCAAATCCGCAAACAGATTTAAAAAAAAAAATTTGAGCCCAGGAGAGCACACACACCCAATGGGTATGAGCACATAGACTGAGATTTTTACAAGTGACCACTTAAATTAAAGTTAAAATTAAATTCAAATCCGCAAACAGATTTAAAAAAAAATTTGAGCCCAGAAGAGCGGAAGTTCAATAGTGGGGTGGTGGGGGGTACGTGGTGGGTACGAAACGTACCCACCACGTACCCCCCAATGGGTATGAGCACATAGACTGAGATTTTTACAAGTGACCACTTAAATTAAAGTTAAAATTAAATTCAAATCCGCAAACAATTTAAAAAAAAATTTGAGCCCAGGAGAGCGGAAGTTCAATAGTGGGGTGGTGGGGGGTACGTGGTGGGTACGAAACGTACCCACCACGTACCCCCCAATGGGTATGAGCACATAGACTGAGATTTTTACAAGTGACCACTTAAATTAAAGTTAAAATTAAATTCAAATCCGCAAACAGATTTAAAAAAAAAATTTGAGCCCAGGAGAGCGGAAGTTCAATGGTGGGGTGGTGGGGGGTACGTGGTGGGTACGAAACGTACCCACCACGTACCCACCAATGGGTATGAGCACATAGACTGAGATTTTTACAAGTGACCACTTAAATTAAAGTTGAAATTAAATTCAAATCCGCAAACAGATTTAAAAAAAAAAGTTGAGCCCAGGAGAGCGGAAGTTCAATGGTGGGGTGGTGGGGGGTACGTGGTGGGTACGAAACGTACCCACCACGTACCCCCCAATGGGTATGAGCACATAGACTGAAATTTTTACAAGTGACCACTTAAATTAAAGTTGAAATTAAATTCAAATCCGCAAACAGATTTAAAAAAACAATTTGAGCCCAGGAGAGCGGAAGTTCAATGGTGGGGTGGTAGGGGGTACGTGGTGGGTACGAAACGTACCCACCACGTACCCCCCCCTGGGTATGAGCACATAGACTGAGATTTTTACAAGTGACCACTTAAATTAAAGTTGAAATTAAATTCAAATCCGGAAACAGATTTAAAAAAAAAAATTGAGCCCAGGAGAGCGGAAGTTCAATAGTGGTGTGGTGGGGGGTACGTGGTGGGTACGAAACGTACCCACCACGTACCCCCCAATGGGTATGAGCACATAGACTGAGATTTTTACAAGTGACCACTTAAATTAAAGTTAAAATTAAATTCAAATCCGCAAACAGATTTAAAAAAAAATTTTAGCCCAGGAGAGCGGAAGTTCAATAGTGGGGTGGTGGGGGGTACGTGGTGGGTACGAAACGTACCCACCACGTACCCCCCAATGGGTATGAGCACATAGACTGAGATTTTTACAAGTGACCACTTAAATTAAAGTTAAAATTAAATTCAAATCCGCAAACAGATTTAAAAAAAAAATTTGAGCCCAGGAGAGCGGAAGTTCAATGGTGGGGTGGTGGGGGGTACGTGGTGGGTACGAAACGTACCCACCACGTACCCTCCAATGGGTATGAGCACATAGACTGAGATTTTTACAAGTTACCACTTAAATTAAAGTTGAAATTAAATTCAAATCCGCAAACAGATTTAAAAAAAAATTTGAGCCCAGGAGAGCGGAAGTTCAATGGTGGGGTGGTGGGGGGTACGTGGTGGGTACGAAACGTACCCACCACGTACCCTCCAATGGGTATGAGCACATAGACTGAGATTTTTACAAGTTACCACTTAAATTAAAGTTGAAATTAAATTCAAATCCGCAAACAGATTTAAAAAAAAAATTTGAGCCCAGGAGAGCGGAAGTTCAATGGTGGGGTGGTGGGGGGTACGTGGTGGGTACGAAACGTACCCACCACGTACCCTCCAATGGGTATGAGCACATAGACTGAGATTTTTACAAGTGACCACTTAAATTAAAGTTAAAATTAAATTCAAATCCGCAAACAGATTTAAAAAAAAAATTTGAGCCCAGGAGAGCGGAAGTTCAATGGTGGGGTGGTGGGGGGTACGTGGTGGGTACGAAACGTACCCACCACGTACCCCCCAATGGGTATGAGCACATAGACTGAGATTTTTACAAGTGACCACTTAAATTAAAGTTAAAATTAAATTCAAATCCGCAAACAGATTTAAAAAAAAATTTGAGCCCAGGAGAGCGGAAGTTCAATGGTGGGGTAGGGGGGGTACGTGGTGGGTACGAAACGTACCCACCACGTACCCCCCAATGGGTATGAGCACATAGACTGAGATTTTTACAAGTGACCACTTAAATTAAAGTTAAAATTAAATTCAAATCCGCAAACAGATTTAAAAAAAAAATTTGAGCCCAGGAGAGCGGAAGTTCAATGGTGGGGTAGGGGGGGTACGTGGTGGGTACGAAACGTACCCACCACGTACCCCCTAATGGGTATGAGCACATAGACTGAGATTTTTACAAGTGACCACTTAAATTAATGTTGAAATTAAATTCAAATCCGCAAACAGATTTAAAAAAAAAATTTGAGCCCAGGAGAACGGAAGTTCAATGGTGGGGTGGTGCGGGGTACGTGGTGGGTACGAAACGTACCCACCACGTACCCCCCAATGGGTATGAGCACATAGACTGAGATTTTTACAAGTGACCACTTAAATTAAAGTTAAAATTAAATTCAAATCCGCAAACAGATTTAAAAAAAAAATTGAGCCCAGGAGAGCGGAAGTTCAATGGTGAGGTGGTGGGGGGTACGTGGTGGGTACGAAACGTACCCACCACGTACCCCCCAATGGGTATGAGCACATAGACTGAGATTTTTACAAGTGACCACTTAAATTAAAGTTAAAATTAAATTCAAATCCGCAAACAGATTTAAAAAAAAAATTTGAGCCCAGGAGAGCGGAAGTTCAATGGTGGGGTGGTGGGGGGTACGTGGTGGGTACGAAACGTACCCACCACGTACCCTCCAATGGGTATGAGCACATAGACTGAGATTTTTACAAGTTACCACTTAAATTAAAGTTGAAATTAAATTCAAATCCGCAAACAGATTTAAAAAAAAAATTTGAGCCCAGGAGAGCGGAAGTTCAATGGTGGGGTGGTGGGGGGTACGTGGTGGGTACGAAACGTACCCACCACGTACCCTCCAATGGGTATGAGGACATAGACTGAGATTTTTACAAGTTACCACTTAAATTAAAGTTGAAATTAAATTCAAATCCGCAAACAGATTTAAAAAAAAAATTTGAGCCCAGGAGAGCGGAAGTTCAATGGTGGGGTGGTGGAGGGTACGTGGTGGGTACGAAACGTACCCACCACGTACCCCCCAATGGGTATGAGCACATAGACTGAGATTTTTACAAGTGACCACTTAAATTAAAGTTAAAATTAAATTCAAATCCGCAAACAGATTTAAAAAAAAAATTTGAGCCCAGGAGAGCGGAAGTTCAATGGTGGGGTGGTGGGGGGTACGTGGTGGGTACGAAACGTACCCACCACGTACCCCCCAATGGGTATGAGCACATAGACTGAGATTTTTACAAGTGACCACTTAAATTAAAGTTAAAATTAAATTCAAATCCGCAAACAGATTTAAAAAAAAATTTTAGCCCAGGAGAGCGGAAGTTCAATAGTGGGGTGGTGGGGGGTACGTGGTGGGTACGAAACGTACCCACCACGTACCCGCCAATGGGTATGAGCACATAGACTGAGATTTTTACAAGTGACCACTTAAATTAAAGTTAAAATTAAATTCAAATCCGCAAACAGATTTAAAAAAAAAAATTTGAGCCCAGGAGAGCACACACACCCAATGGGTATGAGCACATAGACTGAGATTTTTACAAGTGACCACTTAAATTAAAGTTAAAATTAAATTCAAATCCGCAAACAGATTTAAAAAAAAAATTGAGCCCAGGAGAGCGGAAGTTCAATGGTGAGGTGGTGGGGGGTACGTGGTGGGTACGAAACGTACCCACCACGTACCCCCCAATGGGTATGAGCACATAGACTGAGATTTTTACAAGTGACCACTTAAATTAAAGTTAAAATTAAATTCAAATCCGCAAACAGATTTAAAAAAAAAATTTGAGCCCAGGAGAGCGGAAGTTCAATGGTGGGGTGGTGGGGGGTACGTGGTGGGTACGAAACGTACCCACCACGTACCCTCCAATGGGTATGAGCACATAGACTGAGATTTTTACAAGTTACCACTTAAATTAAAGTTGAAATTAAATTCAAATCCGCAAACAGATTTAAAAAAAAAATTTGAGCCCAGGAGAGCGGAAGTTCAATGGTGGGGTGGTGGGGGGTACGTGGTGGGTACGAAACGTACCCACCACGTACCCGCCAATGGGTATGAGCACATAGACTGAGATTTTTACAAGTGACCACTTAAATTAAAGTTAAAATTAAATTCAAATCCGCAAACAGATTTAAAAAAAAAAATTTGAGCCCAGGAGAGCACACACACCCAATGGGTATGAGCACATAGACTGAGATTTTTACAAGTGACCACTTAAATTAAAGTTAAAATTAAATTCAAATCCGCAAACAGATTTAAAAAAAAAATTGAGCCCAGGAGAGCGGAAGTTCAATGGTGAGGTGGTGGGGGGTACGTGGTGGGTACGAAACGTACCCACCACGTACCCCCCAATGGGTATGAGCACATAGACTGAGATTTTTACAAGTGACCACTTAAATTAAAGTTAAAATTAAATTCAAATCCGCAAACAGATTTAAAAAAAAAATTTGAGCCCAGGAGAGCGGAAGTTCAATGGTGGGGTGGTGGGGGGTACGTGGTGGGTACGAAACGTACCCACCACGTACCCTCCAATGGGTATGAGCACATAGACTGAGATTTTTACAAGTTACCACTTAAATTAAAGTTGAAATTAAATTCAAATCCGCAAACAGATTTAAAAAAAAAATTTGAGCCCAGGAGAGCGGAAGTTCAATGGTGGGGTGGTGGGGGGTACGTGGTGGGTACGAAACGTACCCACCACGTACCCTCCAATGGGTATGAGCACATAGACTGAGATTTTTACAAGTTACCACTTAAATTAAAGTTGAAATTAAATTCAAATCCGCAAACAGATTTAAAAAAAAAATTTGAGCCCAGGAGAGCGGAAGTTCAATGGTGGGGTGGTGGGGGGTACGTGGTGGGTACGAAACGTACCCACCACGTACCCTCCAATGGGTATGAGCACATAGACTGAGATTTTTACAAGTGACCACTTAAATTAAAGTTAAAATTAAATTCAAATCCGCAAACAGATTTAAAAAAAAAATTTGAGCCCAGGAGAGCGGAAGTTCAATGGTGGGGTGGTGGGGGGTACGTGGTGGGTACGAAACGTACCCACCACGTACCCCCCAATGGGTATGAGCACATAGACTGAGATTTTTACAAGTGACCACTTAAATTAAAGTTAAAATTAAATTCAAATCCGCAAACAGATTTAAAAAAAAATTTTAGCCCAGGAGAGCGGAAGTTCAATAGTGGGGTGGTGGGGGGTACGTGGTGGGTACGAAACGTACCCACCACGTACCCGCCAATGGGTATGAGCACATAGACTGAGATTTTTACAAGTGACCACTTAAATTAAAGTTAAAATTAAATTCAAATCCGCAAACAGATTTAAAAAAAAGTTTTAGCCCAGGGGAGCGGAAGTTCAATAGTGGGGTGGTAAGTGGTACGTGGTGGGTACGAAACGTACCCACCACGTACCCCCCAATGGGTATGAGCACATAGACTGAGATTTTTACAAGTGACCACTTAAATTAAAGTTAAAATTAAATTCAAATCCGCAAACAGATTTAAAAAAAAATTTTAGCCCAGGAGAGCTGAAGTTCAATAGTGGGGTGGGGGGGGGTACGTGGTGGGTACGAAACGTACCCACCACGTATCCGCCAATGAGTATGAGCACATAGACTGAGATTTTTACAAGTGACCACTTAAATTAAAGTTGAAATTAAATTCAAATCCGCAAACAGATTTAAAAAAACAATTTGAGCCCAGGAGAGCGGAAGTTCAATGGTGGGGTGGTAGGGGGTACGTGGTGGGTACGAAACTTACCCACCACGTACCCCCCAATGGGTATGAGCACATAGACTGAGATTTTTACAAGTGACCACTTAAATTAAAGTTAAAATTAAATTCAAATCCGCAAACAGATTTAAAAAAAAATTTTAGCCCAGGAGAGCGAAAGTTCAATAGTGGGGTGGTGGGGGGTACGTGGTGGGTACGAAACGTACCCACCACATACCCCCCAATGGGTATGAGCACATAGACTGAGATTTTTACAAGTGAGTTAAAGTGGGGTGGTGGGGGGTACGTGGTGGGTACGAAACGTACCCACCACGTACCCCCCAATGGGTATGAGCACATAGACTGAGATTTTTACAAGTGACCACTTAAATTAAAGTTAAAATTAAATTCAAATCCGCAAACAGATTTAAAAAAAAATTTGAGCCCAGAAGAGCGGAAGTTCAATAGTGGGGTGGTGAGGGGTACGTGGTGGGTACGAAACGTACCCACCACGTACCCCCCAATGGGTATGAGCATATAGACTGAGATTTTTACAAGTGACCACTTAAATTAAAGTTAAAATTAAATTCAAATCCGCAAACAGATTTAAAAAAAAAATTTGAGCCCAGGAGAGCGGAAGTTCAATGGTGGGGTGGTGGGGGGTACGTGGTGGGTACGAAACGTACCCACCACGTACCCCTAATGGGTATGAGCACATAGAATGAGATTTTTACAAGTGACCACTTAAATTAAAGTTAAAATTAAATTCAAATCCGCAAACAGATTTAAAAAAAAAAGTTGAGCCCAGGAGAGCGGAAGTTCAATAGTGGGGGGTGGGGGGTACGTGGTGGGTACGAAACGTACCCACCACGTACCCCCCAATGGGTATGAGCACATAGACTGAGATTTTTACAAGTGACCACTTAAATTAAAGTTAAAATTAAATTCAAATCCGCAAACAGATTTAAAAAAAAATTTTAGCCCAGAAGAGCGGAAGTTCAATAGTGGGGTGGTGGGGGGTACGTGGTGGGTACGAAACGTACCCACCACGTACCCCCCAATGGGTATGAGCACATAGACTGAGATTTTTAAAAGTGACCACTTAAATTAAAGTTAAAATTAAATTCAAATCCGCAAACAGATTTAAAAAAAAAATTTGAGCCCAGGAGAGCGGAAGTTCAATAGTGGGGTGGTGGGGGGTACGTGGTGGGTACGAAACGTACCCACCACGTACCCCCCAATGGGTATGAGCACATAGACTGAAATTTTTACAGGTGACCACTTAAATCAAAGTTAAAATTAAATTCAAATCCGCAAACAGATTTAAAAAAAAAATTTGAGCCCAGGAGAGCGGAAGTTCAATGGTGGGGTGGTGGGGGGTACGTGGTGGGTACGAAACGTACCCACCACGTACCCCCCAATGGGTATGAGCACATAGACTGAGATTTTTACAAGTGACCACTTAAATTAAAGTTAAAATTAAATTCAAATCCGCAAACAGATTTAAAAAAAAATTTGAGCCCAGGAGAGCGGAAGTTCAATAGTGGGGGGGGGGGGGGGGTACGTGGTGGGTACGAAACGTACCCACCACGTACCCCCCAATGGGTATGAGCACATAGACTGAGATTTTTACAAGTGACCACTTAAATTAAAGTTAAAATTAAATTCAAATCCGCAAACAGATTTAAAAAAAAAAGTTGAGCCCAGGAGAGCGGAAGTTCAATAGTGGGGGGTGGGGGGTACGTGGTGGGTACGAAACGTACCCACCACGTACCCCCCAATGGGTATGAGCACATAGACTGAGATTTTTACAAGTGACCACTTAAATTAAAGTTAAAATTAAATTCAAATCCGCAAACAGATTTAAACAAAAATTTGAGCCCAGGAGAGCGGAAGTTCAATAGTGGGGTGGTGGGGGGTACGTGGTGGGTACGAAACGTACCCACCACGTACCCCCCAATGAGTATGAGCACATAGACTGAGATTTTTACAAGTGACCACTTAAATTAAAGTTAAAATTAAATTCAAATCCGCAAACAGATTTAAAAAAAAATTTGAGCCCAGGAGAGCGGAAGTTCAATAGTGGGGTGGTGGGGGGTACGTGGTGGGTACGAAACGTACCCACCACGTACCCCCCAATGGGTATGAGCACATAGACTGAGATTTTTACAAGTGACCACTTAAATTAAAGTTAAAATTAAATTCAAATCCGCAAACAGATTTAAAAAAAAATTTTAGCCCAGAAGAGCGGAAGTTCAATAGTGGGGTGGTGGGGGGTACGTGGTGGGTACGAAACGTACCCACCACGTACCCCCCAATGGGTATGAGCACATAGACTGAGATTTTTACAAGTGACCACTTAAATTAAAGTTAAAATTAAATTCAAATCCGCAAACAGATTTAAAAAAAAATTTGAGCCCAGGAGAGCGGAAGTTCAATAGTGGGGTGGTGGGGGGTACGTGGTGGGTACGAAACGTACCCACCACGTACCCCCCAATGGGTATGAGCACATAGACTGAGATTTTTACAAGTGACCACTTAAATTAAAGTTAAAATTAAATTCAAATCCGCAAACAGATTTAAAAAAAAAATTTGAGCCCAGGAGAGCGGAAGTTCAATGGTGGGGTGGTGGGGGGTACGTGGTGGGTACGAAACGTACCCACCACGTACCCCCCAATGGGTATGAGCACATAGACTGAGATTTTTACAAGTGACCACTTAAATTAAAGTTGAAATTAAATTCAAATCCGGAAACAGATTTAAAAAAAAAAGTTGAGCCCAGGAGAGCGGAAGTCCAATGGTGGGGTGGTGGGGGGTACGTGGTGGGTACGAAACGTACCCACCACGTACCCCCCAATGGGTATGAGCACATAGACTGAAATTTTTACAGGTGACCACTTAAATCAAAGTTAAAATTAAATTCAAATCCGCAAACAGATTTAAAAAAAAAAGTTGAGCCCAGGAGAGCGGAAGTTCAATGGTGGGGTGGTGGGGGGTACGTGGTGGGTACGAAACGTACCCACCACGTACCCCCCAATGGGTATGAGCACATAGACTGAGATTTTTACAAGTGACCACTTAAATTAAAGTTAAAATTAAATTCAAATCCGCAAACAGATTTAAAAAAAAAATTTGAGCCCAGGAGAGCGGAAGTTCAATAGTGGGGTGGTGGGGGGTACGTGGTGGGTACGAAACGTACCCACCACGTACCCCCCAATGGGTATGAGCACATAGACTGAGATTTTTACAAGTGACCACTTAAATTAAAGTTAAAATTAAATTCAAATCCGCAAACAGATTTAAACAAAAATTTGAGCCCAGGAGAGCGGAAGTTCAATAGTGGGGTGGTGGGGGGTACGTGGTGGGTACGAAACGTACCCACCACGTACCCCCCAATGGGTATGAGCACATAGACTGAGATTTTTACAAGTGACCACTTAAATTAAAGTTAAAATTAAATTCAAATCCGCAAACAGATTTAAAAAAAAAATTTGAGCCCAGGAGAGCGGAAGTTCAATAGTGGGGTGGTGGGGGGTACGTGGTGGGTACGAAACGTACCCACCACGTACCCCCCAATGGGTATGAGCACATAGACTGAGATTTTTACAAGTGACCACTTAAATTAAAGTTAAAATTAAATTCAAATCCGCAAACAGATTTAAACAAAAATTTGAGCCCAGGAGAGCGGAAGTTCAATAGTGGGGTGGTGGGGGGTACGTGGTGGGTACGAAACGTACCCACCACGTACCCCCCAATGGGTATGAGCACATAGACTGAGATTTTTACAAGTGACCACTTAAATTAAAGTTAAAATTAAATTCAAATCCGCAAACAGATTTAAAAAAAAATTTGAGCCCAGGAGAGCGGAAGTTCAATAGTGGGGTGGTGGGGGGTACGTGGTGAGTACGAAACGTACCCACCACGTACCCCCCAATGGGTATGAGCACATAGACTGAGATTTTTACAAGTGACCACTTAAATTAAAGTTAAAATTAAATTCAAATCCGCAAACAGATTTAAAAAAAAAATTTGAGCCCAGGAGAACGGAAGTTCAATAGTGGGGTGGTGGGGGGTACGTGGTGGGTACGAAACGTACCCACCACGTACCCCCCAATGGGTATGAGCACATAGACTGAGATTTTTACAAGTGACCACTTAAATTAAAGTTAAAATTAAATTCAAATCCGCAAACAGATTTAAACAAAAATTTGAGCCCAGGAGAGCGGAAGTTCAATAGTGGGGTGGTGGGGGGTACGTGGTGAGTACGAAACGTACCCACCACGTACCCCCCAATGGGTATGAGCACATAGACTGAGATTTTTACAAGTGACCACTTAAATTAAAGTTAAAATTAAATTCAAATCCGCAAACAGATTTAAAAAAAAATTTTAGCCCAGAAGAGCGGAAGTTCAATAGTGGGGTGGTGGGGGGTACGTGGTGGGTACGAAACGTACCCACCACGTACCCCCCAATGGGTATGAGCACATAGACTGAGATTTTTACAAGTGACCACTTAAATTAAAGTTAAAATTAAATTCAAATCCGCAAACAGATTTAAACAAAAATTTGAGCCCAGGAGAGCGGAAGTTCAATAGTGGGGTGGTGGGGGGTACGTGGTGGGTACGAAACGTACCCACCACGTACCCCTTAATGGGTATGAGCACATAGACTGAGATTTTTACAAGTGACCACTTAAATTAAAGTTAAAATTAAATTCAAATCCGCAAACAGATTTAAAAAAAAAATTTGAGCCCAGGAGAGCGGAAGTTCAATAGTGGGGTGGTGGGGGGTACGTGGTGGGTACGAAACGTACCCACCACGTACCCCCCAATGGGTATGAGCACATAGACTGAGATTTTTACAAGTGACCACTTAAATTAAAGTTAAAATTAAATTCAAATCCGCAAACAGATTTAAACAAAAATTTGAGCCCAGGAGAGCGGAAGTTCAATAGTGGGGTGGTGGGGGGTACGTGGTGGGTACGAAACGTACCCACCACGTACCCCCCAATGGGTATGAGCACATAGACTGAGATTTTTACAAGTGACCACTTAAATTAAAGTTAAAATTAAATTCAAATCCGCAAACAGATTTAAAAAAAAATTTGAGCCCAGGAGAGCGGAAGTTCAATAGTGGGGTGGTGGGGGGTACGTGGTGGGTACGAAACGTACCCACCACGTACCCCCCAATGGGTATGAGCACATAGACTGAGATTTTTACAAGTGACCACTTAAATTAAAGTTAAAATTAAATTCAAATCCGCAAACAGATTTAAAAAAAAATTTTAGCCCAGAAGAGCGGAAGTTCAATAGTGGGGTGGTGGGGGGTACGTGGTGGGTACGAAACGTACCCACCACGTACCCCCCAATGGGTATGAGCACATAGACTGAGATTTTTACAAGTGACCACTTAAATTAAAGTTGAAATAAATTCAAATCCGGAAACAGATTTAAAAAAAAAAGTTGAGCCCAGGAGAGCGGAAGTTCAATGGTGGGGTGGTGGGGGGTACGTGGTGGGTACGAAACGTACCCACCACGTACCCCCCAATGGGTATGAGCACATAGACTGAAATTTTTACAGGTGACCACTTAAATCAAAGTTAAAATTAAATTCGAATCCGCAAACAGATTTAAAAAAAAAAGTTGAGCCCAGGAGAGCGGAAGTTCAATAGTGGGGTGGTGGGGGGTACGTGGTGGGTACGAAACGTACCCACCACGTACCCCCCAATGGGTATGAGCACATAGACTGAGATTTTTACAAGTGACCACTTAAATTAAAGTTAAAATTAAATTCAAATCCGCAAACAGATTTAAAAAAAAATTTTAGCCCAGAAGAGCGGAAGTTCAATAGTGGGGTGGTGGGGGGTACGTGGTGGGTACGAAACGTACCCACCACGTACCCCCCAATGGGTATGAGCACATAGACTGAGATTTTTACAAGTGACCACTTAAATTAAAGTTGAAATAAATTCAAATCCGGAAACAGATTTAAAAAAAAAAGTTGAGCCCAGGAGAGCGGAAGTTCAATGGTGGGGTGGTGGGGGGTACGTGGTGGGTACGAAACGTACCCACCACGTACCCCCCAATGGGTATGAGCACATAGACTGAGATTTTTACAAGTGACCACTTAAATTAAAGTTGAAATTAAATTCAAATCCGCAAACAGATTTAAAAAAAAAATTTGAGCCCAGGAGAGCGGAAGTTCAATAGTGGGGTGGTGGGGGGTACGTGGTGGGTACGAAACGTACCCACCACGTACCCCCCAATGGGTATGAGCACATAGACTGAGATTTTTACAAGTGACCACTTAAATTAAAGTTAAAATTAAATTCAAATCCGCAAACAGATTTAAAAAAAAATTTTAGCCCAGAAGAGCGGAAGTTCAATAGTGGGGTGGTGGGGGGTACGTGGTGGGTACGAAACGTACCCACCACGTACCCCCCAATGGGTATGAGCACATAGACTGAGATTTTTACAAGTGACCACTTAAATTAAAGTTGAAATTAAATTCAAATCCGCAAACAGATTTAAAAAAAAAATTTGAGCCCAGGAGAGCGGAAGTTCAATGGTGGGGTGGTGGGGAGTACGTGGTGGGTACGAAACGTACCCACCACGTACCCCCCAATGGGTATGAGCACATAGACTGAGATTTTTACAAGTGACCACTTAAATTAAAGTTAAAATTAAATTCAAATCCGCAAACAGATTTAAAAAAAAAATTGAGCCCAGGAGAGCGGAAGTTCAATAGTGGGGTGGTGGGGGGTACGTGGTGGGTACGAAACGTACCCACCACGTACCCCCCAATGGGTATGAGCACATAAACTGAGATTTTTACAAGTGACCACTTAAATTAAAGTTAAAATTAAATTCAAATCCGCAAACAGATTTAAACAAAAATTTGAGCCCAGGAGAGCGAAAGTTCAATAGTGGGGTGGTGGGGGGTACGTGGTGGGTACGTGGTGGGTACGAAACGTACCCACCACGTACCCCCCAATGGGTATGAGCACATAGACTGAGATTTTTACAAGTGACCACTTAAATTAAAGTTAAAATTAAATTCAAATCCGCAAACAGATTTAAAAAAAAATTTGAGCCCAGGAGAGCGGAAGTTCAATAGTGGGGTGGTGGGGGTACGTAGTGGGTACGAAACGTACCCACCACGTACCCCCCAATGGGTATGAGCACATAGACTGAGATTTTTACAAGTGACCACTTAAATTAAAGTTAAAATTAAATTCAAATCCGCAAACAGATTTAAAAAAAAATTTTAGCCCAGAAGAGCGGAAGTTCAATAGTGGGGTGGTGGGGGGTACGTGGTGGGTACGAAACGTACCCACCACGTACCCCCCAATGGGTATGAGCACATAGACTGAGATTTTTACAAGTGACCACTTAAATTAAAGTTGAAATAAATTCAAATCCGGAAACAGATTTAAAAAAAAAAGTTGAGCCCAGGAGAGCGGAAGTTCAATGGTGGGGTGGTGGGGGGTACGTGGTGGGTACGAAACGTACCGACCACGTACCCCCCAATGGGTATGAGCACATAGACTGAAATTTTTACAGGTGACCACTTAAATCAAAGTTAAAATTAAATTCGAATCCGCAAACAGATTTAAAAAAAAAAGTTGAGCCCAGGAGAGCGGAAGTTCAATAGTGGGGTGGTGGGGGGTACGTGGTGGGTACGAAACGTACCCACCACGTACCCCCCAATGGGTATGAGCACATAGACTGAGATTTTTACAAGTGACCACTTAAATTAAAGTTAAAATTAAATTCAAATCCGCAAACAGATTTAAAAAAAAATTTTAGCCCAGAAGAGCGGAAGTTCAATAGTGGGGTGGTGGGGGGTACGTGGTGGGTACGAAACGTACCCACCACGTACCCCCCAATGGGTATGAGCACATAGACTGAGATTTTTACAAGTGACCACTTAAATTAAAGTTGAAATAAATTCAAATCCGGAAACAGATTTAAAAAAAAAAGTTGAGCCCAGGAGAGCGGAAGTTCAATGGTGGGGTGGTGGGGGGTACGTGGTGGGTACGAAACGTACCCACCACGTACCCCCCAATGGGTATGAGCACATAGACTGAGATTTTTACAAGTGACCACTTAAATTAAAGTTAAAATTAAATTCAAATCCGCAAACAGATTTAAAAAAAAATTTGAGCCCAGGAGAGCGGAAGTTCAATAGTGGGGTGGTGGGGGGTACGTGGTGGGTACGAAACGTACCCACCACGTACCCCTTAATGGGTATGAGCACATAGACTGAGATTTTTACAAGTGACCACTTAAATTAAAGTTAAAATTAAATTCAAATCCGCAAACAGATTTAAAAAAAAAATTTGAGCCCAGGAGAGCGGAAGTTCAATAGTGGGGTGGTGGGGGGTACGTGGTGGGTACGAAACGTACCCACCACGTACCCCCCAATGGGTATGAGCACATAGACTGAGATTTTTACAAGTGACCACTTAAATTAAAGTTAAAATTAAATTCAAATCCGCAAACAGATTTAAAAAAAAATTTTAGCCCAGAAGAGCGGAAGTTCAATAGTGGGGTGGTGGGGGGTACGTGGTGGGTACGAAACGTACCCACCACGTACCCCCCAATGGGTATGAGCACATAGACTGAGATTTTTACAAGTGACCACTTAAATTAAAGTTAAAATTAAATTCAAATCCGCAAACAGATTTAAAAAAAAAAGTTGAGCCCAGGAGAGCGGAAGTTCAATAGTGGGGTGGTGGGGGGTACGTGGTGGGTACGAAACGTACCCACCACGTACCCCCCAATGGGTATGAGCACATAGACTGAGATTTTTACAAGTGACCACTTAAATTAAAGTTAAAATTAAATTCAAATCCGCAAACAGATTTAAACAAAAATTTGAGCCCAGGAGAGCGGAAGTTCAATAGTGGGGTGGTGGGGGGTACGTGGTGGGTACGTGGTGGGTACGAAACGTACCCACCACGTACCCCCCAATGGGTATGAGCACATAGACTGAGATTTTTACAAGTGACCACTTAAATTAAAGTTAAAATTAAATTCAAATCCGCAAACAGATTTAAAAAAAAAAGTTGAGCCCAGGAGAGCGGAAGTTCAATGGTGGGGTGGTGGGGGGTACGTGGTGGGTACGAAACGTACCCACCACGTACCCCCCAATGGGTATGAGCACATAGACTGAGATTTTTACAAGTGACCACTTAAATTAAAGTTAAAATTAAATTCAAATCCGCAAACAGATTTAAAAAAAAAATTTGAGCCCAGGAGAGCGGAAGTTCAATAGTGGGGTGGTGGGGGGTACGTGGTGGGTACGAAACGTACCCACCACGTACCCCCCAATGGGTATGAGCACATAGACTGAGATTTTTACAAGTGACCACTTAAATTAAAGTTAAAATTAAATTCAAATCCGCAAACAGATTTAAACAAAAATTTGAGCCCAGGAGAGCGGAAGTTCAATAGTGGGGTGGTGGGGGGTACGTGGTGGGTACGTGGTGGGTACGAAACGTACCCACCACGTACCCCCCAATGGGTATGAGCACATAGACTGAGATTTTTACAAGTGACCACTTAAATTAAAGTTAAAATTAAATTCAAATCCGCAAACAGATTTAAAAAAAAAAAGTTGAGCCCAGGAGAGCGGAAGTTCAATAGTGGGGTGGTGGGGGGTACGTGGTGGGTACGAAACGTACCCACCACGTACCCCCCAATGGGTATGAGCACATAGACTGAGATTTTTACAAGTGACCACTTAAATTAAAGTTAAAATTAAATTCAAATCCGCAAACAGATTTAAAAAAAAAATTTGAGCCCAGGAGAGCGGAAGTTCAATAGTGGGGTGGTGGGGGGTACGTGGTGGGTACGAAACGTACCCACCACGTACCCCCCAATGGGTATGAGCACATAGACTGAGATTTTTACAAGTGACCACTTAAATTAAAGTTAAAATTAAATTCAAATCCGCAAACAGATTTAAACAAAAATTTGAGCCCAGGAGAGCGGAAGTTCAATAGTGGGGTGGTGGGGGGTACGTGGTGGGTACGAAACGTACCCACCACGTACCCCCAATGGGTATGAGCACATAGACTGAGATTTTTACAAGTGACCACTTAAATTAAAGTTGAAATAAATTCAAATCCGGAAACAGATTTAAAAAAAAAAGTTGAGCCCAGGAGAGCGGAAGTTCAATGGTGGGGTGGTGGGGGGTACGTGGTGGGTACGAAACGTACCCACCACGTACCCCCCAATGGGTATGAGCACATAGACTGAGATTTTTACAAGTGACCACTTAAATTAAAGTTAAAATTAAATTCAAATCCGCAAACAGATTTAAAAAAAAATTTTAGCCCAGAAGAGCGGAAGTTCAATAGTGGGGTGGTGGGGGGTACGTGGTGGGTACGAAACGTACCCACCACGTACCCCCCAATGGGTATGAGCACATAGACTGAGATTTTTACAAGTGACCACTTAAATTAAAGTTGAAATAAATTCAAATCCGGAAACAGATTTAAAAAAAAAAGTTGAGCCCAGGAGAGCGGAAGTTCAATGGTGGGGTGGTGGGGGGTACGTGGTGGGTACGAAACGTACCCACCACGTACCCCCCAATGGGTATGAGCACATAGACTGAGATTTTTACAAGTGACCACTTAAATTAAAGTTAAAATTAAATTCAAATCCGCAAACAGATTTAAAAAAAAATTTGAGCCCAGGAGAGCGGAAGTTCAATAGTGGGGTGGTGGGGGGTACGTGGTGGGTACGAAACGTACCCACCACGTACCCCTTAATGGGTATGAGCACATAGACTGAGATTTTTACAAGTGACCACTTAAATTAAAGTTAAAATTAAATTCAAATCCGCAAACAGATTTAAAAAAAAATTTGAGCCCAGGAGAGCGGAAGTTCAATAGTGGGGTGGTGGGGGGTACGTGGTGGGTACGAAACGTACCCACCACGTACCCCCCAATGGGTATGAGCACATAGACTGAGATTTTTACAAGTGACCACTTAAATTAAAGTTAAAATTAAATTCAAATCCGCAAACAGATTTAAAAAAAAATTTTAGCCCAGAAGAGCGGAAGTTCAATAGTGGGGTGGTGGGGGGTACGTGGTGGGTACGAAACGTACCCACCACGTACCCCCCAATGGGTATGAGCACATAGACTGAGATTTTTACAAGTGACCACTTAAATTAAAGTTAAAATTAAATTCAAATCCGCAAACAGATTTAAAAAAAAAAGTTGAGCCCAGGAGAGCGGAAGTTCAATAGTGGGGTGGTGGGGGGTACGTGGTGGGTACGAAACGTACCCACCACGTACCCCCCAATGGGTATGAGCACATAGACTGAGATTTTTACAAGTGACCACTTAAATTAAAGTTAAAATTAAATTCAAATCCGCAAACAGATTTAAACAAAAATTTGAGCCCAGGAGAGCGGAAGTTCAATAGTGGGGTGGTGGGGGGTACGTGGTGGGTACGTGGTGGGTACGAAACGTACCCACCACGTACCCCCCAATGGGTATGAGCACATAGACTGAGATTTTTACAAGTGACCACTTAAATTAAAGTTAAAATTAAATTCAAATCCGCAAACAGATTTAAAAAAAAAAGTTGAGCCCAGGAGAGCGGAAGTTCAATGGTGGGGTGGTGGGGGGTACGTGGTGGGTACGAAACGTACCCACCACGTACCCCCCAATGGGTATGAGCACATAGACTGAGATTTTTACAAGTGACCACTTAAATTAAAGTTAAAATTAAATTCAAATCCGCAAACAGATTTAAAAAAAAAATTTGAGCCCAGGAGAGCGGAAGTTCAATAGTGGGGTGGTGGGGGGTACGTGGTGGGTACGAAACGTACCCACCACGTACCCCCCAATGGGTATGAGCACATAGACTGAGATTTTTACAAGTGACCACTTAAATTAAAGTTAAAATTAAATTCAAATCCGCAAACAGATTTAAACAAAAATTTGAGCCCAGGAGAGCGGAAGTTCAATAGTGGGGTGGTGGGGGGTACGTGGTGGGTACGTGGTGGGTACGAAACGTACCCACCACGTACCCCCCAATGGGTATGAGCACATAGACTGAGATTTTTACAAGTGACCACTTAAATTAAAGTTAAAATTAAATTCAAATCCGCAAACAGATTTAAAAAAAAAAAGTTGAGCCCAGGAGAGCGGAAGTTCAATAGTGGGGTGGTGGGGGGTACGTGGTGGGTACGAAACGTACCCACCACGTACCCCCCAATGGGTATGAGCACATAGACTGAGATTTTTACAAGTGACCACTTAAATTAAAGTTAAAATTAAATTCAAATCCGCAAACAGATTTAAAAAAAAAATTTGAGCCCAGGAGAGCGGAAGTTCAATAGTGGGGTGGTGGGGGGTACGTGGTGGGTACGAAACGTACCCACCACGTACCCCCCAATGGGTATGAGCACATAGACTGAGATTTTTACAAGTGACCACTTAAATTAAAGTTAAAATTAAATTCAAATCCGCAAACAGATTTAAACAAAAATTTGAGCCCAGGAGAGCGGAAGTTCAATAGTGGGGTGGTGGGGGGTACGTGGTGGGTACGAAACGTACCCACCACGTACCCCCAATGGGTATGAGCACATAGACTGAGATTTTTACAAGTGACCACTTAAATTAAAGTTAAAATTAAATTCAAATCCGCAAACAGATTTAAAAAAAAAATTTGAGCCCAGGAGAGCGGAAGTTCAATAGTGGGGTGGTGGGGGGTACGTGGTGGGTACGAAACTTACCCACCACGTACCCCCCAATGGGTATGAGCACATAGACTGAGATTTTTACAAGTGACCACTTAAATTAAAGTTAAAATTAAATTCAAATCCGCAAACAGATTTAAAAAAAAATTTTAGCCCAGAAGAGCGGAAGTTCAATAGTGGGGTGGTGGGGGGTACGTGGTGGGTACGAAACGTACCCACCACGTACCCCCCAATGGGTATGAGCACATAGACTGAGATTTTTACAAGTGACCACTTAAATTAAAGTTAAAATTAAATTCAAATCCGCAAACAGATTTAAACAAAAATTTGAGCCCAGGAGAGCGGAAGTTCAATAGTGGGGTGGTGGGGGGTACGTGGTGGGTACGAAACGTACCCACCACGTACCCCCCAATGGGTATGAGCACATAGACTGAGATTTTTACAAGTGACCACTTAAATTAAAGTTAAAATTAAATTCAAATCCGCAAACAGATTTAAAAAAAAAATTTGAGCCCAGGAGAGCGAAAGTTCAATGGTGGAGTGGTGGGGGGTACGTGGTGGGTACGAAACGTACCCACCACGTACCCCCCAATGGGTATGAGCACATAGACTGAGATTTTTACAAGTGACCACTTAAATTAAAGTTAAAATTAAATTCAAATCCACAAACAGATTTAAAAAAAAATTTGAGCCCAGGAGAGCGGAAGTTCAATAGTGGGGTGGTGGGGGATACGTGGTGGGTACGAAACGTACCCACCACGTACCCCCCAATGGGTATGAGCACATAGACTGAGATTTTTACAAGTGACCACTTAAATTAAAGTTAAAATTAAATTCAAATCCGCAAACAGATTTAAACAAAAGTTTGAGCCCAGGAGAGCGGAAGTTCAATAGTGGGGTGGTGGGGGGTACGTGGTGGGTACGTGGTGGGTACGAAACGTACCCACCACGTACCCCCCAATGGGTATGAGCACATAGACTGAGATTTTTACAAGTGACCACTTAAATTAAAGTTAAAATTAAATTCAAATCCGCAAACAGATTTAAAAAAAAAAGTTGAGCCCAGGAGAGCGGAAGTTCAATGGTGGGGTGGTGGGGGGTACGTGGTGGGTACGAAACGTACCCACCACGTACCCCCCAATGGGTATGAGCACATAGACTGAGATTTTTACAAGTGACCACTTAAATTAAAGTTAAAATTAAATTCAAATCCGCAAACAGATTTAAAAAAAAAATTTGAGCCCAGGAGAGCGGAAGTTCAATAGTGGGGTGGTGGGGGGTACGTGGTGGGTACGAAACGTACCCACCACGTACCCCCCAATGGGTATGAGCACATAGACTGAGATTTTTACAAGTGACCACTTAAATTAAAGTTAAAATTAAATTCAAATCCGCAAACAGATTTAAACAAAAATTTGAGCCCAGGAGAGCGGAAGTTCAATAGTGGGGTGGTGGGGGGTACGTGGTGGGTACGAAACGTACCCACCACGTACCCCCCAATGGGTATGAGCACATAGACTGAGATTTTTACAAGTGACCACTTAAATTAAAGTTGAAATTAAATTCAAATCCGGAAACAGATTTAAAAAAAAAAGTTGAGCCCAGGAGAGCGGAAGTTCAATGGTGGGGTGGTGGGGGGTACGTGGTGGGTACGAAACGTACCCACCACGTACCCTCCAATGGGTATGAGCACATAGACTGAGATTTTTACAAGTGACCACTTAAATTAAAGTTGAAATTAAATTCAAATCCGCAAACAGATTTAAAAAAAAAATTTAAGCCCAGGAGAGCGGAAGTTCAATGGTGGGGTGGTGGGGAGTACGTGGTGGGTACGAAACGTACCCACCACGTACCCCCCAATGGGTATGAGCACATAGACTGAGATTTTTACAAGTGACCACTTAAATTAAAGTTAAAATTAAATTCAAATCCGCAAACAGATTTAAAAAAAAAAGTTGAGCCCAGGAGAGCGGAAGTTCAATGGTGGGGTGGTGGGGGGTACGTGGTGGGTACGAAACGTACCCACCACGTACCCCCCAATGGGTATGAGCACATAGACTGAGATTTTTACAAGTGACCACTTAAATTAAAGTTAAAATTAAATTCGAATCCGCAAACAGATTTAAAAAAAAAAGTTGAGCCCAGGAGAGCGGAAGTTCAATGGTGGGGTGGTGGGGGGTACGTGGTGGGTACGAAACGTACCCACCACGTACCCCCCAATAGGTATGAGCACATAGACTGAGATTTTTACAAGTGACCACTTAAATGAAAGTTAAAATTAAATTCAAATCCGCAAACAGATTTAAAAAAAATTTGAGCCCAGGAGAGCGGAAGTTCAATGGTGGGGTGGTGGGGAGTACGTGGTGGGTACGAAACGTACCCACCACGTACCCCCCAATGGGTATGAGCACATAGACTGAGATTTTTACAAGTGACCACTTAAATGAAAGTTAAAATTAAATTCAAATCCGCAAACAGATTTAAAAAAAAATTTTAGCCCAGGAGAGCGGAAGTTCAATAGTGGGGTGGTGGGTGTACGTGGTGGGTACGAAACGTACCCACCACGTACCCCCCAATGGGTATGAGCACATAGACTGAGATTTTTACAAGTGACCACTTAAATTAAAGTTAAAATTAAATTCAAATCCGCAAACAGATTTAAAAAAAAAATTTGAGCCCAGGAGAGCGGAAGTTCAATAGTGGGGTGGTGGGGGGTACGTGGTGGGTACGAAACGTACCCACCACGTACCCCCCAATGGGTATGAGCACATAGACTGAGATTTTTACAAGTGACCACTTAAATTAAAGTTAAAATTAAATTCAAATCCGCAAACAGATTTAAACAAAAATTTGAGCCCAGGAGAGCGGAAGTTCAATAGTGGGGTGGTGGGGGGTACGTGGTGGGTACGAAACGTACCCACCACGTACCCCCAATGGGTATGAGCACATAGACTGAGATTTTTACAAGTGACCACTTAAATTAAAGTTAAAATTAAATTCAAATCCGCAAACAGATTTAAAAAAAAAATTTGAGCCCAGGAGAGCGGAAGTTCAATAGTGGGGTGGTGGGGGGTACGTGGTGGGTACGAAACTTACCCACCACGTACCCCCCAATGGGTATGAGCACATAGACTGAGATTTTTACAAGTGACCACTTAAATTAAAGTTAAAATTAAATTCAAATCCGCAAACAGATTTAAAAAAAAATTTTAGCCCAGAAGAGCGGAAGTTCAATAGTGGGGTGGTGGGGGGTACGTGGTGGGTACGAAACGTACCCACCACGTACCCCCCAATGGGTATGAGCACATAGACTGAGATTTTTACAAGTGACCACTTAAATTAAAGTTAAAATTAAATTCAAATCCGCAAACAGATTTAAACAAAAATTTGAGCCCAGGAGAGCGGAAGTTCAATAGTGGGGTGGTGGGGGGTACGTGGTGGGTACGAAACGTACCCACCACGTACCCCCCAATGGGTATGAGCACATAGACTGAGATTTTTACAAGTGACCACTTAAATTAAAGTTAAAATTAAATTCAAATCCGCAAACAGATTTAAAAAAAAAATTTGAGCCCAGGAGAGCGAAAGTTCAATGGTGGAGTGGTGGGGGGTACGTGGTGGGTACGAAACGTACCCACCACGTACCCCCCAATGGGTATGAGCACATAGACTGAGATTTTTACAAGTGACCACTTAAATTAAAGTTAAAATTAAATTCAAATCCGCAAACAGATTTAAAAAAAAATTTGAGCCCAGGAGAGCGGAAGTTCAATAGTGGGGTGGTGGGGGGTACGTGGTGGGTACGAAACGTACCCACCACGTACCCCCCAATGGGTATGAGCACATAGACTGAGATTTTTACAAGTGACCACTTAAATTAAAGTTAAAATTAAATTCAAATCCGCAAACAGATTTAAACAAAAATTTGAGCCCAGGAGAGCGGAAGTTCAATAGTGGGGTGGTGGGGGGTACGTGGTGGGTACGTGGTGGGTACGAAACGTACCCACCACGTACCCCCCAATGGGTATGAGCACATAGACTGAGATTTTTACAAGTGACCACTTAAATTAAAGTTAAAATTAAATTCAAATCCGCAAACAGATTTAAAAAAAAAAGTTGAGCCCAGGAGAGCGGAAGTTCAATGGTGGGGTGGTGGGGGGTACGTGGTGGGTACGAAACGTACCCACCACGTACCCCCCAATGGGTATGAGCACATAGACTGAGATTTTTACAAGTGACCACTTAAATTAAAGTTAAAATTAAATTCAAATCCGCAAACAGATTTAAAAAAAAAATTTGAGCCCAGGAGAGCGGAAGTTCAATAGTGGGGTGGTGGGGGGTACGTGGTGGGTACGAAACGTACCCACCACGTACCCCCCAATGGGTATGAGCACATAGACTGAGATTTTTACAAGTGACCACTTAAATTAAAGTTAAAATTAAATTCAAATCCGCAAACAGATTTAAACAAAAATTTGAGCCCAGGAGAGCGGAAGTTCAATAGTGGGGTGGTGGGGGGTACGTGGTGGGTACGAAACGTACCCACCACGTACCCCCCAATGGGTATGAGCACATAGACTGAGATTTTTACAAGTGACCACTTAAATTAAAGTTGAAATTAAATTCAAATCCGGAAACAGATTTAAAAAAAAAAGTTGAGCCCAGGAGAGCGGAAGTTCAATGGTGGGGTGGTGGGGGGTACGTGGTGGGTACGAAACGTACCCACCACGTACCCCCCAATGGGTATGAGCACATAGACTGAGATTTTTACAAGTGACCACTTAAATTAAAGTTGAAATTAAATTCAAATCCGGAAACAGATTTAAAAAAAAAAGTTGAGCCCAGGAGAGCGGAAGTTCAATGGTGGGGTGGTGGGGGGTATGAGCACATAGACTGAGATTTTTACAAGTGACCACTTAAATTAAAGTTAAAATTAAATTCAAATCCGCAAACAGATTTAAAAAAAAATTTGAGCCCAGGAGAGCGGAAGTTCAATAGTGGGGTGGTGGGGGGTACGTGGTGGGTACGAAACGTACCCACCACGTACCCCCTAATGGGTATGAGCACATAGACTGAGATTTTTACAAGTGACCACTTAAATTAAAGTTAAAATTAAATTCAAATCCGCAAACAGATTTAAAAAAAAAATTTGAGCCCAGGAGAGCGGAAGTTCAATAGTGGGGTGGTGGGGGGTACGTGGTGGGTACGAAACTTACCCACCACGTACCCCCCAATGGGTATGAGCACATAGACTGAGATTTTTACAAGTGACCACTTAAATTAAAGTTAAAATTAAATTCAAATCCGCAAACAGATTTAAAAAAAAATTTTAGCCCAGAAGAGCGGAAGTTCAATAGTGGGGTGGTGGGGGGTACGTGGTGGGTACGAAACGTACCCACCACGTACCCCCCAATGGGTATGAGCACATAGACTGAGATTTTTACAAGTGACCACTTAAATTAAAGTTGAAATTAAATTCAAATCCGCAAACAGATTTAAAAAAAAAATTTGAGCCCAGGAGAGCGGAAGTTCAATGGTGGGGTGGTGGGGAGTACGTGGAGGGTACGAAACGTACCCACCACGTACCCCCCAATGGGTATGAGCACATAGACTGAGATTTTTACAAGTGACCACTTAAATTAAAGTTAAAATTAAATTCAAATCCGCAAACAGATTTAAAAAAAAAAGTTGAGCCCAGGAGAGCGGAAGTTCAATAGTGGGGTGGTGGGGGGTACGTGGTGGGTACGAAACGTACCCACCACGTACCCCCCAATGGGTATGAGCACATAGACTGAGATTTTTACAAGTGACCACTTAAATTAAAGTTAAAATTAAATTCAAATCCGCAAACAGATTTAAACAAAAATTTGAGCCCAGGAGAGCGGAAGTTCAATAGTGGGGTGGTGGGGGGTACGTGGTGGGTACGTGGTGGGTACGAAACGTACCCACCACGTACCCCCCAATGGGTATGAGCACATAGACTGAGATTTTTACAAGTGACCACTTAAATTAAAGTTAAAATTAAATTCAAATCCGCAAACAGATTTAAAAAAAAAAGTTGAGCCCAGGAGAGCGGAAGTTCAATGGTGGGGTGGTGGGGGGTACGTGGTGGGTACGAAACGTACCCACCACGTACCCCCCAATGGGTATGAGCACATAGACTGAGATTTTTACAAGTGACCACTTAAATTAAAGTTAAAATTAAATTCAAATCCGCAAACAGATTTAAAAAAAAAATTTGAGCCCAGGAGAGCGGAAGTTCAATAGTGGGGTGGTGGGGGGTACGTGGTGGGTACGAAACGTACCCACCACGTACCCCCCAATGGGTATGAGCACATAGACTGAGATTTTTACAAGTGACCACTTAAATTAAAGTTAAAATTAAATTCAAATCCGCAAACAGATTTAAACAAAAATTTGAGCCCAGGAGAGCGGAAGTTCAATAGTGGGGTGGTGGGGGGTACGTGGTGGGTACGAAACGTACCCACCACGTACCCCCCAATGGGTATGAGCACATAGACTGAGATTTTTACAAGTGACCACTTAAATTAAAGTTGAAATTAAATTCAAATCCGGAAACAGATTTAAAAAAAAAAGTTGAGCCCAGGAGAGCGGAAGTTCAATGGTGGGGTGGTGGGGGGTACGTGGTGGGTACGAAACGTACCCACCACGTACCCCCCAATGGGTATGAGCACATAGACTGAGATTTTTACAAGTGACCACTTAAATTAAAGTTAAAATTAAATTCAAATCCGCAAACAGATTTAAAAAAAAATTTGAGCCCAGGAGAGCGGAAGTTCAATAGTGGGGTGGTGGGGGGTACGTGGTGGGTACGAAACGTACCCACCACGTACCCCCCAATGGGTATGAGCACATAGACTGAGATTTTTACAAGTGACCACTTAAATTAAAGTTAAAATTAAATTCAAATCCGCAAACAGATTTAAACAAAAATTTGAGCCCAGGAGAGCGGAAGTTCAATGGTGGGGTGGTGGGGGGTACGTGGTGGGTACGAAACGTACCCACCACGTACCCCCCAATGGGTATGAGCACATAGACTGAGATTTTTACAAGTGACCACTTAAATTAAAGTTAAA
Source organism: Beris morrisii (assembly GCA_951812415.1). Taxonomy (NCBI): domain Eukaryota; kingdom Metazoa; phylum Arthropoda; class Insecta; order Diptera; family Stratiomyidae; genus Beris; species Beris morrisii. The sequence goes on from OX638310.1 coordinate 156,325,098, forward strand.
ATTAAATTCAAATCCGCAAACAGATTTAAACAAAAATTTGAGCCCAGGAGAGCGGAAGTTCAATAGTGGGGTGGTGGGGGGTACGTGGTGGGTACGAAACGTACCCACCACGTACCCCCCAATGGGTATGAGCACATAGACTGAGATTTTTACAAGTGACCACTTAAATTAAAGTTAAAATTAAATTCAAATCCGCAAACAGATTTAAACAAAAATTTGAGCCCAGGAGAGCGGAAGTTCAATAGTGGGGTGGTGGGGGGTACGTGGTGGGTACGTGGTGGGTACGAAACGTACCCACCACGTACCCCCCAATGGGTATGAGCACATAGACTGAGATTTTTACAAGTGACCACTTAAATTAAAGTTAAAATTAAATTCAAATCCGCAAACAGATTTAAAAAAAAAAGTTGAGCCCAGGAGAGCGGAAGTTCAATGGTGGGGTGGTGGGGGGTACGTGGTGGGTACGAAACGTACCCACCACGTACCCCCCAATGGGTATGAGCACATAGACTGAGATTTTTACAAGTGACCACTTAAATTAAAGTTAAAATTAAATTCAAATCCGCAAACAGATTTAAAAAAAAAAGTTGAGCCCAGGAGAGCGGAAGTTCAATGGTGGGGTGGTGGGGGGTACGTGGTGGGTACGAAACGTACCCACCACGTACCCCCCAATGGGTATGAGCACATAGACTGAGATTTTTACAAGTGACCACTTAAATTAAAGTTAAAATTAAATTCAAATCCGGAAACAGATTTAAAAAAAAAATTTGAGCCCAGGAGAGCGGAAGTTCAATAGTGGGGTGGTGGGGGGTACGTGGTGGGTACGAAACGTACCCACCACGTACCCCCCAATGGGTATGAGCACATAGACTGAGATTTTTACAAGTGACCACTTAAATTAAAGTTAAAATTAAATTCAAATCCGCAAACAGATTTAAACAAAAATTTGAGCCCAGGAGAGCGGAAGTTCAATAGTGGGGTGGTGGGGGGTACGTGGTGGGTACGAAACGTACCCACCACGTACCCCCCAATGGGTATGAGCACATAGACTGAGATTTTTACAAGTGACCACTTAAATTAAAGTTGAAATTAAATTCAAATCCGGAAACAGATTTAAAAAAAAAAGTTGAGCCCAGGAGAGCGGAAGTTCAATGGTGGGGTGGTGGGGGGTACGTGGTGGGTACGAAACGTACCCACCACGTACCCCTCAATGGGTATGAGCACATAGACTGAGATTTTTACAAGTGACCACTTAAATTAAAGTTAAAATTAAATTCAAATCCGCAAACAGATTTAAAAAAAAAATTTGAGCCCAGGAGAGCGGAAGTTCAATAGTGGGGTGGTGGGGGGTACGTGGTGGGTACGAAACGTACCCACCACGTACCCCCCAATGGGTATGAGCACATAGACTGAGATTTTTACAAGTGACCACTTAAATTAAAGTTAAAATTAAATTCAAATCCGCAAACAAATTTAAAAAAAAAATTTGAGCCCAGGAGAGCGGAAGTTCAATAGTGGGGTGGTGGGGGGTACGTGGTGGGTACGAAACGTACCCACCACGTACCCCCCAATGGGTATGAGCACATAGACTGAGATTTTTACAAGTGACCACTTAAATTAAAGTTAAAATTAAATTCAAATCCGCAAACAGATTTAAACAAAAATTTGAGCCCAGGAGAGCGGAAGTTCAATAGTGGGGTGGTGGGGGGTACGTGGTGGGTACGTGGTGGGTACGAAACGTACCCACCACGTACCCCCCAATGGGTATGAGCACATAGACTGAGATTTTTACAAGTGACCACTTAAATTAAAGTTAAAATTAAATTCAAATCCGCAAACAGATTTAAAAAAAAAAGTTGAGCCCAGGAGAGCGGAAGTTCAATGGTGGGGTGGTGGGGGGTACGTGGTGGGTACGAAACGTACCCACCACGTACCCCCCAATGGGTATGAGCACATAGACTGAGATTTTTACAAGTGACCACTTAAATTAAAGTTAAAATTAAATTCAAATCCGCAAACAGATTTAAAAAAAAAAGTTGAGCCCAGGAGAGCGGAAGTTCAATGGTGGGGTGGTGGGGGGTACGTGGTGGGTACGAAACGTACCCACCACGTACCCCCCAATGGGTATGAGCACATAGACTGAGATTTTTACAAGTGACCACTTAAATTAAAGTTAAAATTAAATTCAAATCCGCAAACAGATTTAAAAAAAAAATTTGAGCCCAGGAGAGCGGAAGTTCAATAGTGGGGTGGTGGGGGGTACGTGGTGGGTACGAAACGTACCCACCACGTACCCCCCAATGGGTATGAGCACATAGACTGAGATTTTTACAAGTGACCACTTAAATTAAAGTTAAAATTAAATTCAAATCCGCAAACAGATTTAAACAAAAATTTGAGCCCAGGAGAGCGGAAGTTCAATAGTGGGGTGGTGGGGGGTACGTGGTGGGTACGAAACGTACCCACCACGTACCCCCCAATGGGTATGAGCACATAGACTGAGATTTTTACAAGTGACCACTTAAATTAAAGTTGAAATTAAATTCAAATCCGGAAACAGATTTAAAAAAAAAAGTTGAGCCCAGGAGAGCGGAAGTTCAATGGTGGGGTGGTGGGGGGTACGTGGTGGGTACGAAACGTACCCACCACGTACCCCCCAATGGGTATGAGCACATAGACTGAGATTTTTACAAGTGACCACTTAAATTAAAGTTAAAATTAAATTCAAATCCGCAAACAGATTTAAAAAAAAAATTTGAGCCCAGGAGAGCGGAAGTTCAATAGTGGGGTGGTGGGGGGTACGTGGTGGGTACGAAACGTACCCACCACGTACCCCCCAATGGGTATGAGCACATAGACTGAGATTTTTACAAGTGACCACTTAAATTAAAGTTAAAATTAAATTCAAATCCGCAAACAGATTTAAAAAAAAAAGTTGAGCCCAGGAGAGCGGAAGTTCAATGGTGGGGTGGTGGGGGGTACGTGGTGGGTACGAAACGTACCCACCACGTACCCCCCAATGGGTATGAGCACATAGACTGAGATTTTTACAAGTGACCACTTAAATTAAAGTTAAAATTAAATTCGAATCCGCAAACAGATTTAAAAAAAAAAGTTGAGCCCAGGAGAGCGGAAGTTCAATGGTGGGGTGGTGGGGGGTACGTGGTGGGTACGAAACGTACCCACCACGTACCCCCCAATGGGTATGAGCACATAGACTGAGATTTTTACAAGTGACCACTTAAATTAAAGTTAAAATTAAATTCAAATCCGCAAACAGATTTAAAAAAAAAAGTTGAGCCCAGGAGAGCGGAAGTTCAATGGTGGGGTGGTGGGGGGTACGTGGTGGGTACGAAACGTACCCACCACGTACCCCCCAATGGGTATGAGCACATAGACTGAGATTTTTACAAGTGACCACTTAAATTAAAGTTAAAATTAAATTCGAATCCGCAAACAGATTTAAAAAAAAAAGTTGAGCCCAGGAGAGCGGAAGTTCAATGGTGGGGTGGTGGGGGGTACGTGGTGGGTACGAAACGTACCCACCACGTACCCCCCAATGGGTATGAGCACATAGACTGAGATTTTTACAAGTGACCACTTAAATTAAAGTTAAAATTAAATTCAAATCCGCAAACAGATTTAAAAAAAAAATTTGAGCCCAGGAGAGCGGAAGTTCAATAGTGGGGTACGTGGTGGGTACGTGGTGGGTACGAAACGTACCCACCACGTACCCCCCAATGGGTATGAGCACATAGACTGAGATTTTTACAAGTGACCACTTAAATTAAAGTTAAAATTAAATTCAAATCCGCAAACAGATTTAAAAAAAAAAGTTGAGCCCAGGAGAGCGGAAGTTCAATGGTGGGGTGGTGGGGGGTACGTGGTGGGTACGAAACGTACCCACCACGTACCCCCCAATGGGTATGAGCACATAGACTGAGATTTTTACAAGTGACCACTTAAATTAAAGTTAAAATTAAATTCAAATCCGCAAACAGATTTAAAAAAAAAAGTTGAGCCCAGGAGAGCGGAAGTTCAATGGTGGGGTGGTGGGGGGTACGTGGTGGGTACGAAACGTACCCACCACGTACCCCCCAATGGGTATGAGCACATAGACTGAGATTTTTACAAGTGACCACTTAAATTAAAGTTAAAATTAAATTCAAATCCGCAAACAGATTTAAAAAAAAAATTTGAGCCCAGGAGAGCGGAAGTTCAATAGTGGGGTGGTGGGGGGTACGTGGTGGGTACGAAACGTACCCACCACGTACCCCCCAATGGGTATGAGCACATAGACTGAGATTTTTACAAGTGACCACTTAAATTAAAGTTAAAATTAAATTCAAATCCGCAAACAGATTTAAACAAAAATTTGAGCCCAGGAGAGCGGAAGTTCAATAGTGGGGTGGTGGGGGGTACGTGGTGGGTACGAAACGTACCCACCACGTACCCCCCAATGGGTATGAGCACATAGACTGAGATTTTTACAAGTGACCACTTAAATTAAAGTTGAAATTAAATTCAAATCCGGAAACAGATTTAAAAAAAAAAGTTGAGCCCAGGAGAGCGGAAGTTCAATGGTGGGGTGGTGGGGGGTACGTGGTGGGTACGAAACGTACCCACCACGTACCCCCCAATGGGTATGAGCACATAGACTGAGATTTTTACAAGTGACCACTTAAATTAAAGTTAAAATTAAATTCAAATCCGCAAACAGATTTAAAAAAAAAATTTGAGCCCAGGAGAGCGGAAGTTCAATAGTGGGGTGGTGGGGGGTACGTGGTGGGTACGAAACGTACCCACCACGTACCCCCCAATGGGTATGAGCACATAGACTGAGATTTTTACAAGTGACCACTTAAATTAAAGTTAAAATTAAATTCAAATCCGCAAACAGATTTAAAAAAAAAAGTTGAGCCCAGGAGAGCGGAAGTTCAATGGTGGGGTGGTGGGGGGTACGTGGTGGGTACGAAACGTACCCACCACGTACCCCCCAATGGGTATGAGCACATAGACTGAGATTTTTACAAGTGACCACTTAAATTAAAGTTAAAATTAAATTCGAATCCGCAAACAGATTTAAAAAAAAAAGTTGAGCCCAGGAGAGCGGAAGTTCAATGGTGGGGTGGTGGGGGGTACGTGGTGGGTACGAAACGTACCCACCACGTACCCCCCAATGGGTATGAGCACATAGACTGAGATTTTTACAAGTGACCACTTAAATTAAAGTTAAAATTAAATTCAAATCCGCAAACAGATTTAAAAAAAAAATTTGAGCCCAGGAGAGCGGAAGTTCAATAGTGGGGTGGTGGGGGGTACGTGGTGGGTACGAAACGTACCCACCACGTACCCCCCAATGGGTATGAGCACATAGACTGAGATTTTTACAAGTGACCACTTAAATTAAAGTTAAAATTAAATTCAAATCCGCAAACAGATTTAAACAAAAATTTGAGCCCAGGAGAGCGGAAGTTCAATAGTGGGGTGGTGGGGGGTACGTGGTGGGTACGAAACGTACCCACCACGTACCCCCCAATGGGTATGAGCACATAGACTGAGATTTTTACAAGTGACCACTTAAATTAAAGTTGAAATTAAATTCAAATCCGGAAACAGATTTAAAAAAAAAAGTTGAGCCCAGGAGAGCGGAAGTTCAATGGTGGGGTGGTGGGGGGTACGTGGTGGGTACGAAACGTACCCACCACGTACCCCCCAATGGGTATGAGCACATAGACTGAGATTTTTACAAGTGACCACTTAAATTAAAGTTGAAATTAAATTCAAATCCGGAAACAGATTTAAAAAAAAAAGTTGAGCCCAGGAGAGCGGAAGTTCAATGGTGGGGATGTGGGGGGTACGTGGTGGGTACGAAACGTACCCACCACGTACCCCCCAATGGGTATGAGCACATAGACTGAGATTTTTACAAGTGACCACTTAAATTAAAGTTAAAATTAAATTCAAATCCGCAAACAGATTTAAAAAAAAATTTGAGCCCAGGAGAGCGGAAGTTCAATAGTGGGGTGGTGGGGGGTACGTGGTGGGTACGAAACGTACCCACCACGTACCCCCTAATGGGTATGAGCACATAGACTGAGATTTTTACAAGTGACCACTTAAATTAAAGTTAAAATTAAATTCAAATCCGCAAACAGATTTAAAAAAAAAATTTGAGCCCAGGAGAGCGGAAGTTCAATAGTGGGGTGGTGGGGGGTACGTGGTGGGTACGAAACTTACCCACCACGTACCCCCCAATGGGTATGAGCACATAGACTGAGATTTTTACAAGTGACCACTTAAATTAAAGTTAAAATTAAATTCAAATCCGCAAACAGATTTAAAAAAAAATTTTAGCCCAGAAGAGCGGAAGTTCAATAGTGGGGTGGTGGGGGGTACGTGGTGGGTACGAAACGTACCCACCACGTACCCCCCAATGGGTATGAGCACATAGACTGAGATTTTTACAAGTGACCACTTAAATTAAAGTTGAAATTAAATTCAAATCCGCAAACAGATTTAAAAAAAAAATTTGAGCCCAGGAGAGCGGAAGTTCAATGGTGGGGTGGTGGGGAGTACGTGGTGGGTACGAAACGTACCCACCACGTACCCCCCAATGGGTATGAGCACATAGACTGAGATTTTTACAAGTGACCACTTAAATTAAAGTTAAAATTAAATTCAAACCCGCAAACAGATTTAAAAAAAAAAGTTGAGCCCAGGAGAGCGGAAGTTCAATGGTGGGGTGGTGGGGGGTACGTGGTGGGTACGAAACGTACCCACCACGTACCCCCCAATGGGTATGAGCACATAGACTGAGATTTTTACAAGTGACCACTTAAATTAAAGTTAAAATTAAATTCGAATCCGCAAACAGATTTAAAAAAAAAAGTTGAGCCCAGGAGAGCGGAAGTTCAATGGTGGGGTGGTGGGGGGTACGTGGTGGGTACGAAACGTACCCACCACGTACCCCCCAATGGGTATGAGCACATAGACTGAGATTTTTACAAGTGACCACTTAAATGAAAGTTAAAATTAAATTCAAATCCGCAAACAGATTTAAAAAATAATTTGAGCCCAGGAGAGCGGAAGTTCAATGGTGGGGTGGTGGGGAGTACGTGGTGGGTACGAAACGTACCCACCACGTACCCCCCAATGGGTATGAGCACATAGACTGAGATTTTTACAAGTGACCACTTAAATGAAAGTTAAAATTAAATTCAAATCCGCAAACAGATTTAAAAAAAAATTTTAGCCCAGGAGAGCGGAAGTTCAATAGTGGGGTGGTGGGGAGTACGTGGTGGGTACGAAACGTACCCACCACGTACCCCCCAATGGGTATGAGCACATAGACTGAGATTTTTACAAGTGACCACTTAAATTAAAGTTAAAATTAAATTCAAATCCGCAAACAGATTTAAAAAAAAAATTTGAGCCCAGGAGAGCGGAAGTTCAATAGTGGGGTGGTGGGGGTACGTGGTGGGTACGAAACGTACCCACCACGTACCCCCCAATGGGTATGAGCACATAGACTGAGATTTTTACAAGTGACCACTTAAATTAAAGTTAAAATTAAATTCAAATCCGCAAACAGATTTAAAAAAAAAAGTTGAGCCCAGGAGAGCGGAAGTTCAATGGTGGGGTGGTGGGGGGTACGTGGTGGGTACGAAACGTACCCACCACGTACCCCCCAATGGGTATGAGCACATAGACTGAGATTTTTACAAGTGACCACTTAAATTAAAGTTAAAATTAAATTCAAATCCGCAAACAGATTTAAAAAAAAAATTTGAGCCCAGGAGAGCGGAAGTTCAATAGTGGGGTGGTGGGGAGTACGTGGTGGGTACGAAACGTACCCACCACGTACCCCCCAATGGGTATGAGCACATAGACTGAGATTTTTACAAGTGACCACTTAAATTAAAGTTAAAATTAAATTCAAATCCGCAAACAGATTTAAAAAAAAAAGTTGAGCCCAGGAGAGCGGAAGTTCAATGGTGGGGTGGTGGGGGGTACGTGGTGGGTACGAAACGTACCCACCACGTACCCCCCAATGGGTATGAGCACATAGACTGAGATTTTTACAAGTGACCACTTAAATTAAAGTTAAAATTAAATTCAAATCCGCAAACAGATTTAAAAAAAAAGTTGAGCCCAGGAGAGCGGAAGTTCAATGGTGGGGTGGTGGGGGGTACGTGGTGGGTACGAAACGTACCCACCACGTACCCCCCAATGGGTATGAGCACATAGACTGAGATTTTTACAAGTGACCACTTAAATTAAAGTTAAAATTAAATTCAAATCCGCAAACAGATTTAAAAAAAAAATTTGAGCCCAGGAGAGCGGAAGTTCAATGGTGGGGTGGTGGGGGGTACGTGGTGGGTACGAAACGTGCCCACCACGTACCCCCCAATGGGTATGAGCACATAGACTGAGATTTTTACAAGTGACCACTTAAATTAAAGTTAAAATTAAATTCAAATCCGCAAACAGATTTAAAAAAAAAAGTTGAGCCCAGGAGAGCGGAAGTTCAATAGTGAGGTGGTGGGGGGTACGTGGTGGGTACGAAACGTACCCACCACGTACCCCCCAATGGGTATGAGCACATAGACTGAGATTTTTACAAGTGACCACTTAAATTAAAGTTAAAATTAAATTCAAATCCGCAAACAGATTTAAAAAAAAAAGTTGAGCCCAGGAGAGCGGAAGTTCAATGGTGGGGTGGTGGGGGGTACGTGGTGGGTACGAAACGTACCCACCACGTACCCCCCAATGGGTATGAGCACATAGACTGAGATTTTTACAAGTGACCACTTAAATTAAAGTTAAAATTAAATTCAAATCCGCAAACAGATTTAAAAAAAAAAGTTGAGCCCAGGAGTACGTTTCGTACCCACCACGTACCCCCCAATGGGTATGAGCACATAGACTGAGATTTTTACAAGTGACCACTTAAATTAAAGTTAAAATTAAATTCAAATCCGCAAACAGATTTAAAAAAAAAATTTGAGCCCAGGAGAGCGGAAGTTCAATAGTGGGGTGGTGGGGGGTACGTGGTGGGTACGAAACGTACCCACCACGTACCCCCCAATGGGTATGAGCACATAGACTGAGATTTTTACAAGTGACCACTTAAATTAAAGTTAAAATTAAATTCAAATCCGCAAACAGATTTAAACAAAAATTTGAGCCCAGGAGAGCGGAAGTTCAATAGTGGGGTGGTGGGGGGTACGTGGTGGGTACGAAACGTACCCACCACGTACCCCCCAATGGGTATGAGCACATAGACTGAGATTTTTACAAGTGACCACTTAAATTAAAGTTGAAATTAAATTCAAATCCGGAAACAGATTTAAAAAAAAAAGTTGAGCCCAGGAGAGCGGAAGTTCAATGGTGGGGTGGTGGGGGGTACGTGGTGGGTACGAAACGTACCCACCACGTACCCCCCAATGGGTATGAGCACATAGACTGAGATTTTTACAAGTGACCACTTAAATTAAAGTTAAAATTAAATTCAAATCCGCAAACAGATTTAAAAAAAAATTTGAGCCCAGGAGAGCGGAAGTTCAATAGTGGGGTGGTGGGGGGTACGTGGTGGGTACGAAACGTACCCACCACGTACCCCCCAATGGGTATGAGCACATAGACTGAGATTTTTACAAGTGACCACTTAAATTAAAGTTAAAATTAAATTCAAATCCGCAAACAGATTTAAACAAAAATTTGAGCCCAGGAGAGCGGAAGTTCAATAGTGGGGTGGTGGGGGGTACGTGGTGGGTACGTGGTGGGTACGAAACGTACCCACCACGTACCCCCCAATGGGTATGAGCACATAGACTGAGATTTTTACAAGTGACCACTTAAATTAAAGTTAAAATTAAATTCAAATCCGCAAACAGATTTAAAAAAAAAAGTTGAGCCCAGGAGAGCGGAAGTTCAATGGTGGGGTGGTGGGGGGTACGTGGTGGGTACGAAACGTACCCACCACGTACCCCCCAATGGGTATGAGCACATAGACTGAGATTTTTACAAGTGACCACTTAAATTAAAGTTAAAATTAAATTCAAATCCGCAAACAGATTTAAAAAAAAAAGTTGAGCCCAGGAGAGCGGAAGTTCAATGGTGGGGTGGTGGGGGGTACGTGGTGGGTACGAAACGTACCCACCACGTACCCCCCAATGGGTATGAGCACATAGACTGAGATTTTTACAAGTGACCACTTAAATTAAAGTTAAAATTAAATTCAAATCCGCAAACAGATTTAAAAAAAAAATTTGAGCCCAGGAGAGCGGAAGTTCAATAGTGGGGTGGTGGGGGGTACGTGGTGGGTACGAAACGTACCCACCACGTACCCCCCAATGGGTATGAGCACATAGACTGAGATTTTTACAAGTGACCACTTAAATTAAAGTTAAAATTAAATTCAAATCCGCAAACAGATTTAAACAAAAATTTGAGCCCAGGAGAGCGGAAGTTCAATAGTGGGGTGGTGGGGGGTACGTGGTGGGTACGAAACGTACCCACCACGTACCCCCCAATGGGTATGAGCACATAGACTGAGATTTTTACAAGTGACCACTTAAATTAAAGTTGAAATTAAATTCAAATCCGGAAACAGATTTAAAAAAAAAAGTTGAGCCCAGGAGAGCGGAAGTTCAATGGGGGGGTGGTGGGGGGTACGTGGTGGGTACGAAACGTACCCACCACGTACCCCCCAATGGGTATGAGCACATAGACTGAGATTTTTACAAGTGACCACTTAAATTAAAGTTAAAATTAAATTCAAATCCGCAAACAGATTTAAAAAAAAAATTTGAGCCCAGGAGAGCGGAAGTTCAATAGTGGGGTGGTGGGGGGTACGTGGTGGGTACGAAACGTACCCACCACGTACCCCCCAATGGGTATGAGCACATAGACTGAGATTTTTACAAGTGACCACTTAAATTAAAGTTAAAATTAAATTCAAATCCGCAAACAGATTTAAAAAAAAAATTTGAGCCCAGGAGAGCGGAAGTTCAATAGTGGGGTGGTGGGGGGTACGTGGTGGGTACGAAACGTACCCACCACGTACCCCCCAATGGGTATGAGCACATAGACTGAGATTTTTACAAGTGACCACTTAAATTAAAGTTAAAATTAAATTCAAATCCGCAAACAGATTTAAACAAAAATTTGAGCCCAGGAGAGCGGAAGTTCAATAGTGGGGTGGTGGGGGGTACGTGGTGGGTACGTGGTGGGTACGAAACGTACCCACCACGTACCCCCCAATGGGTATGAGCACATAGACTGAGATTTTTACAAGTGACCACTTAAATTAAAGTTAAAATTAAATTCAAATCCGCAAACAGATTTAAAAAAAAAAGTTGAGCCCAGGAGAGCGGAAGTTCAATGGTGGGGTGGTGGGGGGTACGTGGTGGGTACGAAACGTACCCACCACGTACCCCCCAATGGGTATGAGCACATAGACTGAGATTTTTACAAGTGACCACTTAAATTAAAGTTAAAATTAAATTCAAATCCGCAAACAGATTTAAAAAAAAAAGTTGAGCCCAGGAGAGCGGAAGTTCAATGGTGGGGTGGTGGGGGGTACGTGGTGGGTACGAAACGTACCCACCACGTACCCCCCAATGGGTATGAGCACATAGACTGAGATTTTTACAAGTGACCACTTAAATTAAAGTTAAAATTAAATTCAAATCCGCAAACAGATTTAAAAAAAAAATTTGAGCCCAGGAGAGCGGAAGTTCAATAGTGGGGTGGTGGGGGGTACGTGGTGGGTACGAAACGTACCCACCACGTACCCCCCAATGGGTATGAGCACATAGACTGAGATTTTTACAAGTGACCACTTAAATTAAAGTTAAAATTAAATTCAAATCCGCAAACAGATTTAAACAAAAATTTGAGCCCAGGAGAGCGGAAGTTCAATAGTGGGGTGGTGGGGGGTACGTGGTGGGTACGAAACGTACCCACCACGTACCCCCCAATGGGTATGAGCACATAGACTGAGATTTTTACAAGTGACCACTTAAATTAAAGTTGAAATTAAATTCAAATCCGGAAACAGATTTAAAAAAAAAAGTTGAGCCCAGGAGAGCGGAAGTTCAATGGTGGGGTGGTGGGGGGTACGTGGTGGGTACGAAACGTACCCACCACGTACCCCCCAATGGGTATGAGCACATAGACTGAGATTTTTACAAGTGACCACTTAAATTAAAGTTAAAATTAAATTCAAATCCGCAAACAGATTTAAAAAAAAAATTTGAGCCCAGGAGAGCGGAAGTTCAATAGTGGGGTGGTGGGGGGTACGTGGTGGGTACGAAACGTACCCACCACGTACCCCCTAATGGGTATGAGCACATAGACTGAGATTTTTACAAGTGACCACTTAAATTAAAGTTAAAATTAAATTCAAATCCGCAAACAGATTTAAAAAAAAAAGTTGAGCCCAGGAGAGCGGAAGTTCAATGGTGGGGTGGTGGGGGGTACGTGGTGGGTACGAAACGTACCCACCACGTACCTTCCAATGGGTATGAGCACATAGACTGAGATTTTTACAAGTGACCACTTAAATTAAAGTTAAAATTAAATTCGAATCCGCAAACAGATTTAAAAAAAAAAGTTGAGCCCAGGAGAGCGGAAGTTCAATGGTGGGGTGGTGGGGGGTACGTGGTGGGTACGAAACGTACCCACCACGTACCCCCCAATGGGTATGAGCACATAGACTGAGATTTTTACAAGTGACCACTTAAATTAAAGTTAAAATTAAATTCAAATCCGCAAACAGATTTAAAAAAAAAATTTGAGCCCAGGAGAGCGGAAGTTCAATAGTGGGGTGGTGGGGGGTACGTGGTGGGTACGAAACGTACCCACCACGTACCCCCCAATGGGTATGAGCACATAGACTGAGATTTTTACAAGTGACCACTTAAATTAAAGTTAAAATTAAATTCAAATCCGCAAACAGATTTAAACAAAAATTTGAGCCCAGGAGAGCGGAAGTTCAATAGTGGGGTGGTGGGGGGTACGTGGTGGGTACGAAACGTACCCACCACGTACCCCCCAATGGGTATGAGCACATAGACTGAGATTTTTACAAGTGACCACTTAAATTAAAGTTGAAATTAAATTCAAATCCGGAAACAGATTTAAAAAAAAAAGTTGAGCCCAGGAGAGCGGAAGTTCAATGGTGGGGTGGTGGGGGGTACGTGGTGGGTACGAAACGTACCCACCACGTACCCCCCAATGGGTATGAGCACATAGACTGAGATTTTTACAAGTGACCACTTAAATTAAAGTTAAAATTAAATTCAAATCCGCAAACAGATTTAAAAAAAAATTTGAGCCCAGGAGAGCGGAAGTTCAATAGTGGGGTGGTGGGGGGTACGTGGTGGGTACGAAACGTACCCACCACGTACCCCCTAATGGGTATGAGCACATAGACTGAGATTTTTACAAGTGACCACTTAAATTAAAGTTAAAATTAAATTCAAATCCGCAAACAGATTTAAAAAAAAAATTTGAGCCCAGGAGAGCGGAAGTTCAATAGTGGGGTGGTGGGGGGTACGTGGTGGGTACGAAACTTACCCACCACGTACCCCCCAATGGGTATGAGCACATAGACTGAGATTTTTACAAGTGACCACTTAAATTAAAGTTAAAATTAAATTCAAATCCGCAAACAGATTTAAAAAAAAATTTTAGCCCAGAAGAGCGGAAGTTCAATAGTGGGGTGGTGGGGGGTACGTGGTGGGTACGAAACGTACCCACCACGTACCCCCCAATGGGTATGAGCACATAGACTGAGATTTTTACAAGTGACCACTTAAATTAAAGTTGAAATTAAATTCAAATCCGCAAACAGATTTAAAAAAAAAATTTGAGCCCAGGAGAGCGGAAGTTCAATGGTGGGGTGGTGGGGAGTACGTGGTGGGTACGAAACGTACCCACCACGTACCCCCCAATGGGTATGAGCACATAGACTGAGATTTTTACAAGTGACCACTTAAATTAAAGTTAAAATTAAATTCAAATCCGCAAACAGATTTAAAAAAAAAAGTTGAGCCCAGGAGAGCGGAAGTTCAATGGTGGGGTGGTGGGGGGTACGTGGTGGGTACGAAACGTACCCACCACGTACCCCCCAATGGGTATGAGCACATAGACTGAGATTTTTACAAGTGACCACTTAAATTAAAGTTGAAATTAAATTCGAATCCGCAAACAGATTTAAAAAAAAAGTTGAGCCCAGGAGAGCGGAAGTTCAATGGTGGGGTGGTGGGGGGTACGTGGTGGGTACGAAACGTACCCACCACGTACCCCCCAATGGGTATGAGCACATAGACTGAGATTTTTACAAGTGACCACTTAAATGAAAGTTAAAATTAAATTCAAATCCGCAAACAGATTTAAAAAAAAATTTGAGCCCAGGAGAGCGGAAGTTCAATGGTGGGGTGGTGGGGAGTACGTGGTGGGTACGAAACGTACCCACCACGTACCCCCCAATGGGTATGAGCACATAGACTGAGATTTTTACAAGTGACCACTTAAATGAAAGTTAAAATTAAATTCAAATCCGCAAACAGATTTAAAAAAAAATTTTAGCCCAGGAGAGCGGAAGTTCAATAGTGGGGTGGTGGGGAGTACGTGGTGGGTACGAAACGTACCCACCACGTACCCCCCAATGGGTATGAGCACATAGACTGAGATTTTTACAAGTGACCACTTAAATTAAAGTTAAAATTAAATTCAAATCCGCAAACAGATTTAAAAAAAAAATTTGAGCCCAGGAGAGCGGAAGTTCAATAGTGGGGTGGTGGGGGTACGTGGTGGGTACGAAACGTACCCACCACGTACCCCCCAATGGGTATGAGCACATAGACTGAGATTTTTACAAGTGACCACTTAAATTAAAGTTAAAATTAAATTCAAATCCGCAAACAGATTTAAAAAAAAAAGTTGAGCCCAGGAGAGCGGAAGTTCAATGGTGGGGTGGTGGGGGGTACGTGGTGGGTACGAAACGTACCCACCACGTACCCCCCAATGGGTATGAGCACATAGACTGAGATTTTTACAAGTGACCACTTAAATTAAAGTTAAAATTAAATTCAAATCCGCAAACAGATTTAAAAAAAAAATTTGAGCCCAGGAGAGCGGAAGTTCAATAGTGGGGTGGTGGGGAGTACGTGGTGGGTACGAAACGTACCCACCACGTACCCCCCAATGGGTATGAGCACATAGACTGAGATTTTTACAAGTGACCACTTAAATTAAAGTTAAAATTAAATTCAAATCCGCAAACAGATTTAAACAAAAATTTGAGCCCAGGAGAGCGGAAGTTCAATAGTGGGGTGGTGGGGGGTACGTGGTGGGTACGAAACGTACCCACCACGTACCCCCCAATGGGTATGAGCACATAGACTGAGATTTTTACAAGTGACCACTTAAATTAAAGTTAAAATTAAATTCAAATCCGCAAACAGATTTAAACAAAAATTTGAGCCCAGGAGAGCGGAAGTTCAATAGTGGGGTGGTGGGGGGTACGTGGTGGGTACGTGGTGGGTACGAAACGTACCCACCACGTACCCCCCAATGGGTATGAGCACATAGACTGAGATTTTTACAAGTGACCACTTAAATTAAAGTTAAAATTAAATTCAAATCCGCAAACAGATTTAAAAAAAAAAGTTGAGCCCAGGAGAGCGGAAGTTCAATGGTGGGGTGGTGGGGGGTACGTGGTGGGTACGAAACGTACCCACCACGTACCCCCCAATGGGTATGAGCACATAGACTGAGATTTTTACAAGTGACCACTTAAATTAAAGTTAAAATTAAATTCAAATCCGCAAACAGATTTAAAAAAAAAAGTTGAGCCCAGGAGAGCGGAAGTTCAATGGTGGGGTGGTGGGGGGTACGTGGTGGGTACGAAACGTACCCACCACGTACCCCCCAATGGGTATGAGCACATAGACTGAGATTTTTACAAGTGACCACTTAAATTAAAGTTAAAATTAAATTCAAATCCGCAAACAGATTTAAAAAAAAAATTTGAGCCCAGGAGAGCGGAAGTTCAATGGTGGGGTGGTGGGGGGTACGTGGTGGGTACGAAACGTACCCACCACGTACCCCCCAATGGGTATGAGCACATAGACTGAGATTTTTACAAGTGACCACTTAAATTAAAGTTAAAATTAAATTCAAATCCGCAAACAGATTTAAAAAAAAAAGTTGAGCTCAGGAGAGCGGAAGTTCAATAGTGGGGTGGTGGGGGGTACGTGGTGGGTACGAAACGTACCCACCACGTACCCCCCAATGGGTATGAGCACATAGACTGAGATTTTTACAAGTGACCACTTAAATTAAAGTTAAAATTAAATTCAAATCCGCAAACAGATTTAAAAAAAAAAGTTGAGCCCAGGAGAGCGGAAGTTCAATGGTGGGGTGGTGGGGGGTACGTGGTGGGTACGAAACGTACCCACCACGTACCCCCCAATGGGTATGAGCACATAGACTGAGATTTTTACAAGTGACCACTTAAATTAAAGTTAAAATTAAATTCAAATCCGCAAACAGATTTAAAAAAAAAAGTTGAGCCCAGGAGTACGAAACGTACCCACCACGTACCCCCCAATGGGTATGAGCACATAGACTGAGATTTTTACAAGTGACCACTTAAATTAAAGTTAAAATTAAATTCAAATCCGCAAACAGATTTAAAAAAAAAATTTGAGCCCAGGAGAGCGGAAGTTCAATAGTGGGGTGGTGGGGGGTACGTGGTGGGTACGAAACGTACCCACCACGTACCCCCCAATGGGTATGAGCACATAGACTGAGATTTTTACAAGTGACCACTTAAATTAAAGTTGAAATTAAATTCAAATCCGGAAACAGATTTAAAAAAAAAAGTTGAGCCCAGGAGAGCGGAAGTTCAATGGTGGGGTGGTGGGGGGTACGTGGTGGGTACGAAACGTACCCACCACGTACCCCCCAATGGGTATGAGCACATAGACTGAGATTTTTACAAGTGACCACTTAAATTAAAGTTAAAATTAAATTCAAATCCGCAAACAGATTTAAACAAAAATTTGAGCCCAGGAGAGCGGAAGTTCAATAGTGGGGTGGTGGGGGGTACGTGGTGGGTACGAAACGTACCCACCACGTACCCCCCAATGGGTATGAGCACATAGACTGAGATTTTTACAAGTGACCACTTAAATTAAAGTTGAAATTAAATTCAAATCCGGAAACAGATTTAAAAAAAAAAGTTGAGCCCAGGAGAGCGGAAGTTCAATGGTGGGGTGGTGGGGGGTACGTGGTGGGTACGAAACGTACCCACCACGTACCCCCCAATGAGTACGAGCACATAGACTGAGATTTTTACAAGTGACCACTTAAATTAAAGTTAAAATTAAATTCAAATCCGCAAACAGATTTAAAAAAAAAATTTGAGCCCAGGAGAGCGGAAGTTCAATAGTGGGGTGGTGGGGGGTACGTGGTGGGTACGAAACGTACCCACCACGTACCCCCCAATGGGTATGAGCACATAGACTGAGATTTTTACAAGTGACCACTTAAATTAAAGTTAAAATTAAATTCAAATCCGCAAACAGATTTAAAAAAAAAAGTTGAGCCCAGGAGAGCGGAAGTTCAATGGTGGGGTGGTGGGGGGTACGTGGTGGGTACAAAACGTACCCACCACGTACCCCCCAATGGGTATGAGCACATAGACTGAGATTTTTACAAGTGACCACTTAAATTAAAGTTAAAATTAAATTCGAATCCGCAAACAGATTTAAAAAAAAAAGTTGAGCCCAGGAGAGCGGAAGTTCAATGGTGGGGTGGTGGGGGGTACGTGGTGGGTACGAAACGTACCCACCACGTACCCCCCAATGGGTATGAGCACATAGACTGAGATTTTTACAAGTGACCACTTAAATTAAAGTTAAAATTAAATTCAAATCCGCAAACAGATTTAAAAAAAAAATTTGAGCCCAGGAGAGCGGAAGTTCAATAGTGGGGTGGTGGGGGGTACGTGGTGGGTACGAAACGTACCCACCACGTACCCCCCAATGGGTATGAGCACATAGACTGAGATTTTTGCAAGTGACCACTTAAATTAAAGTTAAAATTAAATTCAAATCCGCAAACAGATTTAAACAAAAATTTGAGCCCAGGAGAGCGGAAGTTCAATAGTGGGGTGGTGGGGGGTACGTGGTGGGTACGAAACGTACCCACCACGTACCCCCCAATGGGTATGAGCACATAGACTGAGATTTTTACAAGTGACCACTTAAATTAAAGTTGAAATTAAATTCAAATCCGGAAACAGATTTAAAAAAAAAAGTTGAGCCCAGGAGAGCGGAAGTTCAATGGTGGGGTGGTGGGGGGTACGTGGTGGGTACGAAACGTACCCACCACGTACCCCCCAATGGGTATGAGCACATAGACTGAGATTTTTACAAGTGACCACTTAAATTAAAGTTGAAATTAAATTCAAATCCGGAAACAGATTTAAAAAAAAAAGTTGAGCCCAGGAGAGCGGAAGTTCAATGGTGGGGTGGTGGGGGGTACGTGGTGGGTACGAAACGTACCCACCACGTACCCCCCCAATGGGTATGAGCACATAGACTGAGATTTTTACAAGTGACCACTTAAATTAAAGTTAAAATTAAATTCAAATCCGCAAACAGATTTAAAAAAAAATTTGAGCCCAGGAGAGCGGAAGTTCAATAGTGGGGTGGTGGGGGGTACGTGGTGGGTACGAAACGTACCCACCACGTACCCCCCAATGGGTATGAGCACATAGACTGAGATTTTTACAAGTGACCACTTAAATTAAAGTTAAAATTAAATTCAAATCCGCAAACAGATTTAAAAAAAAAATTTGAGCCCAGGAGAGCGGAAGTTCAATAGTGGGGTGGTGGGGGGTACGTGGTGGGTACGAAACTTACCCACCACGTACCCCCCAATGGGTATGAGCACATAGACTGAGATTTTTACAAGTGACCACTTAAATTAAAGTTAAAATTAAATTCAAATCCGCAAACAGATTTAAAAAAAAATTTTAGCCCAGAAGAGCGGAAGTTCAATAGTGGGGTGGTGGGGGGTACGTGGTGGGTACGAAACGTACCCACCACGTACCCCCCAATGGGTATGAGCACATAGACTGAGATTTTTACAAGTGACCACTTAAATTAAAGTTGAAATTAAATTCAAATCCGCAAACAGATTTAAAAAAAAAATTTGAGCCCAGGAGAGCGGAAGTTCAATGGTGGGGTGGTGGGGAGTACGTGGTGGGTACGAAACGTACCCACCACGTACCCCCCAATGGGTATGAGCACATAGACTGAGATTTTTACAAGTGACCACTTAAATTAAAGTTAAAATTAAATTCAAATCCGCAAACAGATTTAAAAAAAAAAGTTGAGCCCAGGAGAGCGGAAGTTCAATGGTGGGGTGGTGGGGGGTACGTGGTGGGTACGAAACGTACCCACCACGTACCCCCCAATGGGTATGAGCACATAGACTGAGATTTTTACAAGTGACCACTTAAATTAAAGTTAAAATTAAATTCGAATCCGCAAACAGATTTAAAAAAAAAAGTTGAGCCCAGGAGAGCGGAAGTTCAATGGTGGGGTGGTGGGGGGTACGTGGTGGGTACGAAACGTACCCACCACGTACCCCCCAATGGGTATGAGCACATAGACTGAGATTTTTACAAGTGACCACTTAAATGAAAGTTAAAATTAAATTCAAATCCGCAAACAGATTTAAAAAAAAATTTGAGCCCAGGAGAGCGGAAGTTCAATGGTGGGGTGGTGGGGAGTACGTGGTGGGTACGAAACGTACCCACCACGTACCCCCCAATGGGTATGAGCACATAGACTGAGATTTTTACAAGTGACCACTTAAATGAAAGTTAAAATTAAATTCAAATCCGCAAACAGATTTAAAAAAAAATTTTAGCCCAGGAGAGCGGAAGTTCAATAGTGGGGTGGTGGGGAGTACGTGGTGGGTACGAAACGTACCCACCACGTACCCCCCAATGGGTATGAGCACATAGACTGAGATTTTTAAAAGTGACCACTTAAATTAAAGTTAAAATTAAATTCAAATCCGCAAACAGATTTAAAAAAAAAATTTGAGCCCAGGAGAGCGGAAGTTCAATAGTGGGGTGGTGGGGGGTACGTCGTGGGTACGAAACGTACCCACCACGTACCCCCCAATGGGTATGAGCACATAGACTGAGATTTTTACAAGTGACCACTTAAATTAAAGTTAAAATTAAATTCAAATCCGCAAACAGATTTAAAAAAAAAAGTTGAGCCCAGGAGAGCGGAAGTTCAATGGTGGGGTGGTGGGGGGTACGTGGTGGGTACGAAACGTACCCACCACGTACCCCCCAATGGGTATGAGCACATAGACTGAGATTTTTACAAGTGACCACTTAAATTAAAGTTAAAATTAAATTCAAATCCGCAAACAGATTTAAAAAAAAAATTTGAGCCCAGGAGAGCGGAAGTTCAATAGTGGGGTGGTGGGGGGTACGTGGTGGGTACGAAACGTACCCACCACGTACCCCCCAATGGGTATGAGCACATAGACTGAGATTTTTACAAGTGACCACTTAAATTAAAGTTAAAATTAAATTCAAATCCGCAAACAGATTTAAACAAAAATTTGAGCCCAGGAGAGCGGAAGTTCAATAGTGGGGTGGTGGGGGGTACGTGGTGGGTACGAAACGTACCCACCACGTACCCCCTAATGGGTATGAGCACATAGACTGAGATTTTTACAAGTGACCACTTAAATTAAAGTTAAAATTAAATTCAAATCCGCAAACAGATTTAAACAAAAATTTGAGCCCAGGAGAGCGGAAGTTCAATAGTGGGGTGGTGGGGGGTACGTGGTGGGTACGTGGTGGGTACGAAACGTACCCACCACGTACCCCCCAATGGGTATGAGCACATAGACTGAGATTTTTACAAGTGACCACTTAAATTAAAGTTAAAATTAAATTCAAATCCGCAAACAGATTTAAAAAAAAAAGTTGAGCCCAGGAGAGCGGAAGTTCAATGGTGGGGTGGTGGGGGGTACGTGGTGGGTACGAAACGTACCCACCACGTACCCCCCAATGGGTATGAGCACATAGACTGAGATTTTTACAAGTGACCACTTAAATTAAAGTTAAAATTAAATTCAAATCCGCAAACAGATTTAAAAAAAAAATTTGAGCCCAGGAGAGCGGAAGTTCAATGGTGGGGTGGTGGGGGGTACGTGGTGGGTACGAAACGTACCCACCACGTACCCCCCAATGGGTATGAGCACATAGACTGAGATTTTTACAAGTGACCACTTAAATTAAAGTTAAAATTAAATTCAAATCCGCAAACAGATTTAAAAAAAAAAGTTGAGCCCAGGAGAGCGGAAGTTCAATGGTGGGGTGGTGGGGGGTACGTGGTGGGTACGAAACGTACCCACCACGTACCCCCCAATGGGTATGAGCACATAGACTGAGATTTTTACAAGTGACCACTTAAATTAAAGTTAAAATTAAATTCAAATCCGCAAACAGATTTAAAAAAAAAATTTGAGCCCAGGAGAGCGGAAGTTCAATAGTGGGGTGGTGGGGGGTACGTGGTGGGTACGAAACGTACCCACCACGTACCCCCCAATGGGTATGAGCACATAGACTGAGATTTTTACAAGTGACCACTTAAATTAAAGTTAAAATTAAATTCAAATCCGCAAACAGATTTAAACAAAAATTTGAGCCCAGGAGAGCGGAAGTTCAATAGTGGGGTGGTGGGGGGTACGTGGTGGGTACGTGGTGGGTACGAAACGTACCCACCACGTACCCCCCAATGGGTATGAGCACATAGACTGAGATTTTTACAAGTGACCACTTAAATTAAAGTTAAAATTAAATTCAAATCCGCAAACAGATTTAAAAAAAAAAGTTGAGCCTAGGAGAGCGGAAGTTCAATGGTGGGGTGGTGGGGGGTACGTGGTGGGTACGAAACGTACCCACCACGTACCCCCCAATGGGTATGAGCACATAGACTGAGATTTTTACAAGTGACCACTTAAATTAAAGTTAAAATTAAATTCAAATCCGCAAACAGATTTAAAAAAAAAAGTTGAGCCCAGGAGAGCGGAAGTTCAATGGTGGGGTGGTGGGGGGTACGTGGTGGGTACGAAACGTACCCACCACGTACCCCCCAATGGGTATGAGCACATAGACTGAGATTTTTACAAGTGACCACTTAAATTAAAGTTAAAATTAAATTCAAATCCGCAAACAGATTTAAAAAAAAAATTTGAGCCCAGGAGAGCGGAAGTTCAATAGTGGGGTGGTGGGGGGTACGTGGTGGGTACGAAACGTACCCACCACGTACCCCCCAATGGGTATGAGCACATAGACTGAGATTTTTACAAGTGACCACTTAAATTAAAGTTAAAATTAAATTCAAATCCGCAAACAGATTTAAACAAAAATTTGAGCCCAGGAGAGCGGAAGTTCAATAGTGGGGTGGTGGGGGGTACGTGGTGGGTACGAAACGTACCCACCACGTACCTTCCAATGGGTATGAGCACATAGACTGAGATTTTTACAAGTGACCACTTAAATTAAAGTTGAAATTAAATTCAAATCCGGAAACAGATTTAAAAAAAAAAGTTGAGCCCAGGAGAGCGGAAGTTCAATGGTGGGGTGGTGGGGGGTACGTGGTGGGTACGAAACGTACCCACCACGTACCCCCCAATGGGTATGAGCACATAGACTGAGATTTTTACAAGTGACCACTTAAATTAAAGTTAAAATTAAATTCAAATCCGCAAACAGATTTAAACAAAAATTTGAGCCCAGGAGAGCGGAAGTTCAATAGTGGGGTGGTGGGGGGTACGTGGTGGGTACGAAACGTACCCACCACGTACCTTCCAATGGGTATGAGCACATAGACTGAGATTTTTACAAGTGACCACTTAAATTAAAGTTAAAATTAAATTCGAATCCGCAAACAGATTTAAAAAAAAAAGTTGAGCCCAGGAGAGCGGAAGTTCAATGGTGGGGTGGTGGGGGGTACGTGGTGGGTACGAAACGTACCCACCACGTACCCCCCAATGGGTATGAGCACATAGACTGAGATTTTTACAAGTGACCACTTAAATGAAAGTTAAAATTAAATTCAAATCCGCAAACAGATTTAAAAAAAAATTTGAGCCCAGGAGAGCGGAAGTTCAATGGTGGGGTGGTGGGGAGTACGTGGTGGGTACGAAACGTACCCACCACGTACCCCCCAATGGGTATGAGCACATAGACTGAGATTTTTACAAGTGACCACTTAAATGAAAGTTAAAATTAAATTCAAATCCGCAAACAGATTTAAAAAAAAATTTTAGCCCAGGAGAGCGGAAGTTCAATAGTGGGGTGGTGGGGAGTACGTGGTGGGTACGAAACGTACCCACCACGTACCCCCCAATGGGTATGAGCACATAGACTGAGATTTTTACAAGTGACCACTTAAATTAAAGTTAAAATTAAATTCAAATCCGCAAACAGATTTAAAAAAAAAATTTGAGCCCAGGAGAGCGGAAGTTCAATAGTGGGGTGGTGGGGGGTACGTGGTGGGTACGAAACGTACCCACCACGTACCCCCCAATGGGTATGAGCACATAGACTGAGATTTTTACAAGTGACCACTTAAATTAAAGTTAAAATTAAATTCAAATCCGCAAACAGATTTAAAAAAAAAAGTTGAGCCCAGGAGAGCGGAAGTTCAATGGTGGGGTGGTGGGGGGTACGTGGTGGGTACGAAACGTACCCACCACGTACCCCCCAATGGGTATGAGCACATAGACTGAGATTTTTACAAGTGACCACTTAAATTAAAGTTAAAATTAAATTCAAATCCGCAAACAGATTTAAAAAAAAAATTTGAGCCCAGGAGAGCGGAAGTTCAATAGTGGGGTGGTGGGGGGTACGTGGTGGGTACGAAACGTACCCACCACGTACCCCCCAATGGGTATGAGCACATAGACTGAGATTTTTACAAGTGACCACTTAAATTAAAGTTAAAATTAAATTCAAATCCGCAAACAGATTTAAACAAAAATTTGAGCCCAGGAGAGCGGAAGTTCAATAGTGGGGTGGTGGGGGGTACGTGGTGGGTACGAAACGTACCCACCACGTACCCCCCAATGGGTATGAGCACATAGACTGAGATTTTTACAAGTGACCACTTAAATTAAAGTTAAAATTAAATTCAAATCCGCAAACAGATTTAAACAAAAATTTGAGCCCAGGAGAGCGGAAGTTCAATAGTGGGGTGGTGGGGGGTACGTGGTGGGTACGTGGTGGGTACGAAACGTACCCACCACGTACCCCCCAATGGGTATGAGCACATAGACTGAGATTTTTACAAGTGACCACTTAAATTAAAGTTAAAATTAAATTCAAATCCGCAAACAGATTTAAAAAAAAAAGTTGAGCCCAGGAGAGCGGAAGTTCAATGGTGGGGTGGTGGGGGGTACGTGGTGGGTACGAAACGTACCCACCACGTACCCCCCAATGGGTATGAGCACATAGACTGAGATTTTTACAAGTGACCACTTAAATTAAAGTTAAAATTAAATTCAAATCCGCAAACAGATTTAAAAAAAAAAGTTGAGCCCAGGAGAGCGGAAGTTCAATGGTGGGGTGGTGGGGGGTACGTGGTGGGTACGAAACGTACCCACCACGTACCCCCCAATGGGTATGAGCACATAGACTGAGATTTTTACAAGTGACCACTTAAATTAAAGTTAAAATTAAATTCAAATCCGCAAACAGATTTAAAAAAAAAATTTGAGCCCAGGAGAGCGGAAGTTCAATGGTGGGGTGGTGGGGGGTACGTGGTGGGTACGAAACGTACCCACCACGTACCCCCCAATGGGTATGAGCACATAGACTGAGATTTTTACAAGTGACCACTTAAATTAAAGTTAAAATTAAATTCAAATCCGCAAACAGATTTAAAAAAAAAAGTTGAGCCCAGGAGAGCGGAAGTTCAATGGTGGGGTGGTGGGGGGTACGTGGTGGGTACGAAACGTACCCACCACGTACCCCCCAATGGGTATGAGCACATAGACTGAGATTTTTACAAGTGACCACTTAAATTAAAGTTAAAATTAAATTCAAATCCGCAAACAGATTTAAACAAAAATTTGAGCCCAGGAGAGCGGAAGTTCAATAGTGGGGTGGTGGGGGGTACGTGGTGGGTACGTGGTGGGTACGAAACGTACCCACCACGTACCCCCCAATGGGTATGAGCACATAGACTGAGATTTTTACAAGTGACCACTTAAATTAAAGTTAAAATTAAATTCAAATCCGCAAACAGATTTAAAAAAAAAATTTGAGCCCAGGAGAGCGGAAGTTCAATAGTGGGGTGGTGGGGGTACGTGGTGGGTACGAAACGTACCCACCACGTACCCCCCAATGGGTATGAGCACATAGACTGAGATTTTTACAAGTGACCACTTAAATTAAAGTTAAAATTAAATTCAAATCCGCAAACAGATTTAAACAAAAATTTGAGCCCAGGAGAGCGGAAGTTCAATAGTGGGGTGGTGGGGGGTACGTGGTGGGTACGTGGTGGGTACGAAACGTACCCACCACGTACCCCCCAATGGGTATGAGCACATAGACTGAGATTTTTACAAGTGACCACTTAAATTAAAGTTAAAATTAAATTCAAATCCGCAAACAGATTTAAAAAAAAAAGTTGAGCCCAGGAGAGCGGAAGTTCAATGGTGGGGTGGTGGGGGGTACGTGGTGGGTACGAAACGTACCCACCACGTACCCCCCAATGGGTATGAGCACATAGACTGAGATTTTTACAAGTGACCACTTAAATTAAAGTTAAAATTAAATTCAAATCCGCAAACAGATTTAAAAAAAAAAGTTGAGCCCAGGAGAGCGGAAGTTCAATGGTGGGGTGGTGGGGGGTACGTGGTGGGTACGAAACGTACCCACCACGTACCCCCCAATGGGTATGAGCACATAGACTGAGATTTTTACAAGTGACCACTTAAATTAAAGTTAAAATTAAATTCAAATCCGCAAACAGATTTAAAAAAAAAATTTGAGCCCAGGAGAGCGGAAGTTCAATAGTGGGGTGGTGGGGGGTACGTGGTGGGTACGAAACGTACCCACCACGTACCCCCCAATGGGTATGAGCACATAGACTGAGATTTTTACAAGTGACCACTTAAATTAAAGTTAAAATTAAATTCAAATCCGCAAACAGATTTAAACAAAAATTTGAGCCCAGGAGAGCGGAAGTTCAATAGTGGGGTGGTGGGGGGTACGTGGTGGGTACGAAACGTACCCACCACGTACCTTCCAATGGGTATGAGCACATAGACTGAGATTTTTACAAGTGACCACTTAAATTAAAGTTGAAATTAAATTCAAATCCGGAAACAGATTTAAAAAAAAAAGTTGAGCCCAGGAGAGCGGAAGTTCAATGGTGGGGTGGTGGGGGGTACGTGGTGGGTACGAAACGTACCCACCACGTACCCCCCAATGGGTATGAGCACATAGACTGAGATTTTTACAAGTGACCACTTAAATTAAAGTTAAAATTAAATTCAAATCCGCAAACAGATTTAAACAAAAATTTGAGCCCAGGAGAGCGGAAGTTCAATAGTAGGGTGGTGGGGGGTACGTGGTGGGTACGAAACGTACCCACCACGTACCTTCCAATGGGTATGAGCACATAGACTGAGATTTTTACAAGTGACCACTTAAATTAAAGTTAAAATTAAATTCGAATCCGCAAACAGATTTAAAAAAAAAAGTTGAGCCCAGGAGAGCGGAAGTTCAATGGTGGGGTGGTGGGGGGTACGTGGTGGGTACGAAACGTACCCACCACGTACCCCCCAATGAGTATGAGCACATAGACTGAGATTTTTACAAGTGACCACTTAAATGAAAGTTAAAATTAAATTCAAATCCGCAAACAGATTTAAAAAAAAATTTGAGCCCAGGAGAGCGGAAGTTCAATGGTGGGGTGGTGGGGAGTACGTGGTGGGTACGAAACGTACCCACTACGTACCCCCCAATGGGTATGAGCACATAGACTGAGATTTTTACAAGTGACCACTTAAATGAAAGTTAAAATTAAATTCAAATCCGCAAACAGATTTAAAAAAAAATTTTAGCCCAGGAGAGCGGAAGTTCAATAGTGGGGTGGTGGGGAGTACGTGGTGGGTACGAAACGTACCCACCACGTACCCCCCAATGGGTATGAGCACATAGACTGAGATTTTTACAAGTGACCACTTAAATTAAAGTTAAAATTAAATTCAAATCCGCAAACAGATTTAAAAAAAAAATTTGAGCCCAGGAGAGCGGAAGTTCAATAGTGGGGTGGTGGGGGGTACGTGGTGGGTACGAAACGTACCCACCACGTACCCCCCAATGGGTATGAGCACATAGACTGAGATTTTTACAAGTGACCACTTAAATTAAAGTTAAAATTAAATTCAAATCCGCAAACAGATTTAAAAAAAAAAGTTGAGCCCAGGAGAGCGGAAGTTCAATGGTGGGGTGGTGGGGGGTACGTGGTGGGTACGAAACGTACCCACCACGTACCCCCCAATGGGTATGAGCACATAGACTGAGATTTTTACAAGTGACCACTTAAATTAAAGTTAAAATTAAATTCAAATCCGCAAACAGATTTAAAAAAAAAATTTGAGCCCAGGAGAGCGGAAGTTCAATAGTGGGGTGGTGGGGGGTACGTGGTGGGTACGAAACGTACCCACCACGTACCCCCCAATGGGTATGAGCACATAGACTGAGATTTTTACAAGTGACCACTTAAATTAAAGTTAAAATTAAATTCAAATCCGCAAACAGATTTAAACAAAAATTTGAGCCCAGGAGAGCGGAAGTTCAATAGTGGGGTGGTGGGGGGTACGTGGTGGGTACGAAACGTACCCACCACGTACCCCCCAATGGGTATGAGCACATAGACTGAGATTTTTACAAGTGACCACTTAAATTAAAGTTAAAATTAAATTCAAATCCGCAAACAGATTTAAACAAAAATTTGAGCCCAGGAGAGCGGAAGTTCAATAGTGGGGTGGTGGGGGGTACGTGGTGGGTACGTGGTGGGTACGAAACGTACCCACCACGTACCCCCCAATGGGTATGAGCACATAGACTGAGATTTTTACAAGTGACCACTTAAATTAAAGTTAAAATTAAATTCAAATCCGCAAACAGATTTAAAAAAAAAAGTTGAGCCCAGGAGAGCGGAAGTTCAATGGTGGGGTGGTGGGGGGTACGTGGTGGGTACGAAACGTACCCACCACGTACCCCCCAATGGGTATGAGCACATAGACTGAGATTTTTACAAGTGACCACTTAAATTAAAGTTAAAATTAAATTCAAATCCGCAAACAGATTTAAAAAAAAAATTTGAGCCCAGGAGAGCGGAAGTTCAATAGTGGGGTGGTGGGGGGTACGTGGTGGGTACGAAACGTACCCACCACGTACCCCCCAATGGGTATGAGCACATAGACTGAGATTTTTACAAGTGACCACTTAAATTAAAGTTAAAATTAAATTCAAATCCGCAAACAGATTTAAACAAAAATTTGAGCCCAGGAGAGCGGAAGTTCAATAGTGGGGTGGTGGGGGGTACGTGGTGGGTACGAAACGTACCCACCACGTACCTTCCAATGGGTATGAGCACATAGACTGAGATTTTTACAAGTGACCACTTAAATTAAAGTTGAAATTAAATTCAAATCCGGAAACAGATTTAAAAAAAAAAGTTGAGCCCAGGAGAGCGGAAGTTCAATGGTGGGGTGGTGGGGGGTACGTGGTGGGTACGAAACGTACCCACCACGTACCCACCAATGGGTATGAGCACATAGACTGAGATTTTTACAAGTGACCACTTAAATGAAAGTTAAAATTAAATTCAAATCCGCAAACAGATTTAAAAAAAAATTTGAGCCCAGGAGAGCGGAAGTTCAATGGTGGGGTGGTGGGGAGTACGTGGTGGGTACGAAACGTACCCACCACGTACCCCCCAATGGGTATGAGCACATAGACTGAGATTTTTACAAGTGACCACTTAAATGAAAGTTAAAATTAAATTCAAATCCGCAAACAGATTTAAAAAAAAATTTTAGCCCAGGAGAGCGGAAGTTCAATAGTGGGGTGGTGGGGAGTACGTGGTGGGTACGAAACGTACCCACCACGTACCCCCCAATGGGTATGAGCACATAGACTGAGATTTTTACAAGTGACCACTTAAATTAAAGTTAAAATTAAATTCAAATCCGCAAACAGATTTAAAAAAAAAATTTGAGCCCAGGAGAGCGGAAGTTCAATAGTGGGGTGGTGGGGGGTACGTGGTGGGTACGAAACGTACCCACCACGTACCCCCCAATGGGTATGAGCACATAGACTGAGATTTTTACAAGTGACCACTTAAATTAAAGTTAAAATTAAATTCAAATCCGCAAACAGATTTAAAAAAAAAAGTTGAGCCCAGGAGAGCGGAAGTTCAATGGTGGGGTGGTGGGGGGTACGTGGTGGGTACGAAACGTACCCACCACGTACCCCCCAATGGGTATGAGCACATAGACTGAGATTTTTACAAGTGACCACTTAAATGAAAGTTAAAATTAAATTCAAATCCGCAAACAGATTTAAAAAAAAAATTTGAGCCCAGGAGAGCGGAAGTTCAATAGTGGGGTGGTGGGGGGTACGTGGTGGGTACGAAACGTACCCACCACGTACCCCCCAATGGGTATGAGCACATAGACTGAGATTTTTACAAGTGACCACTTAAATTAAAGTTAAAATTAAATTCAAATCCGCAAACAGATTTAAAAAAAAAAGTTGAGCCCAGGAGAGCGGAAGTTCAATGGTGGGGTGGTGGGGGGTACGTGGTGGGTACGAAACGTACCCACCACGTACCCCCCAATGGGTATGAGCACATAGACTGAGATTTTTACAAGTGACCACTTAAATTAAAGTTAAAATTAAATTCAAATCCGCAAACAGATTTAAAAAAAAAATTTGAGCCCAGGAGAGCGGAAGTTCAATAGTGGGGTGGTGGGGGGTACGTGGTGGGTACGAAACGTACCCACCACGTACCCCCCAATGGGTATGAGCACATAGACTGAGATTTTTACAAGTGACCACTTAAATTAAAGTTAAAATTAAATTCAAATCCGCAAACAGATTTAAACAAAAATTTGAGCCCAGGAGAGCGGAAGTTCAATAGTGGGGTGGTGGGGGGTACGTGGTGGGTACGAAACGTACCCACCACGTACCCCCCAATGGGTATGAGCACATAGACTGAGATTTTTACAAGTGACCACTTAAATTAAAGTTAAAATTAAATTCAAATCCGCAAACAGATTTAAACAAAAATTTGAGCCCAGGAGAGCGGAAGTTCAATAGTGGGGTGGTGGGGGGTACGTGGTGGGTACGTGGTGGGTACGAAACGTACCCACCACGTACCCCCCAATGGGTATGAGCACATAGACTGAGATTTTTACAAGTGACCACTTAAATTAAAGTTAAAATTAAATTCAAATCCGCAAACAGATTTAAAAAAAAAAGTTGAGCCCAGGAGAGCGGAAGTTCAATGGTGGGGTGGTGGGGAGTACGTGGTGGGTACGAAACGTACCCACCACGTACCCCCCAATGGGTATGAGCACATAGACTGAGATTTTTACAAGTGACCACTTAAATTAAAGTTAAAATTAAATTCAAATCCGCAAACAGATTTAAAAAAAAAAGTTGAGCCCAGGAGAGCGGAAGTTCAATGGTGGGGTGGTGGGGGGTACGTGGTGGGTACGAAACGTACCCACCACGTACCCCCCAATGGGTATGAGCACATAGACTGAGATTTTTACAAGTGACCACTTAAATTAAAGTTAAAATTAAATTCAAATCCGCAAACAGATTTAAAAAAAAAATTTGAGCCCAGGAGAGCGGAAGTTCAATGGTGGGGTGGTGGGGGGTACGTGGTGGGTACGAAACGTACCCACCACGTACCCCCCAATGGGTATGAGCACATAGACTGAGATTTTTACAAGTGACCACTTAAATTAAAGTTAAAATTAAATTCAAATCCGCAAACAGATTTAAAAAAAAAAGTTGAGCCCAGGAGAGCGGAAGTTCAATGGTGGGGTGGTGGGGGGTACGTGGTGGGTACGAAACGTACCCACCACGTACCCCCCAATGGGTATGAGCACATAGACTGAGATTTTTACAAGTGACCACTTAAATTAAAGTTAAAATTAAATTCAAATCCGCAAACAGATTTAAAAAAAAAATTTGAGCCCAGGAGAGCGGAAGTTCAATAGTGGGGTGGTGGGGGGTACGTGGTGGGTACGAAACGTACCCACCACGTACCCCCCAATGGGTATGAGCACATAGACTGAGATTTTTACAAGTGACCACTTAAATTAAAGTTAAAATTAAATTCAAATCCGCAAACAGATTTAAACAAAAATTTGAGCCCAGGAGAGCGGAAGTTCAATAGTGGGGTGGTGGGGGGTACGTGGTGGGTACGTGGTGGGTACGAAACGTACCCACCACGTACCCCCCAATGGGTATGAGCACATAGACTGAGATTTTTACAAGTGACCACTTAAATTAAAGTTAAAATTAAATTCAAATCCGCAAACAGATTTAAAAAAAAAAGTTGAGCCCAGGAGAGCGGAAGTTCAATGGTGGGGTGGTGGGGGGTACGTGGTGGGTACGAAACGTACCCACCACGTACCCCCCAATGGGTATGAGCACATAGACTGAGATTTTTACAAGTGACCACTTAAATTAAAGTTAAAATTAAATTCAAATCCGCAAACAGATTTAAAAAAAAAAGTTGAGCCCAGGAGAGCGGAAGTTCAATGGTGGGGTGGTGGGGGGTACGTGGTGGGTACGAAACGTACCCACCACGTACCCCCCAATGGGTATGAGCACATAGACTGAGATTTTTACAAGTGACCACTTAAATTAAAGTTAAAATTAAATTCAAATCCGCAAACAGATTTAAAAAAAAAATTTGAGCCCAGGAGAGCGGAAGTTCAATAGTGGGGTGGTGGGGGGTACGTGGTGGGTACGAAACGTACCCACCACGTACCCCCCAATGGGTATGAGCACATAGACTGAGATTTTTACAAGTGACCACTTAAATTAAAGTTAAAATTAAATTCAAATCCGCAAACAGATTTAAACAAAAATTTGAGCCCAGGAGAGCGGAAGTTCAATAGTGGGGTGGTGGGGGGTACGTGGTGGGTACGAAACGTACCCACCACGTACCTTCCAATGGGTATGAGCACATAGACTGAGATTTTTACAAGTGACCACTTAAATTAAAGTTGAAATTAAATTCAAATCCGGAAACAGATTTAAAAAAAAAAGTTGAGCCCAGGAGAGCGGAAGTTCAATGGTGGGGTGGTGGGGGGTACGTGGTGGGTACGAAACGTACCCACCACGTACCCCCCAATGGGTATGAGCACATAGACTGAGATTTTTACAAGTGACCACTTAAATTAAAGTTAAAATTAAATTCAAATCCGCAAACAGATTTAAACAAAAATTTGAGCCCAGGAGAGCGGAAGTTCAATAGTGGGGTGGTGGGGGGTACGTGGTGGGTACGAAACGTACCCACCACGTACCCCCCAATGGGTATGAGCACATAGACTGAGATTTTTACAAGTGACCACTTAAATTAAAGTTAAAATTAAATTCAAATCCGCAAACAGATTTAAAAAAAAAATTTGAGCCCAGGAGAGCGGAAGTTCAATAGTGGGGTGGTGGGGGGTACGTGGTGGGTACGAAACGTACCCACCACGTACCCCCCAATGGGTATGAGCACATAGACTGAGATTTTTACAAGTGACCACTTAAATTAAAGTTAAAATTAAATTCAAATCCGCAAACAGATTTAAACAAAAATTTGAGCCCAGGAGAGCGGAAGTTCAATAGTGGGGTGGTGGGGGGTACGTGGTGGGTACGTGGTGGGTACGAAACGTACCCACCACGTACCCCCCAATGGGTATGAGCACATAGACTGAGATTTTTACAAGTGACCACTTAAATTAAAGTTAAAATTAAATTCAAATCCGCAAACAGATTTAAAAAAAAAAGTTGAGCCCAGGAGAGCGGAAGTTCAATGGTGGGGTGGTGGGGGGTACGTGGTGGGTACGAAACGTACCCACCACGTACCCCCCAATGGGTATGAGCACATAGACTGAGATTTTTACAAGTGACCACTTAAATTAAAGTTAAAATTAAATTCAAATCCGCAAACAGATTTAAAAAAAAAATTTGAGCCCAGGAGAGCGGAAGTTCAATAGTGGGGTGGTGGGGGGTACGTGGTGGGTACGAAACGTACCCACCACGTACCCCCCAATGGGTATGAGCACATAGACTGAGATTTTTACAAGTGACCACTTAAATTAAAGTTAAAATTAAATTCAAATCCGCAAACAGATTTAAACAAAAATTTGAGCCCAGGAGAGCGGAAGTTCAATAGTGGGGTGGTGGGGGGTACGTGGTGGGTACGTGGTGGGTACGAAACGTACCCACCACGTACCCCCCAATGGGTATGAGCACATAGACTGAGATTTTTACAAGTGACCACTTAAATCAAAGTTAAAATTAAATTCAAATCCGCAAACAGATTTAAAAAAAAAAGTTGAGCCCAGGAGAGCGGAAGTTCAATGGTGGGGTGGTGGGGGGTACGTGGTGAGTACGAAACGTACCCACCACGTACCCCCCAATGGGTGTGAGCACATAGACTGAGATTTTTACAAGTGACCACTTAAATTAAAGTTAAAATTAAATTCAAATCCGCAAACAGATTTAAAAAAAAAATTTGAGCCCAGGAGAGCGGAAGTTCAATAGTGGGGTGGTGGGGGGTACGTGGTGGGTACGAAACGTACCCACCACGTACCCCCCAATGGGTATGAGCACATAGACTGAGATTTTTACAAGTGACCACTTAAATTAAAGTTAAAATTAAATTCAAATCCGCAAACAGATTTAAACAAAAATTTGAGCCCAGGAGAGCGGAAGTTCAATAGTGGGGTGGTGGGGGGTACGTGGTGGGTACGTGGTGGGTACGAAACGTACCCACCACGTACCCCCCAATGGGTATGAGCACATAGACTGAGATTTTTACAAGTGACCACTTAAATTAAAGTAAAATTAAATTCAAATCCGCAAACAGATTTAAAAAAAAAAGTTGAGCCCAGGAGAGCGGAAGTTCAATGGTGGGGTGGTGGGGGGTACGTGGTGGGTACGAAACGTACCCACCACGTACCCCCCAATGGGTATGAGCACATAGACTGAGATTTTTACAAGTGACCACTTAAATTAAAGTTAAAATTAAATTCAAATCCGCAAACAGATTTAAAAAAAAAATTTGAGCCCAGGAGAGCGGAAGTTCAATAGTGGGGTGGTGGGGGGTACGTGGTGGGTACGAAACGTACCCACCACGTACCCCCCAATGGGTATGAGCACATAGACTGAGATTTTTACAAGTGACCACTTAAATTAAAGTTAAAATTAAATTCAAATCCGCAAACAGATCTAAAAAAAAAAGTTGAGCCCAGGAGAGCGGAAGTTCAATGGTGGGGTGGTGGGGGGTACGTGGTGGGTACGAAACGTACCCACCACGTACCCCCCAATGGGTATGAGCACATAGACTGAGATTTTTACAAGTGACCACTTAAATTAAAGTTAAAATTAAATTCGAATCCGCAAACAGATTTAAAAAAAAAAGTTGAGCCCAGGAGAGCGGAAGTTCAATGGTGGGGTGGTGGGGGGTACGTGGTGGGTACGAAACGTACCCACCACGTACCCCCCAATGGGTATGAGCACATAGACTGAGATTTTTACAAGTGACCACTTAAATTAAAGTTAAAATTAAATTCAAATCCGCAAACAGATTTAAACAAAAATTTGAGCCCAGGAGAGCGGAAGTTCAATAGTGGGGTGGTGGGGGGTACGTGGTGGGTACGAAACGTACCCACCACGTACCCCCCAATGGGTATGAGCACATAGACTGAGATTTTTACAAGTGACCACTTAAATTAAAGTTGAAATTAAATTCAAATCCGGAAACAGATTTAAAAAAAAAAGTTGAGCCCAGGAGAGCGGAAGTTCAATGGTGGGGTGGTGGGGGGTACGTGGTGGGTACGAAACGTACCCACCACGTACCCCCCAATGGGTATGAGCACATAGACTGAGATTTTTACAAGTGACCACTTAAATTAAAGTTAAAATTAAATTCAAATCCGCAAACAGATTTAAAAAAAAAATTTGAGCCCAGGAGAGCGGAAGTTCAATAGTGGGGTGGTGGGGGGTACGTGGTGGGTACGAAACGTACCCACCACGTACCCCCCAATGGGTATGAGCACATAGACTGAGATTTTTACAAGTGACCACTTAAATTAAAGTTAAAATTAAATTCAAATCCGCAAACAGATTTAAAAAAAAAAGTTGAGCCCAGGAGAGCGGAAGTTCAATGGTGGGGTGGTGGGGGGTACGTGGTGGGTACGAAACGTACCCACCACGTACCCCCCAATGGGTATGAGCACATAGACTGAGATTTTTACAAGTGACCACTTAAATTAAAGTTAAAATTAAATTCGAATCCGCAAACAGATTTAAAAAAAAAAGTTGAGCCCAGGAGAGCGGAAGTTCAATGGTGGGGTGGTGGGGGGTACGTGGTGGGTACGAAACGTACCCACCACGTACCCCCCAATGGGTATGAGCACATAGACTGAGATTTTTACAAGTGACCACTTAAATGAAAGTTAAAATTAAATTCAAATCCGCAAACAGATTTAAAAAAAAATTTGAGCCCAGGAGAGCGGAAGTTCAATGGTGGGGTGGTGGGGAGTACGTGGTGGGTACGAAACGTACCCACCACGTACCCCCCAATGGGTATGAGCACATAGACTGAGATTTTTACAAGTGACCACTTAAATTAAAGTTAAAATTAAATTCAAATCCGCAAACAGATTTAAAAAAAAAATTTGAGCCCAGGAGAGCGGAAGTTCAATAGTGGGGTGGTGGGGGGTACGTGGTGGGTACGAAACTTACCCACCACGTACCCCCCAATGGGTATGAGCACATAGACTGAGATTTTTACAAGTGACCACTTAAATTAAAGTTAAAATTAAATTCAAATCCGCAAACAGATTTAAAAAAAAAATTTGAGCCCAGGAGAGCGGAAGTTCAATAGTGGGGTGGTGGGGGGTACGTGGTGGGTACGAAACGTACCCACCACGTACCCCCCAATGGGTATGAGCACATAGACTGAGATTTTTACAAGTGACCACTTAAATTAAAGTTAAAATTAAATTCAAATCCGCAAACAGATTTAAACAAAAATTTGAGCCAGGAGAGCGGAAGTTCAATAGTGGGGTGGTGGGGGGTACGTGGTGGGTACGAAACGTACCCACCACGTACCCCCCAATGGGTATGAGCACATAGACTGAGATTTTTACAAGTGACCACTTAAATTAAAGTTAAAATTAAATTCAAATCCGCAAACAGATTTAAAAAAAAATTTGAGCCCAGGAGAGCGGAAGTTCAATAGTGGGGTGGTGGGGGGTACGTGGTGGGTACGAAACGTACCCACCACGTACCCCCCAATGGGTATGAGCACATAGACTGAGATTTTTACAAGTGACCACTTAAATTAAAGTTAAAATTAAATTCAAATCCGCAAACAGATTTAAACAAAAATTTGAGCCCAGGAGAGCGGAAGTTCAATAGTGGGGTGGTGGGGGGTACGTGGTGGGTACGTGGTGGGTACGAAACGTACCCACCACGTACCCCCCAATGGGTATGAGCACATAGACTGAGATTTTTACAAGTGACCACTTAAATTAAAGTTAAAATTAAATTCAAATCCGCAAACAGATTTAAAAAAAAAAGTTGAGCCCAGGAGAGCGGAAGTTCAATGGTGGGGTGGTGGGGGGTACGTGGTGGGTACGAAACGTACCCACCACGTACCCCCCAATGGGTATGAGCACATAGACTGAGATTTTTACAAGTGACCACTTAAATTAAAGTTAAAATTAAATTCAAATCCGCAAACAAATTTAAAAAAAAAATTTGAGCCCAGGAGAGCGGAAGTTCAATAGTGGGGTGGTGGGGGGTACGTGGTGGGTACGAAACGTACCCACCACGTACCCCCCCATGGGTATGAGCACATAGACTGAGATTTTTACAAGTGACCACTTAAATTAAAGTTAAAATTAAATTCAAATCCGCAAACAGATTTAAACAAAAATTTGAGCCCAGGAGAGCGGAAGTTCAATAGTGGGGTGGTGGGGGGTACGTGGTGGGTACGAAACGTACCCACCACGTACCCCCCAATGGGTATGAGCACATAGACTGAGATTTTTACAAGTGACCACTTAAATTAAAGTTGAAATTAAATTCAAATCCGGAAACAGATTTAAAAAAAAAAGTTGAGCCCAGGAGAGCGGAAGTTCAATGGTGGGGTGGTGGGGGGTACGTGGTGGGTACGAAACGTACCCACCACGTACCCCCAATGGGTATGAGCACATAGACTGAGATTTTTACAAGTGACCACTTAAATTAAAGTTGAAATTAAATTCAAATCCGGAAACAGATTTAAAAAAAAAAGTTGAGCCCAGGAGAGCGTAAGTTCAATGGTGGGGTGGTGGGGGGTACGTGGTGGGTACGAAACGTACCCACCACGTACCCCCCAATGGGTATGAGCACATAGACTGAGATTTTTACAAGTGACCACTTAAATTAAAGTTAAAATTAAATTCAAATCCGCAAACAGATTTAAACAAAAATTTGAGCCCAGGAGAGCGGAAGTTCAATAGTGGGGTGGTGGGGGGTACGTGGTGGGTACGAAACGTACCCACCACGTACCCCCCAATGGGTATGAGCACATAGACTGAGATTTTTACAAGTGACCACTTAAATTAAAGTTAAAATTAAATTCAAATCCGCAAACAGATTTAAAAAAAAATTTGAGCCCAGGAGAGCGGAAGTTCAATGGTGGGGTGGTGGGGGGTACGTGGTGGGTACGAAACGTACCCACCACGTACCCCCCAATGGGTATGAGCACATAGACTGAGATTTTTACAAGTGACCACTTAAATTAAAGTTAAAATTAAATTCAAATCCGCAAACAGATTTAAAAAAAAAAGTTGAGCCCAGGAGAGCGGAAGTTCAATGGTGGGGTGGTGGGGGGTACGTGGTGGGTACGAAACGTACCCACCACGTACCCCCCAATGGGTATGAGCACATAGACTGAGATTTTTACAAGTGACCACTTAAATTAAAGTTAAAATTAAATTCAAATCCGCAAACAGATTTAAAAAAAAAATTTGAGCCCAGGAGAGCGGAAGTTCAATAGTGGGGTGGTGGGGGGTACGTGGTGGGTACGAAACGTACCCACCACGTACCCCCCAATGGGTATGAGCACATAGACTGAGATTTTTACAAGTGACCACTTAAATTAAAGTTAAAATTAAATTCAAATCCGCAAACAGATTTAAACAAAAATTTGAGCCCACGTACCCACCACGTACCCCCCAATGGGTATGAGCACATAGACTGAGATTTTTACAAGTGACCACTTAAATTAAAGTTAAAATTAAATTCAAATCCGCAAACAGATTTAAAAAAAAAATTTGAGCCCAGGAGAGCGGAAGTTCAATAGTGGGGTGGTGGGGGGTACGTGGTGGGTACGAAACGTACCCACCACGTACCCCCCAATGGGTATGAGCACATAGACTGAGATTTTTACAAGTGACCACTTAAATTAAAGTTAAAATTAAATTCAAATCCGCAAACAGATTTAAACAAAAATTTGAGCCCAGGAGAGCGGAAGTTCAATAGTGGGGTGGTGGGGGGTACGTGGTGGGTACGAAACGTACCCACCACGTACCCCCCAATGGGTATGAGCACATAGACTGAGATTTTTACAAGTGACCACTTAAATTAAAGTTAAAATTAAATTCAAATCCGCAAACAGATTTAAAAAAAAATGTGAGCCCAGGAGAGCGGAAGTTCAATAGTGGGGTGGTGGGGGGTACGTGGTGGGTACGAAACGTACCCACCACGTACCCCCCAATGGGTATGAGCACATAGACTGAGATTTTTACAAGTGACCACTTAAATTAAAGTTAAAATTAAATTCAAATCCGCAAACAGATTTAAACAAAAATTTGAGCCCAGGAGAGCGGAAGTTCAATAGTGGGGTGGTGGGGGGTACGTGGTGGGTACGAAACGTACCCACCACGTACCCCCCAATGGGTATGAGCACATAGACTGAGATTTTTACAAGTGACCACTTAAATTAAAGTTAAAATTAAATTCAAATCCGCAAACAGATTTAAAAAAAAATTTGAGCCCAGGAGAGCGGAAGTTCAATAGTGGGGTGGTGGGGGGTACGTGGTGGGTACGAAACGTACCCACCACGTACCCCCCAATGGGTATGAGCACATAGACTGAGATTTTTACAAGTGACCACTTAAATTAAAGTTAAAATTAAATTCAAATCCGCAAACAGATTTAAACAAAAATTTGAGCCCAGGAGAGCGGAAGTTCAATAGTGGGGTGGTGCGGGGTACGTGGTGGGTACGTGGTGGGTACGAAACGTACCCACCACGTACCCCCCAATGGGTATGAGCACATAGACTGAGATTTTTACAAGTGACCACTTAAATTAAAGTTAAAATTAAATTCAAATCCGCAAACAGATTTAAAAAAAAAAGTTGAGCCCAGGAGAGCGGAAGTTCAATGGTGGGGTGGTGGGGGGTACGTGGTGGGTACGAAACGTACCCACCACGTACCCCCCAATGGGTATGAGCACATAGACTGAGATTTTTACAAGTGACCACTTAAATTAAAGTTGAAATTAAATTCAAATCCGGAAACAGATTTAAAAAAAAAAGTTGAGCCCAGGAGAGCGGAAGTTCAATGGTGGGGTGGTGGGGGGTACGTGGTGGGTACGAAACGTACCCACCACGTACCCCCCAATGGGTATGAGCACATAGACTGAGATTTTTACAAGTGACCACTTAAATTAAAGTTAAAATTAAATTCAAATCCGCAAACAGATTTAAAAAAAAAAGTTGAGCCCAGGAGAGCGGAAGTTCAATGGTGGGGTGGTGGGGGGTACGTGGTGGGTACGAAACGTACCCACCACGTACCCCCCAATGGGTATGAGCACATAGACTGAGATTTTTACAAGTGACCACTTAAATTAAAGTTAAAATTAAATTCAAATCCGCAAACAGATTAAAAAAAAAATTTGAGCCCAGGAGAGCGGAAGTTCAATAGTGGGGTGGTGGGGGGTACGTGGTGGGTACGAAACGTACCCACCACGTACCCCCCAATGGGTATGAGCACATAGACTGAGATTTTTACAAGTGACCACTTAAATTAAAGTTAAAATTAAATTCAAATCCGCAAACAGATTTAAACAAAAATTTGAGCCCAGGAGAGCGGAAGTTCAATAGTGGGGTGGTGGGGGGTACGTGGTGGGTACGTGGTGGGTACGAAACGTACCCACCACGTACCCCCCAATGGGTATGAGCACATAGACTGAGATTTTTACAAGTGACCACTTAAATTAAAGTTAAAATTAAATTCAAATCCGCAAACAGATTTAAAAAAAAAAGTTGAGCCCAGGAGAGCGGAAGTTCAATGGTGGGGTGGTGGGGGGTACGTGGTGGGTACGAAACGTACCCACCACGTACCTCCCAATGGGTATGAGCACATAGACTGAGATTTTTACAAGTGACCACTTAAATTAAAGTTAAAATTAAATTCAAATCCGCAAACAGATTTAAAAAAAAAATTTGAGCCCAGGAGAGCGGAAGTTCAATAGTGGGGTGGTGGGGGGTACGTGGTGGGTACGAAACGTACCCACCACGTACCCCCCAATGGGTATGAGCACATAGACTGAGATTTTTACAAGTGACCACTTAAATTAAAGTTAAAATTAAATTCAAATCCGCAAACAGATTTAAACAAAAATTTGAGCCCAGGAGAGCGGAAGTTCAATAGTGGGGTGGTGGGGGGTACGTGGTGGGTACGTGGTGGGTACGAAACGTACCCACCACGTACCCCCCAATGGGTATGAGCACATAGACTGAGATTTTTACAAGTGACCACTTAAATTAAAGTTGAAATTAAATTCAAATCCGGAAACAGATTTAAAAAAAAAAGTTGAGCCCAGGAGAGCGGAAGTTCAATGGTGGGGTGGTGGG
The DNA here is from genome assembly GCA_951812415.1 of Beris morrisii. Lineage (NCBI taxonomy): Eukaryota > Metazoa > Arthropoda > Insecta > Diptera > Stratiomyidae > Beris > Beris morrisii. The sequence continues at coordinate 156,366,399 of OX638310.1, forward strand.
GGGTACGTGGTGGGTACGAAACGTACCCACCACGTACCCCCCAATGGGTATGAGCACATAGACTGAGATTTTTACAAGTGACCACTTAAATTAAAGTTAAAATTAAATTCAAATCCGCAAACAGATTTAAACAAAAATTTGAGCCCAGGAGAGCGGAAGTTCAATAGTGGGGTGGTGGGGGGTACGTGGTGGGTACGAAACGTACCCACCACGTACCCCCCAATGGGTATGAGCACATAGACTGAGATTTTTACAAGTGACCACTTAAATTAAAGTTGAAATTAAATTCAAATCCGCAAACAGATTTAAAAAAAAAAGTTGAGCCCAGGAGAGCGGAAGTTCAATGGTGGGGTGGTGGGGGGTACGTGGTGGGTACGAAACGTACCCACCACGTACCCCCCAATGGGTATGAGCACATAGACTGAGATTTTTACAAGTGACCACTTAAATTAAAGTTAAAATTAAATTCAAATCCGCAAACAGATTTAAACAAAAATTTGAGCCCAGGAGAGCGGAAGTTCAATAGTGGGGTGGTGGGGGGTACGTGGTGGGTACGAAACGTACCCACCACGTACCCCCCAATGGGTATGAGCACATAGACTGAGATTTTTACAAGTGACCACTTAAATTAAAGTTAAAATTAAATTCAAATCCGCAAACAGATTTAAAAAAAAATTTGAGCCCAGGAGAGCGGAAGTTCAATAGTGGGGTGGTGGGGGGTACGTGGTGGGTACGAAACGTACCCACCACGTACCCCCCAATGGGTATGAGCACATAGACTGAGATTTTTACAAGTGACCACTTAAATTAAAGTTAAAATTAAATTCAAATCCGCAAACAGATTTAAACAAAAATTTGAGCCCAGGAGAGCGGAAGTTCAATAGTGGGGTGGTGGGGGGTACGTGGTGGGTACGTGGTGGGTACGAAACGTACCCACCACGTACCCCCCAATGGGTATGAGCACATAGACTGAGATTTTTACAAGTGACCACTTAAATTAAAGTTAAAATTAAATTCAAATCCGCAAACAGATTTAAAAAAAAAAGTTGAGCCCAGGAGAGCGGAAGTTCAATGGTGGGGTGGTGGGGGGTACGTGGTGGGTACGAAACGTACCCACCACGTACCCCCCAATGGGTATGAGCACATAGACTGAGATTTTTACAAGTGACCACTTAAATTAAAGTTAAAATTAAATTCAAATCCGCAAACAGATTTAAAAAAAAAATTTGAGCCCAGGAGAGCGGAAGTTCAATAGTGGGGTGGTGGGGGGTACGTGGTGGGTACGAAACGTACCCACCACGTACCCCCCAATGGGTATGAGCACATAGACTGAGATTTTTACAAGTGACCACTTAAATTAAAGTTAAAATTAAATTCAAATCCGCAAACAGATTTAAACAAAAATTTGAGCCCAGGAGAGCGGAAGTTCAATAGTGGGGTGGTGGGGGGTACGTGGTGGGTACGAAACGTACCCACCACGTACCCCCCAATGGGTATGAGCACATAGACTGAGATTTTTACAAGTGACCACTTAAATTAAAGTTGAAATTAAATTCAAATCCGGAAACAGATTTAAAAAAAAAAGTTGAGCCCAGGAGAGCGGAAGTTCAATGGTGGGGTGGTGGGGGGTACGTGGTGGGTACGAAACGTACCCACCACGTACCCCCCAATGGGTATGAGCACATAGACTGAGATTTTTACAAGTGACCACTTAAATTAAAGTTGAAATTAAATTCAAATCCGGAAACAGATTTAAAAAAAAACGTTGAGCCCAGGAGAGCGGAAGTTCAATGGTGGGGTGGTGGGGGGTACGTGGTGGGTACGAAACGTACCCACCACGTACCCCCCAATGGGTATGAGCACATAGACTGAGATTTTTACAAGTGACCACTTAAATTAAAGTTGAAATTAAATTCAAATCCGGAAACAGATTTAAAAAAAAAAGTTGAGCCCAGGAGAGCGGAAGTTCAATGGTGGGGTGGTGGGGGGTACGTGGTGGGTACGAAACGTACCCACCACGTACCCCCCAATGGGTATGAGCACATAGACTGAGATTTTTACAAGTGACCACTTAAATTAAAGTTAAAATTAAATTCAAATCCGCAAACAGATTTAAAAAAAAATTTGAGCCCAGGAGAGCGGAAGTTCAATAGTGGGGTGGTGGGGGGTACGTGGTGGGTACGAAACGTACCCACCACGTACCCCCTAATGGGTATGAGCACATAGACTGAGATTTTTACAAGTGACCACTTAAATTAAAGTTAAAATTAAATTCAAATCCGCAAACAGATTTAAAAAAAAAATTTGAGCCCAGGAGAGCGGAAGTTCAATAGTGGGGTGGTGGGGGGTACGTGGTGGGTACGAAACTTACCCACCACGTACCCCCCAATGGGTATGAGCACATAGACTGAGATTTTTACAAGTGACCACTTAAATTAAAGTTAAAATTAAATTCAAATCCGCAAACAGATTTAAAAAAAAATTTTAGCCCAGAAGAGCGGAAGTTCAATAGTGGGGTGGTGGGGGGTACGTGGTGGGTACGAAACGTACCCACCACGTACCCCCCAATGGGTATGAGCACATAGACTGAGATTTTTACAAGTGACCACTTAAATTAAAGTTGAAATTAAATTCAAATCCGCAAACAGATTTAAAAAAAAAATTTGAGCCCAGGAGAGCGGAAGTTCAATGGTGGGGTGGTGGGGAGTACGTGGTGGGTACGAAACGTACCCACCACGTACCCTCCAATGGGTATGAGCACATAGACTGAGATTTTTACAAGTGACCACTTAAATTAAAGTTAAAATTAAATTCAAATCCGCAAACAGATTTAAAAAAAAAAGTTGAGCCCAGGAGAGCGGAAGTTCAATGGTGGGGTGGTGGGGGGTACGTGGTGGGTACGAAACGTACCCACCACGTACCCCCCAATGGGTATGAGCACATAGACTGAGATTTTTACAAGTGACCACTTAAATTAAAGTTAAAATTAAATTCAAATCCGCAAACAGATTTAAAAAAAAATTTGAGCCCAGGAGAGCGGAAGTTCAATAGTGGGGTGGTGACGGGTACGTGGTGGGTACGAAACGTACCCACCACGTACCCCCTAATGGGTATGAGCACATAGACTGAGATTTTTACAAGTGACCACTTAAATTAAAGTTAAAATTAAATTCAAATCCGCAAACAGATTTAAAAAAAAAATTTGAGCCCAGGAGAGCGGAAGTTCAATAGTGGGGTGGTGGGGGGTACGTGGTGGGTACGAAACTTACCCACCACGTACCCCCCAATGGGTATGAGCACATAGACTGAGATTTTTACAAGTGACCACTTAAATTAAAGTTAAAATTAAATTCAAATCCGCAAACAGATTTAAAAAAAAATTTTAGCCCAGAAGAGCGGAAGTTCAATAGTGGGGTGGTGGGGGGTACGTGGTGGGTACGAAACGTACCCACCACGTACCCCCCAATGGGTATGAGCACATAGACTGAGATTTTTACAAGTGACCACTTAAATTAAAGTTGAAATTAAATTCAAATCCGCAAACAGATTTAAAAAAAAAATTTGAGCCCAGGAGAGCGGAAGTTCAATGGTGGGGTGGTGGGGAGTACGTGGTGGGTACGAAACGTACCCACCACGTACCCTCCAATGGGTATGAGCACATAGACTGAGATTTTTACAAGTGACCACTTAAATTAAAGTTAAAATTAAATTCGAATCCGCAAACAGATTTAAAAAAAAAAGTTGAGCCCAGGAGAGCGGAAGTTCAATGGTGGGGTGGTGGGGGGTACGTGGTGGGTACGAAACGTACCCACCACGTACCCCCCAATGGGTATGAGCACATAGACTGAGATTTTTACAAGTGACCACTTAAATGAAAGTTAAAATTAAATTCAAATCCGCAAACAGATTTAAAAAAAAATTTTAGCCCAGGAGAGCGGAAGTTCAATAGTGGGGTGGTGGGGAGTACGTGGTGGGTACGAAACGTACCCACCACGTACCCCCCAATGGGTATGAGCACATAGACTGAGATTTTTACAAGTGACCACTTAAATTAAAGTTAAAATTAAATTCAAATCCGCAAACAGATTTAAAAAAAAAATTTGAGCCCAGGAGAGCGGAAGTTCAATAGTGGGGTGGTGGGGGGTACGTGGTGGGTACGAAACGTACCCACCACGTACCCCCCAATGGGTATGAGCACATAGACTGAGATTTTTACAAGTGACCACTTAAATTAAAGTTAAAATTAAATTCAAATCCGCAAACAGATTTAAACAAAAATTTGAGCCCAGGAGAGCGGAAGTTCAATAGTGGGGTGGTGGGGGGTACGTGGTGGGTACGAAACGTACCCACCACGTACCCCCAATGGGTATGAGCACATAGACTGAGATTTTTACAAGTGACCACTTAAATTAAAGTTAAAATTAAATTCAAATCCGCAAACAGATTTAAAAAAAAAATTTGAGCCCAGGAGAGCGGAAGTTCAATAGTGGGGTGGTGGGGGGTACGTGGTGGGTACGAAACTTACCCACCACGTACCCCCCAATGGGTATGAGCACATAGACTGAGATTTTTACAAGTGACCACTTAAATTAAAGTTAAAATTAAATTCAAATCCGCAAACAGATTTAAACAAAAATTTGAGCCCAGGAGAGCGGAAGTTCAATAGTGGGGTGGTGGGGGGTACGTGGTGGGTACGAAACGTACCCACCACGTACCCCCCAATGGGTATGAGCACATAGACTGAGATTTTTACAAGTGACCACTTAAATTAAAGTTAAAATTAAATTCAAATCCGCAAACAGATTTAAAAAAAAAAGTTGAGCCCAGGAGAGCGGAAGTTCAATGGTGGGGTGGTGGGGGGTACGTGGTGGGTACGAAACGTACCCACCACGTACCCCCCAATGGGTATGAGCACATAGACTGAGATTTTTACAAGTGACCACTTAAATTAAAGTTAAAATTAAATTCAAATCCGCAAACAGATTTAAAAAAAAAATTTGAGCCCAGGAGAGCGGAAGTTCAATAGTGGGGTGGTGGGGGGTACGTGGTGGGTACGAAACGTACCCACCACGTACCCCCCAATGGGTATGAGCACATAGACTGAGATTTTTACAAGTGACCACTTAAATTAAAGTTAAAATTAAATTCAAATCCGAAAACAGATTTAAACAAAAATTTGAGCCCAGGAGAGCGGAAGTTCAATAGTGGGGTGGTGGGGGGTACGTGGTGGGTACGAAACGTACCCACCACGTACCCCCCAATGGGTATGAGCACATAGACTGAGATTTTTACAAGTGACCACTTAAATTAAAGTTAAAATTAAATTCAAATCCGCAAACAGATTTAAAAAAAAATTTGAGCCCAGGAGAGCGGAAGTTCAATAGTGGGGTGGTGGGGGGTACGTGGTGGGTACGAAACGTACCCACCACGTACCCCCCAATGGGTATGAGCACATAGACTGAGATTTTTACAAGTGACCACTTAAATTAAAGTTAAAATTAAATTCAAATCCGCAAACAGATTTAAACAAAAATTTGAGCCCAGGAGAGCGGAAGTTCAATAGTGGGGTGGTGGGGGGTACGTGGTGGGTACGTGGTGGGTACGAAACGTACCCACCACGTACCCCCCAATGGGTATGAGCACATAGACTGAGATTTTTACAAGTGACCACTTAAATTAAAGTTAAAATTAAATTCAAATCCGCAAACAGATTTAAAAAAAAAAGTTGAGCCCAGGAGAGCGGAAGTTCAATGGTGGGGTGGTGGGGGGTACGTGGTGGGTACGAAACGTACCCACCACGTACCCCCCAATGGGTATGAGCACATAGACTGAGATTTTTACAAGTGACCACTTAAATTAAAGTTAAAATTAAATTCAAATCCGCAAACAGATTTAAAAAAAAAATTTGAGCCCAGGAGAGCGGAAGTTCAATAGTGGGGTGGTGGGGGGTACGTGGTGGGTACGAAACGTACCCACCACGTACCCCCCAATGGGTATGAGCACATAGACTGAGATTTTTACAAGTGACCACTTAAATTAAAGTTAAAATTAAATTCAAATCCGCAAACAGATTTAAACAAAAATTTGAGCCCAGGAGAGCGGAAGTTCAATAGTGGGGTGGTGGGGGGTACGTGGTGGGTACGTGGTGGGTACGAAACGTACCCACCACGTACCCCCCAATGGGTATGAGCACATAGACTGAGATTTTTACAAGTGACCACTTAAATTAAAGTTAAAATTAAATTCAAATCCGCAAACAGATTTAAAAAAAAAAGTTGAGCCCAGGAGAGCGGAAGTTCAATGGTGGGGTGGTGGGGGGTACGTGGTGGGTACGAAACGTACCCACGACGTACCCCCCAATGGGTATGAGCACATAGACTGAGATTTTTACAAGTGACCACTTAAATTAAAGTTAAAATTAAATTCAAATCCGCAAACAGATTTAAAAAAAAAAGTTGAGCCCAGGAGAGCGGAAGTTCAATGGTGGGGTGGTGGGGGGTACGTGGTGGGTACGAAACGTACCCACCACGTACTCCCCAATGGGTATGAGCACATAGACTGAGATTTTTACAAGTGACCACTTAAATTAAAGTTAAAATTAAATTCAAATCCGCAAACAGATTTAAAAAAAAAATTTGAGCCCAGGAGAGCGGAAGTTCAATAGTGGGGTGGTGGGGGGTACGTGGTGGGTACGAAACGTACCCACCACGTACCCCCCAATGGGTATGAGCACATAGACTGAGATTTTTACAAGTGACCACTTAAATTAAAGTTAAAATTAAATTCAAATCCGCAAACAGATTTAAACAAAAATTTGAGCCCAGGAGAGCGGAAGTTCAATAGTGGGGTGGTGGGGGGTACGTGGTGGGTACGAAACGTACCCACCACGTACCCCCCAATGGGTATGAGCACATAGACTGAGATTTTTACAAGTGACCACTTAAATTAAAGTTGAAATTAAATTCAAATCCGCAAACAGATTTAAAAAAAAAAGTTGAGCCCAGGAGAGCGGAAGTTCAATGGTGGGGTGGTGGGGGGTACGTGGTGGGTACGAAACGTACCCACCACGTACCCCCCAATGGGTATGAGCACATAGACTGAGATTTTTACAAGTGACCACTTAAATTAAAGTTAAAATTAAATTCAAATCCGCAAACAGATTTAAACAAAAATTTGAGCCCAGGAGAGCGGAAGTTCAATAGTGGGGTGGTGGGGGGTACGTGGTGGGTACGAAACGTACCCACCACGTACCCCCCAATGGGTATGAGCACATAGACTGAGATTTTTACAAGTGACCACTTAAATTAAAGTTAAAATTAAATTCAAATCCGCAAACAGATTTAAAAAAAAATTTGAGCCCAGGAGAGCGGAAGTTCAATAGTGGGGTGGTGGGGGGTACGTGGTGGGTACGAAACGTACCCACCACGTACCCCCCAATGGGTATGAGCACATAGACTGAGATTTTTACAAGTGACCACTTAAATTAAAGTTAAAATTAAATTCAAATCCGCAAACAGATTTAAACAAAAATTTGAGCCCAGGAGAGCGGAAGTTCAATAGTGGGGTGGTGGGGGGTACGTGGTGGGTACGTGGTGGGTACGAAACGTACCCACCACGTACCCCCCAATGGGTATGAGCACATAGACTGAGATTTTTACAAGTGACCACTTAAATTAAAGTTAAAATTAAATTCAAATCCGCAAACAGATTTAAAAAAAAAAGTTGAGCCCAGGAGAGCGGAAGTTCAATGGTGGGGTGGTGGGGGGTACGTGGTGGGTACGAAACGTACCCACCACGTACCCCCCAATGGGTATGAGCACATAGACTGAGATTTTTACAAGTGACCACTTAAATTAAAGTTAAAATTAAATTCAAATCCGCAAACAGATTTAAAAAAAAAATTTGAGCCCAGGAGAGCGGAAGTTCAATAGTGGGGTGGTGGGGGGTACGTGGTGGGTACGAAACGTACCCACCACGTACCCCCCAATGGGTATGAGCACATAGACTGAGATTTTTACAAGTGACCACTTAAATTAAAGTTAAAATTAAATTCAAATCCGCAAACAGATTTAAACAAAAATTTGAGCCCAGGAGAGCGGAAGTTCAATAGTGGGGTGGTGGGGGGTACGTGGTGGGTACGTGGTGGGTACGAAACGTACCCACCACGTACCCCCCAATGGGTATGAGCACATAGACTGAGATTTTTACAAGTGACCACTTAAATTAAAGTTAAAATTAAATTCAAATCCGCAAACAGATTTAAAAAAAAAAGTTGAGCCCAGGAGAGCGGAAGTTCAATGGTGGGGTGGTGGGGGGTACGTGGTGGGTACGAAACGTACCCACCACGTACCCCCCAATGGGTATGAGCACATAGACTGAGATTTTTACAAGTGACCACTTAAATTAAAGTTAAAATTAAATTCAAATCCGCAAACAGATTTAAAAAAAAAATTTGAGCCCAGGAGAGCGGAAGTTCAATAGTGGGGTGGTGGGGGGTACGTGGTGGGTACGAAACGTACCCACCACGTACCCCCCAATGGGTATGAGCACATAGACTGAGATTTTTACAAGTGACCACTTAAATTAAAGTTAAAATTAAATTCAAATCCGCAAACAGATTTAAACAAAAATTTGAGCCCAGGAGAGCGGAAGTTCAATAGTGGGGTGGTGGGGGGTACGTGGTGGGTACGTGGTGGGTACGAAACGTACCCACCACGTACCGCCCAATGGGTATGAGCACATAGACTGAGATTTTTACAAGTGACCACTTAAATTAAAGTTAAAATTAAATTCAAATCCGCAAACAGATTTAAAAAAAAAAGTTGAGCCCAGGAGAGCGGAAGTTCAATGGTGGGGTGGTGGGGGGTACGTGGTGGGTACGAAACGTACCCACCACGTACCCCCCAATGGGTATGAGCACATAGACTGAGATTTTTACAAGTGACCACTTAAATTAAAGTTAAAATTAAATTCAAATCCGCAAACAGATTTAAAAAAAAAAGTTGAGCCCAGGAGAGCGGAAGTTCAATGGTGGGGTGGTGGGGGGTACGTGGTGGGTACGAAACGTACCCACCACGTACCCCCCAATGGGTATGAGCACATAGACTGAGATTTTTACAAGTGACCACTTAAATTAAAGTTAAAATTAAATTCAAATCCGCAAACAGATTTAAAAAAAAAATTTGAGCCCAGGAGAGCGGAAGTTCAATAGTGGGGTGGTGGGGGGTACGTGGTGGGTACGAAACGTACCCACCACGTACCCCCCAATGGGTATGAGCACATAGACTGAGATTTTTACAAGTGACCACTTAAATTAAAGTTAAAATTAAATTCAAATCCGCAAACAGATTTAAACAAAAATTTGAGCCCAGGAGAGCGGAAGTTCAATAGTGGGGTGGTGGGGGGTACGTGGTGGGTACGAAACGTACCCACCACGTACCCCCCAATGGGTATGAGCACATAGACTGAGATTTTTACAAGTGACCACTTAAATTAAAGTTAAAATTAAATTCAAATCCGCAAACAGATTTAAACAAAAATTTGAGCCCAGGAGAGCGGAAGTTCAATAGTGGGGTGGTGGGGGGTACGTGGTGGGTACGTGGTGGATACGAAACGTACCCACCACGTACCCCCCAATGGGTATGAGCACATAGACTGAGATTTTTACAAGTGACCACTTAAATTAAAGTTAAAATTAAATTCAAATCCGCAAACAGATTTAAACAAAAATTTGAGCCCAGGAGAGCGGAAGTTCAATAGTGGGGTGGTGGGGGGTACGTGGTGGGTACGAAACGTACCCACCACGTACCCCCCAATGGGTATGAGCACATAGACTGAGATTTTTACAAGTGACCACTTAAATTAAAGTTGAAATTAAATTCAAATCCGGAAACAGATTTAAAAAAAAAGTTGAGCCCAGGAGAGCGGAAGTTCAATGGTGGGGTGGTGGGGGGTACGTGGTGGGTACGAAACGTACCCACCACGTACCCCCCAATGGGTATGAGCACATAGACTGAGATTTTTACAAGTGACCACTTAAATTAAAGTTAAAATTAAATTCAAATCCGCAAACAGATTTAAACAAAAATTTGAGCCCAGGAGAGCGGAAGTTCAATAGTGGGGTGGTGGGGGGTACGTGGTGGGTACGTGGTGGATACGAAACGTACCCACCACGTACCCCCCAATGGGTATGAGCACATAGACTGAGATTTTTACAAGTGACCACTTAAATTAAAGTTAAAATTAAATTCAAATCCGCAAACAGATTTAAACAAAAATTTGAGCCCAGGAGAGCGGAAGTTCAATAGTGGGGTGGTGGGGGGTACGTGGTGGGTACGAAACGTACCCACCACGTACCCCCCAATGGGTATGAGCACATAGACTGAGATTTTTACAAGTGACCACTTAAATTAAAGTTAAAATTAAATTCAAATCCGCAAACAGATTTAAACAAAAATTTGAGCCCAGGAGAGCGGAAGTTCAATAGTGGGGTGGTGGGGGGTACGTGGTGGGTACGAAACGTACCCACCACGTACCCCCCAATGGGTATGAGCACATAGACTGAGATTTTTACAAGTGACCACTTAAATTAAAGTTGAAATTAAATTCAAATCCGGAAACAGATTTAAAAAAAAAGTTGAGCCCAGGAGAGCGGAAGTTCAATGGTGGGGTGGTGGGGGGTACGTGGTGGGTACGAAACGTACCCACCACGTACCCCCCAATGGGTATGAGCACATAGACTGAGATTTTTACAAGTGACCACTTAAATTAAAGTTAAAATTAAATTCAAATCCGCAAACAGATTTAAACAAAAATTTGAGCCCAGTAGAGCGGAAGTTCAATAGTGGGGTGGTGGGGGGTACGTGGTGGGTACGAAACGTACCCACCACGTACCCCCCAATGGGTATGAGCACATAGACTGAGATTTTTACAAGTGACCACTTAAATTAAAGTTAAAATTAAATTCAAATCCGCAAACAGATTTAAAAAAAAATTTGAGCCCAGGAGAGCGGAAGTTCAATAGTGGGGTGGTGGGGGGTACGTGGTGGGTACGAAACGTACCCACCACGTACCCCCCAATGGGTATGAGCACATAGACTGAGATTTTTACAAGTGACCACTTAAATTAAAGTTAAAATTAAATTCAAATCCGCAAACAGATTTAAACAAAAATTTGAGCCCAGGAGAGCGGAAGTTCAATAGTGGGGTGGTGGGGGGTACGTGGTGGGTACGAAACGTACCCACCACGTACCCCCCAATGGGTATGAGCACATAGACTGAGATTTTTACAAGTGACCACTTAAATTAAAGTTAAAATTAAATTCAAATCCGCAAACAGATTTAAACAAAAATTTGAGCCCAGGAGAGCGGAAGTTCAATAGTGGGGTGGTGGGGGTACGTGGTGGGTACGTGGTGGGTACGAAACGTACCCACCACGTACCCCCCAATGGGTATGAGCACATAGACTGAGATTTTTACAAGTGACCACTTAAATTAAAGTTAAAATTAAATTCAAATCCGCAAACAGATTTAAAAAAAAAAGTTGAGCCCAGGAGAGCGGAAGTTCAATGGTGGGGTGGTGGGGGGTACGTGGTGGGTACGAAACGTACCCACCACGTACCCCCCAATGGGTATGAGCACATAGACTGAGATTTTTACAAGTGACCACTTAAATTAAAGTTAAAATTAAATTCAAATCCGCAAACAGATTTAAAAAAAAAAGTTGAGCCCAGGAGAGCGGAAGTTCAATGGTGGGGTGGTGGGGGGTACGTGGTGGGTACGAAACGTACCCACCACGTACCCCCCAATGGGTATGAGCACATAGACTGAGATTTTTACAAGTGACCACTTAAATTAAAGTTAAAATTAAATTCAAATCCGCAAACAGATTTAAAAAAAAAATTTGAGCCCAGGAGAGCGGAAGTTCAATAGTGGGGTGGTGGGGGGTACGTGGTGGGTACGAAACGTACCCACCACGTACCCCCCAATGGGTATGAGCACATAGACTGAGATTTTTACAAGTGACCACTTAAATTAAAGTTGAAATTAAATTCAAATCCGGAAACAGATTTAAAAAAAAAAGTTGAGCCCAGGAGAGCGGAAGTTCAATGGTGGGGTGGTGGGGGGTACGTGGTGGGTACGAAACGTACCCACCACGTACCCCCCAATGGGTATGAGCACATAGACTGAGATTTTTACAAGTGACCACTTAAATTAAAGTTAAAATTAAATTCAAATCCGCAAACAGATTTAAACAAAAATTTGAGCCCAGGAGAGCGGAAGTTCAATAGTGGGGTGGTGGGGGGTACGTGGTGGGTACGAAACGTACCCACCACGTACCCCCCAATGGGTATGAGCACATAGACTGAGATTTTTACAAGTGACCACTTAAATTAAAGTTGAAATTAAATTCAAATCCGGAAACAGATTTAAAAAAAAAAGTTGAGCCCAGGAGAGCGGAAGTTCAATGGTGGGGTGGTGGGGGGTACGTGGTGGGTACGAAACGTACCCACCACGTACCCCCCAATGGGTATGAGCACATAGACTGAGATTTTTACAAGTGACCACTTAAATTAAAGTTAAAATTAAATTCAAATCCGCAAACAGATTTAAAAAAAAAATTTGAGCCCAGGAGAGCGGAAGTTCAATAGTGGGGTGGTGGGGGGTACGTGGTGGGTACGAAACGTACCCACCACGTACCCCCCAATGGGTATGAGCACATAGACTGAGATTTTTACAAGTGACCACTTAAATTAAAGTTAAAATTAAATTCAAATCCGCAAACAGATTTAAACAAAAATTTGAGCCCAGGAGAGCGGAAGTTCAATAGTGGGGTGGTGGGGGGTACGTGGTGGGTACGTGGTGGGTACGAAACGTACCCACCACGTACCCCCCAATGGGTATGAGCACATAGACTGAGATTTTTACAAGTGACCACTTAAATTAAAGTTAAAATTAAATTCAAATCCGCAAACAGATTTAAAAAAAAAAGTTGAGCCCAGGAGAGCGGAAGTTCAATGGTGGGGTGGTGGGGGGTACGTGGTGGGTATGAAACGTACCCACCACGTACCCCCCAATGGGTATGAGCACATAGACTGAGATTTTTACAAGTGACCACTTAAATTAAAGTTAAAATTAAATTCAAATCCGCAAACAGATTTAAAAAAAAAATTTGAGCCCAGGAGAGCGGAAGTTCAATAGTGGGGTGGTGGGGGGTACGTGGTGGGTACGAAACGTACCCACCACGTACCCCCCAATGGGTATGAGCACATAGACTGAGATTTTTACAAGTGACCACTTAAATTAAAGTTAAAATTAAATTCAAATCCGCAAACAGATTTAAACAAAAATTTGAGCCCAGGAGAGCGGAAGTTCAATAGTGGGGTGGTGGGGGGTACGTGGTGGGTACGAAACGTACCCACCACGTACCCCCCAATGGGTATGAGCACATAGACTGAGATTTTTACAAGTGACCACTTAAATTAAAGTTAAAATTAAATTCAAATCCGCAAACAGATTTAAAAAAAAAGTTGAGCCCAGGAGAGCGGAAGTTCAATGGTGGGGTGGTGGGGGGTACGTGGTGGGTACGAAACGTACCCACCACGTACCCCCCAATGGGTATGAGCACATAGACTGAGATTTTTACAAGTGACCACTTAAATTAAAGTTAAAATTAAATTCAAATCCGCAAACAGATTTAAAAAAAAAATTTGAGCCCAGGAGAGCGGAAGTTCAATAGTGGGGTGGTGGGGGGTACGTGGTGGGTACGAAACGTACCCACCACGTACCCCCCAATGGGTATGAGCACATAGACTGAGATTTTTACAAGTGACCACTTAAATTAAAGTTAAAATTAAATTCAAATCCGCAAACAGATTTAAACAAAAATTTGAGCCCAGGAGAGCGGAAGTTCAATAGTGGGGTGGTGGGGGGTACGTGGTGGGTACGTGGTGGGTACGAAACGTACCCACCACGTACCCCCCAATGGGTATGAGCACATAGACTGAGATTTTTACAAGTGACCACTTAAATTAAAGTTAAAATTAAATTCAAATCCGCAAACAGATTTAAAAAAAAAAGTTGAGCCCAGGAGAGCGGAAGTTCAATGGTGGGGTGGTGGGGGGTACGTGGTGGGTACGAAACGTACCCACCACGTACCCCCCAATGGGTATGAGCACATAGACTGAGATTTTTACAAGTGACCACTTAAATTAAAGTTAAAATTAAATTCAAATCCGCAAACAGATTTAAAAAAAAAAGTTGAGCCCAGGAGAGCGGAAGTTCAATGGTGGGGTGGTGGGGGGTACGTGGTGGGTACGAAACGTACCCACCACGTACCCCCCAATGGGTATGAGCACATAGACTGAGATTTTTACAAGTGACCACTTAAATTAAAGTTAAAATTAAATTCAAATCCGCAAACAGATTTAAAAAAAAAATTTGAGCCCAGGAGAGCGGAAGTTCAATAGTGGGGTGGTGGGGGGTACGTGGTGGGTACGAAACGTACCCACCACGTACCCCCCAATGGGTATGAGCACATAGACTGAGATTTTTACAAGTGACCACTTAAATTAAAGTTAAAATTAAATTCAAATCCGCAAACAGATTTAAACAAAAATTTGAGCCCAGGAGAGCGGAAGTTCAATAGTGGGGTGGTGGGGGGTACGTGGTGGGTACGAAACGTACCCACCACGTACCCCCCAATGGGTATGAGCACATAGACTGAGATTTTTACAAGTGACCACTTAAATTAAAGTTGAAATTAAATTCAAATCCGGAAACAGATTTAAAAAAAAAAGTTGAGCCCAGGAGAGCGGAAGTTCAATGGTGGGGTGGTGGGGGGTACGTGGTGGGTACGAAACGTACCCACCACGTACCCCCCCAATGGGTATGAGCACATAGACTGAGATTTTTACAAGTGACCACTTAAATTAAAGTTAAAATTAAATTCAAATCCGCAAACAGATTTAAACAAAAATTTGAGCCCAGGAGAGCGGAAGTTCAATAGTGGGGTGGTGGGGGGTACGTGGTGGGTACGAAACGTACCCACCACGTACCCCCCAATGGGTATGAGCACATAGACTGAGATTTTTACAAGTGACCACTTAAATTAAAGTTAAAATTAAATTCAAATCCGCAAACAGATTTAAAAAAAAATTTGAGCCCAGGAGAGCGGAAGTTCAATAGTGGGGTGGTGGGGGATACGTGGTGGGTACGAAACGTACCCACCACGTACCCCCCAATGGGTATGAGCACATAGACTGAGATTTTTACAAGTGACCACTTAAATTAAAGTTAAAATTAAATTCAAATCCGCAAACAGATTTAAACAAAAATTTGAGCCCAGGAGAGCGGAAGTTCAATAGTGGGGTGGTGGGGGGTACGTGGTGGGTACGTGGTGGGTACGAAACGTACCCACCACGTACCCCCCAATGGGTATGAGCACATAGACTGAGATTTTTACAAGTGACCACTTAAATTAAAGTTAAAATTAAATTCAAATCCGCAAACAGATTTAAAAAAAAAAGTTGAGCCCAGGAGAGCGGAAGTTCAATGGTGGGGTGGTGGGGGGTACGTGGTGGGTACGAAACGTACCCACCACGTACCCCCCAATGGGTATGAGCACATAGACTGAGATTTTTACAAGTGACCACTTAAATTAAAGTTAAAATTAAATTCAAATCCGCAAACAGATTTAAAAAAAAAATTTGAGCCCAGGAGAGCGGAAGTTCAATAGTGGGGTGGTGGGGGGTACGTGGTGGGTACGAAACGTACCCACCACGTACCGCCCAATGGGTATGAGCACATAGACTGAGATTTTTACAAGTGACCACTTAAATTAAAGTTAAAATTAAATTCAAATCCGCAAACAGATTTAAACAAAAATTTGAGCCCAGGAGAGCGGAAGTTCAATAGTGGGGTGGTGGGGGGTACGTGGTGGGTACGTGGTGGGTACGAAACGTACCCACCACGTACCCCCCAATGGGTATGAGCACATAGACTGAGATTTTTACAAGTGACCACTTAAATTAAAGTTAAAATTAAATTCAAATCCGCAAACAGATTTAAAAAAAAAAGTTGAGCCCAGGAGAGCGGAAGTTCAATGGTGGGGTGGTGGGGGGTACGTGGTGGGTACGAAACGTACCCACCACGTACCCCCCAATGGGTATGAGCACATAGACTGAGATTTTTACAAGTGACCACTTAAATTAAAGTTAAAATTAAATTCAAATCCGCAAACAGATTTAAAAAAAAAATTTGAGCCCAGGAGAGCGGAAGTTCAATAGTGGGGTGGTGGGGGGTACGTGGTGGGTACGAAACGTACCCACCACGTACCCCCCAATGGGTATGAGCACATAGACTGAGATTTTTACAAGTGACCACTTAAATTAAAGTTAAAATTAAATTCAAATCCGCAAACAGATTTAAACAAAAATTTGAGCCCAGGAGAGCGGAAGTTCAATAGTGGGGTGGTGGGGGGTACGTGGTGGGTACGTGGTGGGTACGAAACGTACCCACCACGTACCCCCCAATGGGTATGAGCACATAGACTGAGATTTTTACAAGTGACCACTTAAATTAAAGTTAAAATTAAATTCAAATCCGCAAACAGATTTAAAAAAAAAAGTTGAGCCCAGGAGAGCGGAAGTTCAATGGTGGGGTGGTGGGGGGTACGTGGTGGGTACGAAACGTACCCACCACGTACCCCCCAATGGGTATGAGCACATAGACTGAGATTTTTACAAGTGACCACTTAAATTAAAGTTAAAATTAAATTCAAATCCGCAAACAGATTTAAAAAAAAAAGTTGAGCCCAGGAGAGCGGAAGTTCAATGGTGGGGTGGTGGGGGGTACGTGGTGGGTACGAAACGTACCCACCACGTACCCCCCAATGGGTATGAGCACATAGACTGAGATTTTTACAAGTGACCACTTAAATTAAAGTTAAAATTAAATTCAAATCCGCAAACAGATTTAAACAAAAATTTGAGCCCAGGAGAGCGGAAGTTCAATAGTGGGGTGGTGGGGGGTACGTGGTGGGTACGAAACGTACCCACCACGTACCCCCCAATGGGTATGAGCACATAGACTGAGATTTTTACAAGTGACCACTTAAATTAAAGTTGAAATTAAATTCAAATCCGGAAACAGATTTAAAAAAAAAAGTTGAGCCCAGGAGAGCGGAAGTTCAATGGTGGGGTGGTGGGGGGTACGTGGTGGGTACGAAACGTACCCACCACGTACCCCCCAATGGGTATGAGCACATAGACTGAGATTTTTACAAGTGACCACTTAAATTAAAGTTAAAATTAAATTCAAATCCGCAAACAGATTTAAACAAAAATTTGAGCCCAGGAGAGCGGAAGTTCAATAGTGGGGTGGTGGGGGGTACGTGGTGGGTACGAAACGTACCCACCACGTACCCCCCAATGGGTATGAGCACATAGACTGAGATTTTTACAAGTGACCACTTAAATTAAAGTTAAAATTAAATTCAAATCCGCAAACAGATTTAAAAAAAAATTTGAGCCCAGGAGAGCGGAAGTTCAATGGTGGGGTGGTGGGGGGTACGTGGTGGGTACGAAACGTACCCACCACGTACCCCCCAATGGGTATGAGCACATAGACTGAGATTTTTACAAGTGACCACTTAAATTAAAGTTGAAATTAAATTCAAATCCGGAAACAGATTTAAAAAAAAAAGTTGAGCCCAGGAGAGCGGAAGTTCAATGGTGGGGTGGTGGGGGGTACGTGGTGGGTACGAAACGTACCCACCACGTACCCCCCAATGGGTATGAGCACATAGACTGAGATTTTTACAAGTGACCACTTAAATTAAAGTTAAAATTAAATTCAAATCCGCAAACAGATTTAAACAAAAATTTGAGCCCAGGAGAGCGGAAGTTCAATAGTGGGGTGGTGGGGGGTACGTGGTGGGTACGAAACGTACCCACCACGTACCCCCCAATGGGTATGAGCACATAGACTGAGATTTTTACAAGTGACCACTTAAATTAAAGTTAAAATTAAATTCAAATCCGCAAACAGATTTAAAAAAAAATTTGAGCCCAGGAGAGCGGAAGTTCAATAGTGGGGTGGTGGGGGGTACGTGGTGGGTACGAAACGTACCCACCACGTACCCCCCAATGGGTATGAGCACATAGACTGAGATTTTTACAAGTGACCACTTAAATTAAAGTTAAAATTAAATTCAAATCCGCAAACAGATTTAAACAAAAATTTGAGCCCAGGAGAGCGGAAGTTCAATAGTGGGGTGGTGGGGGGTACGTGGTGGGTACGTGGTGGGTACGAAACGTACCCACCACGTACCCCCCAATGGGTATGAGCACATAGACTGAGATTTTTACAAGTGACCACTTAAATTAAAGTTAAAATTAAATTCAAATCCGCAAACAGATTTAAAAAAAAAAGTTGAGCCCAGGAGAGCGGAAGTTCAATGGTGGGGTGGTGGGGGGTACGTGGTGGGTACGAAACGTACCCACCACGTACCCCCCAATGGGTATGAGCACATAGACTGAGATTTTTACAAGTGACCACTTAAATTAAAGTTAAAATTAAATTCAAATCCGCAAACAGATTTAAAAAAAAAATTTGAGCCCAGGAGAGCGGAAGTTCAATAGTGGGGTGGTGGGGGGTACGTGGTGGGTACGAAACGTACCCACCACGTACCCCCCAATGGGTATGAGCACATAGACTGAGATTTTTACAAGTGACCACTTAAATTAAAGTTAAAATTAAATTCAAATCCGCAAACAGATTTAAACAAAAATTTGAGCCCAGGAGAGCGGAAGTTCAATAGTGGGGTGGTGGGGGGTACGTGGTGGGTACGTGGTGGGTACGAAACGTACCCACCACGTACCCCCCAATGGGTATGAGCACATAGACTGAGATTTTTACAAGTGACCACTTAAATTAAAGTTAAAATTAAATTCAAATCCGCAAACAGATTTAAAAAAAAAAGTTGAGCCCAGGAGAGCGGAAGTTCAATGGTGGGGTGGTGGGGGGTACGTGGTGGGTACGAAACGTACCCACCACGTACCCCCCCCTGGGTATGAGCACATAGACTGAGATTTTTACAAGTGACCACTTAAATTAAAGTTAAAATTAAATTCAAATCCGCAAACAGATTTAAAAAAAAAAGTTGAGCCCAGGAGAGCGGAAGTTCAATGGTGGGGTGGTGGCGGGTACGTGGTGGGTACGAAACGTACCCACCACGTACCCCCCAATGGGTATGAGCACATAGACTGAGATTTTTACAAGTGACCACTTAAATTAAAGTTAAAATTAAATTCAAATCCGCAAACAGATTTAAACAAAAATTTGAGCCCAGGAGAGCGGAAGTTCAATAGTGGGGTGGTGGGGGGTACGTGGTGGGTACGAAACGTACCCACCACGTACCCCCCAATGGGTATGAGCACATAGACTGAGATTTTTACAAGTGACCACTTAAATTAAAGTTGAAATTAAATTCAAATCCGGAAACAGATTTAAAAAAAAAAGTTGAGCCCAGGAGAGCGGAAGTTCAATGGTGGGGTGGTGGGGGGTACGTGGTGGGTACGAAACGTACCCACCACGTACCCCCCAATGGGTATGAGCACATAGACTGAGATTTTTACAAGTGACCACTTAAATTAAAGTTAAAATTAAATTCAAATCCGCAAACAGATTTAAACAAAAATTTGAGCCCAGGAGAGCGGAAGTTCAATAGTGGGGTGGTGGGGGGTACGTGGTGGGTACGAAACGTACCCACCACGTACCCCCCAATGGGTATGAGCACATAGACTGAGATTTTTACAAGTGACCACTTAAATTAAAGTTAAAATTAAATTCAAATCCGCAAACAGATTTAAAAAAAAATTTGAGCCCAGGAGAGCGGAAGTTCAATAGTGGGGTGGTGGGGGGTACGTGGTGGGTACGAAACGTACCCACCACGTACCCCCCAATGGGTATGAGCACATAGACTGAGATTTTTACAAGTGACCACTTAAATTAAAGTTAAAATTAAATTCAAATCCGCAAACAGATTTAAACAAAAATTTGAGCCCAGGAGAGCGGAAGTTCAATAGTGGGGTGGTGGGGGGTACGTGGTGGGTACGTGGTGGGTACGAAACGTACCCACCACGTACCCCCCAATGGGTATGAGCACATAGACTGAGATTTTTACAAGTGACCACTTAAATTAAAGTTAAAATTAAATTCAAATCCGCAAACAGATTTAAAAAAAAAAGTTGAGCCCAGGAGAGCGGAAGTTCAATGGTGGGGTGGTGGGGGGTACGTGGTGGGTACGAAACGTACCCACCACGTACCCCCCAATGGGTATGAGCACATAGACTGAGATTTTTACAAGTGACCACTTAAATTAAAGTTAAAATTAAATTCAAATCCGCAAACAGATTTAAAAAAAAAATTTGAGCCCAGGAGAGCGGAAGTTCAATAGTGGGGTGGTGGGGGGTACGTGGTGGGTACGAAACGTACCCACCACGTACCCCCTAATGGGTATGAGCACATAGACTGAGATTTTTACAAGTGACCACTTAAATTAAAGTTAAAATTAAATTCAAATCCGCAAACAGATTTAAACAAAAATTTGAGCCCAGGAGAGCGGAAGTTCAATAGTGGGGTGGTGGGGGGTACGTGGTGGGTACGAAACGTACCCACCACGTACCCCCCAATGGGTATGAGCACATAGACTGAGATTTTTACAAGTGACCACTTAAATTAAAGTTGAAATTAAATTCAAATCCGGAAACAGATTTAAAAAAAAAAGTTGAGCCCAGGAGAGCGGAAGTTCAATGGTGGGGTGGTGGGGGGTACGTGGTGGGTACGAAACGTACCCACCACGTACCCCCCAATGGGTATGAGCACATAGACTGAGATTTTTACAAGTGACCACTTAAATTAAAGTTAAAATTAAATTCAAATCCGCAAACAGATTTAAAAAAAAATTTGAGCCCAGGAGAGCGGAAGTTCAATAGTGGGGTGGTGGGGGGTACGTGGTGGGTACGAAACGTACCCACCACGTACTCCCTAATGGGTATGAGCACATAGACTGAGATTTTTACAAGTGACCACTTAAATTAAAGTTAAAATTAAATTCAAATCCGCAAACAGATTTAAAAAAAAAATTTGAGCCCAGGAGAGCGGAAGTTCAATAGTGGGGAGGTGGAGGGTACGTGGTGGGTACGAAACTTACCCACCACGTACCCCCCAATGGGTATGAGCACATAGACTGAGATTTTTACAAGTGACCACTTAAATTAAAGTTAAAATTAAATTCAAATCCGCAAACAGATTTAAAAAAAAATTTTAGCCTAGAAAAGCGGAAGTTCAATAGTGGGGTGGTGGGGGGTACGTGGTGGGTACGAAACGTACCCACCACGTACCCCCCAATGGGTATGAGCACATAGACTGAGATTTTTACAAGTGACCACTTAAATTAAAGTTGAAATTAAATTCAAATCCGCAAACAGATTTAAAAAAAAAATTTGAGCCCAGGAGAGCGGAAGTTCAATGGTGGGGTGGTGGGGAGTACGTGGTGGGTACGAAACGTACCCACCACGTACCCCCCAATGGGTATGAGCACATAGACTGAGATTTTTACAAGTGACCACTTAAATTAAAGTTAAAATTAAATTCAAATCCGCAAACAGATTTAAAAAAAAAAGTTGAGCCCAGGAGAGCGGAAGTTCAATGGTGGGGTGGTGGGGGGTACGTGGTGGGTACGAAACGTACCCACCACGTACCCCCCAATGGGTATGAGCACATAGACTGAGATTTTTACAAGTGACCACTTAAATTAAAGTTAAAATTAAATTCGAATCCGCAAACAGATTTAAAAAAAAAAGTTGAGCCCAGGAGAGCGGAAGTTCAATGGTGGGGTGGTGGGGGGTACGTGGTGGGTACGAAACGTACCCACCACGTACCCCCCAATGGGTATGAGCACATAGACTGAGATTTTTACAAGTGACCACTTAAATTAAAGTTAAAATTAAATTCAAATCCGCAAACAGATTTAAAAAAAAATTTTAGCCCAGGAGAGCGGAAGTTCAATAGTGGGGTGGTGGGGAGTACGTGGTGGGTACGAAACGTACCCACCACGTACCCCCCAATGGGTATGAGCACATAGACTGAGATTTTTACAAGTGACTACTTAAATTAAAGTTAAAATTAAATTCAAATCCGCAAACAGATTTAAAAAAAAAATTTGAGCCCAGGAGAGCGGAAGTTCAATAGTGGGGTGGTGGGGGGTACGTGGTGGGTACGAAACGTACCCACCACGTACCCCCCAATGGGTATGAGCACATAGACTGAGATTTTTACAAGTGACCACTTAAATTAAAGTTAAAATTAAATTCAAATCCGCAAACAGATTTAAAAAAAAAATTTGAGCCCAGGAGAGCGAAAGTTCAATGGTGGAGTGGTGGGGGGTACGTGGTGGGTACGAAACGTACCCACCACGTACCCCCCAATGGGTATGAGCACATAGACTGAGATTTTTACAAGTGACCACTTAAATTAAAGTTAAAATTAAATTCAAATCCGCAAACAGATTTAAAAAAAAAATTTGAGCCCAGGAGAGCGGAAGTTCAATAGTGGGGTGGTGGGGGGTACGTGGTGGGTACGTGGTGGGTACGAAACGTACCCACCACGTACCCCCCAATGGGTATGAGCACATAGACTGAGATTTTTACAAGTGACCACTTAAATTAAAGTTAAAATTAAATTCAAATCCGCAAACAGATTTAAAAAAAAAAGTTGAGCCCAGGAGAGCGGAAGTTCAATGGTGGGGTGGTGGGGGGTACGTGGTGGGTACGAAACGTACCCACCACGTACCCCCCAATGGGTATGAGCACATAGACTGAGATTTTTACAAGTGACCACTTAAATTAAAGTTAAAATTAAATTCAAATCCGCAAACAGATTTAAAAAAAAAATTTGAGCCCAGGAGAGCGGAAGTTCAATAGTGGGGTGGTGGGGGGTACGTGGTGGGTACGAAACGTACCCACCACGTACCCCCCAATGGGTATGAGCACATAGACTGAGATTTTTACAAGTGACCACTTAAATTAAAGTTAAAATTAAATTCAAATCCGCAAACAGATTTAAACAAAAATTTGAGCCCAGGAGAGCGGAAGTTCAATAGTGGGGTGGTGGGGGGTACGTGGTGGGTACGAAACGTACCCACCACGTACCCCCCAATGGGTATGAGCACATAGACTGAGATTTTTACAAGTGACCACTTAAATTAAAGTTAAAATTAAATTCAAATCCGCAAACAGATTTAAAAAAAAATTTGAGCCCAGGAGAGCGGAAGTTCAATAGTGGGGTGGTGGGGGGTACGTGGTGGGTACGAAACGTACCCACCACGTACCCCCCAATGGGTATGAGCACATAGACTGAGATTTTTACAAGTGACCACTTAAATTAAAGTTAAAATTAAATTCAAATCCGCAAACAGATTTAAACAAAAATTTGAGCCCAGGAGAGCGGAAGTTCAATAGTGGGGTGGTGGGGGGTACGTGGTGGGTACGTGGTGGGTACGAAACGTACCCACCACGTACCCCCCAATGGGTATGAGCACATAGACTGAGATTTTTACAAGTGACCACTTAAATTAAAGTTAAAATTAAATTCAAATCCGCAAACAGATTTAAAAAAAAAAGTTGAGCCCAGGAGAGCGGAAGTTCAATGGTGGGGTGGTGGGGGGTACGTGGTGGGTACGAAACGTACCCACCACGTACCCCCCAATGGGTATGAGCACATAGACTGAGATTTTTACAAGTGACCACTTAAATTAAAGTTAAAATTAAATTCAAATCCGCAAACAGATTTAAAAAAAAAATTTGAGCCCTGGAGAGCGGAAGTTCAATAGTGGGGTGGTGGGGGGTACGTGGTGGGTACGAAACGTACCCACCACGTACCCCCCAATGGGTATGAGCACATAGACTGAGATTTTTACAAGTGACCACTTAAATTAAAGTTAAAATTAAATTCAAATCCGCAAACAGATTTAAACAAAAATTTGAGCCCAGGAGAGCGGAAGTTCAATAGTGGGGTGGTGGGGGGTACGTGGTGGGTACGAAACGTACCCACCACGTACCCCCCAATGGGTATGAGCACATAGACTGAGATTTTTACAAGTGACCACTTAAATTAAAGTTGAAATTAAATTCAAATCCGGAAACAGATTTAAAAAAAAAAGTTGAGCCCAGGAGAGCGGAAGTTCAATGGTGGGGTGGTGGGGGGTACGTGGTGGGTACGAAACGTACCCACCACGTACCCCCCAATGGGTATGAGCACATAGACTGAGATTTTTACAAGTGACCACTTAAATTAAAGTTGAAATTAAATTCAAATCCGGAAACAGATTTAAAAAAAAAAGTTGAGCCCAGGAGAGCGGAAGTTCAATGGTGGGGTGGTGGGGGGTACGTGGTGGGTACGAAACGTACCCACCACGTACCCCCCAATGTGTATGAGCACATAGACTGAGATTTTTACAAGTGACCACTTAAATTAAAGTTAAAATTAAATTCAAATCCGCAAACAGATTTAAAAAAAAATTTGAGCCCAGGAGAGCGGAAGTTCAATAGTGGGGTGGTGGGGGGTACGTGGTGGGTACGAAACGTACCCACCACGTACCCCCTAATGGGTATGAGCACATAGACTGAGATTTTTACAAGTGACCACTTAAATTAAAGTTAAAATTAAATTCAAATCCGCAAACAGATTTAAAAAAAAAATTTGAGCCCAGGAGAGCGGAAGTTCAATAGTGGGGTGGTGGGGGGTACGTGGTGGGTACGAAACGTACCCACCACGTACCCCCCAATGGGTATGAGCACATAGACTGAGATTTTTACAAGTGACCACTTAAATTAAAGTTAAAATTAAATTCAAATCCGCAAACAGATTTAAACAAAAATTTGAGCCCAGGAGAGCGGAAGTTCAATAGTGGGGTGGTGGGGGGTACGTGGTGGGTACGAAACGTACCCACCACGTACCCCCCAATGGGTATGAGCACATAGACTGAGATTTTTACAAGTGACCACTTAAATTAAAGTTAAAATTAAATTCAAATCCGCAAACAGATTTAAACAAAAATTTGAGCCCAGGAGAGCGGAAGTTCAATAGTGGGGTGGTGGGGGGTACGTGGTGGGTACGAAACGTACCCACCACGTACCCCCCAATGGGTATGAGCACATAGACTGAGATTTTTACAAGTGACCACTTAAATTAAAGTTAAAATTAAATTCAAATCCGCAAACAGATTTAAACAAAAATTTGAGCCCAGGAGAGCGGAAGTTCAATAGTGGGGTGGTGGGGGGTACGTGGTGGGTACGAAACGTACCCACCACGTACCCCCCAATGGGTATGAGCACATAGACTGAGATTTTTA
Source organism: Beris morrisii (assembly GCA_951812415.1). Taxonomy (NCBI): domain Eukaryota; kingdom Metazoa; phylum Arthropoda; class Insecta; order Diptera; family Stratiomyidae; genus Beris; species Beris morrisii. Next base: position 156,391,813 of record OX638310.1, read on the forward strand.
CAAGTGACCACTTAAATTAAAGTTAAAATTAAATTCAAATCCGCAAACAGATTTAAAAAAAAAATTTGAGCCCAGGAGAGCGGAAGTTCAATAGTGGGGTGGTGGGGGGTACGTGGTGGGTACGAAACGTACCCACCACGTACCCCCCAATGGGTATGAGCACATAGACTGAGATTTTTACAAGTGACCACTTAAATTAAAGTTAAAATTAAATTCAAATCCGCAAACAGATTTAAACAAAAATTTGAGCCCAGGAGAGCGGAAGTTCAATAGTGGGGTGGTGGGGGGTACGTGGTGGGTACGAAACGTACCCACCACGTACCCCCCAATGGGTATGAGCACATAGACTGAGATTTTTACAAGTGACCACTTAAATTAAAGTTAAAATTAAATTCAAATCCGCAAACAGATTTAAAAAAAAAATTTGAGCCCAGGAGAGCGGAAGTTCAATAGTGGGGTGGTGGGGGGTACGTGGTGGGTACGAAACGTACCCACCACGTACCCCCCAATGGGTATGAGCACATAGACTGAGATTTTTACAAGTGACCACTTAAATTAAAGTTAAAATTAAATTCAAATCCGCAAACAGATTTAAAAAAAAAATTTGAGCCCAGGAGAGCGGAAGTTCAATAGTGGGGTGGTGGGGGGTACGTGGTGGGTACGAAACGTACCCACCACGTACCCCCCAATGGGTATGAGCACATAGACTGAGATTTTTACAAGCGACCACTTAAATTAAAGTTAAAATTAAATTCAAATCCGCAAACAGATTTAAACAAAAATTTGAGCCCAGGAGAGCGGAAGTTCAATAGTGGGGTGGTGGGGGGTACGTGGTGGGTACGAAACGTACCCACCACGTACCCCCCAATGGGTATGAGCACATAGACTGAGATTTTTACAAGTGACCACTTAAATTAAAGTTAAAATTAAATTCAAATCCGCAAACAGATTTAAACAAAAATTTGAGCCCAGGAGAGCGGAAGTTCAATAGTGGGGTGGTGGGGGGTACGTGGTGGGTACGAAACGTACCCACCACGTACCCCCCAATGGGTATGAGCACATAGACTGAGATTTTTACAAGTGACCACTTAAATTAAAGTTAAAATTAAATTCAAATCCGCAAACAGATTTAAAAAAAAAATTTGAGCCCAGGAGAGCGGAAGTTCAATAGTGGGGTGGTGAGGGGTACGTGGTGGGTACGAAACGTACCCACCACGTACCCCCCAATGGGTATGAGCACATAGACTGAGATTTTTACAAGTGACCACTTAAATTAAAGTTAAAATTAAATTCAAATCCGCAAACAGATTTAAACAAAAATTTGAGCCCAGGAGAGCGGAAGTTCAATAGTGGGGTGGTGGGGGGTACGTGGTGGGTACGAAACGTACCCACCACGTACCCCCCAATGGGTATGAGCACATAGACTGAGATTTTTACAAGTGACCACTTAAATTAAAGTTAAAATTAAATTCAAATCCGCAAACAGATTTAAAAAAAAAATTTGAGCCCAGGAGAGCGGAAGTTCAATAGTGGGGTGGTGGGGGGTACGTGGTGGGTACGAAACGTACCCACCACGTACCCCCCAATGGGTATGAGCACATAGACTGAGATTTTTACAAGTGACCACTTAAATTAAAGTTGAAATTAAATTCAAATCCGCAAACAGATTTAAAAAAAAAATTTGAGCCCAGGAGAGCGGAAGTTCAATGGTGGGGTGGTGGGGAGTACGTGGTGGGTACGAAACGTACCCACCACGTACCCCCCAATGGGTATGAGCACATAGACTGAGATTTTTACAAGTGACCACTTAAATTAAAGTTAAAATTAAATTCAAATCCGCAAACAGATTTAAAAAAAAAAGTTGAGCCCAGGAGAGCGGAAGTTCAATGGTGGGGTGGTGGGGGGTACGTGGTGGGTACGAAACGTACCCACCACGTACCCCCCAATGGGTATGAGCACATAGACTGAGATTTTTACAAGTGACCACTTAAATGAAAGTTAAAATTAAATTCAAATCCGCAAACAGATTTAAAAAAAAATTTTAGCCCAGGAGAGCGGAAGTTCAATAGTGGGGTGGTGGGGAGTACGTGGTGGGTACGAAACGTACCCACCACGTACCCCCCAATGGGTATGAGCACATAGACTGAGATTTTTACAAGTGACTACTTAAATTAAAGTTAAAATTAAATTCAAATCCGCAAACAGATTTAAAAAAAAAATTTGAGCCCAGGAGAGCGGAAGTTCAATAGTGGGGTGGTGGGGGGTACGTGGTGGGTACGAAACGTACCCACCACGTACCCCCCAATGGGTATGAGCACATAGACTGAGATTTTTACAAGTGACCACTTAAATTAAAGTTAAAATTAAATTCAAATCCGCAAACAGATTTAAAAAAAAAATTTGAGCCCAGGAGAGCGAAAGTTCAATGGTGGAGTGGTGGGGGGTACGTGGTGGGTACGAAACGTACCCACCACGTACCCCCCAATGGGTATGAGCACATAGACTGAGATTTTTACAAGTGACCACTTAAATTAAAGTTAAAATTAAATTCAAATCCGCAAACAGATTTAAAAAAAAAATTTGAGCCCAGGAGAGCGGAAGTTCAATAGTGGGGTGGTGGGGGGTACGTGGTGGGTACGAAACGTACCCACCACGTACCCCCCAATGGGTATGAGCACATAGACTGAGATTTTTACAAGTGACCACTTAAATTAAAGTTAAAATTAAATTCAAATCCGCAAACAGATTTAAACAAAAATTTGAGCCCAGGAGAGCGGAAGTTCAATAGTGGGGTGGTGGGGGGTACGTGGTGGGTACGTGGTGGGTACGAAACGTACCCACCACGTACCCCCCAATGGGTATGAGCACATAGACTGAGATTTTTACAAGTGACCACTTAAATTAAAGTTAAAATTAAATTCAAATCCGCAAACAGATTTAAAAAAAAAAGTTGAGCCCAGGAGAGCGGAAGTTCAATGGTGGGGTGGTGGGGGGTACGTGGTGGGTACGAAACGTACCCACCACGTACCCCCCAATGGGTATGAGCACATAGACTGAGATTTTTACAAGTGACTACTTAAATTAAAGTTAAAATTAAATTCAAATCCGCAAACAGATTTAAAAAAAAAATTTGAGCCCAGGAGAGCGGAAGTTCAATAGTGGGGTGGTGGGGGGTACGTGGTGGGTACGAAACGTACCCACCACGTACCCCCCAATGGGTATGAGCACATAGACTGAGATTTTTACAAGTGACCACTTAAATTAAAGTTAAAATTAAATTCAAATCCGCAAACAGATTTAAAAAAAAAATTTGAGCCCAGGAGAGCGAAAGTTCAATGGTGGAGTGGTGGGGGGTACGTGGTGGGTACGAAACGTACCCACCACGTACCCCCCAATGGGTATGAGCACATAGACTGAGATTTTTACAAGTGACCACTTAAATTAAAGTTAAAATTAAATTCAAATCCGCAAACAGATTTAAAAAAAAAATTTGAGCCCAGGAGAGCGGAAGTTCAATAGTGGGGTGGTGGGGGGTACGTGGTGGGTACGAAACGTACCCACCACGTACCCCCCAATGGGTATGAGCACATAGACTGAGATTTTTACAAGTGACCACTTAAATTAAAGTTAAAATTAAATTCAAATCCGCAAACAGATTTAAAAAAAAAATTTGAGCCCAGGAGAGCGAAAGTTCAATGGTGGAGTGGTGGGGGGTACGTGGTGGGTACGAAACGTACCCACCACGTACCCCCCAATGGGTATGAGCACATAGACTGAGATTTTTACAAGTGACCACTTAAATTAAAGTTAAAATTAAATTCAAATCCGCAAACAGATTTAAAAAAAAAATTTGAGCCCAGGAGAGCGGAAGTTCAATAGTGGGGTGGTGGGGGGTACGTGGTGGGTACGAAACGTACCCACCACGTACCCCCCAATGGGTATGAGCACATAGACTGAGATTTTTACAAGTGACCACTTAAATTAAAGTTAAAATTAAATTCAAATCCGCAAACAGATTTAAACAAAAATTTGAGCCCAGGAGAGCGGAAGTTCAATAGTGGGGTGGTGGGGGGTACGTGGTGGGTACGAAACGTACCCACCACGTACCCCCCAATGGGTATGAGCACATAGACTGAGATTTTTACAAGTGACCACTTAAATTAAAGTTAAAATTAAATTCAAATCCGCAAACAGATTTAAAAAAAAATTTGAGCCCAGGAGAGCGGAAGTTCAATAGTGGGGTGGTGGGGGGTACGTGGTGGGTACGAAACGTACCCACCACGTACCCCCCAATGGGTATGAGCACATAGACTGAGATTTTTACAAGTGACCACTTAAATTAAAGTTAAAATTAAATTCAAATCCGCAAACAGATTTAAACAAAAATTTGAGCCCAGGAGAGCGGAAGTTCAATAGTGGGGTGGTGGGGGGTACGTGGTGGGTACGTGGTGGGTACGAAACGTACCCACCACGTACCCCCCAATGGGTATGAGCACATAGACTGAGATTTTTACAAGTGACCACTTAAATTAAAGTTAAAATTAAATTCAAATCCGCAAACAGATTTAAAAAAAAAAGTTGAGCCCAGGAGAGCGGAAGTTCAATGGTGGAGTGGTGGGGGGTACGTGGTGGGTACGAAACGTACCCACCACGTACCCCCCAATGGGTATGAGCACATAGACTGAGATTTTTACAAGTGACCACTTAAATTAAAGTTAAAATTAAATTCAAATCCGCAAACAGATTTAAACAAAAATTTGAGCCCAGGAGAGCGGAAGTTCAATAGTGGGGTGGTGGGGGGTACGTGGTGGGTACGTGGTGGGTACGAAACGTACCCACCACGTACCCCCCAATGGGTATGAGCACATAGACTGAGATTTTTACAAGTGACCACTTAAATTAAAGTTAAAATTAAATTCAAATCCGCAAACAGATTTAAAAAAAAATTTGAGCCCAGGAGAGCGGAAGTTCAATAGTGGGGTGGTGGGGGGTACGTGGTGGGTACGAAACGTACCCACCACGTACCCCCCAATGGGTATGAGCACATAGACTGAGATTTTTACAAGTGACCACTTAAATTAAAGTTAAAATTAAATTCAAATCCGCAAACAGATTTAAACAAAAATTTGAGCCCAGGAGAGCGGAAGTTCAATAGTGGGGTGGTGGGGGGTACGTGGTGGGTACGAAACGTACCCACCACGTACCCCCCAATGGGTATGAGCACATAGACTGAGATTTTTACAAGTGACCACTTAAATTAAAGTTAAAATTAAATTCAAATCCGCAAACAGATTTAAAAAAAAATTTGAGCCCAGGAGAGCGGAAGTTCAATAGTGGGGTGGTGGGGGGTACGTGGTGGGTACGAAACGTACCCACCACGTACCCCCCAATGGGTATGAGCACATAGACTGAGATTTTTACAAGTGACCACTTAAATTAAAGTTAAAATTAAATTCAAATCCGCAAACAGATTTAAACAAAAATTTGAGCCCAGGAGAGCGGAAGTTCAATAGTGGGGTGGTGGGGGGTACGTGGTGGGTACGTGGTGGGTACGAAACGTACCCACCACGTACCCCCCAATGGGTATGAGCACATAGACTGAGATTTTTACAAGTGACCACTTAAATTAAAGTTAAAATTAAATTCAAATCCGCAAACAGATTTAAAAAAAAAATTTGAGCCCAGGAGAGCGAAAGTTCAATGGTGGAGTGGTGGGGGGTACGTGGTGGGTACGAAACGTACCCACCACGTACCCCCCAATGGGTATGAGCACATAGACTGAGATTTTTACAAGTGACCACTTAAATTAAAGTTAAAATTAAATTCAAATCCGCAAACAGATTTAAAAAAAAAATTTGAGCCCAGGAGAGCGGAAGTTCAATAGTGGGGTGGTGGGGGGTACGTGGTGGGTACGAAACGTACCCACCACGTACCCCCCAATGGGTATGAGCACATAGACTGAGATTTTTACAAGTGACCACTTAAATTAAAGTTAAAATTAAATTCAAATCCGCAAACAGATTTAAAAAAAAAATTTGAGCCCAGGAGAGCGAAAGTTCAATGGTGGAGTGGTGGGGGGTACGTGGTGGGTACGAAACGTACCCACCACGTACCCCCCAATGGGTATGAGCACATAGACTGAGATTTTTACAAGTGACCACTTAAATTAAAGTTAAAATTAAATTCAAATCCGCAAACAGATTTAAAAAAAAAATTTGAGCCCAGGAGAGCGGAAGTTCAATAGTGGGGTGGTGGGGGGTACGTGGTGGGTACGAAACGTACCCACCACGTACCCCCCAATGGGTATGAGCACATAGACTGAGATTTTTACAAGTGACCACTTAAATTAAAGTTAAAATTAAATTCAAATCCGCAAACAGATTTAAACAAAAATTTGAGCCCAGGAGAGCGGAAGTTCAATAGTGGGGTGGTGGGGGGTACGTGGTGGGTACGAAACGTACCCACCACGTACCCCCCAATGGGTATGAGCACATAGACTGAGATTTTTACAAGTGACCACTTAAATTAAAGTTAAAATTAAATTCAAATCCGCAAACAGATTTAAAAAAAAATTTGAGCCCAGGAGAGCGGAAGTTCAATAGTGGGGTGGTGGGGGGTACGTGGTGGGTACGAAACGTACCCACCACGTACCCCCCAATGGGTATGAGCACATAGACTGAGATTTTTACAAGTGACCACTTAAATTAAAGTTAAAATTAAATTCAAATCCGCAAACAGATTTAAACAAAAATTTGAGCCCAGGAGAGCGGAAGTTCAATAGTGGGGTGGTGGGGGGTACGTGGTGGGTACGTGGTGGGTACGAAACGTACCCACCACGTACCCCCCAATGGGTATGAGCACATAGACTGAGATTTTTACAAGTGACCACTTAAATTAAAGTTAAAATTAAATTCAAATCCGCAAACAGATTTAAAAAAAAAAGTTGAGCCCAGGAGAGCGGAAGTTCAATGGTGGGGTGGTGGGGGGTACGTGGTGGGTACGAAACGTACCCACCACGTACCCCCCAATGGGTATGAGCACATAGACTGAGATTTTTACAAGTGACCACTTAAATTAAAGTTAAAATTAAATTCAAATCCGCAAACAGATTTAAAAAAAAAATTTGAGCCCTGGAGAGCGGAAGTTCAATAGTGGGGTGGTGGGGGGTACGTGGTGGGTACGAAACGTACCCACCACGTACCCCCCAATGGGTATGAGCACATAGACTGAGATTTTTACAAGTGACCACTTAAATTAAAGTTAAAATTAAATTCAAATCCGCAAACAGATTTAAACAAAAATTTGAGCCCAGGAGAGCGGAAGTTCAATAGTGGGGTGGTGGGGGGTACGTGGTGGGTACGAAACGTACCCACCACGTACCCCCCAATGGGTATGAGCACATAGACTGAGATTTTTACAAGTGACCACTTAAATTAAAGTTGAAATTAAATTCAAATCCGGAAACAGATTTAAAAAAAAAAGTTGAGCCCAGGAGAGCGGAAGTTCAATGGTGGGGTGGTGGGGGGTACGTGGTGGGTACGAAATGTACCCACCACGTACCCCCCAATGGGTATGAGCACATAGACTGAGATTTTTACAAGTGACCACTTAAATTAAAGTTGAAATTAAATTCAAATCCGGAAACAGATTTAAAAAAAAAAGTTGAGCCCAGGAGAGCGGAAGTTCAATGGTGGGGTGGTGGGGGGTACGTGGTGGGTACGAAACGTACCCACCACGTACCCTCCAATGGGTATGAGCACATAGACTGAGATTTTTACAAGTGACCACTTAAATTAAAGTTAAAATTAAATTCAAATCCGCAAACAGATTTAAAAAAAAATTTGAGCCCAGGAGAGCGGAAGTTCAATAGTGGGGTGGTGGGGGGTACGTGGTGGGTACGAAACGTACCCACCACGTACCCCCTAATGGGTATGAGCACATAGACTGAGATTTTTACAAGTGACCACTTAAATTAAAGTTAAAATTAAATTCAAATCCGCAAACAGATTTAAAAAAAAAATTTGAGCCCAGGAGAGCGGAAGTTCAATATTGGGGTGGTGGGGGGTACGTGGTGGGTACGAAACGTACCCACCACGTACCCCCCAATGGGTATGAGCACATAGACTGAGATTTTTACAAGTGACCACTTAAATTAAAGTTAAAATTAAATTCAAATCCGCAAACAGATTTAAACAAAAATTTGAGCCCAGGAGAGCGGAAGTTCAATAGTGGGGTGGTGGGGGGTACGTGGTGGGTACGAAACGTACCCACCACGTACCCCCCAATGGGTATGAGCACATAGACTGAGATTTTTACAAGTGACCACTTAAATTAAAGTTAAAATTAAATTCAAATCCGCAAACAGATTTAAACAAAAATTTGAGCCCAGGAGAGCGGAAGTTCAATAGTGGGGTGGTGGGGGGTACGTGGTGGGTACGAAACGTACCCACCACGTACCCCCCAATGGGTATGAGCACATAGACTGAGATTTTTACAAGTGACCACTTAAATTAAAGTTAAAATTAAATTCAAATCCGCAAACAGATTTAAACAAAAATTTGAGCCCAGGAGAGCGGAAGTTCAATAGTGGGGTGGTGGGGGGTACGTGGTGGGTACGAAACGTACCCACCACGTACCCCCCAATGGGTATGAGCACATAGACTGAGATTTTTACAAGTGACCACTTAAATTAAAGTTAAAATTAAATTCAAATCCGCAAACAGATTTAAAAAAAAAATTTGAGCCCAGGAGAGCGGAAGTTCAATAGTGGGGTGGTGGGGGGTACGTGGTGGGTACGAAACGTACCCACCACGTACCCCCCAATGGGTATGAGCACATAGACTGAGATTTTTACAAGTGACCACTTAAATTAAAGTTAAAATTAAATTCAAATCCGCAAACAGATTTAAACAAAAATTTGAGCCCAGGAGAGCGGAAGTTCAATAGTGGGGTGGTGGGGGGTACGTGGTGGGTACGAAACGTACCCACCACGTACCCCCCAATGGGTATGAGCACATAGACTGAGATTTTTACAAGTGACCACTTAAATTAAAGTTAAAATTAAATTCAAATCCGCAAACAGATTTAAAAAAAAAATTTGAGCCCAGGAGAGCGGAAGTTCAATAGTGGGGTGGTGGGGGGTACGTGGTGGGTACGAAACGTACCCACCACGTACCCCCCAATGGGTATGAGCACATAGACTGAGATTTTTACAAGTGACCACTTAAATTAAAGTTAAAATTAAATTCAAATCCGCAAACAGATTTAAAAAAAAAATTTGAGCCCAGGAGAGCGGAAGTTCAATAGTGGGGTGGTGGGGGGTACGTGGTGGGTACGAAACGTACCCACCACGTACCCCCCAATGGGTATGAGCACATAGACTGAGATTTTTACAAGCGACCACTTAAATTAAAGTTAAAATTAAATTCAAATCCGCAAACAGATTTAAACAAAAATTTGAGCCCAGGAGAGCGGAAGTTCAATAGTGGGGTGGTGGGGGGTACGTGGTGGGTACGAAACGTACCCACCACGTACCCCCCAATGGGTATGAGCACATAGACTGAGATTTTTACAAGTGACCACTTAAATTAAAGTTAAAATTAAATTCAAATCCGCAAACAGATTTAAACAAAAATTTGAGCCCAGGAGAGCGGAAGTTCAATAGTGGGGTGGTGGGGGGTACGTGGTGGGTACGAAACGTACCCACCACGTACCCCCCAATGGGTATGAGCACATAGACTGAGATTTTTACAAGTGACCACTTAAATTAAAGTTAAAATTAAATTCAAATCCGCAAACAGATTTAAAAAAAAAATTTGAGCCCAGGAGAGCGGAAGTTCAATAGTGGGGTGGTGGGGGGTACGTGGTGGGTACGAAACGTACCCACCACGTACCCCCCAATGGGTATGAGCACATAGACTGAGATTTTTACAAGTGACCACTTAAATTAAAGTTAAAATTAAATTCAAATCCGCAAACAGATTTAAACAAAAATTTGAGCCCAGGAGAGCGGAAGTTCAATAGTGGGGTGGTGGGGGGTACGTGGTGGGTACGAAACGTACCCACCACGTACCCCCCAATGGGTATGAGCACATAGACTGAGATTTTTACAAGTGACCACTTAAATTAAAGTTAAAATTAAATTCAAATCCGCAAACAGATTTAAAAAAAAAATTTGAGCCCAGGAGAGCGGAAGTTCAATAGTGGGGTGGTGGGGGGTACGTGGTGGGTACGAAACGTACCCACCACGTACCCCCCAATGGGTATGAGTACATAGACTGAGATTTTTACAAGTGACCACTTAAATTAAAGTTAAAATTAAATTCAAATCCGCAAACAGATTTAAAAAAAAAATTTGAGCCCAGGAGAGCGGAAGTTCAATAGTGGGGAGGTGGGGGGTACGTGGTGGGTACGAAACGTACCCACCACGTACCCCCCAATGGGTATGAGCACATAGACTGAGATTTTTACAAGTGACCACTTAAATTAAAGTTAAAATTAAATTCAAATCCGCAAACAGATTTAAACAAAAATTTGAGCCCAGGAGAGCGGAAGTTCAATAGTGGGGTGGTGGGGGGTACGTGGTGGGTACGAAACGTACCCACCACGTACCCCCCAATGGGTATGAGCACATAGACTGAGATTTTTACAAGTGACCACTTAAATTAAAGTTAAAATTAAATTCAAATCCGCAAACAGATTTAAACAAAAATTTGAGCCCAGGAGAGCGGAAGTTCAATAGTGGGGTGGTAGGGGGTACGTGGTGGGTACGAAACGTACCCACCACGTACCCCCCAATGGGTATGAGCACATAGACTGAGATTTTTACAAGTGACCACTTAAATTAAAGTTAAAATTAAATTCAAATCCGCAAACAGATTTAAACAAAAATTTGAGCCCAGGAGAGCGGAAGTTCAATAGTGGGGTGGTGGGGGGTACGTGGTGGGTACGAAACGTACCCACCACGTACCCCCCAATGGGTATGAGCACATAGACTGAGATTTTTACAAGTGACCACTTAAATTAAAGTTAAAATTAAATTCAAATCCGCAAACAGATTTAAAAAAAAAATTTGAGCCCAGGAGAGCGGAAGTTCAATAGTGGGGTGGTGGGGGGTACGTGGTGGGTACGAAACGTACCCACCACGTACCCCCCAATGGGTATGAGCACATAGACTGAGATTTTTACAAGTGACCACTTAAATTAAAGTTAAAATTAAATTCAAATCCGCAAACAGATTTAAACAAAAATTTGAGCCCAGGAGAGCGGAAGTTCAATAGTGGGGTGGTGGGGGGTACGTGGTGGGTACGAAACGTACCCACCACGTACCCCCCAATGGGTATGAGCACATAGACTGAGATTTTTACAAGTGACCACTTAAATTAAAGTTGAAATTAAATTCAAATCCGGAAACAGATTTAAAAAAAAAAGTTGAGCCCAGGAGAGCGGAAGTTCAATGGTGGGGTGGTGGGGGGTACGTGGTGGGTACGAAACGTACCCACCACGTACCCCCCAATGGGTATGAGCACATAGACTGAGATTTTTACAAGTGACCACTTAAATTAAAGTTGAAATTAAATTCAAATCCGGAAACAGATTTAAAAAAAAAAGTTGAGCCCAGGAGAGCGGAAGTTCAATGGTGGGGTGGTGGGGGGTACGTGGTGGGTACGAAACGTACCCACCACGTACCCCCCAATGGGTATGAGCACATAGACTGAGATTTTTACAAGTGACCACTTAAATTAAAGTTAAAATTAAATTCAAATCCGCAAACAGATTTAAAAAAAAATTTGAGCCCAGGAGAGCGGAAGTTCAATAGTGGGGTGGTGGGGGGTACGTGGTGGGTACGAAACGTACCCACCACGTACCCCCTAATGGGTATGAGCACATAGACTGAGATTTTTACAAGTGACCACTTAAATTAAAGTTAAAATTAAATTCAAATCCGCAAACAGATTTAAAAAAAAAATTTGAGCCCAGGAGAGCGGAAGTTCAATAGTGGGGTGGTGGGGGGTACGTGGTGGGTACGAAACTTACCCACCACGTACCCCCCAATGGGTATGAGCACATAGACTGAGATTTTTACAAGTGACCACTTAAATTAAAGTTAAAATTAAATTCAAATCCGCAAACAGATTTAAAAAAAAATTTTAGCCCAGAAGAGCGGAAGTTCAATAGTGGGGTGGTGGGGGGTACGTGGTGGGTACGAAACGTACCCACCACGTACCCCCCAATGGGTATGAGCACATAGACTGAGATTTTTACAAGTGACCACTTAAATTAAAGTTGAAATTAAATTCAAATCCGCAAACAGATTTAAAAAAAAAATTTGAGCCCAGGAGAGCGGAAGTTCAATGGTGGGGTGGTGGGGAGTACGTGGTGGGTACGAAACGTACCCACCACGTACCCCCCAATGGGTATGAGCACATAGACTGAGATTTTTACAAGTGACCACTTAAATTAAAGTTAAAATTAAATTCAAATCCGCAAACAGATTTAAAAAAAAAAGTTGAGCCCAGGAGAGCGGAAGTTCAATGGTGGGGTGGTGGGGGGTACGTGGTGGGTACGAAACGTACCCACCACGTACCCCCCAATGGGTATGAGCACATAGACTGAGATTTTTACAAGTGACCACTTAAATTAAAGTTAAAATTAAATTCGAATCCGCAAACAGATTTAAAAAAAAAAGTTGAGCCCAGGAGAGCGGAAGTTCAATGGTGGGGTGGTGGGGGGTACGTGGTGGGTACGAAACGTACCCACCACGTACCCCCCAATGGGTATGAGCACATAGACTGAGATTTTTACAAGTGACCACTTAAATGAAAGTTAAAATTAAATTCAAATCCGCAAACAGATTTAAAAAAAAATTTTAGCCCAGGAGAGCGGAAGTTCAATAGTGGGGTGGTGGGGAGTACGTGGTGGGTACGAAACGTACCCACCACGTACCCCCCAATGGGTATGAGCACATAGACTGAGATTTTTACAAGTGACCACTTAAATTAAAGTTAAAATTAAATTCAAATCCGCAAACAGATTTAAAAAAAAAATTTGAGCCCAGGAGAGCGGAAGTTCAATAGTGGGGTGGTGGGGGGTACGTGGTGGGTACGAAACGTACCCACCACGTACCCCCCAATGGGTATGAGCACATAGACTGAGATTTTTACAAGTGACCACTTAAATTAAAGTTGAAATTAAATTCAAATCCGGAAACAGATTTAAAAAAAAAAGTTGAGCCCAGGAGAGCGGAAGTTCAATGGTGGGGTGGTGGGGGGTACGTGGTGGGTACGAAACGTACCCACCACGTACCCCCCAATGGGTATGAGCACATAGACTGAGATTTTTACAAGTGACCACTTAAATTAAAGTTAAAATTAAATTCAAATCCGCAAACAGATTTAAAAAAAAATTTGAGCCCAGGAGAGCGGAAGTTCAATAGTGGGGTGGTGGGGGGTACGTGGTGGGTACGAAACGTACCCACCACGTACCCCCTAATGGGTATGAGCACATAGACTGAGATTTTTACAAGTGACCACTTAAATTAAAGTTAAAATTAAATTCAAATCCGCAAACAGATTTAAAAAAAAAATTTGAGCCCAGGAGAGCGGAAGTTCAATAGTGGGGTGGTGGGGGGTACGTGGTGGGTACGAAACGTACCCACCACGTACCCCCCAATGGGTATGAGCACATAGACTGAGATTTTTACAAGTGACCACTTAAATTAAAGTTAAAATTAAATTCAAATCCGCAAACAGATTTAAACAAAAATTTGAGCCCAGGAGAGCGGAAGTTCAATAGTGGGGTGGTGGGGGGTACGTGGTGGGTACGTGGTGGGTACGAAACGTACCCACCACGTACCCCCCAATGGGTATGAGCACATAGACTGAGATTTTTACAAGTGACCACTTAAATTAAAGTTAAAATTAAATTCAAATCCGCAAACAGATTTAAACAAAAATTTGAGCCCAGGAGAGCGGAAGTTCAATAGTGGTTCAAATGGGGGTACGTGGTGGGTACGTGGTGGGTACGAAACGTACCCACCACGTACCCCCCAATGGGTATGAGCACATAGACTGAGATTTTTACAAGTGACCACTTAAATTAAAGTTAAAATTTGAAGTTCAATAGTGGGGTGGTGGGGGGTACGTGGTGGGTACGAAACGTACCCACCACGTACCCCCCAATGGGTATGAGCACATAGACTGAGATTTTTACAAGTGACCACTTAAATTAAAGTTGAAATTAAATTCAAATCCGGAAACAGATTTAAAAAAAAAAGTTGAGCCCAGGAGAGCGGAAGTTCAATGGTGGGGTGGTGGGGGGTACGTGGTGGGTACGAAACGTACCCACCACGTACCCCCCAATGGGTATGAGCACATAGACTGAGATTTTTACAAGTGACCACTTAAATTAAAGTTGAAATTAAATTCAAATCCGGAAACAGATTTAAAAAAAAAAGTTGAGCCCAGGAGAGCGGAAGTTCAATGGTGGGGTGGTGGGGGGTACGTGGTGGGTACGAAACGTACCCACCACGTACCCCCCAATGGGTATGAGCACATAGACTGAGATTTTTACAAGTGACCACTTAAATTAAAGTTGAAATTAAATTCAAATCCGGAAACAGATTTAAAAAAAAAAGTTGAGCCCAGGAGAGCGGAAGTTCAATGGTGGGGTGGTGGGGGGTACGTGGTGGGTACGAAACGTACCCACCACGTACCCCCCAATGGGTATGAGCACATAGACTGAGATTTTTACAAGTGACCACTTAAATTAAAGTTAAAATTAAATTCAAATCCGCAAACAGATTTAAAAAAAAATTTGAGCCCAGGAGAGCGGAAGTTCAATAGTGGGGTGGTGGGGGGTACGTGGTGGGTACGAAACGTACCCACCACGTACCCCCTAATGGGTATGAGCACATAGACTGAGATTTTTACAAGTGACCACTTAAATTAAAGTTAAAATTAAATTCAAATCCGCAAACAGATTTAAAAAAAAAATTTGAGCCCAGGAGAGCGGAAGTTCAATAGTGGGGTGGTGGGGGGTACGTGGTGGGTACGAAACTTACCCACCACGTACCCCCCAATGGGTATGAGCACATAGACTGAGATTTTTACAAGTGACCACTTAAATTAAAGTTAAAATTAAATTCAAATCCGCAAACAGATTTAAAAAAAAATTTTAGCCCAGAAGAGCGGAAGTTCAATAGTGGGGTGGTGGGGGGTACGTGGTGGGTACGAAACGTACCCACCACGTACCCCCCAATGGGTATGAGCACATAGACTGAGATTTTTACAAGTGACCACTTAAATTAAAGTTGAAATTAAATTCAAATCCGCAAACAGATTTAAAAAAAAAATTTGAGCCCAGGAGAGCGGAAGTTCAATGGTGGGGTGGTGGGGAGTACGTGGTGGGTACGAAACGTACCCACCACGTACCCCCCAATGGGTATGAGCACATAGACTGAGATTTTTACAAGTGACCACTTAAATTAAAGTTAAAATTAAATTCAAATCCGCAAACAGATTTAAAAAAAAAAGTTGAGCCCAGGAGAGCGGAAGTTCAATGGTGGGGTGGTGGGGGGTACGTGGTGGGTACGAAACGTACCCACCACGTACCCCCCAATGGGTATGAGCACATAGACTGAGATTTTTACAAGTGACCACTTAAATTAAAGTTAAAATTAAATTCGAATCCGCAAACAGATTTAAAAAAAAAAGTTGAGCCCAGGAGAGCGGAAGTTCAATGGTGGGGTGGTGGGGGGTACGTGGTGGGTACGAAACGTACCCACCACGTACCCCCCAATGGGTATGAGCACATAGACTGAGATTTTTACAAGTGACCACTTAAATGAAAGTTAAAATTAAATTCAAATCCGCAAACAGATTTAAAAAAAAATTTAAGCCCAGGAGAGCGGAAGTTCAATAGTGGGGTGGTGGGGAGTACGTGGTGGGTACGAAACGTACCCACCACGTACCCCCCAATGGGTATGAGCACATAGACTGAGATTTTTACAAGTGACCACTTAAATTAAAGTTAAAATTAAATTCAAATCCGCAAACAGATTTAAAAAAAAAATTTGAGCCCAGGAGAGCGGAAGTTCAATAGTGGGGTGGTGGGGGGTACGTGGTGGGTACGAAACGTACCCACCACGTACCCCCCAATGGGTATGAGCACATAGACTGAGATTTTTACAAGTGACCACTTAAATTAAAGTTAAAATTAAATTCAAATCCGCAAACAGATTTAAACAAAAATTTGAGCCCAGGAGAGCGGAAGTTCAATAGTGGGGTGGTGGGGGGTACGTGGTGGGTACGAAACGTACCCACCACGTACCCCCAATGGGTATGAGCACATAGACTGAGATTTTTACAAGTGACCACTTAAATTAAAGTTAAAATTAAATTCAAATCCGCAAACAGATTTAAAAAAAAAATTTGAGCCCAGGAGAGCGGAAGTTCAATAGTGGGGTGGTGGGGGGTACGTGGTGGGTACGAAACTTACCCACCACGTACCCCCCAATGGGTATGAGCACATAGACTGAGATTTTTACAAGTGACCACTTAAATTAAAGTTAAAATTAAATTCAAATCCGCAAACAGATTTAAAAAAAAATTTTAGCCCAGAAGAGCGGAAGTTCAATAGTGGGGTGGTGGGGGGTACGTGGTGGGTACGAAACGTACCCACCACGTACCCCCCAATGGGTATGAGCACATAGACTGAGATTTTTACAAGTGACCACTTAAATTAAAGTTAAAATTAAATTCAAATCCGCAAACAGATTTAAACAAAAATTTGAGCCCAGGAGAGCGGAAGTTCAATAGTGGGGTGGTGGGGGGTACGTGGTGGGTACGAAACGTACCCACCACGTACCCCCCAATGGGTATGAGCACATAGACTGAGATTTTTACAAGTGACCACTTAAATTAAAGTTAAAATTAAATTCAAATCCGCAAACAGATTTAAAAAAAAAATTTGAGCCCAGGAGAGCGAAAGTTCAATGGTGGAGTGGTGGGGGGTACGTGGTGGGTACGAAACGTACCCACCACGTACCCCCCAATGGGTATGAGCACATAGACTGAGATTTTTACAAGTGACCACTTAAATTAAAGTTAAAATTAAATTCAAATCCGCAAACAGATTTAAAAAAAAATTTGAGCCCAGGAGAGCGGAAGTTCAATAGTGGGGTGGTGGGGGGTACGTGGTGGGTACGAAACATACCCACCACGTACCCCCCAATGGGTATGAGCACATAGACTGAGATTTTTACAAGTGACCACTTAAATTAAAGTTAAAATTAAATTCAAATCCGCAAACAGATTTAAACAAAAATTTGAGCCCAGGAGAGCGGAAGTTCAATAGTGGGGTGGTGGGGGGTACGTGGTGGGTACGTGGTGGGTACGAAACGTACCCACCACGTACCCCCCAATGGGTATGAGCACATAGACTGAGATTTTTACAAGTGACCACTTAAATTAAAGTTAAAATTAAATTCAAATCCGCAAACAGATTTAAAAAAAAAAGTTGAGCCCAGGAGAGCGGAAGTTCAATGGTGGGGTGGTGGGGGGTACGTGGTGGGTACGAAACGTACCCACCACGTACCCCCCAATGGGTATGAGCACATAGACTGAGATTTTTACAAGTGACCACTTAAATTAAAGTTAAAATTAAATTCAAATCCGCAAACAGATTTAAAAAAAAAATTTGAGCCCAGGAGAGCGGAAGTTCAATAGTGGGGTGGTGGGGGGTACGTGGTGGGTACGAAACGTACCCACCACGTACCCCCCAATGGGTATGAGCACATAGACTGAGATTTTTACAAGTGACCACTTAAATTAAAGTTAAAATTAAATTCAAATCCGCAAACAGATTTAAACAAAAATTTGAGCCCAGGAGAGCGGAAGTTCAATAGTGGGGTGGTGGGGGGTACGTGGTGGGTACGAAACGTACCCACCACGTACCCCCCAATGGGTATGAGCACATAGACTGAGATTTTTACAAGTGACCACTTAAATTAAAGTTGAAATTAAATTCAAATCCGGAAACAGATTTAAAAAAAAAAGTTGAGCCCAGGAGAGCGGAAGTTCAATGGTGGGGTGGTGGGGGGTACGTGGTGGGTACGAAACGTACCCACCACGTACCCCCCAATGGGTATGAGCACATAGACTGAGATTTTTACAAGTGACCACTTAAATTAAAGTTGAAATTAAATTCAAATCCGGAAACAGATTTAAAAAAAAAAGTTGAGCCCAGGAGAGCGGAAGTTCAATGGTGGGGTGGTGGGGGGTACGTGGTGGGTACGAAACGTACCCACCACGTACCCCCCAATGGGTATGAGCACATAGACTGAGATTTTTACAAGTGACCACTTAAATTAAAGTTAAAATTAAATTCAAATCCGCAAACAGATTTAAAAAAAAATTTGAGCCCAGGAGAGCGGAAGTTCAATAGTGGGGTGGTGGGGGGTACGTGGTGGGTACGAAACGTACCCACCACGTACCCCCTAATGGGTATGAGCACATAGACTGAGATTTTTACAAGTGACCACTTAAATTAAAGTTAAAATTAAATTCAAATCCGCAAACAGATTTAAAAAAAAAATTTGAGCCCAGGAGAGCGGAAGTTCAATAGTGGGGTGGTGGGGGGTACGTGGTGGGTACGAAACTTACCCACCACGTACCCCCCAATGGGTATGAGCACATAGACTGAGATTTTTACAAGTGACCACTTAAATTAAAGTTAAAATTAAATTCAAATCCGCAAACAGATTTAAAAAAAAATTTTAGCCCAGAAGAGCGGAAGTTCAATAGTGGGGTGGTGGGGGGTACGTGGTGGGTACGAAACGTACCCACCACGTACCCCCCAATGGGTATGAGCACATAGACTGAGATTTTTACAAGTGACCACTTAAATTAAAGTTGAAATTAAATTCAAATCCGCAAACAGATTTAAAAAAAAAATTTGAGCCCAGGAGAGCGGAAGTTCAATGGTGGGGTGGTGGGGAGTACGTGGTGGGTACGAAACGTACCCACCACGTACCCCCCAATGGGTATGAGCACATAGACTGAGATTTTTACAAGTGACCACTTAAATTAAAGTTAAAATTAAATTCAAATCCGCAAACAGATTTAAAAAAAAAAGTTGAGCCCAGGAGAGCGGAAGTTCAATGGTGGGGTGGTGGGGGGTACGTGGTGGGTACGAAACGTACCCACCACGTACCCCCCAATGGGTATGAGCACATAGACTGAGATTTTTACAAGTGACCACTTAAATTAAAGTTAAAATTAAATTCGAATCCGCAAACAGATTTAAAAAAAAAAGTTGAGCCCAGGAGAGCGGAAGTTCAATGGTGGGGTGGTGGGGGGTACGTGGTGGGTACGAAACGTACCCACCACGTACCCCCCAATGGGTATGAGCACATAGACTGAGATTTTTACAAGTGACCACTTAAATGAAAGTTAAAATTAAATTCAAATCCGCAAACAGATTTAAAAAAAAATTTTAGCCCAGGAGAGCGGAAGTTCAATAGTGGGGTGGTGGGGAGTACGTGGTGGGTACGAAACGTACCCACCACGTACCCCCCAATGGGTATGAGCACATAGACTGAGATTTTTACAAGTGACCACTTAAATTAAAGTTAAAATTAAATTCAAATCCGCAAACAGATTTAAAAAAAAAATTTGAGCCCAGGAGAGCGGAAGTTCAATAGTGGGGTGGTGGGGGGTACGTGGTGGGTACGAAACGTACCCACCACGTACCCCCCAATGGGTATGAGCACATAGACTGAGATTTTTACAAGTGACCACTTAAATTAAAGTTAAAATTAAATTCAAATCCGCAAACAGATTTAAACAAAAATTTGAGCCCAGGAGAGCGGAAGTTCAATAGTGGGGTGGTGGGGGGTACGTGGTGGGTACGAAACGTACCCACCACGTACCCCCAATGGGTATGAGCACATAGACTGAGATTTTTACAAGTGACCACTTAAATTAAAGTTAAAATTAAATTCAAATCCGCAAACAGATTTAAAAAAAAAATTTGAGCCCAGGAGAGCGGAAGTTCAATAGTGGGGTGGTGGGGGGTACGTGGTGGGTACGAAACTTACCCACCACGTACCCCCCAATGGGTATGAGCACATAGACTGAGATTTTTACAAGTGACCACTTAAATTAAAGTTAAAATTAAATTCAAATCCGCTAACAGATTTAAAAAAAAATTTTAGCCCAGAAGAGCGGAAGTTCAATAGTGGGGTGGTGGGGGGTACGTGGTGGGTACGAAACGTACCCACCACGTACCCCCCAATGGGTATGAGCACATAGACTGAGATTTTTACAAGTGACCACTTAAATTAAAGTTAAAATTAAATTCAAATCCGCAAACAGATTTAAACAAAAATTTGAGCCCAGGAGAGCGGAAGTTCAATAGTGGGGTGGTGGGGGGTACGTGGTGGGTACGAAACGTACCCACCACGTACCCCCCAATGGGTATGAGCACATAGACTGAGATTTTTACAAGTGACCACTTAAATTAAAGTTAAAATTAAATTCAAATCCGCAAACAGATTTAAACAAAAATTTGAGCCCAGGAGAGCGGAAGTTCAATAGTGGGGTGGTGGGGGGTACGTGGTGGGTACGTGGTGGGTACGAAACGTACCCACCACGTACCCCCCAATGGGTATGAGCACATAGACTGAGATTTTTACAAGTGACCACTTAAATTAAAGTTAAAATTAAATTCAAATCCGCAAACAGATTTAAAAAAAAAAGTTGAGCCCAGGAGAGCGGAAGTTCAATGGTGGGGTGGTGGGTGGTACGTGGTGGGTACGAAACGTACCCACCACGTACCCCCCAATGGGTATGAGCACATAGACTGAGATTTTTACAAGTGACCACTTAAATTAAAGTTAAAATTAAATTCAAATCCGCAAACAGATTTAAAAAAAAAATTTGAGCCCAGGAGAGCGGAAGTTCAATAGTGGGGTGGTGGGGGGTACGTGGTGGGTACGAAACGTACCCACCACGTACCCCCCAATGGGTATGAGCACATAGACTGAGATTTTTACAAGTGACCACTTAAATTAAAGTTAAAATTAAATTCAAATCCGCAAACAGATTTAAACAAAAATTTGAGCCCAGGAGAGCGGAAGTTCAATAGTGGGGTGGTGGGGGGTACGTGGTGGGTACGAAACGTACCCACCACGTACCCCCCAATGGGTATGAGCACATAGACTGAGATTTTTACAAGTGACCACTTAAATTAAAGTTGAAATTAAATTCAAATCCGGAAACAGATTTAAAAAAAAAAGTTGAGCCCAGGAGAGCGGAAGTTCAATGGTGGGGTGGTGGGGGGTACGTGGTGGGTACGAAACGTACCCACCACGTACCCCCCAATGGGTATGAGCACATAGACTGAGATTTTTACAAGTGACCACTTAAATTAAAGTTGAAATTAAATTCAAATCCGGAAACAGATTTAAAAAAAAAAGTTGAGCCCAGGAGAGCGGAAGTTCAATGGTGGGGTGGTGGGGGGTACGTGGTGGGTACGAAACGTACCCACCACGTACCCCCCAATGGGTATGAGCACATAGACTGAGATTTTTACAAGTGACCACTTAAATTAAAGTTAAAATTAAATTCAAATCCGCAAACAGATTTAAAAAAAAATTTGAGCCCAGGAGAGCGGAAGTTCAATAGTGGGGTGGTGGGGGGTACGTGGTGGGTACGAAACGTACCCACCACGTACCCCCTAATGGGTATGAGCACATAGACTGAGATTTTTACAAGTGACCACTTAAATTAAAGTTAAAATTAAATTCAAATCCGCAAACAGATTTAAAAAAAAAATTTGAGCCCAGGAGAGCGGAAGTTCAATAGTGGGGTGGTGGGGGGTACGTGGTGGGTACGAAACGTACCCACCACGTACCCCCCAATGGGTATGAGCACATAGACTGAGATTTTTACAAGTGACCACTTAAATTAAAGTTAAAATTAAATTAAAATCCGCAAACAGATTTAAAAAAAAATTTTAGCCCAGAAGAGCGGAAGTTCAATAGTGGGGTGGTGGGGGGTACGTGGTGGGTACGAAACTTACCCACCACGTACCCCCCAATGGGTATGAGCACATAGACTGAGATTTTTACAAGTGACCACTTAAATTAAAGTTAAAATTAAATTCAAATCCGCAAACAGATTTAAAAAAAAATTTTAGCCCAGAAGAGCGGAAGTTCAATAGTGGGGTGGTGGGGGGTACGTGGTGGGTACGAAACGTACCCACCACGTACCCCCCAATGGGTATGAGCACATAGACTGAGATTTTTACAAGTGACCACTTAAATTAAAGTTGAAATTAAATTCAAATCCGCAAACAGATTTAAAAAAAAAATTTGAGCCCAGGAGAGCGGAAGTTCAATGGTGGGGTGGTGGGGGGTACGTGGTGGGTACGAAACGTACCCACCACGTACCCCCCAATGGGTATGAGCACATAGACTGAGATTTTTACAAGTGACCACTTAAATTAAAGTTGAAATTAAATTCAAATCCGGAAACAGATTTAAAAAAAAAAGTTGAGCCCAGGAGAGCGGAAGTTCAATGGTGGGGTGGTGGGGGGTACGTGGTGGGTACGAAACGTACCCACCACGTACCCCCCAATGGGTATGAGCACATAGACTGAGATTTTTACAAGTGACCACTTAAATTAAAGTTAAAATTAAATTCAAATCCGCAAACAGATTTAAAAAAAAATTTGAGCCCAGGAGAGCGGAAGTTCAATAGTGGGGTGGTGGGGGGTACGTGGTGGGTACGAAACGTACCCACCACGTACCCCCTAATGGGTATGAGCACATAGACTGAGATTTTTACAAGTGACCACTTAAATTAAAGTTAAAATTAAATTCAAATCCGCAAACAGATTTAAAAAAAAAATTTGAGCCCAGGAGAGCGGAAGTTCAATAGTGGGGTGGTGGGGGGTACGTGGTGGGTACGAAACGTACCCACCACGTACCCCCCAATGGGTATGAGCACATAGACTGAGATTTTTACAAGTGACCACTTAAATTAAAGTTAAAATTAAATTCAAATCCGCAAACAGATTTAAAAAAAAATTTTAGCCCAGAAGAGCGGAAGTTCAATAGTGGGGTGGTGGGGGGTACGTGGTGGGTACGAAACTTACCCACCACGTACCCCCCAATGGGTATGAGCACATAGACTGAGATTTTTACAAGTGACCACTTAAATTAAAGTTAAAATTAAATTCAAATCCGCAAACAGATTTAAAAAAAAAAGTTGAGCCCAGGAGAGCGGAAGTTCAATGGTGGGGTGGTGGGGGGTACGTGGTGGGTACGAAACGTACCCACCACGTACCCCCCAATGGGTATGAGCACATAGACTGAGATTTTTACAAGTGACCACTTAAATGAAAGTTAAAATTAAATTCAAATCCGCAAACAGATTTAAAAAAAAATTTTAGCCCAGGAGAGCGGAAGTTCAATAGTGGGGTGGTGGGGAGTACGTGGTGGGTACGAAACGTACCCACCACGTACCCCCCAATGGGTATGAGCACATAGACTGAGATTTTTACAAGTGACCACTTAAATTAAAGTTAAAATTAAATTCAAATCCGCAAACAGATTTAAAAAAAAAATTTGAGCCCAGGAGAGCGGAAGTTCAATAGTGGGGTGGTGGGGGGTACGTGGTGGGTACGAAACGTACCCACCACGTACCCCCCAATGGGTATGAGCACATAGACTGAGATTTTTACAAGTGACCACTTAAATGAAAGTTAAAATTAAATTCAAATCCGCAAACAGATTTAAACAAAAATTTGAGCCCAGGAGAGCGGAAGTTCAATAGTGGGGTGGTGGGGGGTACGTGGTGGGTACGAAACGTACCCACCACGTACCCCCAATGGGTATGAGCACATAGACTGAGATTTTTACAAGTGACCACTTAAATTAAAGTTAAAATTAAATTCAAATCCGCAAACAGATTTAAAAAAAAAATTTAAGCCCAGGAGAGCGGAAGTTCAATGGTGGGGTGGTGGGGGGTACGTGGTGGGTACGAAACGTACCCACCACGTACCCCCCAATGGGTATGAGCACATAGACTGAGATTTTTACAAGTGACCACTTAAATTAAAGTTGAAATTAAATTCAAATCCGCAAACAGATTTAAAAAAAAAATTTGAGCCCAGGAGAGCGGAAGTTCAATGGTGGGGTGGTGGGGGGTACGTGGTGGGTACGAAACGTACCCACCACGTACCCCCCAATGGGTATGAGCACATAGACTGAGATTTTTACAAGTGACCACTTAAATTAAAGTTAAAATTAAATTCAAATCCGCAAACAGATTTAAAAAAAAAATTTGAGCCCAGGAGAGCGGAAGTTCAATGGTGGGGTGGTGGGGAGTACGTGGTGGGTACGAAACGTACCCACCACGTACCCCCCAATGGGTATGAGCACATAGACTGAGAATTTTACAAGTGACCACTTAAATTAAAGTTAAAATTAAATTCAAATCCGCAAACAGATTTAAAAAAACAATTTGAGCCCAGGAGAGCGGAAGTTCAATGGTGGGGTGGTGGGGGGTACGTGGTGGGTACGAAACGTACCCACCACGTACCCCCCAATGGGTATGAGCACATAGACTGAGATTTTTACAAGTGACCACTTAAATTAAAGTTAAAATTAAATTCAAATCCGCAAACAGATTTAAAAAAAAATTTGAGCCCAGGAGAGCGGAAGTTCAATAGTGGGGTGGTGGGGGGTACGTGGTGGGTACGAAACGTACCCACCACGTACCCCCCAATGGGTATGAGCACATAGACTGAGATTTTTACAAGTGACCACTTAAATTAAAGTTAAAATTAAATTCAAATCCGCAAACAGATTTAAAAAAAAAATTTAAGCCCAGGAGAGCGAAAGTTCAATGGTGGAGTGGTGGGGGGTACGTGGTGGGTACGAAACGTACCCACCACGTACCCCCCAATGGGTATGAGCACATAGACTGAGATTTTTACAAGTGACCACTTAAATTAAAGTTAAAATTAAATTCAAATCCGCAAACAGATTTAAACAAAAATTTGAGCCCAGGAGAGCGGAAGTTCAATAGTGGGGTGGTGGGGGGTACGTGGTGGGTACGTGGTGGGTACGAAACGTACCCACTACGTACCCCCCAATGGGTATGAGCACATAGACTGAGATTTTTACAAGTGACCACTTAAATTAAAGTTAAAATTAAATTCAAATCCGCAAACAGATTTAAAAAAAAAAGTTGAGCCCAGGAGAGCGGAAGTTCAATGGTGGGGTGGTGGGGGGTACGTGGTGGGTACGAAACGTACCCACCACGTACCCCCCAATGGGTATGAGCACATAGACTGAGATTTTTACAAGTGACCACTTAAATTAAAGTTAAAATTAAATTCAAATCCGCAAACAGATTTAAAAAAAAAATTTGAGCCCAGGAGAGCGGAAGTTCAATAGTGGGGTGGTGGGGGGTACGTGGTGGGTACGAAACGTACCCACCACGTACCCCCCAATGGGTATGAGCACATAGACTGAGATTTTTACAAGTGACCACTTAAATTAAAGTTAAAATTAAATTCAAATCCGCAAACAGATTTAAACAAAAATTTGAGCCCAGGAGAGCGGAAGTTTAATAGTGGGGTGGTGGGGGGTACGTGGTGGGTACGAAACGTACCCACCACGTACCCCCCAATGGGTATGAGCACATAGACTGAGATTTTTACAAGTGACCACTTAAATTAAAGTTGAAATTAAATTCAAATCCGGAAACAGATTTAAAAAAAAAAGTTGAGCCCAGGAGAGCGGAAGTTCAATGGTGGGGTGGTGGGGGGTACGTGGTGGGTACGAAACGTACCCACCACGTACCCCCCAATGGGTATGAGCACATAGACTGAGATTTTTACAAGTGACCACTTAAATTAAAGTTGAAATTAAATTCAAATCCGGAAACAGATTTAAAAAAAAAAGTTGAGCCCAGGAGAGCGGAAGTTCAATGGTGGGGTGGTGGGGGGTACGTGGTGGGTACGAAACGTACCCACCACGTACCCCCCAATGGGTATGAGCACATAGACTGAGATTTTTACAAGTGACCACTTAAATTAAAGTTAAAATTAAATTCAAATCCGCAAACAGATTTAAAAAAAAATTTTAGCCCAGGAGAGCGGAAGTTCAATAGTGGGGTGGTGGGGGGTACGTGGTGGGTACGAAACGTACCCACCACGTACCCCCCAATAGGTATGAGCACATAGACTGAGATTTTTACAAGTGACCACTTAAATTAAAGTTAAAATTAAATTCAAATCCGCAAACAGATTTAAAAAAAAAATTTGAGCCCAGGAGAGCGGAAGTTCAATAGTGGGGTGGTGGGGGGTACGTGGTGGGTACGAAACGTACCCACCACGTACCCCCCAATGGGTATGAGCACATAGACTGAGATTTTTACAAGTGACCACTTAAATTAAAGTTAAAATTAAATTCAAATCCGCAAACAGATTTAAAAAAAAATTTTAGCCCAGAAGAGCGGAAGTTCAATAGTGGGGTGGTGGGGGGTACGTGGTGGGTACGAAACTTACCCACCACGTACCCCCCAATGGGTATGAGCACATAGACTGAGATTTTTACAAGTGACCACTTAAATTAAAGTTAAAATTAAATTCAAATCCGCAAACAGATTTAAAAAAAAATTTTAGCCCAGAAGAGCGGAAGTTCAATAGTGGGGTGGTGGGGGGTACGTGGTGGGTACGAAACGTACCCACCACGTACCCCCCAATGGGTATGAGCACATAGACTGAGATTTTTACAAGTGACCACTTAAATTAAAGTTGAAATTAAATTCAAATCCGCAAACAGATTTAAAAAAAAAATTTGAGCCCAGGAGAGCGGAAGTTCAATGGTGGGGTGGTGGGGAGTACGTGGTGGGTACGAAACGTACCCACCACGTACCCCCCAATGGGTATGAGCACATAGACTGAGATTTTTACAAGTGACCACTTAAATTAAAGTTAAAATTAAATTCAAATCCGCAAACAGATTTAAAAAAAAAAGTTGAGCCCAGGAGAGCGGAAGTTCAATGGTGGGGTGGTGGGGGGTACGTGGTGGGTACGAAACGTACCCACCACGTACCCCCCAATGGGTATGAGCACATAGACTGAGATTTTTACAAGTGACCACTTAAATGAAAGTTAAAATTAAATTCAAATCCGCAAACAGATTTAAAAAAAAATTTTAGCCCAGGAGAGCGGAAGTTCAATAGTGGGGTGGTGGGGAGTACGTGGTGGGTACGAAACGTACCCACCACGTACCCCCCAATGGGTATGAGCACATAGACTGAGATTTTTACAAGTGACCACTTAAATTAAAGTTAAAATTAAATTCAAATCCGCAAACAGATTTAAAAAAAAAATTTGAGCCCAGGAGAGCGGAAGTTCAATAGTGGGGTGGTGGGGGGTACGTGGTGGGTACGAAACGTACCCACCACGTACCCCCCAATGGGTATGAGCACATAGACTAAGATTTTTACAAGTGACCACTTAAATGAAAGTTAAAATTAAATTCAAATCCGCAAACAGATTTAAACAAAAATTTGAGCCCAGGAGAGCGGAAGTTCAATAGTGGGGTGGTGGGGGGTACGTGGTGGGTACGAAACGTACCCACCACGTACCCCCAATGGGTATGAGCACATAGACTGAGATTTTTACAAGTGACCACTTAAATTAAAGTTAAAATTAAATTCAAATCCGCAAACAGATTTAAAAAAAAAATTTAAGCCCAGGAGAGCGGAAGTTCAATGGTGGGGTGGTGGGGGGTACGTGGTGGGTACGAAACGTACCCACCACGTACCCCCCAATGGGTATGAGCACATAGACTGAGATTTTTACAAGTGACCACTTAAATTAAAGTTGAAATTAAATTCAAATCCGCAAACAGATTTAAAAAAAAAATTTGAGCCCAGGAGAGCGGAAGTTCAATAGTGGGGTGGTGGGGGGTACGTAGTGGGTACGTGGTGGGTACGAAACGTACCCACCACGTACCCCCCAATGGGTATGAGCACATAGACTGAGATTTTTACAAGTGACCACTTAAATTAAAGTTAAAATTAAATTCAAATCCGCAAACAGATTTAAAAAAAAATTTGAGCCCAGGAGAGCGGAAGTTCAATAGTGGGGTGGTGGGGGGTACGTGGTGGGTACGAAACGTACCCACCACGTACCCCCCAATAGGTATGAGCACATAGACTGAGATTTTTACAAGTGACCACTTAAATTAAAGTTAAAATTAAATTCAAATCCGCAAACAGATTTAAACAAAAATTTGAGCCCAGGAGAGCGGAAGTTCAATAGTGGGGTGGTGGGGGGTACGTGGTGGGTACGTGGTGGGTACGAAACGTACCCACCACGTACCCCCCAATGGGTATGAGCACATAGACTGAGATTTTTACAAGTGACCACTTAAATTAAAGTTAAAATTAAATTCAAATCCGCAAACAGATTTAAAAAAAAATTTGAGCCCAGGAGAGCGGAAGTTCAATAGTGGGGTGGTGGGGGGTACGTGGTGGGTACGAAACGTACCCACCACGTACCCCCCAATGGGTATGAGCACATAGACTGAGATTTTTACAAGTGACCACTTAAATTAAAGTTAAAATTAAATTCAAATCCGCAAACAGATTTAAAAAAAAAATTTGAGCCCAGGAGAGCGGAAGTTCAATAGTGGGGTGGTGGGGGGTACGTGGTGGGTACGAAACGTACCCACCACGTACCCCCCAATGGGTATGAGCACATAGACTGAGATTTTTACAAGTGACCACTTAAATTAAAGTTAAAATTAAATTCAAATCCGCAAACAGATTTAAAAAAAAATTTTAGCCCAGAAGAGCGGAAGTTCAATAGTGGGGTGGTGGGGGGTACGTGGTGGGTACGAAACTTACCCACCACGTACCCCCCAATGGGTATGAGCACATAGACTGAGATTTTTACAAGTGACCACTTAAATTAAAGTTAAAATTAAATTCAAATCCGCAAACAGATTTAAAAAAAAATTTTAGCCCAGAAGAGCGGAAGTTCAATAGTGGGGTGGTGGGGGGTACGTGGTGGGTACGAAACGTACCCACCACGTACCCCCCAATGGGTATGAGCACATAGACTGAGATTTTTACAAGTGACCACTTAAATTAAAGTTGAAATTAAATTCAAATCCGCAAACAGATTTAAAAAAAAAATTTGAGCCCAGGAGAGCGGAAGTTCAATGGTGGGGTGGTGGGGAGTACGTGGTGGGTACGAAACGTACCCACCACGTACCCCCCAATGGGTATGAGCACATAGACTGAGATTTTTACAAGTGACCACTTAAATTAAAGTTAAAATTAAATTCAAATCCGCAAACAGATTTAAAAAAAAAAGTTGAGCCCAGGAGAGCGGAAGTTCAATGGTGGGGTGGTGGGGGGTACGTGGTGGGTACGAAACGTACCCACCACGTACCCCCCAATGGGTATGAGCACATAGACTGAGATTTTTACAAGTGACCACTTAAATGAAAGTTAAAATTAAATTCAAATCCGCAAACAGATTTAAAAAAAAATTTTAGCCCAGGAGAGCGGAAGTTCAATAGTGGGGTGGTGGGGAGTACGTGGTGGGTACGAAACGTACCCACCACGTACCCCCCAATGGGTATGAGCACATAGACTGAGATTTTTACAAGTGACCACTTAAATTAAAGTTAAAATTAAATTCAAATCCGCAAACAGATTTAAAAAAAAAATTTGAGCCCAGGAGAGCGGAAGTTCAATAGTGGGGTGGTGGGGGGTACGTGGTGGGTACGAAACGTACCCACCACGTACCCCCCAATGGGTATGAGCACATAGACTGAGATTTTTACAAGTGACCACTTAAATGAAAGTTAAAATTAAATTCAAATCCGCAAACAGATTTAAACAAAAATTTGAGCCCAGGTGAGCGGAAGTTCAATAGTGGGGTGGTGGGGGGTACGTGGTGGGTACGAAACGTACCCACCACGTACCCCCAATGGGTATGAGCACATAGACTGAGATTTTTACAAGTGACCACTTAAATTAAAGTTAAAATTAAATTCAAATCCGCAAACAGATTTAAAAAAAAAATTTAAGCCCAGGAGAGCGGAAGTTCAATGGTGGGGTGGTGGGGGGTACGTGGTGGGTACGAAACGTACCCACCACGTACCCCCCAATGGGTATGAGCACATAGACTGAGATTTTTACAAGTGACCACTTAAATTAAAGTTGAAATTAAATTCAAATCCGCAAACAGATTTAAAAAAAAAATTTGAGCCCAGGAGAGCGGAAGTTCAATGGTGGGGTGGTGGGGGGTACGTGGTGGGTACGAAACGTACCCACCACGTACCCCCCAATGGGTATGAGCACATAGACTGAGATTTTTACAAGTGACCACTTAAATTAAAGTTAAAATTAAATTCAAATCCGCAAACAGATTTAAAAAAAAAATTTGAGCCCAGGAGAGCGGAAGTTCAATGGTGGGGTGGTGGGGAGTACGTGGTGGGTACGAAACGTACCCACCACGTACCCCCCAATGGGTATGAGCACATAGACTGAGAATTTTACAAGTGACCACTTAAATTAAAGTTAAAATTAAATTCAAATCCGCAAACAGATTTAAAAAAACAATTTGAGCCCAGGAGAGCGGAAGTTCAATGGTGGGGTGGTGGGGGGTACGTGGTGGGTACGAAACGTACCCACCACGTACCCCCCAATGGGTATGAGCACATAGACTGAGATTTTTACAAGTGACCACTTAAATTAAAGTTAAAATTAAATTCAAATCCGCAAACAGATTTAAAAAAAAATTTGAGCCCAGGAGAGCGGAAGTTCAATAGTGGGGTGGTGGGGGGTACGTGGTGGGTACGAAACGTACCCACCACGTACCCCCCAATGGGTATGAGCACATAGACTGAGATTTTTACAAGTGACCACTTAAATTAAAGTTAAAATTAAATTCAAATCCGCAAACAGATTTAAAAAAAAAATTTAAGCCCAGGAGAGCGAAAGTTCAATGGTGGAGTGGTGGGGGGTACGTGGTGGGTACGAAACGTACCCACCACGTACCCCCCAATGGGTATGAGCACATAGACTGAGATTTTTACAAGTGACCACTTAAATTAAAGTTAAAATTAAATTCAAATCCGCAAACAGATTTAAAAAAAAATTTTAGCCCAGGAGAGCGGAAGTTCAATAGTGGGGTGGTGGGGGGTACGTGGTGGGTACGAAACGTACCCACCACGTACCCCCCAATGGGTATGAGCACATAGACTGAGATTTTTACAAGTGACCACTTAAATTAAAGTTAAAATTAAATTCAAATCCGCAAACAGATTTAAACAAAAATTTGAGCCCAGGAGAGCGGAAGTTCAATAGTGGGGTGGTGGGGGGTACGTGGTGGGTACGTGGTGGGTACGAAACGTACCCACCACGTACCCCCCAATGGGTATGAGCACATAGACTGAGATTGTTACAAGTGACCACTTAAATTAAAGTTAAAATTAAATTCAAATCCGCAAACAGATTTAAAAAAAAAAGTTGAGCCCAGGAGAGCGGAAGTTCAATGGTGGGGTGGTGGGGGGTACGTGGTGGGTACGAAACGTACCCACCACGTACCCCCCAATGGGTATGAGCACATAGACTGAGATTTTTACAAGTGACCACTTAAATTAAAGTTAAAATTAAATTCAAATCCGCAAACAGATTTAAAAAAAAAATTTGAGCCCAGGAGAGCGGAAGTTCAATAGTGGGGTGGTGGGGGGTACGTGGTGGGTACGAAACGTACCCACCACGTACCCCCCAATGGGTATGAGCACATAGACTGAGATTTTTACAAGTGACCACTTAAATTAAAGTTAAAATTAAATTCAAATCCGCAAACAGATTTAAACAAAAATTTGAGCCCAGGAGAGCGGAAGTTCAATAGTGGGGTGGTGGGGGGTACGTGGTGGGTACGAAACGTACCCACCACGTACCCCCCCCTGGGTATGAGCACATAGACTGAGATTTTTACAAGTGACCACTTAAATTAAAGTTGAAATTAAATTCAAATCCGGAAACAGATTTAAAAAAAAAAGTTGAGCCCAGGAGAGCGGAAGTTCAATGGTGGGGTGGTGGGGGGTACGTGGTGGGTACGAAACGTACCCACCACGTACCCCCCAATGGGTATGAGCACATAGACTGAGATTTTTACAAGTGACCACTTAAATTAAAGTTGAAATTAAATTCAAATCCGGAAACAGATTTAAAAAAAAAAGTTGAGCCCAGGAGAGCGGAAGTTCAATGGTGGGGTGGTGGGGGGTACGTGGTGGGTACGAAACGTACCCACCACGTACCCCCCAATGGGTATGAGCACATAGACTGAGATTTTTACAAGTGACCACTTAAATTAAAGTTAAAATTAAATTCAAATCCGCAAACAGATTTAAACAAAAATTTGAGCCCAGGAGAGCGGAAGTTCAATAGTGGGGTGGTGGGGGGTACGTGGTGGGTACGAAACGTACCCACCACGTACCCCCTAATGGGTATGAGCACATAGACTGAGATTTTTACAAGTGACCACTTAAATTAAAGTTAAAATTAAATTCAAATCCGCAAACAGATTTAAAAAAAAAATTTGAGCCCAGGAGAGCGGAAGTTCAATAGTGGGGTGGTGGGGGGTACGTGGTGGGTACGAAACTTACCCACCACGTACCCCCCAATGGGTATGAGCACATAGACTGAGATTTTTACAAGTGACCACTTAAATTAAAGTTAAAATTAAATTCAAATCCGCAAACAGATTTAAAAAAAAATTTTAGCCCAGAAGAGCGGAAGTTCAATAGTGGGGTGGTGGGGGGTACGTGGTGGGTACGAAACGTACCCACCACGTACCCCCCAATGGGTATGAGCACATAGACTGAGATTTTTACAAGTGACCACTTAAATTAAAGTTAAAATTAAATTCAAATCCGCAAACAGATTTAAAAAAAAATTTGAGCCCAGGAGAGCGGAAGTTCAATAGTGGGGTGGTGGGGGGTACGTGGTGGGTACGAAACGTACCCACCACGTACCCCCCAATGGGTATGAGCACATAGACTGAGATTTTTACAAGTGACCACTTAAATTAAAGTTAAAATTAAATTCAAATCCGCAAACAGATTTAAAAAAAAATTTGAGCCCAGGAGAGCGGAAGTTCAATAGTGGGGTGGTGGGGGGTACGTGGTGGGTACGAAACGTACCCACCACGTACCCCCCAATGGGTATGAGCACATAGACTGAGATTTTTACAAGTGACCACTTAAATTAAAGTTAAAATTAAATTCAAATCCGCAAACAGATTTAAACAAAAATTTGAGCCCAGGAGAGCGGAAGTTCAATAGTGGGGTGGTGGGGGGTACGTGGTGGGTACGTGGTGGGTACGAAACGTACCCACCACGTACCCCCCAATGGGTATGAGCACATAGACTGAGATTTTTACAAGTGACCACTTAAATTAAAGTTAAAATTAAATTCAAATCCGCAAACAGATTTAAAAAAAAAAGTTGAGCCCAGGAGAGCGGAAGTTCAATGGTGGAGTGGTGGGGGGTACGTGGTGGGTACGAAACGTACCCACCACGTACCCCCCAATGGGTATGAGCACATAGACTGAGATTTTTACAAGTGACCACTTAAATTAAAGTTAAAATTAAATTCAAATCCGCAAACAGATTTAAAAAAAAAATTTGAGCCCAGGAGAGCGGAAGTTCAATAGTGGGGTGGTGGGGGGTACGTGGTGGGTACGAAACGTACCCACCACGTACCCCCCAATGGGTATGAGCACATAGACTGAGATTTTTACAAGTGACCACTTAAATTAAAGTTAAAATTAAATTCAAATCCGCAAACAGATTTAAACAAAAATTTGAGCCCAGGAGAGCGGAAGTTCAATAGTGGGGTGGTGGGGGGTACGTGGTGGGTACGAAACGTACCCACCACGTACCCCCCAATGGGTATGAGCACATAGACTGAGATTTTTACAAGTGACCACTTAAATTAAAGTTGAAATTAAATTCAAATCCGGAAACAGATTTAAAAAAAAAAGTTGAGCCCAGGAGAGCGGAAGTTCAATGGTGGGGTGGTGGGGGGTACGTGGTGGGTACGAAACGTACCCACCACGTACCCCCCAATGGGTATGAGCACATAGACTGAGATTTTTACAAGTGACCACTTAAATTAAAGTTGAAATTAAATTCAAATCCGGAAACAGATTTAAAAAAAAAAGTTGAGCCCAGGAGAGCGAAAGTTCAATGGTGGAGTGGTGGGGGGTACGTGGTGGGTACGAAACGTACCCACCACGTACCCCCCAATGGGTATGAGCACATAGACTGAGATTTTTACAAGTGACCACTTAAATTAAAGTTAAAATTAAATTCAAATCCGCAAACAGATTTAAAAAAAAATTTGAGCCCAGGAGAGCGGAAGTTCAATAGTGGGGTGGTGGGGGGTACGTGGTGGGTACGAAACGTACCCACCACGTACCCCCCAATGGGTATGAGCACATAGACTGAGATTTTTACAAGTGACCACTTAAATTAAAGTTAAAATTAAATTCAAATCCGCAAACAGATTTAAACAAAAATTTGAGCCCAGGAGAGCGGAAGTTCAATAGTGGGGTGGTGGGGGGTACGTGGTGGGTACGAAACGTACCCACCACGTACCCCCCAATGGGTATGAGCACATAGACTGAGATTTTTACAAGTGACCACTTAAATTAAAGTTAAAATTAAATTCAAATCCGCAAACAGATTTAAAAAAAAAATTTGAGCCCAGGAGAGCGAAAGTTCAATGGTGGAGTGGTGGGGGGTACGTGGTGGGTACGAAACGTACCCACCGCGTACCCCCCAATGGGTATGAGCACATAGACTGAGATTTTTACAAGTGACCACTTAAATTAAAGTTAAAATTAAATTCAAATCCGCAAACAGATTTAAAAAAAAATTTGAGCCCAGGAGAGCGGAAGTTCAATAGTGGGGTGGTGGGGGGTACGTGGTGGGTACGAAACGTACCCACCACGTACCCCCCAATGGGTATGAGCACATAGACTGAGATTTTTACAAGTGACCACTTAAATTAAAGTTAAAATTAAATTCAAATCCGCAAACAGATTTAAACAAAAATTTGAGCCCAGGAGAGCGGAAGTTCAATAGTGGGGTGGTGGGGGGTACGTGGTGGGTACGTGGTGGGTACGAAACGTACCCACCACGTACCCCCCAATGGGTATGAGCACATAGACTGAGATTTTTACAAGTGACCACTTAAATTAAAGTTAAAATTAAATTCAAATCCGCAAACAGATTTAAAAAAAAAAGTTGAGCCCAGGAGAGCGGAAGTTCAATGGTGGGGTGGTGGGGGGTACGTGGTGGGTACGAAACGTACCCACCACGTACCCCCCAATGGGTATGAGCACATAGACTGAGATTTTTACAAGTGACCACTTAAATTAAAGTTAAAATTAAATTCAAATCCGCAAACAGATTTAAAAAAAAAATTTGAGCCCAGGAGAGCGGAAGTTCAATAGTGGGGTGGTGGGGGGTACGTGGTGGGTACGAAACTTACCCACCACGTACCCCCCAATGGGTATGAGCACATAGACTGAGATTTTTACAAGTGACCACTTAAATTAAAGTTAAAATTAAATTCAAATCCGCAAACAGATTTAAAAAAAAATTTGAGCCCAGAAGAGCGGAAGTTCAATAGTGGGGTGGTGGGGGGTACGTGGTGGGTACGAAACGTACCCACCACGTACCCCCCAATGGGTATGAGCACATAGACTGAGATTTTTACAAGTGACCACTTAAATTAAAGTTAAAATTAAATTCAAATCCGCAAACAGATTTAAACAAAAATTTGAGCCCAGGAGAGCGGAAGTTCAATAGTGGGGTGGTGGGGGGTACGTGGTGGGTACGAAACGTACCCACCACGTACCCCCCAATGGGTATGAGCACATAGACTGAGATTTTTACAAGTGACCACTTAAATTAAAGTTAAAATTAAATTCAAATCCGCAAACAGATTTAAAAAAAAAATTTGAGCCCAGGAGAGCGAAAGTTCAATGGTGGAGTGGTGGGGGGTACGTGGTGGGTACGAAACGTACCCACCGCGTACCCCCCAATGGGTATGAGCACATAGACTGAGATTTTTACAAGTGACCACTTAAATTAAAGTTAAAATTAAATTCAAATCCGCAAACAGATTTAAAAAAAAATTTGAGCCCAGGAGAGCGGAAGTTCAATAGTGGGGTGGTGGGGGGTACGTGGTGGGTACGAAACGTACCCACCACGTACCCCCCAATGGGTATGAGCACATAGACTGAGATTTTTACAAGTGACCACTTAAATTAAAGTTAAAATTAAATTCAAATCCGCAAACAGATTTAAACAAAAATTTGAGCCCAGGAGAGCGGAAGTTCAATAGTGGGGTGGTGGGGGGTACGTGGTGGGTACGTGGTGGGTACGAAACGTACCCACCACGTACCCCCCAATGGGTATGAGCACATAGACTGAGATTTTTACAAGTGACCACTTAAATTAAAGTTAAAATTAAATTCAAATCCGCAAACAGATTTAAAAAAAAAAGTTGAGCCCAGGAGAGCGGAAGTTCAATGGTGGGGTGGTGGGGGGTACGTGGTGGGTACGAAACGTACCCACCACGTACCCCCCAATGGGTATGAGCACATAGACTGAGATTTTTACAAGTGACCACTTAAATTAAAGTTAAAATTAAATTCAAATCCGCAAACAGATTTAAAAAAAAAATTTGAGCCCAGGAGAGCGGAAGTTCAATAGTAGGGTGGTGGGGGGTACGTGGTGGGTACGAAACGTACCCACCACGTACCCCCCAATGGGTATGAGCACATAGACTGAGATTTTTACAAGTGACCACTTAAATTAAAGTTAAAATTAAATTCAAATCCGCAAACAGATTTAAACAAAAATTTGAGCCCAGGAGAGCGGAAGTTCAATAGTGGGGTGGTGGGGGGTACGTGGTGGGTACGAACCGTACCCACCACGTACCCCCCAATGGGTATGAGCACATAGACTGAGATTTTTACAAGTGACCACTTAAATTAAAGTTGAAATTAAATTCAAATCCGGAAACAGATTTAAAAAAAAAAGTTGAGCCCAGGAGAGCGGAAGTTCAATGGTGGGGTGGTGGGGGGTACGTGGTGGGTACGAAACGTACCCACCACGTACCCCCCAATGGGTATGAGCACATAGACTGAGATTTTTACAAGTGACCACTTAAATTAAAGTTGAAATTAAATTCAAATCCGGAAACAGATTTAAAAAAAAAAGTTGAGCCCAGGAGAGCGGAAGTTCAATGGTGGGGTGGTGGGGGGTACGTGGTGGGTACGAAACGTACCCACCACGTACCCCCCAATGGGTATGAGCACATAGACTGAGATTTTTACAAGTGACCACTTAAATTAAAGTTAAAATTAAATTCAAATCCGCAAACAGATTTAAAAAAAAATTTGAGCCCAGGAGAGCGGAAGTTCAATAGTGGGGTGGTGGGGGGTACGTGGTGGGTACGAAACGTACCCACCACGTACCCCCTAATGGGTATGAGCACATAGACTGAGATTTTTACAAGTGACCACTTAAATTAAAGTTAAAATTAAATTCAAATCCGCAAACAGATTTAAAAAAAAAATTTGAGCCCAGGAGAGCGGAAGTTCAATAGTGGGGTGGTGGGGGTACGTGGTGGGTACGAAACTTACCCACCACGTACCCCCCAATGGGTATGAGCACATAGACTGAGATTTTTACAAGTGACCACTTAAATTAAAGTTAAAATTAAATTCAAATCCGCAAACAGATTTAAAAAAAAATTTTAGCCCAGAAGAGCGGAAGTTCAATAGTGGGGTGGTGGGGGGTACGTGGTGGGTACGAAACGTACCCACCACGTACCCCCCAATGGGTATGAGCACATAGACTGAGATTTTTACAAGTGACCACTTAAATTAAAGTTGAAATTAAATTCAAATCCGCAAACAGATTTAAAAAAAAAATTTGAGCCCAGGAGAGCGGAAGTTCAATGGTGGGGTGGTGGGGAGTACGTGGTGGGTACGAAACGTACCCACCACGTACCCCCCAATGGGTATGAGCACATAGACTGAGATTTTTACAAGTGACCACTTAAATTAAAGTTAAAATTAAATTCAAATCCGCAAACAGATTTAAAAAAAAAAGTTGAGCCCAGGAGAGCGGAAGTTCAATGGTGGGGTGGTGGGGGGTACGTGGTGGGTACGAAACGTACCCACCACGTACCCCCCAATGGGTATGAGCACATAGACTGAGATTTTTACAAGTGACCACTTAAATTAAAGTTAAAATTAAATTCGAATCCGCAAACAGATTTAAAAAAAAAAGTTGAGCCCAGGAGAGCGGAAGTTCAATGGTGGGGTGGTGGGGGGTACGTGGTGGGTACGAAACGTACCCACCACGTACCCCCCAATGGGTATGAGCACATAGACTGAGATTTTTACAAGTGACCACTTAAATGAAAGTTAAAATTAAATTCAAATCCGCAAACAGATTTAAAAAAAAATTTTAGCCCAGGAGAGCGGAAGTTCAATAGTGGGGTGGTGGGGAGTACGTGGTGGGTACGAAACGTACCCACCACGTACCCCCCAATGGGTATGAGCACATAGACTGAGATTTTTACAAGTGACCACTTAAATTAAAGTTAAAATTAAATTCAAATCCGCAAACAGATTTAAAAAAAAAATTTGAGCCCAGGAGAGCGGAAGTTCAATAG
Organism: Beris morrisii; assembly: GCA_951812415.1. NCBI lineage: Eukaryota > Metazoa > Arthropoda > Insecta > Diptera > Stratiomyidae > Beris > Beris morrisii. Next base: position 156,430,629 of record OX638310.1, read on the forward strand.
TGGGGTGGTGGGGGGTACGTGGTGGGTACGAAACGTACCCACCACGTACCCCCCAATGGGTATGAGCACATAGACTGAGATTTTTACAAGTGACCACTTAAATGAAAGTTAAAATTAAATTCAAATCCGCAAACAGATTTAAAAAAAAATTTTAGCCCAGGAGAGCGGAAGTTCAATAGTGGGGTGGTGGGGGGTACGTGGTGGGTACGAAACGTACCCACCACGTACCCCCTAATGGGTATGAGCACATAGACTGAGATTTTTACAAGTGACCACTTAAATTAAAGTTAAAATTAAATTCAAATCCGCAAACAGATTTAAAAAAAAAATTTGAGCCCAGGAGAGCGGAAGTTCAATAGTGGGGTGGTGGGGGGTACGTGGTGGGTACGAAACGTACCCACCACGTACCCCCCAATGGGTATGAGCACATAGACTGAGATTTTTACAAGTGACCACTTAAATGAAAGTTAAAATTAAATTCAAATCCGCAAACAGATTTAAACAAAAATTTGAGCCCAGGAGAGCGGAAGTTCAATAGTGGGGTGGTGGGGGGTACGTGGTGGGTACGAAACGTACCCACCACGTACCCCCCAATGGGTATGAGCACATAGACTGAGATTTTTACAAGTGACCACTTAAATTAAAGTTAAAATTAAATTCAAATCCGCAAACAGATTTAAAAAAAAAATTTAAGCCCAGGAGAGCGGAAGTTCAATGGTGGGGTGGTGGGGGGTACGTGGTGGGTACGAAACGTACCCACCACGTACCCCCCAATGGGTATGAGCACATAGACTGAGATTTTTACAAGTGACCACTTAAATTAAAGTTGAAATTAAATTCAAATCCGCAAACAGATTTAAAAAAAAAATTTGAGCCCAGGAGAGCGGAAGTTCAATGGTGGGGTGGTGGGGGGTACGTGGTGGGTACGAAACGTACCCACCACGTACCCCCCAATGGGTATGAGCACATAGACTGAGATTTTTACAAGTGACCACTTAAATTAAAGTTAAAATTAAATTCAAATCCGCAAACAGATTTAAAAAAAAAATTTGAGCCCAGGAGAGCGGAAGTTCAATGGTGGGGTGGTGGGGAGTACGTGGTGGGTACGAAACGTACCCACCACGTACCCCCCAATGGGTATGAGCACATAGACTGAGAATTTTACAAGTGACCACTTAAATTAAAGTTAAAATTAAATTCAAATCCGCAAACAGATTTAAAAAAACAATTTGAGCCCAGGAGAGCGGAAGTTCAATGGTGGGGTGGTGGGGGGTACGTGGTGGGTACGAAACGTACCCACCACGTACCCCCCAATGGGTATGAGCACATAGACTGAGATTTTTACAAGTGACCACTTAAATTAAAGTTAAAATTAAATTCAAATCCGCAAACAGATTTAAAAAAAAATTTGAGCCCAGGAGAGCGGAAGTTCAATAGTGGGGTGGTGGGGGGTACGTGGTGGGTACGAAACGTACCCACCACGTACCCCCCAATGGGTATGAGCACATAGACTGAGATTTTTACAAGTGACCACTTAAATTAAAGTTAAAATTAAATTCAAATCCGCAAACAGATTTAAAAAAAAAATTTGAGCCCAGGAGAGCGAAAGTTCAATGGTGGAGTGGTGGGGGGTACGTGGTGGGTACGAAACGTACCCACCACGTACCCCCCAATGGGTATGAGCACATAGACTGAGATTTTTACAAGTGACCACTTAAATTAAAGTTAAAATTAAATTCAAATCCGCAAACAGATTTAAAAAAAAAATTTGAGCCCAGGAGAGCGGAAGTTCAATAGTGGGGTGGTGGGGAGTACGTGGTGGGTACGAAACGTACCCACCACGTACCCCCCAATGGGTATGAGCACATAGACTGAGATTTTTACAAGTGACCACTTAAATTAAAGTTAAAATTAAATTCAAATCCGCAAACAGATTTAAAAAAAAAAGTTGAGCCCAGGAGAGCGGAAGTTCAATGGTGGGGTGGTGGGGGGTACGTGGTGGGTACGAAACGTACCCACCACGTACCCCCCAATGGGTATGAGCACATAGACTGAGATTTTTACAAGTGACCACTTAAATTAAAGTTAAAATTAAATTCAAATCCGCAAACAGATTTAAAAAAAAATTTGAGCCCAGGAGAGCGGAAGTTCAATAGTGGGGTGGTGGGGGGTACGTGGTGGGTACGAAACGTACCCACCACGTACCCCCCAATGGGTATGAGCACATAGACTGAGATTTTTACAAGTGACCACTTAAATTAAAGTTAAAATTAAATTCAAATCCGCAAACAGATTTAAAAAAAAAATTTGAGCCCAGGAGAGCGAAAGTTCAATGGTGGAGTGGTGGGGGGTACGTGGTGGGTACGAAACGTACCCACCACGTACCCCCCAATGGGTATGAGCACATAGACTGAGATTTTTACAAGTGACCACTTAAATTAAAGTTAAAATTAAATTCAAATCCGCAAACAGATTTAAACAAAAATTTGAGCCCAGGAGAGCGGAAGTTCAATAGTGGGGTGGTGGGGAGTACATGGTGGGTACGAAACGTACCCACCACGTACCCCCCAATGGGTATGAGCACATAGACTGAGATTTTTACAAGTGACCACTTAAATTAAAGTTAAAATTAAATTCAAATCCGCAAACAGATTTAAAAAAAAAAGTTGAGCCCAGGAGAGCGGAAGTTCAATGGTGGGGTGGTGGGGGGTACGTGGTGGGTACGAAACGTACCCACCACGTACCCCCCAATGGGTATGAGCACATAGACTGAGATTTTTACAAGTGACCACTTAAATTAAAGTTAAAATTAAATTCAAATCCGCAAACAGATGTAAAAAAAAAATTTGAGCCCAGGAGAGCGGAAGTTCAATGGTGGGGTGGTGGGGGGTACGTGGTGGGTACGAAACGTACCCACCACGTACCCCCCAATGGGTATGAGCACATAGACTGAGATTTTTACAAGTGACCACTTAAATGAAAGTTAAAATTAAATTCAAATCCGCAAACAGATTTAAAAAAAAATTTTAGCCCAGGAGAGCGGAAGTTCAATAGTGGGGTGGTGGGGAGTACGTGGTGGGTACGAAACGTACCCACCACGTACCCCCCAATGGGTATGAGCACATAGACTGAGATTTTTACAAGTGACCACTTAAATTAAAGTTAAAATTAAATTCAAATCCGCAAACAGATTTAAAAAAAAAATTTGAGCCCAGGAGAGCGGAAGTTCAATAGTGGGGTGGTGGGGGGTACGTGGTGGGTACGAAACGTACCCACCACGTACCCCCCAATGGGTATGAGCACATAGACTGAGATTTTTACAAGTGACCACTTAAATGAAAGTTAAAATTAAATTCAAATCCGCAAACAGATTTAAACAAAAATTTGAGCCCAGGAGAGCGGAAGTTCAATAGTGGGGTGGTGGGGGGTACGTGGTGGGTACGAAACGTACCCACCACGTACCCCCAATGGGTATGAGCACATAGACTGAGATTTTTACAAGTGACCACTTAAATTAAAGTTAAAATTAAATTCAAATCCGCAAACAGATTTAAAAAAAAAATTTAAGCCCAGGAGAGCGGAAGTTCAATGGTGGGGTGGTGGGGGGTACGTGGTGGGTACGAAACGTACCCACCACGTACCCCCCAATGGGTATGAGCACATAGACTGAGATTTTTACAAGTGACCACTTAAATTAAAGTTAAAATTAAATTCAAATCCGCAAACAGATTTAAAAAAAAATTTGAGCCCAGGAGAGCGGAAGTTCAATAGTGGGGTGGTGGGGGGTACGTGGTGGGTACGAAACGTACCCACCACGTACCCCCCAATGGGTATGAGCACATAGACTGAGATTTTTACAAGTGACCACTTAAATTAAAGTTAAAATTAAATTCAAATCCGCAAACAGATTTAAAAAAAAAATTTGAGCCCAGGAGAGCGAAAGTTCAATGGTGGAGTGGTGGGGGGTACGTGGTGGGTACGAAACGTACCCACCACGTACCCCCCAATGGGTATGAGCACATAGACTGAGATTTTTACAAGTGACCACTTAAATTAAAGTTAAAATTAAATTCAAATCCGCAAACAGATTTAAAAAAAAAATTTGAGCCCAGGAGAGCGGAAGTTCAATAGTGGGGTGGTGGGGAGTACGTGGTGGGTACGAAACGTACCCACCACGTACCCCCCAATGGGTATGAGCACATAGACTGAGATTTTTACAAGTGACCACTTAAATTAAAGTTAAAATTAAATTCAAATCCGCAAACAGATTTAAAAAAAAAAGTTGAGCCCAGGAGAGCGGAAGTTCAATGGTGGGGTGGTGGGGGGTACGTGGTGGGTACGAAACGTACCCACCACGTACCCCCCAATGGGTATGAGCACATAGACTGAGATTTTTACAAGTGACCACTTAAATTAAAGTTAAAATTAAATTCAAATCCGCAAACAGATTTAAAAAAAAATTTGAGCCCAGGAGAGCGGAAGTTCAATAGTGGGGTGGTGGGGGGTACGTGGTGGGTACGAAACGTACCCACCACGTACCCCCCAATGGGTATGAGCACATAGACTGAGATTTTTACAAGTGACCACTTAAATTAAAGTTAAAATTAAATTCAAATCCGCAAACAGATTTAAAAAAAAAATTTGAGCCCAGGAGAGCGAAAGTTCAATGGTGGAGTGGTGGGGGGTACGTGGTGGGTACGAAACGTACCCACCACGTACCCCCCAATGGGTATGAGCACATAGACTGAGATTTTTACAAGTGACCACTTAAATTAAAGTTAAAATTAAATTCAAATCCGCAAACAGATTTAAACAAAAATTTGAGCCCAGGAGAGCGGAAGTTCAATAGTGGGGTGGTGGGGAGTACATGGTGGGTACGAAACGTACCCACCACGTACCCCCCAATGGGTATGAGCACATAGACTGAGATTTTTACAAGTGACCACTTAAATTAAAGTTAAAATTAAATTCAAATCCGCAAACAGATTTAAAAAAAAAAGTTGAGCCCAGGAGAGCGGAAGTTCAATGGTGGGGTGGTGGGGGGTACGTGGTGGGTACGAAACGTACCCACCACGTACCCCCCAATGGGTATGAGCACATAGACTGAGATTTTTACAAGTGACCACTTAAATTAAAGTTAAAATTAAATTCAAATCCGCAAACAGATGTAAAAAAAAAATTTGAGCCCAGGAGAGCGGAAGTTCAATGGTGGGGTGGTGGGGGGTACGTGGTGGGTACGAAACGTACCCACCACGTACCCCCCAATGGGTATGAGCACATAGACTGAGATTTTTACAAGTGACCACTTAAATGAAAGTTAAAATTAAATTCAAATCCGCAAACAGATTTAAAAAAAAATTTTAGCCCAGGAGAGCGGAAGTTCAATAGTGGGGTGGTGGGGAGTACGTGGTGGGTACGAAACGTACCCACCACGTACCCCCCAATGGGTATGAGCACATAGACTGAGATTTTTACAAGTGACCACTTAAATTAAAGTTAAAATTAAATTCAAATCCGCAAACAGATTTAAAAAAAAAATTTGAGCCCAGGAGAGCGGAAGTTCAATAGTGGGGTGGTGGGGGGTACGTGGTGGGTACGAAACGTACCCACCACGTACCCCCCAATGGGTATGAGCACATAGACTGAGATTTTTACAAGTGACCACTTAAATGAAAGTTAAAATTAAATTCAAATCCGCAAACAGATTTAAACAAAAATTTGAGCCCAGGAGAGCGGAAGTTCAATAGTGGGGTGGTGGGGGGTACGTGGTGGGTACGAAACGTACCCACCACGTACCCCCAATGGGTATGAGCACATAGACTGAGATTTTTACAAGTGACCACTTAAATTAAAGTTAAAATTAAATTCAAATCCGCAAACAGATTTAAAAAAAAAATTTAAGCCCAGGAGAGCGGAAGTTCAATGGTGGGGTGGTGGGGGGTACGTGGTGGGTACGAAACGTACCCACCACGTACCCTCCAATGGGTATGAGCACATAGACTGAGATTTTTACAAGTGACCACTTAAATTAAAGTTGAAATTAAATTCAAATCCGCAAACAGATTTAAAAAAAAAATTTGAGCCCAGGAGAGCGGAAGTTCAATGGTGGGGTGGTGGGGGGTACGTGGTGGGTACGAAACGTACCCACCACGTACCCCCCAATGGGTATGAGCACATAGACTGAGATTTTTACAAGTGACCACTTAAATTAAAGTTAAAATTAAATTCAAATCCGCAAACAGATTTAAAAAAAAAATTTGAGCCCAGGAGAGCGGAAGTTCAATGGTTGGGTGGTGGGGAGTACGTGGTGGGTACGAAACGTACCCACCACGTACCCCCCAATGGGTATGAGCACATAGACTGAGAATTTTACAAGTGACCACTTAAATTAAAGTTAAAATTAAATTCAAATCCGCAAACAGATTTAAAAAAACAATTTGAGCCCAGGAGAGCGGAAGTTCAATGGTGGGGTGGTGGGGGGTACGTGGTGGGTACGAAACGTACCCACCACGTACCCCCCAATGGGTATGAGCACATAGACTGAGATTTTTACAAGTGACCACTTAAATTAAAGTTAAAATTAAATTCAAATCCGCAAACAGATTTAAAAAAAAATTTGAGCCCAGGAGAGCGGAAGTTCAATAGTGGGGTGGTGGGGGGTACGTGGTGGGTACGAAACGTACCCACCACGTACCCCCCAATGGGTATGAGCACATAGACTGAGATTTTTACAAGTGACCACTTAAATTAAAGTTAAAATTAAATTCAAATCCGCAAACAGATTTAAAAAAAAAATTTGAGCCCAGGAGAGCGAAAGTTCAATGGTGGAGTGGTGGGGGGTACGTGGTGGGTACGAAACGTACCCACCACGTACCCCCCAATGGGTATGAGCACATAGACTGAGATTTTTACAAGTGACCACTTAAATTAAAGTTAAAATTAAATTCAAATCCGCAAACAGATTTAAAAAAAAATTTGAGCCCAGGAGAGCGGAAGTTCAATAGTGGGGTGCTGGGGGGTACGTGGTGGGTACGAAACGTACCTACCACGTACCCCCCAATGGGTATGAGCACATAGACTGAGATTTTTACAAGTGACCACTTAAATTAAAGTTAAAATTAAATTCAAATCCGCAAACAGATTTAAACAAAAATTTGAGCCCAGGAGAGCGGAAGTTCAATAGTGGGGTGGTGGGGGGTACGTGGTGGGTACGTGGTGGGTACGAAACGTACCCACCACGTACCCCCCAATGAGTATGAGCACATAGACTGAGATTTTTACAAGTGACCACTTAAATTAAAGTTAAAATTAAATTCAAATCCGCAAACAGATTTAAAAAAAAAAGTTGAGCCCAGGAGAGCGGAAGTTCAATGGTGGGGTGGTGGGGGGTACGTGGTGGGTACGAAACGTACCCACCACGTACCCCCCAATGGGTATGAGCACATAGACTGAGATTTTTACAAGTGACCACTTAAATTAAAGTTAAAATTAAATTCAAATCCGCAAACAGATTTAAAAAAAAAATTTGAGCCCAGGAGAGCGGAAGTTCAATAGTGGGGTGGTGGGGGGTACGTGGTGGGTACGAAACGTACCCACCACGTACCCCCCAATGGGTATGAGCACATAGACTGAGATTTTTACAAGTGACCACTTAAATTAAAGTTAAAATTAAATTCAAATCCGCAAACAGATTTAAACAAAAATTTGAGCCCAGGAGAGCGGAAGTTCAATAGTGGGGTGGTGGGGGGTACGTGGTGGGTACGAAACGTACCCACCACGTACCCCCCAATGGGTATGAGCACATAGACTGAGATTTTTACAAGTGACCACTTAAATTAAAGTTGAAATTAAATTCAAATCCGGAAACAGATTTAAAAAAAAAAGTTGAGCCCAGGAGAGCGGAAGTTCAATGGTGGGGTGGTGGGGGGTACGTGGTGGGTACGAATCGTAACCACCACGTACCCCCCAATGGGTATGAGCACATAGACTGAGATTTTTACAAGTGACCACTTAAATTAAAGTTGAAATTAAATTCAAATCCGGAAACAGATTTAAAAAAAAAAGTTGAGCCCAGGAGAGCGGAAGTTCAATGGTGGGGTGGTGGGGGGTACGTGGTGGGTACGAAACGTACCCACCACGTACCCCCCAATGGGTATGAGCACATAGACTGAGATTTTTACATGTGACCACTTAAATTAAAGTTAAAATTAAATTCAAATCCGCAAACAGATTTAAAAAAAAATTTGAGCCCAGGAGAGCGGAAGTTCAATAGTGGGGTGGTGGGGGGTACGTGGTGGGTACGAAACGTACCCACCACGTACCCCCTAATGGGTATGAGCACATAGACTGAGATTTTTACAAGTGACCACTTAAATTAAAGTTAAAATTAAATTCAAATCCGCAAACAGATTTAAAAAAAAAATTTGAGCCCAGGAGAGCGGAAGTTCAATAGTGGGGTGGTGGGGGGTACGTGGTGGGTACGAAACTTACCCACCACGTACCCCCCAATGGGTATGAGCACATAGACTGAGATTTTTACAAGTGATCACTTAAATTAAAGTTAAAATTAAATTCAAATCCGCAAACAGATTTAAAAAAAAATTTTAGCCCAGAAGAGCGGAAGTTCAATAGTGGGGTGGTGGGGGGTACGTGGTGGGTACGAAACGTACCCACCACGTACCCCCCAATGGGTATGAGCACATAGACTGAGATTTTTACAAGTGACCACTTAAATTAAAGTTAAAATTAAATTCAAATCCGCAAACAGATTTAAACAAAAATTTAAGCCCAGGAGAGCGGAAGTTCAATAGTGGGGTGGTGGGGGGTACGTGGTGGGTACGAAACGTACCCACCACGTACCCCCCAATGGGTATGAGCACATAGACTGAGATTTTTACAAGTGACCACTTAAATTAAAGTTAAAATTAAATTCAAATCCGCAAACAGATTTAAAAAAAAAATTTGAGCCCAGGAGAGCGAAAGTTCAATGGTGGAGTGGTGGGGGGTACGTGGTGGGTACGAAACGTACCCACCACGTACCCCCCAATGGGTATGAGCACATAGACTGAGATTTTTACAAGTGACCACTTAAATTAAAGTTAAAATTAAATTCAAATCCGCAAACAGATTTAAAAAAAAATTTGAGCCCAGGAGAGCGGAAGTTCAATAGTGGGGTGGTGGGGGGTACGTGGTGGGTACGAAACGTACCCACCACGTACCCCCCAATGGGTATGAGCACATAGACTGAGATTTTTACAAGTGACCACTTAAATTAAAGTTAAAATTAAATTCAAATCCGCAAACAGATTTAAACAAAAATTTGAGCCCAGGAGAGCGGAAGTTCAATAGTGGGGTGGTGGGGGGTACGTGGTGGGTACGTTGTGGGTACGAAACGTACCCACCACGTACCCCCCAATGGGTATGAGCACATAGACTGAGATTTTTACAAGTGACCACTTAAATTAAAGTTAAAATTAAATTCAAATCCGCAAACAGATTTAAAAAAAAAAGTTGAGCCCAGGAGAGCGGAAGTTCAATGGTGGGGTGGTGGGGGGTACGTGGTGGGTACGAAACGTACCCACCACGTACCCCCCAATGGGTATGAGCACATAGACTGAGATTTTTACAAGTGACCACTTAAATTAAAGTTAAAATTAAATTCAAATCCGCAAACAGATTTAAAAAAAAAATTTGAGCCCAGGAGAGCGGAAGTTCAATAGTGGGGTGGTGGGGGGTACGTGGTGGGTACGAAACGTACCCACCACGTACCCCCTAATGGGTATGAGCACATAGACTGAGATTTTTACAAGTGACCACTTAAATTAAAGTTAAAATTAAATTCAAATCCGCAAACAGATTTAAAAAAAAATTTGAGCCCAGGAGAGCGGAAGTTCAATAGTGGGGTGGTGGGGGGTACGTGGTGGGTACGAAACGTACCCACCACGTACCCCCTAATGGGTATGAGCACATAGACTGAGATTTTTACAAGTGACCACTTAAATTAAAGTTAAAATTAAATTCAAATCCGCAAACAGATTTAAAAAAAAAATTTGAGCCCAGGAGAGCGGAAGTTCAATAGTGGGGTGGTGGGGGGTACGTGGTGGGTACGAAACGTACCCACCACGTACCCCCCAATGGGTATGAGCACATAGACTGAGATTTTTACAAGTGACCACTTAAATTAAAGTTAAAATTAAATTCAAATCCGCAAACAGATTTAAACAAAAATTTAAGCCCAGGAGAGCGGAAGTTCAATGGTGGGGTGGTGGGGGGTACGTGGTGGGTACGAAACGTACCCACCACGTACCCCCCAATGGGTATGAGCACATAGACTGAGATTTTTACAAGTGACCACTTAAATTAAAGTTGAAATTAAATTCAAATCCGGAAACAGATTTAAAAAAAAAAGTTGAGCCCAGGAGAGCGGAAGTTCAATGGTGGGGTGGTGGGGGGTACGTGGTGGGTACGAAACGTACCCACCACGTACCCCCCAATGGGTATGAGCACATAGACTGAGATTTTTACAAGTGACCACTTAAATTAAAGTTAAAATTAAATTCAAATCCGCAAACAGATTTAAAAAAAAATTTGAGCCCAGGAGAGCGGAAGTTCAATAGTGGGGTGGTGGGGGGTACGTGGTGGGTACGAAACGTACCCACCACGTACCCCCTAATGGGTATGAGCACATAGACTGAGATTTTTACAAGTGACCACTTAAATTAAAGTTAAAATTAAATTCAAATCCGCAAACAGATTTAAAAAAAAAAGTTGAGCCCAGGAGAGCGGAAGTTCAATAGTGGGGTGGTGGGGGGTACGTGGTGGGTACGAAACGTACCCACCACGTACCCCCCAATGGGTATGAGCACATAGACTGAGATTTTTACAAGTGACCACTTAAATTAAAGTTAAAATTAAATTCAAATCCGCAAACAGATTTAAACAAAAATTTAAGCCCAGGAGAGCGGAAGTTCAATGGTGGGGTGGTGGGGGGTACGTGGTGGGTACGAAACGTACCCACCACGTACCCCCCAATGGGTATGAGCACATAGACTGAGATTTTTACAAGTGACCACTTAAATTAAAGTTGAAATTAAATTCAAATCCGGAAACAGATTTAAAAAAAAAAGTTGAGCCCAGGAGAGCGGAAGTTCAATGGTGGGGTGGTGGGGGGTACGTGGTGGGTACGAAACGTACCCACCACGTACCCCCCAATGGGTATGAGCACATAGACTGAGATTTTTACAAGTGACCACTTAAATTAAAGTTAAAATTAAATTCAAATCCGCAAACAGATTTAAAAAAAAATTTGAGCCCAGGAGAGCGGAAGTTCAATAGTGGGGTGGTGGGGGGTACGTGGTGGGTACGAAACGTACCCACCACGTACCCCCTAATGGGTATGAGCACATAGACTGAGATTTTTACAAGTGACCACTTAAATTAAAGTTAAAATTAAATTCAAATCCGCAAACAGATTTAAAAAAAAAAGTTGAGCCCAGGAGAGCGGAAGTTCAATAGTGGGGTGGTGGGGGGTACGTGGTGGGTACGAAACTTACCCACCACGGGGGGTACGTGGTGGGTAAGTTTCGTACCCACCACAAGTGACCACTTAAATTAAAGTTAAAATTAAATTCAAATCCGCAAACAGATTTAAAAAAAAATTTGAGCCCAGGAGAGCGGAAGTTCAATAGTGGGGTGGTGGGGGGTACGTGGTGGGTACGAAACGTACCCACCACGTACCCCCTAATGGGTATGAGCACATAGACTGAGATTTTTACAAGTGACCACTTAAATTAAAGTTAAAATTAAATTCAAATCCGCAAACAGATTTAAAAAAAAATTTTAGCCCAGAAGAGCGGAAGTTCAATAGTGGGGTTGAGCCCAGGAGAGCGGAAGTTCAATAGTGGGGTGGTGGGGGGTACGTGGTGGGTACGAAACGTACCCACCACGTACCCCCCAATGGGTATGAGCACATAGACTGAGATTTTTACAAGTGACCACTTAAATTAAAGTTAAAATTAAATTCAAATCCGCAAACAGATTTAAAAAAAAAATTTGAGCCCAGGAGAGCGAAAGTTCAATGGTGGAGTGGTGGGGGGTACGTGGTGGGTACGAAACGTACCCACCACGTACCCCCCAATGGGTATGAGCACATAGACTGAGATTTTTACAAGTGACCACTTAAATTAAAGTTAAAATTAAATTCAAATCCGCAAACAGATTTAAAAAAAAATTTGAGCCCAGGAGAGCGGAAGTTCAATAGTGGGGTGGTGGGGGGTACGTGGTGGGTACGAAACGTACCCACCACGTACCCCCCAATGGGTATGAGCACATAGACTGAGATTTTTACAAGTGACCACTTAAATTAAAGTTAAAATTAAATTCAAATCCGCAAACAGATTTAAACAAAAATTTGAGCCCAGGAGAGCGGAAGTTCAATAGTGGGGTGGTGGGGGGTACGTGGTGGGTACGTGGTGGGTACGAAACGTACCCACCACGTACCCCCCAATGGGTATGAGCACATAGACTGAGATTTTTACAAGTGACCACTTAAGTTAAAGTGACCACTTAAATTAAAGTTAAAATTAAATTCAAATCCGCAAACAGATTTAAAAAAAAAATTTGAGCCCAGGAGAGCGGAAGTTCAATAGTGGGGTGGTGGGGGGGTACGAAACTTACCCACCACGTACCCCCCAATGGGTATGAGCACATAGACTGAGATTTTTACAAGTGACCACTTAAATTAAAGTTAAAATTAAATTCAAATCCGCAAACAGATTTAAAAAAAAATTTTAGCCCAGAAGAGCGGAAGTTCAATAGTGGGGTGGTGGGGGGTACGTGGTGGGTACGAAACGTACCCACCACGTACCCCCCAATGGGTATGAGCACATAGACTGAGATTTTTACAAGTGACCACTTAAATTAAAGTTGAAATTAAATTCAAATCCGCAAACAGATTTAAAAAAAAAATTTGAGCCCAGGAGAGCGGAAGTTCAATGGTGGGGTGGTGGGGAGTACGTGGTGGGTACGAAACGTACCCACCACGTACCCCCCAATGGGTATGAGCACATAGACTGAGATTTTTACAAGTGACCACTTAAATTAAAGTTAAAATTAAATTCAAATCCGCAAACAGATTTAAAAAAAAAAGTTGAGCCCAGGAGAGCGGAAGTTCAATGGTGGGGTGGTGGGGGGTACGTGGTGGGTACGAAACGTACCCACCACGTACCCCCCAATGGGTATGAGCACATAGACTGAGATTTTTACAAGTGACCACTTAAATTAAAGTTAAAATTAAATTCGAATCCGCAAACAGATTTAAAAAAAAAAGTTGAGCCCAGGAGAGCGGAAGTTCAATGGTGGGGTGGTGGGGGGTACGTGGTGGGTACGAAACGTACCCACCACGTACCCCCCAATGGGTATGAGCACATAGACTGAGATTTTTACAAGTGACCACTTAAATGAAAGTTAAAATTAAATTCAAATCCGCAAACAGATTTAAAAAAAAATTTTAGCCCAGGAGAGCGGAAGTTCAATAGTGGGGTGGTGGGGAGTACGTGGTGGGTACGAAACGTACCCACCACGTACCCCCCAATGGGTATGAGCACATAGACTGAGATTTTTACAAGTGACCACTTAAATTAAAGTTAAAATTAAATTCAAATCCGCAAACAGATTTAAAAAAAAAATTTGAGCCCAGGAGAGCGGAAGTTCAATAGTGGGGTGGTGGGGGGTACGTGGTGGGTACGAAACGTACCCACCACGTACCCCCCAATGGGTATGAGCACATAGACTGAGATTTTTACAAGTGACCACTTAAATTAAAGTTAAAATTAAATTCAAATCCGCAAACAGATTTAAACAAAAATTTGAGCCCAGGAGAGCGGAAGTTCAATAGTGGGGTGGTGGGGGGTACGTGGTGGGTACGAAACGTACCCACCACGTACCCCCTAATGGGTATGAGCACATAGACTGAGATTTTTACAAGTGACCACTTAAATTAAAGTTAAAATTAAATTCAAATCCGCAAACAGATTTAAAAAAAAAATTTAAGCCCAGGAGAGCGGAAGTTCAATGGTGGGGTGGTGGGGGGTACGTGGTGGGTACGAAACGTACCCACCACGTACCCCCCAATGGGTATGAGCACATAGACTGAGATTTTTACAAGTGACCACTTAAATTAAAGTTGAAATTAAATTCAAATCCGCAAACAGATTTAAAAAAAAAATTTGAGCCCAGGAGAGCGGAAGTTCAATGGTGGGGTGGTGGGGGGTACGTGGTGGGTACGAAACGTACCCACCACGTACCCCCCAATGGGTATGAGCACATAGACTGAGATTTTTACAAGTGACCACTTAAATTAAAGTTAAAATTAAATTCAAATCCGCAAACAGATTTAAAAAAAAAATTTGAGCCCAGGAGAGCGGAAGTTCAATGGTGGGGTGGTGGGGAGTACGTGGTGGGTACGAAACGTACCCACCACGTACCCCCCAATGGGTATGAGCACATAGACTGAGAATTTTACAAGTGACCACTTAAATTAAAGTTAAAATTAAATTCAAATCCGCAAACAGATTTAAAAAAACAATTGAGCCCAGGAGAGCGGAAGTTCAATGGTGGGGTGGTGGGGGGTACGTGGTGGGTACGAAACGTACCCACCACGTACCCCCCAATGGGTATGAGCACATAGACTGAGATTTTTACAAGTGACCACTTAAATTAAAGTTAAAATTAAATTCAAATCCGCAAACAGATTTAAAAAAAAATTTGAGCCCAGGAGAGCGGAAGTTCAATAGTGGGGTGGTGGGGGGTACGTGGTGGGTACGAAACGTACCCACCACGTACCCCCCAATGGGTATGAGCACATAGACTGAGATTTTTACAAGTGACCACTTAAATTAAAGTTAAAATTAAATTCAAATCCGCAAACAGATTTAAAAAAAAAATTTGAGCCCAGGAGAGCGAAAGTTCAATGGTGGAGTGGTGGGGGGTACGTGGTGGGTACGAAACGTACCCACCACGTACCCCCCAATGGGTATGAGCACATAGACTGAGATTTTTACAAGTGACCACTTAAATTAAAGTTAAAATTAAATTCAAATCCGCAAACAGATTTAAAAAAAAATTTGAGCCCAGGAGAGCGGAAGTTCAATAGTGGGGTGGTGGGGGGTACGTGGTGGGTACGAAACGTACCCACCACGTACCCCCCAATGGGTATGAGCACATAGACTGAGATTTTTACAAGTGACCACTTAAATTAAAGTTAAAATTAAATTCAAATCCGCAAACAGATTTAAACAAAAATTTGAGCCCAGGAGAGCGGAAGTTCAATAGTGGGGTGGTGGGGGGTACGTGGTGGGTACGTGGTGGGTACAAAACGTACCCACCACGTACCCCCCAATGGGTATGAGCACATAGACTGAGATTTTTACAAGTGACCACTTAAATTAAAGTTAAAATTAAATTCAAATCCGCAAACAGATTTAAAAAAAAAAGTTGAGCCCAGGAGAGCGGAAGTTCAATGGTGGGGTGGTGGGGGGTACGTGGTGGGTACGAAACGTACCCACCACGTACCCCCCAATGGGTATGAGCACATAGACTGAGATTTTTACAAGTGACCACTTAAATTAAAGTTAAAATTAAATTCAAATCCGCAAACAGATTTAAAAAAAAAATTTGAGCCCAGGAGAGCGGAAGTTCAATAGTGGGGTGGTGGGGGGTACGTGGTGGGTACGAAACGTACCCACCACGTACCCCCCAATGGGTATGAGCACATAGACTGAGATTTTTACAAGTGACCACTTAAATTAAAGTTAAAATTAAATTCAAATCCGCAAACAGATTTAAACAAAAATTTGAGCCCAGGAGAGCGGAAGTTCAATAGTGGGGTGGTGGGGGGTACGTGGTGGGTACGAAACGTACCCACCACGTACCCCCCAATGGGTATGAGCACATAGACTGAGATTTTTACAAGTGACCACTTAAATTAAAGTTGAAATTAAATTCAAATCCGGAAACAGATTTAAAAAAAAAAGTTGAGCCCAGGAGAGCGGAAGTTCAATGGTGGGGTGGTGGGGGGTACGTGGTGGGTACGAAACGTACCCACCACGTACCCCCCAATGGGTATGAGCACATAGACTGAGATTTTTACAAGTGACCACTTAAATTAAAGTTGAAATTAAATTCAAATCCGGAAACAGATTTAAAAAAAAAAGTTGAGCCCAGGAGAGCGGAAGTTCAATGGTGGGGTGGTGGGGGGTACGTGGTGGGTACGAAACGTACCCACCACGTACCCCCCAATGGGTATGAGCACATAGACTGAGATTTTTACAAGTGACCACTTAAATTAAAGTTAAAATTAAATTCAAATCCGCAAACAGATTTAAAAAAAAATTTGAGCCCAGGAGAGCGGAAGTTCAATAGTGGGGTGGTGGGGGGTACGTGGTGGGTACGAAACGTACCCACCACGTACCCCCTAATGGGTATGAGCACATAGACTGAGATTTTTACAAGTGACCACTTAAATTAAAGTTAAAATTAAATTCAAATCCGCAAACAGATTTAAAAAAAAAATTTAAGCCCAGGAGAGCGGAAGTTCAATGGTGGGGTGGTGGGGGGTACGTGGTGGGTACGAAACGTACCCACCACGTACCCCCCAATGGGTATGAGCACATAGACTGAGATTTTTACAAGTGACCACTTAAATTAAAGTTGAAATTAAATTCAAATCCGCAAACAGATTTAAAAAAAAAATTTGAGCCCAGGAGAGCGGAAGTTCAATGGTGGGGTGGTGGGGGGTACGTGGTGGGTACGAAACGTACCCACCACGTACCCCCCAATGGGTATGAGCACATAGACTGAGATTTTTACAAGTGACCACTTAAATTAAAGTTAAAATTAAATTCAAATCCGCAAACAGATTTAAAAAAAAAATTTGAGCCCAGGAGAGCGGAAGTTCAATGGTGGGGTGGTGGGGAGTACGTGGTGGGTACGAAACGTACCCACCACGTACCCCCCAATGGGTATGAGCACATAGACTGAGAATTTTACAAGTGACCACTTAAATTAAAGTTAAAATTAAATTCAAATCCGCAAACAGATTTAAAAAAACAATTTGAGCCCAGGAGAGCGGAAGTTCAATGGTGGGGTGGTGGGGGGTACGTGGTGGGTACGAAACGTACCCACCACGTACCCCCCAATGGGTATGAGCACATAGACTGAGATTTTTACAAGTGACCACTTAAATTAAAGTTAAAATTAAATTCAAATCCGCAAACAGATTTAAAAAAAAAATTTGAGCCCAGGAGAGCGGAAGTTCAATAGTGGGGTGGTGGGGGGTACGTGGTGGGTACGAAACGTACCCACCACGTACCCCCCAATGGGTATGAGCACATAGACTGAGATTTTTACAAGTGACCACTTAAATTAAAGTTAAAATTAAATTCAAATCCGCAAACAGATTTAAACAAAAATTTGAGCCCAGGAGAGCGGAAGTTCAATAGTGGGGTGGTGGGGGGTACGTGGTGGGTACGAAACGTACCCACCACGTACCCCCCAATGGGTATGAGCACATAGACTGAGATTTTTACAAGTGACCACTTAAATTAAAGTTGAAATTAAATTCAAATCCGGAAACAGATTTAAAAAAAAAAGTTGAGCCCAGGAGAGCGGAAGTTCAATGGTGGGGTGGTGGGGGGTACGTGGTGGGTACGAAACGTACCCACCACGTACCCCCCAATGGGTATGAGCACATAGACTGAGATTTTTACAAGTGACCACTTAAATTAAAGTTGAAATTAAATTCAAATCCGGAAACAGATTTAAAAAAAAAAGTTGAGCCCAGGAGAGCGGAAGTTCAATGGTGGGGTGGTGGGGGGTACGTGGTGGGTACGAAACGTACCCACCACGTACCCCCCAATGGGTATGAGCACATAGACTGAGATTTTTACAAGTGACCACTTAAATTAAAGTTAAAATTAAATTCAAATCCGCAAACAGATTTAAAAAAAAATTTGAGCCCAGGAGAGCGGAAGTTCAATAGTGGGGTGGTGGGGGGTACGTGGTGGGTACGAAACGTACCCACCACGTACCCCCTAATGGGTATGAGCACATAGACTGAGATTTTTACAAGTGACCACTTAAATTAAAGTTAAAATTAAATTCAAATCCGCAAACAGATTTAAAAAAAAAATTTAAGCCCAGGAGAGCGGAAGTTCAATGGTGGGGTGGTGGGGGGTACGTGGTGGGTACGAAACGTACCCACCACGTACCCCCCAATGGGTATGAGCACATAGACTGAGATTTTTACAAGTGACCACTTAAATTAAAGTTGAAATTAAATTCAAATCCGCAAACAGATTTAAAAAAAAAATTTGAGCCCAGGAGAGCGGAAGTTCAATGGTGGGGTGGTGGGGGGTACGTGGTGGGTACGAAACGTACCCACCACGTACCCCCCAATGGGTATGAGCACATAGACTGAGATTTTTACAAGTGACCACTTAAATTAAAGTTAAAATTAAATTCAAATCCGCAAACAGATTTAAAAAAAAAATTTGAGCCCAGGAGAGCGGAAGTTCAATGGTGGGGTGGTGGGGAGTACGTGGTGGGTACGAAACGTACCCACCACGTACCCCCCAATGGGTATGAGCACATAGACTGAGAATTTTACAAGTGACCACTTAAATTAAAGTTAAAATTAAATTCAAATCCGCAAACAGATTTAAAAAAACAATTTGAGCCCAGGAGAGCGGAAGTTCAATGGTGGGGTGGTGGGGGGTACGTGGTGGGTACGAAACGTACCCACCACGTACCCCCCAATGGGTATGAGCACATAGACTGAGATTTTTACAAGTGACCACTTAAATTAAAGTTAAAATTAAATTCAAATCCGCAAACAGATTTAAAAAAAAATTTGAGCCCAGGAGAGCGAAAGTTCAATAGTGGGGTGGTGGGGGGTACGTGGTGGGTACGAAACGTACCCACCACGTACCCCCCAATGGGTATGAGCACATAGACTGAGATTTTTACAAGTGACCACTTAAATTAAAGTTAAAATTAAATTCAAATCCGCAAACAGATTTAAAAAAAAAATTTGAGCCCAGGAGAGCGAAAGTTCAATGGTGGAGTGGTGGGGGGTACGTGGTGGGTACGAAACGTACCCACCACGTACCCCCCAATGGGTATGAGCACATAGACTGAGATTTTTACAAGTGACCACTTAAATTAAAGTTAAAATTAAATTCAAATCCGCAAACAGATTTAAAAAAAAATTTGAGCCCAGGAGAGCGGAAGTTCAATAGTGGGGTGGTGGGGGGTACGTGGTGGGTACGAAACGTACCCACCACGTACCCCCCAATGGGTATGAGCACATAGACTGAGATTTTTACAAGTGACCACTTAAATTAAAGTTAAAATTAAATTCAAATCCGCAAACAGATTTAAACAAAAATTTGAGCCCAGGAGAGCGGAAGTTCAATAGTGGGGTGGTGGGGGGTACGTGGTGGGTACGTGGTGGGTACAAAACGTACCCACCACGTACCCCCCAATGGGTATGAGCACATAGACTGAGATTTTTACAAGTGACCACTTAAATTAAAGTTAAAATTAAATTCAAATCCGCAAACAGATTTAAAAAAAAAAGTTGAGCCCAGGAGAGCGGAAGTTCAATGGTGGGGTGGTGGGGGGTACGTGGTGGGTACGAAACGTACCCACCACGTACCCCCCAATGGGTATGAGCACATAGACTGAGATTTTTACAAGTGACCACTTAAATTAAAGTTAAAATTAAATTCAAATCCGCAAACAGATTTAAAAAAAAAAGTTGAGCCCAGGAGAGCGGAAGTTCAATGGTGGGGTGGTGGGGGGTACGTGGTGGGTACGAAACGTACCCACCACGTACCCCCCAATGGGTATGAGCACATAGACTGAGATTTTTACAAGTGACCACTTAAATTAAAGTTAAAATTAAATTCAAATCCGCAAACAGATTTAAAAAAAAAATTTGAGCCCAGGAGAGCGGAAGTTCAATAGTGGGGTGGTGGGGGGTACGTGGTGGGTACGAAACGTACCCACCACGTACCCCCCAATGGGTATGAGCACATAGACTGAGATTTTTACAAGTGACCACTTAAATTAAAGTTAAAATTAAATTCAAATCCGCAAACAGATTTAAACAAAAATTTGAGCCCAGAAGAGCGGAAGTTCAATAGTGGGGTGGTGGGGGGTACGTGGTGGGTACGAAACGTACCCACCACGTACCCCCCAATGGGTATGAGCACATAGACTGAGATTTTTACAAGTGACCACTTAAATTAAAGTTGAAATTAAATTCAAATCCGGAAACAGATTTAAAAAAAAAAGTTGAGCCCAGGAGAGCGGAAGTTCAATGGTGGGGTGGTGGGGGGTACGTGGTGGGTACGAAACGTACCCACCACGTACCCCCCAATGGGTATGAGCACATAGACTGAGATTTTTACAAGTGACCACTTAAATTAAAGTTGAAATTAAATTCAAATCCGGAAACAGATTTAAAAAAAAAAGTTGAGCCCAGGAGAGCGGAAGTTCAATGGTGGGGTGGTGGGGGGTACGTGGTGGGTACGAAACGTACCCACCACGTACCCCCCAATGGGTATGAGCACATAGACTGAGATTTTTACAAGTGACCACTTAAATTAAAGTTAAAATTAAATTCAAATCCGCAAACAGATTTAAAAAAAAATTTGAGCCCAGGAGAGCGGAAGGTCAATAGTGGGGTGGTGGGGGGTACGTGGTGGGTACGAAACGTACCCACCACGTACCCCCTAATGGGTATGAGCACATAGACTGAGATTTTTACAAGTGACCACTTAAATTAAAGTTAAAATTAAATTCAAATCCGCAAACAGATTTAAAAAAAAAATTTGAGAACAGGAGAGCGGAAGTTCAATAGTGGGGTGGTGGGGGGTACGTGGTGGGTACGAAACTTACCCACCACGTACCCCCCAATGGGTATGAGCACATAGACTGAGATTTTTACAAGTGACCACTTAAATTAAAGTTAAAATTAAATTCAAATCCGCAAACAGATTTAAAAAAAAATTTTAGCCCAGAAGAGCGGAAGTTCAATAGTGGGGTGGTGGGGGGTACGTGGTGGGTACGAAACGTACCCACCACGTACCCCCCAATGGGTATGAGCACATAGACTGAGATTTTTACAAGTGACCACTTAAATTAAAGTTAAAATTAAATTCAAATCCGCAAACAGATTTAAAAAAAAAATTTGAGCCCAGGAGAGCGGAAGTTCAATGGTGGGGTGGTGGGGGGTACGTGGTGGGTACGAAACGTACCCACCACGTACCCCCCAATGGGTATGAGCACATAGACTGAGATTTTTACAAGTGACCACTTAAATTAAAGTTAAAATTAAATTCAAATCCGCAAACAGATTTAAAAAAAAAATTTGAGCCCAGGAGAGCGGAAGTTCAATGGTGGGGTGGTGGGGAGTACGTGGTGGGTACGAAACGTACCCACCACGTACCCCCCAATGGGTATGAGCACATAGACTGAGAATTTTACAAGTGACCACTTAAATTAAAGTTAAAATTAAATTCAAATCCGCAAACAGATTTAAAAAAACAATTTGAGCCCAGGAGAGCGGAAGTTCAATGGTGGGGTGGTGGGGGGTACGTGGTGGGTACGAAACGTACCCACCACGTACCCCCCAATGGGTATGAGCACATAGACTGAGATTTTTACAAGTGACCACTTAAATTAAAGTTAAAATTAAATTCAAATCCGCAAACAGATTTAAACAAAAATTTGAGCCCAGGAGAGCGGAAGTTCAATAGTGGGGTGGTGGGGGGTACGTGGTGGGTACGAAACGTACCCACCACGTACCCCCCAATGGGTATGAGCACATAGACTGAGATTTTTACAAGTGACCACTTAAATTAAAGTTAAAATTAAATTCAAATCCGCAAACAGATTTAAAAAAAAAATTTGAGCCCAGGAGAGCGAAAGTTCAATGGTGGAGTGGTGGGGGGTACGTGGTGGGTACGAAACGTACCCACCACGTACCCCCCAATGGGTATGAGCACATAGACTGAGATTTTTACAAGTGACCACTTAAATTAAAGTTAAAATTAAATTCAAATCCGCAAACAGATTTAAAAAAAAATTTGAGCCCAGGAGAGCGGAAGTTCAATAGTGGGGTGGTGGGGGGTACGTGGTGGGTACAAAACGTACCCACCACGTACCCCCCAATGGGTATGAGCACATAGACTGAGATTTTTACAAGTGACCACTTAAATTAAAGTTAAAATTAAATTCAAATCCGCAAACAGATTTAAACAAAAATTTGAGCCCAGGAGAGCGGAAGTTCAATAGTGGGGTGGTGGGGGGTACGTGGTGGGTACGTGGTGGGTACGAAACGTACCCACCACGTACCCCCCAATGGGTATGAGCACATAGACTGAGATTTTTACAAGTGACCACTTAAATTAAAGTTAAAATTAAATTCAAATCCGCAAACAGATTTAAAAAAAAAAGTTGAGCCCAGGAGAGCGGAAGTTCAATGGTGGGGTGGTGGGGGGTACGTGCTGGGTACGAAACGTACCCACCACGTACCCCCCAATGGGTATGAGCACATAGACTGAGATTTTTACAAGTGACCACTTAAATTAAAGTTAAAATTAAATTCAAATCCGCAAACAGATTTAAAAAAAAAATTTGAGCCCAGGAGAGCGGAAGTTCAATAGTGGGGTGGTGGGGGGTACGTGGTGGGTACGAAACGTACCCACCACGTACCCCCCAATGGGTATGAGCACATAGACTGAGATTTTTACAAGTGACCACTTAAATTAAAGTTAAAATTAAATTCAAATCCGCAAACAGATTTAAACAAAAATTTGAGCCCAGGAGAGCGGAAGTTCAATAGTGGGGTGGTGGGGGGTACGTGGTGGGTACGAAACGTACCCACCACGTACCCCCCAATGGGTATGAGCACATAGACTGAGATTTTTACAAGTGACCACTTAAATTAAAGTTGAAATTAAATTCAAATCCGGAAACAGATTTAAAAAAAAAAGTTGAGCCCAGGAGAGCGGAAGTTCAATGGTGGGGTGGTGGGGGGTACGTGGTGGGTACGAAACGTACCCACCACGTACCCCCCAATGGGTATGAGCACATAGACTGAGATTTTTACAAGTGACCACTTAAATTAAAGTTGAAATTAAATTCAAATCCGGAAACAGATTTAAAAAAAAAAGTTGAGCCCAGGAGAGCGGAAGTTCAATGGTGGGGTGGTGGGGGGTACGTGGTGGGTACGAAACGTACCCACCACGTACCCCCCAATGGGTATGAGCACATAGACTGAGATTTTTACAAGTGACCACTTAAATTAAAGTTAAAATTAAATTCAAATCCGCAAACAGATTTAAAAAAAAATTTGAGCTCAGGAGAGCGGAAGTTCAATAGTGGGGTGGTGGGGGGTACGTGGTGGGTACGAAACGTACCCACCACGTACCCCCTAATGGGTATGAGCACATAGACTGAGATTTTTACAAGTGACCACTTAAATTAAAGTTAAAATTAAATTCAAATCCGCAAACAGATTTAAAAAAAAAATTTGAGCCCAGGAGAGCGGAAGTTCAATAGTGGGGTGGTGGGGGGTACGTGGTGGGTACAAAACTTACCCACCACGTACCCCCCAATGGGTATGAGCACATAGACTGAGATTTTTACAAGTGACCACTTAAATTAAAGTTAAAATTAAATTCAAATCCGCAAACAGATTTAAAAAAAAATTTTAGCCCAGAAGAGCGGAAGTTCAATAGTGGGGTGGTGGGGGGTACGTGGTGGGTACGAAACTTACCCACCACGTACCCCCCAATGGGTATGAGCACATAGACTGAGATTTTTACAAGTGACCACTTAAATTAAAGTTGAAATTAAATTCAAATCCGCAAACAGATTTAAAAAAAAAATTTGAGCCCAGGAGAGCGGAAGTTCAATGGTGGGGTGGTGGGGAGTACGTGGTGGGTACGAAACGTACCCACCACGTACCCCCCAATGGGTATGAGCACATAGACTGAGATTTTTACAAGTGACCACTTAAATTAAAGTTAAAATTAAATTCAAATCCGCAAACAGATTTAAAAAAAAAAGTTGAGCCCAGGAGAGCGGAAGTTCAATGGTGGGGTGGTGGGGGGTACGTGGTGGGTACGAAACGTACCCACCACGTACCCCCCAATGGGTATGAGCACATAGACTGAGATTTTTACAAGTGACCACTTAAATTAAAGTTAAAATTAAATTCGAATCCGCAAACAGATTTAAAAAAAAAAGTTGAGCCCAGGAGAGCGGAAGTTCAATGGTGGGGTGGTGGGGGGTACGTGGTGGGTACGAAACGTACCCACCACGTACCCCCCAATGGGTATGAGCACATAGACTGAGATTTTTACAAGTGACCACTTAAATGAAAGTTAAAATTAAATTCAAATCCGCAAACAGATTTAAAAAAAAATTTTAGCCCAGGAGAGCGGAAGTTCAATAGTGGGGTGGTGGGGAGTACGTGGTGGGTACGAAACGTACCCACCACGTACCCCCCAATGGGTATGAGCACATAGACTGAGATTTTTACAAGTGACCACTTAAATTAAAGTTAAAATTAAATTCAAATCCGCAAACAGATTTAAAAAAAAAATTTGAGCCCAGGAGAGCGGAAGTTCAATAGTGGGGTGGTGGGGGGTACGTGGTGGGTACGAAACGTACCCACCACGTACCCCCCA
This sequence comes from Beris morrisii, assembly GCA_951812415.1. Taxonomy (NCBI): domain Eukaryota; kingdom Metazoa; phylum Arthropoda; class Insecta; order Diptera; family Stratiomyidae; genus Beris; species Beris morrisii. The sequence continues at coordinate 156,455,390 of OX638310.1, forward strand.
ATGGGTATGAGCACATAGACTGAGATTTTTACAAGTGACCACTTAAATTAAAGTTAAAATTAAATTCAAATCCGCAAACAGATTTAAACAAAAATTTGAGCCCAGGAGAGCGGAAGTTCAATAGTGGGGTGGTGGGGGGTACGTGGTGGGTACGAAACGTACCCACCACGTACCCCCAATGGGTATGAGCACATAGACTGAGATTTTTACAAGTGACCACTTAAATTAAAGTTAAAATTAAATTCAAATCCGCAAACAGATTTAAAAAAAAAATTTAAGCCCAGGAGAGCGGAAGTTCAATGGTGGGGTGGTGGGGGGTACGTGGTGGGTACGAAACGTACCCACCACGTACCCCCCAATGGGTATGAGCACATAGACTGAGATTTTTACAAGTGACCACTTAAATTAAAGTTGAAATTAAATTCAAATCCGCAAACAGATTTAAAAAAAAAATTTGAGCCCAGGAGAGCGGAAGTTCAATGGTGGGGTGGTGGGGGGTACGTGGTGGGTACGAAACGTACCCACCACGTACCCCCCAATGGGTATGAGCACATAGACTGAGATTTTTACAAGTGACCACTTAAATTAAAGTTAAAATTAAATTCAAATCCGCAAACAGATTTAAAAAAAAAATTTGAGCCCAGGAGAGCGGAAGTTCAATGGTGGGGTGGTGGGGAGTACGTGGTGGGTACGAAACGTACCCACCACGTACCCCCCAATGGGTATGAGCACATAGACTGAGAATTTTACAAGTGACCACTTAAATTAAAGTTAAAATTAAATTCAAATCCGCAAACAGATTTAAAAAAACAATTTGAGCCCAGGAGAGCGGAAGTTCAATGGTGGGGTGGTGGGGGGTACGTGGTGGGTACGAAACGTACCCACCACGTACCCCCCAATGGGTATGAGCACATAGACTGAGATTTTTACAAGTGACCACTTAAATTAAAGTTAAAATTAAATTCAAATCCGCAAACAGATTTAAAAAAAAATTTGAGCCCAGGAGAGCGGAAGTTCAATAGTGGGGTGGTGGGGGGTACGTGGTGGGTACGAAACGTACCCACCACGTACCCCCCAATGGGTATGAGCACATAGACTGAGATTTTTACAAGTGACCACTTAAATTAAAGTTAAAATTAAATTCAAATCCGCAAACAGATTTAAAAAAAAAATTTGAGCCCAGGAGAGCGAAAGTTCAATGGTGGAGTGGTGGGGGGTACGTGGTGGGTACGAAACGTACCCACCACGTACCCCCCAATGGGTATGAGCACATAGACTGAGATTTTTACAAGTGACCACTTAAATTAAAGTTAAAATTAAATTCAAATCCGCAAACAGATTTAAAAAAAAATTTGAGCCCAGGAGAGCGGAAGTTCAATAGTGGGGTGGTGGGGGGTACGTGGTGGGTACGAAACGTACCCACCACGTACCCCCCAATGGGTATGAGCACATAGACTGAGATTTTTACAAGTGACCACTTAAATTAAAGTTAAAATTAAATTCAAATCCGCAAACAGATTTAAACAAAAATTTGAGCCCAGGAGAGCGGAAGTTCAATAGTGGGGTGGTGGGGGGTACGTGGTGGGTACGTGGTGGGTACGAAACGTACCCACCACGTACCCCCCAATGGGTATGAGCACATAGACTGAGATTTTTACAAGTGACCACTTAAATTAAAGTTAAAATTAAATTCAAATCCGCAAACAGATTTAAAAAAAAAAGTTGAGCCCAGGAGAGCGGAAGTTCAATGGTGGGGTGGTGGGGGGTACGTGGTGGGTACGAAACGTACCCACCACGTACCCCCCAATGGGTATGAGCACATAGACTGAGATTTTTACAAGTGACCACTTAAATTAAAGTTAAAATTAAATTCAAATCCGCAAACAGATTTAAAAAAAAAATTTGAGCCCAGGAGAGCGGAAGTTCAATAGTGGGGTGGTGGGGGGTACGTGGTGGGTACGAAACGTACCCACCACGTACCCCCCAATGGGTATGAGCACATAGACTGAGATTTTTACAAGTGACCACTTAAATTAAAGTTAAAATTAAATTCAAATCCGCAAACAGATTTAAACAAAAATTTGAGCCCAGGAGAGCGGAAGTTCAATAGTGGGGTGGTGGGGGGTACGTGGTGGGTACGAAACGTACCCACCACGTACCCCCCAATGGGTATGAGCACATAGACTGAGATTTTTACAAGTGACCACTTAAATTAAAGTTAAAATTAAATTCAAATCCGGAAACAGATTTAAAAAAAAAAGTTGAGCCCAGGAGAGCGGAAGTTCAATGGTGGGGTGGTGGGGGGTAGGTGGTGGGTACGAAACGTACCCACCACGTACCCCCCAATGGGTATGAGCACATAGACTGAGATTTTTACAAGTGACCACTTAAATTAAAGTTGAAATTAAATTCAAATCCGGAAACAGATTTAAAAAAAAAAGTTGAGCCCAGGAGAGCGGAAGTTCAATGGTGGGGTGGTGGGGGGTACGTGGTGGGTACGAAACGTACCCACCACGTACCCCCCAATGGGTATGAGCACATAGACTGAGATTTTTACAAGTGACCACTTAAATTAAAGTTAAAATTAAATTCAAATCCGCAAACAGATTTAAAAAAAAAATTTGAGCCCAGGAGAGCGGAAGTTCAATGGTGGGGTGGTGGGGGGTACGTGGTGGGTACGAAACGTACCCACCACGTACCCCCCAATGGGTATGAGCACATAGACTGAGATTTTTACAAGTGACCACTTAAATTAAAGTTAAAATTAAATTCAAATCCGCAAACAGATTTAAAAAAAAAATTTGAGCCCAGGAGAGCGGAAGTTCAATGGTGGGGTGGTGGGGAGTACGTGGTGGGTACGAAACGTACCCACCACGTACCCCCCAATGGGTATGAGCACATAGACTGAGAATTTTACAAGTGACCACTTAAATTAAAGTTAAAATTAAATTCAAATCCGCAAACAGATTTAAAAAAACAATTTGAGCCCAGGAGAGCGGAAGTTCAATGGTGGGGTGGTGGGGGGTACGTGGTGGGTACGAAACGTACCCACCACGTACCCCCCAATGGGTATGAGCACATAGACTAAGATTTTTACAAGTGACCACTTAAATTAAAGTTGAAATTAAATTCAAATCCGCAAACAGATTTAAAAAAAAAATTTGAGCCCAGGAGAGCGGAAGTTCAATGGTGGGGTGGTGGGGAGTACGTGGTGGGTACGAAACGTACCCACCACGTACCCCCCAATGGGTATGAGCACATAGACTGAGATTTTTACAAGTGACCACTTAAATTAAAGTTAAAATTAAATTCAAATCCGCAAACAGATTTAAAAAAAAAAGTTGAGCCCAGGAGAGCGGAAGTTCAATAGTGGGGTGGTGGGGGGTACGTGGTGGGTACGAAACGTACCCACCACGTACCCCCCAATGGGTATGAGCACATAGACTGAGATTTTTACAAGTGACCACTTAAATTAAAGTTAAAATTAAATTCAAATCCGCAAACAGATTTAAACAAAAATTTGAGCCCAGGAGAGCGGAAGTTCAATAGTGGGGTGGTGGGGGGTACGTGGTGGGTACGTGGTGGGTACGAAACGTACCCACCACGTACCCCCCAATGGGTATGAGCACATAGACTGAGATTTTTACAAGTGACCACTTAAATTAAAGTTAAAATTAAATTCAAATCCGCAAACAGATTTAAAAAAAAAAGTTGAGCCCAGGAGAGCGGAAGTTCAATGGTGGGGTGGTGGGGGGTACGTGGTGGGTACGAAACGTACCCACCACGTACCCCCCAATGGGTATGAGCACATAGACTGAGATTTTTACAAGTGACCACTTAAATTAAAGTTAAAATTAAATTCAAATCCGCAAACAGATTTAAAAAAAAAATTTGAGCCCAGGAGAGCGGAAGTTCAATAGTGGGGTGGTGGGGGGTACGTGGTGGGTACGAAACGTACCCACCACGTACCCCCCAATGGGTATGAGCACATAGACTGAGATTTTTACAAGTGACCACTTAAATTAAAGTTAAAATTAAATTCAAATCCGCAAACAGATTTAAACAAAAATTTGAGCCCAGGAGAGCGGAAGTTCAATAGTGGGGTGGTGGGGGGTACGTGGTGGGTACGTGGTGGGTACGAAACGTACCCACCACGTACCCCCCAATGGGTATGAGCACATAGACTGAGATTTTTACAAGTGACCACTTAAATTAAAGTTGAAATTAAATTCAAATCCGCAAACAGATTTAAAAAAAAAAGTTGAGCCCAGGAGAGCGGAAGTTCAATGGTGGGGTGGTGGGGGGTACGTGGTGGGTACGAAACGTACCCACCACGTACCCCCCAATGGGTATGAGCACATAGACTGAGATTTTTACAAGTGACCACTTAAATTAAAGTTAAAATTAAATTCAAATCCGCAAACAGATTTAAAAAAAAAATTTGAGCCCAGGAGAGCGGAAGTTCAATAGTGGGGTGGTGGGGGGTACGTGGTGGGTACGAAACGTACCCACCACGTACCCCCCAATGGGTATGAGCACATAGACTGAGATTTTTACAAGTGACCACTTAAATTAAAGTTAAAATTAAATTCAAATCCGCAAACAGATTTAAACAAAAATTTGAGCCCAGGAGAGCGGAAGTTCAATAGTGGGGTGGTGGGGGGTACGTGGTGGGTACGAAACGTACCCACCACGTACCCCCAATGGGTATGAGCACATAGACTGAGATTTTTACAAGTGACCACTTAAATTAAAGTTAAAATTAAATTCAAATCCGCAAACAGATTTAAAAAAAAAATTTGAGCCCAGGAGAGCGGAAGTTCAATAGTGGGGTGGTGGGGGGTACGTGGTGGGTACGAAACTTACCCACCACGTACCCCCCAATGGGTATGAGCACATAGACTGAGATTTTTACAAGTGACCACTTAAATTAAAGTTAAAATTAAATTCAAATCCGCAAACAGATTTAAAAAAAAATTTTAGCCCAGAAGAGCGGAAGTTCAATAGTGGGGTGGTGGGGGGTACGTGGTGGGTACGAAACGTACCCACCACGTACCCCCCAATGGGTATGAGCACATAGACTGAGATTTTTACAAGTGACCACTTAAATTAAAGTTAAAATTAAATTCAAATCCGCAAACAGATTTAAACAAAAATTTGAGCCCAGGAGAGCGGAAGTTCAATAGTGGGGTGGTGGGGGGTACGTGGTGGGTACGAAACGTACCCACCACGTACCCCCCAATGGGTATGAGCACATAGACTGAGATTTTTACAAGTGACCACTTAAATTAAAGTTAAAATTAAATTCAAATCCGCAAACAGATTTAAAAAAAAAATTTGAGCCCAGGAGAGCGAAAGTTCAATGGTGGAGTGGTGGGGGGTACGTGGTGGGTACGAAACGTACCCACCACGTACCCCCCAATGGGTATGAGCACATAGACTGAGATTTTTACAAGTGACCACTTAAATTAAAGTTAAAATTAAATTCAAATCCGCAAACAGATTTAAAAAAAAATTTGAGCCCAGGAGAGCGGAAGTTCAATAGTGGGGTGGTGGGGGGTACGTGGTGGGTACGAAACGTACCCACCACGTACCCCCCAATGGGTATGAGCACATAGACTGAGATTTTTACAAGTGACCACTTAAATTAAAGTTAAAATTAAATTCAAATCCGCAAACAGATTTAAACAAAAATTTGAGCCCAGGAGAGCGGAAGTTCAATAGTGGGGTGGTGGGGGGTACGTGGTGGGTACGTGGTGGGTACGAAACGTACCCACCACGTACCCCCCAATGGGTATGAGCACATAGACTGAGATTTTTACAAGTGACCACTTAAATTAAAGTTAAAATTAAATTCAAATCCGCAAACAGATTTAAAAAAAAAAGTTGAGCCCAGGAGAGCGGAAGTTCAATGGTGGGGTGGTGGGGGGTACGTGGTGGGTACGAAACGTACCCACCACGTACCCCCCAATGGGTATGAGCACATAGACTGAGATTTTTACAAGTGACCACTTAAATTAAAGTTAAAATTAAATTCAAATCCGCAAACAGATTTAAAAAAAAAATTTAAGCCCAGGAGAGCGGAAGTTCAATGGTGGGGTGGTGGGGGGTACGTGGTGGGTACGAAACGTACCCACCACGTACCCCCCAATGGGTATGAGCACATAGACTGAGATTTTTACAAGTGACCACTTAAATTAAAGTTGAAATTAAATTCAAATCCGCAAACAGATTTAAAAAAACAATTTGAGCCCAGGAGAGCGGAAGTTCAATAGTGGGGTGGTGGGGGGTACGTGGTGGGTACGAAACGTACCCACCACGTACCCCCCAATGGGTATGAGCACATAGACTGAGATTTTTACAAGTGACCACTTAAATTAAAGTTAAAATTAAATTCAAATCCGCAAACAGATTTAAAAAAAAAATTTGAGCCCAGGAGAGCGAAAGTTCAATGGTGGAGTGGTGGGGGGTACGTGGTGGGTACGAAACGTACCCACCACGTACCCCCCAATGGGTATGAGCACATAGACTGAGATTTTTACAAGTGACCACTTAAATTAAAGTTAAAATTAAATTCAAATCCGCAAACAGATTTAAAAAAAAATTTGAGCCCAGGAGAGCGGAAGTTCAATAGTGGGGTGGTGGGGGGTACGTGGTGGGTACGAAACGTACCCACCACGTACCCCCCAATGGGTATGAGCACATAGACTGAGATTTTTACAAGTGACCACTTAAATTAAAGTTAAAATTAAATTCAAATCCGCAAACAGATTTAAAAAAAAATTTGAGCCCAGGAGAGCGGAAGTTCAATAGTGGGGTGGTGGGGGGTACGTGGTGGGTACGAAACGTACCCACCACGTACCCCCCAATGGGTATGAGCACATAGACTGAGATTTTTACAAGTGACCACTTAAATTAAAGTTAAAATTAAATTCAAATCCGCAAACAGATTTAAAAAAAAAATTTGAGCCCAGGAGAGCGAAAGTTCAATGGTGGAGTGGTGGGGGGTACGTGGTGGGTACGAAACGTACCCACCACGTACCTTCCAATGGGTATGAGCACATAGACTGAGATTTTTACAAGTGACCACTTAAATTAAAGTTAAAATTAAATTCAAATCCGCAAACAGATTTAAAAAAAAATTTGAGCCCAGGAGAGCGGAAGTTCAATAGTGGGGTGGTGGGGGGTACGTGGTGGGTACGAAACGTACCCACCACGTACCCCCCAATGGGTATGAGCACATAGACTGAGAATTTTACAAGTGACCACTTAAATTAAAGTTAAAATTAAATTCAAATCCGCAAACAGATTTAAAAAAACAATTTGAGCCCAGGAGAGCGGAAGTTCAATGGTGGGGTGGTGGGGGGTACGTGGTGGGTACGAAACGTACCCACCACGTACCCCCCAATGGGTATGAGCACATAGACTGAGATTTTTACAAGTGACCACTTAAATTAAAGTTAAAATTAAATTCAAATCCGCAAACAGATTTAAAAAAAAATTTGAGCCCAGGAGAGCGGAAGTTCAATAGTGGGGTGGTGGGGGGTACGTGGTGGGTACGAAACGTACCCACCACGTACCCCCCAATGGGTATGAGCACATAGACTGAGATTTTTACAAGTGACCACTTAAATTAAAGTTAAAATTAAATTCAAATCCGCAAACAGATTTAAAAAAAAAATTTGAGCCCAGGAGAGCGAAAGTTCAATGGTGGAGTGGTGGGGGGTACGTGGTGGGTACGAAACGTACCCACCACGTACCCCCCAATGGGTATGAGCACATAGACTGAGATTTTTACAAGTGACCACTTAAATTAAAGTTAAAATTAAATTCAAATCCGCAAACAGATTTAAAAAAAAATTTGAGCCCAGGAGAGCGGAAGTTCAATAGTGGGGTGGTGGGGGGTACGTGGTGGGTACGAAACGTACCCACCACGTACCCCCCAATGGGTATGAGCACATAGACTGAGATTTTTACAAGTGACCACTTAAATTAAAGTTAAAATTAAATTCAAATCCGCAAACAGATTTAAAAAAAAAATTTGAGCCCAGGAGAGCGGAAGTTCAATAGTGGGGTGGTGGGGGGTACGTGGTGGGTACGAAACGTACCCACCACGTACCCCCCAATGGGTATGAGCACATAGACTGAGATTTTTACAAGTGACCACTTAAATTAAAGTTAAAATTAAATTCAAATCCGCAAACAGATTTAAACAAAAATTTGAGCCCAGGAGAGCGGAAGTTCAATAGTGGGGTGGTGGGGGGTACGTGGTGGGTACGAAACGTACCCACCACGTACCCCCCAATGGGTATGAGCACATAGACTGAGATTTTTACAAGTGACCACTTAAATTAAAGTTAAAATTAAATTCAAATTCGCAAACAGATTTAAACAAAAATTTGAGCCCAGGAGAGCGGAAGTTCAATAGTGGGGTGGTGGGGGGTACGTGGTGGGTACGAAACGTACCCACCACGTACCCCCAATGGGTATGAGCACATAGACTGAGATTTTTACAAGTGACCACTTAAATTAAAGTTAAAATTAAATTCAAATCCGCAAACAGATTTAAAAAAAAAATTTGAGCCCAGGAGAGCGGAAGTTCAATAGTGGGGTGGTGGGGGGTACGTGGTGGGTACGAAACTTACCCACCACGTACCCCCCAATGGGTATGAGCACATAGACTGAGATTTTTACAAGTGACCACTTAAATTAAAGTTAAAATTAAATTCAAATCCGCAAACAGATTTAAAAAAAAATTTTAGCCCAGAAGAGCGGAAGTTCAATAGTGGGGTGGTGGGGGGTACGTGGTGGGTACGAAACGTACCCACCACGTACCCCCCAATGGGTATGAGCACATAGACTGAGATTTTTACAAGTGACCACTTAAATTAAAGTTAAAATTAAATTCAAATCCGCAAACAGATTTAAACAAAAATTTGAGCCCAGGAGAGCGGAAGTTCAATAGTGGGGTGGTGGGGGGTACGTGGTGGGTACGAAACGTACCCACCACGTACCCCCCAATGGGTATGAGCACATAGACTGAGATTTTTACAAGTGACCACTTAAATTAAAGTTAAAATTAAATTCAAATCCGCAAACAGATTTAAAAAAAAAATTTGAGCCCAGGAGAGCGAAAGTTCAATGGTGGAGTGGTGGGGGGTACGTGGTGGGTACGAAACGTACCCACCACGTACCCCCCAATGGGTATGAGCACATAGACTGAGATTTTTACAAGTGACCACTTAAATTAAAGTTAAAATTAAATTCAAATCCGCAAACAGATTTAAAAAAAAATTTGAGCCCAGGAGAGCGGAAGTTCAATAGTGGGGTGGTGGGGGGTACGTGGTGGGTACGAAACGTACCCACCACGTACCCCCCAATGGGTATGAGCACATAGACTGAGATTTTTACAAGTGACCACTTAAATTAAAGTTAAAATTAAATTCAAATCCGCAAACAGATTTAAACAAAAATTTGAGCCCAGGAGAGCGGAAGTTCAATAGTGGGGTGGTGGGGGGTACGTGGTGGGTACGAAACGTACCCACCACGTACCCCCCAATGGGTATGAGCACATAGACTGAGATTTTTACAAGTGACCACTTAAATTAAAGTTAAAATTAAATTCAAATCCGCAAACAGATTTAAAAAAAAAATTTGAGCCCAGGAGAGCGGAAGTTCAATAGTGGGGTGGTGGGGGGTACGTGGTGGGTACGAAACGTACCCACCACGTACCCCCCAATGGGTATGAGCACATAGACTGAGATTTTTACAAGTGACCACTTAAATTAAAGTTAAAATTAAATTCAAATCCGCAAACAGATTTAAACAAAAATTTGAGCCCAGGAGAGCGGAAGTTCAATAGTGGGGTGGTGGGGGGTACGTGGTGGGTACGAAACGTACCCACCACGTACCCCCCAATGGGTATGAGCACATAGACTGAGATTTTTACAAGTGACCACTTAAATTAAAGTTAAAATTAAATTCAAATCCGCAAACAGATTTAAACAAAAATTTGAGCCCAGGAGAGCGGAAGTTCAATAGTGGGGTGGTGGGGGGTACGTGGTGGGTACGAAACGTACCCACCACGTACCCCCAATGGGTATGAGCACATAGACTGAGATTTTTACAAGTGACCACTTAAATTAAAGTTAAAATTAAATTCAAATCCGCAAACAGATTTAAAAAAAAAATTTGAGCCCAGGAGAGCGGAAGTTCAATAGTGGGGTGGTGGGGGGTACGTGGTGGGTACGAAACTTACCCACCACGTACCCCCCAATGGGTATGAGCACATAGACTGAGATTTTTACAAGTGACCACTTAAATTAAAGTTAAAATTAAATTCAAATCCGCAAACAGATTTAAAAAAAAATTTTAGCCCAGAAGAGCGGAAGTTCAATAGTGGGGTGGTGGGGGGTACGTGGTGGGTACGAAACGTACCCACCACGTACCCCCCAATGGGTATGAGCACATAGACTGAGATTTTTACAAGTGACCACTTAAATTAAAGTTAAAATTAAATTCAAATCCGCAAACAGATTTAAACAAAAATTTGAGCCCAGGAGAGCGGAAGTTCAATAGTGGGGTGGTGGGGGGTACGTGGTGGGTACGAAACGTACCCACCACGTACCCCCCAATGGGTATGAGCACATAGACTGAGATTTTTACAAGTGACCACTTAAATTAAAGTTAAAATTAAATTCAAATCCGCAAACAGATTTAAAAAAAAAATTTGAGCCCAGGAGAGCGAAAGTTCAATGGTGGAGTGGTGGGGGGTACGTGGTGGGTACGAAACGTACCCACCACGTACCCCCCAATGGGTATGAGCACATAGACTGAGATTTTTACAAGTGACCACTTAAATTAAAGTTAAAATTAAATTCAAATCCGCAAACAGATTTAAAAAAAAATTTGAGCCCAGGAGAGCGGAAGTTCAATAGTGGGGTGGTGGGGGGTACGTGGTGGGTACGAAACGTACCCACCACGTACCCCCCAATGGGTATGAGCACATAGACTGAGATTTTTACAAGTGACCACTTAAATTAAAGTTAAAATGAAATTCAAATCCGCAAACAGATTTAAACAAAAATTTGAGCCCAGGAGAGCGGAAGTTCAATAGTGGGGTGGTGGGGGGTACGTGGTGGGTACGTGGTGGGTACGAAACGTACCCACCACGTACCCCCCAATGGGTATGAGCACATAGACTGAGATTTTTACAAGTGACCACTTAAATTAAAGTTAAAATTAAATTCAAATCCGCAAACAGATTTAAAAAAAAAAGTTGAGCCCAGGAGAGCGGAAGTTCAATGGTGGGGTGGTGGGGGGTACGTGGTGGGTACGAAACGTACCCACCACGTACCCCCCAATGGGTATGAGCACATAGACTGAGATTTTTACAAGTGACCACTTAAATTAAAGTTAAAATTAAATTCAAATCCGCAAACAGATTTAAAAAAAAAAGTTGAGCCCAGGAGAGCGGAAGTTCAATGGTGGGGTGGTGGGGGGTACGTGGTGGGTACGAAACGTACCCACCACGTACCCCCCAATGGGTATGAGCACATAGACTGAGATTTTTACAAGTGACCACTTAAATTAAAGTTAAAATTAAATTCAAATCCGCAAACAGATTTAAAAAAAAATTTGAGCCCAGGAGAGCGGAAGTTCAATAGTGGGGTGGTGGGGGGTACGTGGTGGGTACGAAACGTACCCACCACGTACCCCCCAATGGGTATGAGCACATAGACTGAGATTTTTACAAGTGACCACTTAAATTAAAGTTAAAATTAAATTCAAATCCGCAAACAGATTTAAACAAAAATTTGAGCCCAGGAGAGCGGAAGTTCAATAGTGGGGTGGTGGGGGGTACGTGGTGGGTACGAAACGTACCCACCACGTACCCCCCAATGGGTATGAGCACATAGACTGAGATTTTTACAAGTGACCACTTAAATTAAAGTTAAAATTAAATTCAAATCCGCAAACAGATTTAAAAAAAAAATTTGAGCCCAGGAGAGCGGAAGTTCAATAGTGGGGTGGTGGGGGGTACGTGGTGGGTACGAAACGTACCCACCACGTACCCCCCAATGGGTATGAGCACATAGACTGAGATTTTTACAAGTGACCACTTAAATTAAAGTTAAAATTAAATTCAAATCCGCAAACAGATTTAAACAAAAATTTGAGCCCAGGAGAGCGGAAGTTCAATAGTGGGGTGGTGGGGGGTACGTGGTGGGTACGAAACGTACCCACCACGTACCCCCCAATGGGTATGAGCACATAGACTGAGATTTTTACAAGTGACCACTTAAATTAAAGTTAAAATTAAATTCAAATCCGCAAACAGATTTAAACAAAAATTTGAGCCCAGGAGAGCGGAAGTTCAATAGTGGGGTGGTGGGGGGTACGTGGTGGGTACGAAACGTACCCACCACGTACCCCCAATGGGTATGAGCACATAGACTGAGATTTTTACAAGTGACCACTTAAATTAAAGTTAAAATTAAATTCAAATCCGCAAACAGATTTAAAAAAAAAATTTGAGCCCAGGAGAGCGGAAGTTCAATAGTGGGGTGGTGGGGGGTACGTGGTGGGTACGAAACTTACCCACCACGTACCCCCCAATGGGTATGAGCACATAGACTGAGATTTTTACAAGTGACCACTTAAATTAAAGTTAAAATTAAATTCAAATCCGCAAACAGATTTAAAAAAAAATTTTAGCCCAGAAGAGCGGAAGTTCAATAGTGGGGTGGTGGGGGGTACGTGGTGGGTACGAAACGTACCCACCACGTACCCCCCAATGGGTATGAGCACATAGACTGAGATTTTTACAAGTGACCACTTAAATTAAAGTTAAAATTAAATTCAAATCCGCAAACAGATTTAAACAAAAATTTGAGCCCAGGAGAGCGGAAGTTCAATAGTGGGGTGGTGGGGGGTACGTGGTGGGTACGAAACGTACCCACCACGTACCCCCCAATGGGTATGAGCACATAGACTGAGATTTTTACAAGTGACCACTTAAATTAAAGTTAAAATTAAATTCAAATCCGCAAACAGATTTAAAAAAAAAATTTGAGCCCAGGAGAGCGAAAGTTCAATGGTGGAGTGGTGGGGGGTACGTGGTGGGTACGAAACGTACCCACCACGTACCCCCCAATGGGTATGAGCACATAGACTGAGATTTTTACAAGTGACCACTTAAATTAAAGTTAAAATTAAATTCAAATCCGCAAACAGATTTAAAAAAAAATTTGAGCCCAGGAGAGCGGAAGTTCAATAGTGGGGTGGTGGGGGGTACGTGGTGGGTACGAAACGTACCCACCACGTACCCCCCAATGGGTATGAGCACATAGACTGAGATTTTTACAAGTGACCACTTAAATTAAAGTTAAAATGAAATTCAAATCCGCAAACAGATTTAAACAAAAATTTGAGCCCAGGAGAGCGGAAGTTCAATAGTGGGGTGGTGGGGGGTACGTGGTGGGTACGTGGTGGGTACGAAACGTACCCACCACGTACCCCCCAATGGGTATGAGCACATAGACTGAGATTTTTACAAGTGACCACTTAAATTAAAGTTAAAATTAAATTCAAATCCGCAAACAGATTTAAAAAAAAAAGTTGAGCCCAGGAGAGCGGAAGTTCAATGGTGGGGTGGTGGGGGGTACGTGGTGGGTACGAAACGTACCCACCACGTACCCCCCAATGGGTATGAGCACATAGACTGAGATTTTTACAAGTGACCACTTAAATTAAAGTTAAAATTAAATTCAAATCCGCAAACAGATTTAAAAAAAAAATTTAAGCCCAGGAGAGCGGAAGTTCAATGGTGGGGTGGTGGGGGGTACGTGGTGGGTACGAAACGTACCCACCACGTACCCCCCAATGGGTATGAGCACATAGACTGAGATTTTTACAAGTGACCACTTAAATTAAAGTTGAAATTAAATTCAAATCCGCAAACAGATTTAAAAAAAAAATTTGAGCCCAGGAGAGCGGAAGTTCAATGGTGGGGTGGTGGGGGGTACGTGGTGGTACGAAACGTACCCACCACGTACCCCCCAATGGGTATGAGCACATAGACTAAGATTTTTACAAGTGACCACTTAAATTAAAGTTAAAATTAAATTCAAATCCGCAAACAGATTTAAAAAAAAAATTTGAGCCCAGGAGAGCGGAAGTTCAATGGTGGGGTGGTGGGGAGTACGTGGTGGGTACGAAACGTACCCACCACGTACCCCCCAATGGGTATGAGCACATAGACTGAGAATTTTACAAGTGACCACTTAAATTAAAGTTAAAATTAAATTCAAATCCGCAAACAGATTTAAAAAAACAATTTGAGCCCAGGAGAGCGGAAGTTCAATGGTGGGGTGGTGGGGGGTACGTGGTGGGTACGAAACGTACCCACCACGTACCCCCCAATGGGTATGAGCACATAGACTGAGATTTTTACAAGTGACCACTTAAATTAAAGTTAAAATTAAATTCAAATCCGCAAACAGATTTAAAAAAAAATTTGAGCCCAGGAGAGCGGAAGTTCAATAGTGGGGTGGTGGGGGGTACGTGGTGGGTACGAAACGTACCCACCACGTACCCCCCAATGGGTATGAGCACATAGACTGAGATTTTTACAAGTGACCACTTAAATTAAAGTTAAAATTAAATTCAAATCCGCAAACAGATTTAAAAAAAAAATTTGAGCCCAGGAGAGCGAAAGTTCAATGGTGGAGTGATGGGGGGTACGTGGTGGGTACGAAACGTACCCACCACGTACCCCCCAATGGGTATGAGCACATAGACTGAGATTTTTACAAGTGACCACTTAAATTAAAGTTAAAATTAAATTCAAATCCGCAAACAGATTTAAAAAAAAATTTGAGCCCAGGAGAGCGGAAGTTCAATAGTGGGGTGGTGGGGGGTACGTGGTGGGTACGAAACGTACCCACCACGTACCCCCCAATGGGTATGAGCACATAGACTGAGATTTTTACAAGTGACCACTTAAATTAAAGTTAAAATTAAATTCAAATCCGCAAACAGATTTAAAAAAAAAATTTGAGCCCAGGAGAGCGGAAGTTCAATAGTGGGGTGGTGGGGGGTACGTGGTGGGTACGAAACGTACCCACCACGTACCCCCCAATGGGTATGAGCACATAGACTGAGATTTTTACAAGTGACCACTTAAATTAAAGTTAAAATTAAATTCAAATCCGCAAACAGATTTAAACAAAAATTTGAGCCCAGGAGAGCGGAAGTTCAATAGTGGGGTGGTGGGGGGTACGTGGTGGGTACGAAACGTACCCACCACGTACCCCCCAATGGGTATGAGCACATAGACTGAGATTTTTACAAGTGACCACTTAAATTAAAGTTGAAATTAAATTCAAATCCGGAAACAGATTTAAAAAAAAAAGTTGAGCCCAGGAGAGCGGAAGTTCAATGGTGGGGTGGTGGGGGGTACGTGGTGGGTACGAAACGTACCCACCACGTACCCCCCAATGGGTATGAGCACATAGACTGAGATTTTTACAAGTGACCACTTAAATTAAAGTTAAAATTAAATTCAAATCCGCAAACAGATTTAAACAAAAATTTGAGCCCAGGAGAGCGGAAGTTCAATAGTGGGGTGGTGGGGGGTACGTGGTGGGTACGAAACGTACCCACCACGTACCCCCCAATGGGTATGAGCACATAGACTGAGATTTTTACAAGTGACCACTTAAATTAAAGTTAAAATTAAATTCAAATCCGCAAACAGATTTAAAAAAAAAAGTTGAGCCCAGGAGAGCGGAAGTTCAATGGTGGGGTGGTGGGGGGTACGTGGTGGGTACGAAACGTACCCACCACGTACCCCCCAATGGGTATGAGCACATAGACTGAGATTTTTACAAGTGACCACTTAAATTAAAGTTAAAATTAAATTCAAATCCGCAAACAGATTTAAAAAAAAAAGTTGAGCCCAGGAGAGCGGAAGTTCAATGGTGGGGTGGTGGGGGGTACGTGGTGGGTACGAAACGTACCCACCACGTACCCCCCAATGGGTATGAGCACATAGACTGAGATTTTTACAAGTGACCACTTAAATTAAAGTTAAAATTAAATTCAAATCCGCAAACAGATTTAAAAAAAAAATTTGAGCCCAGGAGAGCGGAAGTTCAATAGTGGGGTGGTGGGGGGTACGTGGTGGGTACGAAACGTACCCACCACGTACCCCCCAATGGGTATGAGCACATAGACTGAGATTTTTACAAGTGACCACTTAAATTAAAGTTAAAATTAAATTCAAATCCGCAAACAGATTTAAACAAAAATTTGAGCCCAGGAGAGCGGAAGTTCAATAGTGGGGTGGTGGGGGGTACGTGGTGGGTACGAAACGTACCCACCACGTACCCCCCAATGGGTATGAGCACATAGACTGAGATTTTTACAAGTGACCACTTAAATTAAAGTTGAAATTAAATTCAAATCCGGAAACAGATTTAAAAAAAAAAGTTGAGCCCAGGAGAGCGGAAGTTCAATGGTGGGGTGGTGGGGGGTACGTGGTGGGTACGAAACGTACCCACCACGTACCCCCCAATGGGTATGAGCACATAGACTGAGATTTTTACAAGTGACCACTTAAATTAAAGTTGAAATTAAATTCAAATCCGGAAACAGATTTAAAAAAAAAAGTTGAGCCCAGGAGAGCGGAAGTTCAATGGTGGGGTGGTGGGGGGTACGTGGTGGGTACGAAACGTACCCACCACGTACCCCCCAATGGGTATGAGCACATAGACTGAGATTTTTACAAGTGACCACTTAAATTAAAGTTAAAATTAAATTCAAATCCGCAAACAGATTTAAAAAAAAATTTGAGCCCAGGAGAGCGGAAGTTCAATAGTGGGGTGGTGGGGGGTACGTGGTGGGTACGAAACGTACCCACCACGTACCCCCCAATGGGTATGAGCACATAGACTGAGATTTTTACAAGTGACCACTTAAATTAAAGTTGAAATTAAATTCAAATCCGGAAACAGATTTAAAAAAAAAAGTTGAGCCCAGGAGAGCGGAAGTTCAATGGTGGGGTGGTGGGGGGTACGTGGTGGGTACGAAACGTACCCACCACGTACCCCCCAATGGGTATGAGCACATAGACTGAGATTTTTACAAGTGACCACTTAAATTAAAGTTAAAATTAAATTCAAATCCGCAAACAGATTTAAACAAAAATTTGAGCCCAGGAGAGCGGAAGTTCAATAGTGGGGTGGTGGGGGGTACGTGGTGGGTACGAAACGTACCCACCACGTACCCCCCAATGGGTATGAGCACATAGACTGAGATTTTTACAAGTGACCACTTAAATTAAAGTTAAAATTAAATTCAAATCCGCAAACAGATTTAAAAAAAAAATTTGAGCCCAGGAGAGCGAAAGTTCAATGGTGGAGTGATGGGGGGTACGTGGTGGGTACGAAACGTACCCACCACGTACCCCCCAATGGGTATGAGCACATAGACTGAGATTTTTACAAGTGACCACTTAAATTAAAGTTAAAATTAAATTCAAATCCGCAAACAGATTTAAAAAAAAATTTGAGCCCAGGAGAGCGGAAGTTCAATAGTGGGGTGGTGGGGGGTACGTGGTGGGTACGAAACGTACCCACCACGTACCCCCCAATGGGTATGAGCACATAGACTGAGATTTTTACAAGTGACCACTTAAATTAAAGTTAAAATTAAATTCAAATCCGCAAACAGATTTAAAAAAAAAATTTGAGCCCAGGAGAGCGGAAGTTCAATAGTGGGGTGGTGGGGGGTACGTGGTGGGTACGAAACGTACCCACCACGTACCCCCCAATGGGTATGAGCACATAGACTGAGATTTTTACAAGTGACCACTTAAATTAAAGTTAAAATTAAATTCAAATCCGCAAACAGATTTAAACAAAAATTTGAGCCCAGGAGAGCGGAAGTTCAATAGTGGGGTGGTGGGGGGTACGTGGTGGGTACGAAACGTACCCACCACGTACCCCCCAATGGGTATGAGCACATAGACTGAGATTTTTACAAGTGACCACTTAAATTAAAGTTGAAATTAAATTCAAATCCGGAAACAGATTTAAAAAAAAAAGTTGAGCCCAGGAGAGCGGAAGTTCAATGGTGGGGTGGTGGGGGGTACGTGGTGGGTACGAAACGTACCCACCACGTACCCCCCAATGGGTATGAGCACATAGACTGAGATTTTTACAAGTGACCACTTAAATTAAAGTTAAAATTAAATTCAAATCCGCAAACAGATTTAAACAAAAATTTGAGCCCAGGAGAGCGGAAGTTCAATAGTGGGGTGGTGGGGGGTACGTGGTGGGTACGTGGTGGGTACGAAACGTACCCACCACGTACCCCCCAATGGGTATGAGCACATAGACTGAGATTTTTACAAGTGACCACTTAAATTAAAGTTAAAATTAAATTCAAATCCGCAAACAGATTTAAAAAAAAAAGTTGAGCCCAGGAGAGCGGAAGTTCAATGGTGGGGTGGTGGGGGGTACGTGGTGGGTACGAAACGTACCCACCACGTACCCCCCAATGGGTATGAGCACATAGACTGAGATTTTTACAAGTGACCACTTAAATTAAAGTTAAAATTAAATTCAAATCCGCAAACAGATTTAAAAAAAAAATTTGAGCCCAGGAGAGCGGAAGTTCAATAGTGGGGTGGTGGGGGGTACGTGGTGGGTACGAAACGTACCCACCACGTACCCCCCAATGGGTATGAGCACATAGACTGAGATTTTTACAAGTGACCACTTAAATTAAAGTTAAAATTAAATTCAAATCCGCAAACAGATTTAAACAAAAATTTGAGCCCAGGAGAGCGGAAGTTCAATAGTGGGGTGGTGGGGGGTACGTGGTGGGTACGAAACGTACCCACCACGTACCCCCCAATGGGTATGAGCACATAGACTGAGATTTTTACAAGTGACCACTTAAATTAAAGTTGAAATTAAATTCAAATCCGGAAACAGATTTAAAAAAAAAAGTTGAGCCCAGGAGAGCGGAAGTTCAATGGTGGGGTGGTGGGGGGTACGTGGTGGGTACGAAACGTACCCACCACGTACCCCCCAATGGGTATGAGCACATAGACTGAGATTTTTACAAGTGACCACTTAAATTAAAGTTGAAATTAAATTCAAATCCGGAAACAGATTTAAAAAAAAAAGTTGAGCCCAGGAGAGCGGAAGTTCAATGGTGGGGTGGTGGGGGGTACGTGGTGGGTACGAAACGTACCCACCACGTACCCCCCAATGGGTATGAGCACATAGACTGAGATTTTTACAAGTGACCACTTAAATTAAAGTTAAAATTAAATTCAAATCCGCAAACAGATTTAAAAAAAAATTTGAGCCCAGGAGAGCGGAAGTTCAATAGTGGGGTGGTGGGGGGTACGTGGTGGGTACGAAACGTACCCACCACGTACCCCCCAATGGGTATGAGCACATAGACTGAGATTTTTACAAGTGACCACTTAAATTAAAGTTGAAATTAAATTCAAATCCGGAAACAGATTTAAAAAAAAAAGTTGAGCCCAGGAGAGCGGAAGTTCAATGGTGGGGTGGTGGGGGGTACGTGGTGGGTACGAAACGTACCCACCACGTACCCCCCAATGGGTATGAGCACATAGACTGAGATTTTTACAAGTGACCACTTAAATTAAAGTTAAAATTAAATTCAAATCCGCAAACAGATTTAAAAAAAAATTTGAGCCCAGGAGAGCGGAAGTTCAATAGTGGGGTGGTGGGGGGTACGTGGTGGGTACGAAACGTACCCACCACGTACCCCCCAATGGGTATGAGCACATAGACTGAGATTTTTACAAGTGACCACTTAAATTAAAGTTAAAATTAAATTCAAATCCGCAAACAGATTTAAAAAAAAATTTGAGCCCAGGAGAGCGGAAGTTCAATAGTGGGGTGGTGGGGGGTACGTGGTGGGTACGAAACGTACCAACCACGTACCCCCCAATGGGTATGAGCACATAGACTGAGATTTTTACAAGTGACCACTTAAATTAAAGTTGAAATTAAATTCAAATCCGGAAACAGATTTAAAAAAAAAAGTTGAGCCCTGGAGAGCGGAAGTTCAATGGTGGGGTGGTGGGGGGTACGTGGTGGGTACGAAACGTACCCACCACGTACCCCCCAATGGGTATGAGCACATAGACTGAGATTTTTACAAGTGACCACTTAAATTAAAGTTGAAATTAAATTCAAATCCGGAAACAGATTTAAAAAAAAAAGTTGAGCCCAGGAGAGCGGAAGTTCAATGGTGGGGTGGTGGGGGGTACGTGGTGGGTACGAAACGTACCCACCACGTACCCCCCAATGGGTATGAGCACATAGACTGAGATTTTTACAAGTGACCACTTAAATTAAAGTTAAAATTAAATTCAAATCCGCAAACAGATTTAAACAAAAATTTGAGCCCAGGAGAGCGGAAGTTCAATAGTGGGGTGGTGGGGGGTACGTGGTGGGTACGAAACGTACCCACCACGTACCCCCCAATGGGTATGAGCACATAGACTGAGATTTTTACAAGTGACCACTTAAATTAAAGTTGAAATTAAATTCAAATCCGGAAACAGATTTAAAAAAAAAAGTTGAGCCCAGGAGAGCGGAAGTTCAATGGTGGGGTGGTGGGGGGTACGTGGTGGGTACGAAACGTACCCACCACGTACCCCCCAATGGGTATGAGCACATAGACTGAGATTTTTACAAGTGACCACTTAAATTAAAGTTAAAATTAAATTCAAATCCGCAAACAGATTTAAAAAAAAAAGTTGAGCCCAGGAGAGCGGAAGTTCAATGGTGGGGTGGTGGGGGGTACGTGGTGGGTACGAAACGTACCCACCACGTACCCCCCAATGGGTATGAGCACATAGACTGAGATTTTTACAAGTGACCACTTAAATTAAAGTTAAAATTAAATTCAAATCCGCAAACAGATTTAAAAAAAAAATTTGAGCCCAGGAGAGCGGAAGTTCAATAGTGGGGTGGTGGGGGGTACGTGGTGGGTACGAAACGTACCCACCACGTACCCCCCAATGGGTATGAGCACATAGACTGAGATTTTTACAAGTGACCACTTAAATTAAAGTTAAAATTAAATTCAAATCCGCAAACAGATTTAAACAAAAATTTGAGCCCAGGAGAGCGGAAGTTCAATAGTGGGGTGGTGGGGGGTACGTGGTGGGTACGAAACGTACCCACCACGTACCCCCCAATGGGTATGAGCACATAGACTGAGATTTTTACAAGTGACCACTTAAATTAAAGTTGAAATTAAATTCAAATCCGGAAACAGATTTAAAAAAAAAAGTTGAGCCCAGGAGAGCGGAAGTTCAATGGTGGGGTGGTGGGGGGTACGTGGTGGGTACGAAACGTACCCACCACGTACCCCCCAATGGGTATGAGCACATAGACTGAGATTTTTACAAGTGACCACTTAAATTAAAGTTAAAATTAAATTCAAATCCGCAAACAGATTTAAAAAAAAAAGTTGAGCCCAGGAGAGCGGAAGTTCAATGGTGGGGTGGTGGGGGGTACGTGGTGGGTACGAAACGTACCCACCACGTACCCCCCAATGGGTATGAGCACGTAGACTGAGATTTTTACAAGTGACCACTTAAATTAAAGTTAAAATTAAATTCAAATCCGCAAACAGATTTAAAAAAAAAATTTGAGCCCAGGAGAGCGGAAGTTCAATAGTGGGGTGGTGGGGGGTACGTGGTGGGTACGAAACGTACCCACCACGTACCCCCCAATGGGTATGAGCACATAGACTGAGATTTTTACAAGTGACCACTTAAATTAAAGTTAAAATTAAATTCAAATCCGCAAACAGATTTAAAAAAAAAAGTTGAGCCCAGGAGAGCGGAAGTTCAATGGTGGGGTGGTGGGGGGTACGTGGTGGGTACGAAACGTACCCACCACGTACCCCCCAATGGGTATGAGCACGTAGACTGAGATTTTTACAAGTGACCACTTAAATTAAAGTTAAAATTAAATTCAAATCCGCAAACAGATTTAAAAAAAAAATTTGAGCCCAGGAGAGCGGAAGTTCAATAGTGGGGTGGTGGGGGGTACGTGGTGGGTACGAAACGTACCCACCACGTACCCCCCAATGGGTATGAGCACATAGACTGAGATTTTTACAAGTGACCACTTAAATTAAAGTTGAAATTAAATTCAAATCCGGAAACAGATTTAAAAAAAAAAGTTGAGCCCAGGAGAGCGGAAGTTCAATGGTGGGGTGGTGGGGGGTACGTGGTGGGTACGAAACGTACCCACCACGTACCCCCCAATGGGTATGAGCACATAGACTGAGATTTTTACAAGTGACCACTTAAATTAAAGTTAAAATTAAATTCAAATCCGCAAACAGATTTAAAAAAAAAAGTTGAGCCCAGGAGAGCGGAAGTTCAATGGTGGGGTGGTGGGGGGTACGTGGTGGGTACGAAACGTACCCACCACGTACCCCCCAATGGGTATGAGCACATAGACTGAGATTTTTACAAGTGACCACTTAAATTAAAGTTAAAATTAAATTCAAATCCGCAAACAGATTTAAAAAAAAAATTTGAGCCCAGGAGAGCGGAAGTTCAATAGTGGGGTGGTGGGGGGTACGTGGTGGGTACGAAACGTACCCACCACGTACCCCCCAATGGGTATGAGCACATAGACTGAGATTTTTACAAGTGACCACTTAAATTAAAGTTAAAATTAAATTCAAATCCGCAAACAGATTTAAACAAAAATTTGAGCCCAGGAGAGCGGAAGTTCAATAGTGGGGTGGTGGGGGGTACGTGGTGGGTACGAAACGTACCCACCACGTACCCCCCAATGGGTATGAGCACATAGACTGAGATTTTTACAAGTGACCACTTAAATTAAAGTTGAAATTAAATTCAAATCCGGAAACAGATTTAAAAAAAAAAGTTGAGCCCAGGAGAGCGGAAGTTCAATGGTGGGGTGGTGGGGGGTACGTGGTGGGTACGAAACGTACCCACCACGTACCCCCCAATGGGTATGAGCACATAGACTGAGATTTTTACAAGTGACCACTTAAATTAAAGTTAAAATTAAATTCAAATCCGCAAACAGATTTAAAAAAAAAAGTTGAGCCCAGGAGAGCGGAAGTTCAATGGTGGGGTGGTGGGGGGTACGTGGTGGGTACGAAACGTACCCACCACGTACCCCCCAATGGGTATGAGCACGTAGACTGAGATTTTTACAAGTGACCACTTAAATTAAAGTTAAAATTAAATTCAAATCCGCAAACAGATTTAAAAAAAAAATTTGAGCCCAGGAGAGCGGAAGTTCAATAGTGGGGTGGTGGGGGGTACGTGGTGGGTACGAAACGTACCCACCACGTACCCCCCAATGGGTATGAGCACATAGACTGAGATTTTTACAAGTGACCACTTAAATTAAAGTTAAAATTAAATTCAAATCCGCAAACAGATTTAAAAAAAAAAGTTGAGCCCAGGAGAGCGGAAGTTCAATGGTGGGGTGGTGGGGGGTACGTGGTGGGTACGAAACGTACCCACCACGTACCCCCCAATGGGTATGAGCACGTAGACTGAGATTTTTACAAGTGACCACTTAAATTAAAGTTAAAATTAAATTCAAATCCGCAAACAGATTTAAAAAAAAAATTTGAGCCCAGGAGAGCGGAAGTTCAATAGTGGGGTGGTGGGGGGTACGTGGTGGGTACGAAACGTACCCACCACGTACCCCCCAATGGGTATGAGCACATAGACTGAGATTTTTACAAGTGACCACTTAAATTAAAGTTAAAATTAAATTCAAATCCGCAAACAGATTTAAAAAAAAATTTGAGCCCAGGAGAGCGGAAGTTCAATAGTGGGGTGGTGGGGGGTACGTGGTGGGTACGAAACGTACCAACCACGTACCCCCCAATGGGTATGAGCACATAGACTGAGATTTTTACAAGTGACCACTTAAATTAAAGTTGAAATTAAATTCAAATCCGGAAACAGATTTAAAAAAAAAAGTTGAGCCCTGGAGAGCGGAAGTTCAATGGTGGGGTGGTGGGGGGTACGTGGTGGGTACGAAACGTACCCACCACGTACCCCCCAATGGGTATGAGCACATAGACTGAGATTTTTACAAGTGACCACTTAAATTAAAGTTGAAATTAAATTCAAATCCGGAAACAGATTTAAAAAAAAAAGTTGAGCCCAGGAGAGCGGAAGTTCAATGGTGGGGTGGTGGGGGGTACGTGGTGGGTACGAAACGTACCCACCACGTACCCCCCAATGGGTATGAGCACATAGACTGAGATTTTTACAAGTGACCACTTAAATTAAAGTTGAAATTAAATTCAAATCCGGAAACAGATTTAAAAAAAAAAGTTGAGCCCAGGAGAGCGGAAGTTCAATGGTGGGGTGGTGGGGGGTACGTGGTGGGTACGAAACGTACCCACCACGTACCCCCCAATGGGTATGAGCACATAGACTGAGATTTTTACAAGTGACCACTTAAATTAAAGTTAAAATTAAATTCAAATCCGCAAACAGATTTAAACAAAAATTTGAGCCCAGGAGAGCGGAAGTTCAATAGTGGGGTGGTGGGGGGTACGTGGTGGGTACGAAACGTACCCACCACGTACCCCCCAATGGGTATGAGCACATAGACTGAGATTTTTACAAGTGACCACTTAAATTAAAGTTGAAATTAAATTCAAATCCGGAAACAGATTTAAAAAAAAAAGTTGAGCCCAGGAGAGCGGAAGTTCAATGGTGGGGTGGTGGGGGGTACGTGGTGGGTACGAAACGTACCCACCACGTACCCCCCAATGGGTATGAGCACATAGACTGAGATTTTTACAAGTGACCACTTAAATTAAAGTTAAAATTAAATTCAAATCCGCAAACAGATTTAAAAAAAAAAGTTGAGCCCAGGAGAGCGGAAGTTCAATGGTGGGGTGGTGGGGGGTACGTGGTGGGTACGAAACGTACCCACCACGTACCCCCCAATGGGTATGAGCACATAGACTGAGATTTTTACAAGTGACCACTTAAATTAAAGTTAAAATTAAATTCAAATCCGCAAACAGATTTAAAAAAAAAATTTGAGCCCAGGAGAGCGGAAGTTCAATAGTGGGGTGGTGGGGGGTACGTGGTGGGTACGAAACGTACCCACCACGTACCCCCCAATGGGTATGAGCACATAGACTGAGATTTTTACAAGTGACCACTTAAATTAAAGTTAAAATTAAATTCAAATCCGCAAACAGATTTAAACAAAAATTTGAGCCCAGGAGAGCGGAAGTTCAATAGTGGGGTGGTGGGGGGTACGTGGTGGGTACGAAACGTACCCACCACGTACCCCCCAATGGGTATGAGCACATAGACTGAGATTTTTACAAGTGACCACTTAAATTAAAGTTGAAATTAAATTCAAATCCGGAAACAGATTTAAAAAAAAAAGTTGAGCCCAGGAGAGCGGAAGTTCAATGGTGGGGTGGTGGGGGGTACGTGGTGGGTACGAAACGTACCCACCACGTACCCCCCAATGGGTATGAGCACATAGACTGAGATTTTTACAAGTGACCACTTAAATTAAAGTTAAAATTAAATTCAAATCCGCAAACAGATTTAAAAAAAAAAGTTGAGCCCAGGAGAGCGGAAGTTCAATGGTGGGGTGGTGGGGGGTACGTGGTGGGTACGAAACGTACCCACCACGTACCCCCCAATGGGTATGAGCACGTAGACTGAGATTTTTACAAGTGACCACTTAAATTAAAGTTAAAATTAAATTCAAATCCGCAAACAGATTTAAAAAAAAAATTTGAGCCCAGGAGAGCGGAAGTTCAATAGTGGGGTGGTGGGGGGTACGTGGTGGGTACGAAACGTACCCACCACGTACCCCCCAATGGGTATGAGCACATAGACTGAGATTTTTACAAGTGACCACTTAAATTAAAGTTAAAATTAAATTCAAATCCGCAAACAGATTTAAACAAAAATTTGAGCCCAGGAGAGCGGAAGTTCAATAGTGGGGTGGTGGGGGGTACGTGGTGGGTACGAAACGTACCCACCACGTACCCCCCAATGGGTATGAGCACATAGACTGAGATTTTTACAAGTGACCACTTAAATTAAAGTTAAAATTAAATTCAAATCCGCAAACAGATTTAAAAAAAAATTTGAGCCCAGGAGAGCGGAAGTTCAATGGTGGGGTGGTGGGGGGTACGTGGTGGGTACGAAACGTACCCACCACGTACCCCCCAATGGGTATGAGCACATAGACTGAGATTTTTACAAGTGACCACTTAAATTAAAGTTAAAATTAAATTCAAATCCGCAAACAGATTTAAAAAAAAAATTTGAGCCCAGGAGAGCGGAAGTTCAATGGTGGGGTGGTGGGGAGTACGTGGTGGGTACGAAACGTACCCACCACGTACCCCCCAATGGGTATGAGCACATAGACTGAGAATTTTACAAGTGACCACTTAAATTAAAGTTAAAATTAAATTCAAATCCGCAAACAGATTTAAGAAAACAATTTGAGCCCAGGAGAGCGGAAGTTCAATGGTGGGGTGGTGGGGGGTACGTGGTGGGTACGAAACGTACCCACCACGTACCCCCCAATGGGTATGAGCACATAGACTGAGATTTTTACAAGTGACCACTTAAATTAAAGTTAAAATTAAATTCAAATCCGCAAACAGATTTAAAAAAAAATTTGAGCCCAGGAGAGCGGAAGTTCAATAGTGGGGTGGTGGGGGGTACGTGGTGGGTACGAAACGTACCCACCACGTACCCCCCAATGGGTATGAGCACATAGACTGAGATTTTTACAAGTGACCACTTAAATTAAAGTTAAAATTAAATTCAAATCCGCAAACAGATTTAAAAAAAAAATTTGAGCCCAGGAGAGCGAAAGTTCAATGGTGGAGTGGTGGGGGGTACGTGGTGGGTACGAAACGTACCCACCACGTACCCCCCAATGGGTATGAGCACATAGACTGAGATTTTTACAAGTGACCACTTAAATTAAAGTTAAAATTAAATTCAAATCCGCAAACAGATTTAAAAAAAAATTTGAGCCCAGGAGAGCGGAAGTTCAATAGTGGGGTGGTGGGGGGTACGTGGTGGGTACGAAACGTACCCACCACGTACCCCCCAATGGGTATGAGCACATAGACTGAGATTTTTACAAGTGACCACTTAAATTAAAGTTAAAATTAAATTCAAATCCGCAAACAGATTTAAACAAAAATTTGAGCCCAGGAGAGCGGAAGTTCAATAGTGGGGTGGTGGGGGGTACGTGGTGGGTACGTGGTGGGTACGAAACGTACCCACCACGTACCCCCCAATGGATATGAGCACATAGACTGAGATTTTTACAAGTGACCACTTAAATTAAAGTTAAAATTAAATTCAAATCCGCAAACAGATTTAAAAAAAAAATTTGAGCCCAGGAGAGCGGAAGTTCAATAGTGGGGTGGTGGGGGGTACGTGGTGGGTACGAAACGTACCCACCACGTACCCCCCAATGGGTATGAGCACATAGACTGAGATTTTTACAAGTGACCACTTAAATTAAAGTTAAAATTAAATTCAAATCCGCAAACAGATTTAAACAAAAATTTGAGCCCAGGAGAGCGGAAGTTCAATAGTGGGGTGGTGGGGGGTACGTGGTGGGTACGAAACGTACCCACCACGTACCCCCCAATGGGTATGAGCACATAGACTGAGATTTTTACAAGTGACCACTTAAATTAAAGTTGAAATTAAATTCAAATCCGGAAACAGATTTAAAAAAAAAAGTTGAGCCCAGGAGAGCGGAAGTTCAATGGTGGGGTGGTGGGGGGTACGTGGTGGGTACGAAACGTACCCACCACGTACCCCCCAATGGGTATGAGCACATAGACTGAGATTTTTACAAGTGACCACTTAAATTAAAGTTGAAATTAAATTCAAATCCGCAAACAGATTTAAAAAAAAAAGTTGAGCCCAGGAGAGCGGAAGTTCAATGGTGGGGTGGTGGGGGGTACGTGGTGGGTACGAAACGTACCCACCACGTACCCCCCAATGGGTATGAGCACATAGACTGAGATTTTTACAAGTGACCACTTAAATTAAAGTTAAAATTAAATTCAAATCCGCAAACAGATTTAAAAAAAAAATTTGAGCCCAGGAGAGCGGAAGTTCAATAGTGGGGTGGTGGGGGGTACGTGGTGGGTACGAAACGTACCCACCACGTACCCCCCAATGGGTATGAGCACATAGACTGAGATTTTTACAAGTGACCACTTAAATTAAAGTTGAAATTAAATTCAAATCCGGAAACAGATTTAAAAAAAAAAGTTGAGCCCAGGAGAGCGGAAGTTCAATGGTGGGGTGGTGGGGGGTACGTGGTGGGTACGAAACGTACCCACCACGTACCCCCCAATGGGTATGAGCACATAGACTGAGATTTTTACAAGTGACCACTTAAATTAAAGTTGAAATTAAATTCAAATCCGGAAACAGATTTAAAAAAAAAAGTTGAGCCCAGGAGAGCGGAAGTTCAATGGTGGGGTGGTGGGGGGTACGTGGTGGGTACGAAACGTACCCACCACGTACCCCCCAATGGGTATGAGCACATAGACTGAGATTTTTACAAGTGACCACTTAAATTAAAGTTGAAATTAAATTCAAATCCGGAAACAGATTTAAAAAAAAAAGTTGAGCCCAGGAGAGCGGAAGTTCAATGGTGGGGTGGTGGGGGGTACGTGGTGGGTACGAAACGTACCCACCACGTACCCCCCAATGGGTATGAGCACATAGACTGAGATTTTTACAAGTGACCACTTAAATTAAAGTTAAAATTAAATTCAAATCCGCAAACAGATTTAAAAAAAAAATTTGAGCCCAGGAGAGCGGAAGTTCAATAGTGGGGTGGTGGGGGGTACGTGGTGGGTACGAAACGTACCCACCACGTACCCCCCAATGGGTATGAGCACATAGACTGAGATTTTTACAAGTGACCACTTAAATTAAAGTTAAAATTAAATTCAAATCCGCAAACAGATTTAAAAAAAAAATTTGAGCCCAGGAGAGCGAAAGTTCAATGGTGGAGTGGTGGGGGGTACGTGGTGGGTACGAAACGTACCCACCACGTACCCCCCAATGGGTATGAGCACATAGACTGAGATTTTTACAAGTGACCACTTAAATTAAAGTTAAAATTAAATTCAAATCCGCAAACAGATTTAAAAAAAAATTTGAGCCCAGGAGAGCGGAAGTTCAATAGTGGGGTGGTGGGGGGTACGTGGTGGGTACGAAACGTACCCACCACGTACCCCCCAATGGGTATGAGCACATAGACTGAGATTTTTACAAGTGACCACTTAAATTAAAGTTAAAATTAAATTCAAATCCGCAAACAGATTTAAACAAAAATTTGAGCCCAGGAGAGCGGAAGTTCAATAGTGGGGTGGTGGGGGGTACGTGGTGGGTACGTGGTGGGTACGAAACGTACCCACCACGTACCCCCCAATGGGTATGAGCACATAGACTGAGATTTTTACAAGTGACCACTTAAATTAAAGTTAAAATTAAATTCAAATCCGCAAACAGATTTAAAAAAAAAAGTTGAGCCCAGGAGAGCGGAAGTTCAATGGTGGGGTGGTGGGGGGTACGTGGTGGGTACGAAACGTACCCACCACGTACCCCCCAATGGGTATGAGCACATAGACTGAGATTTTTACAAGTGACCACTTAAATTAAAGTTGAAATTAAATTCAAATCCGGAAACAGATTTAAAAAAAAAAGTTGAGCCCAGGAGAGCGGAAGTTCAATGGTGGGGTGGTGGGGGGTACGTGGTGGGTACGAAACGTACCCACCACGTACCCCCCAATGGGTATGAGCACATAGACTGAGATTTTTACAAGTGACCACTTAAATTAAAGTTGAAATTAAATTCAAATCCGGAAACAGATTTAAAAAAAAAAGTTGAGCCCAGGAGAGCGGAAGTTCAATGGTGGGGTGGTGGGGGGTACGTGGTGGGTACGAAACGTACCCACCACGTACCCCCCAATGGGTATGAGCACATAGACTGAGATTTTTACAAGTGACCACTTAAATTAAAGTTAAAATTAAATTCAAATCCGCAAACAGATTTAAAAAAAAAATTTGAGCCCAGGAGAGCGGAAGTTCAATAGTGGGGTGGTGGGGGGTACGTGGTGGGTACGAAACGTACCCACCACGTACCCCCCAATGGGTATGAGCACATAGACTGAGATTTTTACAAGTGACCACTTAAATTAAAGTTAAAATTAAATTCAAATCCGCAAACAGATTTAAAAAAAAAATTTGAGCCCAGGAGAGCGAAAGTTCAATGGTGGAGTGGTGGGGGGTACGTGGTGGGTACGAAACGTACCCACCACGTACCCCCCAATGGGTATGAGCACATAGACTGAGATTTTTACAAGTGACCACTTAAATTAAAGTTAAAATTAAATTCAAATCCGCAAACAGATTTAAAAAAAAATTTGAGCCCAGGAGAGCGGAAGTTCAATAGTGGGGTGGTGGGGGGTACGTGGTGGGTACGAAACGTACCCACCACGTACCCCCCAATGGGTATGAGCACATAGACTGAGATTTTTACAAGTGACCACTTAAATTAAAGTTAAAATTAAATTCAAATCCGCAAACAGATTTAAACAAAAATTTGAGCCCAGGAGAGCGGAAGTTCAATAGTGGGGTGGTGGGGGGTACGTGGTGGGTACGTGGTGGGTACGAAACGTACCCACCACGTACCCCCCAATGGGTATGAGCACATAGACTGAGATTTTTACAAGTGACCACTTAAATTAAAGTTAAAATTAAATTCAAATCCGCAAACAGATTTAAAAAAAAAAGTTGAGCCCAGGAGAGCGGAAGTTCAATGGTGGGGTGGTGGGGGGTACGTGGTGGGTACGAAACGTACCCACCACGTACCCCCCAATGGGTATGAGCACATAGACTGAGATTTTTACAAGTGACCACTTAAATTAAAGTTAAAATTAAATTCAAATCCGCAAACAGATTTAAAAAAAAAATTTGAGCCCAGGAGAGCGGAAGTTCAATAGTGGGGTGGTGGGGGGTACGTGGTGGGTACGAAACGTACCCACCACGTACCCCCCAATGGGTATGAGCACATAGACTGAGATTTTTACAAGTGACCACTTAAATTAAAGTTAAAATTAAATTCAAATCCGCAAACAGATTTAAACAAAAATTTGAGCCCAGGAGAGCGGAAGTTCAATAGTGGGGTGGTGGGGGGTACGTGGTGGGTACGAAACGTACCCACCACGTACCCCCCAATGGGTATGAGCACATAGACTGAGATTTTTACAAGTGACCACTTAAATTAAAGTTGAAATTAAATTCAAATCCGGAAACAGATTTAAAAAAAAAAGTTGAGCCCAGGAGAGCGGAAGTTCAATGGTGGGGTGGTGGGGGGTACGTGGTGGGTACGAAACGTACCCACCACGTACCCCCCAATGGGTATGAGCACATAGACTGAGATTTTTACAAGTGACCACTTAAATTAAAGTTGAAATTAAATTCAAATCCGGAAACAGATTTAAAAAAAAAAGTTGAGCCCAGGAGAGCGGAAGTTCAATGGTGGGGTGGTGGGGGGTACGTGGTGGGTACGAAACGTACCCACCACGTACCCCCCAATGGGTATGAGCACATAGACTGAGATTTTTACAAGTGACCACTTAAATTAAAGTTAAAATTAAATTCAAATCCGCAAACAGATTTAAAAAAAAATTTGAGCCCAGGAGAGCGGAAGTTCAATAGTGGGGTGGTGGGGGGTACGTGGTGGGTACGAAACGTACCCACCACGTACCCCCTAATGGGTATGAGCACATAGACTGAGATTTTTACAAGTGACCACTTAAATTAAAGTTAAAATTAAATTCAAATCCGCAAACAGATTTAAAAAAAAAATTTGAGCCCAGGAGAGCGGAAGTTCAATAGTGGGGTGGTGGGGGGTACGTGGTGGGTACGAAACTTACCCACCACGTACCCCCCAATGGGTATGAGCACATAGACTGAGATTTTTACAAGTGACCACTTAAATTAAAGTTAAAATTAAATTCAAATCCGCAAACAGATTTAAGAAAAAATTTTAGCCCAGAAGAGCGGAAGTTCAATAGTGGGGTGGTGGGGGGTACGTGGTGGGTACGAAACGTACCCACCACGTACCCCCCAATGGGTATGAGCACATAGACTGAGATTTTTACAAGTGACCACTTAAATTAAAGTTAAAATTAAATTCAAATCCGCAAACAGATTTAAAAAAAAATTTGAGCCCAGGAGAGCGGAAGTTCAATGGTGGGGTGGTGGGGGGTACGTGGTGGGTACGAAACGTACCCACCACGTACCCCCCAATGGGTATGAGCACATAGACTGAGATTTTTACAAGTGACCACTTAAATTAAAGTTAAAATTAAATTCAAATCCGCAAACAGATTTAAAAAAAAAATTTGAGCCCAGGAGAGCGGAAGTTCAATGGTGGGGTGGTGGGGAGTACGTGGTGGGTACGAAACGTACCCACCACGTACCCCCCAATGGGTATGAGCACATAGACTGAGAATTTTACAAGTGACCACTTAAATTAAAGTTAAAATTAAATTCAAATCCGCAAACAGATTTAAAAAAACAATTTGAGCCCAGGAGAGCGGAAGTTCAATGGTGGGGTGGTGGTGGGTACGTGGTGGGTACGAAACGTACCCACCACGTACCCCCCAATGGGTATGAGCACATAGACTGAGATTTTTACAAGTGACCACTTAAATTAAAGTTAAAATTAAATTCAAATCCGCAAACAGATTTAAAAAAAAATTTGAGCCCAGGAGAGCGAAAGTTCAATGGTGGAGTGGTGGGGGGTACGTGGTGGGTACGAAACGTACCCACCACGTACCCCCCAATGGGTATGAGCACATAGACTGAGATTTTTACAAGTGACCACTTAAATTAAAGTTAAAATTAAATTCAAATCCGCAAACAGATTTAAAAAAAAATTTGAGCCCAGGAGAGCGGAAGTTCAATAGTGGGGTGGTGGGGGGTACGTGGTGGGTACGAAACGTACCCACCACGTACCCCCCAATGGGTATGAGCACATAGACTGAGATTTTTACAAGTGACCACTTAAATTAAAGTTAAAATTAAATTCAAATCCGCAAACAGATTTAAACAAAAATTTGAGCCCAGGAGAGCGGAAGTTCAATAGTGGGGTGGTGGGGGGTACGTGGTGGGTACGTGGTGGGTACGAAACGTACCCACCACGTACCCCCCAATGGGTATGAGCACATAGACTGAGATTTTTACAAGTGAACACTTAAATTAAAGTTAAAATTAAATTCAAATCCGCAAACAGATTTAAAAAAAAAAGTTGAGCCCAGGAGAGCGGAAGTTCAATGGTGGGGTGGTGGGGGGTACGTGGTGGGTACGAAACGTACCCACCACGTACCCCCCAATGGGTATGAGCACATAGACTGAGATTTTTACAAGTGACCACTTAAATTAAAGTTAAAATTAAATTCAAATCCGCAAACAGATTTAAAAAAAAAATTTGAGCCCAGGAGAGCGGAAGTTCAATAGTGGGGTGGTGGGGGGTACGTGGTGGGTACGAAACGTACCCACCACGTACCCCCCAATGGGTATGAGCACATAGACTGAGATTTTTACAAGTGACCACTTAAATTAAAGTTAAAATTAAATTCAAATCCGCAAACAGATTTAAAAAAAAAATTTGAGCCCAGGAGAGCGAAAGTTCAATGGTGGAGTGGTGGGGGGTACGTGGTGGGTACGGAACGTACCCACCACGTACCCCCCAATGGGTATGAGCACATAGACTGAGATTTTTACAAGTGACCACTTAAATTAAAGTTAAAATTAAATTCAAATCCGCAAACAGATTTAAAAAAAAATTTGAGCCCAGGAGAGCGGAAGTTCAATAGTGGGGTGGTGGGGGGTACGTGGTGGGTACGAAACGTACCCACCACGTACCCCCCAATGGGTATGAGCACATAGACTGAGATTTTTACAAGTGACCACTTAAATTAAAGTTAAAATTAAATTCAAATCCGCAAACAGATTTAAACAAAAATTTGAGCCCAGGAGAGCGGAAGTTCAATAGTGGGGTGGTGGGGGGTACGTGGTGGGTACGTGGTGGGTACGAAACGTACCCACCACGTACCCCCCAATGGGTATGAGCACATAGACTGAGATTTTTACAAGTGACCACTTAAATTAAAGTTAAAATTAAATTCAAATCCGCAAACAGATTTAAAAAAAAAAGTTGAGCCCAGGAGAGCGGAAGTTCAATGGTGGGGTGGTGGGGGGTACGTGGTGGGTACGAAACGTACCCACCACGTACCCCCCAATGGGTATGAGCACATAGACTGAGATTTTTACAAGTGACCACTTAAATTAAAGTTAAAATTAAATTCAAATCCGCAAACAGATTTAAAAAAAAAATTTGAGCCCAGGAGAGCGGAAGTTCAATAGTGGGGTGGTGGGGGGTACGTGGTGGGTACGAAACGTACCCATCACGTACCCCCCAATGGGTATGAGCACATAGACTGAGATTTTTACAAGTGACCACTTAAATTAAAGTTAAAATTAAATTCAAATCCGCAAACAGATTTAAACAAAAATTTGAGCCCAGGAGAGCGGAAGTTCAATAGTGGGGTGGTGGGGGGTACGTGGTGGGTACGAAACGTACCCACCACGTACCCCCCAATGGGTATGAGCACATAGACTGAGATTTTTACAAGTGACCACTTAAATTAAAGTTGAAATTAAATTCAAATCCGGAAACAGATTTAAAAAAAAAAGTTGAGCCCAGGAGAGCGGAAGTTCAATGGTGGGGTGGTGGGGGGTACGTGGTGGGTACGAAACGTACCCACCACGTACCCCCCAATGGGTATGAGCACATAGACTGAGATTTTTACAAGTGACCACTTAAATTAAAGTTGAAATTAAATTCAAATCCGGAAACAGATTTAAAAAAAAAAGTTGAGCCCAGGAGAGCGGAAGTTCAATGGTGGGGTGGTGGGGGGTACGTGGTGGGTACGAAACGTACCCACCACGTACCCCCCAATGGGTATGAGCACATAGACTGAGATTTTTACAAGTGACCACTTAAATTAAAGTTGAAATTAAATTCAAATCCGGAAACAGATTTAAAAAAAAAAGTTGAGCCCAGGAGAGCGGAAGTTCAATGGTGGGGTGGTGGGGGGTACGTGGTGGGTACGAAACGTACCCACCACGTACCCCCTAATGGGTATGAGCACATAGACTGAGATTTTTACAAGTGACCACTTAAATTAAAGTTAAAATTAAATTCAAATCCGCAAACAGATTTAAAAAAAAATTTGAGCCCAGGAGAGCGGAAGTTCAATGGTGGGGTGGTGGGGGGTACGTGGTGGGTACGAAACGTACCCACCACGTACCCCCCAATGGGTATGAGCACATAGACTGAGATTTTTACAAGTGACCACTTAAATTAAAGTTAAAATTAAATTCAAATCCGCAAACAGATTTAAAAAAAAATTTGAGCCCAGGAGAGCGGAAGTTCAATAGTGGGGTGGTGGGGGGTACGTGGTGGGTACGAAACGTACCCACCACGTACCCCCTAATGGGTATGAGCACATAGACTGAGATTTTTACAAGTGACCACTTAAATTAAAGTTAAAATTAAATTCAAATCCGCAAACAGATTTAAAAAAAAATTTGAGCCCAGGAGAGCGGAAGTTCAATAGTGGGGTGGTGGGGGGTACGTGGTGGGTACGAAACGTACCCACCACGTACCCCCCAATGGGTATGAGCACATAGACTGAGATTTTTACAAGTGACCACTTAAATTAAAGTTAAAATTAAATTCAAATCCGCAAACAGATTTAAAAAAAAATTTGAGCCCAGGAGAGCGGAAGTTCAATAGTGGGGTGGTGGGGGGTACGTGGTGGGTACGAAACGTACCCACCACGTACCCCCCAATGGGTATGAGCACATAGACTGAGATTTTTACAAGTGACCACTTAAATTAAAGTTAAAATTAAATTCAAATCCGCAAACAGATTTAAAAAAAAATTTGAGCCCAGGAGAGCGGAAGTTCAATGGTGGGGTGGTGGGGGGTACGTGGTGGGTACGAAACGTACCCACCACGTACCCCCCAATGGGTATGAGCACATAGACTGAGATTTTTACAAGTGACCACTTAAATTAAAGTTAAAATTAAATTCAAATCCGCAAACAGATTTAAAAAAAAATTTGAGCCCAGGAGAGCGGAAGTTCAATAGTGGGGTGGTGGGGGGTACGTGGTGGGTACGAAACGTACCCACCACGTACCCCCTAATGGGTATGAGCACATAGACTGAGATTTTTACAAGTGACCACTTAAATTAAAGTTAAAATTAAATTCAAATCCGCAAACAGATTTAAAAAAAAAATTTGAGCCCAGGAGAGCGGAAGTTCAATAGTGGGGTGGTGGGGGGTACGTGGTGGGTACGAAACTTACCCACCACGTACCCCCCAATGGGTATGAGCACATAGACTGAGATTTTTACAAGTGACCACTTAAATTAAAGTTAAAATTAAATTCAAATCCGCAAACAGATTTAAGAAAAAATTTTAGCCCAGAAGAGCGGAAGTTCAATAGTGGGGTGGTGGGGGGTACGTGGTGGGTACGAAACGTACCCACCACGTACCCCCCAATGGGTATGAGCACATAGACTGAGATTTTTACAAGTGACCACTTAAATTAAAGTTAAAATTAAATTCAAATCCGCAAACAGATTTAAAAAAAAATTTGAGCCCAGGAGAGCGGAAGTTCAATGGTGGGGTGGTGGGGGGTACGTGGTGGGTACGAAACGTACCCACCACGTACCCCCCAATGGGTATGAGCACATAGACTGAGATTTTTACAAGTGACCACTTAAATTAAAGTTAAAATTAAATTCAAATCCGCAAACAGATTTAAAAAAAAAATTTGAGCCCAGGAGAGCGGAAGTTCAATGGTGGGGTGGTGGGGAGTACGTGGTGGGTACGAAACGTACCCACCACGTACCCCCCAATGGGTATGAGCACATAGACTGAGAATTTTACAAGTGACCACTTAAATTAAAGTTAAAATTAAATTCAAATCCGCAAACAGATTTAAAAAAACAATTTGAGCCCAGGAGAGCGGAAGTTCAATGGTGGGGTGGTGGTGGGTACGTGGTGGGTACGAAACGTACCCACCACGTACCCCCCAATGGGTATGAGCACATAGACTGAGATTTTTACAAGTGACCACTTAAATTAAAGTTAAAATTAAATTCAAATCCGCAAACAGATTTAAAAAAAAATTTGAGCCCAGGAGAGCGAAAGTTCAATGGTGGAGTGGTGGGGGGTACGTGGTGGGTACGAAACGTACCCACCACGTACCCCCCAATGGGTATGAGCACATAGACTGAGATTTTTACAAGTGACCACTTAAATTAAAGTTAAAATTAAATTCAAATCCGCAAACAGATTTAAAAAAAAATTTGAGCCCAGGAGAGCGGAAGTTCAATAGTGGGGTGGTGGGGGGTACGTGGTGGGTACGAAACGTACCCACCACGTACCCCCCAATGGGTATGAGCACATAGACTGAGATTTTTACAAGTGACCACTTAAATTAAAGTTAAAATTAAATTCAAATCCGCAAACAGATTTAAACAAAAATTTGAGCCCAGGAGAGCGGAAGTTCAATAGTGGGGTGGTGGGGGGTACGTGGTGGGTACGTGGTGGGTACGAAACGTACCCACCACGTACCCCCCAATGGGTATGAGCACATAGACTGAGATTTTTACAAGTGAACACTTAAATTAAAGTTAAAATTAAATTCAAATCCGCAAACAGATTTAAAAAAAAAAGTTGAGCCCAGGAGAGCGGAAGTTCAATGGTGGGGTGGTGGGGGGTACGTGGTGGGTACGAAACGTACCCACCACGTACCCCCCAATGGGTATGAGCACATAGACTGAGATTTTTACAAGTGACCACTTAAATTAAAGTTAAAATTAAATTCAAATCCGCAAACAGATTTAAAAAAAAAATTTGAGCCCAGGAGAGCGGAAGTTCAATAGTGGGGTGGTGGGGGGTACGTGGTGGGTACGAAACGTACCCACCACGTACCCCCCAATGGGTATGAGCACATAGACTGAGATTTTTACAAGTGACCACTTAAATTAAAGTTAAAATTAAATTCAAATCCGCAAACAGATTTAAAAAAAAAATTTGAGCCCAGGAGAGCGAAAGTTCAATGGTGGAGTGGTGGGGGGTACGTGGTGGGTACGGAACGTACCCACCACGTACCCCCCAATGGGTATGAGCACATAGACTGAGATTTTTACAAGTGACCACTTAAATTAAAGTTAAAATTAAATTCAAATCCGCAAACAGATT
Organism: Beris morrisii; assembly: GCA_951812415.1. Classification (NCBI taxonomy): domain Eukaryota; kingdom Metazoa; phylum Arthropoda; class Insecta; order Diptera; family Stratiomyidae; genus Beris; species Beris morrisii. The sequence continues at coordinate 156,493,863 of OX638310.1, forward strand.
TAAAAAAAAATTTGAGCCCAGGAGAGCGGAAGTTCAATAGTGGGGTGGTGGGGGGTACGTGGTGGGTACGAAACGTACCCACCACGTACCCCCCAATGGGTATGAGCACATAGACTGAGATTTTTACAAGTGACCACTTAAATTAAAGTTAAAATTAAATTCAAATCCGCAAACAGATTTAAACAAAAATTTGAGCCCAGGAGAGCGGAAGTTCAATAGTGGGGTGGTGGGGGGTACGTGGTGGGTACGTGGTGGGTACGAAACGTACCCACCACGTACCCCCCAATGGGTATGAGCACATAGACTGAGATTTTTACAAGTGACCACTTAAATTAAAGTTAAAATTAAATTCAAATCCGCAAACAGATTTAAAAAAAAAAGTTGAGCCCAGGAGAGCGGAAGTTCAATGGTGGGGTGGTGGGGGGTACGTGGTGGGTACGAAACGTACCCACCACGTACCCCCCAATGGGTATGAGCACATAGACTGAGATTTTTACAAGTGACCACTTAAATTAAAGTTAAAATTAAATTCAAATCCGCAAACAGATTTAAAAAAAAAATTTGAGCCCAGGAGAGCGGAAGTTCAATAGTGGGGTGGTGGGGGGTACGTGGTGGGTACGAAACGTACCCATCACGTACCCCCCAATGGGTATGAGCACATAGACTGAGATTTTTACAAGTGACCACTTAAATTAAAGTTAAAATTAAATTCAAATCCGCAAACAGATTTAAACAAAAATTTGAGCCCAGGAGAGCGGAAGTTCAATAGTGGGGTGGTGGGGGGTACGTGGTGGGTACGAAACGTACCCACCACGTACCCCCCAATGGGTATGAGCACATAGACTGAGATTTTTACAAGTGACCACTTAAATTAAAGTTGAAATTAAATTCAAATCCGGAAACAGATTTAAAAAAAAAAGTTGAGCCCAGGAGAGCGGAAGTTCAATGGTGGGGTGGTGGGGGGTACGTGGTGGGTACGAAACGTACCCACCACGTACCCCCCAATGGGTATGAGCACATAGACTGAGATTTTTACAAGTGACCACTTAAATTAAAGTTGAAATTAAATTCAAATCCGGAAACAGATTTAAAAAAAAAAGTTGAGCCCAGGAGAGCGGAAGTTCAATGGTGGGGTGGTGGGGGGTACGTGGTGGGTACGAAACGTACCCACCACGTACCCCCCAATGGGTATGAGCACATAGACTGAGATTTTTACAAGTGACCACTTAAATTAAAGTTGAAATTAAATTCAAATCCGGAAACAGATTTAAAAAAAAAAGTTGAGCCCAGGAGAGCGGAAGTTCAATGGTGGGGTGGTGGGGGGTACGTGGTGGGTACGAAACGTACCCACCACGTACCCCCTAATGGGTATGAGCACATAGACTGAGATTTTTACAAGTGACCACTTAAATTAAAGTTAAAATTAAATTCAAATCCGCAAACAGATTTAAAAAAAAAATTTGAGCCCAGGAGAGCGGAAGTTCAATAGTGGGGTGGTGGGGGGTACGTGGTGGGTACGAAACTTACCCACCACGTACCCCCCAATGGGTATGAGCACATAGACTGAGATTTTTACAAGTGACCACTTAAATTAAAGTTAAAATTAAATTCAAATCCGCAAACAGATTTAAGAAAAAATTTTAGCCCAGAAGAGCGGAAGTTCAATAGTGGGGTGGTGGGGGGTACGTGGTGGGTACGAAACGTACCCACCACGTACCCCCCAATGGGTATGAGCACATAGACTGAGATTTTTACAAGTGACCACTTAAATTAAAGTTAAAATTAAATTCAAATCCGCAAACAGATTTAAAAAAAAATTTGAGCCCAGGAGAGCGGAAGTTCAATGGTGGGGTGGTGGGGGGTACGTGGTGGGTACGAAACGTACCCACCACGTACCCCCCAATGGGTATGAGCACATAGACTGAGATTTTTACAAGTGACCACTTAAATTAAAGTTAAAATTAAATTCAAATCCGCAAACAGATTTAAAAAAAAAATTTGAGCCCAGGAGAGCGGAAGTTCAATGGTGGGGTGGTGGGGAGTACGTGGTGGGTACGAAACGTACCCACCACGTACCCCCCAATGGGTATGAGCACATAGACTGAGAATTTTACAAGTGACCACTTAAATTAAAGTTAAAATTAAATTCAAATCCGCAAACAGATTTAAAAAAACAATTTGAGCCCAGGAGAGCGGAAGTTCAATGGTGGGGTGGTGGTGGGTACGTGGTGGGTACGAAACGTACCCACCACGTACCCCCCAATGGGTATGAGCACATAGACTGAGATTTTTACAAGTGACCACTTAAATTAAAGTTAAAATTAAATTCAAATCTGCAAACAGATTTAAAAAAAAATTTGAGCCCAGGAGAGCGAAAGTTCAATGGTGGAGTGGTGGGGGGTACGTGGTGGGTACGAAACGTACCCACCACGTACCCCCCAATGGGTATGAGCACATAGACTGAGATTTTTACAAGTGACCACTTAAATTAAAGTTAAAATTAAATTCAAATCCGCAAACAGATTTAAAAAAAAATTTGAGCCCAGGAGAGCGGAAGTTCAATAGTGGGGTGGTGGGGGGTACGTGGTGGGTACGAAACGTACCCACCACGTACCCCCCAATGGGTATGAGCACATAGACTGAGATTTTTACAAGTGACCACTTAAATTAAAGTTAAAATTAAATTCAAATCCGCAAACAGATTTAAACAAAAATTTGAGCCCAGGAGAGCGGAAGTTCAATAGTGGGGTGGTGGGGGGTACGTGGTGGGTACGTGGTGGGTACGAAACGTACCCACCACGTACCCCCCAATGGGTATGAGCACATAGACTGAGATTTTTACAAGTGAACACTTAAATTAAAGTTAAAATTAAATTCAAATCCGCAAACAGATTTAAAAAAAAAAGTTGAGCCCAGGAGAGCGGAAGTTCAATGGTGGGGTGGTGGGGGGTACGTGGTGGGTACGAAACGTACCCACCACGTACCCCCCAATGGGTATGAGCACATAGACTGAGATTTTTACAAGTGACCACTTAAATTAAAGTTAAAATTAAATTCAAATCCGCAAACAGATTTAAAAAAAAAATTTGAGCCCAGGAGAGCGGAAGTTCAATAGTGGGGTGGTGGGGGGTACGTGGTGGGTACGAAACGTACCCACCACGTACCCCCCAATGGGTATGAGCACATAGACTGAGATTTTTACAAGTGACCACTTAAATTAAAGTTAAAATTAAATTCAAATCCGCAAACAGATTTAAACAAAAATTTGAGCCCAGGAGAGCGGAAGTTCAATAGTGGGGTGGTGGGGGGTACGTGGTGGGTACGAAACGTACCCACCACGTACCCCCCAATGGGTATGAGCACATAGACTGAGATTTTTACAAGTGACCACTTAAATTAAAGTTGAAATTAAATTCAAATCCGGAAACAGATTTAAAAAAAAAAGTTGAGCCCAGGAGAGCGGAAGTTCAATGGTGGGGTGGTGGGGGGTACGTGGTGGGTACGAAACGTACCCACCACGTACCCCCCAATGGGTATGAGCACATAGACTGAGATTTTTACAAGTGACCACTTAAATTAAAGTTGAAATTAAATTCAAATCCGGAAACAGATTTAAAAAAAAAAGTTGAGCCCAGGAGAGCGGAAGTTCAATGGTGGGGTGGTGGGGGGTACGTGGTGGGTACGAAACGTACCCACCACGTACCCCCCAATGGGTATGAGCACATAGACTGAGATTTTTACAAGTGACCACTTAAATTAAAGTTAAAATTAAATTCAAATCCGCAAACAGATTTAAAAAAAAATTTGAGCCCAGGAGAGCGGAAGTTCAATAGTGGGGTGGTGGGGGGTACGTGGTGGGTACGAAACGTACCCACCACGTACCCCCTAATGGGTATGAGCACATAGACTGAGATTTTTACAAGTGACCACTTAAATTAAAGTTGAAATTAAATTCAAATCCGGAAACAGATTTAAAAAAAAAAGTTGAGCCCAGGAGAGCGGAAGTTCAATGGTGGGGTGGTGGGGGGTACGTGGTGGGTACGAAACGTACCCACCACGTACCCCCCAATGGGTATGAGCACATAGACTGAGATTTTTACAAGTGACCACTTAAATTAAAGTTGAAATTAAATTCAAATCCGGAAACAGATTTAAAAAAAAAAGTTGAGCCCAGGAGAGCGGAAGTTCAATGGTGGGGTGGTGGGGGGTACGTGGTGGGTACGAAACGTACCCACCACGTACCCCCCAATGGGTATGAGCACATAGACTGAGATTTTTACAAGTGACCACTTAAATTAAAGTTAAAATTAAATTCAAATCCGCAAACAGATTTAAAAAAAAATTTGAGCCCAGGAGAGCGGAAGTTCAATAGTGGGGTGGTGGGGGGTACGTGGTGGGTACGAAACGTACCCACCACGTACCCCCCAATGGGTATGAGCACATAGACTGAGATTTTTACAAGTGACCACTTAAATTAAAGTTAAAATTAAATTCAAATCCGCAAACAGATTTAAAAAAAAAATTTGAGCCCAGAAGAGCGGAAGTTCAATAGTGGGGTGGTGGGGGGTACGTGGTGGGTACGAAACGTACCCACCACGTACCCCCCAATGGGTATGAGCACATAGACTGAGATTTTTACAAGTGACCACTTAAATTAAAGTTAAAATTAAATTCAAATCCGCAAACAGATTTAAAAAAAAATTTGAGCCCAGGAGAGCGGAAGTTCAATAGTGGGGTGGTGGGGGGTACGTGGTGGGTACGAAACGTACCCACCACGTACCCCCCAATGGGTATGAGCACATAGACTGAGATTTTTACAAGTGACCACTTAAATGAAAGTTAAAATTAAATTCAAATCCGCAAACAGATTTAAAAAAAAAATTTGAGCCCAGGAGAGCGGAAGTTCAATGGTGGGGTGGTGGAGGGTACGTGGTGGGTACGAAACGTACCCACCACGTACCCCCCAATGGGTATGAGCACATAGACTGAGATTTTTACAAGTGACCACTTAAATTAAAGTTAAAATTAAATTCAAATCCGCAAACAGATTTAAACAAAAATTTGAGCCCAGGAGAGCGGAAGTTCAATAGTGGGGTGGTGGGGGGTACGTGGTGGGTACGAAACGTACCCACCACGTACCCCCAATGGGTATGAGCACATAGACTGAGATTTTTACAAGTGACCACTTAAATTAAAGTTAAAATTAAATTCAAATCCGCAAACAGATTTAAAAAAAAAATTTAAGCCCAGGAGAGCGGAAGTTCAATGGTGGGGTGGTGGGGGGTACGTGGTGGGTACGAAACGTACCCACCACGTACCCCCCAATGGGTATGAGCACATAGACTGAGAATTTTACAAGTGACCACTTAAATTAAAGTTAAAATTAAATTCAAATCCGCAAACAGATTTAAAAAAACAATTTGAGCCCAGGAGAGCGGAAGTTCAATGGTGGGGTGGTGGGGGGTACGTGGTGGGTACGAAACGTACCCACCACGTACCCCCCAATGGGTATGAGCACATAGACTGAGATTTTTACAAGTGACCACTTAAATTAAAGTTAAAATTAAATTCAAATCCGCAAACAGATTTAAAAAAAAAATGTAAGCCCAGGAGAGCGGAAGTTCAATGGTGGGGTGGTGGGGGGTACGTGGTGGGTACGAAACGTACCCACCACGTACCCCCCAATGGGTATGAGCACATAGACTGAGATTTTTACAAGTGACCACTTAAATTAAAGTTGAAATTAAATTCAAATCCGCAAACAGATTTAAAAAAAAAATTTGAGCCCAGGAGAGCGGAAGTTCAATGGTTGGGGTGGTGGGGGGTACGTGGTGGGTACGAAACGTACCCACCACGTACCCCCCAATGGGTATGAGCACATAGACTGAGATTTTTACAAGTGACCACTTAAATTAAAGTTAAAATTAAATTCAAATCCGCAAACAGATTTAAAAAAAAAATTTGAGCCCAGGAGAGCGGAAGTTCAATGGTGGGGTGGTGGGGAGTACGTGGTGGGTACGAAACGTACCCACCACGTACCCCCCAATGGGTATGAGCACATAGACTGAGAATTTTACAAGTGACCACTTAAATTAAAGTTAAAATTAAATTCAAATCCGCAAACAGATTTAAAAAAACAATTTGAGCCCAGGAGAGCGGAAGTTCAATGGTGGGGTGGTGGGGGGTACGTGGTGGGTACGAAACGTACCCACCACGTACCCTCCAATGGGTATGAGCACATAGACTGAGATTTTTACAAGTGACCACTTAAATTAAAGTTAAAATTAAATTCAAATCCGCAAACAGATTTAAAAAAAAAATTTGAGCCCAGGAGAGCGGAAGTTCAATGGTGGGGTGGTGGGGAGTACGTGGTGGGTACGAAACGTACCCACCACGTACCGCCCAATGGGTATGAGCACATAGACTGAGAATTTTACAAGTGACCACTTAAATTAAAGTTAAAATTAAATTCAAATCCGCAAACAGATTTAAAAAAACAATTTGAGCCCAGGAGAGCGGAAGTTCAATGGTGGGGTGGTGGGGGGTACGTGGTGGGTACAAAACGTACCCACTACGTACCCCCCAATGGGTATGAGCACATAGACTGAGATTTTTACAAGTGACCACTTAAATTAAAGTTAAAATTAAATTCAAATCCGCAAACAGATTTAAAAAAAAAATTTGAGCCCAGGAGAGCGAAAGTTCAATGGTGGAGTGGTGGGGGGTACGTGGTGGGTACGAAACGTACCCACCACGTACCCCCCAATGGGTATGAGCACATAGACTGAGATTTTTACAAGTGACCACTTAAATTAAAGTTAAAATTAAATTCAAATCCGCAAACAGATTTAAAAAAAAATTTGAGCCCAGGAGAGCGGAAGTTCAATAGTGGGGTGGTGGGGGGTACGTGGTGGGTACGAAACGTACCCACCACGTACCCCCCAATGGGTATGAGCACATAGACTGAGATTTTTACAAGTGACCACTTAAATTAAAGTTAAAATTAAATTCAAATCCGCAAACAGATTTAAACAAAAATTTGAGCCCAGGAGAGCGGAAGTTCAATAGTGGGGTGGTGGGGGGTACGTGGTGGGTACGTGGTGGGTACGAAACGTACCCACCACGTACCCCCCAATGGGTATGAGCACATAGACTGAGATTTTTACAAGTGACCACTTAAATTAAAGTTAAAATTAAATTCAAATCCGCAAACAGATTTAAAAAAAAAAGTTGAGCCCAGGAGAGCGGAAGTTCAATGGTGGGGTGGTGGGGGGTACGTGGTGGGTACGAAACGTACCCACCACGTACCCCCCAATGGGTATGAGCACATAGACTGAGATTTTTACAAGTGACCACTTAAATTAAAGTTAAAATTAAATTCAAATCCGCAAACAGATTTAAAAAAAAATTTGAGCCCAGGAGAGCGGAAGTTCAATGGTGGAGTGGTGGGGGGTACGTGGTGGGTACGAAACGTACCCACCACGTACCCCCCAATGGGTATGAGCACATAGACTGAGATTTTTACAAGTGACCACTTAAATTAAAGTTAAAATTAAATTCAAATCCGCAAACAGATTTAAACAAAAATTTGAGCCCAGGAGAGCGGAAGTTCAATAGTGGGGTGGTGGGGGGTACGTGGTGGGTACGAAACGTACCCACCACGTACCCCCCAATGGGTATGAGCACATAGACTGAGATTTTTACAAGTGACCACTTAAATTAAAGTTGAAATTAAATTCAAATCCGGAAACAGATTTAAAAAAAAAAGTTGAGCCCAGGAGAGCGGAAGTTCAATGGTGGGGTGGTGGGGGGTACGTGGTGGGTACGAAACGTACCCACCACGTACCCCCCAATGGGTATGAGCACATAGACTGAGATTTTTACAAGTGACCACTTAAATTAAAGTTGAAATTAAATTCAAATCCGGAAACAGATTTAAAAAAAAAAGTTGAGCCCAGGAGAGCGGAAGTTCAATGGTGGGGTGGTGGGGGGTACGTGGTGGGTACGAAACGTACCAACCACGTACCCCCCAATGGGTATGAGCACATAGACTGAGATTTTTACAAGTGACCACTTAAATTAAAGTTAAAATTAAATTCAAATCCGCAAACAGATTTAAAAAAAAATTTGAGCCCAGGAGAGCGGAAGTTCAATAGTGGGGTGGTGGGGGGTACGTGGTGGGTACGAAACGTACCCACCACGTACCCCCTAATGGGTATGAGCACATAGACTGAGATTTTTACAAGTGACCACTTAAATTAAAGTTAAAATTAAATTCAAATCCGCAAACAGATTTAAAAAAAAAATTTGAGCCCAGGAGAGCGGAAGTTCAATAGTGGGGTGGTGGGGGGTACGTGGTGGGTACGAAACGTACCCACCACGTACCCCCTAATGGGTATGAGCACATAGACTGAGATTTTTACAAGTGACCACTTAAATTAAAGTTAAAATTAAATTCAAATCCGCAAACAGATTTAAAAAAAAAAGTTGAGCCCAGGAGAGCGGAAGTTCAATGGTGGGGTGGTGGGGGGTACGTGGTGGGTACGAAACGTACCCACCACGTACCCCCCAATGGGTATGAGCACATAGACTGAGATTTTTACAAGTGACCACTTAAATGAAAGTTAAAATTAAATTCAAATCCGCAAACAGATTTAAAAAAAAATTTTAGCCCAGGAGAGCGGAAGTTCAATAGTGGGGTGGTGGGGAGTACGTGGTGGGTACGAAACGTACCCACCACGTACCCCCCAATGGGTATGAGCACATAGACTGAGATTTTTACAAGTGACCACTTAAATTAAAGTTAAAAAGTTTAAAAAAAAAATTTGAGCCCAGGAGAGCGGAAGTTCAATAGTGGGGTGGTGGGGGGTACGTGGTGGGTACGAAACGTACCCACCACGTACCCCCCAATGGGTATGAGCACATAGACTGAGATTTTTACAAGTGACCACTTAAATTAAAGTTAAAATTAAATTCAAATCCGCAAACAGATTTAAACAAAAATTTGAGCCCAGGAGAGCGGAAGTTCAATAGTGGGGTGGTGGGGGGTACGTGGTGGGTACGAAACGTACCCACCACGTACCCCCAATGGGTATGAGCACATAGACTGAGATTTTTACAAGTGACCACTTAAATTAAAGTTAAAATTAAATTCAAATCCGCAAACAGATTTAAAAAAAAAATTTAAGCCCAGGAGAGCGGAAGTTCAGTGGTGGGGTGGTGGGGGGTACGTGGTGGGTACGAAACGTACCCACCACGTACCCCCCAATGGGTATGAGCACATAGACTGAGATTTTTACAAGTGACCACTTAAATTAAAGTTGAAATTAAATTCAAATCCGCAAACAGATTTAAAAAAAAAATTTGAGCCCAGGAGAGCGGAAGTTCAATGGTGGGGTGGTGGGGGGTACGTGGTGGGTACGAAACGTACCCACCACGTACCCCCCAATGGGTATGAGCACATAGACTGAGATTTTTACAAGTGACCACTTAAATGAAAGTTAAAATTAAATTCAAATCCGCAAACAGATTTAAAAAAAAAATTTGAGCCCAGGAGAGCGGAAGTTCAATGGTGGGGTGGTGGAGGGTACGTGGTGGGTACGAAACGTACCCACCACGTACCCCCCAATGGGTATGAGCACATAGACTGAGATTTTTACAAGTGACCACTTAAATTAAAGTTAAAATTAAATTCAAATCCGCAAACAGATTTAAACAAAAATTTGAGCCCAGGAGAGCGGAAGTTCAATAGTGGGGTGGTGGGGGGTACGTGGTGGGTACGAAACGTACCCACCACGTACCCCCAATGGGTATGAGCACATAGACTGAGATTTTTACAAGTGACCACTTAAATTAAAGTTAAAATTAAATTCAAATCCGCAAACAGATTTAAAAAAAAAATTTAAGCCCAGGAGAGCGGAAGTTCAATGGTGGGGTGGTGGGGGGTACGTGGTGGGTACGAAACGTACCCACCACGTACCCCCCAATGGGTATGAGCACATAGACTGAGAATTTTACAAGTGACCACTTAAATTAAAGTTAAAATTAAATTCAAATCCGCAAACAGATTTAAAAAAACAATTTGAGCCCAGGAGAGCGGAAGTTCAATGGTGGGGTGGTGGGGGGTACGTGGTGGGTACGAAACGTACCCACCACGTACCCCCCAATGGGTATGAGCACATAGACTGAGATTTTTACAAGTGACCACTTAAATTAAAGTTAAAATTAAATTCAAATCCGCAAACAGATTTAAAAAAAAAATGTAAGCCCAGGAGAGCGGAAGTTCAATGGTGGGGTGGTGGGGGGTACGTGGTGGGTACGAAACGTACCCACCACGTACCCCCCAATGGGTATGAGCACATAGACTGAGATTTTTACAAGTGACCACTTAAATTAAAGTTGAAATTAAATTCAAATCCGCAAACAGATTTAAAAAAAAAATTTGAGCCCAGGAGAGCGGAAGTTCAATGGTTGGGGTGGTGGGGGGTACGTGGTGGGTACGAAACGTACCCACCACGTACCCCCCAATGGGTATGAGCACATAGACTGAGATTTTTACAAGTGACCACTTAAATTAAAGTTAAAATTAAATTCAAATCCGCAAACAGATTTAAAAAAAAAATTTGAGCCCAGGAGAGCGGAAGTTCAATGGTGGGGTGGTGGGGAGTACGTGGTGGGTACGAAACGTACCCACCACGTACCCCCCAATGGGTATGAGCACATAGACTGAGAATTTTACAAGTGACCACTTAAATTAAAGTTAAAATTAAATTCAAATCCGCAAACAGATTTAAAAAAACAATTTGAGCCCAGGAGAGCGGAAGTTCAATGGTGGGGTGGTGGGGGGTACGTGGTGGGTACGAAACGTACCCACCACGTACCCTCCAATGGGTATGAGCACATAGACTGAGATTTTTACAAGTGACCACTTAAATTAAAGTTAAAATTAAATTCAAATCCGCAAACAGATTTAAAAAAAAAATTTAAGCCCAGGAGAGCGGAAGTTCAGTGGTGGGGTGGTGGGGGGTACGTGGTGGGTACGAAACGTACCCACCACGTACCCCCCAATGGGTATGAGCACATAGACTGAGATTTTTACAAGTGACCACTTAAATTAAAGTTGAAATTAAATTCAAATCCGCAAACAGATTTAAAAAAAAAATTTGAGCCCAGGAGAGCGGAAGTTCAATGGTGGGGTGGTGGGGGGTACGTGGTGGGTACGAAACGTACCCACCACGTACCCCCCAATGGGTATGAGCACATAGACTGAGATTTTTACAAGTGACCACTTAAATGAAAGTTAAAATTAAATTCAAATCCGCAAACAGATTTAAAAAAAAAATTTGAGCCCAGGAGAGCGGAAGTTCAATGGTGGGGTGGTGGAGGGTACGTGGTGGGTACGAAACGTACCCACCACGTACCCCCCAATGGGTATGAGCACATAGACTGAGATTTTTACAAGTGACCACTTAAATTAAAGTTAAAATTAAATTCAAATCCGCAAACAGATTTAAACAAAAATTTGAGCCCAGGAGAGCGGAAGTTCAATAGTGGGGTGGTGGGGGGTACGTGGTGGGTACGAAACGTACCCACCACGTACCCCCTAATGGGTATGAGCACATAGACTGAGATTTTTACAAGTGACCACTTAAATTAAAGTTGAAATTAAATTCAAATCCGGAAACAGATTTAAAAAAAAAAGTTGAGCCCAGGAGAGCGGAAGTTCAATGGTGGGGTGGTGGGGGGTACGTGGTGGGTACGAAACGTACCCACCACGTACCCCCCAATGGGTATGAGCACATAGACTGAGATTTTTACAAGTGACCACTTAAATTAAAGTTGAAATTAAATTCAAATCCGGAAACAGATTTAAAAAAAAAAGTTGAGCCCAGGAGAGCGGAAGTTCAATGGTGGGGTGGTGGGGGGTACGTGGTGGGTACGAAACGTACCCACCACGTACCCCCCAATGGGTATGAGCACATAGACTGAGATTTTTACAAGTGACCACTTAAATTAAAGTTAAAATTAAATTCAAATCCGCAAACAGATTTAAAAAAAAATTTGAGCCCAGGAGAGCGGAAGTTCAATAGTGGGGTGGTGGGGGGTACGTGGTGGGTACGAAACGTACCCACCACGTACCCCCCAATGGGTATGAGCACATAGACTGAGATTTTTACAAGTGACCACTTAAATTAAAGTTAAAATTAAATTCAAATCCGCAAACAGATTTAAAAAAAAAATTTGAGCCCAGAAGAGCGGAAGTTCAATAGTGGGGTGGTGGGGGGTACGTGGTGGGTACGAAACGTACCCACCACGTACCCCCCAATGGGTATGAGCACATAGACTGAGATTTTTACAAGTGACCACTTAAATTAAAGTTAAAATTAAATTCAAATCCGCAAACAGATTTAAAAAAAAATTTGAGCCCAGGAGAGCGGAAGTTCAATAGTGGGGTGGTGGGGGGTACGTGGTGGGTACGAAACGTACCCACCACGTACCCCCCAATGGGTATGAGCACATAGACTGAGATTTTTACAAGTGACCACTTAAATGAAAGTTAAAATTAAATTCAAATCCGCAAACAGATTTAAAAAAAAAATTTGAGCCCAGGAGAGCGGAAGTTCAATGGTGGGGTGGTGGAGGGTACGTGGTGGGTACGAAACGTACCCACCACGTACCCCCCAATGGGTATGAGCACATAGACTGAGATTTTTACAAGTGACCACTTAAATTAAAGTTAAAATTAAATTCAAATCCGCAAACAGATTTAAACAAAAATTTGAGCCCAGGAGAGCGGAAGTTCAATAGTGGGGTGGTGGGGGGTACGTGGTGGGTACGAAACGTACCCACCACGTACCCCCAATGGGTATGAGCACATAGACTGAGATTTTTACAAGTGACCACTTAAATTAAAGTTAAAATTAAATTCAAATCCGCAAACAGATTTAAAAAAAAAATTTAAGCCCAGGAGAGCGGAAGTTCAATGGTGGGGTGGTGGGGGGTACGTGGTGGGTACGAAACGTACCCACCACGTACCCCCCAATGGGTATGAGCACATAGACTGAGAATTTTACAAGTGACCACTTAAATTAAAGTTAAAATTAAATTCAAATCCGCAAACAGATTTAAAAAAACAATTTGAGCCCAGGAGAGCGGAAGTTCAATGGTGGGGTGGTGGGGGGTACGTGGTGGGTACGAAACGTACCCACCACGTACCCCCCAATGGGTATGAGCACATAGACTGAGATTTTTACAAGTGACCACTTAAATTAAAGTTAAAATTAAATTCAAATCCGCAAACAGATTTAAAAAAAAAATGTAAGCCCAGGAGAGCGGAAGTTCAATGGTGGGGTGGTGGGGGGTACGTGGTGGGTACGAAACGTACCCACCACGTACCCCCCAATGGGTATGAGCACATAGACTGAGATTTTTACAAGTGACCACTTAAATTAAAGTTGAAATTAAATTCAAATCCGCAAACAGATTTAAAAAAAAAATTTGAGCCCAGGAGAGCGGAAGTTCAATGGTTGGGGTGGTGGGGGGTACGTGGTGGGTACGAAACGTACCCACCACGTACCCCCCAATGGGTATGAGCACATAGACTGAGATTTTTACAAGTGACCACTTAAATTAAAGTTAAAATTAAATTCAAATCCGCAAACAGATTTAAAAAAAAAATTTGAGCCCAGGAGAGCGGAAGTTCAATGGTGGGGTGGTGGGGAGTACGTGGTGGGTACGAAACGTACCCACCACGTACCCCCCAATGGGTATGAGCACATAGACTGAGAATTTTACAAGTGACCACTTAAATTAAAGTTAAAATTAAATTCAAATCCGCAAACAGATTTAAAAAAACAATTTGAGCCCAGGAGAGCGGAAGTTCAATGGTGGGGTGGTGGGGGGTACGTGGTGGGTACGAAACGTACCCACCACGTACCCTCCAATGGGTATGAGCACATAGACTGAGATTTTTACAAGTGACCACTTAAATTAAAGTTAAAATTAAATTCAAATCCGCAAACAGATTTAAAAAAAAAATTTGAGCCCAGGAGAGCGGAAGTTCAATGGTGGGGTGGTGGGGAGTACGTGGTGGGTACGAAACGTACCCACCACGTACCGCCCAATGGGTATGAGCACATAGACTGAGAATTTTACAAGTGACCACTTAAATTAAAGTTAAAATTAAATTCAAATCCGCAAACAGATTTAAAAAAACAATTTGAGCCCAGGAGAGCGGAAGTTCAATGGTGGGGTGGTGGGGGGTACGTGGTGGGTACAAAACGTACCCACTACGTACCCCCCAATGGGTATGAGCACATAGACTGAGATTTTTACAAGTGACCACTTAAATTAAAGTTAAAATTAAATTCAAATCCGCAAACAGATTTAAAAAAAAAATTTGAGCCCAGGAGAGCGAAAGTTCAATGGTGGAGTGGTGGGGGGTACGTGGTGGGTACGAAACGTACCCACCACGTACCCCCCAATGGGTATGAGCACATAGACTGAGATTTTTACAAGTGACCACTTAAATTAAAGTTAAAATTAAATTCAAATCCGCAAACAGATTTAAAAAAAAATTTGAGCCCAGGAGAGCGGAAGTTCAATAGTGGGGTGGTGGGGGGTACGTGGTGGGTACGAAACGTACCCACCACGTACCCCCCAATGGGTATGAGCACATAGACTGAGATTTTTACAAGTGACCACTTAAATTAAAGTTAAAATTAAATTCAAATCCGCAAACAGATTTAAACAAAAATTTGAGCCCAGGAGAGCGGAAGTTCAATAGTGGGGTGGTGGGGGGTACGTGGTGGGTACGTGGTGGGTACGAAACGTACCCACCACGTACCCCCCAATGGGTATGAGCACATAGACTGAGATTTTTACAAGTGACCACTTAAATTAAAGTTAAAATTAAATTCAAATCCGCAAACAGATTTAAAAAAAAAAGTTGAGCCCAGGAGAGCGGAAGTTCAATGGTGGGGTGGTGGGGGGTACGTGGTGGGTACGAAACGTACCCACCACGTACCCCCCAATGGGTATGAGCACATAGACTGAGATTTTTACAAGTGACCACTTAAATTAAAGTTAAAATTAAATTCAAATCCGCAAACAGATTTAAAAAAAAAATTTGAGCCCAGGAGAGCGGAAGTTCAATAGTGGGGTGGTGGGGGGTACGTGGTGGGTACGAAACGTACCCACCACGTACCCCCCAATGGGTATGAGCACATAGACTGAGATTTTTACAAGTGACCACTTAAATTAAAGTTAAAATTAAATTCAAATCCGCAAACAGATTTAAACAAAAATTTGAGCCCAGGAGAGCGGAAGTTCAATAGTGGGGTGGTGGGGGGTACGTGGTGGGTACGAAACGTACCCACCACGTACCCCCCAATGGGTATGAGCACATAGACTGAGATTTTTACAAGTGACCACTTAAATTAAAGTTGAAATTAAATTCAAATCCGGAAACAGATTTAAAAAAAAAAGTTGAGCCCAGGAGAGCGGAAGTTCAATGGTGGGGTGGTGGGGGGTACGTGGTGGGTACGAAACGTACCCACCACGTACCCCCCAATGGGTATGAGCACATAGACTGAGATTTTTACAAGTGACCACTTAAATTAAAGTTGAAATTAAATTCAAATCCGGAAACAGATTTAAAAAAAAAAGTTGAGCCCAGGAGAGCGGAAGTTCAATGGTGGGGTGGTGGGGGGTACGTGGTGGGTACGAAACGTACCAACCACGTACCCCCCAATGGGTATGAGCACATAGACTGAGATTTTTACAAGTGACCACTTAAATTAAAGTTAAAATTAAATTCAAATCCGCAAACAGATTTAAAAAAAAATTTGAGCCCAGGAGAGCGGAAGTTCAATAGTGGGGTGGTGGGGGGTACGTGGTGGGTACGAAACGTACCCACCACGTACCCCCTAATGGGTATGAGCACATAGACTGAGATTTTTACAAGTGACCACTTAAATTAAAGTTAAAATTAAATTCAAATCCGCAAACAGATTTAAAAAAAAAATTTGAGCCCAGGAGAGCGGAAGTTCAATAGTGGGGTGGTGGGGGGTACGTGGTGGGTACGAAACGTACCCACCACGTACCCCCTAATGGGTATGAGCACATAGACTGAGATTTTTACAAGTGACCACTTAAATTAAAGTTAAAATTAAATTCAAATCCGCAAACAGATTTAAAAAAAAAAGTTGAGCCCAGGAGAGCGGAAGTTCAATGGTGGGGTGGTGGGGGGTACGTGGTGGGTACGAAACGTACCCACCACGTACCCCCCAATGGGTATGAGCACATAGACTGAGATTTTTACAAGTGACCACTTAAATGAAAGTTAAAATTAAATTCAAATCCGCAAACAGATTTAAAAAAAAATTTTAGCCCAGGAGAGCGGAAGTTCAATAGTGGGGTGGTGGGGAGTACGTGGTGGGTACGAAACGTACCCACCACGTACCCCCCAATGGGTATGAGCACATAGACTGAGATTTTTACAAGTGACCACTTAAATTAAAGTTAAAAAGTTTAAAAAAAAAATTTGAGCCCAGGAGAGCGGAAGTTCAATAGTGGGGTGGTGGGGGGTACGTGGTGGGTACGAAACGTACCCACCACGTACCCCCCAATGGGTATGAGCACATAGACTGAGATTTTTACAAGTGACCACTTAAATTAAAGTTAAAATTAAATTCAAATCCGCAAACAGATTTAAACAAAAATTTGAGCCCAGGAGAGCGGAAGTTCAATAGTGGGGTGGTGGGGGGTACGTGGTGGGTACGAAACGTACCCACCACGTACCCCCAATGGGTATGAGCACATAGACTGAGATTTTTACAAGTGACCACTTAAATTAAAGTTAAAATTAAATTCAAATCCGCAAACAGATTTAAAAAAAAAATTTAAGCCCAGGAGAGCGGAAGTTCAGTGGTGGGGTGGTGGGGGGTACGTGGTGGGTACGAAACGTACCCACCACGTACCCCCCAATGGGTATGAGCACATAGACTGAGATTTTTACAAGTGACCACTTAAATTAAAGTTGAAATTAAATTCAAATCCGCAAACAGATTTAAAAAAAAAATTTGAGCCCAGGAGAGCGGAAGTTCAATGGTGGGGTGGTGGGGGGTACGTGGTGGGTACGAAACGTACCCACCACGTACCCCCCAATGGGTATGAGCACATAGACTGAGATTTTTACAAGTGACCACTTAAATTAAAGTTAAAATTAAATTCAAATCCGCAAACAGATTTAAAAAAAAAATTTGAGCCCAGGAGAGCGGAAGTTCAATGGTGGGGTGGTGGGGAGTACGTGGTGGGTACGAAACGTACCCACCACGTACCCCCCAATGGGTATGAGCACATAGACTGAGAATTTTACAAGTGACCACTTAAATTAAAGTTAAAATTAAATTCAAATCCGCAAACAGATTTAAAAAAACAATTTGAGCCCAGGAGAGCGGAAGTTCAATGGTGGGGTGGTGGGGGGTACGTGGTGGGTACGAAACGTACCCACCACGTACCCTCCAATGGGTATGAGCACATAGACTGAGATTTTTACAAGTGACCACTTAAATTAAAGTTAAAATTAAATTCAAATCCGCAAACAGATTTAAAAAAAAAATTTGAGCCCAGGAGAGCGGAAGTTCAATGGTGGGGTGGTGGGGAGTACGTGGTGGGTACGAAACGTACCCACCACGTACCCCCCAATGGGTATGAGCACATAGACTGAGATTTTTACAAGTGACCACTTAAATTAAAGTTAAAATTAAATTCAAATCCGCAAACAGATTTAAAAAAAAAAGTTGAGCCCAGGAGAGCGGAAGTTCAATGGTGGGGTGGTGGGGGGTACGTGGTGGGTACGAAACGTACCCACCACGTACCCCCCAATGGGTATGAGCACATAGACTGAGATTTTTACAAGTGACCACTTAAATTAAAGTTAAAATTAAATTCGAATCCGCAAACAGATTTAAAAAAAAAAGTTGAGCCCAGGAGAGCGGAAGTTCAATGGTGGGGTGGTGGGGGGTACGTGGTGGGTACGAAACGTACCCACCACGTACCCCCCAATAGGTATGAGCACATAGACTGAGATTTTTACAAGTGACCACTTAAATGAAAGTTAAAATTAAATTCAAATCCGCAAACAGATTTAAAAAAAAATTTTAGCCCAGGAGAGCGGAAGTTCAATAGTGGGGTGGTGGGGAGTACGTGGTGGGTACGAAACGTACCCACCACGTACCCCCCAATGGGTATGAGCACATAGACTGAGATTTTTACAAGTGACCACTTAAATTAAAGTTAAAATTAAATTCAAATCCGCAAACAGATTTAAAAAAAAAATTTGAGCCCAGGAGAGCGGAAGTTCAATAGTGGGGTGGTGGGGGGTACGTGGTGGGTACGAAACGTACCCACCACGTACCCCCCAATGGGTATGAGCACATAGACTGAGATTTTTACAAGTGACCACTTAAATTAAAGTTAAAATTAAATTCAAATCCGCAAACAGATTTAAACAAAAATTTGAGCCCAGGAGAGCGGAAGTTCAATAGTGGGGTGGTGGGGGGTACGTGGTGGGTACGAAACGTACCCACCACGTACCCCCAATGGGTATGAGCACATAGACTGAGATTTTTACAAGTGACCACTTAAATTAAAGTTAAAATTAAATTCAAATCCGCAAACAGATTTAAAAAAAAAATTTAAGCCCAGGAGAGCGGAAGTTCAATGGTGGGGTGGTGGGGGGTACGTGGTGGGTACGAAACGTACCCACCACGTACCCCCCAATGGGTATGAGCACATAGACTGAGATTTTTACAAGTGACCACTTAAATTAAAGTTGAAATTAAATTCAAATCCGCAAACAGATTTAAAAAAAAAATTTGAGCCCAGGAGAGCGGAAGTTCAATGGTGGGGTGGTGGGGGGTACGTGGTGGGTACGAAACGTACCCACCACGTACCCCCCAATGGGTATGAGCACATAGACTGAGATTTTTACAAGTGACCACTTAAATTAAAGTTAAAATTAAATTCAAATCCGCAAACAGATTTAAAAAAAAAATTTGAGCCCAGGAGAGCGGAAGTTCAATGGTGGGGTGGTGGGGAGTACGTGGTGGGTACGAAACGTACCCACCACGTACCCCCCAATGGGTATGAGCACATAGACTGAGAATTTTACAAGTGACCACTTAAATTAAAGTTAAAATTAAATTCAAATCCGCAAACAGATTTAAAAAAACAATTTGAGCCCAGGAGAGCGGAAGTTCAATGGTGGGGTGGTGGGGGGTACGTGGTGGGTACGAAACGTACCCACCACGTACCCCCCAATGGGTATGAGCACATAGACTGAGATTTTTACAAGTGACCACTTAAATTAAAGTTAAAATTAAATTCAAATCCGCAAACAGATTTAAAAAAAAATTTGAGCCCAGGAGAGCGGAAGTTCAATAGTGGGGTGGTGGGGGGTACGTGGTGGGTACGAAACGTACCCACCACGTACCCCCCAATGGGTATGAGCACATAGACTGAGATTTTTACAAGTGACCACTTAAATTAAAGTTAAAATTAAATTCAAATCCGCAAACAGATTTAAAAAAAAAATTTGAGCCCAGGAGAGCGAAAGTTCAATGGTGGAGTGGTGGGGGGTACGTGGTGGGTACGAAACGTACCCACCACGTACCCCCCAATGGGTATGAGCACATAGACTGAGATTTTTACAAGTGACCACTTAAATTAAAGTTAAAATTAAATTCAAATCCGCAAACAGATTTAAAAAAAAAATTTGAGCCCAGGAGAGCGGAAGTTCAATGGTGCGGTCGGGAGGGGTACGTGGTGGGTACGAAACGTACCCACCACGTACCTTCCAATGGGTATGAGCACATAGACTGAGATTTTTACAAGTGACTACTTAAATTAAAGTTAAAATTAAATTCAAATCCGCAAACAGATTTAAAAAAAAATTTTAGCCCAGGAGAGCGGAAGTTCAATGGTGGGGTGGTGGGGGTACGTGGTGGGTACAAAACGTACCCACCACGTACCCTCCAATGGGTATGAGACATAGGCTGAGATTTTTACAAGTGACCACTTAAATTAAAATTAAAATTAAATTCAAATCCGTAAACAGATTTTAAAAAGAAATTTGAGCCCAGGTGAGCGGAAGGCTATTATGGGGGACGTGGGGGTACGTAAAGGTAAGTAAGGGATACGAACGTAAATTGGGGGACGTGGGGGTACGTAGTGCCCCCTACGTACTCCACACATACCACCAATGAACTTCCGCTCTCCTGGGCCCAAATTTTTTTTTTAATCTGTTTGCGGATTTGAATTTAATTTTATTTTTAATTTAAGTGAACACTTGTAAAAATCTTAGCCTATGTGCTCATGTCCATTGGGGGAGTACGTGGGGACTATGTTCGTGCCCCCCCCCCCCCCACCCCTTCCAATGAACTTCCGCTTTGCTGGGTCCAAATTTTTTTCTTAAATTTGTTTGCGGATTTGAATTTAATTTTAACTTTAATTTAAGTAGTCAGTTGTAAAAATCTCAGCCTATGTGCTCATACCCATTATGGGGTACATTCGTACTCCCCCACGTACCCTCCCTATGAACTTTCGCTCTCCTGGGAGTAAATTTTTTTTTTTTAAATCTGCTTGCAGATTTGAATTTAATTTTAATTTTAATTTAAGTAGTCACTTGTAAAAATTCATACCCATTGGGGGGGTACGTGTGGGGTACGTTGGGGGATACTCCTCCATGTACCCCCCAGTGAACTTCTGCACTCCTGGGCGCAAATTTTTTTTCTTAAATCTGTTTGCGGATTTTAATTAACGGTAAAATAACATTAACCCTTATAGCCAAAAATTCTTTAACAGATTTATATATGTACAGAAGGTACATATAAATTAATATTACCCCAGAGATGCCTATAAAATTAGTTTTAGCGCATTAACGTAATATGTAATTAAAACGTATTGAATAAATACCGTCAACATGATTAACCCACACTTAATTAAAACTCTATCACGCATCCGATTGAAATCCTTATGTATGTATCTAACTCAAAATTTTCCATTAACACGCAATTAAGATTATTATGCTATTTATTTATTTATCTAAATCGCAAAATTCGGTATTATTAATCTCAAAAGCCGCACCTACTAAATAACATGACTACAGTAGGTAAATTGGACAGGTAGAATAATATGAGAAAATGTCAAATTAATTAAAATTTAATATAATTCCTCTTATTTTCGACTCACCCGCAGCTCCCTTCCAAACCATGCTCTACCCTTAATATGCGCTCGTAGTGTAAACATTTTTGAAGTATGTTAAAATCCTGCTATATAATCGCACCATGAATAAACATTTTATGTAAATTAATTTAACGGAAAATAAAATTTTCGCATTTAGGCGGGAAGAAAACAGTGCTGCAACAAGGCTACATTATAGAGCCGTAACCCTCATAATGGGGACAGGGAAGAAGCCTTTTCTGGAGCATTTCGAAACTACACCTCACACATATGTAGCCTGTATGTTCGTTTAATTTTAAAGCTTAAAAGGACTCGTGTGTAACGTACTTTTGTATGCGACTATGACACAAGTTTCGAACGATAAATATACGAGTGCTATTCATAGTTAGATACTCGTAGGTACCCGGGGTACTGGTATGAATAAGTATCTGTATAACTTGCTATGAAAGAGTCGTCTATGCGCCATGTGTTGTTTATAGAGAAGTTGTATTTTCACTTTATTCCAGTAACTAGGATATGCTTTTACCCATTTGAGAACTTTAAAGCAATAAACCGATGAAATTTGAATAGCTTTCATACTACAGAGCGGCGTATAGTGTGGATGCCAGCCATTCAGACATACAGCACAAATTCATTAAAATGCAAATGCTTTTTTGGGTGTCGCTAAAAAATTTAAAACAAAATATTTAAAACCTAAAAGGACTCACATAAAGCCTTAATGGGGTCTGGCAAATAATAATGAACTTTCCCCTTTTTTTTTAAGGTTTGAAATAATTTGAGGCAGAATTGATTGCATCGTATAAAATCACCGAGAAGTTTCAATTAAGACATTTTTTTTTCAAGTATGTACAATAAATAAGGGTAATTAAAGGAGATCTGTTGTTAAGAAGCTTTGTCCGGACTATGCTCTTTCAATAGATAAGAGAGACTAACTTTATTTTGGGCTTATATAAATAAGCTAGGGCGCCATATATTTTATTTGTGAGTCAAATTCTAACTCGAGCTTCAATTAATTAAAGGAACTGATTTAAAAAATTCCTTTGACGATGTTGACACTTTTCACTTTAACAAATCCCTTTAAGTATCCGAATCACTGGTAATGTTCCAATATACGCAACATGCCTTTTTCCCTTAATAGTTGAAACTCGTTCATTGCCAATGCTACTTTCTTTTGTTTTACAGACCGATACTGGGATTGCCTGAAGCAGCGGCGTACGCATGAATTGATAAATGGAAAGGACGCCCTTAAAACGTTAAAGGGGGCAATTGCACCCACAAATAATCCACCAAATTCTGTAGTGTCAGTTGAATCCAATAGCAAAAAGATTTTAGATTTAGAACAGATATGAACGAAGAAAGTTGAAGAAATTTAACGAAATTGAAAGAAAAACACTAAAAAATCTGCCAACAGTCTGGGCGCAACTCTATTATTTTTTGGATAGAAGTCCGAAACAAGTTTAATGCTGAGATGGGATGTAGGTTTTATGCGACTGATAACCTAAAAAATAACATTCCAAATAGCCTTCTGGTTATTCTTTAAATTTTACTTTATTATTTTAATAATAAAGTATTATTATCGATTTTTAAAAAAAAAAAAATCGATACCCTGAAAAATTTTTTTTATACGTTTTATGACTAATAAGCACCAAAAAAGCAAAAAAAATGTTCAGTCCGTCTGTGCGCCGTCCGCCACCCGCCGTCCTACGTACGCAAAACGTTTGAGGGCTTATAACTCCTAAACCCTATAAGCTATTGAATTGAAATTTTTTTCTTTAATAGACTGAGTAGGCCCCTTGAAGTGACCAATTTTTTAGGGGTGGGAAGATGAGGGGGGAGGTGGGGGAAGCGATTTAGGCGAAAAATTTTGGTTTCTAGATCTCAGCAACCGCTTATGTTAGGGGGCTGAAACTTGGAATTTATATAGAGCATCGATAGTGGACCCATTTGCAAAAATATTGTTGATATGGGTGCAAGGGTGTGGGAGTGGGAGGAAAAATAATGTGTCCGAAACGTTCGAAAGGCGAGATCGAGACATTCTAAAATCCATATCTCCCAAACGGTTAATGTCACGAAATTAAAACTTAATAATCATCTGTAGGTATACTAGGAGAACAGATCGAAAACATATTTTTGAGTGGTGGCAGTGACGTACGGGGGTGGGGATTGAAAAACTTTAGATTACGATATCTCACGAATAAATTGCACTAGAGAAATAAAATTTGGTTTTTGTATAAAGGTTGACAAATAAAGTTTGCTGGAAGTAAAATTTTTTTATTGGGTGGTAGTGCATGGAGGTGGAGGGGGTAAGAACTTTTTCAAAAAATCACGTCTTATATCTCAAGAACGGTGTAAGATAGATGCCTTAAATTTTGACCAGAAGTAGGCCTGATAAACCCCCAGCAGGAAAAGTGGATGAGGGTGTAGAGGGTGAGGGTGGGGGAGGGTGAAAAGTAAAAAGTTCCGATTTTTATATCTCGAGAACCTATAAAGCTGAAACTTAGTATTTAGATAGAGCTATGGTGGTAGCATGTTGGAAAAATATAATTTTGTATTTTGTTTTTCCTAACTTTAGAACGGCTTATGCTAGAAAGTAGAAATTCGGTATGTATATGTAAATCAACTAGAAAAGTAATTCTGATTAAAAAAAAAAATCTATTGGCGTTCGGAAGTGGGGCAAAAAAAATGATCAGTGAAAATGGAATTCATATATTTTTACGATTTTCGTCATATCTATTAGGTCTTTCCAAATATTGAATTATCTTTTTTTGTACGGGTTTTTCATATAAATACCTGGAAAGTGTTTTCAGTATTTTTTGAAATTCGACCCCCAAGGTGGTGTAAAGGGGATGTATACATTTTCACGAATTCAGCCGTATCCCTCAGGTCTGATTAGATATCGTATAACTTTTTACTTCCACGGGCTTATTTAATAATCACCTAAAACTTGTTTTCAAGTTTTTCCTTTTTCAACCCCTAAGAGGATAAAAACCGGTTGAACACGTTTTCACGAGTTCCGTCATGTCTCTTAGGAGTGATAATACATCGGATTGGTTTTTACTTCCTTGGGCTTTCTTTATATATATCTAAAAACACATTTCAGGATTTTTGGATATTCAAGCAAGGGGGTTGCATATATTTTCACAAATTCTTACATATTTCTTAGTTCTAATGAGATATCAAATTCATTTTTAATTCCTAAGGCTTCCTAAATAATCGTCAAAAAGTTGATTTCAACTCCAATAGGACGTATGGCTTTCGACATATTTCTCAGGATTGATGAGATATTAGATTGGTTTGCTCTTCCACAGACTTTTTATATAATCGCCTACAAACGCATTTCCGATTTCATGTAATGGCCCAAAACCAAATCACGAAAAACCTTCTAATGGCGTAACAACTGATATTATACTACGAATTAGACCTCGTCCCGGAGTATGACCCAATTATGTAATTCACATGTTATATGTGGCAGTGGCGTAAGTATTCTAGCGCGACCCCATTCTAACCGCTTCCCGACCTTTTTTTTAGGTTTTCAGTCACATAGTAACCTACACCGCATCTCAGAATTAAACTCGTTCCAAACTTCTACCCAAAAAATAATAAAGTGGCGCCCAGACTGTTGGCAGATTTTTTTTTTGCTACAGGTCTACTGGGCCTAACTCCTGTAAACTTTCGTGCTCCACCTCCTTCCTCAAAAATTTTACATTTAGTGACATAAAGGTCCCACTTGTAATCCTACACTCTAAGAAATATTGGAGTAAATTTACCATTATACCATTTAACACTAGAACTTACCAGCCGTGCGATGGGATACGAACTGCTGGAATGTATCAACTAATTGCTTATCTTCTCGTCAAGTCATGGACGATTTCTGCGACGTGGACCTTTCTCAAATCAACTCTATCCGCATGTGCACGGCAGTTTACTTGACCTGGTGTTCTCAAACCATACATCATCATTTGCTACTGTGTCGCAATCATCGCTTGAGCTTCGGCCACTGGACACGATGTATCATCCGGCGCTGAATGTTCTATTATCTTACGTTTCTAATGTGAACCGTCCTATTTCGTATGTCGATTATAATTTTAAATCAGCCGACTATACTAGAATTTGTGAACAGCTCGCAATATTAGATTGGTTTCGTATTTTCGGGACGCTTGATTTGGATGATGCCGTTAACAGGTTTTATGATATAATTCGATATAATTGATAACTTTGTGCCAATCTCACTAGTATTTAATTCGTCTTTTCCAAGGTGGTATAGCGCTGACCTGAAAAAACTTATTTCCGACAAGATAGCTGCTCATGCTAAATTTAAGTCATCAGGCACTGCGTTCGATTACGAGTTCTTCTCTACGCTTAGGTCTTCATGCAAAGTGATGACTAGGGAGTGTTACTCTCTGTATATTACACAGGTCGAGAATGTATCCCTTCTAATCTAAAGCAGTTTTGGAACTGCATCAATTCCCTTAGGTCCGACAACACTTTACCCCCTGAAATGTTTCTGGGGTCGGAGAGTGCTTCCGATTTAAACGGTATTGCGGATCTGTTTGCTCGTCACTTTTCTGGCGTCTACTATATGTTAGTAAAGTACAAGTTAACTACAATTTCATTTCCAGTTCTCATGTTTTTGTGTCTTCTATTAATGTCAATTCCGATGACGTCCTTAAAATGTTGAATGATCTTGATGTAACCCTAGGCAGATGACCCAATCGAATGATCATTCCTAGTCGAATGATCATTCCGCATCACGTCTGTCACAATGAAATTGTCGAATTGGTCATTCATTCGATCATTCGAATTACAATTGCGAAATGGTCATTCCGAGATAAATTCGTAATTCGTTCAAGCGCTGGGAACTCCATCTAGCGTCAAGCCCTATGAAACTAGTGGAACAAGTGGAAAATCAGGTGTTCCATCGTCCAAATCTTTCTATTTATTTCATGTGTGCATTAATTACGATCAATCTTTTTAACGTTTCGTTTACAATTGCTGACATATTATCACTGTTCTATCACTTTATTTCAACATATAAAACGTAGCCGCATATCAATGCAAAAATGTCAACTTTTATTGAGCATTCCAACAACAATAATATTTTGACAGATTGAATGTAATTCCGATAGACGTGTGTCAATGTTGATCATTGAATGGGAATGATCATTCCCCGAATGATCATTCGAATGTGTCGTCTGCCTAGGGTATAAGAGTGCTGGTCCTGACAACGTCCCTGCTTTATTTTTAAAAATGTGCAGTGAGTATCTCGCGCTTCCGCTGTCACTAGTGTTTAATAAATCTCTGGAAACGGGACGCCTGGCTCCAATTTGGAAAATTGGTTTTCTGGTATCTATTCACAAGGCTGGTGATAAAAGCAATATCGAGAATTAATGGCCAATCTGTTCTTTGCCGGTCATTCCCAAACTGTTGGAGAAACTAATTACAGACGCATTAACACCTTTGTTTAAGAATTTCATCTCACCCAACCAGCATGGGTTCCAAAAAAAAGAAATCAACTTTGACTAATTTATTACCCTACGCCGAGAATATATGTTGATCGCTGGAAAAACGACTGCAGCTGCTGAAGCTTTCGGGCACCCTCTACCCTCTACACACACCACTGAACGAAGATTCAAGAACAGTCTCGACTACAGGCAACTGGTATAAAAGCAGATAGAGCTTTCAGCGAGGACACAGTAATTTTTATTACGTCGACTGTGACAGCCAGCGTGTATACGCGAAAGTGAACGAGTCGAGCGATATATGGTATAAGCGGGCGGTATTGCCATACAGTGCGAATAGAATTAACAGTGCGATTAAAAAAATTATCACTTATTTTTATTTTAACCGAATTGTGTTTTACTTGAAATCCCGGCGAACCCCTAGCTCGCAACAATACCTTTATTGTGCGTTAGTGCGACCTCACCTGGAGTACCTTTCTCCAATATGGAGTCCTCACTTTAATGTTCATGCGAAAAGAATCGAAACGATCCAACATAAGTTTCTTCGTCTGATAGCCTTCAAATTAAACATCCCCATCACTGAAATGAACTAGGATTCGTTGTCGTCGGAGTTGCACCTTGCCACCTTATCTAAACGCCGTGAACTAGCAGAGCTTGTCACATTGTTTAAAGTCATAAATAATGAGTTAGATTGTCCTAGTCTTCTCGGTCTCATCAACTTCAGGGTCCCTGGTTACTCATCTCAGTCCATCGACATCTTTTCCGTTGATTACCACTCGACAGATTATGGTAAAAATATCCCGGTTTCAAGAACAATGCGAACTGGCAATACTTACACAAGTGAAGTGGACTTGTTTAATACTTCCATTGCTGACATGAAACGAATTTTCTATGTGTAACTATATGATCAACGCGTTTAATGTTTCGTTTATATAATTTTTATCTTTTCTCACTTCTTTTAATGCTTTTTTTTCTACTTCTTTTTTTCTTTAAAGTTTATTTACTATTTTTTTTACATTTTTATCATTCCGTTTAAATATTGTTATACTATTTTGTACGATAAGGATATATTGTCCGTTTATTCTATTAAATTATTATAGTTGGCAACTGTTTTCCATCGATATTAATGGTAAAATTACATGATTATGTAATTAGAGCGAAAATTACACAAATAATAATATATACACATCAATGATGCAATCATTGCACAACAGCTGCGTAATCAATAATATCGGTGTCGTAATTTTTACACAGAGAATACAATTATTACACACTTTTTGTATAATAATACCATTTTAATAAACCAAAAACACTCCAATTTCACAATACATGTAGCGTATTGAAATAAATTGGATTGAGTTGACGATGATAAAAAAAACATATTATGGTTACTATTGCTATGAAAACGAAGTACTTTCCTATATTGAAAATAAAAACCGGATGCGGGGAATTACGAATATAACATATTTCTATATAAAAATGATATAATAATAAATAATCCAAGTAAAGTAACATAAAAATTAAAAATAATTAGGTATTTAAATTATGTACACATTCATAAGATAATAACTTGAATATAACTAAAACAAAAACTGATTCAAAACTAAGTTACAAATATTACACAAAAATATTTGGCTAGTGTGAAGGCAGTTTTTACTTTATTATTTTCTAATAATACAGTATTGTTATCGATTTTTAAAAAAAAAAAATTTGCTACCCTGAAAATTTTTTTTTCGCGTTTCATGACTCGTAGACACGAAAAAAGCAAAAAAAAATTTCAGTCCGTACGCCGTCCGCCGTACGCAAAATCGTTTGAAGGCTCGTAGCTCCCAAACGGTTTGAGATATTAAATTGAATTTTTTTTTATGAATAGAGTGGGTAGACCCCTTGAAGTGACCAAATTCTGAGGGGTGGGTAGTAGGTATACTAGGAGAATAGATCGCAAATAAATTTTTGAGTAAGGTCACAGGCGTACGAGGGGGGGGGGGGGGGGTAAAAAACTTTAGATTATGATATCTCACGAACCAATTGCACTAGGCAAATAAAATTCGGTTTGTGTATAAAGGTTGACAAATGAAGTTTGATGGAAGTAAATTTTTTTTAGGGGGCGGTGTATCATGAAAGTGGAGGGGATGCGAATTTTTCTAAAAAATCACGTCTCATATCTCAAGAACAGTGTGAGGTAGATGCTTAAAATTTTTACTGTAAGTAGGTCTAATAGACCCCTATCAGAAAAAAATTTTGGGGGTGAGGGTGTAGAGGGTGAGGGTGGGAGAGGGTGAAAAGGAAAAAGTTCCGATTCATATATCTCGAAAACCTATAATGATATAAAGCTGAAACTTGGTATTTAGATAGAACTATAGTAGTAGCATCTTGGAAAAATATAATTTTTTACAAGGGCAGTATGGTACGGGGGTGGGGGATGTTTTACCTATCTATAGAACGGCTTATGCTACAAAGTTGAAACTTGGTATGTATATGTAAATCAACTAGAAAAGTAATTTAGATAAAAAAAAAATTTCAAATATCCATCGGCGTTCGGAAGGGGGGGGCCAAAAAATGTATCAGTGAAAATGGAATGCATGTATTTTCACGATTTTCGTCATATCTATTAGGTCTTCCCAAATATTTAATTCATTTTTATTCTACGGCTTCTCCATATAAATACCTAGAAAGCGTTTTCAGGATTTTTTGAAATTCGACCCTTAAGGGGGTGTAAGGGGATTGTATACTTATTCACGAATGTGAATTCAATGACCTCCAGGTCTGATCAAATATCGAATATCTTTACACTTTCACGGGCTTGCGTAATAATCGCCTAAAACTTGCTTTTAAGAGTTGAACAAGTTTTCACAAATTCCGTCATATCCTTTAGAAGTGATAAGTAATTCAATTGTTTTTACTTTCTCGTGCTGTTTTCATATTTATCTATTAACTCCTTTCAGGATTTTTCGATAATCCCAAGTTGGTGTAAGGAGGTTGCATATGTTTTCACAGATTCCTACATATTGCTTAGATCTGATGACATATAGAATTCATTTTTACTTCCTAAGGTTTCCTATATAAGAACCAAACTGTCTATTTCAGTATTTTCAGATTTTCAATCCTGTTGTATGCTTTTCAAAGGTTCGACATATTTCTTAGGTTTAATGAGATATTAGATCGCTTTTCATTTCCACAGACTTCTTATATAATCGCCCACAAACCCATTTATAAATTTTTGGATATTCAACCCCCAAGGGTTTGCATATGTTTTCACAAATTTTGCCATCCCTTAGTTCTGATGAGATATAAAATTGGTTATTACGGCATTTGATGTAATGAACTTAAAACTTATTTTACGATTTTTTGAATTTCAAGAACCAAGGGGGTGTGAAGAGTTTTCTTACGTTTTCACAAATTTTTCAAAATCCCTCTTGTCTCATGAGATGTGAAGTTGGTTCTTATGAAATCGTTTTCGAAATTCAAACCACAAGTGGAAGTAATGAGTTTGTATACGTTTTAACAATTCGTCATATCTCTTAAGTCAGATAAGGCAACAAATTCGTTTTTTCTTCTATGGGCTTTTAGTGTATACCGAAATATACCGAAATTCTTATAGTCTACAGGGGCTTTTTCAATGTTTAATTGGCTAAAAATCTTTATTTTATATATTTTTATTTTAGGAACAAAATTAACTTTCCAAGAAACTTCATAATCTCGAAACAACTGATGATATGCTCCGACTTTGACCGCTCCCGAACTTTGACCCGAAAAATAATAAAGTTTCGCCCAGACCATTGGCAGATTTTTTAATGCTTTTTTGGGGAATTTTTTTTTGACAAACCATTAAAATAAAATAATTTATAAATTGTATATCATTTTCATTAACATTTAAACAAACTTTGTGAATTTTTTGAAGTCATTATATAGAATATAGTCGGAGATACACCGCCCAACAGGAACACATATATAAAAAGAGGTGCTCCACTGCTGCCATGATTCCGGCCGTTCTGCTTATGTGAAATCAAAAAACCAAACGTAATTTTAATCGTGAGACTTGAGGCTCTACATGGACCTAAAATAAAGTTAGAATTCCAAAAAATCATTTTTTTTTACGCTTTACAAAAAAATTCAATTTTTAGTATTGTTTTGGGGTCTATATAGCTGATAAAAAGAAAACTAACGAAGCAATCTTAATTATTTTAGTTCAACTTGTAGTTATATATCTATTAAAGATGCTGTATAAATTTGAGCAGAATCAATCAAATAGTTTTTGAGATATCATGGCAGCAGTTTGAAAAAATCGTGTTTTGAGAAAAACGCGTTTGAAAGTTGTTGCATATAATTCATAATAAGAAAATGGTCTCACCATCAATCCATAGAGTACACCTTCCTCTTCAAAAAAGTCATGCAAGGCCGTTTTCTCTTCTCTGTTTGAGTCTAGTTCACAAAAAAGCTAGATAAGCAGTTGGGCTCGAGAATATTCGATGCGAAAGCCAGCGCTGCGCCGCCCCGCGCGCTCCGTATAGCTCCTCCGGTTTACGGCTGTAACTTTTCAACGGCTTCAAATTTCGAAACATTCTTTTACCCACGTCTTCTATACATGTTTTAGATGTGACTTATGAGAAAAAAAAAATAGATTTTTTGATCTGACACACTAGACGAGCCCCTTAATTCCTAATAGCCAACAAACCTGGTGACGTCAAGTGGAATGAAATGATGAAATAAATTTCAGGGAACTTGCTGGCCTATTCTGGCGTAATAATACATAGTGTTTAAAGTAAAATTACACTAAGCGTGAATTTACATTATTATTGATCTGATATAATCATGATACCTAAATTTATTTTTTTTATAGAGCGAAATAGATGGAATTGTCCACCTTATTGAGTAAAATTACCTATTCGTGCGCAAAAAAACCGTTAGGTATAGGTCAATAAGACGTACCATTACATAAATTATGTATTTTTACACTTATTTTTGCTTTTAATACAGAGTATTTTTAGATTCTGTGTTTATACACAAAACAAAATTTAATCTTCCTACTACAATGGGTTCGGATTTTACGTTTTCATCTGTTTCTTGATAAACCAACTCTCTTAGTCCACAGCCTGTTTAAAGAACCCATGGAAATGATTCTGGTTTCCTTAAGTTTTAACCGATTCAGCCATTACCAGAGCGATCCCAGAGAAAAATTCAAAAAGGGACATCTTAAAGAGTTGCTTAAAGGTAGCTTAGTGAGACCGAGGCATCCTGACTACTTTCATCCGAGTTTCCCGTCTTAGAAACATTATAAATTTGCTCTCCCCTACCCTTTTTTAAAATCTAGGTTAGTTTTTCCCCACTGGCTCACCTCCCATTTTCCTTTTGTTCGCACCAATTTCACACCTAGTATAAATCTCATACTTAATAAGCACAAACATCTTGAAAGAGGTTCATTTCTTCTCTCGTCTCGTCCTTGACGTTCGAAACGAAAGTCTTTCACTGCTTTGACAGTAATCAGATATTTGCTGAGTGCTAAACATTATTTCTATTCGGCATCAATGAGAAAAAGAAACAGAAGTAGCACCATCACAGCCAGCCAGGACCTTGTTTCGTCCTGGGATGTACTAGTGCTCCTCACCGACCGGGGCGAGAAAAAAGTATTCAAGGAGCTCCCAAACATATGGAAGTCGAAAGAATACTAAGTAGTTTTCCCCCGTCCACAACTCCTCACGTATACACCTACTCAATGTAGATATATAAGAAGGTCCTTACAAGGATTGCCTGTCAAGAGGATGATAAAAACTAAACGGCTATACTACGGAAAAGAAGTGTTGATTTATATTCCGTACTTGGTTTTGTTTTCCGTTGACTTTTGCCGCCTGTTGGTATCAACAATGATCCTATCAAGGAGCAAGGAAATAAAATAAATAAAAATTATGTGTATAAGCCCCAAGGAGGTCACACGCTCGAAGTTCAAAGGAATCAAGCCAAATGAAATCTATAACGTGCCGTATACGTCACATTTTACTTGACTGCCGTTGGCTTTTATGTTCGGTGAAAATGAAAATATGATGCGGGAAATTGGTGACGTTGAGTTTAAATAGTGTCAACAGGATAAAACGCTATACGTACCCACTCTGCAAAGGGTTCTCATACATTGAAGCAAATTGCATTGAGAGCTGAAAAAGGAAAAGGGAAGAAGAACAGAGCGCTTTTGAAAGGAATAGGAGTTGCCGTGTTTTTGATTTTCAGCTTTGATACAAGTAATTCTTTGACACAGTAGTTTTCGTTTTTGCTGTATAGTAGACACTCAATGGACTCAATGAAATTGGATAGTTTGAGTCCTTCGAAAAGCAGAGGAAACGGGTGTGGGCTTTATGTCGTCCCTTGCTCATGTTCGTGGCCGAATCGACTTTTAAAAGCACTTGCCATTTCCATTGATTTGAACTCGTTAGGTAAAATGAGTCCTGCAATGATACGAGTCTGCTGTAAATTGTGCTAAGTTGCAACAGGTGAGAACAAAGGCTTTCAACTGAAGTTCTTTCAAGCCTCTCTTTCAATTTTGGTGCATGCCTGTCCGTACAACTGTCCGACCTGAGCGTGTTGAAATTTGAATCTGGATGTTTTGTAGAATTCGTAAGTCTAAATTCGTTAATGGGTAAATTCGTCCTACTCCTTTGAGAAGCTACCATACAAAAGTCCAAAAAACACTTGTTCAACAGTTTTGGCCGCTAACTACAGAACGCCTCGGGCTACGATTTTGAAATTTTGTATACTTTGTTTTTCCAAGAGTTCCAGATAAAGTAGTGAGTGTGAAGATTTAGATGGTCCTTACCATACCGATATACAAAAATTCTGTAAAAATGGCTTAACCAAATTAACAGAACTCACACTATAACTCAAGAAATCGCTTAGTCACGAAGTCCAAATTGAGTACAACTTAATTTTGAGCTAAAATTAAATTCGAGAAATCCCTCTACCGTTTCGAATACCTCCCATAGAAAAGTCCTTAAAATACGTCTTCGCCATTATTGACTTTTTGCAGCTCCTACGTAAAAGTCATTCAAAAAAGAAAATTTTCCATACGGTGATTTATCTAAAGTTCCTGAAACGGAATTGAAAAGAGCTGCTAACACCCTAAGATAATAAGCAAGAGATTGAAGAATAATAATGTTACTCTCAGACGTAAAATCCTTTAACTGACATCCCCAATCCAATGTCATATGATCTTGCTTGTTAATTTTATTGCCATAAATAATATTTGCTATTTACATAATAATTTCTGCTCAAGAGATCATTTACACTAACTATACAACTTTTCAGAAATGTAATGTTTCTAGTTATTTTACTATATATCATAATTTTGTAACCAAAAAGAAAAAATATTTATAGGAAAATGGCAAGAAAAAACCTAATTTATGAATTTTAACTATAACTTAAAAACTTAAACCTAACTATTAACACTATGCACTTATTCAAAATTGTAGGTACAAATTAAAACTGTAAGTTATTGATCAGTCTATTATCAGCTAATTCTAGTCTATTTCTGATTTTATTTGTTAGTGTAAGTGATTTAACTTCAATAAATGTAGTGTCGGCTAAAGAGTGTAATCTTTTAGTAGAACAATATTTTGGAAGGTTATGGATTAACTTTAAGATTTTGTTCTGAGCTATCTGCAGTTTGTTCAAATGACTTTTAGCACAGGTTATCCGCAATGGAGCGCCATATATTAATACTGGTTGAAAAATCGGTTTAAATATGAGCATTTTATTGTTGATGTTTAATAGTGATTTTCTGTTCATGAAAGGATAAAGGGTTTTTATAAGGGCATTCGTTTTATTTAACGTTTCTGTAACGTTAGCTTTTTGTCGAAATGAAAACCTATGTATTTTAAGTTTTTACTCCATTGTATTTCTTCGCCGAAGAGAGAAACATTTTGGGTTGGAGTATAGGGAAGAGTTCTTCGTTTTGTGAAGTATAATGCCTGTGTTTTAGAGGCGTTAATTTTGATTTTCCATTTGTGTAGATATTTAGTTACCACTTTTAGAGCATTATCGACAGAGCTACAGACATTAGAGCAAATAATGCCTGACGAGTAGATGGCTGTGTCGTCAGCAAATAGGGCAATTTGACAGTTTTCTAAGTGGGGGAAGTCATGCGGGTAAATTATATACAACAATGGTCCAAGGACTGATCCCTGTGGTACTCCAGCACATACTCGTATAAGATAGTTACTGGAAAGAGAATTTCGATACAACAATGGTCCAAGGACTGATCCCTGTGGTACTCCAGCACATATAAGATACACTCAAAGAAAAGTGATTGGTTAAAGGAAAAAAGAATAATTGTTAATTAACAATTTCTCAATTTTAGTTGAATCAAACAATGTCTTCTTTGGTTTTAACCATTTCACAAATGTTAATCTAAATAGGTAAAACTTGTTAGTAGAAATATGAAGCAATTAATATGAACATTGTTGTGTTACCAACGAAACTTGTTGAATTGCATTACATATTGTTGACCAACAATACAAAAATGTGATTTGGAACATGAAACCGTATGAAAATACTAAGCATTGTAATGGAAACTTGAGATTCAACCCAAAATATGGTTTGTTTTTACTATTAAATGATATTTTCTAAGAAAATCGTTTCCGATCTCAAAAATGAACTGCGCAGTAGTTTACATTGAAGTAGTGAGACAAGAAAAGTTGAAGTACCGTGGTTGTGATCTGCGAATAGAGTTTGAAAAATTGTTATATTACCATCGCACAAAAATGGAAGTTATTGAAAATTTGGTAATAAATGTTCATAATTTGAATGACAGTATATTAAATGAAGCTCTAGACGCTAGTGAAAGATTAGTGCTGGATGTAAATGTAATAAATACCGCATTTTGAGCCAGAATCAGAATAAAAGGAACTGTTAAAAAATTGGGGTTTTGAACAACTGTTTTCAGACTTTTTAGGTCAGTAATATTTCTTTAAAAAAACTAAGCATATTCTTATACTGCGGTTTTATTTCAGTGCATAGTATTACGATAGATCAACTTAAAGATATAGCAGAGACAGTCTTGAGTGTATTATTTAAAAATTATACTATTGGAAGCAAAATTGAGTTTCATAAAAAACTTCTGGCTTGGAGGATTAAACAGGCAAGTTTTATGGTAATTAATATTCAATTAATTACATGCATTAAAAAAATACTCTTTAGAATTATAGTGCCCCTCAAACGTGTGATACAGATTCCACAAACACAGAATTTCATTTTTTATATCAAACATTGTTTAGAACAGAATAACTCAACTTCTTCTTGCTCCGCAATATCATCATTTTGCCAGTCCTGCAAAAGCTAATGATTTTGTACTCCTGTCTTTAAGAATTATTTGAGGATATTTAAAATTTTTTAAAAACTTATATAGGACTTAATTAAAACCGTGGAAAGTTTTCCTGGAGGCTAGTAATTCTTGTATGTATAAGACCAAAATATTTTTGAGAATAAGTTTTTTTTTAATAATAAGTTTTCTTAGTAATAAGTTGTAATAATAAGTTTTGTTTCCTGAATTCTGAAACCTTAAATAAATAACACATTATACTTGATAAAGTTTCTTGTTTTATTTGTAGTGAAATAATAATCTTTGTGAAGAACTATTTTATAATTTAGGTATAATACAAACAACGAATGTCTCAAAATAAAAGATTTTGCAAAGCCAACGAAAAATTGTTAGTCAATAGATAAATTGTTATGATGAATTGTTGAGTAGCCATTTATTCAGATATAGTACAGTAATATAGTTGATCAACAGTTATTATTGTTAACTGGCAATTTACCGTTTAATGTACCATACTTTTTGTTAAAATACAATTACCTTCGTTAAAATACAATTACCTTCGTTAATTTAACAATGAACTTTCAACCATTTTCAATTGGTTAAACTTACCATATTCCTTGATAGGCTCATTTTCATAAGGGTATTTTGTTTGATTTTACCAACTTTTTTCTTTGAGTGTAGTTACTGGAAAGAGAATTTCGAATGCAAACTCTAAAGTATCTATCGGCTAAGAAGCTATTTACGATATTGAATAGGTACGAGGGAAAGTTGCATTTTATCATTTTGTAGATAAGACCGTCGTGCCAAACGCGGTCAAGAGCTTTTTCAATATCTAGCGATATTAGGGCCATCGATTTTTTGAAATCTAACGTTTTTTTAATGGAATTTCGAAATCTAAGAAGCTAGTGGGTAGTCGAGTGAAATTTTCGATATCCGAACTGTTCGTCTGGAAGGATGTTATTAGCCTTTAAAAAGTCGTTTAACCTGTCTTTGATTAACCGTACAAAAAGTTTTCCAAGATTGCTGAGGAAACTGATAGGGCTAGTTGCTTGCAGAGGATTGGGGCTTCTTAGGTTTAAGGATTGGAATAGTTTTGTCAGATTTCCGGGAACAAGGCTATCCTGAGACATGCATTGAATATGTACATCAACATAACAAGTGCTTTTTTGGGAAAATTTTTAAGTATTAAATTTGAAATGTTATCAAAGCCAGAAGTCTTTTATCGAAGTCTTTTAAGTCTTTATATCGTTTGGTTTAATGAGGGTGTAATGATCATTGGTACTTTCTTGAGATGATTGAAAATTTAAGAGCACATTTTCAACATCCAGAAAGACAGTAATTAAGAGTAAAATTTGAGTTAAAAACCTTTGAAATGCATTCAGCTTTTTTCGCCCATGTAATATAATTGTTGTTACCATCCACCAAGTGGGACAATGGACTTTTTTTATTTTTGATTACCTTGACCATATTCCAGAAAGGCTTGGAACCTTTACTCAGGTCAGATAACTTAGAATTCCATGTTCTATTCCTAAAAGTGCTAATATTACGTTTATGAGAGAGTTGAGGGATTTCCACGAAGTTTTAAAATTAGGTAATCTGGTCCTTTGCCAATTTCGTCTGCAAGTGTTTCTTTTTTGTATAAGGAGCCTAATTTCATTCGGTATTGGAGGGTATGGGTTGTGCTTGAGGGGTACCTTAGGGACCCTACTGCTTACCGAAAATTGTATAATCTCGTCAAATTCAAAAAGAAGACTATCAATTTCAGTAGTTGAGGAAATGGTGTCCAAGGATCTATTGGTTAGATAATTTAATTTTAGTACTCATTGTTCTCTGAAATTTGGAAGGAAACAGGTAGATGATCAGATGTGAGTTCGTGTAGAATAACGGGTATAATCAAAATCTGTAATACCAAAATCTACAATGCTAAAATTAAAATACATAGGTACATTTGATTTTTTTAATGATGATAAAAAAAGGAGTATTTAAATTAATAAAATAATTAGTAGAAGCATTTTATGCATATGTGAAGAGCGATTTATGCTGCAAAGTTCAAACTTGGTGCATATATAATTATATTTAACTAACTATTTCAATGTAAATGCAAAAGTGAAATTTGTAATTGGAGCAAAGGCGTAAAGCAAAAGTATTTTGCTTATTGCAGGAACGACTTTTGGTGGAAAAGAGAAAGGTGGAACTGGGTGCATAATTGTTTTACCGGTCAAAATTTGGGATGCGGCTAAAATCGGTGTGCGGAAGGAGTGAAATTTGATATTTATGTAGTCCACTGGTTGTTAGTTCGAATCCATGAAAGCCCATAGGATTATGACTTTGCGGGTCTTCTGTTACTGCATTTTGTGCAAGAAAGCGTTAGATTTGACCTACTGTACCATGAAAGACTACAAAATCCCAACCAAAACTCGCAATTTTGCTCTAATCCCAAGCCAAACAAGAAGCTTTCAGGGATTTAACAACCATTTTTTTCAACATCATCTTCAGCTAAATGCTTCCGATTTATAATTCCATTAAAAATAAAAACCTCCCGGTTACAAATACCAAATCCCACCTTGGGTATGAACCGGCACAAAAAAAGAACATACAATAAAAATTAACTCCCGAAAAAATTTGAATTAAAGTTCTCAAGGGTGTTTAGTTTTGTGTAGCCACAACACAGTTTATCAAAGAGTCTAGCGAGAGCTAAGTCTGGCCAAATCCCATAAATGTAAAATGGAGTGAAACAGATGTTTGTTGGCTGCGCCCAACCGCAGAACTTTGTGTGTTCCAAAACCTTATCCTTGTGCATAAAGGCATATAGCGCTGTATACGAGGCTGTACAAGGACTTCTACGAAATGGAATTCCAGGACCACACCATATCGAATTAGATGCTATAGGACAAAGCGATGTGCAATGAACGAACCCGAAGGCCCATAGGTCGGCACAAAATTCTTCTGCAACTTTTGCACTTTGAACCGAAATTCATTGCAAGCATTGCTGCTCCCTACCAACAATTGCATTCGCATTGTGGCCATGTTTGGTAGAGGTTCTTATTTCACTTCATTTCAACCAGGAGTTGGCCATTTTTTAATGGAGTTTGAAATGCTGGAGGGTAATCGATTTTAACAATCCTTTGGTCCTTTTTTTTGAAGGTTTATAAGTGAAAGGAGAGCGTACAGGAGACATACGATGATGGTGATGTCAGTGGTCCAGAAAGACCAGAAGCAATTAGTGGTCCAATGCACTTTGCGTCCGAATTTACTTAAACAATTTTCTCATCAAGTTTAAAGTGCTTATGGTGAAAAGACATTACTTTTCGGCGTTTTTCAATTAAAGTTTCTCTCGATCAAAGTATTTGATGTATTTTAATTTTACATTCATTTCCATCTCAGTGGCCACTCTTTGAAAAGCCAATGCATCCACAAAACATCGACGAACTGAAGTGCGAGATAACAAACCATATTGGCCTAATTGAGGAGCAAATTTCGACAAACGGGTCGAGGTGTGCCGTAGAAGCCGTGGCGAGCATTTGAGTGATATTGTTTTCCATACTTAATTACCATGGACTAAATATTACAATTATATTAATATTAATAATACATTTTTTAATAAAAATGTTATTAACTCCATCATCCACTTGTTTTACTTTATTATTTTAATAATAAAGTATTGTTATCGATTTTTAAAAAAAAAAATTTGCTACCCTGAAAATTTTTTTTTCCACGTTTCATGATTAATAGACACCAAAAAAGCAAAAAAAAATTTCAGTCCGTCTGTGCGCCGTCCGCCGTCCGCCGTACGCAAAACGTTTGAAAGCTTATAACTCTCAAACTCTTTGAGCTATTAAGTTGAATTTTTTTTTGTTGGTAGACTGAGCAGACCCCTTCAAGTGGCAACATTTTGAGTGGTGGTGGTGTGAGGGGGGAGGTGGGGGAAGGCTTTTAGACGAAAAATTTTGGTTTCTAGATCTCAGTAACCGCTTAGGCTAGGAGGCTGAAACTTGGAATTTATATATAACATCAATAGTGGACCCATTTGCTAAAAAAAGTGATGATATGGGTAAAGGGGTGTGGGAGTGGGAGGAATAATAATGCGTCCGAAACGCTCGAAAGCCGAGTTAGAGACATTCTAAAATCCATATCACCTAATCGGTTAATGTCACGAAATTAAAACTTAATGAACATCTGTGGGTATACTAGGAGAATAGATGGGAAACAAATTTTTGAGTGAGGGCAGTGGCGTACGGAGGTGGGGGGTGAAAAATTTTAGATTACGATATCTCACGAACCAATTGCACTAGACAAATAAAATTCGGTTTGTGTATTAAAGTTGACAAATAAAGTTTGCTGAAAGTAAAATTATTTAAGGGGGTGGTTGAGTATGGAAGTGGAGGGGATAAGAATTTTTCTAAAAAATCCGTCTTATATCTCAAGAACGATGTACGATAGATGCTTAGAATTTTTACCAGAAGTAGGCCTAATAGAAACCTAGCAGAAAAAACAATTTTGAGGGTGTGGGTGTAGAGGGTGAGACTGGGAGAGGGTGACAAGGAAAAAGTTCCGATTTTTATATCTCGAGAACCTATAATGACATCAAGCTGAAACTTGGTATTTAGATAGAACTATAGTAGTAGCATGTTGAAAAAATATAAATTTTTATAGGGATAGTATGGAACGGGGGTGGGGGGTGTTTTTCCTAACTATAGAACGGCTTATGCCAGAAAGTTGAAACTCGGTATGTATATGTAGGTCAACTAGAAAAGTAATTTTGATTTAAAAAAAATTAAATATCCATTGGCGTACAGAAGGGGGGCAAAAAAAATTATCAGTGAAAATGGAATGCATATATTTTCACGATTTTCGTCATATCTATTAGGTCTTTTCAAATATTGAATTCCTTTTTATTCCACGGATTTTTCATATAAATACCTAGAAAGTGTTTTCAGGATTTTTTGAAATTCGACCCCCACGATGGTTTAAAGGGGTTGTATACATTTTCACGAATTCAGCCATATCCATCTGGTCTGATTAGATATCGAATATATTTTTACTTCCACGGGCTTGTTTAATAATCACCTAAAACTTGTTTTTAAATTTTTTCCTTACTCAACCCCTAAGAGGGTATAAACGGGTTGAACACGTTTTACGAATTCCGTCATATCTCTTAGGAGTGATAAGACATTGGATTGGTTTTTACTTCTTCGGACTTTCTTTATATATATCTAAAAACTCATTTCAGAATTTTTTGATATTCAACCCCAAAGAGTGTGCAAGGGGGTTGCATATGTTTGCACAAATTCCTATATATTTCTTGGTTCTGATGTGATATCGAATTCAGTTTAACTTCCTAAGGCTTCCTATATAATTGTCAAAAGTTGATTTCAGTATTTTTAGATATTCAACTCCAAGAGGACGTAAGGCTTTGGACAAATTTCTTACGATTGATAAGATATCAGATTGGTTTTCACTTCCACAGACTTTTTATATTATCGCCTACAAATGCATTTCCGATTTCATTTAATGGCCCAAAACCAAATTACAAAAAACCTTCTTATCACGTAACAACTGAAATTATACTACGACTTAGATGTAACTGTATGTAATTCATATGTTACATGTGGCAGCGGCGTAAGTATTCTAGCGCGACCCCATTCTAACCGCTTTCCGAACTTTTTTTGGGTTTTCAGTTACTTAGTAACCTACACCGCGTCTCAGAATTGAACGCATTCCGAACTTCTACCGAAAAAATAATAAAGTTGCGCCCAGACTGTTGTTTAATTTTGATTTAACTTCGGAACGAGTTATTGTAACACTCTTTATACATAAAGTTTGACCAGATTAGATACAATTAAGTAAGAATATGTAGCTTGAATGAGATTAGTTAAGACTAGATAGAATTAGATAAGATTAATTAAGATTAGAAAGAACAGATAACATTGAACAAGAATGTATAAGATTAAGAAGATGTGATGAACATAATAAAAATTAGGTCAGATAAGATTAGTTATCTAATCTTAAGATTCTGTTTTTGACCGGCATCAATTGATGGACGGCTGTAATGACATGACCGATACTTAAATTTCTTCTTACAATTTTTTTCTTAAAGAACAAACGAAAAATGTCCCGAAACCTAGGCATCATAATTTCAACACACATCCAAAAACTTTCCAAACTTCAGCAATACATAAAAAAAGAAACGGATTTAGAGCTCATAAACTTTAAAAACTGAAATCTCTGAAAAATTTCATATCACAACAGTTGAGCTATAAATTGTTGAAAAAGAAAATTCCCTTCGAGAAAATCTACCGAAGTAGTTACCGATTTAGCTTAGTGGCAAAAGGCAATGAAAGGCACAAACGAAAACGACCATCCGAAGATTTTAATACTCGCGTTTCGTTTTCACCAGGACGAAATAGAAAAATTTTTTTTTATAGTCATCATACGTGTTGTAAAACTATGCGCGCTATCTAGCCAAAGCCAAGTAGTTATAACGTATCCCATGCTCTCATAGTTTTTAGCCGAAAGGGCACAAGGAACTCAGGCAACTGCAATAAATTTTCATTTGTGTCCAATTCGACTTTTCCAGTTTTTCCTGAACTGCACGTAGAGCTGAGGCTACCGAATTTTCTCTTGCTGGTCAGAGATATGCGCCCCTCGGAATGCATAGTACGAGTACACAAGGCCATTGTCGTTAGAAAACTCTTATAGTAGATACGTGCAGGGCAGGGGTGGAAAACGATGAAAATGAATGAATGGATTTTTCAAGTTCTCTGTGGATATGGAAAGGAAACTGCTAAGTGTGCTTATTTTCTCAACAGAAAAAAAAATTAATGTCAGCTGAACTTATTAGACATAAAATTTACTGCAGAATGTAAAATCAAGAAAAAAAAATTTATTAAGGCAAAAAAAATTTTAGTTGCAGAAAATAATTTATGAATTATTTTATAAAAAAAAAATTAGACAGGGTTTAAAATCACATAGCCGAGACAAGCAATCAATTTAATTTAGTTCACACTTGAGATATTTGAGCCGTTTATACATCGGTACCAAACTGCTTAAACTAAGTTATCCCATACTACGAGCTATGTTCAGAAAGTAAGTGTACTAAATTTTTTTTTTTAGGAAAATTGTATTTGAAAAAAAAATTACAGGATATTGTTGATACACTTGTTAACCATTTTTCCACATAATCGCCATCCCGTTCAATGGATGTGGTGAGCCGTGGCTCAAACTTCTTTTCTCCCTCCTCGAAAAACTCTCCCGGCAGCTCCTTCCCCCATTTCAGAACCTCTTTCTGAACCTGCTTGTCGGTTGAAAATTTAATTCCACCCATGTGTGCCTCGAGGGAGGTGAAAAGATAATAATTTGACGGCGCCAAGTCAGGGAAATACGGGGATACGGATACGGTAAGACATCCCAACCAAATGAATCCAAGAGCGCCTTGGTGACCAAGGCTGTGTGAGGACGTGCGTTGTCGTACAACAAGCACACTCCTCTCGTCAGCCCCTCCCCTCCTTTTGTTTTGAATGCTCCTTTTGAGTTTTTTAGGGTCTCACAATATCGTTGTGCATTGCTGGTGTCTCCCTGAGACAGAAATTCGACCAAAATGATGCCTTTTCGGTCCCAAAACACTGAAACCATGCTTTTTTGCCCGAACTTGTGGTTTTGAATTTTTTGGCAGATGGGAAATTGTTGTGACGCCACTGTGATGACTGTCTTTTTGGCTTAGGTGTGTAATGAGCCACCAACGTTTCATCTCCAGTTACAATAGAGGTCAGAAAATCCTCACCTTCCAATTCAAGAAACTCCCGGGCGCTATTGACCCGATTTTTCTTGTGCTGCTCTGTCTGCTGTTCTGGGACCCATCTTGCGCACAGTTTTCGGTATCGCAGCGTTTCTGTGTGAGTCTCGTATAAGAGAGTTCTGGAGAGTTGTGGAAACAGCAGATATTTCATCCACTGTCAATCGGCTAACTTCACAAACAGTTTCCTCGATTTTTTA
The DNA here is from genome assembly GCA_951812415.1 of Beris morrisii. Lineage (NCBI taxonomy): Eukaryota > Metazoa > Arthropoda > Insecta > Diptera > Stratiomyidae > Beris > Beris morrisii. The sequence continues at coordinate 156,537,855 of OX638310.1, forward strand.
CACCAACTCATCAGTCAAAATGGAAGGTCTTCCACTCCTCTGTTCGTCATGAGCATTTGTTTTGCACACTAAACTCCCTTCCCTACACCACTTAAACACACTCGCTTTGTTCAAGCAGGAAGCGGATGGAAATACGTGGCTCGAACTTGGTGGGATTTTTTACCGACATCTTTCACGCAACTAGATACTACAACGTGAATTTACGTACTACCGTGTTCCTGCGATGCTCGCTCGCCCTGTCAAGAGATCCCTCTCTACCGCTCAGTATGACCAACCCTCAAAAAACAAAAACCACAGCCCGATATGGTCGCAGTACACTTACTTTCTGAACATGCCTCGTATGTAAAACCATATCCATTTGCTAAATTTTAATTCGGAGTCTCCCTCCAATTTAAAATAGATTTTTCAAATTAACAGTTTGAAAACTTGAATAAACTTTGTTAATATTGTGATCGACCTGAAATTTCAAAAAAATTTGCTACCCTGGAATTTTGTATTTACACGTTTTAGGACTAGTAAACACCAAAAAAGCAAAAAAATGTCCGTCTGTCCGCCGTGTACGCCGTACGCAAAATCGTTTGAAGGCTCGTAGCTCCCAAACCCGTTGAGGTATTAAGTTGAAATTTTTATGGTGGGTAGATTGGGTGAACCCCTACGGATGGCATGTTTTAAGGGGGTGGGGGTGTAAGGGGGATGAGGGGGGAGCATTTTAGACGAAAAATTTTGGTTTCCAGATCTCAGGAACCACTTATGCTAGGAGGCTGAAACTTGGAACTAATGTAGTACTATGATATTGGACTCATTTGCAAAAAAATTATCGATAACGGTTGAGGGGTGTGGAAGTGAGGAGGAAAACAATGAGTCCGAAACGCTAGAAAGCCAGGATTGAAATATTCTAAAATCCATATCTCCTGAACGATTGATGTCAGAAGATTGAAACTGGGGGGTGGGGTGTGGGGTTGGGTGGTGAAAAACTTTGGATTACAATATCTTCCGAACCAATTGCACCAGGAAGATAAAATTTTGTTTCTGTATATGGGATCACAAGAGGAGTCTATTGAACGTAAATTTTTTGAGGGGGGAGGTGGGGCACGAAAGTGGGGGGATAGCAATTTCTCAAGAAATGTCATTTTTATATCTCAGAAACCATATCAGATATGATCTTGAAAATTTTACAGAAGTTGGGACCGGTAGACCTCTAGTAGTGAAAAAAAATTTAGTGGTGGGGATGTAGGGGGTGATGGTGAAAAGGGGTAGAAAGGAAAAAAATTCTGATTTTTATTTCTCGAAAACCGTAATGAGTAGAAAGCTAAAAATTTAGAAATATATAGAGCCACTATAGAGATATTTTAGAAAAATAAAATTGTTAATTAATTGTTACGGGGGGGAGGGGTGGTTTTTTATATCTCATAAACAGTTTATGCTAGAAAGTTGAAACTTAGTACGTATATGTAGATGTGCTATTAGAGTAACTAATGCAAAAAAAAAGTTCAGATTTTTATTGGCGTTCAGAGGTTGAGTAAAAAAAATGTCCGTAAATCCACATTTTCACAAATTTCGTTAAAACTTTTAAACATGTCAAACTATCAAAGCAATTTTACTTCTGCGGGCTTTTTATATAAGCGCCTAGTAATGTTCTTCAAATTTTTTGATATCCAACCCCTAAGGGGGTGTAAAGTGGTTGTGTACATATTCACGAATTCTTATATATTCCTAAGGTATATTGAGATTTGGAATTCACTTTTACTTTTATTATACAAATCCAGAACCCTGAAGTTATTGATATTTTCGTTTTCATCGTAATTTTTAGAAGTAAAATTTGTGTATCCCCTTAAGGGAAACATCCGAGTAGACAACATTTTTTTTTCGATCATCTTAACCCGAATAAACCCGAAATTTTATTTTTAAATTTTGGACAGAAAATTTATACAGGGTAATCATGAATAGTCTAAACACGAAAGAAAAAAAAAACTTTTTTTTTATTGCTGGTTTGTGACTAATATAGTGTACCAAATTTGGTACACTTCGGGACTTGCACTACTAAAATAATGTGAAATTTCTGAGTAAAATCTTTACTATTTTAGTGTACCGAATTCGGTACACTGGGGATATCCGGGTTAAAGTTGTAGTCTTCAGAATATTGTGTGTAAATTTCATATTGAAATTCCAACAATGGTGAAAGTTATGGGCAATTAACCGGAATGGGCCCTTCGTGAATTCTAACGATTCCAAACCAAACTTCAAAGCAAAGCTTCAAACGCGATTTTCTTCAAACATACTTTTTAAAGACGGTCCCCAAAATATGCGGAAAACGGCTAGACCGATTGCTTCCAAAATTTGACACAATCACCCTTATTCTGGAACCCGCCGGCGGGACAGTGAACTGCGATTCACCCAATTTTAAATTATTGAAAACGCGTGAACAATTCACTTTCTCGAAAACTTGACAGTTGAAATCCGCAATGAAATAGTCGCGTTTTTAAACTTTTTTCAGAAAGTAATTAGCAATAAATAAATAGAAATTTGAAAGAAAAGACGTTTTTAAAGTATGTCGATAAAGCAGTTTCCGAACATTTTCAATAATCGCATGTGCCGCAAATGGGAATCGAATGTGAACCGCACAGTCGGCGGGAATAAAAAATCCGCCGTTTTCCAGAATAATACTATGTTCAAACTACGAGATTAACGCGTTTAAATCGAGTTAAATGCGCTGAAAACACTTCCCGGACGCGCTTACGAAAACACGTAGCTACTACGCGTTTAACCGAAAACATGTACTGCGACCCTCGCGGAAATCGAAGTAAACTTCAAAAGAAACTATTTAATGCTGCAGAAACTGAATTTTGTGATTGAGCAACGACTGCACTACCTAATAAATTCACTATCCATTACTGCTATACAAACATTTTAGTTTCAAATGATTTAGAAAGAATAAATTTGGTAATGAAGCAGCTGAATATTTATTTGTCAAAACAAATCACGTCAAGCTATCATATATAAAAATTAAACGAGTTTCTTAGTCTGAACACTACTTTTTTAACACGTTAATTTTGCCTACTTAAATGCGTTTAATACGCATAGTCTGTACGAATATGAGTGAATATTTTCGGACAGGTTTTCTATTTCGCAACGTAGGATTTTTTTCCACATTACTTTTTTTTATCAAGCCAGAAAGGTCGGAAATTAAGGTTAAAAAATGAACATAAAGTTCAATCGGCCATTTCGTGAAAAAAATTTTTTTTCAAAAAATCGTACAATGCGAAGGGCATCGGCTTTATCGGCTCGAAATCGGAAATATTGCTAAATATTTGACATTTCAATAGCAACCGCCATAAACACATGTGTAAAGCGAATCACGTATTGTATAAATTATTGACGCTGGTAACTCGTTTGGCGTCACATGATGCACGAGACGAGGAACCAGACGTGTAATTTATTGAAATCAACCAAAATATCGAATAATTAAAGTTCTATTATTAAATCGCAAGAGTTTCATTTTGAAAGCTCTCTAATCATTCGGACTCATAGTGCATATAATTATCAAAAGGACACCATATTTTTAATGGTTTATTTACAAAGCAATACAATTAAATTGACACCGGTGCAGACACACACCAGCCATAATTACATTCTGAAATTTTAACATTTTCTATTATTACTATCGCTGTGAATTTTAGCGCGATAATTATATTATCAAAGGGGATTCAGTACGCTGATGTGTCAATAATGGCGAAATTTAACCACTTTCAGCGAGAAATTAGACTATTTGTTGTTAAATACGATTTTAATGAAAGATCGGCTTTAGCTTCGGTTGCACATTATTTCAGTTATTTAATCTGCGGTTCAAATGACCACATCAACAAAGTTGCAATAGCAAAAAATATATTAAAAATTACGAAAGCTTTATGTCGGCTCGACCCATTTAAGAGGAAAATGTCCGATTCAATTTCGAAGTAGACGCATGACACGATTTCCTACCCAAGGCACCGCAGTTTACTGGCAAATACAACAAAATACTTCACTCGAGGAAGAAAAATTGCGTTCCCAATCTTTATGTATTCAAATCTAACTCTTTCGATTGGAAGAATGTCTGTCATAGAGATTAGGTTAAACCTGCAGAGAGATCTATGAAGGACACCAAAATAAGCACAGCACATTAATATCTTCGCCACCAGCAAAATACACTGAACCAAAAAGATACATCCAACCATGAGGTTTTTTCAATTCCTATTTTCCTCGCCCCCCCCCCCCCCCCTTCATATCACCAAATTGTAACTCATTAACTTCTTGTGAAAACTAAACAATAATCACGAATTGAAAAGGCCGCAGGGTCTGAGCATCGCATTATTTAATATATCTTAAAATATAAAAAATGTAATATGGAATAATAAAAATCAATCTAAACTAATCTAAAATTATTAATTAATCAATTATTATTATTATTAAAATTATTATATAAAGTTATTAATTAATCAATTATTATTAAAATTATTATATCATAATGAAAAAATCATTATTTATCATAATGAAAAAATCATTATTTTTGAGCCGATGCAAGTATTTATTAATATTACACTCAGAAAAAACACTTTTAGTCTTAAAATGTTTTATATGTAAAATCAAGTAAAAACGTATATACATTTTTCGCAAAAGCGCCAACATTTCCAAGCTAAATGTTGAACTATTTTGTTTTGAAAAGTTTGTTTTAAATAATAGTATTAATTATTTTTAAATGTGCGTTATTTTGTATGAAATACTTCAATTGTAATTTTAAAATTCAAAATCTTTTCACAAAACTTTTTTATATTTTTTTTTCTAAGTGAAAAGAGAATTTACTTCAAAATATAAGACTCTTGGAATTAACTCGATTACATCTTGAATTAAGTAATTGTCATATGAGAAAATTTGAATATATTACTTTACTTCAAATATGACAATTTTGATTTAAATTATTGAAAGAAATTTAAAGCACTACGATTTTGGATATTATCCTCAGTAAAATATGCAACGAAAATCAAAGTAATGGGAATATTCATACTGGCTCTCCCAATGAAATTTTATCATCTGTCATACCTTAATTCCATTTTGGTAAGCACTGGCCAATATATCATTCTATCTTAGCCGGGCAGTTCGTGTGGTTATCTCGCGAATAGTACGTTGCAATTTAAAACCTAGAGCAATGTTCTTGAATGTTAGTATTCTGGTGAAAATAAAAAATATTGGTATCAATTCATATAAATATATTTATTTCATAGTTTAGCTGAACTTATAAATACGCAAATACATGTATTCATTAAAAATATTTTAGCCGGCATTACTTAAGTGATATAATTATAACAATTGAAAAGAAAACCAATATTTAGAAGTAAACGAAAATATTGTTATACACGAGTACTTAATGTTAATTTACCTGATAATTGCCTGGGCTCTAGGCTTATAGGCTCTTTATGAACGCTTTCGATTGATGTAGAGCTGATAGTTTCTAAATTTTTTTTGGTCCTTTTTATTTGAAACTTTAAATTGCAGCAACGATCATACAGTTTACCTGAAGGATTTTTTTTAAACTGTCTAGGTATGTATGTAGTATGTTTCCTATTAGTAAATAGCAATAAGTTTTGATCGGTTGAATAGTATCTTTATTGAACATATTCTTACCCCTTTTTCGGATGGAAAAATATCTTCCATAGTTTTAGCGACTGCTATGAAATAAGACGGCGTTGGAGACTTTACTTTTAGCAAAATATAGTCAACAATACAGTGAGTGCACCAAATCAGTACCAAAGTAAGACACCATGTTCCAAAGTAAGAAACCATGTTTTTAAGGCGGATTTAAATAAAAATTTTGACCGAATCGTCGGATATCCTCGAACAACACGTCAATATCACGTATTTCTTTTTGAGCAGTTCTACGTTTACTTGGCAATCGCGTAAATAGCAAATTGTTTCTTCATAAATAAAATCTGGTCTGAACATTCGTTATTTTCAATCACTATTATTTGATGTTCTTGATTTTCATCAAGCTCAAACACTTTTTCCATTGTCTTGAGAAAAAAAAATAGTCACACTTCAACGAATCGAAGCTGCGCGTTTAAATGATACGCAAAGAAAGAAATGGTCACGCACGCAGTCTTTTATTTGAAATGTCCAATGCAAATATTATACATATAAAATATTAGCATTTCACTACAACTATTTTATGCCATCGAACATTTTAAATCAAAATGCCCGAATTTTCGTTCATATCATTAAATTTTAACCATTTTAGAATAAAATGTTTATAATGTCAGATTAATCTAGATCACATTTTGAAATAACAAAGTAAACAATTGTGTCTCAAAATTTTTGGACCTTTTTAAACAAAATTGGTTATTTAATTTATTTTTCTAGTATTATTTGTAAAAAAAATAATTTGTGTTAGAACTAAGAACTTTTTATTTAAAATGATCAATTAATATTTATAATATTAAAAAAGGCGCAATAATGTTCTATTAAAATGGCAAATATTTTATAATAAAATTGGTCTTTTCTCTCAGTGTATGCAAAGCCGTTCATCATTTTTCGGTCTGCTTTAGCCACTCACACAATAACAGAAATGATGTAAAAATTCATTGTTACAATGAACGAGTTCATAATATTGATGAAATCAGTAATCCGTATTAAAGTACTGATTCATTATTACTATTACTGTTCCACTCCTAGTATAATATGATGAACGAATTCATAATATTGATGAAAAGAGTAATTAATGTTACCGATGCTGTTCCTCATATTAAAGTATAATTTCATAATTACGATTAATCCTGTAGTCAATATTGCGTTCATAATATTAATGCACATATTGATATCAATATGATGAATTTGTACATTAATATTATGAACGAGGAACTGGATATAATTTCGGCGTTTTATACCATATGAAAACGAATAAAGGTTCCCAGACACTTGTGCAAAATTTTTGCTGCTGCTGCGACTGTTTCAGAGCAGAACAATTGACACCATTTGATTACGTGCTAACGATTATCTACTCGTGTGTGGGAACCTTTAAAAAAAATAGTAGCCAACAGAGGATCCGAAACCTTGAGCTAGGTGATGGTCGTTTTCTTCAATATAATGAATGTGTTCATTATTACCATAAATATAATCAATATGTTTTACGAATACCAAGCAAATATGCCTTCTTTATAAGAACTTTTTAATCAATATGATGAAGGGGTGCATCAAAATTCCTAGGTATTGATTTCTGAGAGTATATGTGTTTTTTCCAAATATACAAATTGCTGAAAATATTTTTAATGAAATGAAATTGATAGTATTAATATACGGTTCATATATCATGAAAAATATCTGCTGATTTTCTACATTGTTGTAAGGATTTTTTCATTAATCCGAAGAATTTCGTTTAATGAAAGGCATTCATTAATATTAAGAACAGTATTTTTTTCATTGTACAATATTATCTATAGCGCGATAATCTCAACAAAATGAAAGCATTATAAAGCACAGTCACGAAAATTTGTTATCGCGCCAGCACCATCCCAAAATTAAAACAGGGAAATTCGCAAATCACATCAAAAAAAAATTTGTGCCACTGCACTTTAGCGGTCCTAACCGTTAGGTTGTTCCAGCGCTAACTATACTTTTATGATCAATAAGAAGACTCGTCCGACCTGGACGTTGGCTCGATTTCAACTAGTTTTATTTCACATTTCATACCTAAAACTAAAACTTAAAACTAACGGACAATAAATGATAGTAGCGGGTGGAATTCGAGAGCTCGTGATGCGACATTGATTTTATGTTGCTACATGCACAACTAAATCTTGAAAGGGTTCTATTCAAGGCACCTTGAAACATTGCCTCCTCATTCCTTCGAACAAAGTATTCAATCACAGCACAAAGTTCTTTCAAAATCTATTTTCTTCGAAACATTGTGTAATCTTCGATGCCACCACATTAAATTCCGTTTCCTTACATTACATCTACCTACCATCTTCCGATACAGGTAAGTTCGAAAAGGTGTACCAGACGGTAGAAAACAAATCCTGAACTAATCTAAACGAGAAAGAGAACCTGTCGTGATCCTGACTGTATCACTGACACGGTATAATGTAAAGTGTCTCCTGTTGCTCCTGTTCTTATTGTGCGAAACTTTTCAACTTCGCAACTTAACGGTTGAACGAGCGGCGACACGACGGAAGGATAACACCCAAGCAAGAAAGAAAAATTGAGAAAGAAAAGGAAAAACCAAGAAAATCTCATGATGCGATGTTATCCTTCGGTCCTAGCCCAGGACCGGGAAAACTGGGAAAAGCGCAAAGGTTCTTTCGCGTGCGCCAAAGCGATATTGCATTAGCCATTCTTCTAGGGAAGGTGAATTGGAAACAACTTCAGCTGAAGGAATTCCTTGCAATGTCTCAATTGGTTGGTGGTATGGTGGTTGGGGTTGGGGTTTGTTTTTTTTGGCTCCCTTAGATTGTTGATCAATTTCGGTGGGGAGATGGCGTTGACTGCTTGGGAATTGGATGTCACTGGCATGAACTTCACGACAAATGCTAAGCATATACGCTAGCTAGCATACGTGGCATACGTATGAAGGTCTTAGAGCCATTCATGCATTGTAGTCAAAATATATGGTGATGTGGAAATTTCTTTAATTTTCCAGTCACGTATGGTTTTTGATCACACAAGGATTTTTCCCTATAATGTACCCCGAAATGTCTTTATATACGTACACTGCGAAGTACAGACAGACAAGACACCGTCCGTCGTAAGGGTGCATATGTTGAAAAATCGGCTAAAGGATCATCTGCATGATGAACACATCCTTAGGAGAATTTCGTGTTATTTAAAATTTGGTATATTTCGCTTTTCACCTAAATCGCATAATTTAACACAATGGTTTGTCCTTTTATCAATCAACTTATCCTGTGGGTAATATTGTTATATTCTATAAATATATGCGTGTTCTATATCGCCATTCAGAACCGTTTAGACCTTCTTGGATCTCTCTAGAAAGCCCGATTTTTTTTTCGTTCCACAAATCCAACACCGCACTAAATTTGAATTTCAATGTTTTTTTGGCTCCAGAGCTATAAGGCGTCAAATTCAAAAGCGTGTGCCACCCAGACAGTCTTTTTCATATCATGAAAAAGGAAATTATGAGGGTATAGCAGATTTTCTGTTAACGATTTACAATGCTACTGTAATATTAGTGTAATAAAGTATAATCCATCCTCGACACTCTGTTCATTCTAAAACAAATTGGAGCGGATGTTGTGTCGATCTCGTTTCCCCATTCTATGGGTTTCCTATGCACAAATATAAATTTTCCCCGAGGATTTCATTTTGGCCTTTTATCACTTCGAGATTTAACTTCTTTTATGGATTTTAAATAAATAAAAAAAGCTAAGCGTCCAGGATATATGAAGGATGCGGCACGCTATAGAAAGCGTATCGTCGTTTTCGTCCTGTCTATAATAGCATTGAGTCCTCCCTCTATCTACATAAAGACGCTGAGAAACATTAAAGTGTGTTTGTGTGTTAATCTTTTTTGGATAAAATATAGGTAGGCTGAAGGTTGGCACTCCGTCTTGGTCTCGATAGGATACGTGTCCTAATCCAGGCAAGTTTTTTTTGATTTCTTGAGCTTACGGTATACATTTCCGGTAAAGCCCTGGTTCCTTATTGATTTCAAAGATTCTTATCTAAACACGATTCGCATTACAATTCTTGAGACCCGATGAAAATTCCCTTTAACTTCTTTGGCTCTAGTCCTTTTCCGCCCCCCTTTTTTTTGCTGTCGTTCCTGTTGTTGCTATACATCGTGAGGACTTTTGTCCTTAACAATAGGCACTATACAGCACCATCTTCGAAATACTTTCTGGATTTCTTATAATAACTACACATTACAAAAAGGAAATCGATTTGAGTGAAAATATCTTTCGCTTTTTCGAATCCCAACTCCATGAAGCCGATTTCTTCCCGGAGAAAGGTAGGTGGAGAGCACTTATATCTTGCTTGACTCCATCTTCATCTCCTTGGGGTGCTTTTCATTGTTTTCGTCCTTTTATAAAGATGGTAGATGGCGGTAAGTAAGAAAGGAATCTATTGACTTCGGGTGGTATTTACTTCCATACGCAAAATAAAGCTACTCAATGTCTGAGCTGTACACAACAACAACCTTTCTGTAAAATACAATGCATAAAAAAATGAAAAAAGAAAAGAAAATGAAAATAACGACCAACGGTTTGAATATTTACGAGTTTTTTCCCGAGCGTTTTTTTTCTCACGGGTTTTTCCTGTTGTTCGGCTGGTTGAAAACCCAGGAGAAGGGAGAGCACGCGGTATTGTAATTAATAATGGTTTTTAATTTAAGTCTTTTTCGAAGAAATCCAGAACAAATTGTAAAATTCTTTAAAGGACAAAATTCTGGTGCTGAAGCGATACATCAGAGGCCATCTGTTGGACTTTAATATTGTTATTTTTTATATTGCACAATTAGTATATAGCGATTTATTTTTGTCAATATTCCATATGTTTAATGGTAAGATAGCTTAATTCTTTCTACCAATCCTCCATAGAAAAGAAGGAGTTAAGGGAACTAGATTTTTATGTAAGAGGAACGGGAGGAATCAACTTTCGCATAAAACTTAGTTTTACTTTATTATTTTTTAATAATAAAGTATTGTGCTCGGCCTGAAATTTCAAAAAAATTTGCTACCCTGAAATTTTGTATTTACACGTTTTAGGACTAGTAAACACCACAAAAGCAAAAAAAAAAAAATGTCCGTCTGTCCGCCGTACGCCGTACGCAAAATCGTTTGAAAGCGCGTAGCTCCCAAACCCGTTGAGGTATTAAGTTGAAATTTTTATGGTGGGTAGATTGGGTAAACTCCTACGACTGGTGTCTTTTGGGGGGTGGGGTGTAAGGGGGATGAGGGGGAGCGTTTTAGACGAAAAATTTTGATTTCTAGATCACAGGAACCATTTATGCTAGGAGGCTGAAACTTGGAACTAATGTAGTACTATGATATTGGACTCATTTGCAAAAAAATTATCGATAAGGGTTGAGGGGTGTGGAAGTGGGGGGAAACAATGAGTCCAAAACGCTTGAAAGCCGGGATTGAAACATTCTAAAATCCATATCTGCTGAACGATTGATGTCAGAAGATTGAAAATTTGTGGTTGTACTTGGGATACTTCAAGATTAGACAAGGGCTACAAATTTTTAAGGGGGGTGGGGTGTGGGAGTGGGGGGGCTGAAAAACTTTGGATTACAATATCTTCCGAACCAAATACACCAGGAAAATAAAATTTTGTTTCTGTACATGGGATTTCAATAGGAGTCTACTAAACGTAAACTTTTTGAGGGGGGGAGGTGGATCACGAAAGTGGGGAATAGCAATTTCTCAAAAAATGTAATTTTTATATCTCAAAAACCGTATCAGATATTATCTTGAAAATTTTACAGGAGTTGGGGTCGGTAGACTTCTAGTAGGGAACAATTTTTGGGGGTGGGATTGTAGGGGGTGATGGTGAAAGGGGTAGAAAGAAAAAAAATGTTGATTTTTATTTCTCGAAAACCGTAATGAATAGAACGCTAAAAATTTAGGATAATACAGAGCCTTTATAGAGACATCGTAGAAAAATAAAAATTTTCATAGGGGAAGCAAAGTACAGGGGTGAGGTATGGTTTTTTATACCTCAGAAACGGCTTATGCTAGAATTGTTGAAACTTAGTACGTATATGTAGATGTGCTATTAGAGTAATTAAAGCAAAAAAATAGTTCAGATTTTTATTGGCGTTCAGAGGTTGAGTAAAAAAATGTCCGTGAATCCACATTTTCACGAATTTCGTTAAAACTTTAAGACATGTCGAGCTACCAAAGCAATTTTACTTCTGCGGGCTATTTATATAAGCGCCTAGAAACGTACTTCAAAATTTTTCGATATCCAACCCCTAAGTGGGTGTAAAGTGGTTGCGTACATATTCACGAATTCTGTTATATTTCTTAGGTATATTAGGATTTAGAATTCACTTTTACTTTTATAAGCTTTAAACATAGACGGGGAAAAAACCTATTTAAGCATTTTTCCCTATTAAACCCCCTGGGGGTATTGTTCAAGTTTTCACTAATTCCGAAAATCTCTTAGGTTTAATGTGATCGAATTTGCTTTTACTTCTATGGAATATTCTATTGATAAAAAATACGTGAATAAATAAAAAAAATGTGCCAACAGTCTGGACGCAATTTTATTATTTTATTGGTAGGAGTCCGAAACGTGTTTAATGCTGAGATGCGGTGTAAGTTACTATGAGACTGACATTCTAAGGAATAGCTAGGAGGCAATGTGGAATGTTATTTTAAAAAAATTTAAAATTTAGGCCAATTTTTTAATTTTTAAAATTTCGACTTAATTCTGGTACCAGTTTTAGCCACAGGCCTATAAATGAAGTATCAATTTAATTTTTTGATTTCAGATGAGGAGGACAGCCGGAATTATGGCAGCCATTTGACAACTTTTTTTTACAGCGGTCACTTTAAAGCGCTCTGCACGCAAAAAAAACAATATTTCTCTTAAAAAAAATTTCTAACGTTTTTTTTTTTGTTTTTCTAACGTTTGTTGAATTATGAATGTGGTAAAAATTTCAAAATAGTTTCTTTCATAATCTCCAAAAAATATTCCCGAAAAAATTTGAAAAAAACAGGCCGTCACATAAGCCGACCCCCTTAATGGCTGAAACTTGATATTTAGATAGAACTGTGGCATGTTGGAAAAATATAATTATTTTTATAGTATGGTACGTGGGTAGGGGGTGATTTTCCTATCTATAGAGCGGCTTATGCTAGTAAGTTGAAACTTGGTGAGAATATATAAATATATCATATATATCTCTATTGGCGAACGAAAAGAAGGTAAAAAATTATCAATGGAAATGGAATACATATATTTCCACGAATTTCGTCATATCTCTTCGGTCTACTGAAAAGCGGAATTCATATATTTTCTAAGGATTCCTCACATAAATTCTTAGAAAGCGTTTTCAGGATTTTTTTAAATTCAAGGGCGTGTAAAGGGGTTGTATACATTTTCACGAATTTAGCCATATCTCTCTGGGTTGATTAGATATCTACTAACTTTTCCCTTTCAACGACTCCTTTTATAATCTCCTAAAACCCGTTTTCAAGTTTTTCCCTTTGTCAACCCCTAAGAGGGCATAACAGGGTCGAACACGTTTTCACAAATTCCGTCATATCTCTTAGGAGTGATGAAGACATCGACTTGGTTTTTACTTCCTCTGGCTTTGTTTATATTAACCTAAGATTCAGGATTTTTAGATATTCAACGTCCAAGTGGGTGTAAGGGCGTTGATAGGTTCTCACAATTTTCGCCATATATCTTATGGTTGATGAGATATCAAATTCGCTTTTACTTGAACGCAGTTTTTTTATAATCGCCTGCAAACAACTTTTTGGATTTTCTGATATTTATATGGAGAACCACTATTGAATGTTGAAAGTTGTTTCTAATAAAGAGCTATTTTAGTGGCAAAGTTAGTTTTCTGGAATAACCTCTATATCTCGAAAAAACTGATGTTACAGTTCTGACTATGAGCGAAACGTCAATACTTCTGTTGCAGCTTTACTTTAACAGCATCGCGGACTTTGTCCCGAAAATGATAAAGTTACGCCCAGTTTTCCTTGGCTTCGTTTTTAGAGCTCGTATTTTTCCTAAAACCCAATTTTCAATTATAGAGACATTCTAAAAATAACATTTTAAAATATCCTTCCAAAAAAATTAATCTTCTAAGTGATTGGATGATAGACAAACGACCTTTTACTGGAAAATACTATTTAGTAAGTTACTAACTACGTCCGAATCAATCCTTCCAATTTCGAACAGTCTCCGAAATAGTAGGTAACCTCAAGTATCAATTCATTAACTACCTGATACCAGCTGAACGGATTTCCATGTTAACATCTTCGACATGAGATTCATATCGGATGTTAAGACGAACAGAGAGGTCCGAGATGTTTGTAGAGCCTTTAAGGAGGAATAAATTATACCTTCCACAGATTTTATTGTCTCTGAATTTCACAGTTTTCAAGCTACACCACTTCACTTCCTGGAATTTTCGCAGTATAAAATTACAGGATCCGTATAGCTTTTTAACACAATCAAACAATGAAAACACCGGCTGCTTTATTTAACGCAATATTTCGATAGTCTCTCATTGAATTTTCACTGTGTTTTCATAATCTGGCGTACAAATCTAGGCTTATCCTCACCATTAAAAACATTTTATTCAGTCCGAACTTTTCAACTAATATATTTCCGATAATTTACAATACGCAGTAAGTATTTTTTTTATGTGGGGGGACGGGCGACGATATTTTAGGTCGGATTTAAATCGATCGATCAATTTGAATTGCTCTCCAATTAATTTCAGAACGAAAAGAATTTCGATTACCTCATTAAATCACGGTGGATACCGGACGCTTCTCCTTTCGATAGGCCCCCCCCCCCCCTTTATGGTTTTTCCACCCCCGAAGGACGCTATTATCTTCTCTACGGCTATAGTAGTATCAATAATTAAAATTTAACGCTGACCATTAAAAACGTTCGCTTAATCGAATTTGAAATATAATTTGCATTCGAAGCTTGCAGTCATTTGGGATGTGTATAGGACAGGAATTGTGCATATGTATACGATTCTAGGACTATCCGCAATGTGTATGTATGCGGTTATAAGGATGCATATTGCAGGATATTACATTTTTTTACTGGAAAACTAAAGCACTTGCATAAAATATTCATTGGAGTTTTCATCACAGTTACTGTGTTATTGAAAAGAAGAGACTGGGAAATATTCATTTATGTTCGATATTTAAAAAAATTTAAACTAAATTGGAAAGATTCGTTACATCGGAGCATTGAAAATATGAACTAACCTTTTCAGTTGTTATAAAAAAGTTTGCTTTATCACTTTTTCACGATCGAAATATTCACGGTGAAGACGCCGAATTCAAGCGTTACGGAAGGATGCAGAGTAATAAAATATGCATGATCGAACAAAAATTTAATACCTTGGCTAAAAGCAATTTGGTTGATTGTTTCGAAATGGCACGATCAGGGCAATCTCGTGGTCCTGATCTCATCATATTTGAGGAAAACCTACAAATTTTGATATAGCAGACACATGAAGCGAAGCTCTGTGCTGATTTTCCGTCAAAGCCAAATCTAAATTTGTTATTAGGTATAATGATCGACTAGAATTAAAAAAAAAAATGCTTGCACTGAAACTGTTTATGCACACTTTGTATACAAAAAATTTGCCAACAGTCTGGGCGCAACTTTATTATTTTTTGGGTAGCAGTCCAGAACGCGTTTAATGCTGAGAAGCGGTGTAGGTTAATATGCGACTGACAACCTAAATAATAACTAGGAGGCTATTTGGAACATTCACCCAAAAAATAATAAAGTTGCGCCCAGACTGTTGGCAGATTTTTATACTTTAGATTCAATCTGAGAGCATTATAAGTTTAATCCAGCCCAAAAGTTTGTAACGCATAGAACCGAGCCTCGGACGAAAAAAAGTTGTATACAGATTATTTTTTGTTTATTTGTGCCCAAAAACTCCAAATCCGCCTGACGTGCGTCCGTCCGTTCTTCCGTCCGTCTGTCTGCCCGTTAGCACGATAGCTCAAGAACGCCTTGACCTAGAATGTTGAAATTGTGAATCTGGATGTTTGGTCGAATTTGTAAGGCTAAGTTCGTTAACGGGCAAAATCGTCCTACTCCTTCGGGTAGCTGCCATACAAAATGTCCTTAAAACACGTGCTCAAGAATATTGGCCGATAACTGCGGAAGGGTTTAAGATACGACTTTGCAATTTTGTATGTGTTGATTTTCCAATAGTTGGAGCTAAATGTATGATTATAAAGAAAATCCCATTAGTCCTTCGTGTACTGCCACACAAATATCCTGTCAAAATGTCTTCACTTAATTTACAGAACTCACTATAACTCAAGAGATCGCTTAGCTACGAATTCTAAATTTTATACTAATTAAATTTGAGTGAAAACAAAGTTCGAGTTTAGTAGTCAGCGAAATCCTTTTACTCCTTCTGGTACCTTCCATTCAAAAAACCCTTAAGACACGCGTTCAACAATATTATCCGATAACTTTTGAACGCTTCAAGCTACGAATTTCAAATTTTGTACACATTCATTTTTAAATGGTTCCAAGGAAAAGGATAAATATATAAAAAATCGAGTGAGTCCTTTCTGCACCTCCTATCTGAAAGTTCTTAAAAAAGGAAATTTTTTTGCGCTGACTCACCCAGTTCAAGATATGAAAATAAACACTGACGATATTGTCTTTAAATTTCGAGTAGCAACCAAATGATAGACTTTAATAAAGGACATACTACATGCTCACACCTTATTCTACTTTATCTCCAATTACAATATAAATCAGAGTTCAGTATTTTATCTAGAGTATCATTCGATTGGATTGGAGCCGATCGTGACTCAATAGGTTTTTTTTTCAATAGAAGTAAAAGCGAATTCGATCTCATTAAACCTAAAAGTTTTCGGAATTCATGAAATCTTGAACAATATACCTTACACCCCCAGGGGGTTTAATATTGAAAAATACTTAAAGCAGTTTTTTCCCCGACTATATTGTAAGCTTTTAAAAGTGAAAGAGAATTTTATATCTCAATAGACCTAAGAAATATATCGGAATTCGTGAATATGGACACAACCACTTTACACCCCTTAGGGGTTGAATATTGAAAAATTTGGAAAAATGTTTCTAGGCGCTTATATGAAGCAGAAGTGAAATTAATTGACAACTCCCCCACACCCCCCACAATGTTTTCGTTGCTAGAGGTATACTGGCCTGAACTCCTATAAAATTTCCAAGATCATATCTGTTGCAGTTTTTGAGATATAATTTTTTTTTTTTTTTAAACCGATGGTCTTAGTCACTAGTGTTTAAGAAATAATACTGTATATTTATATGCTTATTATTGTAATATAATAATAATAATAATAATAATTTTTTTTTTTAATGGCTAGTATTTTGGAAAAGACAAAAAATTTGTTCTACATTGGAGAGAATTCAGGCAATAAAGTAAAGTATTTTAAAAAAATTGGTTTAAAAGCAAAAGGAGGTTGGGCAAATTGTAGTATTTGGGCAATTAAGAACTCAATCAATAACAACTGTTTGCAAAAAGAAAAAAATAAGATTTCGTTCCTTGGAAGTGCTCCATTCAATAGTAAGGTTTAACAATAAAAATTTGTTCTGGGTCTTGTACAAATAAGCAGATAAGATCGAATTTAATGTTTAGTGGACAAGTGATTTTATAAGCTGGTTGCCGATGATCTTGAACTTGTTAGTCAACTAACAGATAGAACGCTTGCTCATTACTTACCTTCAATTTGTCCTTTTGTAAAACAAGCGGGCGGAGAATTCTTCAGCAACACCCTTCGAAAAGAAGTTAAACAAACAGGAAAAATATAACACAACTTTGATTTATTTCGTATCTCAAATACCCTACCTTCCAGATGCAATTACACCATTAAACCGCCTGCACATTATATATAGCGAGTGCACTTTAATTTATTTTCACGTCTACGGCATACTCCCGAGTTGCAATTTATGGGTAACATTAATTGCATTAAATGTGGATGCCACGTCTAAAATATGAGCTCAAAATTTCAACTCAACTCAACTCAAACGTGTAAAACTTGCTCTCGGTTTGTAATATTTCGGGAGTTAAGGTATGCCATTATAAAGCTTATAGTTGCGTTTCAACCCCCTGATGTACCTCTCCGGTTAAGCGGCTTCATAATTAACTGCCACTCTTGATAATGTTGCATTCCATACCTCACAAAGTATATTACGTGTTTTATCCACGTATGTCGGAACCCGGAAGCCTAAACCGTGGAATAAGCAGAGTTCTTGTATGTAGGGAAGTCCCGGTGAAGTATGTAGGTTTGTACTTATGAATTCCACTTGATGCTAGAATAGTTATTATTTGCGATGTGTCTATCCATCTGAAAAAAACCGAGCATAATTTACGGAAAATGACGGCGCACTTGTCAGCTCATAGCGACATTAAAGTATAATTGGTTCCGTTGCTAACGAGTTTTGGGAAGAATCTTGATATCCTATACAGTTCTGAATAAAGGAATTGAAAAATTTGGAGAATGACCTAATTGTGGGCAATCTCTTCAAACTCTTCAAACCTCTTCACATTAATTCCGATACTAATGTAAAATAAACCCGTCTAAAACTAAAATTGTATTTTATACCAAGAAACGTGCAAATCGTCTATAAAATCCTTCATTAAATATTTTTTATTTTTATTATGTGAAATATTACTATTTTTTTCAATAAATTTTTATTTGAATTTTTTTCATTTAAACACGACGTTTTTCATTTACTTTTTTGTTGTGAAAAGAGGATTTAGTAAAGCTAGTACTACACTGTTTGACCAAGTGGTCAAGTTGCAGTAAAGCAATGCGAAATTGCGAATTTGACCGGTTTTTGCGGTTAATGCGAGAATAATTGGAATTCGCTATTTCGCATTGCTTATTACTGCAATTTGACCACATGGTCAAACAGTGTAATACTAGCTTAAGAACTATGTACGTTAAACAGTGACAATTTGACAAAAATACATATTTATTTTGAATAAATTAATTTATTTATTTGACAAAATCCACCTGTGATATGCAATAAAACCATTGTCAAATTGACAAAATAAACAACAAAACACTTCCATCTTCAACAAAATAATTAATGTAGGTATTTGATAATATTCTTTTGTTACAAATACAAAAAAATTGTTGATTTGATAATTTCTCTTTATCATAAATACAAAAACTACAAATTTTTTATTGTAAAATTTTTCTCAATTCAACAACTTCTTTTGTCACCTAGACAGTGGGTTTTTATCAACGAATAATGAAATTTGTCAATTCGATAAAGAATTTTGTTGGACGTATTTTGACCTTAGTTTTGTCGAATAGAACTGCATTTTTTTCCTGTCTGAGCTCTACAAAAATTTTATAAAACTGTAAGTATGTTATAGAATAATTGCAATAAATATAAGTATGTACGATAATGTAGTTGAATAAAACAAAAACAAAATCTGGATCAGTCTTGACCGTGATAATGGTCCCACATTGGGCGCCAAATTATACTTGGAAAGTATACTTCTTGAAACATGACTCAGACGTTTATGGTTGGCAAACTACTCGCGCGCTTCATAAATTTTCAATTTTCAAACAAATATATGTGCATATTTATCTAATAATTTACAAAAAGTGACTTATTCCAATTTCATTCTCCTTTGTTTAAACTTAAATTCCAATTTAAAAATCTTATAGAGTAGAAACTTCTAATAGTTTTTTAAAACTCCGCATCCATATCTCAATTTCTGATTCTTAATAATTTATTTAAATATTAAGCTCAAAGGAAGTACCTACTGTCTACCTTCACTGAGCCAGCTCTCTGTTTCCTTTACATAATGCAGGCCTACGGAGCCTACATTTGCATCAGATGGCGCCCAATTTGTGGGAATTTGGAATATGTATATTACCTTAGGTTATGAGTATCGTTCTAAATAGGTTTTTGGCACACACAACGTTTAGTACCAGATTTAATATTTTGAATGCTAGCAATACTGTTTCATTAAAGTCAACGTTATAAAATATTTTACACCTTACTGAGGCCGTTTATACTATAAAATTCGGAATAGTGGAAAACTTTGTAATTCAATTCTTTTTTATACATTTTATAAGTAAAGGAATACCAATGAAATTTAAAATTTGGTTCTGTATTAAGTTCTAATTTTAATGTTTTTTTTTAGAAAATGTTTGAGTAATTTTAAGTTTTATGTTGTTCTTAACTTCTAATTATTCAGCGAAAGTTACAAGTTCACACTTACCTCGAACCAAAATCAAAAAACAATTAAGCTAATTTATAATGTATATGGCGTCTTAATTTTTTTCTTTAAACTATAATTTTTTTGTTTTGGTGAATGTTTTCACAGTACATGTTGAAATGAAAATACAAGTTTTCCGGGTTCAATACTGTTCTTATTTATTTTGCGTGACGTTTCGGACTCGACTGAGTTTGATAAAGGACTCAGTCGAGTCCGAAACGTCACGCAAAATAAATAAGAACAGTATTGAACCCGGAAAACTTGTATTTTTATAATTTTTTTTTTGTCTAAATTTATGTTACTACCCTTAAAATGACATTTTACTGTCGCCAACCACTCGTATATTCTGGATTTCTCACACTGGAATGTACTTAAACATTTCATGTGCTTTTATTTGCTTCCAATACATACGATGAAAAAATTATAAATTAATTAGTTTTATTTTTTTAACTTTGTTATATTTTTTTAAGTTTAAGTTACAATTAATTTTGAGAATTATTTAGTTCGTAGATGCTCTCTTCTTTATAGTGTTGTTTTTTCGCATTAGATTTTTTTCTTATTTTCTATTTTTAATTACATTATTATTATTTTTTTAAGTTATTAAATTTATTTTTAGTTCATCTAATTCATTTATTTGGGTGGGTGCGTCATCATTGTACTGACAGAAGAGCACTTATGACACATCAAGTTGATTACAATGTGAGCATACTCTATGGGTATGGTGATGTGGTGAAATTTTTCCAGTTCGTTGAGCTGAAAAACTGTTCTTCGGACTGAGAAAGTGTGCCCTTGACATGTTTTTTTACGTTGTTTTTAATATCCAACTTTAAATAATTTTAATTTTTTAGTTAATTTATTTTTATTTAGCTATCAATTTTATGTTTTATACATTTGAAATATTTATTGTTTATAGTTTGTTTTATTGCTTCTATTTGCTGTAAGTAGTCTTCCGACAATATTATCAATACCACATTCCGATATAACCAGATATCACCATCAAATTTAGAGATATAGTGGAAAGGTGCCTATAATATTTTTTTTTAAATTTTATTCAATAACAATACTTTATTCTAAAAGATTAATAAAAATAATTTTGTGCTTATTGTTGGTAATTCCTAACAGACGGAACAACCAGTTCAACAATTTTCGAAGGACGTTAAAGCTTTCCCGAGCACTCTTGGAAGGACTGGTCTCGTCATCAAACTTGCAGCACTTACACAGGGCCAGCTACCCACAATTTCACAACCTATTAGATTACACATTTACCAGATCATTTAAATTGCAGACATCCTTTTAGGCGCTCCTTGCTCCTGCTGCTGATTCCTCTGTCTTTCAGTAACGTGTGCATCTTATGCTCAGTGGATATCACTTGCATTACATTAGTATGTAATACTTGCATGGATTTTAGTATGCATGTATGCAGTTCGCAGATCTAGTCATATATTGGCACGTATCGATATATCGTGACCCGAATGCAATCCAGTCCTTGCTCCGCTCCTTATCGAGAATATTTCAAACGTGACGATATTTATTTTATCTTCGGCAGAAGGCAGAAAGGATTTTATGTGTGCAGCCAGGAACGAAAGAACCAACTTAAATAATATCCCTTAAAAGATATTGAATTTATCCTGTGCGGTCCTGGTGCATATTCATATGCAGAGTGAGGTTTTAAGGTTGCTTTTTTTTCAACCCCCTCCGTACGATTTTATCTGCTAGTTTATGTCATCGAGGATTCATTATTATGGTCCTTAAGGGCAGCAATATAATAGTTCTTGTAGGATATGGGGTAAAAACAGAAATGTAGTAATATCGATAATAGCTTCGAAAAAAGCGTATCCTATGCGGAAGAAACAGTGCTTTCAGAAGGTGGTATTGCAGATACGAAGCGAAAATGTTATACGAAACATATGGTAGTAATCAACAGACCAAAATAAAACAAAATCATCCTTAACGAATATCCACCCAGAACACTTTCAGTAAAAATCAGTAGGTCATATTTCTAAGATTTCTTCAGATTAGGAGCGTGTTTTTTTTTCAACATAATGGGATATATGTTGCCGTGCGCGTACAGAGCGAGTGCTTCCTCGTGATCTTGGATACGACATTATGTTGTACTATGTTCAATATCCATAACTTTGATTATAATCAAAACTCTATAAGTACTTTTATATAAAAAAAAAAAACAATTACAAATTTACAAGTACAAGTACCTAATTCGAGAAGCTAATTTTATTTGACTTGGTTCCGATTGACAAGAGCCTGGTACTTGTATAATCGGACCACATGCCAATTGGTCCGCATGTTTTGCTTCCCTCTTAGTTTTTCATAGTTTTGTCACTCAATATTTGGACCACCTCTAAATCAGACCATACCAATATTTTATAAAATAAACCTGAAAACTCGGACCGAACTTCTATTTTCATTTCAATTATCAAAAAATAATCGGTCCCAATAAAACTCTACAATAACTCTAAAATTCGGGGTCAGAAAAAATTACAGTGGTCAGATCATTAGCCGACTTTTAATGTTTTTGTTTTAGTTTGCCAATTTTGCATTTTGTGGCTTATCCCCTTTTGCCTTTTAATCATTGAATAATCTTATTAATTAAAAAAATAATAGGTATATTTTAAGATTTACTATAATTTTTTTAATTTACTAGTATGATACTATAAATCTATCACAGAATTAACTGGTAATTGTTGACATCATCACACCACATATATGACTTAAATTAACCACCCTGTAATAGAGATAATCGTATTGTGAGCTCTACATGACTTAATTGGAATACTACCAGTGGCTGCTACCCGATAGTTCACTGGTAATTTAACCACAATGTAAGGTAAATCTCACAAACGCAGAACAATAACCGATGCTGGATGGCGGTTTTGGGGCAGCGGTTAGCACTAAGGCAAAAATCCTCATACAATAAAAATTGGTTCGACAGAGTATTGAATATTCTGTAGGTAAACGTACTTTCGGGTATCGTGATTTTACAGGATGAGCGCAATGTCAGCATACAGTACAACTTTGTTGATATGGTGAGATTATTCCAATTTTTCATCTTTTATAATGTAATATATTCAGTTCCTCTAGCATTTAATAAATTTTGAGTTTCCTCCTTAGTACATCATCTTGTGCATAGCAACGTAGCACTTTAATTGAGAATTTACATTCGTTCGAATCACAGCTACTTCAATGGCTTACTAGTCGAGGTCTATGAAAAGAGGATAGTGGAAACACCAGCATTATTATTGTTAGAGAAAGCATGAAAAGTAAAAAGTACTTCTCAATTATGTTATAGAAAAATTACAATTATAACATAATTGAGAAGCACTGATGTTCTTCGATTTTTTTGACCCCGATTTCATTGAGATCCCAAGTTATTTTTTTGGTATGTTTTGTAAAACAGTATAACCTATAAAATATAAAAAAAAACTATTTTGAGATATTCAAGTATACAGGAGATAATCGTTATCCTTGAAAAAAAATTTCAAGGCTAATTTTTATTCGTATTTTTTTTACATTGCGACAACCTCCCCCTTCAAAATAAGCCCTATTTTATTATTCTAGGATAAAAATTACCAGAGGTATTAATTTTCAAAGAGAACTTGGACATCATTTTTGCGAAAACTTTAACATACTATAACTAACAAAAAAAATTAGATAGAAACAAAAAAATGAAATTATATTTTTTTTCCACTAGTTCTTCAACTACAAAATTTTTCAAAAGAATCGGCGATGGTAAGGTCACAACTTTGGCGATTCTTGATGGGACCGAAGTAGAAATATGACTGTCGCTGTGATCCTCACTGATTGTTCTAAAATTCCAAGGACCCAAGTCCTGTTTCAAATAAAAAATTTAAATCCTTCCAGAAAAGAACATTCTTTGACTCGAAGCTTCATATGAAATTAAAACCAACAAAAAGTATTAAACGTAGACTGATCCTTGCAGATCCTTTCCACTACTACAGTATTTATTCTCAAAAGGACTCCTGCAACTAATGAATTCAAATTTATACTACTCACAGCGTCAAGACACAACGTACAATTTCAAATTTATCAACTATCAACCTACTGCACCAGCCTGGCAAGTTCGAACGAAAATGTGTCCTGTGTGTCACGATATCGTATCAAGGACACAACTTGCGCGTCTTCTCCTTCTCGATATCCATTCTCACTTATCCGTAAATCCTTCCGAAAAGCATACATGCACTTTTACTTAAAGTCTAAAAAGCTTCCGGACTGACTCGGAACTCGTATGTGAGCACCTAGTGAAAACGCGATGACGGTACCTTTTCTGGGAAATCAATCTTTTGATTGAAACTCACAAAAAGAAATGGAAAACACCAGCAAAAGAAATCCTCTTTTAAGCTGCTTTAAGTGTTAAGTATACAGTTGACTTGAGGATTTAAGTTTTCAATCAAAGCCGAGACACCAGCCACCAAAGACCAAACCAGTCGGAATTCCGGGATATGTGGTCTCCGTCTCGAAATGCTATTTTTCGATAGCACATATCCAGCATTTCCTTCGACTTTCTGTACACAGGACAGAGAACTTATCCCCTTACAAGATTACATCAACGGTTCGTTATTGTGTCATCAGGTAATGGGATTCTGCTTTGTAGAGTCATTCGAAGGTACACAGATGCTATTTAATCGTATGGTGTTAATTGTCTATTAGATGATTTGCAGATTCAGTTGAATCCGAATATGATCCTTATCTAGCTCTAGCGGCACAGAACAAAGAAATCTGAAATAGGTTAAGCCAGAACGACTTTGTGAAGGACTTCCGTAGAGTCTATGGTCAGCATGAGGTTCAGAGTATAACATTATTAGAAAGTATTCTTGTTAAGACCGATGGGGGTTTTGGATACGAATTAAAGGAACTCGCATTGAACAAAAATGCAACATTTACACAATCGCCTATGTATGCGAGTGTAGACGATATGCGATGGTGTAAATGCGATATTAAACATTGGTTGCCGAAAGTCTGTTAATTTTCTGGTATGTTCATCAGTTGTGCAAAACTCATTGTGTTCCTCCTCCAAGTT
This sequence comes from Beris morrisii, assembly GCA_951812415.1. Lineage (NCBI taxonomy): Eukaryota > Metazoa > Arthropoda > Insecta > Diptera > Stratiomyidae > Beris > Beris morrisii. The sequence goes on from OX638310.1 coordinate 156,562,871, forward strand.
TTTCATCGATGTCTTTGAATCCATATGTACCAAGTTTCAACTTTTTAAATATGCCATTCTTGAGACAAAAAGTTCTGAATTTTGCTTACAGGCCTAGATTCCTCGACATAATTAATATAACCACCCACTTACTGCCCTCTGGTTAAACTTTACTTTGAAGTACTTCACTAATGTTTGTTACTTTCAACTTTCTAGTACTAACCAATCCTGAGATAAAAAAAAATTAAAATTAAATTTTAAATTGTCCCCTACCTTGCCATTATACTTCCATCTTCAGAAAGATCACACCGAGTAGACTTCATAACTTTATAACAAGAAATTAAGAACGGCAATGGAAGCGCTAGAAGATCTGAACCCTGAAATGAGTCCTTGTATTCAATGGTTACGAAAATCCATGTGTAATTTCGTTCAACACGTTTAATGCATCAGTCTTTTGTTTATATAATTTTTCTTCTTTCATTTTTTTTTATTACTTTTTTCTTCTTTTTTTAAATATTATTGTATACTATTATGCATCATAAAGGATATTGTCCGTATATTCTATTAAATAAAATTAAATTAAAAAAATAAATTTATTTTAAAATACTCTACTAGTTCAATATATATCTGAAGTTCACCTTTCTAGCTTAACCAATTTGTGAGGTACAGCATAGATGAATCCAGAGTTCCTAGATCAACCTCGCATTCGACTTTCATCCTCTTCAATTATAATTTTCGAAATACTAATCTTCTTATTAGAAGTATCTGTACTTATTGATTCACCCCTTGAAATGCCTATCTCAAGCATCCTGCCATTTAATGGCAATTACTCGGTGATACAACAAGAGTAGCTCCTCCCACAAAATATTAATAGCTAATATTGTGATAAAAAAAACGCACAGATCAGCAGTTCAAATTCATAGAACATTCAATTTTAATATGTAAGATAAACTTGGAATGGAAAAGGCTTTTATTTCGCAGGTCAATGAGCGACTCGAACAAAAGGGAAATACAAATATTTTCTGAATTCGTTCCAACTGAATCCTATCCTCTCAGATGTTTCCGAGCAATTTTCTATAACTGACTGCACAATATTGCAATCATAATCTGAAAGAGTGGCAGAGCCAAAATAAAACATTATTATTTTGAGTGAAGGAGCCTGCAAAGCATTTATCCAACGAACGATTTAATCCAACTCCAAGACGTTTATCGAGATTTTTTTTTTAAAACTGAATTTTCGGGAATTCAAATCCTGATTGCTGCTGCGTCATGCCGGCAAACGTCATCATCATCGAATCCCGTCATTAAGCCTCTTCTATTTGTCATCATATCCGACATGAAAAGATTCGACAGAGTATAATGCGACGACGACGTCGGCGACGGCAACGGCAACGAGGTCCTTCCTTTCCCAATACTCCAACGAATAACAAATAATAGCAATCGGTGCAAGCCGTCAACTGCATTCAGGCAGGATGTCATTGAGAAAACAAAAAAACATCTCACTTTTGAGGACCCAACTACCCCGAAAACTGCCTCGACATACATATGTACACGTATGCAATGAATATAGCCCGACATTTCAAATGGGAGCTGAAGGCCAGAATCGATCCCTGTGTCGGCAGCAACCCGGCAATAGTATGACTCTTCCGCGTTATTGCAGCAGAATACCACCACCAGCACCACCAGCCTCATACTTTTCCTATTTTTGTTTTTGCCAGCTAGGTCGTAAATACCGAAGCGGATCAACCAGCCTAGGCTCGGATGTCGAGTCGTATTGCCAGCAGAAAGAAGCGCGCGATTGCACCATTGAGGGTCGGAATTTTTTTTTTAAAAATAAAATTCAACATCTGCTTTCTGTACACGAGAGGATAAGGGAGGGAATGGACAGTTCCAGGAGATATACATTTCAACCGCACACATTTCTGCAAAAGTATCCACGAAGCATATAGGGATCATAAGAATTATGCGGCTCTGTTTTCGCTCGAGGTTATTCCTTGGTGCATAGGCACACAACTTATTGCCAAACGGAGGGTTATTTCATGTTTATTGCAGCTCTTCAATGATATTTACAAATAACTTGAGAATGTTTATGTTTTAGCTGTTTAATTGGCGAACTGTTTCACCATCGGTACAATGAATCCTTGCACATAAACGAACCGAAATCAGACAAGAGTCAATGGGCAATGAATCGAGTTCAATATGCTTTATTACACTTATACGAGTGTAGAACCAACAACAAGAAGAGTTTGTATGTTGTGGCAGCAGAATACGAAACGATAAACCGCTCTAGCTTCCGTGTGACCTCTGTACTATCGAACGGTTCACCCAATGGAACGAAACCCCAATAAATTAGTAAATTATTTTCACGTGTTTAACTAAACTACGGTTAACTTGGTATTAATGAATCAGGTCCGTCCATTCTTTCGAGTAAGCCACGTGCGAAAGTGCTTCAACAATGTGGTAACAACTATTGCACGACGAACTGAAATCAGTAATTTAAAACTTCATTTCATTTAAGATGTTCATGGAAAGCATCAGCTCAAACGTCGATTAAGCCTATAAAAAAAACAATTTAAAATAAAAAATTTCAGTTTAATTGAATGTAGCGTTTTTTATAAAAAAATTTAACAACAAAAATACCTTTGTATAGAGACTTAACAAATTCGAATTTTATAAAAAAAATTATTGAAAATAAAATTTTTTTTTCTTCCATCCTGATTCGAGCCAATCAGGAGCGATTCTTTTCACGGCAGAACTCTCCTCTTCGTCGCTGCTACTTTCGATGTAGATAATTTTCTCTCTTCTGTCCGTTCGCCTTTTAAACATTTTACTTATCTCTTGTTTCGGTGAAGTTGTTTTTAAATCTTGGGAATTTTGAATTTCGTTCTCGTTCTGATCCTCTTCGATCGCCATAATTAACATGTCCAGTTCCTCGCTGCCAGAACACTTTCGCGATGGCAGCGTACTCGGAAGTGTAACGTTCGGTTGAGATGAAGCGACGGCAGGTTCTGAAGCAGCTGTCGCAGATTGCGAACAGTTCGACGATTGTGACGGAACTCGATCCTGTAAATCTGAAACGGATATTGAATTATTCAGAACGGCTTCATCGATCTGCGAAAAGTCGATATCATCGTCGGATTCAAAGTATTGATTGTTATTTGCCGAGGACGTAGGAATTTCGGTCGTTTGAACTTGATTCGTGGACAAACTCTCCTCCGCGATAAATTGCAATTCAACTTGTTTCGCTTCTAATTCAGCTTTTTGTAGCTCAGCGAGATCGGCATTGTTCGCTTTTAAGTGCGCCTGCAGTTGAATGTACGACAGAGAAATTTTAATCTCGTCAAATGAAAAATGTGGCGGACATTTTTCCTTGATTTCGGTCAACGTCATGCTGAACGCTTGCTCAAGCGGTACCCGGAGTTCGATATTGGCAAAAGTTTTATCATCTACTCCCAATTTTCGTAAAGTATCTTTTGTGCTGCAACAGCCGGCCTTGATTAGTTCCACCATATGCGACTTGACTGTAGATACGTTCAAGGCGCGTAGACCGGCGATTTCCTCGGCATTTTTTCCCGCTTTCCACATGTCGAGCGTAGTCAGATGTGTTTGAGTTAGCTTCAATCTGGGCAGAGGATGATCACGTAAGAAACTTTGAAGTGTTTCTCGATTCTCATTGGTGCCGGTTGGAAGAAAGTTCTTTAATTGTAGGATGCACTGAATGAACTTCGGACCGAATTTTGTGATTTTAATGTCGGAAAAGCCGTCAATTTTGGCGCCACGCATTTCATTTTGGTTCATTGGTTTCAACTGTGCCATTTGATACAGAGCTCGATTCGAACAAATCATGTACGGCATAATTTCGAATTTAGAGGCCAACGAAGACCGCGTTTTCAATAAAGCCTTCATTAATTCCTTCTTTTCGTCGTATTGATTCGTATTATGCGTGCTTGATGTTCCTGCGATTGATAGGTTTTTGGCTCCATCATTAGGGAATTCTGGCATTTTCACTTTCATAAAGCTGTACATGTCCTTCGGTAGTTTCAATTTCAGTGGAACCGTTGTTGGCGATTGCAACCAATTGGTCCCATGTGTGGTTATGACAATTTTATTCATTCTATTATAACTTTTCACATTGCTTTGTAAGTGTTCACGTCGCAACATTTTTTGCTCCTCAAGTACGAGGCCAACCGCTTTCCACCAATCTTCCGACTTGGACTTGCCCTTGCCATATATTTCGTGGGAGAAGAGATTCGAATTTATTTTTTGCACCTTAGAACCACGTAGAAATAAAATCGGAATACCAATACCCGTACGACAATTAAAAGTATCGATGGCTTTCATTAGAAGTTCGGCATCCTGGGTGAAATCATAGAATCCATTATTGTCCAGGTCTTCATATTTCGATGATAGACTATTCGTCTCGATGCTCATATTACGGCGGCAATTATCGCAACAATTTTTTTTCGGTTCGGTTTTTGTTGTCGCCCCTTCAAAATACTGTAGAATAAACTGACGACGACAATCGGTGGTGTTGATGTACTCACGAATTTTAATCGCGAGCGCCTCCAGATTTCTTTGTACCTCAGCCGTGTTGTTTTCGCGTAAGCTCGCATAGAATTGAAAGTCACCACGACTGTAAAACATAACACACTTGGATGGAAGACCGTCACGGCCAGCGCGACCCACTTCTTGATAGTAACTCTCGAGATCTCGAGAAGCTCCGTAGTGAATAACCTGACGAACATCCGGCTTGTCGATACCCATACCGAAAGCAATTGTCGCTACAATAACTCGAACTGTATCACGAGCGAATTGCTCGTGAACGGCTTTGCGATGCTTTAGCGCCAATCCAGCATGATAAGCTTCACAGCTTATCGAGTTCAATTTTAAAATAGCTGCAATATCCTCGGTTTGTTTTCGTGTCATACAGTAAATTATCGTACTTCCCGCACGAACGGATTTCAAAAGGCCTCCGATATCAGCCCAGATGCCTTGATTTCCCTTCAAACCAACGTTAAATTCCAAGTTTGGTCGGTCGAATCCGGTGAACAGAACTTGTGGCGTTCTCAGCTTCAACGACGCTATAATGTCCGTTCGTACTTTATCCGTTGCTGTTGCAGTCATTGCCAGGATCGGAACAGATGGTGCCATTTTGCGAAGTACGCCCAAACTTCGAAAAGCAGATCGGAAATCGTGTCCCCACTTACTGATACAATGCGCCTCGTCGATGGCAATTAAAGTCAGTTTCGTCTGTAGCGTTTTGATAATTTGTTCACCAAGGTCGCTGGTAATTAGTTCGGGCGTAACGTAGACGAGACGATACTCACCGCGCAACACTTCACCATAAATCGATTTATTCGTTTGCGCCGATCCAAGCATACAAGCTTTTATGTTCGAAATGGTCAGTGAAAGAACTTGATCTTCCATGAGCGAAATAAGCGGCGATACAATTATACTAACGGTGTCCAGGTAGACGGATGGAAACTGGAAGCACAAAGACTTCCCGTATCCCGTCGTCATAATCGCAAGATTGTCTTGCTTTCTCTCAATGATTGACGAAATGATTTGCCATTGCTTCGGACGAAATCGCGAATGACCGAAGCGTGTCTCCAGGCAGTTGATATACGATGAATTGATATTTTCCTTGGAATACTGTGCGTCGTCGTCAAATTCGTTGTGATCAAAATCGGCAAGAACGGACTCGTCAAACAATGTGTCGTCCATTTTGACTGATCCTGAAAATTTTCCAAACGAAAAGACTTGTGTGAATATAGAAAAAAAAACAAGTCTTAGATGACAAATAGGTGGATTAAAACAACAATCATTTGTCTATGACTTGTAGAACATGGAAACCTACTTCTACATAGCAGCGAAATTAAGCCTGACTATTTTTTAGGCCAAAGATGTTTGAGAGGCTCACGATCAAATGTAGGTTTTATAAATGGAAGCTACATCAGATGGGAAGAACTACTTTTTCAGGGACTTCCACATCATCTTGTACTCAAGTCCAATACTTATCCAACTTGGGCGTTCAAGTGTCCAGAAATGGAATTTATATCACCTTTGGTAGCAGGTTCAAATGTGGCACTCAGTGAGGACCAAAATAATGAGAAGCTGATGTATCCTTTTCTAGTGAATCAGAGGAGAGCTTTTCGATGTGGACAAGAGGAGAGATGGACGTTGGTAAAGCGAAATTTGTTTCTATTCATCCAACAAGTAACCAAAGGTTGCTGTTTCAATCCCTGATTACCCAACACTCCGACACTCCGCATTGAACCAGGAATCGGTTCAAGGTTGAACGAATCCAAATCTTGGAATTCACCACGTTTTTATTTCGTAGGTTAACCCCGAATAGTTCATTGCCTCTACGAGTCCGTCATCAGACCGATACTTATGTACGGTATTATTGTCTGGTGGACAGCCTTAGTCAAAGCGGTTAAACACACCACCCTGGGGAAGGCACGCATATGCATCAGCGGAGCTCTGAGGAGAACTCCCTCTGCGGCATTAGACATACTATTCAATCTACCACCCCTAGACATCTTTGGCAAGCAAATGGCAGCGAGTGCAGCCATTCGACTTAGAGCCTTTACTCAGTGGACCGGCATTTATGCAGGTCACTCAACAATCTTGAATCACTTCAATACTATTCCTGAATACACTGACTACGCCCCTCCCAGCTATGATTTTGACAAAAATTTCCTAACTGTCATCCCAACCCGTCTAGAATGACAAAGAGATTCGGTACGGATGGAAGAGTCCGTCCACATATATACGGACGGCTCCAAAACTGAAGGCGGGGTAGGTGTATGTGTTTCCTCTGATATGCTTAACATTAGCAGCTCCTTCCGGACCACAGTAGTGTCTATCAGGCGGAGCTTATGGCGATGTAATATCTACTAGTGATATTAACATTTTCACAGACAGCCAAGCGGCAATAAAATTTTTGGAATCGGCCTCGACTAAATCGTACCACGTGACTTAAGAGCTTAAGAAAGCGATTCAAGACGTCAAGGACTCCACATTCCACGACCTGCGTGATAACTCGGATATCGACCCCTGGAGCAAGGCGTACAAGGTAGTGATCAGCAGAGTAAGAGGACCCAGAGCGCCGCAACCCTCGGATTCTGCGCTTATGGACAGCGTTGTGGCGGCACTCTTTCCCCACAGAGTGAACGGACGCAAATATATCACCTACCCGCAGATATGGGTGATATTATTCCCGTGTCAGCTGAAGAGGTTCTACTGACACTACGAAAAGTGACTGACAACAAAGCACCTGGTCTGGACGGCATCCCTAACGTAGCGATGAAAACGGCCATCCGGAAGGATCGCGAGACGTTCGCTAGGATGTACACAGCATCTATCAATGAAGGAGACTGGTGCTGCTATTGAAGCCCGGAAAGCAACTTGAACAACCATCGGCATACCGACCACTATGTATGCTGGACTCATTGGGAAAAGTACTGGAGAGCATTATCAGTAACCGACTGCAGGAGTCACTCGGAGAGACCTGGAGGTCTATCTGAGCAACAATTTGGATTTCGCCGAGGGAGATCCACCATCGACGCCATACATGCTTCATGAGAATTGCGCGTGATGCGACATCCGGTGAAAGATGGAAAAACGGCGACAAAAAGTACTGCGCTGTGATAACACTTGACGCCAAGAATGCCTTCAACTCAGCGAGCTGGTTGCGAATAATGCAAGCAGTAAATAGTATCAACGTACCAGGATATCTATAGCGAATCATAGCCAACTACTTCGAAGAAAGAGTTCTTTTGTATGACACCGAGGACGGCGTCAAGCGCTACGATGTCTCACAAGGAGTCCCACAGGGCTCAGTGCTTGGCCCACATTATGGAACATCATGAATAATGACGTTTTTTACATCGAGCTTCCTATGGACACCACATTTGTTGGCTATGCGGATGATATCGCACTAGAGGTAGTAGCGAAACATATCCACACCTTGGAAGTTCTATGCAGTGATGCTATCGATAGACTTATGCCGTGGTTAAGTAGTGCGGACCTGGAGTTGGCTTCGCATAAAACGGAGGCGGTTCTTTTGAGCTCTCGAAAAGTGCGCGAAGTTTTCACATGCAGAGCCGGAGAGCACGAAGTCATCTCGCAGCCAAATCTGCGATATATTGGGGTGTTAGTTGACACTCGGATGTCCTTCCAGGACCATCTTCTGCCGATCAGCGAAAAAGCTTCAAAGGTGAATGGTGCAATCTAACGCATCATGTCAAACATTGGAGGACTACGCTCCAGCAGGCGAAAACTATTAGCAACGGTCACGAGTTCCGTAATGCTATACGCTGCACCAATCTGGGCAGATGCAACGAAGAAGAAATCGTATATAGCCGGAATCCGATCAATCAAAGGATTCCTAGTGCTTTGCGAACAGTGTCCGATGAAGCAATCGGAGTAATATCGGCAATGTTACCAATTGACATACTAGCGTGTGGACTTCAGCGACTCTACGAAGCAGCAGATGAAGCATCGAAAGTGGACGAGCGACGGCGCAGTATCCAGGCATGACAAGGACGCTGGGAAAGCGCGAACAAAGGAAGATGGACATTCACATTGATTACAAACATCGACAGCTGGATAAGCCGCAAACACGGAGAAGTGGACTTTTATGTGACTCAGCTGTTTAGCGGACACGGGTGTTTTAAGCAGTATCTTCACCGCTTCAAGCATGAGGAAGACCCGTTCTGTCCCCACGAGATTGAGGACGCGCGGCATATCTTACTGCCCTGCCCGCACTTCGACGTCAACCGAACTGAGGTTGCGGAGGCCTTCAGAGAAGCTCCGACCGCAGAAAACTTTTGTGACACAGACCTCAAGTGGCAAGCTTTCCAGACTGCATCAGCATGGATTATGTCGACACTTCGCCGCTTTGAGCGAATAAGAAACATCCAACGCGACGCACCACAGGAGACGACTGACCAGACTAGACAGACAATAACTGACGGTTTTAGCAATATTGCTATGACGGCCTCCCGACGCAATACCTAACGGTGGTTCCGGGAGGATCCATCCGTACGACTGAGGAGATGTTTAGCGGGTTAAAGTCCCGCACTGACTTAGGCTTTCGATGCTTTTACTCCTCATTAAAAAAAAAAACCTACCTACCTATTTCGTAGGTTTGTTTTCAAGCTTGGGAATAAAAAATCAGATCGCAACTATAGGGTGAGTGGCTCAAAGTTTGGAAGATAACTGTGCAGGGCCACCATCGCAGTGCGGGTCTTGTAAACAGGTGCATTGTCTTGCAAACTCGGACACATCTGGTCCACTTTCCGTTCCTATTTTCCTGTACAGATTCCTTTAGCGCGTCCTGTAAATTGGCGTAGTGCGCTCCCACTATGTTCTCACCCCTGTCCAAGTAACAGATCGATAGGAAACCTCTCGAAAAGATTATCTCCCCGGCCGAATGCCCGACTGCGTTTTTAGGCTACAGCATCGACTCCTGTTTAGACTAAATTTCGCAATTAAATGAAATAATCAATTAATGAAGAACCTGAGAATCATATGCACAAACAATTCTTCGAAAAATTTTATCGGTTTTGCTACTTAGCTCCAAAAATTGTTGACAATTCAGAAGGAAGCTATCATCCGAAAGGAATTGCACATAAAAGAAATTCGATTCCTGGTCCTAGCGATAGGTAGGACTCCTTTGCAATGTTCCTTTGCGAGGAGTCGCCAAAATGGAGAGTTGGGAAAAGGATTACGAAAAGGAAACGCTTGAGAAAAAACGACGGAGCAAAGGGCACGCAAACCGTAAGGCAGAGCCAATGGCAAGGACAAGGGACAATAAAAGAACCTCACATTTACTGACCTTTATTGCATGTCCTTTAATTATTCAACTCGTTAATTTTTCGCGGTATTTTTAAAGTCACAACCTACAAAACAACAAAACAAAACAGAGTAACTCTTCTTCTTCACAAGCGAATAAAGTTTGCTAAAATCCGAATCAGCAATTCAGCAAGTTCACGTTCATTCTATTCCGACTCCCACATGATTTTGACATTTCATGTAATTGCCAAGACCCGAAAAAAACAAACAAAATTTTTGCCTAGTTAGTTCCGATCGTAGCAGCAAAACCTCGAAGAAAATGAACGAAATCTTCACCGGGCACTTCGAGGACATAATCGTCGACGAGGTTGCACTCGAAGGCTTAGAAGGGATTACGCTTGAAGGTAACTTGTTCAGCGCAAAAGACTCAAACCTCTAACACTTTCCGTTCGGCAGGGCTATGGGCTCGCCTCGGACACGTCCTGAAAATCGAACTGCCGCTCCCGCCACACATTTGCACACAAGTTTGGAACTTTATACTGAAATTGACGCAGCACATGACCTTCTTCATTCTGCCGGTGCCGCGCCAACCGCTGAAAATTCTCGAACGCGTTAATAAACTGGACCTGGACGTCAGCGACGCGGTAAGTATTCGCTGAACTTGTTGAATCCTTGAACTACGCCGGTTTTCTTTCTCTCAGGCTGACAATCAGTCGGTTTCCTACGGCTACAATCAAATCGGGGTCGGCCCTATTCGCGGTTCGTGCGAATTCTTTAAAGAACGTGCCGAAATCGGCCATGCCGAGCTAAAGGACAAAACACTGGACGACATCAACGAGAAGTGAGTCTGTTTTGCTTCGGGCACGCTTCGATTGACCGCGTTTATTTTCCAGATGGGGAGACACGTTCGTGATTGTGGCCACGCAACATTTACGCGAACAGGCTTTGATTCTCGACACGCACATGCCATCGTTGCCCAGCGAAATGATTCTGCAACAGTACTGCTTCCTGGAGCGGATCGGAAGAGCGCGAGATTACGGCGAAACAACAATCGGGAAGCTTTCCCTACTGAATATTTGTAGTGAGTCGGTTATGGTGTTTTATATTAGGTAAGTGGATTCGTTCGAAGAGCTGCAGAGCCCAACATCACTAGAATTCTTATTAGCACTGAACCAAGCTCCAAAGAGCTGAAAGCATTCACCAAATTAACAGAATTGGGTACTGAACTATTGCGATTTTTTTCAAAGTTCTGCCGCTGCCTTTTAGTCGTAGAATCTCTGCTAAAGTCTTTGATGTTTCCGAAGCTGATAACATCATGGTTCTTAGTGCTACACATCGGACCTTACGTTACGTCAGCAAGTCCTTGACTTAGTGAACAATTGCATGCTCCTCGAGCCAAACAATGCAGTAAGCGTTGCTGCATGCATCCACTCAAATTTTATTTTGCGTGGATGGATTTAAATAAAAAAATCTGCCAATGGTCTGGGCAAAACTTTATTATTTTTCGGGTCAAAGTCGAAGTATGTCATGAGTTGTTTCGAGATTATTCGAATTTCGGTATATTATGTACACTAAAAGCCCATAGAAGTAAAAACGAATTTGTTGCCCTATCAGACTTAAGAGATATGACGAATTGTTAAAACGTATACAAAGCCATTACTTCCCCTTGGGGTTTGAATTTCGAAAAAATTGTGAAGCATGTTTTTAGACGATTTCATAAGAAGCAACTTGATATCTCATGAGACACGAGAGATTTTGAAAAATTTGTGAAACTACTTTTCCAACGCGGTTTCGTTACAACGCGATCCAGGTAATGCGTAAATTTTTCTACAATGCGGTTCTTCTATAGTGCGGTTCAGATAATTTGTAAATCTTCCTTCAACGCTTTTTTGTGACACTTGAAAACCTGGCAACCGTGCCTGTTCAGCTATCCCATCAAGGATAGCTGATGTTACTAGACATTTTAATCTTAAAGAATCGTCAGTACGAACTATTAAGCAAGCTGAAGACAAAATTAGAGGTTCCGTTGCATTCGAATCGTCTGTACTTGCCAAAATTGCTGCTCGTCCAAGACCTAACATAATGGAAAAAATGGAAGTGCTTGCAGTGTGGGTGGAAGATAAGACTACAAAACGGTTAGGGTAGAATGGGTAGTCCTGCACCATAGGTAGAAATGCACCACTCGCCATTGGCGCTCGCCCGTAAGTAAAATCGACAAAGCAGAAGTAGTATTCTTTTTCTCTTTCCTATCCATACGATCGCGTTCAGGAATCGTTAAAATACCGAGTAATGCCGAACAGTTATTCGGAGAAAAAGAAAAACGCAAAGGAAACTAACTTTTATTATATATGCAATATTTTTGTTTAAGGACAAATTATCGATCGTGAACCTTTCTAGGTAGACACATATATAGCGTGTAGTCTAAGGTGTGTTTTAGTAAAATGCTAGTTTATTATTTATTTTTATTTATAAAAAAAAAATTCAAAAATATCCATCTGGTCGGAATCGGTAGAATTGCACCACGAGCATATAGGAAGATATGCACCAGATTGTTATGCCTCCTTTGCCTGTATTCATGGCCACAAATCTTAATGATATTCAAATTATATTGATGCAACCAGAACGGATTAGTGCTACAAGGAGACAGCAGTAACATATCAAATTTGCAATAGATTTTTCAAATTTTAATATCCGTTGACTTATCAAAACTTATATAAAACCATTGAATTATTATTATTCGGTATTTTCTATTACTTTTTATTAGTATAAAAATCGAAAAGGTTTAATATATTTACTGTTTAGTTCGTTATTGTTTGTTACTTTTGTAAATATATTTTATGTTTTTGGTTTCAACTAATTTGGTTTGGGTTGCCTATATATATAAAATGTGGTGCATTTCTCCCGTATGATGGGAGAAATGCACCATTAGAACTGACTGCGTTCTTCTTCATTAGGCTCAAGATCTGTTTCTTCTTTGTTATGAATAAAATATTTGCGCAAGGTGTTTGATCAAATAAAAAAAGAAAAATTAATCAAATTCCACTATTTTCTACGGAGATATGGAGTAATTAACGAAAAATTGTGCATTTCTACCTAGTCTCCCCTATATTTAGATAAACGTATAATTAAGCAAAAGGCACTTAAAATATTTAATTATTTGAAAGAAATGGGCAACTGATGAAACCAGTCATGAATTCTTTGCTAACAATGGTTGGTTTGAGAAATTCAAAAAACGACATTCATTGCATAATTTAACATTACAAGGAGACAAAGCGTCTTCTGATGTTGCCGCAGCAAATGAATATTCAGCAAAGCTTGCGAAAATAATCCAGGAACAGGGTTATTTGGCAGATCACGTGTTTAACTCCGATAAAACGGGATTGTGGTGGGAAAAATGCCTTCAAGGACTTATATTTCAAAAACCGAGAAAACAGCTCCAGGTTTTAAAGCTGCTAAAGACAGAATGACCTTACTTTTATGCAGTAACACGTCTGGTGATTTTGTGAATAAACCAATGTGCATTTACCGATCACAAAATCTACGATCAATGAAAAGCTGCAAAAAAATAACCGTCCCATATATTGCAGAGCAAACAAGAAGGCATGGATGACTAAGGATTTATTTAAGGATTAGTTCCATCATTGGTTTATTCCTCATGTTAAAAATGACTTGTCCAAAAAAAATCTGTCGTTTCGAGTTCTACTCCTATTGGATAATACACTTTCACATCCACCTGATTTAAGTCATCCTAACGTTCGGATAGAATTTTTACCGGCCAACACTCTTCACTATTGCAACCACAAGACCAAGGCATCATAACAACTTTTAAATCGTACCTACATACGTAAATCATTTGAATTAATTTTAGAGAAAATAGATTCTATAGAAAATACGGTCAGCGAAGTATGGAAACAGTTTTCAATTCTTAATTGCGTCGAAATTATTGGGTCATCAGTTAAGAAATTGCGTAAATCGACACTAAGCGGTTGCTGAAAAGCGCTCTTACCGGATATGATCAGTGTGACAAATGATGTTGGACTTCAAGATGAATAGAGTAACATAGTAAATCTTGCCCACCTAGTAGAAGGTGATGGATTCGATGAAATAACAATTGGTGACATCCAGAACATTACAGTTGGAATGCTTTTTATTAAAAAATTTAATAAACAAAAAAGGAAATTCATCTTTTTAGAACCGAACGCCGGTTTTTATATTTTCATATCTCCTACAACGCGATTTCCTACAACGCGGCGTTTTCTAGGAACGTATCAACCGCGTTGTAGGAGGCCTACCGTATATAAAGAAAGCCGGAGGAAGTGAAAACCAATACGATGTCTTATCACTCCTAAGAGATATGACGGAATTCGTGAAAAAGTGTTCAACCCTTTTATACCCTCGAAGGCCCGGTACACATTGCATACGACCGAACGAATTTTCGTTTTTCCGCTTATTGTCAAATCTTTAGTTATTAGAAAATTGGTTGAAATCGTTAATTATATTATGGCATTTTCAAGAATATCATAAAAGAAAATTTTTAGGAATTTGGACTTTGATTGATAATACAAAGTCCGTCTGTCGGTACGAATATTTTAGTCGTACGACGGATTCATTTTTATACTCTAGATGAAATCATATAGAGTATTATAAGTTTAATCCAGCCGAAAAGTTTGTAACGCATAGAACCAAGCCTCGGACGAAAAAAAGTTATATATTATTTTTTGTTTATTTGTGCCCAAAAACCTCAAATCCGCCTGACGTCCGTCCGTCCGTCCGTCCGTTAGCACGATAACTCAAGAACGCCTTCACCTAGGATCCTGAAATGTTGAATCTGGATGTTTGGTTAAATTTGTAAGGCTAAGTTCGTTAACGGGCCAAATCGTCCTACTCCTTTGGGTAGCTGCCATACAAAATGTCCTCAAGAATTCAAGAATATTGGTAGATAACTTCAGAAGGGCTTAAGCTACGGCATTGAAATTTTGAATGTGTTATTTTTCCAACAGTTGGAGCTAAATATATGATTATAAAGAAAATCCTATTAGTCCTTCGTGTAGCTGCCATACAAATATCCTGCCAAAACGTCTTCTTTTAATTTATGGAACTTACTATAACTCAAATAATCTTTTAGCTATAAATTGGAAATTTTGTACAAATTAGTTTTGAGTAAAAACCAAGTTCGAGTTTACTAATCAGCGAAATCCTTTTACTCTTTCTGGTAGCTGCCATACAAAATGTCCTTAAGACACGTGTTCAACAATATTTTTCGATAACTTTTGAACGCTTCAAGCTACGAATTTGAAATTTTGTACACGTTCATTTTTAAATGGTTCCAAGGAAAAGGATTAATATGAAAGAAATCGAGTGAGTCCTTCCTGCACCTCTCATGTGAAAGTCCTTCAAAAAGGACTTTTTTTTTGTTGACTTACCCAGTTCAAGATATGAAATTAAACACTGAATATTGTCTTTTAGTTTTGAGTAGCAATCTAATGGGAGTCCTTAATAAAGGACATACAACATGCACACACGTAATTCTACTTTATCCCCAACTACAATATAAATCGGAGTTCAGTATTCATCTAGAGTATTATACGATTGGCTTGCAGCCGATCGTGACTGCAGTATGTTTCTTTTTATTATCAATTAAAACTACAAATCCCTAGAGATTTTCTTTCATGATATTCTTGAAAATGTTATAATTTACGATCATAACTAATTTTTCAATAACTAAAGATTTCACAATAGGTCGAAAAAAGAAAAATCGTATCGGAAAATTCGTTCGGTCGTGTGCAATGAAGCGCCTAATGGGCTGAAAAAGGAAAAAACTTAAAAACAAGTTTTAGGCGATTATTACGTAAGCCCATGAAAGTGAAAAAATAATCGATAACGATCAGACCTGGGGGATAAGGCAGAATTTGTGAAAAAGTATACAACCTCTTTACACCCCCTTAGGGGTCGAATTTCAAAAAAAAAACTGAAAGCACTTTTTAGGTATTTATATGAAGAAGCCGTAGAATAAAAATGAATTCAATGTTTGGGAAGACCTACTAGATATGAGGAAAATCGTGAAAATGTATGCATTCCCTTTTCACTAATAATTTTTTTCGCCCCCCTTCCGAACGCCAATGGATATTTGAAATTTAAATTACTTTTCTAGTTGATTTATATACAAATACCGAGTTTCAACTTTCTAGCATAAGCCGTTCTATAGATAGCAAAAACATTTTTCTAGTGCAAGTTTTTCACCCCTCACGCCACTGCACCCACTCAAAAATTTGTTTCCGATCTATTCTCCTAGTATACCTACAGATGTTCATTAAGTGTTAATTTCGTGACATTAACAGTTTAGGAGATACGGATTTTGGAATGTCTCAATCTCGGCTTACGAGCGTCTCGGACGCATTATTTTTCCCCCCACTCCTTCACCCCTTCACTCATATCAGTATCATTGCAAATGGGTCCACTATCGAAGCTCTATATAAATTCCAAGTTTCAGCTTCGTAGCATAAGCGGTTGCTGAGATCTAGAAACCAAAATTTGCCGTCTAAAACGCTTCCCCCACCTCCCCCCTCACACACCCCCTCCCTCACACCCCACCTACCTCCTCCCCCTCAGAATTTGGTCACTTCAGCGGGCCTACCCACTCTACCCACGAAAAAACATTCAACTAAATAGCTCAAAGGGTTTTGGGTGCTACGAGCCTTCAAACAATGTTGCATACTCCGGTAGACGTACGGCGGGCAGACGGACTGAAAATTTGTTTTTCTTTTTTCGTGTCTACTAGTCATGAAACGTGAAAAAAAAATTTTCAGAGTAGCAAATTATTTTTTTTATTTATTTATTTATTTATAATACAATAAGAGGCATATAAATATGCACAATTATTACTTAAGAACTAGTGACTTAGACCATCATCTTAAATTAATTATGTACGCTTTTGAGACAAGTTAGGTTGGTTATCTTTATGTCTAAGCTATTGTTTACTGGGCTTACACAAGTGTATAGATATTCTTTAGTTTCAGTCTTTCTATTAATTCTTTAAATTTATTGTTTTTGACTAGGTAATTTAAGTTATAGTTGAAATTATTATTATGAGTTGGGCAGTCTAATAAGTGGCGAAAGTCGAGTGTGACTCTGCATGTAGCGCAGGTCGGCGGCGTCTCTTTGTTGAGAAGATGTTTATGAGTCAAGCTGGTATGTCCTAGTCTTATCCGTGTGATGACTATAGCTTCTCTGCGAGGTAGTGAAGTTGGCAGTGAGAAGATTTCTTTGTGAGGGTTCATTTCTGTCGAGTAGAAGTTACGTCTATCGGGCCATCGGTCTTTGTTGGGCATAACAGCTTTTGATTTTATTTAAATATCTCTAGAGGGTATGGCCAGGCTAGTCAAAATACTCTGCTTAGAGCTGTTGAAAGCAGTTTCGTCCGCAAACTCGTTTTAAAAATCGCTCACAATACTGTATTATTGAAATAATAAAGTAAAACGGAGCTCAATTTTTCTGGAGGGAAGAATTTCAGCTTTTCAGAATATTTTGCGTTCCTCCTTCGCCCCAGGTCTACTCCTAAAATTTGTTTCCTGTTAGAGGTCCATTGGTCCTACCTGTTGTATAAATTCTATCGGTTTCCTACAAAAATTATTATCCCCCCAGGGACTCCGGCAAAACAGGAAATGAGCAATCTCACTCCTGAGTTTGTGCGGTCCTTTTCTATTGAAAAATCCTAGCCAAGGCCTAACTTTTGTAAGGTATTATAAGCGGCCTGTGGAAACTTAAGGGGCACATTAAAGTTTCTTAATGAAACCGATTTTTATCTTTGTTATCGTCGCTATGTTGATGCTGTCGCAATTACAACCAAAATTAAGTTACAATTCATAAACTTTGATCGAGATTTTAAATTCCGTGTTTCTCATTACAGGACCCGTTTAAGCAATCTAAAACTTATCACGAAACAGCCATACTATGAAAAAAGTCAAAATGGAAGCCTGCTACTACTAGCACGCTTCGCTACCATGCATAGACCCAAACAGATCATCATACTTGCCGATGCTATAAAATTCCTGCAAGACAAGCAAAACGGACTGGCGGAACATATGAAACTGAAAGCATATTTGGCGGGGCGTCACGATTTCTGTGTGAAGAAAATCTTTCAGACGAGCCTCTTCAAGAAATACATTGTGTCCGATGTAGGTCCATTGCACATTACCGAGAGCTGTCTGATAGGTTTAACACATTTTTGTTCTTAGACATTCCTATATCGCCAGTTCTATCCGAATGCAAAGCGGGAACAATGGAGCAAAAAAAGCGCAAAGAATGAGGAGAAAAGTCTCAAGGGATTAAAACTAGTCGATATTAATGTTAATATCGATGATATTTGCGAAGAAGAAGACGAGGAGGACGAAGAGCTGGTTAAATGTATGTTCAACAAACGTATTAGTTGGAACACCGATAAAAGCTGATCTTTTTTCCTTCATTAGCATTTTTGACGCAAGACAATCTTTACCTGGACATGTCTATATGCGAGCAAATGTACGAAAAGGTAAAGTTGCACGGATCTGACGGATGTAGTCAAAAGGAACTTGCAGATTATTTAGGTTGCAGGAAGCTATGCATGCGACGATACATCAATAAAATGACCAAAATTGGAGTGTTGAGCTACTACCTGAAGGATTCAGGCAGACAACGATTGAAAATGTAAGTTCATAGCATCGCACAATGCCAAGATATAAGTGGACCAGGACTAATTTACGCCTCGTATTTGTTTCAATTTTTTTTTGGACAGGTACATTTTGACAAAGTACTCGCAATCGGACGCGAAGAAAATAGAGCCAGAACCAAAACCTGCAGCGATATTGGCTACGTCAACGGAGGTAGAGTATCAATGCAATTATCCTTTCAAATTTGACTGATTTCTTTCAGCAAGCCGAAGATGAGCTTCTTAGGCCGATGAAGGAGGACGAACCTGTAAAATATCTCGAATTCTCCGATAAAAACGAACCCGACTTTAAAATGTATGTAAAAGAAAATACTGATCTTATGATGCCGGCACCGAAACGACATGGTGCCGACTTAACGGAAAAGCAAAAACAGCGACGCAAAACTGTCCTGAAAATTACCGAAGATAATCGTATAATCGACTCCGCACAGCTGATCAAACTCATCATGGAGCTGGAAGAAAATCTCGGTTACACGGACAAGATCTGTCGCAGATCGCTTGCTCGTATCCTCTCTCCTATGGTCAGAGATAAATTATTATCAATCTACGATATTACGATGCAATGGCGAGAATATGCAAAAATTTGGAAACTTGTTTGTGCCGCTCCGATTAATCTCGAGAGTAAGGTTCTTACCGATGAATTGCTGCGGCTCAAGGAAGGCTTCTTCAATATGATCACGCTGAAGCGAAACAAAGCCACGACAGAAGCACTTCAGTCGATGGCCAAGCAAATTAAACAATCTGTAAAGGAGCAGGAATCATCAGCGAAAATTACAACCGATTTGCATGGCGGCGCTGCCAAGTATATTCGAGCTAAGCTAGTCCATGAGATTTTATTCTATTTGGTTTACGAACTGCAACCGGATCAGAAGCCGATACCTTTCGAGGAGCTAATAAAGTCTTGGAATGAATTTGATCCGTCGATCGATCCGATCGAGATACGTCCGGACATACCGGAAATCTACTCAAGAGAAGTGAATTGGACCATGTTTTTAACACCAATCGCGAAAAGTTCAGATTATCCGACCGGATGGATTTGTATTAAGGATCTACTACATCGAATACCGTTGCGATTGCTGTTGAAATTACACCGAGTCAATAACAGTACAAACACTCAGCTCCAGAAATATCTGAAACATCCGATAAGACGCTACTATACGCTGCGAAGTTTGCCGCTCGAAATACACGATTTTATCCGTTACGATAAAAGTTACGTGAGATCGGTCGATGAAATCTTGAGAATTCTCGGCCACACGGGGCTGATTCAGTTCGGACCGCGAATATTTCGCGATAATATTCGCAATTATATCTACGTAAATCGGAACGCATTATTTCTGGACACGTCGCCGTCCGAGCCAGGCTACAGTCAAATTTCCGACGATCAAAACTACAAAGAAATTCGATTCCATTTTCAATTTCAGTCGGACGTTATAAATTTCTGGTCGTCACTGCAAAGCATCTGCATGGCAACGAAACTCGGCTACCGTTGCAAGAAGTCGCCGGTGAAAGCACCGCGACCAGTTCTCGGAGTTTTGCCCGAAACACCCATAGCGGACGCTGTGAAAAAAGATGTTGGCTATTTGATCGGGAATCGACGTGGAGCTGCCGGTCTCGATTGGAAATTATTTGCACATAAGACTCGTAACTGGGATTTATCGTACACAAGTCAACCAAAACGGCCGGAAGCGTCGTCAAAGATACGATCTCGAACGAGATATACGACATTGAAAATACCGCAACGAGGTGTTCGATCGATAATCTATAAACGCTACCGCAAACCAGTTGTCGTCAAGAAAATTGTGAAGAAAGTAACGTACGATCATATCGACAAGGAATGCTTGAAGTTGATGGATCAATTGCGCGTGCGATGGAACTTCCGGGAAGATCGGTTGCTGATGATCTGTCGGGTTGCAATGAATTTCCTTCAGGGCAGCAGTGGACAAAGAGCTACCACATGTTTTACATGGCGCGATATACTTCACTGGCACTTACGATCGTTTGAGAAGAGCTCGCGAGCATGTCAGAGACGGATATTGTACTTGATGCGAAGTAAGGCGAACGTGAACCAGGTCAACAGCTGGCTGAACGAACTCTATCAAAACGAGTACATGAATCAGGCGTACGGACCAAATTTTCTGGTCGAGCTACGAAAAGTTTATCCGTGCATTGAAGTTTGTGCTGCTGCATCGCGAATCTATTTCGTCCAGGTCGTCTGGTTCCTCATTCAGTTGCTCGGCAAGACCTCGCTTCGACAGGCCGATATCATTCCCGATACTCTGCAACAATTCAATATGTTGTTTCGCAAAACGTACGACACTAACACTCAGATCAAACACTTTGATCCCAAAACTGTTGAGGAAGTGAACGAGTCGACGATCAATGCTCTGATTCACAGCTCGGTATGTTGTAAGCGCGATAAGATGCTCTACAACATTCAATTGTTTGAAATTTACAAAACTTATGATGAAGGGTTGATCGACCGGTGCTACAAGAAAGTCCGAGCGGATCAAATGATCGTGACCGGCAAGAATTTCAATCGACCAAACAACTACACTCTGATGGGAAAGAAAGTTTGCATATCGAACATCTACAGGCAGCAGTTCTTCTTACTACTGCCCTACTACGTTTACGGCCAATACTACGAAGGACTGGAGTCATTGCTGCGCATCTTCTTCGGTTTGAGCGGAGAATCACAATCGGCAACATACACGTGCGTAAACAGTGGTACGTCGATCCTGATCTCGGAACTTGTTTCAATTCCGGGCCTTCTATTCGAGATACAGCCGCCGAAACAAGTCCTGAAATTCGATCCGGCACAAGTACAAAGCACGAATCGAACACCGGAAAAAGTTCTCGATCACTTTCGAAATTTACTCGATATCAATTCACAACAATTCGAATACAGCAAAGAAATTTCCAACGAACAAGAACAGAAACCGGACCAAACCAAAGCTCGCTTCAGCATGAACATTATGATTCACAGGATCTCCTACAATCCGTACGATATTATTTCAAAATTAGCGGATACGGAAATACACTTCTTCTGTGCCCTGCGACATATGAACAGCGAAGTGGATCTGGCCAATATGCAAGACAAACCCTACAACTGTCCGTTTCGTTGTGTTCTCCAGGACGAAAACTACTTGGATACAATTTCGAATATTCTTGCCGAAAATGGAAAATTTCTAAGTGGTTTGCAGCTGATCGAAAAACGTGTTCCGTGGATCGCCGACGACGAGGACATGGAGAAAAAAATCCTACTTCATCCTGACAATCTGATTCACGTTTTTAAACAAGTTCAAGCCTTTGGTCAGCAGGAACGATTAGCACGTCAGAAAAAGGATCTAGGTCATATTCGTATACCGGAACGATCACAGAATGTTGTGAAAATCGCGCAAGATGCGTTAAACGCGAGTTCGGTTGTAGACGACGGCGGCAGTTCAGATGAAGAAGAATTGCATATGCAACGCGATGATGGAAGCCAGAAAATGAATCGCTATCAGGACTATTTGCAAGTAAACACACCGAAATTGATAATACGTTTCGAGTCGGGCGACGGACAGAATATGGTGTCGTATAAAAATATGCAAGTCGCCGAGGTCTTGCTGCCGGCCATCAGCCAAAAGGAGAAGGTCTTGAAGAAGGCAGTCGAGTAAGTATCTGGGTTTTTAAATTACAAGTTCAGGGACTTTTGCTGTAAATATTTACAACTTTTATCCACGTTTAAAGAGCGAACGATATTTTTCTTAATTTTTAGGCGAAGTGAAGTCCCCAAACTTTTTTCTTGCTAAATATAAATAATTACTGTTTTTATATTAAAAACAATGCATTCCTTTTTATCGTTTGCAGAGATTCGTTGTGGAAATACACGATCGCAAGTATCGCTGACTTAGAAGACGACATGAAAAGTGAGAGATTCTCGAGAGTGGAACAAACCATGACGAAAAAACTTCTTCTTTTCATTGAAAAATCAGAATTAGGAGTTAAAAGTTCCGATCTCATAGTAAGTCCTAATTTTTTTAAATACACGGAGAATATTCGACCCAATAGCCAATAGACCCAAAAAAAACCTGATTGTTAACTCCAGGACTTCCGTTTTTTTCCAAAAAGTAGTCAATTGAACTACGGTTTGATTGCCCAAATCCGTGGATAACGTTTGGTTTTATACCAAAGATAGTGAAAATGATCAAGACCTGATCGCTGTTATTTATCCCCCTTAAGCAGTGGGATTACACCAACACCCTGTCCTGATTGCCATCAAAATGGCAATTGGATTCTAGTTGAGCTTATTACTCGTAACTTTAAGAAAAAAATTATACTCAAAACAGGAGCAATGCTTCGGATATGAACAGACTTAAGGGCAACTACATTTGGCCATGGATTACGACGACGGGCGACCCGTAAATGCTATCAACTATTATAGCGTCTCGTATTTGGGCCGTTATAAATTTGTCAATAATTCAATGAATTTGTAAGCGCAGAGGTTGCGAAATTCAAATTGTTCGACTTTTTATTGAATATTCTATTTCTATGGATCTACAGCCCAAGACGGGCCGTAGTCTTCTCGACTAATTTTCTCCAATTCACTTGCAACATCGAAGTATCCGCAACAGTTTTATGTTTTTTCGTGGATAGAATAAATTACCCAAGACTAACTTTAATATCCGGCTTTGTCCAGACCATGACAGTCTTCCGTCTTTGGCGGTTTACTTTCACTACAGATATTAATTTTTACTGTTTCACAAGATTTTAAACGCACAGCAATTTTGCTACTCGATAAAAATTACGACTACCGTGAAATAATGATTAAGTCACAATTAATCGTAGTTGCAATTTTTGTGAAGACAGCAACAAAAATATTTTTTTGGTTTAACACTTGAAGTGGTTGTGGTTAACCGCATTGCTTTTTTCAGGAAGAATTTCCAGACGACAAACTAACCATCAAGAGCCTAGCCATACTTCGAAAGCATTTCCTGATTAAGAGAGTGGGCGTCGAATCCTTCATATACGTTCACAGTAAGAAAGTTCGTCCGTGGATAATTCATTCGTTTCATTTGAAACGACTCGAGAGGGTAAGCTCAAAGAATCTAATTGACGCCACGATCGTACTAATAGAAAATTCCATCGTCTCCAAATCCAGGAATCGATGACACCACAAGGAGAAATTCGCTTTGACTTAATGAAACGCAAACATTCGAACGAGGAATTAATCGCAGACGAACCAGCAGCGAAAAATCCCAAAATCGAGCCATCAACATCACACGATAAACGCGTGCCGAAAATAATTAAACGTACCGACGAAGATGAGCCTATCAAAAAAACGACACCGACGTAACTAATCCTCCAATCTAAATGCGATGGCAATAATTACTCTTACGATTGATTTTCAGGGAGAAAGTAACCGTTAACATGCGACCGACTCCATGGATGCGAATCAATGGAACGTTGAATCGGCGCGTTTTTGATAAATGGATGGGAACGCTATTGTTGGAATGCACGATACGATGTTCGATTCCGGTGAAGGGATTGTTCACGCGATTCAATCAACTGCATCCGGTTAATATTTTATTTTTACTCGAATGTCTACGGGATTTGGAATGTGTCGAACTGAAAGTTTACAATTATAAGCCGGTTACGCTATTCTCGACTGATAACGCCGTAGAAATTTGTAAGTTGCCTGTGTTTTGAAAATTACGGTAAGGGTATGAATTTATATTTTTTTTTTCAGCCGATGCTAATGAGCTTTCCAGATCGGAAAATATGTTCGTCGTTGTAAGACCCGATGCTGTTTTAAAAATGTCACTGTTTATAGGCGATAAGAAGTATCAAGTGGATTTCTGAATTTATGTTTTGTTGTATACCTTAAGTCTGATTAATTTTATTAAAATTATTGTTTTAAGTTTAAAATTTTTGGTGATAACTGTGAAAGAATACCCAGGGAAATTTATGTTTTATTGCTGTTTTCCACCGGAAAAATTCACTACAACGGTATGATGATGTAGACTCACAAATTTCAATGAAAGTTTGTTCCGTGTTAGTTTCAGTGCTTTTACGAACCGCGGTTAGAGTTAAAGCGAGTAGAATCTAACGACTTTAAAATACAAAACTGTCGTCTTGATTTTAAGCACGACACGTCGGTAAACTTTGAAGCAGGCTCGTATGCAGGACTTTAGTTCGATTTTGGTCCCGAAATCGTTCGAATCGTTTCCTAGAACAAATCAACTACTGTCTGGTAGCTCTGATTTCTTATAAATTTTGACTAAAGTCCTGAATATGTGGTATGGGATACTTGTTGGGTACTGTATGAGCATTCAGAGCTCGATAATCACCGCAAGGTTTCCATTCACCATTCTTATTTTTAGCCATGTGCAAGGAGGACGCCCAAGGACTGCTCGAAGGTCTGCAAATTCCTCTTTCGATCATGTAGTTAAACTCCGCTTTGGCGACAACCAATTGTTCTGGATTGAGTCGACGAGGTTTTGCGAAAAGAGGGTTGCAGTTGGTCACTATGAAATGTTTTAAATAGTTTTGAAATTCTTTATCTTTGAATCCTAGCACCTGCTTATTATTGTTTAAAAGCTGAAGAATTCTATAATCTATTTTAGGAATGTTTACAACAGATAATGCTGAAGTTAGACCTGAACAAATAAGACCAACTTTTGAATTGAAATTAGTCAGTGGATCAATTAGTCGTTTACAACCAAGATCAACTACCAAAACAAAATTTTTTTAAAAAATCATCCCTTAACATTGGTCTGTCGACATCAGCTATAAAAAAATTCCATATAAACTATCTTTTAAAATGTAGAGAAATCCCTAACTTTCTTTTGCCAAAAGTTGCAATTTTTGTCGAATTGGCTGCCGAAAGAAAAATATTTGAGTCCTTCTTTGAACGAAATGTCTTATAGTTTGGGATCACAGAAACTTCTACTCCAGTGTCGATAAGAAATTTTAATCCTGATAAGGAATCAGAAATCACTAAACGACTTGATTGACTGTCAGCGTTACCGTTAGGTGTCACTAATTCCAATACTGTATTTAGTTTTTTTGAAGATTGAAAGTTTCAGGGTTCAACACATTTATGTGCTTTAGTACCATATCTATCATGATAAAAGCAATACTGCTTTAATGTTTGAGATAACGGCTCAAAATCCTTTTTAGCTGCATTAAACCCATTAGATTTAACTTTTTTTTTCTTTCACAATTACATTTACAAGTGGAGTTTTTTAAACTTTTTGAAATCGCTGAAACCTGCTCATGCAGAGAATTCAAAATTAAATCACTCGATGAATCGGGTTGTGTATTAGAAGAAACTGAGGTGCTTGCTTTTGCAAAAGATTGACATTAAGAGTTTCTAAGACCTTATCGGCCATCAAACATAGTTCATCTAAAGAAGCAGTGCTTGCCGCAAGAATAATTTGAATTTGCTAAGGTTATCTCTGAAGCCATACTTTTTTAAGTACATCATAATTAAAACTCGAACCAGCCAGCAATTTCATTTCACCGAGTAGTTGAGTTAACTTTTTGTCACCCTAGTCCAGTCCAGTTATTAATTTATTAAGTTTAGAGTCTTCCGACTCTCCGAAACGTTTTATTAATGAATCATTGAAATAAGTGTATTGACCCGCAGCAGGAATGTTCTCAATTATATCCATACATTGAGAACATTCCGCAGCGGTTAGCATGCTTAGAGCATGATTTAATTTCGTAGACTCAGTAGATATTAAGGCATTGGAAAATTGACTGTCTAACACGCGAAACCAAGCCGCAGGGCTTTGTACCCAAAATTGGATCTTCTAAATGGCTACAGCTGCCACTGCAGAAGAACCAACTGAATTGTTAAAGTTCGCGCCTGCCCCAGGAGGAGGTCGCGTTGACGAACCGAAGTCAGAATCACCGATCATAATTGTAACGAAAAATAATTCTAATTAAAAATTTAAATCTAAAATTGACCTCAACAAAATAAATATTCAAATTTAACAATAACTAAATTTAAAGATTTACTTTTCAATGCAAAATCTTGATGAAATCCAAAATCTTCTTTCTTGATAAAATTACCTCACAAGGATGTACAATTCCTCCGTGAAAAAAAATCAAAAGAGATTGCGAAGATAAAATATAGTTGATGAATTCCCTCTAATTGATACTTGTTTGATGTAGTTTCTGATTAGAACTTGCTGTTCTTCAATGATGATTTTCCTCTAATTGATGTTGATTCAAATGCTTGACGATATCAACATTAAATTAAATTAAAAAGTTGATGAATGGAAATATCATTCTCCGACGAAAGTTCGTTTCTAAATTTGATTGAAGGTTGAGATTTTTCCCGTGTCGTTAGCTTCGGGGTCACTAATTTGTAGAGGATTATTAATTTAATCCATTAGTTGAATCTTGTAGATTATCAATTCCATGAAAGTACATTTGAAAGAAATAGCAATATTCTTCAACTATTTTATTTTTAAATTGAATATTTATTTTTATATGTTATTGGAAAGAAAAACAAATTAAAACTAAATATTTTTCGTTTCAATTTTTTAATCTATAGAAGTCAAGTTTGATCGATTAATTCTACAGAAACAAGTTTTTTTTAAAGTCCTAACCTAGTACTGCAGAATTCAATGTACCATACGGCACCACAGTATCTTATCAGATGGTCTTCATTTCAGAGAGCGTTTTCTGGTCACCGAATGCGCTAACACAAGACAAAAATGTTCGCACTGAACTCCCACTCACCAACCGCTTCCAAGATAACAAAATTCTGAAACCTTCTCCACTACTCAGTTGCATGTATCGGGTTCTATTTACAAATATTGAGAAGTATCATCAATTTTTCAAACGAATAAAAACCTGGGTTCGCTTCAAACATACGACCTCAATGGACCTAGCGAACTTGCCATTATGCGAGACGGAGACCCAACCGATCATTGCACTCAATCACTTCAAAATAAAACCAATTTCGAATATTTTGTACGTCTTAAATTTGTATTTTCATTATTTTGTAAGATTTTATTTTCTTGAAGATATTCTATAATTAATCATAACGTAGTTTAGTTCGTTTAGTGGTAGTCCTTTTGGAACGTTTTCGATTTAGTTGCTCTCTCCGTCACTTTACTTGAACTTGACCTTTTCCATTTTCTTTATTGTGAGCGGAAGTATAGTGTCCGGATCATGATCATCAGTCTTGAAAAGTCTGTACTGAAAGGTCTGCAAAACGGAAAAGAAAACTGTAAAAAAAATGACCTCCCATTTCGCTATCTGCAGCGACTTACCGGATGAATTTTTTCATATTCCGCCGAACGACAAGTGAATTCTCGAAGTATATAGTCGTTTTCGATTTCATAGTGATATCGTGTAGCGTTCAGCATACACATAACTTTATCCAATCTAAGAAAGTAACGACACAGGATAAAGAAACCGGATGGCATAACTCTCTGTTGCAATAAAAAAGAAACCGATATTTTTAAAATAAAAAAAACCCAAAAAGTTGTGTACGTACGATTTTTACGGAACACTTAGCAATGCCGTTGTCGTGCAGTTCATCCTCGAAGAGCGTTAGATCTGTATAAAATAGAATTTCTTCGCGTAACATCAACTTCTTAAAATCAAAATCCTTGACGATCTCTTCGTATTCGTACTTATCATTTAGCGTGCCGCGATAATCGGTCGTGTACGTCCAATCGAATGGTTTACATTTTTCCTCGGTGTGCTGTTGAGGCCTGAAGAAGACAGTAAGCTGCCGGTTATTTTGTTATGAAATCTTTTCGGCTGAATTTGGAAGTGCGTCAAAATTGGGAACAACCGGTGATAGCAGTTTGCTCGATAGGCTAACACAGGACCGAGCAAAAATTCTCGAGATCCATTGAAAGAATATCAATTTCAAGCAATCGAAATTGAAGGAAGTTTATTGACGTTCTTTTCGCAATCTTATTTCTGTTCAAGGCTAGCTTTGAAATAAATTGTATTTTAGAATTTAGTTCAACAACTGTGATCGGCTGTAATGTGCTTTACCTTTACTTTAATCGACTCAACATGGCAAATGGTTTGCAATTTACGAAGTTTTATCAGGTGATTTCTGTGTTGGTTCATGATAGATGTTGTACGTCTCCAACGGATTCGCCCATATGGTGCTTTCTTTAATTCTAGGATTATTTTAAATATCCCGTCTCACAGCCGCATAACTTCACAGGCCTTGTGATGATTTGTAGAAATATTTTTCGATTTCCCAATACTGCTTTTTTCCCAATTGTACACAAGTGAATCACAACAATTTAACTTATCGCCTTGTGAACGATCCGGCTCGACGGACTACCTACAGATGTGCATTCTCTGGTGATCGATAGAAATTTAAAAGGTGTGAATCACATGGGAAGAGATCGGTGTGGACAAGTTTTGGTGTCTTTATTGTCGTTTTGGTATGTCCTCAAGCTGATCTGATGCGCTCGAATAGAATGAAAACGAAAAAAAGACAAAGCGGAAATTTACGAATCGCTATTTTTCCGTATTGAAGTGAATCAAATGCAGTCAAAATGTGAAGAGCATGCCGATCGATTTATTATTTTTTTTTTGTGTTTGAAACATTTTGCAATTACCAGCGTGCCGACAGGTCTCAATGTCCGTATTTTTCCGGCTTACCTTACTTAAGGGGTAACACCACTGTAAGATTTAAAAAAAATCGATTTTTTTTTTGTTTAACAAATTGTTTGAACCTTAGAGAATATGGGGAAAAAAGTTTAATGCATGAAAAACAATTTTTTCCTGGAATTTCGAGCTCTTTACCGAGCGCGTCAGGCTGCTTCGCAACGACTACCAGCGTCAGATCAGGTATCCATCTGAGAAGATACTGCCTAATGATTTACCTGTTGGTTTCTAACTTCTCGAATACACTAATAGATATCGCTAGAAAGTTTTTGTGTTCTGTTGGATGCATTTTCACACAGAATTACGTTAGTGTAGCGTCAGTGTATGTCAAAAGGTCAAAATGTTATTCAAGTGGCAAGAAAATTCTAAATATAGCAACGGATATCGCTGTATGTAATTTTATTGATGGACTGACTAACATACTACGGATTATGAAGGTTCTGGAGATGGATTTTGGCGTCCAATGCTACAATTTTTGTGTCGAATCCAATGCCAAGTGAATCTAGTACGCTGAGCGTCCATTGACAGAAATGAAATTATTCAAATACTCGCCAATCACACAAAACTCAATATTTCTAAATTCCCCTACGTGTTTCTCTAGCTATACTCATGCAAACCAAGTGATTTTTTTCTTTGTGCCAGGTTCAAATTTACGTAAGCTAAACTGCGTGCCGCAGAGCGCCTAAAATTTAACATGCCCGAGGAGAATGGCTTTAGTGCCGCCATTTTGTAAAATTTTGCACTGATTTTTTTTTATTGTATACTTAAATACATGCTTATTAACTTCCCTAAATATTATTAGTCTATTTCCCTTCCCTTCCATTAAAAAAAAATTGTCGAAAAAGAGCTTTTTTTTTAGGCCGTTACAGTGGTGTTACCCCTTAAGGGGGTCATCCGGTGTGAAGGCTCTTTTTTTACGCTTTTTTGGGGAATTTTTTTAGCTAAGCAAATAAAGATACAACTGTGAAATTTTTACCACATATTTATGCACATTTTGAGCACACTTTACAATTTTTTCAGCCCGAAATTGTCGCTCATTGCTGAGGTATAGGTATACGGCAACTTAGCCACTCAATTTAAAAAAAAAAACCTTTTTTTCGATAGACACGCGGGCGTTCTGCTTATCTCAAATAAAAAAATCAAACGGCATTTTAATCTGTGAAGTCTGAACTAGTTTCGGAACTAGGATTATCAAAAAATATTGAAAAGTGAACTTTTGGCAACTTGTTGAACTCTTTATCGTCAATTTTGGTGTTTTTTTTACGACTTCTTCAGCTCGACAAAAAAAAACGGCTGGATGAATCACAATTATTCTAGTTTTCAAAGTGTCTACATGAGTACTGAATAAGTTTACCAAATTTCAAAGGAATTCGTTCAATAGATTTCGAGATATCGTGTCTACCGATTTGAAAAATACCGTTTTGAGAAAAACGCGACTAAACTGACCATTATACAGGGTGGGCCAAATACAAGTTTCTTTTAAAAAATGCAATAAAATGAAAAAAATTAAATTTTTTTCCATGTATTATGGCTTTATTAGTAAGAGTAAACATTCCCATTAATGATGGAACACAACTTCGTTCAAGTGGCTGCCTCGGCTGGCTGCGCAGTAGCGCATTCTATCACTCCAATTTTCCAAGACCTTGTTGATGGTTTCGGGCTGTAGCTCACGGATTGCTTGGATGATATTGGCCTTAAGTGCTCGAATCGTTTCTGGATTGTTGGCATAACATCGGTTCTTCACGGTTCCCCACAAAAAAAATCCAAAGGGGTCAAATCGCAGCTCCGAGGCGGCCAATTGACATCGCCAAGACGGCTGATAACACGATTTGGGAATTTGGTGCGTAAAAGATCGATTGTGGCATGGCGCGCCATCCTACATGAACCAGAGGTTGTCCAAATCCATGTCTTCAATTTCAGTAAAAAGAAAAGTCGGATAACATGGCTCTGTAACGTTCACCGTTGACCGAAACGTTGTTCCCAGCCTCATTTTCGAAGAAAAATGGTCCAATGATGCCACCACTCCACAATACGCACCAAACTGTCACTCTCTGTGGATCCATTGGCTTCTCGACAATAACGTGCGGGTTTTCCGAGCCCCAGATGCGGCAATTTCGTTTGTTAACGTAGCCGCCGAGATGAAAATGCGCCTCGTCAGAAAAGATGATTTTTCGCCCAAAATCGTTGTCCAATTCAAGCTGCTCTAAGGCCCAAATTGCGAAGCGATAACGAAGCGGATGGTCGTGCGCCTTCAATTGCTGAGTCAATTGGACCTTGTAAGCGAATAATCCGAGATCTTTGTGCAGAATTCTCCTCAGGCTAGTGCGTGAAATGTTAAGCTGTTGAGATCGACGGTGAGTTGATGTTCGTGGAGTGAGACTCACACTCTCGGCTACAGCATTCTCGTCTGTGCGCACCGTACGACGACGGGGGCCATGAGTGTTGTCCACTAGCATGCCAGTCTCACGAACTTTTTGAACAAACTTGCGTACAACAGGCGCGGTGGGTGCTTCATTTCGGTCAAAACTTCTTTTCAAAAAATGCACTGTTTGGGCTACACAGCACTCACTTTGGAAATAAGTTTTCAATATTTCTCAACGTTGTTCAAGCGTAAAGCGACTCATTTCGCTCCGCGGAGGTGTGATACTGACTTTCTGTCAAGATTTCGATCGGGAAACAGCTTTCAGTGTCAAAATAACCTATGATTTAAAAGAAACCACTAGATGGCCCACCCTGTATTCGAAACAGCAAAGGAGTTTAGAGAATATAACGGCCTGTAACTTCCAAACGGCTTCGAATATCGGAAAATTACTTCGCCCACATATTCTACACTATATTTCGATGCAATTAATGCAAAAAAAAAGAAAATATCGATTTTTTGAACCAGTCACACGGGTTGACCAAATTAATTAGTGTAAGGAAGTAGAAAAAAGGTGCAATTGATAGAGCGTGCATCTGTAATAGGACTGTGAAGCTTTAAGTGCCACAGATCGGTAATAGCAGACTTATTTAAAAAAATGTGTGCTGTAGTGAAAATAGGTAAGGCGGGAAAAAGGATGTGTTTTATGTTCAAACGTTTAATTCCGTTGCCATCTTTACCAAATTCTTCAAAGTAGATGAAAGCGGCCACGTTAAGTCTCCCATCGCCACATTTTTGTTTTATTTTGAGATTGGGTTTTTCTTCCCCAGTTGATTGTCTTTTCGATTACCCAGTCGATTGCCTTTTCAAGTTCCAGTAGCAAAGGTGTGTTTCCGCATGTTTTGAAGCCGAGTTATTTTGGTTTGTTCACCCTCTTCTACGCTACTCCTATTCTTTTCCAGAGTTCAGACATGAACACAACCAGTTACAAGATCCCGTGCGTTAGTTGTCTCTTTTGCAAATATAGTAGAACCTCTATATAGTGACCACCCAAGGGACTGTGCAAAATTGGTCACTTTATTCGATTGGTCATATTATAAAAATAATTTAATAAATAAAATCCATTTCTGATTTACATCGGGACCGTAAAAAAATGGCAACTTTAGGCAAGTGGTCAAGATAGGAAGGTGGTCACTTTTTCAGGTTCTACTGTAGTTTAAATGCTATTACTTGTGGGTGTCCTTGATAATCAGACGATGCGCTGTGTCGGAATTTGTTTGCAGATGCGGACGAGTTGTTGGCTTGCAGTCGCATTCGACCGTTTCGGTGGACAAACCCGATTTCTCGACAGGCGTGATCTAAAAATAAATTCTGCTCACAGTTCCATACCCTTCTGATTGGGCCGTACCCACTCCAACGAGCAGCAGAACACCCTTCATTCAATTAAAAGCCAAGCAAGGTCAGGGTTTCTCTGTAACTAAACTGTCTCTGTCTTTCCAAACCTACCTGGTCTCGCGCCACTCTTCGGCGCACGCAACTTGCAAGCCCATCTTTCCATTCTCCACCAATTTCAGCGCATCCATCGGATTGAATTCGAGCGTTGCTCCGTCTTCGTGAACCAATTTCAAAGCGTTCTTATGAAAAACCATGTCCGGTAAATGCGGCAATCCCAACGCACGCTCATACCTGAAAAAAACATTCGAGCAGTTAGTGAAAACCCGCACAAATAGACACCCTCAACTTACGTGCACAATTCGCAGGGATTTTCCGTTTCCGGGGTGCACTTGTCGGTGCAAACGCTTTTCAAAATGTGCGATTTTGTGTAGGAAATTTCCCAGCCGTGGAATTTAATGCTCTCGTGATCCTTGGGCAGCATAGGAATTGACGTGTCATGGTCCTGTAAATTGCAATGAAAAGGATGAAAAAGCGCGGCCGCAAAAGTCACCACTGCTTACGACGATAGCTCCGCATTTTCGGGACATCTTCACCGCAACGGGAACGCGAGGGTCGTCGGGGTGGGGGCTGCCGTACGAAGCAATACTAAAAAAAATGATAAAACGTGACGATTAGAACGGGAGAAACAGTTTAATTAACACACTAATTCGTTACCTGAAATCGTTTGAATAAAATGGCAGGCGAAATATTTTGACGAACTTTTTTTCTTACGCTTGATGTTTGGACAATTTTCTGACACCTCGAACAATTTTCTAAACGATGGGATTTTGGCACAAGTTTTTAGTACGGCTAGTTGACACCGTGTCAATGTAAAGCGTTAAAAGCAGTTAGGCGAGCCGGCTGAGTGTGAAAAATGACTTTTGAAAATTTCACAGGGGACTGAGGGGCAAGAGAAGAGCTCGCGCACTTGGATCACTGAAAACACTTGGACTTTGTATTTGAAAGTTTTAGTTGAAGTGTTTTGCCGATAATTTGGTTTATTTCAGCGGTAGTTCGGTTAAGAAATGTTTCGCTACAACACCGTCGGCCGCGCAGTTTCCGCCGGCAGAAATTCAATTTGTGGTCCTGTTGGTAAGTGCTTCTAACCGTTCGAGAAAGTGGAGATCAATGGGAGAAAGTGGATGTTCCTCATTTGCATTTTATTAATTACCAACTTGTTGCGAGTTCAAGCACTGAACTTCATGGGGGCCAGTAATAGAAGTTAGCCAGTTCTCGTCTAAAACGCTGAGAATAAGGAAGCAAAGTGGCATTGAATCCTGCCAACACTTGAGAAACTAAGCCCACTCTGCAATCAAAGGCGACACGTAGCACAAGAAACGGGACCATGTTAAAATTCACGAAGAAAGGAAGACACATTTTGAATGAATTTCATGGCTGGGGTCATCAATGCCAATGGCCTCCTGAAGTTGTCGCCTTCAATCGTCTTGATCCAAAGACCGCGCCCTCCAGCTGCTAATTTTTAAGATGGCTTTGCTGTCTTCATCAACCGAGTCTTCCCATCGCTTGCGTGGTTTGCCTACTGGCCTGTTACTACACGCTTTGCCTTTAAGAGCACGCTTGTGGATTCTTCTGTCATGGCTGGGGTAGGGTGGGATAAGAGCGATAACCTTCAAGCGCGCTGGGAAATCACGAAGCCGCGCAAACTAATTCTTTTCGACCTCTCATGACCTATTGGAAAATATATTCCAAATTTCCATACCCAAGGTAAGTCGACGTGACCTTTCTTTTGTTTTAAAGGCCTAGGATTTATGGCCGATTGAAGGAATTGGCATAATCTTTCCTGTACTTATTACTGTCCTCCGGCTTATTCTGATGGCTTGGCATTCGTTGGATACCGATTTTCCAAGATCGTAAAATTGGCTTTAAAAGTAGGTGTTTAATATGCCTACAACCGGCCCTAAATTGTTAAAAAGTTATCGGTTTAGTCCGATTCCGAATTTTTTCATTGTGTTCAGAGAGGCAATTATATTAGCGCCCATCTTGGTTGCGTTTTAAAAGTTCGAAGTCCGAAAGTTTTTATTTATCTGGGTACGAAAATTGTAAAATAGGTCTCTTTTCTCTCAGACCTACTTTAGTAGTATTTTTCGTAATTTCCTAGTAGTTTTAACGGGGAATGTTAACCTACAGGACTACAGGTAAGCCTCCTACAACGCGGTACTTTTCCAACGCGGTTTCGTTACAACGCGGTCCAGGTAATGCGTAAATTTTTCTACAACGCGGTACTTCTATAGCGCGGTCTCACTACAACGCAGTTCAGATAATTTGTAGATCTTCCTTCAACTCTTTTTTTTGTGACACTGAAAAACCTGGCAACGTTCCTGCTCAGGTATCCAATCAAGAAAAACTGATGGTGCTAGACATTTTAATCTTAATGCTTGAGTCAGATACAAAGTTGAATGAGGCAGCACGGCGCAGCTTGACGCCGCCAATAAAACAGCAAGTCAGTTTGAGTTTTAAATAAATTTCAAATTTTTCAAAAAGCATTCGTATTCGTGCATACGAAGCAGCGAACTAACTTAAAACGATTTTTAAGCTAATTTTAGTTCAGTCCGGTCATATCAAGTAACGAGTCGATGTTTTAGAGATAAAAAAGTCACTTGTCGATTTTAAGGTTAACTGCGGGCTACGGAAAAGTTCAGAGTTGACGAACATATCTGGATGACTGCGTTAGGCTGCCTTCGTATGAAACCAGTCATCTATTCTTTGGGTGTGAAAAAATGACTTCAAGGACTTATATTTCAAATAACGAGAAAACCGCTCCAGGTTTTAAAGCTGCTAAAGACAGAATGACCTTACTTTTATGCAGTAACACGTCTGGTGATTTTGTGACTAAACCAATGTGCATTTACCGATCACAAAATCCACGATCAATGAAAAGCTGCAATAAAAATAACCTTCCCATATATTCGAAGAAGACATGGATGACTAAGGATTGATTCCATCATTGTTTTATTCCTGATGTTAAAGATTACTTGTCCTAAAAAAAATCTGTCGTTTCGAGTTCTACTCCTTTTGTATAATGCACCTTCACATCCACCTGATTTAAGTCATCCTAACGTTTGGAGAGAAATAGAAGATGGTGGATTCGATGAAATAACAATTGATGACATCCAAGATTTAATCATTGATGACGAAATAAACGAAGCTGATTTGATTGCACAAACCAAAACATTACCAAGTAAAAGTTCCTCTGAAGATTCTTCTGAAGAACAAAGCAAAAATTTTACCCTAAAAGGTATTGAAAGAGGTTTAGATATAGCAAAGCAGTTGAAACGCTACTTTATTGAGAATGATCCTTTAACGGAGAGAGCCAACATTTTTAAAAGAAATCTTCAACAATGCTTATTTTTATTAAAAAATTTAATAAACAAAAAAATTAAATCCAATATTTTTAGAACCGAACGCCGATTCTTATATTTTCATATCTCCTACAACGCGTCGTTTTCTAGGAACCGCGTTGTAGGAGGTCTACCCGTACTTGCTCTCAAGGAATTATCTAAAATTGTTTGATTTAATTTTTTCCCACATCCACAGCTCCGTCACTAAGTTCGGCCGTTACTAGACAATTCAGTTCCGCCGTCAAACCAAATCAATCCAACGAAATGTATTTAAAAACACTCGCTGTTACCGTCCCGAAACCGTTCGTCTATAACGTCGAATTGAATCGTCCGAAGAATTTCAATGCCATCAACAATCAAATGTGGCTGTAAGTAAAACGCAATTCGATAGTTTCGTCGTACAAATAATTTGCAACAGATCTCCTTTTCGTAAATAAAATCAAAACAGCGAAATAAAATCCTGCTTCGAAGAGCTAAGCACAAATCCAGACTGTCGTGTAATTGTCCTGTCGGCGGCTGGTAAACATTTCACCGCAGGTTAGTTCAGTTTTCATTGCATAGACAAAAGTACGTCTCATTACTTGAAGACGGTTCGTTTTAGGCATTGATCTCAACGATGTACTGCAGTGGGGTCAAGAGCTGAGCGAGATTGATGACTTTGCGCGCAAAGGTATCGTTATGGCCCGGAAAATAAAACTTTATCAGGTAAAAGATCGAATTGTTTATGTCTGATTTCCCCTTAGTATTAATACCACGCCACAGGACTCCTTCTCAGCTTTAGAAGTTTGCCCGAAACCGATCGTAGCTGCCATTCACTCGGGCTGTATTGGAGCCGGTGTAGATTTAACGACTGCCGCTGATATTCGTTACTGTTCGCAAGATGCCTGGTTTCAAGTGAAAGAAGTCGATATCGGTATGGCTGCTGATGTCGGGACATTACAACGGCTACCCAAAGCAATTGGCAATCAAAGTTTGGTTCGTGAGTTGTGTCTAACCAGTCGGAAATTCTTGAGCAAGGAGGCACTTGAGTGTGGTCTCGTCAGCAAGGTGAGTTGGAACCGGTGTTCGTAACTATTCGAATTTGATGAAAGCGATCAAATATTCAAGGTGTTTGAAACGAAAGAAGCATTGTTGAGCGGTGCTATTGAACTGGCAGAAACTATTGCAGCGAGAAGTCCAATTGCAGTTCAAGCGACCAAGCAATCTATCGTTTACTCTTTGGATCATACAAATCAGCAAGGTTTGGATCATATTGTACGGATTTCGTGAGATTTTTGTGGGCTTGTTTTCATTTTCGCTTTATTTTTAAGCGTGCAATGAATGCACTGTTTCTGCAAAGCGAGGACTTTATGACTGCTGCTGCGGCGCAATTGACGAAAGGCGAGAAACCAGTTTTTTCCAAGTTGTGATTTTGACCAAGATGTCTTCTAACAGGTTTATTAAAGATGCATTTATATTTTATGTCCATGGGTTTTTACTGTCTAAAAACGTAGCTTTGGAGGTCACAGATATACCATTTGATCAGGTCTTGGTTGGTTGGTTTAAGTAGCAGCTCTGTCCCCTAGACGGAGCTCAATTTGCTCAATGGCCGTTTTGAAACCACAAACTCGTATTAAACCCGGTTGTTCTGACTGGGGAATATAAAGGATGAGTGCGAGGAAAATTGATCTGTTATATCCATCCTGTACTGTCCAGGAAGAGTAATAACTCTCCAATTTTCTTAACCGAAATCTCCCTCAGGTCCCCGTAGAAGGGTTTGCCTAGTGCTCGCTCTCGGGCTCTAGCTAAATCCGGACATTCGCAAAGGAAATGAACGAGCGACTCTCGCTCATTTGTGCCCTGGCAGCTGCGGCAGTGTGCATTAAACGGAATGCCCAATTTGGCAGCATGATCCCCAATTGGCCAGTGACCCGTACTAATCGCCGTGATTCTGGAGATGTCTGCCCGGGTCTTAAATATATAAGTTTGTCTGACTTGGCTCGGTTGTAAGATGGCCACATCTTCCTAGATGTCCCAGGTGGTTAGGCTTTTCCATCTGGAGTTAGCCGCTGATTGGAAGTAGGAGAGTATGTCTCTCTTGACAACGCCTAAAGGAATGTGGACTAGACTAGAGCGGAGCTCTTCCTGACCAGTTCATCAGCCCGCTCATTTCCCACTATGTCTCTATGCCCCGGGACTCAGAGCACAGAAACTTTCAGCCGCTCCGCTAAACCGGCTAGTTCGCTACTGCATTGCTGTACCAGTTTAGAGGAGATGGTAGCCGAATCTAGTGCTTTGATTTCGGCTTGGCTATCGGTGAAAATAGTGATGTTGCGTTTTGGCGATAAGTCGTGTTTCAGTGCCCGACAAGCCTCACGGATCCCCAGTATCTCCGCCTGGAAGACGCTAGCGTGGTCCGGCAGGCGGTAGGACTTAGTGACATTATGTGTATCAGACAATATTCCTGCCCCGACCACGCAGTCCATTTTTGAACCGTCGGTAAATATTATCGTGTCGAAGTCTGTTTCCACCGCACCGTTCTTCCACTCCTCTCTAGTTGGGAAACCAACAGAGAAGCCTTTCATGAAGCTTAGTTTGGGGGTGATGTAGTCAGTCGGTGACGTAACCAATTCCTTTGGTAACTGTCCCAGGATGTTGCTATGCCCGTACAGTCTCGCAGTCCAGCACCCAGATTCTTTGAGTCTGACGGCATTGTTTGATGCGGTGTTTTTTATATAAAGGTCGATTGATCAGGTCTTAGTACTAAGCCAGATTAAATGAATGTTTTTCCCTGATTTCTCAAATTAAAAAAACCAAACAGCTTAACACTACACAACCAAAAGGAAGACACAATTTCAAATCGCTCCTATTATTTTCCAATTCGAGAATGCTAGTGCCAGATGACTGGGCGCGATGAATCCTAAACGACAAGACCTGCTTGCGATGGGTTTTAATTGCCACCTGCGTTGTCTAGGATTCAATAGCACGATCGAAGATATTGTCCAACTGCTTTGATAGCTCACTCTTCGGTCGATGTGTGCGTGAACTGAGGATGCAGAGTTTCGAGTGTGGTTTTAAGAACGTTGAGGGCCTTAGGGATTGAATTTCCAGCTCCCAAATAACCGCAAGACAAAGAGTATCGTCCTTCGCCTGCAATGGTTGGAACGGCGCAGTTAATAATCAAAGTTGGTTAAATTGACCCAAAGGCGTTCGAAGTAGTTCTGCTCCAAGGAGCTAGAGGCTGACTAAAAGAGAAATGCTTATTCCATAGTTTTTATTTAGTTAGATAGTTAAACACCCTCCCGGGCCCTGATTCTCCACTAGTGTAACATTTGCGACATCCGCTCCATATTGACCGAATGTATCGAATGCGACAAAATAATGTTTCGATCCAAAAGGACTTTGTACACATCATTAATTGTGATCAGTCTCTTTCTCAGTGGGTATCTGAAAGAGTGACAAAATCAACTAGCAGTAAGAAACCGGTACGCAAGACACTACTTACAGTTCCTCACAAGCGGGCAGGAATACATCATCGTCGGGAGCTCGCTTTGTTCCTAACTTCTTATCCATTTCCACAGTGCGATCGTCATTCTTCTGCCGTTTCACCAAATTCCTAACGAACGGATCGTTTCGCATAACTCCCACGTCATAGAAGAAGTTACCGTGTGCCGTCACCTTCGTCGCCTTTCGCTTCAGGATAATCGAACTGATGATGTTCTTCAGGAGCGTCTGCACAGCCACCACCAAATATTGCGCCACGGTATCGTCAACATGTACCAGTCCCGTTTCCCAAGCGCCGACCAACAGCCGTCCCATTATAAAGCCGATATCGGGCAGAAAGAACTCGTCGGCACAGTAGCGCGGCAATGATGGCGGCTTAGCTTCTTTCCGGTTCGGCTGCCGAACGAGTTCGACATTCTCGGGTAAATATTCGAATAGGTCGTACGGTTCGAACGTGACATGTTCCAAACTGAAACGTGAATTTCGTTTACGTTTTCGATTGCTGCTTCGGGTCGCCGACGAGTTGTACATCGAAGAGGATGAGGCCATTGTCGACTGTGGTGATCGCAACGCTCCGATTTTATTCAGGATTGCAACTAGGAACTGATTGTGAAGGTGCACTTTCTCCGGACAGAGCATCTTACGCGCTTCGAGATCGAATTGCTCCTTGGACCATTTGCTGCGAAACCAGAATTTCATGTGATTGAAGTAGCGTGGAGTGTTGTCTCCGAGAGCGGACAACAGAGCGTTTTTGGTGGTTTGTAGTGTGTCTCCTTGCTCGGTCATTTTTAATTTGACGGAGTTACTTTCCTTAAAAGCGAAGCAAGTCACACGGGGACGGACCGCGAAGTAAACAGATAAACATAAAACAGATTTTGACGGAAAACAGCTGAGCCCCAACGAACAGAGAAACTGGCTTTTCTCTTTAGCTACTTTAGTCTCACCTGGTGGCTCGAGATCCAACTTCAGAGTAACGACAAACACGTTATTTTAAACAACTGAAGCTGCCGTTTGAAAGAGGCACAACATGAAAAAGGATTTAATGCGAGTTTCATTACTGCTAATCTGCCACGGTACCCAGTGACTCCAAGCGCTACCTGCACTCAACCACATCTTCCGAAAGAATCGCGAACACAATTGTGTGTACTGCATAGAGATATATATACTGGAGATGACAAGCAGCGATTGAGTTGAAGGCGGATGTCGTCGCATTCATTTGCACGCAAAACAACAACAATTGACATAACAAACCTGTTCTGTCTCACTCACTCTCACGCTAAAACAACAACAACAACCCTGTTTTGTCTCACTTCTCATCGTGTTTTTGGCTTCAAAGTGCTTTATTCAAAACCGGTGACTTGTCGTCTCCAGTAGCTCTATGGTGTACTGCGCCATAAATAAAAAATGTCGTCTGCAAGTCCAGTGAACAATTTATTTTCAGGATATTTCAGCGCGACATTGTGAAACCTTGCGATGACAGAAAAATTCCTAAACGTATTTTAAAGGGTAAAACACAGGGCAATGAACACCGGAAAAACACGTAAGCCATGGAAGGACATAACCGACGCGACACGAAAAACAAATTTTCAAACACAAGGACGCAGTCGCTGGATCGAGGCGACTGAAGACGTTGTACTTTGGAGGCCACGCCTCGATTTGATGATGATAAAATTCCTTTTCGTGTTATATATTTATACCCATCAGACGAAGTGGAAGTCAACAGTATTATCACAACATTAAAGTCGAACACATCACCAGGACTTAACGATATAACACCAAATGACCTAAAAATACTAAGCAATATTATATCTGGTCCACTTGCTGAAGTTATAAACTCACACCTATCACTTGGTACCTTTCCAGATATACTAAAAACGAGAGTACTAATTTCAGTTTTTAAAAGTGGTAACACCAAAAACCCAGATAATTACAGACCAATTGCGGTCATAAATTCGTTAAGCAAAATTTTTGAGAAAGTACTGAATACGAGGATTGTTAAATTCGTGAAATCAATAGGAGGATTTGGCAAGCACCAATATGGTTTTCAGCAAAAAAGCAATACAACAGGGGCAATCATTGACGTAATGTAGTATATTAATAAGGAACTGGTTGCAGCTAATTATGCGATTGCAGTTTTCACTAACTTGAGGAGAGCTTTGGACACAGTTGACCACGAAGTGTTACTCCAGGGCTTGGAGGAGTTAGGTATAAGAGGTACAACCAACTCTATAATTTCAAGTTATCTCAAAGACAGAATATATGTATATAACTAAAAATAACAAGCTCCTAAGTAACAAACTGACAGTCAATAGTGGAATTCCGCAATGCTCGATCCTAGGACCAACACTCTACTTGTTATACGTTCATAATTTGCAATTTGCTGGATTTCCGGGAAGGTACGTGATTTTCGCAGATGACACAGTATTATTATATAGCAGCAAGATCCTTGAATCGCTGGAAAATACGATAAATATTGATCTAGACAACTACATGACCTGGATATATGGCAAAAAACTAACAATAAACATTAAAAAGACAAATTATATGCTATTCAAACAAAAAAATAAATCGGACGTAAAACTAAATTTAAAAATTAATGGGCAAACTTTATCCAGAGTGACTGAAGCTAAATATCTGGGAATTACTATTGATAGAAAATTGAAGTGGAGTGCATTCGACAAGTAAGAAAAAAGATTGCTTCCATAATAGGCATACTACGAAGGCTGAAAGGCTTGCGAATTGACGCCAAAAAATAATATATTCAATGCATACATAATGTCAGTGCATATGGTTTAATTGTATGGTCTCAAGCATCATTGAGTAAGATTGCCATTATCGCCAGGCTACTCAATAAGAGCATTAAAGCTGTCTTCGATTTACCTCACCTGACTCCGTCAGTAGAGCTATATGAAATTATGGGTTTGCATAACATGAAGCAATTAATAGCCATTGAAAGAGCCAAATTTATCTATAACTCCCTACACTGCAATACAAAAACATCACTTACGATAAGCAGGGCCGTCCTAAGATATTCAGTGCCCGTGGGCTACTAAAAATAATACGCCTCTCGTCATAAGAAAATATAACACAATTTTGATGGCTAC
Source organism: Beris morrisii (assembly GCA_951812415.1). Taxonomy (NCBI): domain Eukaryota; kingdom Metazoa; phylum Arthropoda; class Insecta; order Diptera; family Stratiomyidae; genus Beris; species Beris morrisii. Next base: position 156,605,732 of record OX638310.1, read on the forward strand.
TGGAAGCGGCAAATACAAAATATAAAAGTGTAAATAACGTTCTGGCTATCAGTTTAATGTTCACAGGGTGTATTATTTTAATGAAAACAAAATTAAATTAAATTATGGTATAAATATTAAGGGACCGGGTAGGTTTTAGGTTGTTTCGTAGCGCCCATTTCATTTAGAACAGGTTAATTGGTTATTTCTGTCTTGAATAAAAATAACTAATAATAACTAAAAAACATAACGCAGTCACGATCGGCTGCAAGCCAATCGTATGAAATACTGAACTCCGATTTATATATTAGTTGGGAATATATCAAAAGAATGAGGAGTGTACATACAATTATTGCATGACCTTTTATTTACAGGTAGAAACTATTGTATAGTGGCTACTCGATGGATGGTTAAACGATTTCTTGAGTTATAGTGAGTTCCATAAATTAAGTTGGGACATTTTTACAGAATTTTTGTATGGCAACTACATGAAGGACTTACGGGATATTTTTCATACTAATACCTTCAGCTGCGACTATTATAAAATCAACGTATACAAAATTTCAAAGTCGTAACTTAAAGCGTTCTAAAGTTATCGTTCAATATTGGTGAACACGTGTTTTAAGAACTTTTGTATGACAGCTACCCGAAGGAGTCGATGGATTGCGCTAATTAATGAACTCGGTCTTGCTTTTGATATAGAACTAATTCCTGTAAAATTTTGAATCCCTGCTTTAACTCGTACTAAGTTATAGTGGATTCTGTAACTTGTAAACATTTTTGAAGGACTTTTGTAGGCTGCTACACGAAGGACTCTTTCGATATACGTGTTATACGTGTTTTAAGGACTCTTGTATGGGAGGTACCCGAAGGAGTGGAAGGATATCGCCCATTAACGAACTTAGCCTTACTTTTTCCATTTTACAGGTGCTGATCAAATTTCAACTTCCTAGGCCAACGCGTTCTTGAGTTATCGTGCAAACGGACGGACGGACGGACAGGCGGACGGACAGCAAACGGATTTGCGGTTTTTGGCCACAACTAAACACAAAATAATATATAACTTTTTTTCGTCCGAGGCTCGGTTCTATGCGTTACAAACTTTTCGGGCTGGATTAAACTTATAATACTCTATATGATTTCATCTAGAGTATAAATACTTTATTATTAAAATAATAAAGTAATATAACATCAATAAAAATTGCCGCCCCCAAAAGGCTTGCGCCTCGGTGCTACAGCCCATTTAGCCATGTGGTTAGGGTGGACCTGACGAGAAGGCTTAATAGTCAAATACATCACTATCCGACTAGAAATGCCGGGAACCTAAGAAATTTCCACTGCCCAAGAACAAACCGAGTACGAGAAGACCTAATATATGGAGCAGTTTTATTTTATAACGCACTTCCGGATTTAATCAAAACTGCGGAAACCATCACGAAGTTTACTAAGATGCTAAAAAGCCTCTTAAAGAGTAATCCTGACGTGGCTGACATTCAGTAGAGTCTGTTGGACACTCACAAACTGGACAGGTAGGATCAGCATGAGGCTGAATATGGACATGATTAACTGAAGAGGAGTAATCTTATACATATAATTTCTTTTCACCCTTGTTTCTTCATTCACTTAACTTGTTGTTAGCTACTTTTTATTATTTTTTACCTTTTTTTTTATTTGACATTTTTACTGTATTATGTTATTTCAATTTGTTCCTTAATTTGTTTATATTTAAATTTTTATTATATCTTCTTTTATTAATCATTTGGATTATTTCATTTATTTTGGAATCCTTTTTGAATTATTTATGCCTAACAAAATTATTACAATTACTACTATTATACTACACTAATTTGTATTTACGATTCACTTTTGTAAACATAATTATCTAAAGAAATTTTGTTTGTTTTCCGGCGTCAGTGGAGTGAAACCCCAACACGAAATCCCCGACTGTTGATTAATCGCTGTCCTTGAGGACATGACAATGGGAAAACCTTCACTGGATAGGCCAGTTTTTATAAGACTGTGTTGGACTAGGTCCGAAAGAGCTGTTTCGTCATCGGATGGCATAGACTCGTCAGAGGGTGTATTATGCCTACTATCCGAAACACCCTTACAGCTGGTGGTATTGCTGAGGATTGTTCTATATAGGTGAACTTGAAACCAATTTTATTATCGCGAATTATAAACTAAGCAAACTTCTTGCCTTCGCATCCCAATACTTCAGGTAGGTGGCACCGAAGATCACCTAATATTTCAACCAATTTGATGGAATTTTTGGTTGTTCGCTAGGATATATAAAGCTCAACACCAAGTGGGAACATCGAATCTCGCCTACAGCAATTTTATTTTTTGTCCCTAATTTTTAATAATGAATTTGCTTCTATGGTAGCTTACCATGAAAAAATTTCATAATTATCTACTTTGGATTTTACCACTACTTCCATTATACCAGTCTTTGCTGTCTGGGAAGTACAGAAGAATAATGCAACTACGAACTATTACTATTTGTATGAAATATTGTAGATAGAAAGAACTATTGAAATAAATTGAATTTAAAAAAAAAACACTAACTGAGTGTTCATTAAAATTTATTAAACAAAACAAATTCAAGGCAACAAGAGTATTTTCTAAAGAACGCAATAAATAATAAACTAAAATCATAATACCGTTAGAGGAATGAAGAATTTCAATTTCTTATAAGCAAATAACTGAAAAATTTGATCAGGTGGCCACAAAATGCATAAATCAATGAGGTTCTTAACAAACGAATCGGACTACACAGAAATCAAGGCTAAAGAACGTTCAGGCGCCACCAATTAAGAGACACAAAGCACGTTTGTAGTCGCCGGAAGTTTCGGACTAGAACAAATTTATTTTATTGGCATATCGTTTGAAAAATCTCACTCCTTACCTTCACAGCGCTCAACAGTGTCCTATCGTACAGCCGTTCGAACTCTTCTTTAATATTTTCCAGGTCAATTTCCGATCGGCTTACAATAATCCGAATCAGAGTTGTGTCGTCCGTCCCGAAACCGTCCATGGCCTTGTGCAATCGCCGCGCAAAGAAAGCTGGCGGCGATTGAACGCACTCAACTGTAAAATTGAAAAATCGTTTTTACTAAAAGTTGGAGAATGAATTTGATGCGTTGGAAGCTCACTGATTGCCATCATAGCGTCGTGCAGCTCGCCGCTCATTTCGTGCTTAACAGCCTGCTCGATAGTCATGCCCGACAGCGCCTTGTATTCCTCGAAGACTAGGCGGAGCTGGGCGAAACTCGCGTGAGCCATGACGCGATTGAAGATCTCCTCGTCCGTGCCGAGTTTTGCTTCGCCGGCCGCGTACAACGAAGCCGCCTGCTCCTTGGCATTGTCCGGATCGACGGTATTAGCAGGGTCACGGACTCCCGTCACGATTAGCGTCAACAGGCGACGGAAGTGGCCGGAAGTTTCGCTGCACATGTGCTCGGCGAGTGGCCTGTCGTACTCGTTCTCGTAGGTAGCGACCAGACGTTTGATGTCCTCGTTCGATTTAGTGCAGATGATCTCGACGAGGGCCGCCTCCTCAGTTCCGATGCCCGACATCGCCTTGTGCATTTGTTTGCACAAGTAAACGTCCGGGTCGGTCACAAGACCGACAATCAAGTCCTCGAATTTGCCGCCCAGTTCACTTTTCAGGTCGTCGATTAAATCGCGTCCGTACTCCTCCAGGAAGTACTGCTTGATGGCTTGACGCTGGTGGTTTGACCGCGCCGTCAGGACATCGATGATTGCTTGCTCGTCGGTTCCGAAGCCCTTCATTGCCGCACGAAGGGCTTGACCGTCTTCGGACGCGCTGAAGCCCGGGAACGAGAAGACCGTTGGTTTTGGCTGTCGGGTAACGGACAGAGGTTGGTTTTAGCTTGTGGAGCGTGTTTCAAGGACTCTTACTTACCACATAGTTCATTTTAAGTGATAGTTGGCGACGGGAACTTATGTGATTCACCTTTTGACTGAGATTGGATTTTGACAGATCATCTGTCGATGATGGCAGCTCCCCGTTGTTATTGAGAAAATTATCATCTCGTAGGTTTGAGAAGCACTAACTGCAACACAGTAGAATCGATAAAGTTTATACACATGAAAATGAAGATGAAAGAACGTGTATAATTTGTTCCCACTGCTAAACCGATATGTAGAAAATTCCTTTTAAGTAGTCAAAACCAAAATCAATAAAATATAAAATATGACCGTTAGTATTGTGATCGATTTCAAAAGCAAAATTCTTACCCTCAACAATTTTGCTTTATTATTTTTTAATAATTACTTTATTATTTTAATAATAAAGTATTGTTATCGATTTTTTTAAAAAAAATGTACTACCCTGAAATTTTTTTTTATACGTTCCATGACTAATAACCACCAAAAAAAGCAAAAAAAATTGCTAGTCCGTCTGTGCGCCGTACGCCGTCCGTCGTACGCAAAACGTTTGAAAGCTTAAACTCTTTGAGCATGTTGAATTTTTTGTCATTGGTAGACTGAGCAGACCTCTTTAAGAGGCCACCTTTTGAGTGATTCGAGTGTGAGGGGGGAGGTGGGGGAAACGTTTCAGACGAAAAATTTTAGTTTCTAGATCTCAGCAACCGCTTATGTTAGGAAGCTGAAACTTGGAATTTATATAGAGCTTCGATAGTGAACCCATTTGCAAAAATATTGTTGATATGGGTGAAGGGGTGTGCGAGTGGGGGAAAAATAATGCGTCCGCAACGTTCGAAAGGCGAGATCGAGACATTCTAAAATCCATATCTCCTAAACAGTTAATTTCACGAAATTAAAACTTAATGACCATCTGTAGGTATACTAGAGAATAGATCAGCAACAAATTTTTGAGAGGGAGCAGTGACGTACGGAGGTGGGGGGTGTAAAACTTTAGATTACGATATCTTACGAACCAATTGCACTAGAGAAATCAAATTCGGTTTCTGTATAAAGGTTGATAAATAAACTTTGCTGAAAGTAAAATTTTTTTAGGGGGCAGTGGAGCATGGGAGTGGTGGGGATACGAATTTTTTTAAAAAATCACGCCTCATATCTCAAGAACGGTGTAAGCTAGATGCTTCAAATTTTTACCAGAAGTAGGCCTAATAAACCCCTAGCAGAAAGAAATTTCAGAGATGAGGGTGTAGAGGGTGAGGGTGGGGGAGGGTGAAATGGAAAAAGTTCCGATTTTTATATCTCGAGAACCTATACTGATATAAAACTGAAACTTAGTATTTAGATAGAGCTATAGTAGTAGCATGTTGGAAAAATATAATTTTTTATAGTGGTAGTATGGTACGGGGGTGGGGGGTGTTTTTCCTAACTATAGTTCGGCTTATGCTAGAAAGTTGTTGTACATATATATGTATGTAAATCAACTAGAAAAGCAATATTAATTATAAAAAAAATTTAAATTTCCATTGGCGTTCGGAAGGGGAGCAAAAAAATGATCAGTGAAAATGGAATGCATATATTTTCACAATTTTCGTCATATCTATTAGGTCTTTCCAAATATTGAATTAATTGTTTTTGTACGGATTCTTCATATAAATACCTAGAAAGTGTTTTCAGGATTTTTTGAAATTCGACCCCCAAGGTGGTATCAAGGGGATGTATACATTTTCACGAATTCAGCCGTATCCCTCAGGTCTGATTAGATAAAAACTTTTCTCTTCCACGGGCTTGTTTAATAATCACCTAAAACTCGTTTTCAAGTTTTTTTCATTTTTCAACCCCTAAGAGTATAAGCACGGATTGAACATGTTTTCACGAATTCCGTCATATCACTTAGGAGTAATAATACATCGGATTGGTTTTCACTTCCTCGGGCTTTCTTTATATATATCTAAAAAATCATTTCAGGATTTTTGGATATTCAACCCCAAAGTGGGTGCAAGGGGGTTGCATATGTTTTCACAAATTCTTACATATTTCTTAGTTCTAATGAGATATCGAATTCATTTTTACTTCCAAAGGCTTCCTACATAATCGTCAAAAAGTTCATTTCAGGATGTTTGTTATTCAACTCCAATAGGACGTGAGGCTTTCGACATATTTCTTAGGATTGATGAGATATTAGATTGTTTTGCACTTTCACAGACTTTTTATATAATCGCCTACAAACGCATTTTCGATTTCATGTAATGGCCCAAAACCAAATCACGTAACAACTGATATTATACTACGATTTAGACCTCGTCCCGGAGTATGGCCCAATTATTTAATTTACATGTTATATGTGCCAGCGGCGTAAGTATTCTAGGGCGACCCCATTCTAACCGCTTCCCGAACTTCTTTTTAGGCTTTCAGTCACATATTAACCTACACCGTATCTCAGAATTAAACTCCTTCCGAACTTCTACCGAAAAAATAATAGAGTTGCGCCCAGACTGTTGGCAGATTTTAAACCATTCTTATCGAACTGATATTAAAAAAAAATTTGCTACCCTGAAATTTTGTATTATCACGTTTTAGGACTAGTAAACCCCAAAAAAGCAAAAAATGAAATGTCCGTCTGTCCGCCGTAGACGCCGTTCGCCGTACGCCGTAAGCAAAACCGTTTGAAGGTACGAAGCTCACAAACCCCTTGAGATATTAAATTGAAATTTTTATAGTAGGTAGAATGGGTGAACCCCTACGCGTGGTATCTTTTGGTGGGGTGGGGGTGTGAGGGGGATGAGAGGGGAGCATTTTAGATGAAAAATTTTGGTTTCTAGATCTCAGTAACCAAATTATGGATATTATGTAGTACTATGATAGTGAACTCATTTGCAAAAAAATTGTCGATAGAGGTTTAGGGGTGTGCGAGTGGGGGGGGGGGAAACAATGCGTCCAAAACGCTTGAAAGCTGGGATTGAAGCATTTTAAAATCCATATCTCCTGAACGATTAATTTCAGATGACTGAAACTTTGTAGTTGTCTTAAGAGATACTAGGACATTAGAAAAGGGTTAAAATGTTTAAGGGGGGTGGTGAGGTATGGGACTGGGAGGTGAACAACTTTGAATTACAATATTTTCCGACTTAATTGTGCCAGGATGATAAAATTTGGTTTCTGTATATATAATTACCAGTGGAGTCTTCTGAATGTAAATTGAGGGGGGAGGTGAGGCGCGGTCATTTTTCAAAAAAATAAATTTTTATATCGCAAGAACCGTATCAGATATGACCTTAAAAATTTTACAGGAGTTAAAACCAGTAGACCTCTAGTGGGGAAAAAAATGTTGAAGGTGTGAGTGTAGGGAGTGTTGGTGGGAGGGGGTGGAAATGAAAAAATTCTGATTTTAATTTCTCGAAAGCCACAAAGGATAGAAAGCTAAAAATTGAAAACTGTATAGAGCTACTATAGAGACATCCCAGAAAAAATTTTTGATAGGGGTAGCAAGGTACGGAGTGGAGGTGGTTTTTCATATCTCAGAAACGGCTTATGCTAGAAAGTTGAAACTTAGTACCTATATGTAGATGTGCTACTGGAGTAATTAAAACAAAAAAAAATTGGTCAACAGTCTGGGCGCAACTTTATTATTTTATGGGTAGAAGTCCGAATCGTGTTTAATGCTGAGATGCGGTGTACGTTACTATGTGACTGACAACCTAAGGAATAACCAGGAGGCTATTTGGAACGTTATTTTTTAGGTTGTCATTCGCATAGTCACCTACACCGCATCTCAGCATTAAACACGATTCGGACTTCTACCCATAAAATAATAAAGTTGCGCCCAGACTGTTGACCAATTTTACTTTATTATTTTTTAATAATAAAGTATTTTCTACTAGTAGACCAGTAGTCTCCAAAAAAAAGAAAAAAAATTTCAGTCCGCCTGTCCGCGGTACGCAGCCCGTAAACGTGTTTGAAGGCTCACATCTCCCAAACCCTTTGAGCTGTTAAAATTAAATATTAACTCTTAAATTTTATTATGTAGCCCCTTTAAGTTGTGATTTTTTGTTGGAAAGGAAAAAATTCCAATATTTCAAGAATCGTTAAAGATGGTAAGCTGAAACTTGGGATTTAAGTAAAGCTATTCTAGTTGCACAATCTAAATGGGGTGCATATATTTACATGAATTTTATCATATCTCTTAGGCCTTTTATAATATTGAATTAATTTTACTTCTACGGGTTTTTCATATGAATGCCTAAAAAGGGTTTTCAGATTTTTTTTAAAATTGAAGGTGTGTATGTGGTTGCATACATTTTCACGAATTTCGCTCAGCACCTTTAGGACTGATAAGATATCGAATTGTATTTTCCTTTGTCCAGCTTTCTATATAATCACTTAGAAATTGATTTTAGGATTATTTTGTATTCAGCTCACAAGGGGGTGTTTCTTTGTTGTATACGTTTTCCCTATATTGCTCATATCTCTCAGGTTTGATGAGATTTGAAATTGATTATTACTTCTATCGCCTAAAAACCATTTTCACTATGTTTGGAAATTTAAACCCCAAGGGGTGTAAAGGGGTTGATATGTTTTCACGAAGTCAAGCATATGTCTGATGAGATATCGAATTGATTTTTACTTTTTCGATTTTTATGATTTGTGATTTCAATGTTCTATTTATTTATTTTTTTATTAAGTTCTTTTTTTTTATTTTTAAACAGCCGAAGTTACATTTCGACTTTCACTGCGTCCCGGATTACATAATTCATGTATTAAATGGCAGTGGCGTAAGTATTCTATCGTATTCCCACTTAATCCGCTTCACGCACTGTGACCAGAACAACAAAAAAGTTTCGCCCCGACTATGGTCATGTTTTTTAATGCTTTCAATTCAGGTATGCTTCATTTGTCCTATCCCTAATTCTAGTGCATTGTACTGTCTGGGGAGCACATTTGAAACATCGAGATAAACTGAGCCCAATACATTTTTCCAGCTCGTTGAGCTGAGTAACTATCCGGTCTCCAGATCTTTGAGCAAAGAAAGTATACCCGTAGTAGAATTAAAGAAGATATAATTTTTTTTAATCAAAATAAAGACAAATTTCACGTCACAAAAACCTATTTTGAAAAATTGTTATGTAATTCAGTTCGTATAGATAAACTTACCAAAAGCCCTTCCTATATTGGTTCCACCGTCTTCAAATACGTAGAGGAAGGAACCAAACATTTTGAGTACTCTACGTCCATGTTGTACCCCCTGTACATGTTGCCAAAAGTTCATATAAAAATGAGAAAGGAAAATCTCAAATCATTTAAAATAATGAAATTTCTTAAGGACAAGCAGCCTTCTGTGACTAACAGCTTCCAATAAATTCAAGTGGATTGACAAATGAGAGGTGTAGACTGTTTGTAACACAGACGCCAGTACCCACACAGATCCATCCGTTTTCAATACGATAGTATCCTCCTCACCAACGTATTCATCACTCTAATATCCGACTTGACTTCAATAGCCCTCGGAGACCAATCAAATCCTCAAACATTGAAACATCCAAGACGGAAGAGGTTTCTGCTCACCAACAACGTTACACGTTATGTCGTAAATTTCATCAGCAAAACCGCTTTCTATACATAAAGTTCAAATTAAATTCGAAATTGATTAGATGACTTCATCAGAGTTCTCCTTGTTCCAGGACTCGTCACACTTATACATCGGCTTGTTGTATACTAGAACAGAAACACATCCCGACATACGAGCCATTGTTATGAATCCCACTTGTAAACAATAAATTTAATTACAACTTCAACTCCACTAAGATATAGACCTTATATTTGCTCTCCTGCAGAGTATAGTCAAGTGCTTCATACAATCTTTGCCACTATAGCACCATGATACCTCCTGCCGGTACTAGGACATACTTCAAGTATGATCGAGAATGGGGCTAATATTTCAAGTGGAGGAGTAGCTAGTTGCTGCCCTAGTATTGTGGAATCGAAGGCGCTCCATCTATAAATTCTACACCCTAAGATCGTTACTTTTAACTCATTTAACTCGGGTAAAACTAACCGCACTGCTGTTTCTAGCATAAGACTGGCAAATATGTGGCTGAAGTCTTCAAGTGCTGCTCTCAAGGATATCCGACAAGTTTGAAATTTTCCTGCCGATAAATCAATTTGGACCAATAATAGTGTCACCAAGTGAAGTAGACATGGTGTGGTTTATTTTCAAAGATTATTTCGAGCAAATAAATACAGCGCGATCTGTAATTAATTTTGCGCGATTGGTTGGTTCGATGCAATAAATTTGTAGCAAATGCGTTGGTAGTTCCCAATGACAATTTTTCTAATATTCCATCAGTTGGTTTACCTTTTGAAATTTTGAACAAAGTCTTTTCATTGAAGCAATAATAGAGTTCCAGGCATGGGCGCCCATACAACATTTCGTAGGGAGGGGCAGAACTATAGCTTTTAAAAGGATTTTGCAATTTCGTGAGCTACATCTTGTGACGAATAAAATGAATGTGGATTTCACTCAGTTAAGGTTCAATCCTTTTCTGCCACACCAAAACAATATCAGCGTATCGGGAAATAGGGAAAAATACAGAGAAGTTGAAATTTTACTTAGAATCCGTTAGTAAGTAAAATCGCCCAACTTCTTCCGGTACATCACATACAAAATTCCTCGAAACAAGTGATGACACTTATATTCTGGAATTTAAAAATTTCGCATGACAAACTTTTTTTTAATTACTCTCAAACTCAAACAATATTTATTTATAATAATTCAATGTGCGTTAACAGTGCAAACATGTTTTAGAGATTAGACTTTTCATCTTAACAGCTAAGTTGTAATAATTATAGCACTAGGCAATGAGGAAAAACAATAGAAAATATATAATAATTTGCCAAGGAAAAGTACAGCCTGATTTTTTTTAATTAAATATTGCAGGAACTGAGAATATTGCGGTACTCTTTCAATTAGCTACCATACAAAAGTTCTTAATAAAAAAGGTTCCTCTTTTTTCCCGAAATAGCGATAACTACGGAACGGAACGTATTGGACATAAAAGCTTTTTTGTGATTAAGGTAAGACAAAATTCTCGGGGAGCGGGGTTATATAGTTACACTTATTTTGAAACAATCAAAACTGGAAAACATAGTGAAATGAAGATACTGTTTTCGCCTGTCATACAGAAGTCTTTAAACAAATTAGTACTTTCTGGTAAGTCAACTTGAAGACTTGGAATAAGTTGTAACCGTGTTCAAGCTGTTATAAATGCTAAGAAGAAACGAACTTAGTAGGGTAAATTTATTGCTCTAGCTCAAAAACTTTCGAAGTTATTCACCTTTAATTTTAACCATTTCGTAATTGAGCAATTCTTTTTTTAATAAAGTGCAACTAAAAAGTGATAACCGTTGTTTAACAAAACGTTACGTACTAATGTTACTAATAGCATTCTGATCCTGCTACTTTAATCAATATACCTTAAAATTTTACATATTAGAAAACATCCTCTTTCCCAGAACAAAATCGAAATGATGTATAAAAAACTATATGAGCAGATGGGTACTTTATATCAGGAAACCATTAAGACCTTTGGGTTTTCCTATATTTTTCATAAGTCATACTAAACTTCTATGAAGAAAAAATCCTCAGTGTGAAATTCAATTATGTCTTCCAATAATATAATGTCCTTACCTTATTAATCTTAATTTTATTTGTCGAATTACATTTGAATTACAATCCAATTTTTCTGCAGTAAGTAAGAAAATCTTAATATTTAACAAATGAAATTTCTTTAAATACAAATAAAAAGATGTTTTGCTTTTATTTTTCATTGAAAACAGTAAACTGTATTGATTTAGTAATTATTTGTTAGTACTATAGTTTAACAAATTATGTGTAATAGAACAATTAAAAGGTCTTAATTACACTATATTAAGAAAGAGTTTTATTCAAGTGACGAAATGGTGTTTTTAAAATACTAGGAGGTAGAATACAGGTGAGGGCAAGTGCACCCTTTTGCCCCCTCAATGAGCGCCCTTGGTTCGAGGTGATGATAAATCGTATGGTAGAAAGGTTCCTGACGGGATCCCGAAAATCCTCAGAAATAATCCAAAGGGGGTGGCATTTAGAAAATTTGGAAAATCCAGATGCAATATCCAGAAATTCAAAAGTTCAGAAAGACAAAAACTTGAAATTAAAAAATTCAGAAGACATATTCAAAGATTAAAAGTTCTAGAAATTGGTTTCCAAAAAAAAAGTTATTTAATTTAATAACTCTTATTTCTTTGCTATTTGGAACGTTTATTTTTAGGTTATCAGCCATATAAAACCTGTTCGCATCTCAGGTTTAAAGCCGTCGTGGACATCTTCTCAAAAAATAATAAAGTTGCGCCCAGACTGTTATAAGATTTTTGCTTTCTTGTTTCAATAATAAAGTATTGTTATCGAGTTTAAAAGAAAAAATTGCTACCCTGATATTTTTCTATTTTCAGGTTTTGCGAACTAGAAAACCTTAAAAAAAATTGTTCGTCTGTCCGACATACGCCAAATAAAAAGGCTTTGGAAGTAAAAGCGAATCCGATATCTTATTAGATTTAAAGATATGGCGGATTTCGTGGAAATAAATATTCAAAAATGTTGAAATTATTTTTTAGGCGAATAAATAGAAAGCCCGTAGAGGAAAGCCAAACGCGGAATTCGTGAAAACGCTTACAACTCCTTAGTACTCCGCAGGTGTTGAATATCGAAAAATCATGAACATGATTTTTATCCGATTACATAAAAGTCAGAGGAAGTAAGAATCAATTTGATACCGCATCAGAGCCAAGAGATATGACGGGATTCGTGAAAACATAAACAATCGCTTACGACTCTTATAGGTGTTGAATATCAAAAAATTCTGAAAATTTTACTAGGCATTTATCTGAAGAGCGAGTAGAATAAAAAAAAATAATAAAGTAAAATTTATTCGATATCTCTGAAGTCTTAAGAGATATGACGAATTTCGTAAAATTGCAAGCGTCCTCTGGCAGAGTTGAAGTGTCTGAAAAAATTCAAATTCTGCTTGTATAATCAAAGGTCTGCACTCCATCTGAAGATAGCCTACACTAAAAATATCGACACCTATGTTATTCTCGCTACACTATAATTTCGTTAATGTACCACGTTTAAACTTTTAAGCATAAGTCGTTTCCAACACTGAATAACAAATCTTGTTATAAATGCATTATAAGATGCATTGAAGTACGTACTATATCTCTGGACAGTTTAATTTTTTAAAAGCGTCCTTTATTGCAAGCAACTGATTTATAATGTACCGTCTTATGTCTCTCTCCAGCGAGGCGGTAAACTCCATTACAATGGAAAATCGATTTCTATTAAATGCTAACAAAGGACATTACTGATAGTCGATACACGCTTCAGGTCTAAACTCTCAATTTATTTTGCGAACGAGCAGACAATTGTCGAGCTTCTTTATCCTTTGTCTGCGTTCGGTTTCAGTACGGTATCGTGAAAATGGCTAGTGTGTCCACCATTGTCTGCGAACATCCCAGTCCGCTACCCACTAGCCAAACGTCCTTTTCGTACATGTTTCTCGATCGAAATAAATTGGCTTCTAAATTAAATGTCAAGTTATACACCTCTTCATTCTCATTGAAGATTAGGTTACTGTACCTAGCAATCCAACGGATATCAGCTATCCTTTTTGTAAATTCATGCGGCCAGCTTTTATAATAGTTGCACGTCCTGATGAAATAAAGCTTGCGGTAATGTTTACAATTCCGTTGTTTCATTGTGTACCAGAAAGCTGGATGCTTCTTGTGAAAATTGATGTGCACTGGACACCTAAAGAGCACAGGAACCAGCTAAATACTTGAAAATACTGAAAATCCTGGCCACCTTCCAACCTGTTCGAACGAATCAAATTCATGACTTCCAGGACTAGAATTTTGTGGTTTCTGAATCGTACCTTCATGCCGGCTACGAACCATATCATTCTTCCTTCACGGATATTTAGGGAAGTTTACCCCGAAAAATACTCGACTCCTGCAAAGATATCGAAACAGTAAATAGTCTCGTACATTATTACGAAATAACGAAATAGACTATATACGCATTTTTCTCGTTTCTTCGGGAAATCTATACTTAAAATTCAGGAGCTGTTCCACGATTCCTGGTTCTCGGGGGAAGATAAAGGGTGCTTCGGTATATTGCTGCAAATGTTGGGGAAAATTGGACACGTTTTAAACTTGAAATCCCGAGAGTATAATAAGCAAAAGCCTATTCCATGGAATCGGATTTTGTACGCTTATTTGGGCCGACATATTGCATGTGTGCCATGTTCTAATCGAGAGTTAGATAACTCTAACTCTAAATCAGGATTTTTCTTTCATTTAGATTTGAATTTATTATCATTCAGTTTCTTGGTACACTCGTATGTGTTATAGACTGTGGAAAAGCCGGGGTGTACCCATATAAAATTCCAGAAGTAAGGAGCTAAATCGCTAAACTCCCTCACATCCTTTTACTTTATATGCTTTTAACACGTCGCAACCCCCGTCAAGCTACACGCTCACACGAGGCAGTCTTTATTCCGCTGATCATCAATAATGCATTGCCAGTCAATCTATTTTTGCTAAGTAGGTAGGACATACAAAAGTTAAAAAACAACATTAAACGTTTTCATGCGTCCCACCATTTAAACTTCTTATAATATATCGAATTAGCTGTGCATAAAAACAAATAATATCTTTTAATTTTTTTATTAATATTCGGGTATGTACGAGTAAAAGTCCGCGTCCACTAGAGGCGGGCCGCATTGCAACGGTGCGGGACGGATTTTTGTTTCTGCGTCCACTTGGGACGGATCACGACAGACGGAAAATGCCGACCCCATTTGTTTCGCTGTGTCCACTGTGATGGGACGAGGTGGGACGAGTCGGGGCGCCATTCTGCTCAAGCAGAAATCCGCTCGCAAAATCCGTCGCGCACCGATGCGGCCCGCCTTCAGTGGACGCACTTCCATAATAATGTGTGGCAGGCGGATTTTTGCGATGCGGCTCGGCTCGGCCCGTCCGCCCTAGTGGACGCGTACCTTAAAGGCAGGCGTCCACTAGGGCGGACGGGCCGGGCCGGGCCGCATCGCAAAAATCCGCCTGCCATACATTGTTATGGAAGTGCGTCCACTGGACGAAACTCGCGACGGAACGAAGTACGTAGAAAAAAAAATGCTCGCCGCACCGTTGCGATGCGGCCCACCTCTAGTGGACGCCTAACTTAAGCCAACGATCTTTATTTTTACGTTTTAGGAGTAGTAAGACTCTACTTAAAGTTACCAGCGATTCTTCGACAGAAAAAAGCCCATATTTCAGGAGATATCTATTATTTGCGATTTCACAGTGTTTTTCAGCAACTCTATAAATGATTAGAAATTTTGATTATTTAAAATAGATTTTTTTTTTAAATCAAAAACCATCTAATCCCCTTGCGTGTCCTTTGATATTACTCACTGATATTTATGGAAAGTTTTTAGTTAGTTCAGTTATTTAATTTTATTTTAAAACCAATAAAAAAATTGTTCTCTCAAAAAAAGTTGACAAAAAAAATATAAATTAATCAATTTCTTTAAAATATTAAAATCAATAGAATTTTATCATTAAAATTTTTATTTTTTAATTTTAAATTTTATTTCATAAAAATTAATTAAAATACAATTATTTTAAAAAAAATAAAAGGTGATCTCTTAAAAAAAAAATCTGCCAACAGTCTGGGCGCAACATTATTACTTTTGGGTAGAAGTCCGGAACGCGTTTAGTTCTGAGACGCGGTGTAGGTTACTACGTGACTGAAAACCTACAAAAAAGTTCGGGAAGCGGTTAGAATGGGGTGGCGATAGAATACTTACGCTGCTGCCACATATAACATGTGAATTACATAATTGGGTTATACTCCGGGACGCAGTCTAAGTCATAGTACTCGTATAATATCATATGTAACGTGATTAGGAGGTTTTTCGTGATTTGGTTTTGGGCCATTACATGAAATCAGAAATGCGTTTATAGGTCGGTATTAATTAATTAGGATATATAAAAAGTCAGTGGAAGTGAAAACCAATCTGATATATCATCAATCCTAAGAAATATGTCAAAAGCCTTACGTCCTATTGGAGTTGAATATCTAGAAATACTGAAATCAACTTTTTGTCGATTATGTAGGAAGCCTAAGGAAGTAAAAATGAATTCGATATCTAATTAGAACTAAGAAATATGTAGGAATTTGTGAAAACAGATGCAACCCCCTTGCATCCACTTTGGGGTTGAATATCCAAAAATCCTGAAATTAGTTTTTAGATATATATAATGAAAGCCCGAGGAAGTAAAAACCAATCCGATGTCTTATCACTCCTAAGATGTCTTATCACTCCTAAGATATGTCGAAATTCGTAAAAACGTGTTCAACCCGTTTATACCCTCTTGAGGTTAAAAAAAGAAAAAACTTGAAAATGAGTTTTAGGTAATTATTAAACAAGCCCGTGGATGTAAAAAGTTATTCGATATCTAATCAGACCGGAGGGATACGGCTGAATTCGTGAAAATATATACAACCCCTTTACACCACCTTGGAGCCGAATTTCAAAAAATCAACAACAAAACACTTTCTAGGTATTTATATGAAAAATAGGTAGAATAAAAATGAATTCTATATTTGGGAAGACCTAAAAGATATGATGAAAATCGTGAAAATATATGCATTCCATTTTCGTTGATAATTTTTTTTGCCCCCCTTCCGAACGCCAATGAATATTTGAATTTTTTTTTTTAACTTTTGTTGATTATAGGTTCTCGAGATATAAAAATCGGCTTTTATTCCTTTTCACCCCCCCCTCCCCCCTTCCCTTTAAACACTCACCATAATTTTTTTTTTCTGCTAGGGGTCTATTAGGTCTACTTCTGGTCAAAATTCTTATTATCTATCTTACACTGTTCTTGAGATATGAGACGTGATTTTTTAGAAAAATTCTTATCCCCTCCACTTCCATGCTCCACCTCCCTCTTAAAAAATTTTACTTTCAGCAAACTTAATTTGTCAACCTTAATACACAAACCGAATTTTATTTTTCTAGTGCAATTGGTTTGTGAGATATCGTAATCCAAAGTTTTTCACCCCACCGCCGCATGCCACTGCCCCCCGATCTATTCTCCTAGTATACCTACAGATGTTCATTAAGTTTCAATTTCGTGACATTAACAGTTTAGGAGATACGGATTTTAGAATGTCTCAATCTCGGCTTACGAGCATCTCGGACGCATTATTTTTCCCCCACTCCTTCACCCCTTCACTCATATCGGCATTATTTTTGCAAATGGGTCCACTATCGAAGCTCTATATAAATTCCAAGTTTCAGCTTCGTAGCATAAGCGGTTGCTGAGATCTAGAAACAAAAATTTTCCGTCTAAAACGCTTCCTCCACCTTCCCCCTCACACTCCCACCTCTCAGAATTTGGTCACTTCAGGGGGCCTACACACTCTACCCACGTAAAAAAATTCAACTAAATAGCTCAAAGGGTTTGGGTGCTACGATCCTTGAAACAAATTTGCGTACACCGGTAGACGTACGGCGTACGGCGTACGGCGGACAGACGGACTGAACATTTTTTTTTGCTTTTTTCGTGAAACGTGAAAAAAAAAATTTTCAGGGTAGCAAATTTTTTTTTAAAAAATCGATCACAATACTGTTTTCTTGAAATAATAAAGTAAAACAATAGAATTTTAACTTTAAAATTTTACTTTATTATTTTAATAATAAAGTATTGTTATCGATTTTTAAAAAAAAAAAATTTGCTACCCTGAAATTTTTTTTTTATGCGTTTTATGACTAATAAGCACCAAAAAAGCAAAAAAAATTTTCAGTCCGTCTGTGCGCCGTCCGCCGTCCGCCGTCCGCCGTACGCAAAACGTTTGAAGGCTTATAACTCCTAAACCCTATGAGCTATTAAATTGAAATTTTTTTTATTAATAGACTGGGTAGGTTCCCTGAAGTGACCACTTTTTGGGTGGTCGTTGTATGAGGGGGGAGGTGGGGGAAGCGTTTTAGACGAAAAATTTTGGTTTCTAGATCTCAGCAACCGCATAGGCTAGGAGGCTGAAACTTGGAATTTATATAGAACATCGATAGTGGACCCATTTGCAAAAAAAAATGATAATATGGGCAAAGGGGTGTGGGAGTGGGGGGAATAATAATGCGTCCGAAACGCTCGAAAGCCGAGATGGAGACATTCTAAAATCCAGATCTCCTAATCGGTTAATGTCTCGAAATTAAAACTTAATGAACATCTGTGGGTATACTAGGAGAATAGATTCGAAACAAATTTTTGACAGGGGGCAGTGGCGTACGGGGGTGGGGGTTGAAAAACTTTAGATTACGATATCTCACGAACCAATTGCACTAGAGAAATAAAATTTGGTTTCTGTATAAATGTTGACAATAAAGTTTGCTGAAAGTAAAATTTTTTAAGGGGGCGGTGGAGCATGGAAGTGGAAGGGGTAAGCAATTTTTAAAAAAATCACGTCTTATATCTCAAGCACAATGTAAGATAGATGCTTAAAATTTTTACCAGAAGTAGGCCTAATAGACCCCCGGCAGAAAAAAAAATTTTGAAGGTGAGGGTGGAGAGGGTGAGGCTGGGGGAGGGTGAAAAGGAAAAAGTTCCGATTTTTATATCTCGAGAACCTATAACAATATAAAGCTGAAACTTAGTATTTAGATAGAACTATAGTAGTAGCATGTTGGAAAAATATAATTTTTTATAGGGGTAGTATGGTACGGGGGTGGGGGGTGTTTTTCTTAACTATAGAACGGCTTATGCTAGAAAGTTGAAATTCGGTATGTATATGTAAATCAACTAGAAAAGTAATTTTGATTAAAAAAAATTCAAATATCTATTGGCGTTCGGAAGTGGGGCAAAAAAAATTATCAGTGAAAATGGAATGCATATATTTTCACAATTTTCGTCATATCTATTAGGTCTTTCCAAATATTGAATTAATTTTTTTTCTACGGGTTCTTCATATAAATACCTAGAAAGTATTTTCAGGATTTTTTAAAATTAGACCCCCAATGTGGTGTAAAGGGGATTATACATATTCACGAATTCAGCCGTATCCCTCAGGTCTGATTAGATATCGCATAACTTTTTACTTCCACGGGCTTATTTAATAATCACCTAAAACTTGTTTTCAAGGTTTTTCCGTTTTCAACCCCTAAGAGGGTAAAAACGGGTTGAACTCTTTTTCACGAATTCCGTCATATCTCTTAGGAGTGATAAGACATCGGATTGGTTTTCACTTCCTCGGGCTTTTTTTATATATATCTAAAAACTAATTTCAGGATTTTTGGATATTCAACCTCAAAGTGGGTGCAAGGGGGTTGTATATGTTTTCACAAATTCTTACATTTTTCTAGTTCTAATGAGATATCGAATTCATTTTTACTTCCAAAGGCTTCCTACATAATCGTCAAAAAGTTGATTTCGGGATGTTTGTTATTCAACTCCAATAGGACGTAAGGCTTTCGACATATTTCTCAGGATTGATAAGATATTAGATTGGTTTGCACTCCCACAGACTTTTTATATAATCGTCTTCAAACGCATTTCCGATTTCATGTAATGGCCCGAAACCAAGTCACGAAAAACCTTCTAATGGCGTAACAACTGATATTATACTAGGACTAGATCTCGTCCCGGTGTATGAACCAATTATGTAATTAATATGTTATATGAGGCAGCGGCGTAAGTATTCTAGCGCGACCCCATTTTAACCGCTTTCCGAATTTTTTTTTTGTTTTCAGTCACATAGTAACCTACACCGCATCTCAGAATTAAACTCGTTCCGAACTTCTACCGAAAAAATAATAAAGTTGCGCCCAGACTGTTGGCAGATTTTTTATTTTTAAATTTTAATTTTATTTCATAAAATTTAATTTCTAAAGGTTAAAAAATAGAATTACAATTCATTATTTTTAAAACAATAAAAGTTGATCTCTTAAAAAAATGATAAACCAAAAATGCAAAAGAATTTTGGGATTTTCGTTTGAAACATTTTTTTCATAAATTCAAAAAGAAAAAAAAATAAAAATTTTAAATTAATATTTTCATTTTTAAATTTAAAATTTTTTTTAATTCAAAAAATTATTTTCATGATTTTTTTTATTTTTTTTAATGTTCTATTAATTTTTTTTAAATTTTTTAGTTTTGTTGTAAATTAAATTGATGGTTCATAGGACCTATATTACTTTCTTGGCGCTGTTTGAGTTTCTTTCTCAGGCTCACTGCCAGATGGGATTGGGATTCCTATACTTTGTGTTGGTACAATATTTTATAACTTAAACCCTCTCTGCATTAATTTTTCCCCCTTTGAACGAGATTCTGATGGTTACGGTGTCTGCGTTTCCCAAATTAATTTCATTGACTGTTCTATAAAAAATCTGCCAATGGTCTGGGCGAAACTTTATTATTTTTCGGGTCAAAGTTCGGGAGCGGTCAAAGTCGGAGTGTATTATGAGTTGCTTCGAGATTATTAGATTTCTTGGAAAATTATTTTTGTTCTTGATATAAAAATATTTAAAATAGAGATTTTTAGCCGATTAAACATTGAAAAAGTCCGTGTAGACTATTCGAATTTCAGTATATTATGTACACTAAAAGCCCATAGAAGCAAAAACAAATTTGTTGCCTTATCAGAATTGAGAGATATGTTAAAAATATTGTTAAAACGTATATAAACCCATTACTTCCACTTGGGGTTTGAATTTCGAAAAAATTGTGAAACAGGATTTTAAACGATTTCATAAGAAGCAATTGATATCTCATGAGAGAAGACGGATTTTGAAAAATTTGTGAAAACGTAAGCAAACCCTTCACACCTAATTGGTTCTGGAAATTCGAAAAATCGTGAATTGGTTGGCCGTAATAATCAATTTTATATCTCATCAGAACTAAGGGATGGCCAAAATTGTGAAAACATATACAAACCCTTGGAGGTTGAATATCGAAAAATTGAGAAATGGGTTTGTAGGCGATTATATAAAAAGTCTGTGGAAATGAAAAGCGATCTAATATCTCATCGAACCTAAGAAATATGTCGAAACTTTGAAAAGCATACAACCCCCTTACACCCATTAGGATTGAATATCTAAAATACTGAAATTGATTATTTGTCTTTTTTATATAGGAAACCTTGGGAAGTAAAAGTGAATTCGATATATCACCAGATATGCAACCTCCTTACACCCACTTGGGGGTTGAATATCCAAAAATCCTGAAAGGAGTTAATAAATAAATATGAAGACAGCACGATTATTACGCAAGCACGTGAAAGTGAAAAGATATTCGATATCTGATAAGACCTGGGGATATAGCAGAATTCGTGAAAAAGTTTACAACCCACTTTGCATCCCCTTAGGGGTCGAATTTTAAAAAATCCTGAAAACACTTTCTAGGTATTTATATGAAAAAACCGTAGAATAAAAATGAATTCAATATTTGGGAAGACCCAATAGATATGACGAAAACGGTGAAAATATATGCATTCCATTTCCACTGATCATTTTTTTTGCCACCCCCTCTGAACGCCAATAGATATTTGAATTTTTTTTTTATCTAAATTAGTTTTCTAGTTGATTTACATAAACGTACCGAGTTTCAACTTTGTAGCATAAGCTGTTCTAAAGTTAGGAAAAACACCCCCCATTCCCGTATCATACTACCCCTATAAAAAATTATATTTTTCCAAGATGCTACTAATATAGCTCCATCTAAATACCAAGTTTCAGCTTTATATCATTATAGGTTGTCGAGATATTAAAATCGGAACTTTTTCCTTTTTACCCTCCCCCACCCTCACCCTCTACACCCTTATTTCCAAGATTTTGTTTTCTGCTAGGGGTCTATTAGGTCTACTTCTGGTAAAAATTTTAATTTTAAGATATGAGACGTGATTTTTTAGAAAAATTCTTATCCCCTCCACTTTCATGCTCCACCGCCCCCTTGAAAAATTTTTCTTTCAGCAAACTTCATTTGTGAACCTTTATACACAAACCAAATTTTATTTGTCTAGTGCAATTGGTTCGTGAGATATCGTAATCTAAAGTTTTTTACCCCCCATTCTCGCACGCCACTGCTCCCACTCAAATTTTTGTTTCCGATCTATTCTCCTAGTATACCTACAGATATTCATTAAGTTTCAATTTTGTGACATTAACCGTTTAGGAGATATGGATTTTAGAATGTGTCGATCTCACTTTTTTTGCGTTTCGGACGCATTATTTTTCCCCCCACTCCCAAACCCCTTCATGTATATCAACAATTTTTTTGCAAATGGGTCCACTACTGAAGCTCTATATAAATTCCAAATTTCAGCCTCCTAGCATAAGCGGTTGCTGAGATCTAGAAACCAAAATTTTCCGTCTAAAACATTTCCCCCTCCTCCCCCCTCACACCCCCACCCCTCCAAATTTGGCCACGTTAAGGGGACTGCCCACTCTACCCACGAAAAAAAATTCAACTAAATAGCTCAAAGGGTTTGGGTGCTACGAGCCTTCAAACAATTTTGCGTACACCGGTAGACGTACGGCGTACGGCGTACGACGTACGGCGTACGGCGTACGGCGTACGGCGTACGGCGTACGGCGTACGGCGGACAGACGGACTGAAATTTTTTTTTGCTTTTTTCGTGTCTACTCGTTATGAAACGTAAAAAAAAAAATTTTGAGGGTAGCAAATTTTTTTTTTTTAAAAATCGATAACAATACTGTATTATTGAAATAATAAAGTAAAATGTAAGCTGGTTTCGAAAATATAATTCCGAAGCTCTGTAATTCGTCTAAAAAAAGGATTCGTAAACATGATCTTTTAAAAAAGAATTTACTAGTTGCATAACCACTCTCAACTCAGTCTAGCACAATTAGAAATCCATTAGGTTAAAATTCAAGTCTAGATGTAAAATACATCGATTTTCGCAGTAAAATAGTTCTTAAGTTGTTTACTATGTATCGTCATTTTTTCCGGACCGGGGAAACCTATATCTGATCCGGTTTTTTCCCCGGACCGGTTTTTTCGGGAATCATCATCCAATTGCTGAAAATTCTAAAATTGTGATGGGACATGATTTCGGAAGGCAGAGTCAATTTCTTCGAATTGGTAAAATACTGGACCGTTTTAGTCCGGACTTAATCTTATAAATTTGGATCTGCTATGGAGTCACAAATGTTTAAGTTGAATTTGAGTGAAGGCAGCAATCTTCCATCAAAATAAAAATGTTCGTAGTTGTATTGCGCTGGATATGGCTACTCAAATGACATCGAATAACATTAATTTCGTTGGCTATTCCCTATAGAAAAAGTTTGAAGGTCTGATTTGAATAATACCGAGATTTCGGCCTATCGATAGGCCCGAAACGCAAGGTATGACGTTCGCTGGACGTGTATGATATGAATCATACCACTTTGGACGAAAAATTAAACGGGTGGATTTCAATCACTCCAAAATCAGACCTGATTTTGACCTATCGATAAGTCTGATTATTCACCATATGCGTATGATATGAAAAATGATATGATCTAGGAAAAGTCTTCAGCCCTGATTTGAATCACACCAAAATCAGACTTGAGTTTGGCCTATTCGTTAGGTCCGAAATGAAAGCCATATAAATTACTACCTGATTGTGGTTTCAGGAAATCTGAAATTTGACTGTATCGATAAGGTGTGATTCATGAAGGACTCGCAAGCTATGATGAAGATATTAGTATTATTGTATGGTAAGACTCGGAACAAAATGTCAGGTCTGATATTTCATACTGGTTGTGTGCGCATATCATTATCATGAATATGGAACGGTCAGGTATACATCATAGCTGTAATGGCATTGCAAAACAATAGCTGATTCAGTTCTGAATCATGCCTATTTTTTCTGCAGGGTTACTCATTCCTCTGTCTTGGAGGGTATTTTTTAAGACTTCTCATTTGCCACCTCCAATATCAATTACGTATCAAAGAAATTATGTAAGACAAGCATTTTAGTTGATGAAATACAGATATGCCCAAATCGTGTTCAACAACTCACATGTTAAGTTAGAATTCACTGTATTCAATGATCTCCACATCTCAAGCTCTAAGCTAAACTATACTCACGGTACATGACTTCAATAATGTTTTGCTCGAAAGATTTACATACTTACAAGCAACGTACTTTACATTCCAGACTGGTCTGATGTTCTACAGTAAGCGAACATCTTAAGCTGACAATGTCTTACAAGTATATTTGCCATTGACTCTACAAGAATCGTCCTACATAAAGTCTTTCGACGAATCGTTCATTTGATGATAGCAAGCATAAGTTTTCTGGTACTGCTTGCTGACTATTTCTCCATCATTGTGTAGTCCACTTCACTGTTGATGTCGAACAAAGTTAGCAGTCTTTTTTATTTGAGAACATCGAAAAGGATTTCCTGCCTTCAGGAACTCGTGAAAATCAAATTAAAAAAAAAATGATTTAATTTCGAATCATTTTGCCCAACATTGTCCTTTATTTGATATCGTACCTCGTCTGTTCTGCTTGAAATTGTTTTCATTGTTGCAAGGGACAAGATAAAAGTATCGGTATCCCGAACATCATATCGTTAGTCTGGAACTTCTAGGATTTTATTAGAACAGACCTGATTTCATTTTCGTAATAACTAAGTACAGATACTCGTAAAATATCATTTTTCAAACTCTTTTTGAAATCTATAGAACATAATAATTAAGACACAAATGTATGGACCATTTAAGCTTTCAGTAGACTGTATGCCACGCTGTCAAATATTACATGAGAAAAAAATTTACAAAAACTCAGTAAAACTTTTGTAAATTCGAACTTATAAATCAATTGGCAAAGAAAAATTCAGTGAAATGTTTTATTATTGTTTTCAATATTGTTAATTAGAACTTGACAATCAATTGACTAACAAACATTTTTATGGATAAACTATGTGATTGCATTTGGCAGAAAATACCTCAAATTCAAATTAGTTATCAAAGTGAGATGCTGTCTAAAGCCTGTATTAAACTGTGTGCCATATAGTCAAATTAAAATATGGAGTTGTGTAGTACCCCTGAAATTAAGATAATTTGTCAAATAAAAATTTGATGATTACACCAAAATTTGACTGAAAATAATAGAATATTTGACAAAGTTAGACTTACAGTATAGATCAATCTTTAATAATTTGTTAAGTGAAGAACAATAGTTTGAAAAGTGATAACAATAGTTTGAAAAGTGATAACAATATGTCTGCATGTAGGTATGTATTCTGGCAGTTATGAAAAAAAAGTTGGTCAAAAGGTTACCATTGTAGGTTTAGACCAGACCATGCAAAAGTGGTATTAACATTTTCCATTTTTAGATTTTTGCACTGAATTGAAATCCAGAAGAAGATGTGAGGTACATTCACCCTTATAGTGAAGCAATCGAGAAGAAAATTTTATGACTAGATATGTTCAGCCGGTAGATAAAGCCAGGAACTCAAGACTCCTGTTGCTGCCATGTGCCCCTACTCGTAGAGGAGCTGGAGAAAGACTGCAGTTCTTCAATCGCATCAGCCAATTTGAAATGAAAGAATTTATTTATTATAAGAATTTAAAAATTTCCATCCGCTGGAATTTTTGCCATCCACATGTTTTTATCACGTGAATGTTAACCATGTCTCAATTTTATTACTTTGAATCGTGAGATATCTCACTTTTATCATGTTCCGTCGGGGGGTTCACGCTGTACGTTTCTCGAATGCCATTATGTTGTATCGAAAGATACCTCAAAGTTTACTACACAAGGAAGGGTAAAGGTCCTTTCTTGCTGGAATTGGAAAAGACGAAGACATCCCTTTCGAATATATGTGTATATTTCGTTATTTTTTTTCACTCTATCGATAGAACCGCGTATCTTTGCACACACGTTTTCACCTCAGTACTAGGGCCCGTGTATACCGACGGTAATAACCTTCTTCAAAACACAGTTGTTATGTGACTTTATGTGATTTTTTTTAAGCGAAATATTTACCAATGTTCAAACGATTTAGATATGAATATCACGGAACCGGAAATATGCTGTACAGAAATCGGTGTATGACATGCAGATTAGGTTTAACGATGAACAAGTTCATCATTTTTACCATAACATTTTTGGTAGATTTCATGGAGAAGGGAAGTTTTAAATTCGAGAGTAAGCTTACTTAAAATTGCCTAAAATATACAAGTGGCGTTTACACTGATTCTGTCTGTTGCTCAATTGTTGTATTTATTTAGTATTTACAGACTACTAAGAGAAACTAACTTCTTTTAATACAGAATCCACCGGAACCTTTTCAATATCTTTTACACAGGACTTCAGGGGTGATAGCGAAAAGATATAGTAGAAAACCCTTTTAAAATACTAAAGATTAAGCAGGTTGGTGAATAAAAAAAAGGTTAATGCATTCCGAAATCAAACTGGTTGTTGCAGGTAATGTGTATGAGTTTGAAATCTACAATGAAAGTATTGCAATCAAATGGGAATGAAGAAGTAATGAAGTCGTGCTTAGTAGACAGATGACAAGCTGGTGTTTTGGAGGCATTGAATTCAACTCTATTCGTTGATCAGAGAGTGAGAGAGAAAGCAGGGAAAAGCGAAAGAGAAATGTCGCTTATAAGTTAACAATTCCATCTCAATTGGTAATGTAAACTGGAATGGGTGAAGTCAGGGGCGTTGGTGAAAAATGAGTGACACCCTCCTTCGCAAGCCAATCGATAGGGCACCCCCAACTATGGTTTCACCTGATTTTCACTTGCGCGTAGAAAATTAAAAAAATCGTTCGATTTATTGATTTACTTTATTATTAAAATAATAAAGTAATTGTTATCGATTTTTAAAAAAAAGAACTTACTACCCTGAAATTTTTTTTCACGTTTCATGACTAATAGACACCAAAAAGGCAAAAAAATGTTTACTCCGTCTGTTCGCCGCCGCCGTACGCCACCTACGTACGCCGTACGCAAAATCGTTTCAGGGCTTAAAGTTTCCAAACCCTATGATCTATTAAATTGATTGATTGATTGATTGATTTTTTTTTGAATAGACTGGGTAGGCCCCTTTAAGTGACCACTTTTTGAGGGTTGGGGGTGTGAGGGGTTTCTAGATCTCAGTAACCGCTTACGCTAGGAGGCTGAAACTTGGAACTTTATATAGAGTTTCGATAGTGGACCCATTTGCAAAAAAATTGCTGATATGGGTGAAGGGGTGTGGGAGTCGGGGGAATAATAATGCGTCCGAAACGCTCGAAAGCCGAGATCGAGTCATTCTAAAATCCATATCTCCTAAACGGTTAACGTCACGAAATTAAAACTTAATGATCATCTGTAGGTATACTAGGAGAATAGATCAGAAACAAATTTTTGAGAGGGGGCAGTGGCGTACGGAGGTGGGGGATGATAAACTTTAGATTACGATATCTCACGAACCAATTGCATTAAAAAAATAAAAATTCGATTTCTGTATTAAGGTTGACAAATTAAGTTTGCTGAAAGTAAAATTTTTTAAGGGGGCGGAGGAGCATGAAAGTGGAAGGGATAAGAATTTTTCTAAAAACCACGTCTCATATCTCAAGAACAGTGTAAGATAGATGCTTAGAATTTTTACCAGAAGTAGGCCTAATAGACGCCTAGCAGAAAAACAAAAATTTGGTGGTGAGGGTTGGGGAGGGTGAAAGGGGAAAAGTTCAGATTTTTATATCTCGAGAACCTATAATCATCGAAAGCTCATAACTTGGTATTTAGATAGAACTATAGTACAATAGTAACATGTTGGAAAAATATAATTTTTTAATAGGGGTAGTATGGTACGGGGGTGGGGGGTGTTTTTTCTATCTATAGAACGGCTTAGGCTACAAAGTTCAAACTCGGTATGTATATATAAAGTGACTAGAAAAGTAATTTAGACAAAAAAAAATATGCATTGGCGTTCGGAAGGGGGCAAAAGAAATGATCAGTGAAAATGGAATGTATATATTTTCACAATTTTCATCATATCTTTTAGGTCTTCCGAAATATTGAATTTATTTTCATTCTGCAGATTCTTCATATAAATACAAAGAAAGTGTTTTCAGGATTTTTTGAAATTCGACTCCAAGGTGGTGTAAAGGAGTTGCATACTTTTTCGCGAATTCAGCCGTATCCCTCCGGTCTGATTAGATATCGAGTAACTTTTTACTTCCACGGGCCTTGTTTAATAATCAACTAAAGCTTTTTTTCAAGTTTCTTCTTTTTTCAACCCTTAAGGGGGTATAATCGGGTTGAACACGTTTTCACAAATTTCGCCATATTTCTTAGGAGTGATAAGACATCAGATTGGTTTTAACTTCCTCGGGCTTTCTTTATATAATATCTAGAAACCAATTTCAGGATTTTTGGATATTCAACACCAAAGTGGGTGCAAGGCGGTTGCATATGTTTTCACAAATTTCTACATATTTCTTAGTTCTTTTATTTTACTTCCTTAGGCTTTCTACATAATCGTCAAAAAGTTGGCAGATTTTTTAAGAAGTAATGAATTGTATAAGTATCTACGTATGTACATCATGCCATGTTTCTACTGCCCCGAAATCTACACGCAAATCTACTAGATTCTCCATACAAGATTGAGATTTTCAAATCGAGAGATTACGACAAAATCTAGTTGCTAATCTACTGAAACCACGTTCACATTTCACCACAATATTCACTGACACATATTTGAAATAAATTTTTCAAATTACTTGATCGAAATTAAACAATTTAATTTTTTG
Source organism: Beris morrisii (assembly GCA_951812415.1). NCBI lineage: Eukaryota > Metazoa > Arthropoda > Insecta > Diptera > Stratiomyidae > Beris > Beris morrisii. The sequence goes on from OX638310.1 coordinate 156,634,462, forward strand.
ATTTCGACTTATGCATAACAAATTCCATTACAAAAATAGTAAAATCTTACAAAATGAATTACAAATTTTGACACAACAGTCAGCTGCTAAATTTATTAAATTTGTTCAGGGCGATGTAAACGCTCTTTGAGATTTTGAAATTTAGTTGGCGAAATCTTGCGATGTAATTCTGCTATAAGCGACTTTGAACACTTAAACATTTCAAATTATTTATTTCAATTATTACAAATACTTCAAAAAAATAATAGGGTTTTTTGTGTTCTAGCAATTTTAGCTCATTTCTATTTTGTTTTTTCTATTTTTTTTATTCTGATTTTTTTCATTTTCAATAAATTTTTTTTTTTAATTTTTTTCTATTTAGTTTATTTAAAATTGTTTTCCGAACATTTTTTTCCAGTCGAATAGTAACGTGTACCGCATCTACTTTACAGGTTTTTTGTAAAGAAAATAAATTGAAATAACTGATTATTCACATGATAAATTAAAAGTTGCAGACATAACCATAACCATGGATACACTGCTGGTATTGATATCATAATATCGTCAATACCAGCAGTGTATCACCCAATACTAAGCATATACGAGATAAACGAACTGGTATATGTCTAGTAATGAACCTGTTTCATGGTATACATGGTATTTTAGCTAGTATACTATGCATTTTACTGCTAGTAAAGCCATTCCCCAATTGTGTGGCGAGTATCGCAACTAAATGTCGTTGCTTGTTTAATATCAGATACTGTCAAATCATACCATATGTGCAGTGTATCATATTGTTGCGAGCTAGGGGTTCGCCGGGATTTCAAGTAAAACATAATTCGGTTAAAATAAAAATAAGTGATAATTTATTTATCCGCACTTTAATTCACAGAATTATAATCGCACAATAATTCGCACTGTATGGCAGTACCGCCCGCTTATACCATATATCGCTTAACTCGTTCACTTTCGTTCTCTCTCAACACGGTCGCGTATACTCGCAGTCGACGTAATCGAAATTACTGTGTCTTCGCTGAATGCTTCACCTGCTTATATACTAGGCGGTTGCAGTCTTGAATGTTCACCGGTGTACTTAAACGTTCGTTCAGTTGTGGAATCTTCTCGAAAGCTTCAGAGCCTTCGATTTCGATCATCGTTCAGTGGTGTGTGCAGAGGATTCTAGTATATTGGAGAGCATTCGATAAGAAGAGAGATTGTTTCGCCTTATCTTTAGCTAGGTTTCTGATTGGGTTATTTTGCAACTAGGTATTCGGTTTTTGTTGTTTTCATTATGTGTAACGATCGAGTGCACGGTTGCGCGGTTGCCGGGCTTACACGTAACAATATGTAGCTAGTTTCAATACTACGATTTCAATACCATGGTTTGTATATTAGCTGTGTATCCATGGTATAACTGAGTTCTTTTGACAACTCAGATTTGAGTCATATAGTAGTCGGCTACCGCTATCCGACTCAAATCTAATTTATCAAAAGATCTCGGTTACAGTCATGTATGCAATGTAGTCAGCACTTTGCAATGATGCCACATTGGACGCGGGAGTGACTAATGGTAATGTTGATAACGTCGGCATGACGTTGGGATGACTAAGCCCTGCTTATCGGTTGATGATGTAGACAGATTAATGAAAATGTTCTAGCTTTTCAATAAGAAGTAAGTAGTCATGCGTAGGCTAAGCTCAAAAACATTTCCACAACTTCTCCGTAGATATTATTATTTGAACGTTATACGGAAGGAACATCACCAGAGCCAGAGAGTAGGGTAATTATTAAAACAACATCCTCGGGAAATAACAAACTTACTGCTTCAATATTAAAATGAAAATCCTTTTTAGTGAACCAGCCATTCTGAACAATTGTCATATGCTCTGATTAATATTTTTTTTTGTACGCTTTTCTTCCTCCATGCTTACAAGTCGGAATGCAATTTCCATAAAACTGCAACTGAAGATAAGAATAACGAGAAATAATAAGAAGAAGACAATGCGACCGGATATACAGACGAAAATGAATCCTCTTAACCCCGGAGATAAACGGATTTCATTTTGAACTTTTGTAGTCTTACGGATGGCATAGGAACGATAATAAATTCCTTTATGGAAAAGACGATGATTTTCCTAAAAGAAGAAAAAAAATAAACGGAGAAAACAGGGATCCAGTTACCGGGAAACAAAGAACTGCATCGGATAAAATTTTGTCATAAACCAATATTAATAGGATTAGGGGATAAATCTTATTTTCCAGTCAACGCACTCTCCTCCCTACTTTTTCGGCACCGTTGTTACGAGTAGGTCCTTGCTGACAACATTTAACTAGAAGACCTTCTCCAGACCCTCGTCTACTATTCTGTTAGGAGTTTACATTGTTCGATTTTCGGGATAGAAAAGAAAGTTGCCCTCCGGTGGGAAATGGTGACGAAGACGAAGCTGTAGCGGAAGAGATTTTTCAATTTTCCAATGTCTGAATGGATGAACCCATCCGTTAATTCCACTTCTATTGATGATTCCTGAAGTGAAGAAAATTCTCTGCTAATTGGTGTTTTGTGTCTACGCTATGATTAGAATAAGCCGAACGAATAATTTCAATCTGGAACGTTCAGGGATCCGATTCTAGGACATACGAATGTGTCGGTAGAGATGTTTGCCAAGGCAAATGACAGGCTGTAATTGAATTCGAGAGTTCCTTAGTGGTGGAATGTTTCCAAATGGAAAATGGAGAGATTAAGGCTTCTTCACGAGCACAAAGTAGATTCAACCATCTCGTTGCTTTGATTCGCCCCGTGGCCCATGGTCGAAATAATAGAACCTTCCATTCCAATCTAAAGGTGTCTTTCAATGATAAGTAAGTTCCATTTGAAGAAAAGTACATTTAGAGGAAGGTCGAAAAAAAGTGCATAATAATTAAAGAGCGCATTATTCTTAACTTCGGTTCCTATGCTCTCGATGGGAGTCGCATTACAGCTACAACGTTCCCTCGCAAGGACTCTGTAAGAAGTTGCTTCTGGATTGCTCGTGTACGTGTTTTTCGGGAGCTTCCTTGTGGACTCTAGCCTTTTTGTGAGTAGCGTAATGTTTCTGGTTCTGGATCTGAATTTTATAGTCCCCAAGAAATTTCTAATAAATTTTTTTTTCAGTGTGAGTGTGTTGATTTTTCAAAAATAATAAAATTTGAATTTAAGAATAGAGATACACGGATAAAAATTTTGCCTAATTGAATAATTAATAAATTAATTTTTTACCATCTTATGATAATTACATACATTTAAAAGAGTTTTTAATTTTTATGGCAATAAGTAAAATCTTGAAGGCAATATTCTTGTAATTTATTCTGTTTGTGAATAAAATTTCTGAGCAGTCTTTCGCTTAAAGACTCTACATTTCTCTTAATGCAAAATTTCCAGTAAAGCGCGGAAAATGGGTTTAATTTACCATATCACTATGGTTAAAACGATTTGAATTACGAAGCCATGCTGCCATCCAGTATCCCTAATTTAAATATCTCCTTTAGCCACACTTCGTATTGTTTACAATCGATTTAATATTTATAACCATCCTGCAACAAAATTGGCGGCCAGCGGTGGAAACCCACAACACGCATTTAACCCTATAATTCAATTTTAATTACTGTTTACTTTTAATTGATAAAACTTCCCATACAATTTGAATTTATATCCTTTTATTGCCTCCCACATACACACGCGTCCCTCACTTCATTGCAGAAAAGGGTTGAAAAGAATAAAGAGAGCCCGACTTTCTGTGGTCTTTAAAATTAACACACAATTGTGCTTTTTATGTTTCGTTCATTAAAATTTAATTTTGGCTTTTTTTTTTAATTTTATTAATGGCCGACCTACTAAATATACGATTTTCAGTCCATATGTGAAGTGGGTTCATCGTTTTAATATAACTGCAGGAATTTCGAAAAATAAAATTCCAACAAAAATAAAGTGAATATGTGCCAAGTTGAATTGGATAGTGAGTGCAATAAAATTAAAAATATGCGAATTTTTTTATGGCAATTTTTATAGCTTGTGATGTTAATTATGGCAGAAATAAACACAGAGGCACCCTGAAAATCATTCAATTCAGAAATAAAGTAATTGATATCGATATCTCGCAAACGGCTGATTCTGGAAAGATGAAGCTTAGATATACATAGGTGTAGCATATAGTAGGGGTATACATTTTTTAAAAGTCAGTTAACCAAGGAAGTTGGGAGAGAGAATCACTTCCCATATCTCAGGAACGATTTGAGATATAATGTTGTTAATTTTCGATTGTAGTGTTGAGAAACGAGGAGGAAAGGCTGAAAAGGGCGCCATTGAAAACTTCCTACTACAAAACTATTCAAATATAATTTTGTATACCGATAACGTTGAAAATATTATGAACATGTTCTACTAAAGCCAAAGCCAGATGGACTTCTTAAAAATATTAAATCTCAAAGGCATCTGCTTAATTTTTTTTAACTCGACGTTTGAAGTTAATATTACAAGATCACACGATTTTTCTTAACATATTTAAATACATTGTGATTATGTTTAACTAAAACTATGTTCAATGCCTATGATTAGTTTATATTTACATATTTATAGCTACATAAGGTTTTTTTTGGGGGCTACACTTTCTACACTTTTCTGCACTAACTCTTGAGCGAGTGCAGAGAAGTGTAGAAAGTGAATGAAAAAAGAACAAACCTATTAGATTTGTTCTTTTTTCATTCACTTTCTACACTTTTCTGCACTCGCTCAAGAGTTAGTGCAGAAAAGTGTAGAAAAGTGTAGAAAGTGTAGCCAAAAAGAACAAACCTATAGTAAAAAAAGTTTTACAACTCTCAGAGTAGGCAATTTAGTCCCTACTCTGAAAGCAGTAAAATTACTATTGTCAAATTTCTTTACGCACTCTTGTGATTATTACTACTTACGCTGAAACACATCACATTAATGCGGAAATTCACACATAAGTGTGGAAATCAATCGCTAAAAATATGTAAATTTACTGCTGGTGTGGAAAGGCAAAATTTTGCAATGCGTAAAATTACAAACGGTGCGGAAAAACTAATATGCACTACAAAAATGTGACATGTTTATGTTTGCTTATTATTATTATCAATTTGTTGATAATAGAAATGAATAAACTTCAAGCGAAGTATCGGCAGATGAATTCCCAAAAGGGCAAAGGACACAGCAATCGACAATTGGAAAAATTCAATTAAATCTATCAATACATGATTATTGATAAAAAAAACAGGATATAGTTAAAAAAGGGTAGAAAGTATAAAACACTAAACATGTTTATTATAATACAGGGTGCGCCATCTTTTATGTCGGTAAATAAACATTGAATAACTTTGACATTTTGCAATAGATTGACTTGATTGGAAAAGTTTTGGAAACGTCAATTCAGAAGAATATTGCCGACAGACCGTCCACGTCGCTTGGAATACGGCCAAACAGTCGCTCGAATGGTTGACACTGAACCTGATTTTTGGAAGCCAATTTTGATGACCGACGAGGCCCATTTCACACAATAAGCAATATTGCCGCATTTGGGGAACGGAGAATCCACACGAGATCCATGAAACGCCATTGCATGATCAAAAAGTGACTGTTTGGGCCGGAGTTTGCGCCAAAACCATCTTTGGCCCATTTTTTTAAGACAAAACGAAACAGTCGATGGAAAACGATATCGGTGGATGTTAGCTCATTATGTCTGCCCGCAAATGCGTGAAAAAGGTCTGGATGGTTTCAACAAGACGGTGTGCCATGCCACACTGCAAATAAAACAATTCAGTTTCTGCAACGAAAATCTCTGGACGTCTGATGTCGAAAAGAGGCGACATTGACTGGCCACCGAGATCTCCAGATTTGACTCCTCCGAACTTCTTTTTATGGTGTTATTTAAAAAGCACCAAGCCTCAGACCATTGACGAGCTCAAAGCAAACATTCGTGCCGAAATCATCGCTATACCGCCCGAGATGCTCGAAAAAGTAATGGAAAACGCAGCAAAAAGGGCACATTTTGCTGTGGCCAATAGAGGCAGCCACTTGATTGATGTTGTATTCAAAAACTAATCCAAATAAATTCTAAAGGATCAAATTGAATAAAATTTCCTCACATATATAAAATCAGTTTTTTTTTTCAAAAGTTGTGTTTACATACCGAAATAAAAGATGGCGCACCCTGTATATAAATTTAATTTATTTGTTTCAAAGCCACAAACTTCACACAATACAAACATTATTTTTTTTTTTAAATTTTAAATCACTACTTACACAAAACCACGAAACAAGTGAATTAAAAAACGAAGCGACCAAGTCCATATATATCACAAAAATCAAATTACTACGCATGAAGTATCAAAATTACATGCAAATTGCATAATTTTATACACAATAACAAATTTTACACATTAAAAGTGGGAAATTCCATTCGGTGATGTAATTTTACTTTCCAGCCAGTAAATTCATGACGAAAATGTGTAAAAATACAAACTTTTAAAAATTACTCGTCATTTTGCTAAATTTAATGAACATTTCTAAATTTACTACTTCAATTCGGAATATTATATTGCTTTAAGGGCAGTTATTTTCACAATTTTTTTTACTGTGTATAACAGCGTAACAATCATCTGTGGAATTATGTATATAAAAAATCTAAATTTTAAATTTGTGGCATAAGCCGTTCCTGGGATATAAAACAAAAAATTTGGTCTTGCTTTTTGAGGTGAAAATGAAAAACTTTCATAAAAACTATTCAAGTAAGAAAAAATTAAAAGCGTAGAAAATTTCTGAAAAGGAAAAGGAAACACAAATCGGTTAAGAAAAGAATAAAAGCAGAAATAAAAATATTAAAATAAAATATTATAATTAACCTTCTGTTGTATCCCCAACCCAAACGTATCTCAAACTTTTAGGAAAGAATATTGGTTTTTTGTAGTGACTAACTCATTACGAATATCAGTTAATAATATTGTAATAATAACAAAAGCTTTTTTCATATCACAAGTAATTTGGCGCCCAACCACCCCACAGTTTACGTAGCCAACCTTTCGTTCAGTTTGCAATTTCTCCAAGACAATGTTAAGCTTTTTTTTCCTCCAACCGGTCGATAATGCAGATTTCATCCCTTAGAAGCTTCGTATATAGTAGAACTGGTTGATTCGCCGGAATTTAGTCGACAACGAATACTCTTTGCGATCATATCGACGACAAGGACATCTTTCACGAAATCACGGGCACTCGAAAACAGTTATAAATTACGTACGGTGCTGTTTTTTTGTTGTTATTTATCGTTCAGTTGTTCGGTACTTTGGATATTTATAGGCAACGACGTAACGGTCGTTCGTACCGTTACAGTATGGAGATAATTGCAAAATATCAATGCGGTTTTAATTTATCCGAAAGATAAATTTTGTGCTACCGTTACTGTGACAACCCGCGCCGCGATAAATTCAACAAAACGGGGTGTTTAAGTTAATAACGGCGAGCGATGCGATTCAGTAATACTGTTTACCGTTACGTGCGAAAGTTGTTAGTGCAGTATAGCGAGCGATTTTGCATCATGTTGTGCAGTGTATACGTTGTAGGGTGATTTTTTTTAGAGGTCATTTAGTTGTCTCGCCTACCGGCAGAGCGGCTAGTGGTGGATGGTAGTGATGGTGGTTGATGTTGTGGCTGTTGTTTCGATTTATTCGCTTAAGTGGATTTACTTTTCCGGTCGATGAATGAAAGTTGTGGTGGTTATTTTCTCGATGGCGTTGCACTTATTTTGCGGATGAAATAAAAGAAAGTAATTACATAACTACATTAAACATAAATGTACGAAATTGAATCTAATTTTTGGATTACACTATACCGAGAAAACTATGGACACTCTGCTGTTGCACTTTACATGGATGCAAACAACATGAAAGGTTGGTACCTAGGCGTTTAATTTAAAATGTTTCCTATTTGATGTAGTTTTTATTTTAATTAAAATTTTGCCATACATAGGCGGCCTGTGACTATCTTCCTTTTAATAATGAGAAAATGTCGCGTGTCTTGCAGTAAGGCTGGATTAAGATGAGGTACGTGATGCAAATACGAGACGTGTGAAACATGCTGAAGTATTCCCTTTTAGCCCAAAGCGGTCCTTTGACTTGCAGCACAACTCGTTTCCACGTTTGAATTTATGTTGCACGTACTTAGCAGAGCCATATATTTTCTTCTCATATGTGTTGTACGTATGAACGTATGAACATATGTACATACACTGAGGTGCTCATCATACATGTAGAAAAGTATGGTATAAAATTGTCCCGGCAGGCCTTCGAAATGGAATGCACAGAGCCACGTGGACATGGTCACACACATGAGTGCTGATTACAAGAAGAAATAAAGTTATAGGTACGTTCGCCGGAAACCGAATCATTAAAAGTTCTCAACTTAAAGAAAAACAATTTTTCATAATTAAAAAGGTTGTGTGGGTAGAATATATTGATAATATCGATAGGTCGCGTTTCTAGTACCCACCCTCATGCATTACATTTAATTTTAAGCTCTAGGCTTTCGATTGGCCCAACATTGTTGGAAAATTATTGATATTATTGATCAGGTACTCCGTAGCTAAGTTACAACTTGTTGGATATATGGCCTTCACGATGATATTAAATGGATATAGAGGTAAGGTATATCCTCTATATCTGCTTATTATCTTCTTAGTGCGTGTTTATGATAGGTATATTTCATCTTTAGTTCGCTTTACTTTTCCGGATCGGCCTTGAGAAGAAGGAGTTTTTGTAAATTACTCTTTGAAACCCGAAAAAAGTCCGGAATGGCGGATTCCTAATGTAGGAACGAAACCTGATAGTGTAGTTGTTTTATAAATACACATCGGAAAATGAAAAGGATCAATAATTTTTGGAATCTAATTCGTGTTTCTAGTGATTCATTTTTTTTCCATTGCCACATTGTAATTCATTCGACTTGGGTTGCTATTTGAGTTTAATTTATGCCACAATTTATCTTGTAATGAAATTGAAAATTCCGTTTATTCGGTTCGTTGGTAAATTGTTGGGAGTTGAGTCAAATCGCGGAAGCCGTGGAATGTGCAAATTTTGAGCGAAAAGTTTTTGTAAGCAGTTGAAGACAGTGTCTTTTTGTTGGAGGGCATAGCAGGATATAAGTATAGATACATAACTACTTTTAATTCTCAGAATACAATAAGTCCTTCGGATTGATACAAACAAATCAGTTAATAAAATAAAGAGTTATTTTTGCATGTCACCAATCGCTACGATTTAAGGAGATGGCCCTACTCTGAATCCAACTGTTACCTCTGTAAAATATACTCAAGTAGTACTCCATTGACATCAGGTTCAACGTTATCCAAAATGACAAAGGATATTGGCAAACACCTCAACTCTCTATGCAGTAGCATACTAAGACCCCCCTTTCTTTTCGGCACAATTTGATGAAGGTCTGTGGTGATTTGCTGCGGTAGACTATTGAACAATACTTCATGTTATTGCTTGGCTGAAATTAAACTGCACTGCACAAACTTTTTATTTGTCCCGCTATATTTTAGCGCCTCGAATAGTTCACGCCACTGAACACTCGTCAGCCGGTAGTTACGCCACTGCCCATAGTAAAACCTGTGCTCATAACTAGAAAGCAGGACGCACCTCCCTAAAGAATCGTCTGGATGCAAAGAGCTAGCCGCACTTCAGAGTTGTTTGCTGAATAAACCCCAATTTAATATCAAAGTTATAAATAATGGAGGGCATAGGACAGTATGTGCAGTGAATGAACTGCACATACTGTCCAATTTTAATTCTAACTAAGTATTAGCGTTTACATGATTTGTTATTATTGCTTCGTGCTGACAATAATATAATAACACAATTCTCGCAACATAATTGAAGCATAACAAATAAAACGCGAGCGATAAAAATTAGCCTTGATTCCGTACACAAATATTATGGGACGCTATAATTGACTAGAATCAATAAATTCACTTATTTATTTTCAACCTAGCTTCCATAGTGCTGCCAGCGTAATTACGGCACAGTTTCGCCTTAATGAGCATTTAGGTTTTTTTTTGGCTTCATAATCCACCAAAGTACCGTAAAGAAAAAGGTTCGTGTATGTACTCAAAACGAGTATCCTTAGTGTCAACTTACACCTATTCAAACGAGCTTGAATGAATTTCGATCTGAGATAAGTCACACAGAGAGCGAGCTATAATCGACTTAAGTTAACTTTACCGAATGTCCTTGCCGGGACTAACGTTACTGGCATGTACATACTTTGTGACGAGTTACAAAAGTGAAGAATAATGTCAACATTTGCGAAACGTTTCGAAACTTTTTGCTCTGTGAGGATTGAGTCCGTGGGATGGTTCATTTGTTCTTAAGTTTTTCTATCCATGTCATATCCAGTTTTCTTCGTTAACATCAACAACAATTGTGGTAAAAAAAAGCGTAATCTCAAATGAAAAATCTTCGAAATGTCATGGATAAATACAAATAGGAACATCCGTATAATTTATTGATTCATTATACGAGTACAAGGAATCATTAAAAGTAAAATTATTAACAATTACAGGGCCTTTTTAAAATTTATATGTTTAGATAAAATACAAACAGTTAGAAAACCTACCCAGTCATTTTCAAGCTACGGATGCAAAAACATGCATATGAATGAAAAAAGGTCAACGGATTTCCGTACAAGCTTTTGGAAATATTGAAATTTGAAAATGTAGAATTTTACCTTTCTTTATGGAAAAAATTGGATGAGGCGGAAGAACACACTTGAATTCGTACAACTTAGGATTGGTCTCGAAAAATTTACGTTGTCAAAAAAGATCTTTTTGCCAAAATTTATTTACTTTAATTTTTATACTCTAGATGAAATCATATAGAGTATTATATGTTTAATCCAGCCCGAAAAGTTTGTAACGCATAGAACCGAACCTCGGACGAAAAAAAGTTATATATTATATATATATGTTTAGTTTTGGCCAAAAACCCCAAATCCGTTTGCTGTCCGTCCGTCCGTCCGTCTGTCCGTCCGTCCGTCCGTCCGTCCGTTTGCACGATAGCTCAAGAACGCGTTGGCCTAGGAAGTTGAAATTTGGTCACCACCGGTAAAATGGAAAAAGTAAGGCTAAGTTCGTGAATGGGCTATATCCTTCCACTCCTTCGGGTACCTCCCATAGAAGAGTCCTTAAAACACGTATTCACAATTATTGCTCGAATGCTTCAAGTTTGGAGCTTGAAATTTTGAATACTTAAAGTTTACCATGTTTGAAATTAAAGTTCCGAATATGATGCAAATCTAAAGAGTCCTTCGTGTAGCAGCCTGCAAAAGTCCTTCAAAAATGTATACAAGTTACAGAATCTACTATAACTCTAGTACGAGTTAAAGCAGGGATTCAAAGTCTTACAGGAATTAATTTTATATCAAAAGCAAGAATGAGTTCATTAATTAGCGCAATCCATCAACTCCTTCGGGTAGCTGTCATACAAAAGTTCTTAAAACACGTGTTCACCAATATTGAACGATAACTTTAGAACGCTTTAAGTTACTACTTTGAAATTTTGTATCCGTTGATTTTATAATAGTCGCAGCTGAAGGTATTAATATGAAAAATATCCCGTAAGTCCTTCATGTAGTTGCCATACAAAAATTCTGTAAAAATGTCCCACCTTAATTTATGGAACTCACTATAACTCAAGAAATCGTTTAACCATCCATCGAGTAGCCACCATACAATAGTTTCTACCTGTAAATAAAAGGTCATGCAATAATTGTATGTGCACTCCTCATTCTTTTGATATATTCCCAACTAAAATATAAATCTGAGTTCAGTATTTCATCTAGAGTATCATACGATTGGCTTGCAGCCGATCGTGACTGCGTTATGTTTTGGTATGAATTTAATCGAGGGAAATTGTTTATATTTAGATGTACTTGTCCTCAAATTATCGTGTTTAATTGAACGTTTTTGTTAAGCAAACTGTACAATAGTTTATTAATTTTCCTTTATTATTTTTAACCTTAGTAATAAACACCTCTTACAAAATGGCAATTTTTGTATTCTTATTCTTATTCTTATGTGGTTCACGTTCGATTTCCATTAATAGTGAGCAAACTGCTTTATCGATATACTTAAAAACAAGGGCGCACATAGAGGGGGGCATGAATGGGCACTTGCCCCCACCTGTATTCTACCTTCCAGTATTTTAAAAACACCATTTCGTCACTTGAATAATTATTTTTTTTAATATAGTGTAATTAAAACCTTTTAATTGTTCTATTACACATCATTTGTTAAACTATAATACTAACAAATAGTTACTAAATCAACACTGTTTACTGTTTTCAATGAAAATTAAAAGCAAAACATCTTTTTGTTTGTATTTAAAGAAATTTAACTTGTTAAAAATTCATGTTTTCTTACTTACTGCAGAAAAATTGGATTGTAATTCAAATTTAAGTATACAAATAAAATTGAGATTAATAAGGTAAGGACATTATTTTATTGGGAGACGTAATTGAAATTCATACTCAGAATTTTTTCTTCAAAGAAGTTTGGTATGACTTACGAAAAATACAGGAAAACCCAAAGGTCTTAATGGTTTCCTGATATAAAGTACCCATCTGCTCACATAGTTTTTTTTAGACATCCTTTCGACTTTGTGCTTGGAAAGAGGGTGTTTTCAAATATGCAAAATTTTAAGGTATATTGATTAAAGTAGCAGGATCAGAAGGATATTAGTAACATTAGTACGTACCGTTTTGTTAAACCGCGGTTATCACTTTTTAGTTGCACTTTATTAAAAAAAAAGAATTGCTCAATTACGGAATGGTTAAAAATAAAGGTGATTGATTGATTGATTGATTGATTTTATTTCCAAAATATGTACATATGTTTAGCTTAATCTAGTTTGAATTCATCAGTGATCAGATTACCTTGTGGTCTTTACAACTTCAATATTATTTTTTCGCATATAGCTTTTTAGTTTTTTATTGTCATTTTATAATCTTACGATACAAGGAAAACGGAGTGAAAAACCTTATTAAAAATAAAGGTGAATAACTTCGAAAGTTTTTGAGCTAGAGCGATAAATTTACTCTACCAACTCCGTTTCTTCTTAGCATTTACAACAGCTTGAAAACGGAAAGCGGAACAGAAAGCACTAATTTTTTTAAAGGCTTTTGTATGGCAGTCTAAAACAGTATCTTCATTTCACTATGTTTTCCAGTTTTGATGCTTTCAAAATAAGTATAACTAGATAACCCCGCTCCCCGAGAATTTTGTCTTAACTTAATTACAAAAAAGCTTTATGTCCATAGTTATCGCTCCTTCGGGAAAAAATAGGAACCATTTTTATTAAGAACTTTTATATGGTAGCTATTTAATTAAAAGTGTATCATGCGGAATTTTTTAAATTCCAGAACATAACTGTCATCACTTGATTTGAGGAATTTTGTATGCGATGTACCCGAAGAAGTTGGTCGATTTTACTTACTAACGGATTCTAAGTAATATTTCCACTTCTCCGTATTTTCCCCTATCTCCCGGTGCGCTGATATTGTTTTGGTGTGACAGAAAAGTTTCAATGATTCTTGACTGAGTGAAATCCACATTATTCTATTCGTCACAAAATGTATTTAGCTCCAGAAATTACAAACTCCTTGTATAAGCCATAGCTCTGCTCCTCCCTACGAAATTCTGTATGTGCGCCCATGCTTAAAAATATAATTTTCAAATTTTGGAAACCAAATTTTTGAATAAAATAATATCCAAAGTTGTAACACTGCGAATATTAGAGAAGGACCATTTCGAATTTAACTCTATACGTTGAAAATTTAGTGACATTGTTGAAGTATCAGTATTTTTATTTTTGGAGTATTCATGCTGATTGAGCCATACTTTGAGAACATTGTAAAGCCCACTCTATTCAACATGCATTTTAGCGACTTAGCCCTATGTAAGAACACTTCCAAAGTTATTTAAAGCGAAGGCAAGTTATTACGAATTACCTGCACGTAAATTGACCTCTTGAATAAAGTTAAAAGCTCTTAAAGTCACCTTTTGCAGCTATAAGACGTACTTAAGATTCTCGGCGCACCTGTAATACCTATCTTAGTTTGCACCTACTTAGGTATTAAAATGTGTAATGTACACCTTTTTTTTAACACTGTATAGTAGCCCCGCTATACGCTTCAAGTACGTGCTATTGATTTTCTCGTTTAGCTTCAAGTACAGATTTCGCAAGTTTCACTCGGATTTTTCTACTCCTTCGTTTTTTGGTCACATCTCGTCTTAACGCCCTCTGCTCGCTGCTGGAATACAGCATTTAAGGAACAGCTCCGGAAAGGATTACTGACGCTCTAAGAAGATTACACGAAAGGATTTTCAATTGAAACTCGACGCTCCGTATGGTCTCTGTACGCCCTCACTATTCGCCATTTCATATGGCATCAATGGAGCGGATTCACTCTAAAAGAAATTCAATGATTGCGGAATGCTCGCTTTTTATGTTGTTACCCGTAATCCAACATTTCAGCCATTTTATATAATGTAATAGGCCGAACTGTACCATCGGAATAGTGTGGTGAACTAACCGAAAAAAAACCCTAGAAGTATCCACACAATTGAAACTTTTTTTAATTTTAAACGCTTCCAATGCGGTATGACAGCATTGCAGTTGATGGAGAGAGGATTTAGTGGATTTAGATTTGTATGTCATTTATTTGAAATCAAACGTAATTGAATTATAAGTATGTAATACGGATTACCTCGTACCTAATTATAATCCATTGAGCCTTTAATGGGTTAAACCTTATTTTCTTCTAATTCCAAGATTAATAACACTTGATTATTTGAAAAGATTTTGACGGAACGGAGCAGTCACTATTCTGGGCATTTCGATCAAAGATCAACAGGTAATAGTACAATGATCACAGTACTAAACGTTTGTTGCTGCGCAAACACCGTCCCAAGGAGTGGAATCGAGCCAGGAAAAAAAAGTTACTCTACCTTTAAAGGTATAACTTGGTCGGCTCGATAACTCGAGTATGCGTTGAGTGATTAAGTTAGAATTTTTATTATTGGTCGAAATTGTTCGAATCCTTCGAGAAGCTTTACCGAAAGGTCTTTGAAAATCGTATGTATGGTATACATCAGACAGAGCCCGCGATAATTCAAAAGCGTGTTGAGGCAATATTTAAAAAAATGCATATTGCGGTCTAGGTTCAAAGGGTTTTCACTCATTAATTTTCCGAAAAAGAATAGTGCAAAATATTTACAAGACGTGCACACGTTATTTTTACTGAAAGCAATTTGACGGCAAAATTTCGTATGTAAAACCCACTGAACTTGTAACAGAAGTTCAATTCTTATCCTAAATATCCATCTGTTTCGTGAAACCCGGTTATCATAATTTATGTTTCAGTAATTAATGGACGTGAAATAATGAAAATATGAGAAGGGTGGTTCGTTGAATAGGCTCCTACACCAATAAGTCGCGTTGGTTCACATTATTATGATATTCCACTCTGGTGGGCATATCCTTGAGTTATTTTTTCGCTATCGTGTTTCTCGTTAAAATCTAATGATGGGGCTGATTTCGAGTAGCAAGCCTCTGAACGACATTGACCCGTTCCCCAAAACAGTAAGGAAGGAGTTTCGGTCAATGGGTTCGTAAATGTGATCCTTTAATACGACAGTATAACTCACGCTATCTTATATCCGATTACCTTGCACTCTACCCCGACATTTTTTTTTCAACTTTTCTTAGAGTAAGGAGCCTAATGTTTTTGATGGATTCGGACGACTGTTATTATTTGTTTTCAAAAAAGGGTTATAGTTGAAAGAATCAAAATAGCGCCCTTTTCCTCGAAAAGGAGGATGTGTTTTTGTTGGTAATGTTGTTGGATCAAAGTATCCCAGCTAGTCCTTCTTCCTGGGAAATATTGTACTAAAGACGATGTTCGAATTGTTAAATTTTACGGTTCGTAAACGGAAAATACAGAGGAAAACGATATGCCATTAGGTTGAGTTTCAATATCCTTTTTAATTTCCTTCAGGAAGGGAATAAAAATGAATGTTGCCTGTTTTATGGAAGTGTTTAAAATTGAGAGTTGAACGTGATGTAGAAAATACTTTAAACCTGCTTCTGTAACAACATCACTGATAGTATTGGAATTGGATAAGGAGCATGTTCCTCCGGGGGTCCATAAGCGATTCACTTACGGTGGTCAACGTCAAGGAAATGAGTTGTGGGAATTTTACATTTTCGTGCACCTGATTTTGGCAAAGTTGACTATAATGCAGATTTAAACGTTCATATCAGTTGCAGTGTCTGGAAAAAATGCAATGTGGTAAATCAGAGGTTTTTAGTCTAAGTGGTTGTGACCTATCCAAAAATCGAATGCCTGTATCACTTGCTTACACTTACAGAGGGAACTTTAATGATCATTTGCTTGTACAAACAGACAGTCAGATTCGCAGAAGTATCTGAAAAAAATAAAACACTTTGCGTTATAGAATCGCACTATAATACTGTTAGATGAAATTTAGCCACTAATAGCGAGGTAACAATAGGCCAATATTACATTGTGTCGAGATGTTTCGTTCAGTACATTAGAGACGTTCCTGTACATTCTCCAAACCGCTTCAATTTCATACAAAATTCATACCTTGATCCCATTTTATAAGGTCTTTCCAAAAATGAAGCCGGTCGACTTTTTGTCGAAATTGACACCTTGGCTAGGTCCAGATCAGTTTTTATATCTATAGCAATAATTAGAAATAAACTCACGAGTATGTTCTCAAAACTGTACAATAATACTGCTCTTTTTGCTTATCGGTCGTACATGGAATAATTTACCATGTTATCTTTTCCTTAGTTAGTAGCGTGAGTACCAAGGATAGGTACAATAAGGCTAGCGCGTACGGCGGATGCGTACCTTACCTACGTGGATAACCTATTTTTAACGAGTACTACTTTCCCTTTGCCGATGTTTTAACTTCTCACAGAACCATGTCATCATTCTTTGTTGCTATCTTTTTTCTAGCTCGTGTGCAATTCTAATTCTTCTTGAGCGTGAAGAACTTCTAGCTCACCTGTTAAAACAAATTGTTCTTCACTGGGTCAAAAGTTGAGTTACTGTCACGACTGCAAAAACCCTTTGGCATGTGATCCTCTTGGTTCGACACAAGCGTTTGATAAAGTGGAAAAATATCGCAGGATAGTCGAATTTATTGGTTGCGGGAGAAGAGTGTAAACGGAAGTCAAGTTTATAGCCCCGAAGCACACATATACATATTAAGGGGGAACATCCGAGTAGACAAATTTTTTTTTTAAATTTTTTTTTCGCTTATCATAAAGTTTGTAGTCTTAAGAATATTCTGTGTAAATTTTATATTGAAATTCCAATAATTGTGAAAGTTATAGGCAATTAACCGGAATGGGCCCTTCGTGAATTCTCTATATAGAGCGTCATTCAAACGCGATTATCTCGAAACATGCTATTCAAAGACGGTCCCCAAAATCTTCGGAAAACGGCTTGACCGATTGCTTTCAAAATTTCACACAATATTTTTGGATAGGTTTTCTACTTGGGGGTTTGAGGGCGGAGGAGATGAGAGCGTTTTAGATGAAAAATTTTGGTTTCAGATCTCAGGAACCGCTTATGCTAGGAGGCTGAAAGTTGGAACTTATGTAGTACTATGATAGTGGAAATGGTCCATAGGGGTTGAGGGGTGTGCGAGTGAGGGGGGGAAAACAATGCGTCCAAAACGCTTGAAAGCTGGGAATGAAACATTCTAAAATCCATATCTGCTGAACGATTAATGTCGGACGGTTGAAGCTTTGTAGTTGGCTTAAGAGATACTAGGATATTAGAAAAGGGTTAAGGGGACGGTTTAAGGTTTTTAAATTTTTTTTTGCATTTTTTTTTAATTTTTTTAACCGAATGTATAACATTTTAAGAATATTGTGTCCAAATTTCAAGTCGATCAGAGCAAAATTAACGGAGTTATGAGCAGTTTAGAGGTGTACGCAGTCGTATGTGACGCTTACGAGTAGTGTGCAAAACTTTAAAGCGTTTTTCTGAAAACTGTCATTTTTGACGCTGCAACTCAAAATACATTGCACCGATTCTTTTTAAATTTTGTACACTATTTCCAAACATAAATCACCAGGTAATGACGTTGAGTTTTTTTTAACATTATTTTTTGCTTTACAATAAAAAATTTATCGAATTTTTTAGCGAAAATCGCGTTTTTGACTTGCAAGTGCTACCAAAAATGGAAAAATCGATAAAAAAAAACTCGACGTCGTTACATCGAAAAACATCTCAGATTTTTTTGTTTCGGAAGATCTAGTCACGAGTTGTAGCGTACACCGCAAAACAACTTTTTTTCGAGGCGCCTGCGGAGATTTGCTGCCAACGGCTTATTTATAAATATTTCGAAATGAAAATTTTGGAAAATATAGTTCAGATGTTGTATTATTATATAAAAATGATGTGAAATAAACCAGCATTACTTGTATCGTCTAAAAAAATTCTTGAAAATATGCCTTATTTTCAACGAATTAACCTTACCACCTCCTTAAGGGGAGCTTAGGGAGTGCAAAAACGACCATTTTGGAGACCCATTTTCTCTTAAACCGCCAGTCGTATCACTCTAAATTTTATTTGTAAAGCTTTGTTAGTACTACTACTTGATCGAAGCATTTTTAAAATTCGCTTCATTTTTTTTATAACAGCTGTTTAAAGACTGCTACTTTTTAAATATTCCTTTATGGCTTACAGGTCGATACTACGTTATTTAAATTTGATTATCTTCAATCAACTAATTCTTTTATCCAATACAAACAAACCAAAAAAAAATGAATGAATTCTGATTAAATTTTCGTAATTTTTCTAGTCTTTTTTATATCTTGTAAAATAACTGTGGCAATTGCATTTATCATTTGACAATAAAATCATCAGATGATACGAGTATTATAGATATGATTCCATTTTAATTTCAAAGTTTATTTTTAGGCACTTTCCAGCCCCCAAATGTCGCGATTTTGGTCATGTTTTATCAGGAAAAATATAAGTTTTAATAATCAGTCGAAAACCAAAAATTGATCCTTTTTTTTTTACCCCTTAACATTTTTAAGGAGGTTGGTGAGGTACGTGGGAGGGGGGGAGTGAAAAACTTTGAATTACAATATCTTCCAACTCAATTGTGCCAGTAAGACAAAATTTGGTTTCTGTATATAGTAGAATTACTAGTGGAGTCTACTGAATGTAAAATTGTTGAGGGTGGAGGGGAAGCCCGGAAGTAAGGGAACAGTAATTTTTCAAAAAATAATTTTTTTATATTTCAAGAACCGTATCAGATTTGATCTTTAAAATTTTACAGGAGTTAAGACGTCATGTAAGGTTGCTCAAAAAAATAAATAATAAATAATAAATAAATAAACCTCTAGCGGCAAGAAAAATTTTGAGGGTGTGGGTGTAGGGAGTGATGGTGGGAATGAAAAAATTCTGATTTTAATTTCTCGAAAGCCGCAAAGGATAGAAGGCTAAAAATTAGAAACTGTATAGAGCTACTACAGAGACATCCAAGACAGCAAGGTACGAGGGTAGGGTGGGTGGTGGTTTTTCATATCTCAGAAACGGCTTATACTAGAAAGTTTAAACTTAGTACCTATATGTAGATGTGCTACTAGAGTAATTAAAACTAAAAAAAAATCGGCCAACAATCTGGGCGCAACTTAATTATTTTATGGTTAGAAGTCCGAAACGTGTTTAATGTTGAGATACGGTGTAGGGTATTATGCGGCTGACAACCTAAGGAATAACCAGGAGGCTATTTGGAACGTTATTTTTTAGGTTGTCAGTTGCATAGTACTCTAAACCGTATCTCAACATTAAACACGATTCGGACTTCTACCTATAAAATAATAAAGTTGCGAACAGACTGTTGGCAGCTTATTTTCAAGAATATCGTTACGACGAGGAAGATAAAAAGGAAGTACTTGTATAGCTTAGAATAGAAACAACCTGCCGCAGTTCATGCCAATCGATACTTCAAAGCACATTTCCCGGAGTGTACACATGCTGCTGATGGCTGTCATTTAAAATGAAAAATAATGTATTTTGAATATTGCACTTCAACTGCAAGGTTCCTTTTTTACAGTTCCTGGATGACCCCTTCGTATATACGGAACAGTTTACTATCAACCCCTCGTTCATGTCTCACCACACTTCTGGAATCTTTCTATCGAGAAACACCTTTCTATAGACCGCCGTAAACTCGCCTGTCCCGAAATCCTATTCCAATTGAACGAATTAATAAGCTCTTCCAGCGTAGTTAAAACTTTGTGAGCTCATCGTTTCGTTCAGGATCCAACTCTCGTCCAATTATCCATAAGTGCCTTCACCCGAAGCCCCTATCCCGCTATAAACTCGCCAAGGAATTGATATACTTCCGCTCTATAGATGGTTTCGAAACGGTTACGAAATTGCTAAGGAATGAAAAATTTGCATTCTAATGTGTAGATAAGTTAATTAGTCTCGTCCCAAATCCCTACATCTGAAGATAATAAAGAAAGGGCCGGGCAAGAAAGTTTCATGTCCTGAGAAAATAGAAGGAGTCAGTCAGGCGAGATGCAAACAGAATGGATGGGTGGGTGTGTGGTGAGGGTGGATGGTCTTCTTTCATTCGCTTAAACCATCCGGCTGTAAAGATCAAATTTATTGATTAATTTTTGCCAGGCTCGTTCCTTTATGGTGTACCAAGTGTTGTGTAAAATATTTGGTAAGGATTGGGAAGAAGGGCGGTGAATTTCAAGTGGAAAAGGTAAATGCCAAACGAAGTGAGCGAGATAATTATTTTATAAGATTGCCCTAGATATCAGGCACACGCTATACGGAACAATAACGAACTAAATGTTTGCCTTATAGAGTTTAACTAGCGCAAGAACATTTCGAGGCCAGGGATGTGTCGAACTGATACACATACTCGTACGTTTATGATTTGAAATAGGTATTATGTAGGTACGATGGTGGATTTTTGATGTGAGGACAACGACAAGGTCGGGATGACTTTATCTCGAATGCTGTATTAGATGAAAATTTTTAGGGGCTTATAAAATGTTGAGAAAGTACCTGGAATGCTTAAAAGTTCAATATTCAAGGTAGTACCTTGAATATGCGGTGAGGTGGAGTATAAAAGTTGAATAAAATTCTTTCAAGTGCCGGTAAATATAGAAATGTATTTGTTTAAGAGCTCAAGGGATATGAAAGCGGGGAGGTTAAGTCTTGCAAATTGATCAGAATTTGTTTCGCATATGAATTATTATAAGAAACCCATCAAAGTTTCAGTAAAGTATTTAGGACGTCATGGCGCACCCGTTTTAAGCTTCGAAGTCAGCCCTTTATTTACAATATAAAGTTACAATATAATGACTACACTTTTTACCATTACCCCTTTTATTCATTCGAGGTCACTGTAAGGTTGCTCAAACTTCGTCTATTCACATATGAGTTAATTATGACAGTCAGATCGGGAGTCATATGACTACAAGTTATACCGACCGAAAATTATAGTAATGAGCTCCACGCCCATGGGCCAACTTATAGTAGGTTTTGATTTGGTGCAGTGTAGAGCAGAGAGAGAACAGAAGGTACAGAGCAGAGCAGCAAGCACGAAATCTAGGTGGCGTTGCGGCTGTATAAAAGAGTAAAACAATTTTAACAGAATAAATTTGAATGTGAGATTCTGCTTTATACCGCCTCCAATAATTAATTCCGCAATTGAAACAATTTTTTATCCAATGATTTTTTTTATTTGGTTTTTGTCTGAAACGCCACGATAATAGAGAGAATACTCATAGAGGAATATTTGGGCGCGCATTCTGTGGGTTTAAGTTTTGCATTTTATCTGGAGCAAATTAGATACACCAATGGATTCAGTGATGTACACACATCTAGTATCTATCATTACCATTTTAGGTGCAAATATTGAAGCGATATGGGGGTATGTGAATATTGCATAATTAACGGAATTCTGTTTTTTTTTAACTCCAGTGATAAGTTTATTACATGAAATACAAAGTTTTAACTACCAATCACATGCCGTTCTTCAGTTTAAAAATATATTTTTCTTCTCTCACATCTAATATTTAGAAAATCGCACTGCCTTGTATGAATATGGGAAATAGTTTCATCATAGTCTTCAATTTATTAAAGAAAAGCGCTTAATATATGCACCAACTATACATTTTTTTAAATAAGATTTTGCTGAAATAATACTCCTAATTTTCTTACAATCTTATTTTGCAATATTTGCTTATTTATTTTTTTATAATACTATCTACCATATAAGCGATTTCTGCGACATAAAAATCTGAAGGTTTCTGTTTAAAGACCGTCCGAACTCTCTTGCATCGAAGATGCATCAACAAAAATATGTACACTTTATCTTATTATTATAGAAAAATCAGCCAACAGTCTGGGCGCAACTTTATTATTTTTTGGTAGAAGTCCGAAAAGCGTTTAATTCTGAGACGCGGTGTGTATGTTACTACGTGACTGAAAACCTAAGCAAAAGTACGGAAAGCGGTTAGAATGGGGTCGCGCTAGAATACTTACGCCGCTGCCACATATAACATATGAATTACATAATTGGGTCATACTCCGGGACGAGGTCTAAATCGTAGTATAATATCAGTTGTTACGTGAATAGGTGGTTTTTCGTGATTTGGTTCTGGGCCATTACATGAAATCGGAAATGCATTTGTAGGCGATTATTTAAAAAGTCTGTGGAAGAGAAAATCAATCTGATATCTCATCAATCCTATGAAATATATCGAAAGCCTCTTGGAATTGAATATCTAAAAATACTGCAATCAACTTTTTGACGATTATGTAGGAAGCCTTAGGAAGTTAAAATGAATTCGATATATCATTAGAACTAAGAAATATGTAGGAATTTGTGAAAACATATGCAACCCCCACCCACTTTGGGGTTGAATATCCAAAAATCCTGAAATGGGTTTTTAGATATATATAAAGAAAGCCAGAGGAAGTGAAAACAATCCGATGTCTTATCACTCCTAAGAGATATGACGAAATTCGTGAAAACGTGTTCAACCCGTTTATACGCTCTTAGGGGTTGAAAAAGGAAAAAACTTCAAAAATGATTTTAGGTGATTATTAAGCAAGCCCGTGGATGTAAAAAGTTATTCCATATCTAATCAGACCGGAGGGATACGGCTGAATTCGTGAAAATGTATACATCCCCTTTACACCACCTTGGGGTCGAATTTCAAAAAATCCTGAAAACACTTTCTAGGTATTTATATGATGAATCCGTAGAATAAAAAGGAATTCAATATTTGGGAAGACCTAAAAGATATGATGAAAATCGTTAAAATATATGCATTCCATTTTCACTGATAATTTTTTTTGGCCCCCTTCCGAACGCCAATGGATATTTGATTTTTTTTTAATCAATATTACTTTTCTAGTTGATTTACATATACATACCAAGTTTCAACTTTCTAGCATAAGCCGTTCTATAGTTAGGAAAAACACCCACCCAATAAAAAATTATATTTTTCCAACATGCTACTATACTATAGTTCAATCTAAATACCAAGTTTAAGCTTTCCATGATTATAGGTTCTCGAGATATAAAAATCGGAACCTTTTCCTTTTTACTCTCCCCCACCCTCACCCTCTACACCCTCACCCCCAAAATTTTGTTTTATGCTAGGCGTCTATTAGGCCTACTTCTGGTAAAAATTCTAAACATCTATCTTACACTATTCTTGAGATATAAAACGTTATTTTTTAGAAAAATTCTTTTCCCCTCCACTTCCATGCTCCACCGCACCCTTAAAAAATTTTACATTCAGCAAACTTTATTTGTCAACCTTAATACAGAAACCGAATTTTATATTTTTAGTTCAATTGGTTCGTGAGATATCGTAATCAACCTCCCACCTCCGTACGTCAAAAATTTGTTTTCGATCTGTTCTCCTAGTATTCCTACAGATGTTCATTAAGTTTTAATTTTGTGACATTAACCATTTAGTAGATACGGATTTTAGAATGTCTCGATCTCGGCTTTCGAGCGTCATTTAAAAATAAATTCGAGATGTGAAATTCTGCAGTGATTTTTTTAGATATTAGATTTAAATTTTAGATTTTTGGATAGGACAATTTTTGCATCTCCAGAACCACAGTTCAGAGAAAGCTAAAACTTTGTAGTGCTATAGTTACATATTTTAATAATGATCTTAGGTATCTACAAAATAGGTATCTAGGTATTTTAGGTATCTAGAAAATACAAAAGTACGAACTAGAAAAATATTAGAATAGGTAATTTTAAATATATGTACATATTTTCAGCCTTTTTCAGGAAAATAATACCCTGAAATATTCGACTACAAGACCCGTGAATCAATTTTACAGCACAATCCATTAATGAAGTACTCGGACTAAAAAAAATAGCCGTAAGTTTAATTCAAGCTAAACACCTTTCATACCTACATAGTTTGTCCCATTATAGCGAAAGTTCGGAATAAGTAGTGGAATATTTAATTTTTAATTCAGTTTTCACTAGCTAAGAAGTAGAAATTTGAAGAAGTTTATTTGAAACTGAATGAGTGAAATAGCTTCAAGTTCTTCGGATGTATCTTCTCAAAAGTCCTGAAAAAACTTCTCCATCTAAGCGTCAAATTTGGACATCAAAACTTGACCTTTGTATAATAAGTTCTTCAAGAAAAGAATCACTTTTCACTTAATTGTTTTCGTTCGGTACTCCGCGAAGTATCTTGGTCTCAAATATAAAAAAAATATCTCATATATTTCTCATTAAATCTAATATCAATAAAATTTGATGAAATTCCACAAACTTTTTTTGTTTATTCTTATCATCTCTCGTCTCGCGAAGTACTTGTCACATACATACTTTGTTTCAGTTTCATCAATGAAATTGGATATTATCAGACCATCTTAAGATGCTCAAAGTCTCGTAGTTAAATCAAGTATCAATTTGAAGAACGTTCTTCGACGTTTTCTATTTTGTTGTAATAGTAGTCCGCCAATCAATTAATAGTAGAAGTATTGTCATAATCAATTGTCAACAAACAAATTGAATTCGAGGGATTACTTTGTAGGACGGAAATAATAAAAATGATGGGGTGAGTATCGAGCGAATGACGATAAAAAAATATAAAGATTTTCTGAAAACAGGGAAAAGTCGAGCTGTTTTCGTGAGGGTTAAAATAGAGGTGGACTTTTAAAATATGGAGCTTATTTATTTAAAAGATCGAAATTTATAGAACTCTTTTATTTTTTTATATAAAAAAATAAACAAATCAAGACTTCGTTAAAATTTGCCATGAATTCTTTTATGATAAACTGGTAATCACCTAGAAGTACTTCGAGAGAAAGCATTCAATTAAACATTTTTCTTTTCTATATTAGTTTGCAAAAGATTTTCTGGTTATCTCGATGCTTATGCTTTCAGATCTTCGGAAACAGTTCAGCAAATTTTGCAGACTTACAGCCATCTATTAAATAAGAAAACCATGAACATCTAAAGCAGAGAATTTAAAATTAAGCCAACTAAAATTTTTAAGGCTCTCATTTGACTAGCGACCGTACAAGTGTTTCGAATAAATTGGCACTTATATTTATTCGAACCTGCAATTTGATGCAATTAGATTTTAACAAAAAGATGATGTTCATTATATTAGTGAGCAAAATTATTCTTTTGTTGGCTTTTGTACTTAAGTTATTAAAGTACGTAAAAGTTAAGCTATGAAATTCCGTACGCAATGTTTTTCATCATTTGGAATTGTTAGAGTTGGTAAAGTCGTTAAAAATAGGGTGCTTGCATTTTTACAAAGTAATGATAACTCGAGAATACGTTGACTATAGAGTTACAATTAAATTAAAAAAAAGCAAAAATATACAGTCCTATCCCCACTCACTTATTATCCTCAACTTCAATGAAAATAGAAGTTTACTATTTCATCATGTCATGTGATTGGCTGGCTGCCTAGGAATAATCATGGTTCCATGAATGCAAAACTAACAAGTTTTGCACAACATTTAGCACAAAGCCGTTTTTTGAATGGAAGGAATTATGAGGATTTCACAGTCGGGATAATATTCATATTTGCTGCCTTTTGCTGTAAATTTAAAGTACTAAGAACAACTATTCTTTTTTACAAGGATATTTTAAATTATGCAACTTCACTCCATAAGAAGAACATTTTCGCGAAGATTGTTCTATAAATCCAAGTCAAGCTCCTAATCGCGATTTATTTTCAATCACGGTGCATAGATGCGAACATCCTGCCCATAGAGAGTATAACTTTATATGAAGCACCCGTCCGTCCTAAGGCAACAACACAACTTATTCGCATTACATGTAAAATTCAGTTCTTTATCATAATAACGAGGATGTAGTATAAGGAAGTTCTACATCTACGTCAAGGATATCAAGGATATGTTTTAGAATGTTATAATGTAGCTGTTCGTCGTACGTTCACCAAGCCAGAAAGTTGTTTAGGTTTCCTAATGGATATTTCAAGCGTTTAATATGTGATGATTATTACCATATTTCGTGATGTTTCGTAATACCCTTTTTCGAATGTAGGAAAAAGCAATTTTCGAAAAGTAGGACAGTTCGTAAATGCTTTTTGCGCCACGTTAAAATGGACTTAATTATCTTCATATGTATAAATTGCTTTTAATTATGCAGATTTTTTTATGTAGAAATTATTTCCGATTGAAGTAGAAAAGAAAAACAACTTGGACGCAACTCTATTTCTAGGTCAAGGTTTGAGACCCTTAATGGTATCGTTAAATATATTATTAATTTTTAGAATGTTCTACGAGAACAGGTAGATATAAGAACCATGATTCAACTTTACAGCATATGCCATTCCTGAAATTCAGAAATTCAAGATTTATTTAGAACCATTCTTCTCACCGTACCACTTGAAACGCCAACCTACAAAAATACTGAACTTCTCTTTACGCCCTTCCCTATTTTGTTCGCATACCAAACTTCATAAATTTTTCTGCAATTTTTTTTAGGGAGCCTGCCTATACTATAAAAATTGGAGAATTACGTCTAAAACAGAAGTTTAAAATAAAAGCAGAAATCCTGAAAAAACTGATTAAACTATTCATACTCCAGCCGTATACACATACTCCAGGTTTCAAGTAGTATGAACCCTTCGTTAGGACACGTAATAAATCTTGTGTTACGTCTAACCACCGCACGCACGTGGCCAGAAAGGCTCAGATTGCCATAGTGCAGTGGGATCACAACGGACCCATGTAGCGGTCTATGTGCTAGCTATTTCCGCCAATAGCGACCCACCTAATCTAACCTAACCTTGTTACTCTACCATCTTACTTTTAATGGTTTGACTAATAAATTCCAAGTTTCAACTTCCAAGCATATGCTGAAACATGGAAAGAAAATCTTGTCTTAAGGGCGACAGCCAAAGCATTTGCTCAAGAAATTTTTTCACTTATTCCCATAGTGTGTCAAGAAATTCTTGACGGCTAGTTTTAGCTATTTTCTAATTGTTTCGTTATTTAATGTACCGAGTTACAACTTATTTTACTTCGAAAAGAACAAACCTATGTTTTTGTTGAAATAATTGTTGTATATATACCCAATTCTTCAAGTTAAATTGACGTTTAGAGAATTTTTATAAAATAGCGACATCTGTTGCTTAGTATTAAAATCTTTTTCAGTATTTCCGTTCTCTGGCCTTAAATGGGAACAGCAAAATTTCACTGAGCTGAGCTTAGACAACAGAAATTCCTTGACATACCGGTCTTTAAGCCCTCCATACCGCAGTATACCGTAAATAAAATAAATCTTTTGTCTTTCGAATAGTTCAGATCATTAGTAGTAGTAAATTTTTTACCAACTCACTCCTACACAAAAGCTTTCAACAACTGTCCAAAACAATTCCTTTACACCTGCAAAAATGTCCATAGTCAGAATCATATCATAATTTTTGAAATGATGATGACGTGGTATTAATTAGCTTGAGTAGCAAACAAGGCCTGAGCACATTACAGAGGCGATTTCCAAACACAAAATTAAAGCGAAGCCATCTGGCCAACGAGTTCTGTACTATATATAAGTCATTACCAACAGATGGACACTTCAATTTAGAACAGGGAGCCACCGGGAGGTAGCAGTATCCGCTTATGAAAAACCCACCATTGTTCATTTAATTAACTCTCTGGAAGGGCGGACTGCAGAAGCTAATAGCTTTTTTTCGCATAATACCGTCAAATGTTGACGTAAACAAGCCCGGGAAGGGCAGGGAAACAAAAGCAGGAACTGGAATGGAACGCTTAACACTGTGAGAATATTTGGAAATAATTTTCGGGAATGACTGGCGAGCACAAGGCTATTGTTTATGGTAATTATTTTCAGTTTAAGAATGAGAGATTAAGATATGGACAAAAGGACATTATTCATAGTTAATAATATGGTTTTCTGAGATGTCAGCTTAAATACATCGTTTTAAACTTATTATAATTAAGCATAGCAGAAGTAAGTCTGAGGATAGGGATGGGGATGACGATTCAAAATTTTTGGGAGCTGCTGATGACTGATCTATTATATCTAAATATAAACTTACTACTACTTCGCCCCACGTTGGGCGCCATTTAGACTTGGTTTTAAAATGTGTTCTCTCCAAACATTTCATAATTTTACTTTATTATTTTACACGTTTTAGGACTAGTAAACTCCAAAAAAGCAAAAAAAAAATATCCGTCTGTCCGCCGTAGACGCCGTACGCCGTCCGCCATACGCCGTACGCCGTACGCAAATTCGTTTAAAGGCACGTAGCTCCCAAGCCCGTTGAAACGGAAGGGGATTGAAACATTCTAAAATCGATATCTCCTGAACAATTGATGTCAGAAGACTGAAACTTTGTTGTTGGTCTTAGGGATACTTCAAGATTAGACAAGGGCTAACATTTTTAAGAGGGGTCGTGGGGTGTGGGGCTGGGGGAGGGGGGTTAAAAACTTTGGATTACAATATCTTCCGAGCCAATTACACCAGGAAGATAAAATTTAGTTTCTGTATATGGTATCACAAGAGGAGTCTACCGAAACTAAATTTTTTTAGGAGGGAGGTGGAGCACGAAAGTGGGGGGACAGCAATTTTTCAAAAAATTTAATTTTTATATCTCAGAAACCGTATCAGATATGATCTTGAACATTTTACAGGAGTTAGGGTCGGTAAACTTCCAGTAGGGAAAACAATTTTGGTGGTGTGGGTGTTAGGGGTGATGGTGAAAGGGAGTAGAAAGGAAAACATTCTGATTTTTATTTCTCGAAAACCATAATGAATAGGATTATATAGAGCCACTATAGAGACATCCTAGAATTTTTGATAGGGGTATCAAAGTACGGGGGAGGGTTTTTTTTATATCTCAGAAACGGCTTATGCTAGAAAGTTGAAACTTAGTTCGTATATGTAGATGTACTATTAGAGTAATTAAAGCAAAAAAAAAGTTAAGATTTTTATTAGCGTTCAGAGGTTGAGTAAAAAAATGTTTGTGAATCCACATTTTCACAAACTTCGTTAAAACTTTTAGACATGTCGAGCTATCAAAGCAATTTTACTTCTGCGGGCTATTTATATAAGCGCCTAGTAACGATCTTCAAAATTTTTCGATATCCAACCCCTAAGGGGGTGTAAAGTGGTTGTGTACATATTCACGAATTCTGATATATTTCTAAGGTATATTGAGATTTGGAATTCATTTTTACTTCTATAAGCTTTATACGTAGTCGGGGAAACCCGATTTAAGTATTTTTCTCAATTAAACCCCCTGGGGGTAATGTTCAAGTTTTCACTGATTCCGAAAATCTCTTAGGTTTAATGTGATCGAATTCGCTTTTACTACTATGAATTATTCTATTGATAAAACAATACGTAAGTAAATAAGGAAAATCTGCCAATAGTCTGGGCGCAACTTTATTATTTTATGGGTAGAAGTCCAAAACGTGTTTAATGATAAGATGCGGTGTAGGTTACTATGCGACTGACAACCTAAGAAATAAGCAGGAGGCTATTTGGAACGTTATTTTTTAGGTTGTCAGTAGCATAGTAACCTACACCGCATCTCATCATTAAACACGTTTCGGACTTTTTCAGTATGCAGCAGTTTTTTGTCGAAGCTTTCGGACTAAAAATATTGCATGGTACAACTAGGTACATATACATATATGCGTAATTATCGAGTTTCAACTTACTAGCATACGCCATTGATTAAAAGCGTTCAATACTCCCTTTCAAGTACAATTTTCATACTTGAAAATCATGTTTCAAGGCATGTTCAGGCCAACATTTCAAAAGAAGTTCTGAACACTGGGTGGAACCCGAGTTTTATAGGGAGATCATGGATTGACGGAAGAAAGTTTCGTTATACTTTGTGTTAAAGATTATGATGTATGGGCAAAGTCGAGGTAGACCGAATATTTTAAATTTAAAACAGTAGACTAGTACTGATTAGTTAGGATGATAGGAACGGGGTACTTCAGCTTGCCCGAAGTCTAGACAACTTTCAATTAAGAACAAGGTGAGAGATTCTTTTTGTTGTACGTACGGGGATAGATAGGGACGCACTGTATTCTTATTCCTGTTTAAAAAAATCTTTAAGTACACTGAACTGAGCTTGTGCAACACTTGAAACAGTATGAATTTAAAAATTTATTTTTAATAAAGGATTGAAACAGGTCTGTATAACGTCAGAGTTTAAAGATCTAAATAAGCCTAAACTTTCATAAGCATATTTGCATAGCATACAATTTTCGAACGTACGTTGCAACTTAGTCTTAATTTCATCATTTCCATTAGCATTAAATTTTCGACTTCAAAACACACTGGAGTCAATTTTTGCTATTCTTTTATCGTACGTCCGGAACAGAAAGTACTCTAGATTCTGTCGCTCTTTCTATTTAGCGCTTATTGAATATGCAATTTATTTACAGTGTTTCGTATGCATGCATAAATTTTATGCAGATTGGTAGCTCTTTTCGACGCGGCTTATGTTGTCCTCAGGATAGAATTTTGCCTTTTTATAGAAAAATACAATGGAAAAGAATATTGCAAAGTTGTTTCGGGGACATAATACCATACACACTATGCAGGATTACAAGTACTTCTACAATGTAACCAATTTTCAAGCCCGTCGTAATACATTACTTTTCACTAACTCCTTCACAATTCTGGTAATTTTAAATTAAAGTTTCCAGCTTTTTTCCCTGGAAACACGAAACTTCTAATGAGATACTGAACAAAAAATAATCCAATGTGAGCAAAAATGTCGTTACTAAAACATCAAATTAAGATTTAATGGACTTAAATTGGAATATCCTTTCGATAAAGTCAAATCTGTTTGTACTTTGTACGTGTATTACTGTAGACTGGAGCCTTTTTTAACCCAGCCTGGCTGTGTCTAGTCCCTGAATACATTCCAGTTTCTATACGAGGGTACTTATCGATTGTACCGATTAAATGGGATAATATTGAGATGATCCTGAATTGAAAGGTATCGCTTTTTAGTTGAGTGGATTGACAAATCGAGTCGTTTTTGCTATTTATAAGAGTCGTACAGATTTCCAATAGCAGAGACGATAATTTTCTACTTTTAAGGATTCCCTGCTCGGTATGATGAGCTTTAAAAAATGAACAAATTCCTTCAATAGACTTAGGTAGATACACCGCAGCCATTTTCTTTACACGTTTCTTAAAGTAAATTTAAGGTGTGTAATGTTTTTTTTTATTTTAAAGTTATTTACAAAAATTCCTTTAATTTTTTTTTTAATTTAATGTGACTTTTAATTTTTGGTATTAAATTGAAAATAAAATTCACAAAAAAAAATTTGGTAGCATAAAGTAGTATTTATTATTATTGATTTATTTCTTAAATTCCTTGAAAAAAATAATTAAACGTTTTTTTTTTGTTGAAAATATTATTTCGATATATATAGCTATATTTTTTAAAAATAAAAAAAATTGTTTAATTATTTTTTTCAAAGATTTTAAATAAAAATAAAAAAAAAATATGTAGATACTTTTTCAGTTGTAGTCTTTTTTTTAAAAATTTTTATTTTTTTTTTTTCAAAAAAAAAATTTAATTGATGTTAAAATATTTTTTTCAAAAATTTGAAAATGAAAAAAAAACTGTTGTGTTATTTCATTTTTATTTTGTAAACATCAATACAAATACATAAACCAACGCGGGGCGAAAGAAAGTTTGTATTTTGATCAAACTAGTTGTTGACATTAACTCGTAGATAATTTCAATATCTAACGAGTAGCAAACATTATAATGTATAATTAATATCATTCCAAATATCTGATATTGATAAGAAAACCGTCCCTTTCGAAAGTATTTCTCAACAGAATATCAAGGAATTAGTACAATCCATCCTAACCAATCCCAACACAAGTACCCATATAATCTTTTCCATCCGTCGTTGTCAATATCATTTACGAATGGAAAAGACCTTTCGTAATTTTCTTCAAAGAATCCTTCGATTACATAACTTTAGCTACGAAATTAAGGAACTCCGGTATACTAATTAGCAAACAGTGTGATTAATCACTACCTGAAAGGATCCTACAGATGAATATTAATTAGAGCCCTTCGGTAAAATCGATCCGAGCGACGACCCTTAGCGATAAATGAATAAGCAATTACCCAAGTTATCGGTCTCTAATCGATACCGGGATTCCTTGGTCCATTATACGAGAGTGAGAGATGGTATCATGAATCCTTCACTTAGAACCTTTTCTATTTGGAAAACACACATTAAGGACCTACGGCAAACTCAAATATTTGCCATATGTACCCATTAATTTCATAGGACACATCTTCAAATACACAATCCGATCAAATTTGGTTCCTATGGAATCGAATGGATTAAGGGCTCGTACCGTTGAAAGGACCATCGTTTAAGGAGAATAGTAAACTAATCGAGACCAATAATTTCTGATATTCACAGTTCTGTTCCAGGTGCCGTAATTCTTAGAAGTTTTTTGGTCAAATAAATATCCGAAGCGTTATAATCGAAGCTCGAAATTTTCCTCTCCGTCTTCACTTTTCGCATCAGCAGCTTTCATAATTTCAAAGCGTTGATATGACTTTGACGTCGGATTAATTGTGGAAATTATATTTGGAGTCGAACAATAAATAATGTAATTAAACTGGCAATAGGTAGAATTCAAGCAATGGTTTGTGCAGTTAGTTTAATGATTGCAGAGGAAGGTAAATTATATGAAATTTACTTTGATAAATATTTACAAGGTAATTTAAGTTTATGTGACCGTAGGCATTGCTCCATCCACTCCATTGCTCCACAGTAATATTGACGATGACTTAAAATCTTGTATCTTGCATCTTGTATCTTGTATCTTCTATCTTGTATCTTGTATGTTGTATCATGTATCTTGTTTCTTGTATCTTGTAGGGGAGACCCGTCCAAACCGTACAGCTAAGCGAAACGCTCTCTATCTCAGACATTGAAAACAACAAGTGGCTATAATCATCAATTTTATTATTTTTATAATTTTTATTTAATAACCAATATAATGCAACATAAATATTTAGTGGAATTCGACTTATAATATTAATTAAAAAAAAAATCTCTAATTTTTCCGATTTTGCCCCGGTGGGTGGTTAAAATCGTATACCTTGTACAATATTGTCCCGGAAATTAACTAGCAACGGAACAATGAAAATCGTCCAGCCTTTCGGTCTCCCAGCTAGTACAACCTTCGGGAGACCATCCAACACACTTAGTGCATTGCACCCAGCATTCCTCCAACCTACTTTTACCATACTCTTTATGACAGTACAATCAAATATTATTACTATTGCTTGGTTCTACTTTACTTGAAAGTTTTGTTTTTTTAGGTGGTTTATCTAAATTAAGGCTAGGTCGTTTTTTAGTCTTATTTAGAGAAATGATCAGTAGTTGTGCCTTGTACGGAGATGAAGTGATAATTGCTGTTTGTACGATGATTGGTTTTCCTTTTTTGATTCATATTAATTTTGGGAATTGGCATAATATTAGCAGGAGACACAAATTCAAAATTCAAATGAGTCTGCTCAAGTGAAGTAATTCGTTGAGAAGGTTGAACCGAATCTATGGAGGTTGGAGGTATCGGGTCAATATGCGATAGTAGGTAATCGAAATGCTCTGGCGTTGAAGTTTCTCTCCCAGCAGAGGTTGATAGCATCGAGTCATCTCCACGATCTGAAACTGATGTAACTCTCTCACCTAACTCAATGTCCGTCGTTTCAGCTGCAGCAAAATCAGCTTCGTCGAATATATTTCTTCTCGTGGGAAAAAATGCCAGTCTTGGAAAAGCCAGACATGGCATTTTGTACTGAAGCTGCTTTACTATAAGCAAGCCCAAGCAGCACAGATATTTGAAATTGGGCGACGACCCTCCCAGGATTGTTCCTCAGCCAAATATTTTCTTCTTGGGAATAATATGTGGTCAGTGGAGCCATAAAACTTACGTCCAATGGTTGCAACCTGGGTGCAATGAGGAGGGAAACTCAAAATAATCACTCCACTTTGTCTGGCTTTTTTAATTAATGGCAGATTTTTCGTATGAGTCGAGTGTCCATCTAACAAAAGTAAAACTGGATCATCTATGCTGGACTTCACAGAATCTATAAAGTGATTAAGCCAATCTACAAATATTTCACTTTGAATCCAGCCACTTGGATGGCGAACTGCAACCGCTCCATGTGGTGCCCTATCGAGTAGTTCCGCTTTCATCCGCACTCGTGGAAAAATTAATAATGGAGGAACATAATTTCCAGATGCAGAGACACAAATGACAGCAGTAGTAAGTTGTCCTCTCTCTGCAGAACTAGCTAAACCAACTTGCTTTCTTCCTTTCAAAGCGATAATTCGACTTTGTTTTTTTGGTACTGTAGTGAGACCCGTTTCATCCACGTTTAAAATCTTTGTTGATGGAAATCTATATTGGTCTATAAGCTCTTCAAGCAAATCAAAAAATTTATCCACGCTCATCTTGTTGAATGCCATTGCTCTGGCCACAGACGTTGGCTCGGCAGCACGCAGAGTTAAATTCGGATGTCGCTTCATTAAACCAGCTAACCAATCTTCACCCGCTAATTTTTTTGCCTTATTAAAATGATGACTAACTTTATTAGATTCAGCAAATTGAAATGCTAAACGACGAAGATCTTTATACATTAAACCAAATAATCGCCTTTCCATAGTTAAAACATGGTCAACAACTTAAAAAGGCCTAAACCTTTAGATATATGTAGATATCGCAAAATGTCCATTTTTTCTAAATTTGTTGACGCGATCTTGCAATGTAGACTTTGGTACTCCATAGGTTTCTGCAGCTTATAAGTAATCCATAGTTCCTTTAAATACATCAATTACTTTTTTCATTTTTTTCTGGGTTCCAGTCTTGCCTGGCTGTGTCCTTTTGTAGTTACGCGGCATGTTTGATACTGCAGGTAATAACAATAATTTTTACAATAAGGGTCAAAACCGTATATGGGACGATATTACCCTGTACGGTTTTTCCCCGGAACGTCAGACAAACTCTTTGATGCACTACTGCAACTGGAAATAAAGTTTACCAAAAAGACTTATGTAAATATGAAGTAAAATACACATGCTTCTAATTATTAAACATTTCACTTACGTATTGTTTATCCAATCTTTACAAATCACTATTTTGATAACTCGAATATAACATCAGAGCACCGAAAAACAAAAAATATGCAACAAATTGTCTGCACGCAGTCGAACCGCAAAGCATTTCTGCTGAAAAATAGATCGGAATGGCGGCCACACAAAGGCGACAAATGCGAGAGCATTTTTGAAGTATGGAGTGAAATACCTATACTGTACGACTTTACCCCAGTATACGGTTTTGGACGGGTCTCCCCTACCTTGTATCTTGTATCTTGTATCTTGTAACTTGTATCTTGTATCTTGTATCTTGCATCTTGCATCTTGTACCTTATATCTTTTATCTTGTATCTTGTATCTTGTATCTTGTATCATGTATTTTGTATTTTATATCTTGTTATTGTATCTTGTATCTTGAATCTTGTATCTTGTATCTTGTATCTTGTATCTTGTATCTTATATCTTGTTCTTGTATCTTGTATCTTCTATCTTGTATCTTGTATGTTGTATCATGTATCATGTATCTTTTACCTTTTATCTTTTATCTTATATCTTGCATCTTGCATCTTGTACCTTGTATCTTTTATCTTGTATCTTGTATCATGCATCTTGTATTTTATATCTTGTTCTTGTATCTTGTATCTTCTATCTTGAATCTTGTATGTTGTATCATGTATCTTGTTTCTTTTATCTTGTATCTTGTACCTTGTATATTGTATCTTGTTTCTTGTATCTTGTATCTTGTATCTTGTATCTTGTATCTTGTATCTTGTATCTTGTATCTTGTAACTTGTATCTTGTATCTTGTATCTTGTATCTTGTATCTTGACAGTAAAAATTTTCTCTCAAAAAGTGGTAGTCCTTGTCCGTGAACAGTGAGTTATCCTTTCTCTCGTAATTTTGAAATGGGGGTACATTGACTGATGGCTTTAATTTGAATGGTTTTGAATCTAATTCAAATTACACGTTAACTACGAAAATGACTTCATTATTGTTCCCAAAGCCATTTTAAGGAGTCCCGCGAAAGGACGAAATCACATTTCCCTGTAAATTATTTCAGGGTTCAGTTCTTTTTTCTTCGTTAGACTTCTAGATCCTTGGGAATTCTCACTAAATCAAAAGTTTCGTCGACTCCATTGGCTCGGTTATACAATTTTTTCTAGCAAAAAATCAAGGCGAACTATTACAAAAGAACCTAAATTTTTATTTTTATTTCCTAAACTTATCTGAAAATATTTCATTATTCTTCTTAATATAAGATGCCTTACGACCAGAAAGTCTTGACTACATCAACCATGAGTACGCATCTAAACAAACTAAAAGTAACGGCGAAAAGTCGGAAGTCATCACTCCTAGAGTGTTTCAAGTGAAACTTTGTCCTGAATGTGCAAGGATCTATTACATATACTATTCGTAGACCTACCACTCACTCGCACTTGGCAATGCTGGAAGCTTCCACACATCTGTAATAAAGTTTTATGCCCTGAATTATGCAGAATTTATAGGAAATTTGTACCGTCATCTTTCTACTTAGAAGGCAATCAGGTTGCGTCGGATGTAACGTAAAAAGGAAGCAAATAGAAAAGAAACGAAAATCGTTATAGAACTACATTATCCCGATGTTCCAGTAAGACATACGGTTTCAGAAAGATATTCACTACATGCATAAAAAAGAGGGTCTTTCTATTGAAAACCTGGCGGTTAGGGAGATAGTGGAATTTAGCTCATCCGTTTGTTCATCCTTTGAAGGATTTTGAGCAAACTCAGCCAGCTACATAAAAAGTTGTATTACAGTTGTAACCTTTTTGTGTCCAATAATGTGATGAACAAAAAAAAAAATGTAACAAAATTTACTTTTCTTTTCAACACACTGTTGGCGTTTATTTCCTTTTCTAAAGTTGATAGTTTAACCAAAAATAAATTTGGGTGTAATTTTATTGATGTTGTGAAAATCACCTGCCGAAATTCAGGTTAATCAAATGAAAAACACTTAGGGCGGACTAGTAGCTTGAAGTATACATTTAGCTGAGACACCAACCAAATTGGAGCATGAAACGTAGCATAAATCTAAAATTCATCTGCTTTTAACTAAGTATTTCGCTGCTCTAGCCTTCCAGACTGCGACTACGGGTGACCAACAAATTTCCCGTTCAATAACCATAAAACAAGCACTACATTATGCTATTAAATAGTTGGACACTGTCTGCCCAATAAAAATATATCCGTCCTTGCCAATGGCAACCTAGTACAAGTTTCACCGAAATTCATTTAACATACCATCAGCCAGCGAGACATAGCGGGATACAAAATTTTCGTGGAATGGATAATCTGTTTGTTATTGACAACCGGAAAGGATATCATGCCCAGAACATCAAACGAATCCCTGGCGTTTGTAATTCCGGTCCGAATAGCTTCCTCAGATAAGGGATCCTTCTTGTCTATAGCGTCACCTATAGCTAAAGGAATGAGCTTGGTATAGTAATTCCGTGGTTCCATTGTATTTGCAGGAGAAGGATTTTTCCGTGCCTACACATGCGAAGTGCTAATATTTGTAGCGTTGTGATGAAGGCCACAAAATGCCAATCCGCTGGTCGGGATATTTGCATAGAGCGACAGAACGAAACTCACAATATTGACAGTGCACAGAGTTAAACTTATGCTTCCGGTGATGGAACCGAGCCAGGACGAATAGTCGACTTGAAAATGCGAAAATCCAATTCGGATTTTCAAACTGAATGATGTTTTCCGATTGTTGGCACAGCGCGTGTATGTCGGCCGACCGAGTTAGTCAAAACTATTTGCCCTAGATCGGTATTTTGTTTTTTGACAGCCTGATCGAGTTAACATTATAATGATGGAAATAATTGGTTTGACTTTTTGTCGGGACGAATGTTGTGTAACAAGCAGCCTGTCACAATATGGCGAACAACACATGACAAACCGCAACCATGTTATTTGTATAGACTATCACTTCAAAATAAGTGTGTGGGATATTATTGTAATATATTTTATATTGCGTTGTAGTATCAGTGGTCTGGACTTAGTATGGTTGTATCCCAGATATAGAGGAAATTTCAAACCCAGAACCGGGAAAATTCAAGGTACTCACCATTTTACATATCCAGATAAAATAAAATCTGCCAATGGTCTGGGCGAAACTTTGTTATTTTCGGGTCAAAGTTCGGGAGTGGTTAAAGTCGGAGTATATCATCAGTTGTTTCGAAATTATGAGGTGTCTTGGAAAGTTAGTTTTGTTCTAAAAAAAAATATTTAAAATACAGATTTTTAGTCGATTAAACATTGGAAAAGGTAGACTGTTATGTTTCTGCATGACTCACAACAAGTCAATATACGATCAGCAATAAAATAACATTTGCATGTTTCCCTAATTGTGTATAAAGATAAGATAGCATTTTGTAGAGCATACAATCTGTAAGATAATGCAATCTATGCAACTTCTTACAGATTGGCATGACTCATTTTAAAGTCATT
This sequence comes from Beris morrisii, assembly GCA_951812415.1. Classification (NCBI taxonomy): domain Eukaryota; kingdom Metazoa; phylum Arthropoda; class Insecta; order Diptera; family Stratiomyidae; genus Beris; species Beris morrisii. The sequence goes on from OX638310.1 coordinate 156,673,715, forward strand.
AGCAAGTAAATTCATCAGCATGTAAACTAATTAGTATGTAAGTTTACATTGTTATCACTTAGTCATAAGCCAACTAGTGATAAGGAAAATGTATATATTAAGCACAATTTAGAAAATAAAGTTAGTTCATTACGAACAGTGTGTAAAAGACCAACTCTCTCTTCTTTCGTCCAAAAACATCGCCAAAGATAAAATTCTAACGGTTTATGTGCCCTTAGAATTGTGTCAAGAATAATATATATTTTTAAACGGTTTATGCGCCCTTTATAATATAATCATTCAAATTCAAAACAATAGAGTTTTGAACATAGACTATTCAAATTTCGGTATATTATGTACACTAAAAACCCATAGAAGTAAAAACGAATTTGCTGCCTTATCAGAATTAAGAGATATGACGAATTGTTAAAACGGTTACAAAGCCATTACTTCCACTTGGGGTTTGAATTTCGAAAAAATTGTGAAACAGGTTTTTAGACGATTTCATAAGAATCAACTTGATATCTCATGAGACAAGACGGATTTTGGAAAATTTGTGAAAACGCAAGCGCACTCCCTTGGTTCTTGAAATTCGAAAAAAAGTGAAATTGATTTTTAAGTCATTACATCAAATGCCGCAATAACCAATTTTATATCTCATCAGAACTAAGGGATGGCAAAAATTGTGAAAACATATGCAAACCCTTGTGGGTTGAATATCCAAAAATTGAGAAAAGGGTTTGTAGGCGATTATGTAAAAAGTCTGTGGAATATATCATCAAAACCAAGAAATATATCGAAGCTTTGAAAAGTATACACCCCTTATGATTGAATATCTAAAAATACTGATTGAAATGAAATGAAATTGACTTTTTGGCGCTTATATAGGAAACCTTAGGAAGTTAAAATAAATTCGATATGCAGCCTCCTTACACACACTTTTGGGTGTGTGTATCCAAAAATTCTGAATGGAGTTAATAGATAAATATGAAGACAACACAAAACCAATTCAATTTTTTATTACTTCTAAAAGACTGACGGAATTCCTGAAAACGTGTTCAACCCTTTTATACACTCTTAGGGGCTGAAAAGGGAAAAATTTAAAAACGAGTTTTAGGCGGTTATAACATTACGCAAGCCCGTGAAAGTGAAAAGATATTCGATATCTGATCAGACCTGGCAGAATTCGTGAAAAAATATATAATCCCCATTTCCACCCCCTTAGGGGTTGAATTTCAAAAAATCTTGAATATGCTTTCTAGGTATTTATATGAAGAATCGGTAGAATAAAAATGAATTCAATATTTGGGAAGACCTAATAGATATGACAAAAATCGTGAAAATATATGCGTTCCATTTTTACTGATCATTTTGTTCGCCCCCCTTCCGAACGTCAATGGATATTTGAAATTTTTTTCATCCAAATTACTTTTCTAGTTGATTTACATATATATACCGCTTTTCAATTTTGTAGCATAAGCCGTTCTATGGATAGGAAAAATACGCCCCACCCCCGTTTCATACCATCGCTTTGAAAAATTATATTTTTCCAACATGCTACTACTACAGCTCTATCTAAATGAAATTTTCAGTTTTATATCATTATAGGTTCTCGAGATATAAAAATCGGAACCTTTTAATTTTCACCCTCCACCACCCTCACCCTCTACACCCTCTACAACCTCACCCCCCCCCCCAAATTTTTTTTGCTGCTAGTGGTTCTGGTAAAAATTTTAAGCATCTATCGTACACTGTTCTTGAGATATGTGAAGTGATTTTTTAGATAAATTCGTATCCTCCCCTCTTTCATGTTCCACCACCCCCTTAAAAGCTTTTACTTTCAGCAAACTTCATTTGTCAACCTTTATACACAAACCGAATTTTATTTATCTAGTGCAATTAGTTCGTGAGATATCGTAATCTAAAATTTATCACCCCCCACCCCCGTACGCTACTGCGCCTACTCAAAAAATTGTATCCGATCTATTCTCCTAGTATGCCCACAGATGTTCATAAAGTTTCAATTTTGTGACGTTAACCGTTTAGGAGATATGGATTTTAGAATGTGTCGATCTCGGCTTTTTTGCGTTTCGGCCGCATCACTTTTCCTTACACTTCCACACCCCTTCACCCATATTGACAATTTTTATGCAAATGGTTTCACTATCAAAGCTCTATATAAATTCCAAGTTTCAGCCTCCTAGCATAAGCAGTTGCTGAGATCTGGAAATCAAAATTTTCCGTCTTAAACGCACCCCCTCCTTCCCATTTACACCCCTACCCCACAGAATTTGGTCACTTTAAGCGGCCTACCCAGTCTATTCATAAAAAAAATTTCAATTTAATATCTAAAGCCGTTTGGGAGCTACGAGCCTTCAAACGATTTTACGTGCGGCGTACGGCGGACAGACGGACTGAAATTTTTTTTTTGTTTTTTTCGTTTCTAGTAGTTATGAAACGTGAAAAGAAAATGTTGAGGGTAGCAAATTTTTTTTTTTAAAAAATCCTTATTATTAGAAAATAATAAAGTAAAATTGATGCCTTTCCAAATGCTCGAATGCATTACCATTTAACTGGACTGTGTCTAAAGTTTTAGTTATTTATCCAATTGAAACAAAAGTCCTAATTATATTTGTCGTATTTGCAGTTTTTTTGTAAAATAAACCGTATGTATTTTTATTTTATTTCAGAGTTCTGCCATCATGTAAACAAGCAGCGAATTCAACATTGCCCAGACCTTTTTCAACTCCGGGAATCAACATTACTCCTGTAGGGATAATACAGAGCCTAGAGAAGAAACCAGGTCGCTAGCAAAGGCCATAACAAGCAGCAAAGTTTGCACGCGAACAAAATATATTATACAATTTTCATTTTTATGAAGACAAGATAATACACCCACTACGTAAATCCCACGGCGAAAGGAACAAAATCCCGATCGTAAAAATGAAAATCTCGACACAACGACTGATTTTATGTTTTTATGTGGTAAGCTTACACGTTATCGTCGTCTACGTACAAGGCGATTGGCTGATAAAATGCGGTGGATGTAAATGCAAATGGAATTCGGGCAAGAAGACGGCAGACTGCAAGAATATTTCGCTGGAAAGTGTCCCGGAGTACCTGAGCTCCGAGCTCCAAGTGCTGGACTTGTCCTTCAATCAAGTCGCTGTCATTACAGAAGACGCCTTTCTCAAGGCCGACTTGCAAAATCTTCACAAGCTTTTCATGCGGAACTGTTCCCTCGAAACGATTGTTCCGAACGGTCTTCGCGGTCTGGAGATTCTCATCGAATTGGACCTGTCCAGTAATCTGATTCAAACGCTATCCGAAGAGGTATTTGTCAGCCTGGTCAAGGTGCGGTCATTAATTCTAAATAACAACGTCCTAGAGTCCTTGGAAGACGGACTTTTTCGGAACCTAAAATATTTAAGGAAAGTCGAACTGCAGGAGAATCGAATCGCAGCAATCGGGACCGATGTATTCATCAATGTGCCACTACTTTCGCAAATCTTCCTGACCGGCAATAGGCTGAACTTCCTGCGAAAGGAAACGTTCGAGAAGCTCAAGCGCCTGGCAAGCCTCTCGCTCGAACTGAATCCGTGGAATTGCACCTGCGAATTGCAGGCATTCCGTGATTTTGTGCTCAATCGAAATCTTTACACGCCGCCAACATCCTGCCATAATCCGCCGCAATTACGCGGGATGCTTTGGACCGATAATCAGCCGGAAGCGTTCGCATGCAAGCCAAGGATCATCTATCCGTCGCGCGGCGCATCAATAAACACTTCCAAGGATAACGTGACACTGATATGTCGCGTGCACGCTTCGCCCAACACGCTAATCGTGTGGGACTACAACAAGCAGGTGTACAGCGGAAATCTTCACACTCGCGTTCACATTCAAATGCTGCGTGAAGAGACGGCGTCCGAAAAGGAGGTCGGACGCGATGTGTTTATTTCACGCCTGACGATAGTCGGTGCGGAGAAAAGCGACGAAGGAGTTTACACGTGCGTCGCGGAAAACGCCGGCGGCAAGGACGAAGTTCAGATGAGCCTGTTGGTCCAAAAGCACAACCATCAGAGCATCTTGATCCAGAATAATATCATCATTGTGATATGCTTGATGGTGCTGGGATTGTTGTCGGCATCGATTTTCCTCGCAATGGTTACCTGCTGCATTTACAAGCGATTCCGGGCAATCAATCATCGAGCCGCCGAGGAGCAGCAACTCCAGCAAAAGCGGAACTTCGGCGGATTGAATGTCGTCAATGCTGTCAACGAATCGTACCATGCGGGACCGAATGGCGACACTAACTACGTGGAAATTAAGCAAACAAAGGTGCAATCAGGTGGTTTGGCAAATGGAGGAGTTGGTGAAGCGGTCGGAAGTATCAACAACTTCACACACCTGAATGATTCGCGAGGACTCTACCATGAGAACAGTAATCAAGGTAAATGTATGGCTGATTTGTTCTTTAAGTTTGACTGGGTGTGATTGCGGAGAAGTGATTAAGGATTGATGGTCTTATTTGATCAAAGTACTTTCGCGGTAAACAGCGGGATTTTAATCACATTTTGAAGTACGTACGTATTAAAAAAAACGTTTGCTTTCAAGTAGAAGGATGAAATTCTCAAACGTTACGCTTTTAAATGATTAAAAACAACGTTTCAGTCAGTGACAATATTTTGCTTCAATCTAAATCCGTACCACCAAACAATTTCGGGAAGTTGGTAACAAAAAAATACAGGTCTTGCTCGCAGCTCAGTAAAAGGATTATAAATTTTCTCTGTATGTGAAAAAAAATTTAATTTTGAATGAAGAACTTAAACCGCGAATGAGAAGCATACCTTTACGGTCTTCCAAGTGATTCACCTAAGTGAATTCACACATGGAAACATATTTGTTGCGAGCTAGGGCTTCGCCGGGATTTCAAGTAAAACACAATTCGGTTAAAATCAAAATAAGTAACAATTTATTAATCGCACTTTAAATTCTATTCGCACAATAATTCGCACTGTATGGCAATACCGCCCGCTTATACCGTATATCACTTGACTCAATCACTTTCCCTCTCTACCAACACGGTCGCGTATACACGCTGGCTGTCACAGTCGACGTAATAAAAATTACTATATCCCTCGCTCAAAGCTTCACCTGCTTTTATAGTAGCCGGTTGCAGTCTAGGATGAACTTGAATGTTCGCTCGGTGATGTATATGGAATCTTCTCGAAAGCTTTAGAGCTTTCGATTTTGATCTTCGTTCGATTCTAGTACATTGGAGAGCATTCGAACACATTCGATAAGAAGTGGGGTATAATCGTGTTGCTCCGCTCTCTTTATTTACTGAACTAGGCTTTTGATTGGGTTACTTTGCAGCTTAGGTATTCGGTTGTTGATGTTTCCCTATTCGTAATCGATCGAGTTGAGCGGTGGCCAGGCTTACACGTAACAATGTGTTACTGCTAGATAAATCATTAGTGATTCACTTACGAACCAGTCTGTAACTTGAGATCACTTTAGTATAGCAATCTTTATTTTCATGTATTGCATGGGATTTGCAAGGGTAGATTCCGTCCTTGAAGCAAATGTAATTCACACTTCATTTGCACTATTTTATTACCGCAAACTGCAATATAACTAGAAGTTAAGCATTTTATTCTAGAACACTGCAAGATTGGTTTCTGCAATATTAGATTCAGTTAGTTAGTTTAGATTGCAATTAGATTTAAAGTCAGTAACGGTCGCAACAGATATCTTTGGCAAGCATGCTTCGTGTGAGCCTTCCACTCTTGCTATGAGTCTTACTTAACTGCTGATGAGTACCTGAAAAGTGATTTTATGTAGAACGTAATTGTAATCAACAAAATTTATCTCCAAAGTTGTTTTTTGCAATTTGTAAAACCAATTATCATGACATTATCGTGGAATCGAATTGCTGTTCTAGCCATTCGTCTACCGAACTAAATGATATACTGTATTTTTAATGCTCTTTCCATTTGTACGCTAAATATCGGTTACAATGGAGTTCACCACACCATTTCATTTAACTTCTTCACCCGGTAAATAATAAACAAAGTATTAACAAAATAGTCTACGTAATTGACATAATTAGCGGTAGAAAAATTACCATATGATTCTTATCGATCAAATTAACATTCATATGATTCATACCGGAAATTCGAGTCCCACCTCCACCGATAAAAAAAACGGCTCAAATTGAATATAAAAACGAAAATTATTCAGATTTTGAATACTCTGCGTACTTGAAAAACAAAAATAGCACCTAACCGAAGGATATAATTACAAGACGAGGATATTGTTTAGTCGATAACATTACTGAATTATAAAAAAATATCTACTTCTACATGGAGTGGCATTACATACTTACCAGCCATGATATATACGGGGAATATTTGATGAGAATAAGCAATGCATTGATACAAATTAATTCGATTATTCGAATAATGAAGATTGAACCTTACTTAAATATTTAATTTCGATTCGAGGTAAACACTAAATGTTTACAGTGATTCTTGTGGTATCGCATCGAGCAACAGATAAAAAAATACTTTACTTTTAAAAATAGTAGATTAGAACGCAATATTTGTAAGTCTTCAGTAAAATTCTCCTGAATCTATAAAAGGACCATAACGTGTGATTTTTGCATCACAAGTGAATCACAACCGAATCCCCTTAGTGAAACATATGTTCTCATATGATTTTACTTACGATTCTAGTGTGAGTCACTGAGCTTTCTTTTTTGTTACCTATAAGTACTTTGGTGGATCGTATCTGAATCATTTGGGTGGCATGTGCATAAAGCATTTTGCTCATATATTCTTGATTTAAATTTTTTTGTATCAGTACCGTCTCGTTCGTACAATATTTACTTTTGACTCGTCACCAAATTATTTGCCTTACGTTTAAATCCTAAGTCCAATCCTTGAAATCAATCGATCAAACAATTCTATTTTATTATTAAAATAAAAAATTGCTCCGAAACTCCAAGCAAATTTTCTGCTCGATACGAAAGTATCAGTGGCATGGGTGGCGTCCATGAAAGCAAGGGAAGAATTGCTTCCCTTACATTTTTCCGAAAAATATCTAAAATGCGTTATCTAAATCGCGCAGTAAAATCGCGAAGAAAAATCATGTTTCAAACAGTTTCTTTGACACCGTCTAAATAAAAGTTCGCAAGAAACTACTCGCGAATATCTCATACAGCCGAATTAGTAACACCACGAAAAAGGCAAGCGAAAAGAAACCAAGAAGAAGACACATGGAAGCAATTTGAAAGTTGCATCCATATAGATATATGTACTGGAGATGACGAGCGGCGACTGTTTTGAAGCCGGACGATTCCTCGCAAGGGACCGGCAATAAACACTATGCTATTACTAGCATCTTACTCACATACTCGTATATATTATACTCCTGTCTTGAACACAAAAAACGTCAAATATTTGAATACTAGGATACTATTTGCATTTCCCTGCCACCTGGCATTAAACGCTCCATACAAAAAAGTTCAATTTGGCTTCAAAATGCTTCAAAGTGCTTCATACAAAAACGGCGTCTTGTCGTTTCCGTTATTTATATCTCTATGGTTGCATCTATGAGCGTTCATTTCATTCCGTAGTAAACCCACTGTGATGTCATGAAAAGAAATACACGAACACTTGAGGTTGGAAGCGATAAGGAATTTGCTTCCACGGGTAGTAGAAGAGCAAACTTGAAAGCGAGATTTGATAAGACATACTCGTAAGTGCTACCAGAGTAGGATAGGAATTGAAATCTGAACAAAGTTTGGAATTGAATTGATATGTTATGGGTATGTGTGGTAAATAGTTGAATTATATTTAATTTGGTTTTCAGATCTCAGGAACCACTTATGCTAGGGGGCTGAAACTTGGAACGTATGTAGAACTATGATGGTGGACCTATTTGCAAAATTGGCGATAAGGTTTCAGGAGTGTGGGAGTGGAGGAGAAAGCATTGTGTCCGAAGTGCTTGAAAGCTAGGGTTGAAACATTCTATAATACATATCTCCTGAACGGTTGATGTCAGAAGATTGAAACTATGTATTATAGGAGATTAATCAAAGGGTAAAATTTTTGAATCGGGTGGTTGTGTGTAGGGGTGGGGGTAAAAAACTTTGGATTAGAATATCTTCCGAACCAATTATACCAGGCAGGTAAAATTTGGCTTGTGTATGTAGGATTACAAGTGGAGCCCATTAAATGTAAATTTTTTGAGGTGGGAGATGGAGCACGAAAGTGAGGCGATAGCTATTTTTAAAAAAATTTTATTTTTATACCTCAAGAACCGTACCAGATATGATCTTAGAAATTTTACAGGAGTTAGGCACAGAGAACATGAGAAAAATTTTGGAGGTACCGGTGAAGGGGATGATGGTGGAAGGGGGTGGAAAGAAAAGAATTTCGATTTTTATTTCTCAAAGACCATAAACCATAGACAGCTAAAAATTGACAACTGTATAGAGCCAATATAGAGGTATCCTAGAAATATGAGTAGCGAGGAGTAGGGAATGGTTTTTTATATCTCAGAAACGGCTTATGCAAGAAAGTTGGAACTTAGTACGTATATGTACGTAGAAGTCTGCAGCGCGTTTAATGATGAGATGCGGTGCAGGTGATTGCGAAAGACAACCTAAAAAATAACGTTCCAAATAACCTCCTGGTCCCCGTTCGTGATTGGTGGGTGCTTCTATATTAGTAATGTTAAGAGTAGCTAATGGAGGAGGTTCAATTAATACGCAGTAAATTTGTAGAAAGAATAATAATAATAAATTTTTGATATTAACCAATTGCTTCCCCTTGTTGAATTATCACGCCACGCCACTGAAAAGTATGGTGTTACCTAACAGTGCACACAAATTCATATGGTAGCTTTCTTCTTTCTTTTTGTTAATGACGCCTTCGAGTATTATTTCAAGGATTTTCTGGAATATTTTTGTAGTTTTGAAATGCGATTTAAAATGCATATGATTTCCCTCGCTTCACAATTTTCCTTAGCTCGGAGGAACTGCAGGAAAACTTCAGTTCTTTGGAATATTGTACTTTATGTAAGCGTCAGTTGTTGCCCAAAATCATGAACCTACCGCACGGAATTCGTATTCCTACATATTTTGCATGATCATAAATAAAATTGAATGCATTCGAGCTGAAAAAAGCAAAATACAATTTCTACTCGTACGAAATAATAAGAAGTGATGAGAAGAAAGGAAAAGCCATACACAAGAGTCTTTAAATAAAATCAACCCTTATTATTTCGCCCAAATATTCGTCTTTAAGATGAGACACGAGTGTTCTCCACCCTCTAGGGTGCCAGTCTGTATTCCTGCAAGTGTTACAACCAGTGGTTATGGTAGGCACTTATAACATTATTTTCATCATCATCAATGGCGCGACAGCCCAAATCGTGCCCTGACCTCCTGATACCATTATTTTACTTAAATCTAATTCGTGAAAGGATTGAAAACAGCTTAAGGCAGGCAGGCTGTACTTGTTCTTGAACTGTGGGAATAACTTGTGCTATGAACCCTAAGAGAAATTCGAGATTATCGGAGATGAATTGGATTTATAAGATAATATAGATTTTAAATAAAGTTCTTACTAGATGCAGAAGGGACGGATATTTTTAAAATTTTTAATAAGAAATAACTCAAAGGAAATACTGGCGTCGAGTGAAAATTGTTCATGATTCGTAAGTTACATGTTCTTCTCTATTGAGTGAATGATCAAATCTTCCAAATATCTTTCAATCTTAATGTCCTTCGACTGTTTGTCTTAGAGCACTATAATTCCTTAATGCGTAGAACAAGGGTGTTGATATGTTTATTGGTATCAATATTTTTGAACAAATCTATGAGACTACATACTTCAGGCAGTTCTTATTTAAAGACCCACTAAATACATGTTCATGGCTATTGTCCGATAACTGAAGAATGCTTTAGGCACATATTCTGAAATATTTCTTATCCTTTTCAATTAGAATTGGTGGAGGAACACGACTGAAAATAAGGGAAATCAAAACAGTTCTTGAAGTATTTCTCCATACTAAAGTTAAATTTGTTGAGTGTTTACCGAAAAGTAAGTTAAGGTACTTATGTCCCATTTTACAGACTTTTACAAGTATTTTGAAAAATGCGAAAAAGTCACAATTTTTTTTTGAGTGCTACACAAATGTCTCTGCAAAATTAGAGTATTGCTTCAACCGATTACTCAAACCAGTTCGAAATTTCAAAATTATGTGCTCTGAGAACAGAGACAGAGAGTTAGTTAAAACAGTAGTTCTATTAGTACTTCATGCAGTTTCTATGCAAAAGTCCTTAAAATAAACGTTACGTTGCGTGCATTAATAGTGAAAGCTGAAATTTTCCGTAAATACAAAATATCAAAATGCATGCTGACCCTGATCGAACAATGGATTGAATGAATGCAACCATTTCTTAATGACATTTGTATGTGTGGCATTAATGTGGCTTGATTCTACCTATTTTCAGTTATGTATCTCAAAATAGTAGAAATGTGAAACTAACGAAAGTGGAATTTTTCATGGTGGAGCTACCATAGAACAAAATTTTAAGAATTTTTTAATGATATCTTTCGGCGTCAGAGGAGTCTTATTTGGAGACCATCTTTGGAATCGAGTCTCCAATATCCTGATGTTCACCATATTCATCACTAGGTCTCACCAATTCGATTATTTCAGCTTGGATTTCCATATGTGATAGATGTTGTAGAACCCAGGTTGAAAAAATCAAGATGATTGATGTTGATAACGTATAGGCTGACTTCATGGGACCATATCCATTCTGTGGAATACCGTTAAGCACAGCCAGAATGAATATCCGAATGTGGCAAAAATCGCAAAGTGCCATTCACTGGACTTGGCACCGGGCAACAGGCACTCAAAGCTTTTTATGCCAAAGCATTCGGAAAAAAAAGAACATCTGATTATCTGAAACTAAGCAAACATCAGACTGGACTCTGACTGGACATTGTCACATGAGGAAGCATCCCAATAGGATTGGTCTCTCTGAGACTAAAATTTGCAGAATATGGAATGACGAAGACGAAACACCAGAGCATATCCTCTGTGAATGTGAGGATTTAGCTCACAAAAGACTTCATCACTTCGGTCTGAGTTTCATGGAACCATAGGAATTCCTGACCATTCCTCTTCGAAAAAAACTAAGCTTTATTGAAAGCGCAGGGATTGAAGAGGAATCATAGTCAATCCGAGGAGACGTCACAATAGGCCCAACTATGGCTTCAGTGACAGAGGTTAACCATACAAACCCCTTTTGCCAATCTAATCTAATCTAACGTATAAGCACTTTATCAAAAAAGTACTCTGCTGCGTAGGTTTATTTTTAGTAGTGCGGAATGGGACTCGTTTCTGATTTTACATCCGGATTTCTTCAATTTCGAAAAACCTTTTCCAATCCTACCGAAAGCAACATTCAGCAATAAGAAACGGTGAAGTGATTTGACGGCTCTCGTAACATCATTGGATCAGCAAAACCCCACGGATGAATTTTGATCCTTTCGGTTCCTTCGAAGACCCGAATCACATGTACTGTTGCATATATGTCTAGCACAGATTTTGTCCAGACCATCTGGCTAACCAAAATACAAATTAAACACTTCTGATATCAATCCAGTGCATAAATGGAAATGAATTGTCCAGGATTGCTTACACATTTGGGAGACATCCTGCCTAATTATAATTATTAACCAACTGAATACTCCGAGATGGGACAATCTTAATTGACTAAATGACTGTAACTCGCTTAGTGAAATTTTGTTCTTGCAGAAAATGATGTTCTATTCGGCTCAAAATTTATGAATTGGAATTGAACGACTGTACAGAGTTCACCTGAGATCTAATAGCACCACCCCCCCCCCCCCCCCGAACAATATCCACTTCAAAACGTTTGACACTCAAGATTATCTACTGGTGGAAAATCTTCTATCGATTAGATAAGAGCGATATCATTTCCACCCTTGTTGTCATGTGTAATAACGTGACGTGTAAATCCACTAAATTTGATTACACGTACGTTTCATATCCCCCGATGATGACTGAATGGAAAATATGGCGAGCTCATAAGAGCGGAAAATTTGTTCAGACAGGTTCGAACAATTTTAAGTCAATCTTAAAAGCATTTTCTTAACGAAAAAACTTTGTTAACGAACAATTTTTCATAACTTAATTCGGAATGACAACAAGAGCTTGGGTACGTTTTTTGATCAATATCCATTGGTCCTGAAAAAATGATTGCCCTTCATTGTGAAAAGGAGCATAGAGTTTGGGACTGTTTATCACGTTGAAGCGTAATAATATTATAATTTTTCTGGTGATGTTATAGGGGTGTCATACAACTTGTAGAAGAAAGAGGGCGGGCTGATGATTTCGGTAGATATTCTTCGAACTCGCAGTGATAGCTCGCGAAATTCTGCTTCAAAGGACGCTTTAATCTGGAAAAAATTCATGTTTGCTTTCAAACGAAATCAATGGAAAGAAAAGCAACGAACATTTCGATGTCATTCGTCTTAATCTAGTTGAGCGTTCCGTTCAGTCAGAAGGAAATGTACTGAAATTCACTGTTTTCAAATCAGCTCTACTTACCCCGGCATATGTAAGAAACATTCACCGACATAAAGACATATCGAACATTACACAGAACAACGGAGAATAGGACTGTCAATCCGATTGACGAATGATAGCTTCAAGGAGGACAAATCTGCTTGTTGCATGTCACCTGTCACAACCATTTGGACAATTTAATATAACCAGTAAGTCGTTGATTACACTTTGGCTGGAAGTGAATGTAGAGTATGAATATCCCTGCAGAGAACAGGATATTGACAAGGCTCTTTGGCTAAAAGGCTTATCAGGCTTCAATAATGCATTGTTGTGAAAATGTGATGCGGGATTCTAGCGTTGAATTCCATTTATTATTAATTTGGGAAACTGATATTTTACGAGTGCTGAATGTTGAATGAAGAGCGAAGCTGATATTTTTGTTAGGTTTGACGCAGTAGGGCAAAATTACTAACGCGATAAAAATTCCTGGAATAACGATAAACTCGAAATCTAGCAGCTGTCCGTTGTATCCCACTGCCTGTTCGTCTATCGATTTAACTGGATTTTAATTAATTCCCTAGTGCTCGATCCTGCATTGTATTGCATATCATCGATTTTATTTACTAGGTCCTTGGATGCAAAACAGTTTCCAGGGAGAAATGAACTAGCGATTGGTTCATATTTCCGAGTAGTGAGAGAAACGAACGATGGGACGGAACAGCAGGTCCCTGAAGCCGCGGTTCTGATTTCACCCTTATTTAAACGCCGTCCATCGTCCGCCGTACGCAAAACCGTTTGAGGGCTTATAGCTCCCAAACTCTATGAGCTTTTTTTTGTGAATAGACTGGGCAGGCCTCTCGAAGTGACCACTTTTTGAAGGGTGTGAGGGGGGAGGTGGGGGAAGTGTTTTAGGCGGAAAATTTCGGTTTCTAGATTTCAGCAACCGCTAATGTTAGGAGTCTGAAACATGGAATTTATATTAAAGACCTTCGATAGTCGACCCATTTTCAAAAAAAATGATTTCTAGATCTCAGCAACCGCTTACGCTAGGAAGCTGAAAATTAGAACTTATATAGACCCATGTACAAAAAGCAGAACGGCAGAGCACAGGATTAGTACCGGGGCCAGAGTTGCCAGTACTGGCTAATGTTTCGGGTCCAGTATGTGGCCTAGACCAAATCATTGCCGAGCCAATGCCGATTTGATCACACCGGTCCTACTCTTGGTAAAACTCTGGCCCGATACTGACACTGACTGCCAGTTTTGGGGTTTTTTGAGTGGTGGCAGTGGCGTGCGTAGGTAGGGGGTGAAAAATTTTAGATTATGATATCTCACGAACCAATTGCACTAGAAAAATAAAATTCAGTTTCTGTGCTTGACAAATAAAGTGTGCTGAAAGCAAAATTTTTTAAGGGGGCGGTGGACCATGGAAATGGAGGGGAATAAGAATTTTTTTAAAAAATCACATCTCATATCTCAAGAACAGTGTAAGATAGATGCTTAGAATTTTTACTAGAAGTAGGTCTAATAGACCCCTAGCAGAAAAAATTGCATTTAAGAGGGCAAAAACACAAAAACACATAAATAAATTCGTCTCGCAAATTTCATTGAAATTAGACGGATATTGCATATATGAGGGTTGCATTTATGCGGTTATAAATGTGCAAAGGCTCTGTAGGACGGATTCGAGACATTGCGTTACGTTGCATTTACGGGAGTGTTGCGTCTATCAGGTTTGCATAAATACAGATTCTACTGTACAATGTCTAGAATATACCCTCGCCTAGAACATAATTTAAATGTATAAAAAACTCTCATAAATGTGAATGGATATTAGACACAATCTTTCGTTTAATTGAGTACTTTCTTCCTTGTGCAACCAGGTTAGGTTAGGTTCAGAGGAGTGAACTGTGGCACTGTGCCACACGAGAGATCACTAAAGATCCACTGTGTTCCCCTCATATAAAACCGGACTCATAATTATTGATTCCAAATATTGCTCTTCTTTATGAAGAGAGCAGTTCTTCATAAAGGTATCATTGCAAGTTCTGATAAATCGTCCAAGAAGAATTTCCTCATGTACCGATATCTGGTACGAGCCAGACTTTCACAACCACACACTAGATGCTCCAGTGTTGGTTCTACATTCTCATCACCACAGCGACATAGATCATCCATGGGTATTCCCAGTCTTTCTCCATGTCTCTCAAAAGGACAGTCTCCCGTTAAGAACCCTATGAGTTGTTTACAAGCGTTCCTACCCACAGACAGTATGAAACTAGAGTTTCTCTTATCAAGTTTCGGCCAGCATATTCTAGCCTGCCGGCAACCTGAAAGATTCGCCCAAGCCTCTTCAGTTTGTCTGACTGCTTCTATATCAATCATTCCCAATCATTCTCGTTCCCAATCATTCTCGTTCAATGCTCATCTCCGACCCCCTTCTGGCGAGCTCGTCTGCCTTTTCATTTCCAAGGAAGTCACTGTGAACAGGGATCCAACAGATTTTTAGGGTATTGTTTAAACCCACCTCTTGCAATGTTCTTTTACATTCGCTTACTAGTCTAGATTTGGTTACGTGCGTATCAACAGCCTTTATAGCAGCTTGGCTGTCAACCTGTATAGTTATTGCACTATTCGCACTGTTTCTGCACAATTATTTCCGCTGCTTTTGTCAATGCAAATATTTCCGCCTGAAACACACTCGAGCTATCCGGTAGCCTGACGATTCCATGATATCGAGGTCGCAAGTGTACACTCCTGTCCCCGTTCCACTTTCGATCTTGGACCCATCAGTGTAGATAGCAAACATGTCTGGAGTGCTGATCCTAGATTGTTGAGAATGTTCACAAGATAGGAATGTCCAAAACTAAAAGACAGTGTCCTGTAGTCGGTGCGCTCTGGAATGCCGGAGCACAGGGATACTGACAAAATCCTAGTGTGGCCCACACTGCCTTCCTTCCAATAGCCTCCCTCTCACGGACGCAACGCACTCTTTGCCGCTATTGATTTGACCGCTAAGTCCAGTGGGATTATGTGGAGTATTACCTCCAAAGCCCTGGAGGCCGTGGGATGTAAAGCGCCAGTAATCCCAATGAGTGCAATTCTTTGAAATCCGTCCATGGCGGCCCTGTTAGTCCCGACATCCAGCGCATGCCACCACACCAGAGACCCGTACGTAAGAACGGGTCTAACTACCGTGACATATAGCCAATGAACTATTTTCGGGATAAGGCCCCAGGTTTTTCCTATCATTTTTGAACAAGCGTAGTAAGCATTCGATGCCTTCTTGATCCTGTCGTCAATCGTGAGTTTCCAGTTCAGCCTAGGATGAAGATATATTCCTAAATGCTTCACACTAAGGGAGAGCGGGATGCTAACACCATTCAAACGTGGGAGCCTGAATTCTCGGTCTTCTTTCGTCGTTAAGAGGATAAGGTCGGTTTTTTCCGGATTGATGTTGAGACCGCAGTTACCAGCCCACCTGCTCAAAGATTTGAGCCCAACTTCTAGTAAATCGCTCAAGGTGTCCATCATCAAGACGTTATCATCTGCCTAGGCAACCACCTTGACACCGGTCAAAGATTAAGCCTGTAGAATTTCATCGACCACTATGACCCATAGTAGTTGAGATAACACCCCACCCTGCGGAGTTCCACAGGTTGCTTTCATTCTGCTATATCCATCCCCTAAAGAGGAGTTAATAATTCTACTCCCTAGCATCGACACGATCCAGCACGTAATGAATGAATGAGTCGACACCCATGCTATTCAGTGCCTTCTCGATCGCATTCGTCTCCACATTATTGAAGGCTCCCTCAATATCCAGAAACGACGCAGAGTATATTCTTCAGCATTCAAAGATTTTTTTACCGTGGAAACAACTTCGTGTAAGGCCGTTTCCACAGATTTACCTTTAATATAGGCGTGCTGAGAAGCTGAGAAGACCCTCGTATCCAGGACGGATCTGAGATGGTAGTCCACCAGTCTCGTGCAACTAGAATGTGAAATACTTCCAATCGTGTTTTCTAGCGAGTTAAGTCTTAAATGTAACATCCACCGACGACTTTCTTTTAATGTATCTTCTTTCTCTTGAAACTTCCAGGACTGTACATGTCTGTATTAAAGGTTGACCCTAAGTTCAGGTCGGAGCTGTAAAAAACAACTAATTTTTTATTGCATATAGTTGAGATCAACAGAAGGTGTAAATTCTACCGGATGCGCTAATTTTACTGTGCGTCCATTTGTCTTAACCCCGAAAGAGATAAGCAATTTCAATTGTTATTTCCTTTCAACCGGTAGAAAGTTGCTTGATCTTGTGAAACTCATTGAGTTTGATTAGCTTTATAACTACTAAAAATCTATTTTTCTGTACCAGAACCCAACAAACTCAACTGGATTTAACGCTTCAGAATGTAAAATATTTGTCCAATTTGATCAGATTGTTATGAAACATCTTCTCATAATTAAACCAGTTGTAATTTAAAGCCGTTATTCCAACTATGACTAATTTTCCTACGAAAACAGTGAATGGTTAAATAAGACGAAAAACCAAGAACAAAAACCAACTTTAATTACAACATTCAAAGGAGTTCCGCTGTAAATTAATCATTTCTTCTCCTTACTTTCTTTCAGGTTCAGTTCCTCATCAGTCCATACAAATTGATACGACAGCATTGCCAGGACGACACAAAGCCCTGGATCAAAGTGGCGAGTATCAGCCGGATCTACTTCCATACATTCCGCAATCGATTTCCTTCAATAATTCAGGCTTGTACAATCATTCAAGCAATGCTGTGAATTCGGCAGGTCTGTGTGATAATCAACCAATGACGTACCATCATCGTCAGCAACAACAGCTTCAGCATCATCATCATCACCCGCAACTTTACCCTCAAGCCAAACAGGACTATCAACTCCAGCACCACCAACACCAACAGCAGGAAGATCAATCCAACGACCAAATTGTTGATGATGATCTTGAGTATGCAAACAATTTTCTCCAAAGTAACCACAACGGGCAACATCAATTGCACTATGGCATAATCGAGTTGCCGAACAATGCAAAATCTATGCTGGCTCCTTCGAATAGTTCAATGGCGACAGTAAATCGAGCCGCACCCTATGAGGACACTTCGCTACCCTTGGACCATCATGTCTTGCCCAGACAGTCAATAGTTAGAACTTCACCTTCACTGAATTTTCTGTCCAATTACTACCAAAGACGGGAGCTTCTGTGATAAGAGGACTCCTTGCCAAGGACATGCTCCCTTCAACGTTTTCAACATCAGAATCGTCACAATCGCCACCATCATTATCGTCTTGCCTCCAGAAATTAATGACTAAAGCATAACTTCAAAGCAAAGCCTGCCGAAGAAGCTAATGAGTGATTGGAGAATTACCGGGAGAAGGTCCTTTTGCGGTGATGACTGTGAAAAATTAAAAATTTTGTGAAACACAAAGCCTAATCTCTTTTGATTGGGTCCGAGGGGGTGGGTTAGAAACCGAAAATGAGAATGGCCCTCTCTAGGTCGACTCGGGAGCAGTTTTCGCGACGACCGAGAGGGCGTACTGATAGAAATATTAATTATTATAATAATTATGGACTTTTTCGTTTCAACCGTTTCCCTTTATGTTCTTTGTTAATAATGTACTTTTCTGGTTTTTAATATTTAAAAAGAAATGAATAAATTAAAAAACTGACTGTAAATTTAATTAATAGCTATTGGTGTTTTCATTACGGCGGTGGAACGAGCGAAGGGTAATTATAAAAAAAATTCATTCAAAAAAATTCTCATTGGACTAGGTATGCTAAGTTATGAGAGAGAGTCAACAGCCCTAAATAAAATAAATAAAATAAATAAAATAAATCAAATAAATCAAACAAATCAAATAAATCAAATAAATCAAATAAATCAAATAAATCAAATAAATCAAATAAATCAAATAAATGAAATAAATAAAATAAATAAAATAAATAAAATAAATAAAATAAATAAAATTAATAAAATAAATAAAATAAATAAAATAAATAAAATAAATAAAATAAATAAAATAAATAAAATAAATAAAATAAATAAAATAAATAAAATAAATAAAATAAATAAAATAAATAAAATAAATAAAATAAATAAAATAAATAAAATAAATAAAATAAATAAAATAAATAAAATAAATAAAATAAAAAAAATAAATAAATAAAATAAATAAAATAAATAAAATAAATAAAATAAATAAAATAAATAAAATAAATAAAATAAATAAAATAAATAAAGTAAATAAAATAAATAAAATAAATAAAATAAATAAAATAAATAAAATAAATGAAATAAATAAAATAAATAAAATAAAATGAATAAAATAAATAAAATAAAAAAAAAATAATAAGTAAAATAAATAAAATTACAGTAAAAAAATTAACCTGTAGTGGAAGAGATAGACAGAACGCTTTGCCAATCAGAGGGTTATTTTTTTCTGGATAGGTGTCCACTTGAATTTGGTATTCGGCAGAAGTTTCTAATATTCGATATATTTCGGGATCTGTGCAAATTATCTTTTTCCTTGGGAGCTCCTTAACTCTAACTAAAAAAATAGTAAAGATTAACTGACATCAATTCCAACGGATTGATCGCTTCTTGCAACAATGAATAATTTTAGTTATAAGTAGGTAAAACTAAAATTTTTTGAGGTCACCAATGGATGTATCAGAAACCTTTAATTTATACTGAAACTCGCGAAATACTGCTTCTTCAAAGTTGAAAGCTGGTTTGTATTTCAGTGGTCATAGCTTTTCAGAAACCATATGCGAAATTGCACTGCATTGCATTAAAAGGTCTAAGAGATTTTTGAATTCATACTTTTAACGTTGTTAACCCTAGAATACTAACACTACGTCAAATTGACGTGTCCTCTCACATAACAGTGCACTCGTGCAAGTCCGCGAGTCCGGCTGACCCCCCACTCTAGCAGTGCTTTCCCCAGTTAGTTATTGAACGTCACTGTGAGTGTCAACATTCTGTCTCGAATCTAATACGGTAAGTTCAGCCATTTTATAAAAGCTACAACGTCTATTTGATTACGCTATTCATGTGCCTCACCAGATACTTATAATCATACTATTTTACATTTTAAAATATGACCATATATTTGTGTAAGAAAAATAAGTTACCTAATGTTTCTTTTAATTTTTAAATTTTAAGTAAGTTCATTATTCGCATATTTAAAAAAAATTGTATTGACATTTTGGTTCCTGCCTATTGCTTTCCAATAATAATAATAAATAATTCTGGAGTGTTAATAGTTTTCAATTCAAACGTTATTTATGTTTTGGGAGAAGCTGGGCAATACAATACATAGAATAAAGGTATGATTTACAGGAAAATATTATGAACACGTCAGAATGACGTATTGTTAGTAACAACGCCCACCAGTAGTGATAGTATTCTAGAGTTAAAATCGCAAAAATGTCATTTGTACTTCATAGTTCATTTATTTCAGTAATACTTAAATACATATAGACACAGTTTGTAATTATGTTAGAGAGAAGGCCGAAGCCTTTTCAACTACAATATTACGTTTAGTACATGACAAGAAAATAATGTGAAACTTTTTAAAGTTACGGAAATATTGTTTGATTAAGGAAAAATTGAATCAACTAAAAAAACCTTAATTACAAATTAACCTACTTAACATACGAGTAATTTATAGTACCTTAAAACTGAATAAAAACAAATAAAATACTGTTGCGAGCTAGAGGTTCACCGGGATTTCAAGTGAAACACAATTCGGTTAAAATAAAAATAAGTGATAATTTATTATTCAATCGCACTATTAATTCTATTCGCACAATAATTCGCTGTATGGCAGCACTGCCCGCTTATTAATATCGCTTGACTCGATCACTTTCGCTCTCTACCAACACGGTCGCGTATACACGCTGGCTGTCACAGTCGACGTAATAAAAATTACTATGTCTCTCGGTGAAAGCTTTATCTGTTTTTATACCACTTGTCTGTGGTCGAGACTGTTCTTGAATCTTCGTTCGGTGGTGTGTGTAGAATACTCTGGAAAGCTTGAGAGCATTCCATGTGATCTTCTAGGCTGTTCTAATACATTCGAGCGCATTCGATTAGAGGGGAAATATAGTCGTGTTGTTTCGCTCTCTTATTTACTAGGCTTCTGATTGGGTTATTTTGCAACTAGGTATTCGGTTGCTACTGTTTCCCTTATTCGTAATCGATCGAGTTGCGCGGTTGCGCGGTTGCCAGGTTTACATGTAACAATACATTCGTAGTTGCGTGTGCATAATATGCATAGAAGAAACTTATAGGATAGATGTAACCAGTGAATTTGTGACATATCGACACCTGCTCAAAAATAAAGCCTTCGATTTTATCTCCAAGTTGTAATCAAACTGTTGTTGGTAGATTCTTTTACGAATATTGATAATTCGTCTTGTTAATATAAAATTGGGAGAAGATGATACTCAATTAAAAGTTTAAAAAATCATCTTATTTGCTTTGATTTCAAGCCGAGAGCGTAACAATTTATATCTGTAATGATAATGCCGGTATTGACGGACGGTCGTTTTACTCAACTGGCGATTCCTGACGCTGCCCTAATGATGAGGGCATTTAAACTTCTGTTGATATTTTTAAAATTAGAGAAATATAGAAAAAAAAACAAAGCGTGTTTTGATAATAAAAATGTGTTATTCACAAAATTAAGAATTGTTCAACTTGCTACACAAAGAAAAAAATAATAAGACTTGAAAAAAACTCAGTAAAAATTTTTAAAATTGAAAAAAAAGGAAAATAAGAACGAGGAGAAAAATTTAGATTTTTTCAAACAATATCTTCATAATTGTTATTTTCTGTAATGAAGTGTGAATGAAGGTGAAATAATTTTTTTGTACCGGAAAATTTATAATTTTCATTTTTCCAAAAATTAAAAACTCGCTCACCCACATAGGTCAACGTAGGTAGTAGGTTGCTTGTCTCATAAACGTCTAATGAAAAAAAGTTGAAACTAGTTGGTTTCAATGTACTGCAATAAATCTACAAGACTCTAAAAATGGAACATACTTTCACTACTTCGGTTTGTGTAAACATTTATTTATACTGTAAGTATCACTGCATAATCGAAATTTTTGTTAGTATTTGGAAAAGCAAAATATTTTTTATTTGAAGTGCGACTTAAGCAGGAATGTTTTGCGAAACTATTTCCTTTGAACGATTCTATTTTTTCAAAGAAGTAAAGTTCACGATTATTTTTCAATCTTAGCAACAAACTATCGTATAAAATTGAAACTTGGCACTTGGTACATATTTTGTTTTTGATTCGCATTAAGGCAAGGTATGACGATAAAAAAATAAATTTTTTTTATTAATTTTCATCCTTAGCATATTGAAAATACGTGGACAAAAGGATATTTTGATATCGAACGTATTTCACGAGTTACACACCGATTTGTGGAACGGTGGAACAAACATTAAATACGATTTTTTATAACGTCAAACTTTAAACGCGTTTTTCTCGAAACCACTTTTTCCGGAGCGCGGTACGTCCTACAGCTTAAACGAATGAACCGATTTTAATGAAAAAAGCATAAAAGAAAGTAAACTAAATTTGAGGGGCCCCAACGTCGCAAATAGCTGCCATTTTAGTCTCAGGTCGTCTTTTCAAAATAGGAAAGCGATAGGGCCCCGCAAATTTAATCTAGTTTTAGGATTTTTGGTTTCAGATCAATTGGCAAGGCTGTAGAAGGTACCGCGTGCATCAACTCACTCCGATCGCGGCCTTACGTCATGGGAGCTGGAGCCGCCATTTTGCAACATTTTTTTATGAAAAATTCACAATTATTCTTCACTTGTACCTCTATAAAACTCGCCAAAAGTTTTTTCCATATATATTTATAATATTTATATCCAAAAAAAAATCCTGAAATTGAGACATTTTTCGAGCCTTTTAACCTGGTTTTAACGTACGGAAACAAGGGAAAAACACAAACAAGTTTGGAAGTATGACATTCAAACATTAAAGATACATAACGAAATAAGTATAAGGAAAAGGGGTTATTATTGGAAGTTTTTTCTAGACAATTCTAAATGGATTCGTTTACATACAGTCATTATAACTGTATAACTGCAGACGGGTAAGATGGTACGATATTATCTCAGAACAAAAATACATGCAGCTATTCTAATATTTTTAACAATGTTCAATTCCTGATGACTTAAACTAGGCACCAGCTGGAAAGTTAGTTGAATTCCGACAAAAGTTGTTAGAAGACTGCTGTCTTCTCAAATTAATCACTGAAACTTTTGCAATCAAATGTGAAAGTACGGTGTTTGTTTACAATTTAACGCACAGCAATATCAAAAAGATGAAGTCCTTCAACTTCAGCAACATAAGCCCTCGAACGTCAATCAAAAAATATATGTTCAACATTTCATTCTCTGGTTATAATAACAAAATTGTTAGCTACTTTCACTGTGCTCACTTTTAGGTACTTTTCCCGTCAACTACTACAACTGTTTCTAACATTGGAGCGGTATTGAACGTTGTAAAAAAGGAAGAAAATATATATAATATTATCACTTCCCGTCTATTCCTGGAGGATTCTGTTGCGGCCTATAGTAGTGCGAAAATTCCCGGATTGCATCCCTTCAAATCCTTACCAACAACGTCGCTTCTCCGCATTATGCTAACGCTTATAACCCTGATAGCAAACATCACGCTTCCTATCCGGAATGGCTTTACATCCTGAGGATTCACTTTGAGTATGGTAGCTCTCTGAACTGCATACTGATGTTGTTCTGGAGGATCATAGAATTCTCGCCGTACCGAGCTACAATAGTCAGGACACTTGAACAGCTCCCGGTTATTGTGTAGAACTAATTAGATTTCCTTGATCCGGTCACGAGTGCACACTTATGTGCAGATAGACGTCGAGCAAAGGTAGTAGCAGCACCTTTGGGTCTTTCTGTTCAGAACCGTTGTATGGCGCTAGCCTGGGGGATGGCTTAACGTAATGCAAAATCACGAACTATTTGCATTTCCGGAGTGCATACCGTCGACACAAGTCAATGTCCTATCCTGGCGTAGCATACACCATCACCTAGAGCTACGTAAATTTCATGTTGCACCTCAAAACTTGAAAACCTCCTACAGCGAATAATCCTTAATTTAAAATTTTCCCAGTGACTGCCGTGCACATAAGGAATCGAACGATTTCGAAATTAAGTGCACGCTTTAGTCCGGAAATAGCTTCGGAGGAAGCTCAAATAGTCCTAATTCCTTCATGAGTGGGATTTGATGGTTACAGGGTGAAAAGTCTTGAAGCGAGAAAAAGGACGATATTCGTTGCAGCTTCTTCTTCCAGTGGAATGCTAGCGAGTTAAGTTTCACTTTGATCATTAATTGAAATCTATGAGGTACTTTGCTCGGCGGTAATTAATACACAGTACTCGTGCAAGATCCTTAATTAAAATTCAGGATGTTTCCTTGCGTTCTAGAGTGATGCCCAACTAACTGGATAAAAGGAACAGTTTTCAATTGCGGCCAACGAAATAGCACTGAAGTGCAGAGCTAAGGGCGTTGTATTTCCATAGTGCATTTGATATTCCGATATCATTTATGAAACCAAGTGCAAAGTTATCAAGTCGAATTGATTTGGTGTAGTACAGAATAGTTGCTAAATAGTTTATAGAGAGATTTTTATAGCGTAGATTAAACATAATCTATAGTACTGTAGAGTTAGCGGCACTATCTATACTGTTATCTACTTGGGGGCCTGGATGTTAAGATAAGTTGTGTGGTATGGTCTTTTTTAAACGCGTTTCGGACTTCTACCTATGAAATAATAAAGTTGCGCCCAGAATGTTGTTTTAATCTGTTTGCGGATTTGAGGAGTGACGCCAGCACCTCCAAATTAAGGTATCACTTGTCAAAATCGGAGAATTTTTAGAAAATTGACCTAAAATTTGCCAAGGAGTAGGGGCAACCCGTGTACCTATGGACGGTTGTACCTGTGGACTGCTTAAGTATTGCCCAAATTCAAGTACTTACAGAAACTAAGAAAACGTATTAAGGGATATTTTTGCATATGTGGTAACCCTCACTAAGTGTCATTTCGCATTCTTCAACAGTTCCATTTTTCTAGGCTGATAAAAAAAATTCTCGATAAAAATAAATTTCTGAGTTCTTTTACTCAATGTATTTTCAGTTTTAAAACTCGATTTAGTTACTAATCTTTATGCTGTCTGAAGTTTATTAAATATTATTTACATTATAACTGCATCGGGAGATCTTTTTGTTAAATAGATGAAATGCGATGAAGGGTTTGTTCAGAGTGTCGTAAATTGTACCTGTAGACAACATTTTACTTGTACTTTTGGTCTGTCCATAGGTACACATATTGTCCATGCGTTTTATTTTTATTTTTGTAATAAATAATTTTGTTAATTTCTGCTAAAAATGTGTTTCATTCAAACTGTCTTCAATTACAAGTGCGTCCATAGATACATTTACCTATGTCCATAGGTACATTGCACAGCGTGTACCAGTGGACGAAAGCTCCAATTCTTAAAAGATTCTATAACTAAAATTCTTGTACCAGAAAATAGTAACTAACAACTTCTTGAGAAACTAATATCTTCCTAGACACTAAAAAAATCTGCCAACAGTCTGGGCGCAACTTTATTATTTTATGGGTAGAAGTCCGAAACCTGTTTAATGATGAGATGCGGTGTAGTTACTATGCGACTGACAACCTAGAAAATAACGTTTCAAATAGCCTCCTGGTTATTTCTTAGGTTGTCAGTCGCATAGTAACCTACACCGCATCTCATCATTAAACGTTTCGGACTTCTACCCATAAAATAATAATGTTGCGCCCAGACTGTTGGCAGATTTTTTTTATTTATTAACGTACCTTTTTTATCAATAGAATTCGAATTCGATCACATTAAACCTTAGAGATTTTCGAAATCAGTGAAATGGAGAAAAATATTTTTTTCCCCGACTACGTTTAAAGCTTATAGAAGTAAAAGTGAATTCCAAATCTCAATATACCTTAGGAATATATCAGAATTCGTGAATATGTACACAACCACTTTACACCCCCTTAGGGATTGGATATCGAAAAATTTTGAAGAACGTTACTAGGCGCTTATGTAAATAGCCCGCAGAAGTAAAATTGCTTGAACGCCAATAAAAATCTGAACTTTTTTTTTGCTTCAGTTACTCTAATAGCACATCTACATATACGTACCAAGTTTCAACTTTCTAGCATAAGCCGTTTCTGAGATATAAAAAACCACCCTTTACCCCCGTACCTTTCTACTCCTTTTTAGGATGTCTCTATAGTGGCTCTATATTGTCCTACATTTTTAGCTTTCCACTCATTACGGTTTTTGAGAAATAAAAATCAGAATTTTTTCCTTTCTACCCCTTTTCACCATCACCCCCTACACCCCCACCACTACTAGAGGTCTACCGGTCCCAGCTACTGTAAAATTTTAAAGATCGTATCTGATATGGTTTCTGAGATATAAAAACGAAATTTTTTGAGAAATTGGTATCCCCCCACTTTCGTGCTCCATCTTCCCCCTCAAAAAATTTACGTTCATTAGACTCCTCTTGTGATCCCATATACAGAAACTAAATTACTTTTTATTTTTTAATAATAAAGTATTTTATCTTCCTACTACATAAGTTCCAAGTTTCAGCCTCCTAGCATAAGTGGTTCTTGAGATCTGGAAACCAAAATGTTTCCTCTAAAACGCTCCCCCCTCATCCCTCCTTACACCCCCCCACCTAAAAGATACCAGTCGTAGGAGTTTACCCAATCTACCCACCAAAAAAATTTAAACTTAATACCTCAACGGGTTTGGGAGCTACGCCTTCACACGATTTTGCGTACGGCGGACGGCGTACGGCGTCTACGGCGGACAGACGGACATTTTTTTTTTTTGCTTTTTTGGTGTTTACTAGTCCTAAAACGTGTAAATACAAAATTTCAGGGTAGCAAACTTTTTTGAAATTTCAGGTCGATCACAATACTTTATTATTAAAAAATAATAAAGTAAAAAATGAAAATAAAAACGAAGTAAAGCAAATTAAAGATAGAGCAGTTTCTATGAGAAAAAATGACAATTGTCCACAGGTACACGGGTTGCCCCTACTTCTTGCCATTTTTCAAGAAAATAAATTTTTTTCTATTTCCGCAAAGAAGCTCAACAGCTGGTCGAAAATTCAAACAAAATTAAAATCAAGTCAGAAGTGAAGGAATGGTGGCCAAAAATGTCGACAAAAAAATCTAAATTTGCAACTGTTCCTTTGCCTCTCCTGGCCGCAAATTTAATCGAGGAATTTTGAGAAAATTGTCCTAAGATTTTCCAAGGGTACCTCTTGCTATTTCTCAAGAAAATAATTTTTTTTCGATTTTTGCAAGTGATACCTCAAACGAAAGGGGAGCTCAACAGCTGCTCGAAAATTCGAACAAAATTAAAATCCCATCAAAAATGAGGGAATGATGGCCAAAATCGTGCAGAGAACCAGAAGAAAAAAACCTTAGAGTTTACGTCTGTTCTTTTTGCTCCCATGGCCTCAATTTTAGAAATGTTTTTAATCTGTTTATGGGCTTGGTATATGGGGTCCAGCACTTTTAATTTAAGCCATGCCTCGCCAAAATCGGGGGTTTTTCAAAAAAATTTCGAAAAAGTTGCCTTTTTTAAATTTTAATTTAAATTTTTTTCGATTTCCGCAAATGACGGCGCAATCAAAATGGGAGCTCAATGGCTGCCCGAAAAACTAAACAAAATTAAAATTCGTTCACAAATGAGGGATGTCAAATTGTATCTTACTTCCACAGTACATATTCGCAATATTTGAAGTTTAAAAAGAGTTTGTATTCAGTTTTTGTGTTTTCCACCATCTCGAAAACCTGATGAGATATCGAATTAGTAGAAGTATCTGGGAGTTTGTTTAGAATTGCCTAAAAACTAATTTTAGGATCTAATTTTCACCCCAAATGCGGAGTAAGGGGGTTGTATAGGTTATTACGAATTTCGTCATATATTTTAGGTATGATTAGATGGATAGATATATAAATTTATTCACTACATTCGATTACAATTGTGTTACAATTCATGTTTTATTTTAGATACCAAGATAAACTTTTACAACTATGTACTTAAATTAATCAGCTAATTGCAGTAAAGGTATGATAAGATATTGAATTTGTTTTTACATCCATGGGCTTTGTAGATATTTAAATTTTTCTATGAAAAACACTGATAACTACTGAAGATTGTATCTTACAGGAGGCTAATCCAGTGACCAAAATAATTATCCAAATAAATTCCTTGTCTCGAAACAAGCAGTGCTATATTTCGACGTTCCAGACTATGACCCAAAATGGTAATTGGTGTCTTAAGAGTGGCATTAGCATCAACAGTTCTACCGCACTTCTGTTTTATCAGCTTCCCAGACTTGGTCCTGAAAAATTATAAAGTTGCGTCCAGACTGTTGGCACATTTTTTATGAAAATTTTGTGAAGTGGGGATGTTGAGAGTTGATGTCTGACCAACTTTTTTCGTTGACACTGGAATGCGTCGAGTGCCTCAACTCACCCAGACTTATTCGTATTATACAAGGAAGCAGTACCAGAAAGGAAAGCTGACAACAACCGTGATTCAGGTTTTCGATGTTAAACCTATCGGTGAACAGGATATGCAACAGTCGATGTTCGAGAATGATACGCGATTCGCGAGTGAATTTTTATAAGGAGCACAGGAAAACAGTTTAATACTATTTCTTCTCTTTCCAATGTCCAGAAAGTGGATATGTCGACCACAAGAATCTACTAAGGTACCACGGGCCTCATTTAATGACATATTAAAGTGTGGCTGATTTTCGTCTTTATTGTTTCTTATTATTTGCCATGCTCACGCATTTTTACTTTGACAAAGTCATTTCGCACTCTACTCCGCAATTCAAATCTCGTAGAAGTTATGAGGCAAACTAAGTTCTCCAAAAATAATGATGCATAATTTAGCACTGTCACTCTTGGAAAATAAAAAACCGATCATAACGACTAAGTACTTGGGCGTTTCAAACAGCTTCCATTTCGTAAGACTTGTTTACGACGTCCATATTTTGTAGCGTTGTTTCTTTGGCGAGGCACCATCCTGCCGAGGAATGGAATTTTTCGAATACAGCTTTGAAAATAATGAGGTACAAATTATACATGAAATAATTACACACGTCAAGGATGTCAAGTACTCTAGCTCTCCGCGTATCCCGGTTTCACTTGTTTCGCTGAATTGATGTGTGACTCCGGGTGGGCAGTCATTTTTCACCGCGTTCCATGCACACAATGGTGGAGCGCGTGAAAAATTCTTCCTTCCCGAACGGCGAAAGAAACTCTTTTTTTCCTTATTACAAAATACCAGGAATTCATTATGACTTTGCATATATGCGAACAGGACTTCTTTTGTAAATTCCAGGTGACGTGTACGAGCACATACCGACTCATGTATACGTTGAGCAGCGTTCTGGCTACAACTTCACGTGTGTACCGTAGTATGTTAGAAAGATGGAGCAATCTTTGTCAACATTAGAAACGAAGAAAAACAAGAAGAAGAAGAAGTAGAAGAAAGCAATGATGGTGAGGAATGGGTCGCTAAGGCACTTTTAATTTAAATACATGGAAATTATGTTTGGGACACAATTAAACTTGAACGTAACTTCTTGTCAAGAGTTGTCTATGTTCCGCCATGTTGTTTATATCTCTGAAGCCACCTACCCAGTGGCGTCGCTCATTATTTGAACGTACTCAGTTCGCACGCTGAACCTTATACGTACCGTTACCCAGGCGAAAACGAAAAGTGTGTTCATATTTTGAAGCGTACTCAGCTCGACGAAGGACCAACCAAAGTACAAGTACGTTAAGCGTTGATTTTAATGATTTCCGGTAGTCAAGGAATTTCTTACGTCTCCTTGAAGCTAAGAGTGAAGTCCTGTTCGAGAAATTAAACAAGTTGTGTGTTGAGTCGACGACTGATGGAAATAATTTACATGTTTTAATTGTTTTCTTCCAACCTTTCAGGATATTAAAGTGTAGATCACAACGTACGGAAGAGCAGAGTACATTTTGTGTACTTGTAGAGGTGTTTGGAACGGATGAATTATACTTACATCACAGTGAAGAATAATAAAGTTTTGTTTTCTTGTGAAACACTTGAACTATCTAAGTTTGTATTTTCAGGCTTAAGGACTTTGGTGTCCACAGAAAGGCTTGCAACTTACTCTCTAAGTTCTTGTCTGAGGAAAAAAAACATCGGTATTTTACTCCAGAAATTCCAATACTTATTTCCAAAACAAACCGTTACAGCGAATTCAGGATAACATTTTGGTAAGATCATAGATAAGGTTTTCGTTTTTAATTTCACTACATTAAAAAAAATCTGCCAACAGTCTGGGCGCAACTTTATTATTTTATGGGCAGAACTCCGAAACGTGTTTAATGATGAGATGCTGTGTAGGTTACTATGCGACTGACAACCTAAGAAATAACCAGGAGGCTATTTGGAACGTTATTTTTTAGGTTGACAGTCGCTAAGTAACCTACACAGCATCTCATCATTAAACACGTTTCGGACTTCTACCCATAAAATAATAAAGTTGCGCCCACACTGTTGCTAGATTTTTTTTATTTATCAACGTACTTTTTTTATCAATAGAAATAGAATCAAAAGAATTCGAATTCGATCACATTAAACCTAAGAGATTTTCGGAATCAGTGAAAACTTGAACAATACCCCCAGGTGGTTTAATAGAGAAAAATACTTAACTCGGGTTTTTCCTCAACTACGTTTAAAGCTTATAGAAGTAAAAGTGAATTCCAAATCTCAATATACCTTAGGAATATATGAATATGTACACAAGTACAAGTACAAGTACAATATATGTATATGTACACAACCACTTTACACCACCTTAGGGGTTGGATATCAAAAAAATTTGAAGGACGTTACTAGGCTTGCTTTGATAGTTCGACATGTCTAAACGGAAATATGGATTCACGGACATTTTTTTTACTCAATTTCTGAACGCCAATAAAAATCTGAACTTTTTTTTGCTTTAGTTACTTTAATAGCACATCCACATATACGTATTAAGTTTCAACTTTCTAGCATAAGCCGTTTCTGAGATATAAAACACCACCCCTCACCCCTGTACCTTGGTACCCCTATGAAAAATTTAACTTTCAAATTTTTCTAGGATGTCTCTATAGTGGCTCTATATAATTCTAAATTTTTATACTTCCACTCATTACGGTTTTCGAGAAATAAAAATCAGAATTTCTTATCTTTCTACCCCTTTTCACCATCACCCCCTACAGCCCCACCACTAATTACTACTAGAGATCTACCGATCCCAACTCCTGTAAAATTTTCAAGATCATATCTGATACGATTTCTGAGATATAAAAATTACATTTTTTGAGAAATTGCTATTCCTCCACTTTCGTGCTCCACCTCACCCCCCAAAAAAATTTTGTTTCATTAGACTCCTCTTGTGATCCCATATACAGAAACTAAATTTTATCTTCCTGGTGTAATTGGTTCGGAAGATATTGTAATCCAAAGTTTTTCACCCCCCAACCCCACACCCCACCACCCCCCTTAAAAGTGTTAGCCCTTGTGTAATCTTCAAGTATCCCTAAGGACAACCACAAAGTTTCAATCTTCTGACATCAATCGTTCAGGAGATATGAATTTTAGAATGTTTCAATCCCGGCTTTCAAGCGTTTTGGACACATTGTTTTCCCCCCACTTTCACACCCCTCAACCCTTATCGATAATTTTTTTGCAAATGAGTCCACTATCATAGTACTACATAAGTTCCAAGTTTCAGCCTCCTAGCATAAGTGGTTCCTGAGATCTGGAAACCAAAATTGTTCGTCTAAAACGCTACCCACTCATCCCCCTTACACCTCCACTCCCCAAAAGATGCCAGTCGTAGGAGTTTACCCAATCTACCCACCATAAAAATTTGAACTGAATACCTCAACGGGTTTGGGAGCTTGGGAGCGCCTTCAAACGATTTTGCGTACGGCGTATCCGGCGGACAGACGGACATTTTTTTTTTTGCTTTTTTGGTGTTTACTAGTCCTAAAACGTGTAAATACAAAATTTCAGGGTAGCAAATTTTTTTGAAATTTCAGGTCGATCACAATACTTTATTATTAAAAAATAATAAAGTAAAAGAATTGTTCAATTGCTGAAATCGTTTAGATTAAAGGTTTGAAACTACTTAAGCTAGATCAATAAGTTGACCGTCATAAGAATGGTAATATAGTAGGCTTCTAATTACCAAGGTAAAAAATTAGGTGAAATATCGGTTAAATGACCAAGAATTAAAGCACAAAATTATTTCTAACAAATTGGAATTAATGAGTAAAAACCACGTGGTTATCTCGAAAACGGTACAAAAACCGTCATATGTTTACATTTGTTTATCTCCGCAAAACAATCTCAAAGGTTTGTAAATTGTCTCCTGATTGGATCATATAGGACCTATTTTTTTTTAAATTTCAGTAGGCTTTATTATTAAGAGGGGAAAAACAAAATAAATTCAATTGAATTTAAATAATTATATTTGAACAGTTTTGATCGTTGTATAAAAACACAATTGAAACGAAAGTGCGACGAACAAATAAAAATTCTGTCGCATTTGGCATGAATTGGTACTAACGAGGGTAGTTATATCTGATAGCTGATTAAAACTTAAATAATTTTAATAGACAATAATTCGACTCAGTAAGTAGTTGAATGGAAAATTTTCACACCATTTAAAACTTCGTTAATCTATGAACAAGCTCCTTACTTCCACTTGAAGCAAAGAAAATATTATCCGATATTTTAGTATAATTATTCGAAAGCTGCTTTCAAAGAGAAAGTTATAGAAATCCTTGTTTCGAGATGAAATTATCTCACACACATTTATAATTGTGAGTGATAGCATTGAAGGCTTACATTTGAATGGATTGTGTATAAATATTTCTCATAAAATGAATATTTGAATTTCATTTCATATCGCCGCTCGTATAATATCATAATAAGCCGCAAGCAAACTTTAAGGACTATTGTTCGAAAACAATTATTGTAATTGTAACTCGACTCATACTGTTCGTCTACGCTCGAAGTAGAGGAACGAGACATTTTCCACGTGAAATGAGTTTTTATCATACTCCCTATTATCCCCATATTAAACTTTTAAAGTACCTAATTTCCATATAAATTTTGTGTGGAGAATTTCACCCGCACCCGGGGCTAAAATCAGATAATTATATGCTTCGGGTTGCCAGAAAAATGAATTGGACTAGGAAACGTTGAAATGAATTAATAAAACCATTGATAAAATAATCCCGCTCATGGATGATGAGAAATTTTTACTAGGGGATAAAAGTGGTAGCAGTAGTTTCTGCCTTAGGCTCATTCCACAAAATATCCGAAATTATTTCTCGGAATGAAATCAAATTGCCGTATTTTAAACTAACGGAATGGAATTATTTTTGCTAGGTTGGAACAATTCCGGATGGATCAACTGCGTCTCAGTGGTTTTGGCTGTTGATTCAAAATTTTCCCATAGTATGGAAAGGACGCTTTGTATCTAATAATATTTTGAGCCGTTTTAATTTTTGCGTAAGTTCTGCTGTTCTTTACACCCGCTCGCGGTTGCATATTAATGCTATGAATTCTATTTATTATAAAATTGAAACAATTTCCAACAAAAAATCCTACCAGCCTCCTGGTTCTCACTCACGGCTGCATTGACCGGCTACCATCAATAATCAATAAGGAATTAGTTTCAATAAATAAGCTCACAGAAGTCGTTACCTATTTAGACCTAGCTGTTTACGAATACTTTGAACCAGTCAGCCTAAAGCAAGCAGGCTTTGGTATCAATGCCGTGTTAGTACATTTACAATGAGCCGTCACATGATTTCGGTCAGCTGAGTGATTTGAACCAAAATCACGATAGAAATCATGTTAAGAATCTGCCAATGGTCTGGGCGAAACTTTATTATTTTTCGGCTCAAAGTTCGGGAGCGGTTAAATTTGGAGTATATCATCAGTTGTTTCGAGATTATTAGATTTCTTGGAAAACTAGTTTTGTTCTTAAAATAAAAATATTTAAAATAGAAATATTTAGCCGATTAAACATTGAAAAAGTCCGTGTAGACTATTCGAATTTCGGTATATTATGTACAGTAAAAGCCCATAGAAGTAAAAACGAATTTGTTGCCTTATCAGACTTAAGAGAAATGGCGAATTGTTAAAACGTGGAGTTTCAATTTCGAAAAAAATTGTGAAACAGGTTTTTAGACGATTCCATAAGAAGCAACTTGATATCTTATGAGACACGAGGGATTTTGAAAAATTTGTGAAAACGTAAGCAAACCCTTCACACCACCTTGGTTCTTGAAATACAAAAAAACTTGAAATTGGTTTTTAGGTCCTTACATCAAATGCCGTAATAACCAATTTTATATCTCATCAGAACTAAGGGATGGCAAAAATTGTGAAAACATATGCAAACCCTTGGTGGTTGAATATACAACAATTGAGAAATAGATTTGTAGGCGATTATAAGTCGGCGAGTATAAGGCGATTAATAGTCTGTGGAAGTGAAAAGCGATATATTATCTCATTAAACCTAAGAATTATGCCAAAGCTTTGGAAAGCATATAACTCTCTTACACCCCTTAGAATTGAATATCTAAAAATACTGAAATTGACTTTTTGGCGGTTATATAGGAAACCTTAATAAGCAAAAATGAATTCGATATATCATCAGATCTTAGCAATATGTAAGAATCTGTGAAAACATGTGCAACCTCCTTACACCCACTTGGGGGTTGAATATCCAAAAATCCTGAAAGGAGTTAATAAATATATGTGAAGACAGCATGAGAAAGTAAAAACCAATTCAATTTCTTATCACTTCTAAAAGATATGACGAAATTCGTAAAAACGTGTTCAATCCTTTTATACCCTCTTAGGGACTGAAAAGGAAAAAACCTAAAAACCAGTTTTAGACGATTATTCCGCAAGCCTATGAATGTGAAAATATATTCGATATCGATCAGACCTGAGGGATAAGACAGAATTCGTAAAAAAGTATTCAACCTTTTTACACCCTCTTAGGGGTCGAATTTCAAAAAATCCTGAAAAACTTTTTAGGCATTTATATGAAGAAGTCGTAGAATTAAAATGATTTTAATATTTGAAAGACCTACCAGATATGGCGAAAGTCGTAAAAATATATGCATTCCATTTTCATAAATAATTTTGTTCGCCCCCCTTCCGAATGCCAATGGATATTTGAAATGTTTTTTATTTAAATTACTTTTCTAGTTGATTTACATACACATACCGAGTTTCAACTTTGTAGCATAAACGGTTCTATAGATAGTAAAAACACCTCGCACCCCCGTACCATACCACCCCTACAAAAAATTATATTTTTCTAACATGCTACATGTGTATCCAAATACCAAGTTTCAGTTTTATATCATTATCGGTTCTCGAGATATAAAAATCGGAACTTTTTCTTTTTTACCCTCCCCCACCCTCATCCTCTACACCACCCCTAACAAACTTCTTTTTCCTGATAGGGGTCTAATAGGTCTACTTCTGGTAAAAATTCTAAGTATCTATCTTACACTGTTCTTGAGATATGAGACGTTTTTTTTTAGAAAAATTCTTATCCTTTCCACTTCCATGCTCCACCTCCCTCTTAAAATTTTTTACTTTCATCAAACTTTATTTACCAACTTTTATACAGAAACCGAATTTTATTTTTCTAGTGCAATTGGTTCGTGAGATATAGTAATCTAAAGTTTTGCACCCCCGCACACCACTGTCACCACTCAAAAATTTGTTTCCGATTTATTCTCCTAGTATACCTACAGATGTTCATTAAGTTTTAATTTCATGATATTAACAGTTTAGGAGATATTGATTTTAGAATGTCTCAATCAGTTTAGGAGATATTGATTTTAGAATGTCTCAATCTCTGCTTTAGAGCGTCTCGGCCGCATTATATTCCCCCCCCCCCACTCCTTCACCCCTTCATCCATATCGGCAATTTTTTTGCAAATGGGTCCACTATTGAAGCTCTATATAAATTCCAAGTTTCAGCTTCGTAGCATAAGCGGTTGCTGAGATGCAGAAACCAAAATTTTCGCTTAAAACACTTCCCCCACCTCCCCCCTTACACCCCCCCCCCTCAGAATTTGGTCACTTCAGGGGGTCTACCTAATCTACCCATGAAAAATAAACTAAATATCTTGAAGGGTTTGGGTGCTACGATCCTTCAAACAATTTTGCGTACATCGGTAGACGTACGGCGTATGGCGAACAGACGAACTGAAATTTTTTTTTTGCTCTTTTCGTGTCTACTCGTCATGAAACGTGAAAAAAAAATTGTCAGCAAAAGATTATCAGCTTCATTCAGCACATTTTTGACGTTGTCATATTCCCCAACAAGTAATTATGGTTCACATTTCGGCTACTGCGACGTCGTGGTGTTTAAAAATAATCCCGATTCGCCACAATGTTTCGTATCTTCAACGTTTTAGGGTCTTCCATTTATCGAAAGGGACTCAACGCAATGAAGAAATTGTGTTGGTAACAATGCCTATTTCCCAGCAGCGAAAAAAGGCATTACAGAATCAATAATGTAATTACTTCTCGGTAATGGGAATTGCTTACAATCAAGCTTACACCCCATGTTAAGAATGCCTTACATTTACACAGCGATGTCATAGGCAGTAGGCGAATGATTACCTTCTGCATTACATATAAATAATTCTAGAACACATTCCTTAGAAGTTGTTATAGATTAAATTACTGAAATACGATATAGAACTAGTTACAATGAAGTTATTACGGAATGGGTAGATGTAATTCGTTGTGTCAGCATTTACTATGCACATATTTCAGAAGGAATTTCTGCCACTAATCTGTTCCGGAACCACTTCAAAGTAAGTTATTTGTTCCGGAACAAATTAATGGTACAAATTCGGCTCGACATTGCAATGATTACTTACTAAGAAGGATACACTCAACAGAAAAATAAAAAGCATAAATTTTAAATAATAAACAAATTATATTTTTAATGAGACTTCTTTTTCTTTTCTTAATTTCTAAGTAACAAAAAAAAAATCATATTTCTATTTATAAAATAAAAAATAAAGCTTTTTCATAAAATTAAACATAAATTTTTTAATTTTAATATTTTCACGAAAACTTCACTTTTCTCACCATTTGCTAAACGAACCAACACGCTTTAAATCCACAGATGACTGAAAATCAGAAAAGAAACAAATGAATGTAAAATACAACTTCTGTCTCTGTTTATCGACACCATTGAACGATTAACACATTACCGATTGCATTACATTTTTCCAATTTGGAAATAGATTGGTAATGCATACTCATTTGCGGTTTTTCTGATTCATTAACTGGTGCGG
The DNA here is from genome assembly GCA_951812415.1 of Beris morrisii. Taxonomy (NCBI): domain Eukaryota; kingdom Metazoa; phylum Arthropoda; class Insecta; order Diptera; family Stratiomyidae; genus Beris; species Beris morrisii. Next base: position 156,710,856 of record OX638310.1, read on the forward strand.
AATCCAACATATATGTTATATATTTCATGTTGTTATCTATGTTATATGATTGCTCGGTAACTAGTTAGAGAATGACTTATATCGGTAATTCCTTGCTCATTTCGCTGCTGGGTGTTTTCTTTGAAGACAAGTTCAAATGGAGTAAGGGGTTGTTATGCAACTGGTAAGCGCTCATATCGAATTTTTTTCTGTTGGAAAAACACGAATATGAAACTCGCTTCGTAATTTGAGATACAGTGAAATTTTCCGAATTGTTTCAGTTCTAGAAACGTGGACAATGACAAAAGAAGTGATTTATTGTGCTAATTTAATAAATAACAAATAAAATAAAAAATAATCGAATAATTGACATGTTACTTTTTGCGCAGATGCCGTCCATTTAATAAATGAAATTAATTACGTTAATAATGAATAATATTCAAAAAGATCTCATACTAGTAATAAAAGATATAATCTCATACACATGGATTATAAAAAAATTAAAAAATTGTTTAATTTATTTGAGTGATGCACGAATTTATTAAAGAAGTTGTTTTAGATTAGACATTTGGGGTGGTATAACTTGTATCATATGAAGAGTCTCTGATAACAAAGCGATAAAAACGAATTATTGAACTGACAACTTTGTAATGACTTCGGTAAGCGCTGCCACATAAGCCATGGCTTCTTCAATTACTTCACAGAACCGAAGTAGTGCAATATATTTCATGCAATTGGTAATGCCTTACTTTCGCGGACATTTGTATGAAAAGGTAATTAGCAGTGTAGTCGAATTGGTAAGGCCTGGGTCATTACATTTCGTTGATTACAATATCGATCCGGTAATCAATGCCAGTCCAACCGGGATGTAATCGAAAGTTGTATATGCATGTATTGTAATGCTTATACAAAGAGAAATGGATATCTTAAAAAACATTCAGATCTTTATATAAAACAATTATGAAATTGAAATAGAATATGAATTACCAAATGGATTCATATTCTCTGTGAACTTATACTCTAAGCTGTGAACATACTATAAATAGTTATGGAAAAATCATGGATCATGACAAATTCTTTTATTTGGATTTTTATTGATTTTTTTTTAAAAATAAACTTTTACAAAATATACTGCTGAAGCAATAGTCTTTTTTGTTAAAATTGCTATCCGGTATTTAAAATCAAATTTACTTTACTTGAAAAATTCTCTACTACATAACAATTACAGATTTTATATTATTTAATATCCTTCATAAAAATTCGGTTTGCTCTTGCAATTGATCTGAAGTTACTTCATCGTCATTTTGCCTAGCATGTTGCAGAATGGGAACATAGTTGTTCACCGTTCCGTAAAAATTCCTAAAATGTAATTAAATTGTGTCCATAGAGATATATGTACTAGAGATGACAAGCAGCGACTGAGTTGAAGGCGGACGTCATCGCACTCAAAACAACAACAATTGACACTTGACTCTTAAAACACGCTAAACAACAACAATTTGACACTAGGCCATTGCTGCATCTCACTTTTCTGGCTTCAAGCGCTTTATACAAAACCGGTGGCTTGTCATCTCCAGTATATAAATCTCTATATGATTGTGCGATTGTGCTCAATTAGCCGTGGTACCTAATTTGTTTCATCAAGGCTAAAGATAAAGTAACACTTTCCAATACTGCGCCTAAAAGGATTTTTAGTAACACACTGACTACAAGGTTTCTATATAGGTAGCGTTCCCATTTAAAGATCGAATTATGATTGACTTTAAATAGGTGCGATGAATATTTTCCGCCAAAAATGCCACAATTCTCGAAGAATTTGGCGGCGATTTGGGCACTGATACTAGTTTGGCCATTTTTTCTGTATGGAAACATTTTTAGCAAGACTTACGTTTTTGTGTTACTTAGACTGCCCAAATGGGAAGTGTTACTCACAAGACACGAAAACTTTATATTTCCATAAAAATTGGTAGCGAAAACATTACTGTAACGTCGATGTGTTAAAAATGTGATTGTAGTAACAACTGGGCATATAATTCTTGTTGGGAGTTTATTTTATAGTAATTCATTCGGGCATTATCCTTAACAAAATTATAACGACTCTATGCTTTTTTCACAGAAATAATGCCATCGTGAAATCTGTCGTTTCGCATTAAGCTCATTGCCATAGACATTTCACTTTTGCCATCACTATCCTTTTCCGAAAGGATCGTCTCGAAAATAAAATTTAGTTGGATAAACTGAATTCCTATTCATAAGCACAATGCCTGAAGGATGTAATGAGAGCGACCTTGTGAAAAAGCAGACAAGTTCGAAAATTGAGAACTCTTACATACAGAGGACACTGGAAAAAATATGAATTTAAAATATTCTCCGAATTGCTTTCGTGTATGAAATTATCCTAAGAGGATTCCCTGATGCATGCTACCCGAACGGAAAAACTAGGACCTGTACTTTGGTCTGTGGATGAAATGTGATAAATGATGTTGCTCCTTTTTACAACCTACAACAAAGTTCCGCTTGCTTTTCCTTTGACAGAAGAAAATTCTGGATCAAAAGGCAGCTACAAAATTTCGGGCCGGTTATAAACGAGTTTCCACTGTCGTTTCTGTCATTTCGTGAGTAGAGTCAACACTAACGCCCAAACGTAATGACATCAACCATTACACCACGTTTCTATTCCATAAAAGCTCATTTCGCTTGACAAAATTATGCTTCAAACGTACAGCATCTTACCGCAAAATGGAAGGAAGGAGTAAATAAAAATGAGAAAGGATATAGCCTCGACATCATTGGCGCGACGGTCTGTTAACGCTCTTGTAAACCAACGAAAATGCTCAGCCCAGCAAAAGACAGGCAACTTTAATTAACTTAATTATTTTTTAATTAGTCTTTACAAATGTTTCGAACTCACCACCAGTCTGGTTTCTGTTACCACGTTTGAGTTAGTGGCAGTTTTTCAACTCACAAGAAATTAATATATAAGAGCGAGAGACAGTCTCAGTGAGAGAGAGTGGGAGGGAGAAACCGAGTGACAGAGCGAGATTATATTCATGAAGGAAATTATACCTTTGGAGCAAGGCCATAAGAAAAAGGTGATTTCGAAACCGCGCACAAATTGTTTTCATGCAAAAGGTACGGCTATGGCAGCACCAAAAACATGGGTTTATGTTGTACTTAGAAAAACATGATGATGATGATGATTAGTTTAGCTAATTTCGCGGTTTAGTGGAGAATCTGGCGAGTACACACTTAGTCTGGGCTGGGGTCTGGGCGAAATATCTTTGCGTACTTCTTACTAATTACGGTGGAAAGTTTTTTCGGGGTTAAAAGTAGAGTTTATTCTTTTGGGAGACATAAATTCATCCGGACGAAGTAATTTAAACAACAAGAACAATAATAATTAAAAGTTATTTAACCAATTAAATTAAGTAAATAATAATAAAGTGTGATAAGTTTTATTAACACCGGTGGATATATTAAAGATTTAAAATAATATTGGCATAGGAAGAACCAGTAGCATACTAAGGAATCGGTAAAGAGGGCGGTGGGTTAGACCATGGAAAAAGTCTGAGAAAAATATTACATTATTTCTTTTAAATATGTTCAGCTTTTTCGATTAGATTGTGGGCCAATGTGTGTCTTCATCGAATTTTAAAGAACATCTGGGGATCAATTCTGGTTCTGTGAAAAAATTAATTTCATTAACGTTTCCACGCAACTTTATCGTTATACCATTTCATTTACCTCAGCAACCCGATTCACTTTCTCAAAATGAAAAAATTTGCTGAATCGAATGCTGAATAGTACTTTTCATTTGTTAAATGTCAACGTCAACTGAGATTTAGTGTCAGAGCCCATTTGAATTGTAATTTTCTAGTTTAAAATCATATTTATAATTATAAATCTTGTTAAAACATTACAAGAATGAGTTATATTGCGATGATCATAATAGTTGAACGTGAAAGGTGTAACGCCGAAAGGTAAATATTGACATTTCTCTGAAACAATTTCCTAAAGAACCGTCATTGTGGGAACCATATGAGGATTCCAAGAAGAATGATGCGAGATACCCAAAATTCTTTGGAGATGCTTTCAGACGAGTACTTTTTCAACTTGTATCGATTCCCTAAAAATGTGTGTAATGTATAAGTTCACATTTAACTGGAACGGAACGTATTCATACGATCCCATCACATCTTCGGATACTATGTGCGCTTAGAAAAGTATGCCGGAGGTAAACGAAATTTTTGGCTACTTGGGGATAGTGGATACCCCTTCCAACCATGGTTAATGACACCAATATTAACCCCAACGATTGAGAGTCAATAAAGTTATAATGCGGTACTTAAAAAACAAAGATCGAACCATGCATTGGAGTATTAAAAAGCAGATTTCATTATCTGTCAAAGGAAAGAACCCTGTGCTATGTCCCTCCAAAAGCATGATTGATCATCGACGCCTGTGCGATACTACACAACATATTAATAAAATCAAAGGTTCCACTTCCTGATGAAATAGAAGATATGGAAGAACAAGCCTCGGAGGATAACAACCGGCATGTGAATACTTTTAACTCGGGAAATGTGTTAGAGGAAAGCAGGAGAATTCAATCGGATATTGTAAATACTTATTTTACTCAATAAATTGAAAATTATGAATTAGTTATAAATTATTTATTAATTATTCTAAATTCATGCAGCTGGTAAATTGTCGTCAGCTGGTTGATTGTCGTCAGTTGGTGGACCGTCTTCCTCGAGGATCCTTTTCAAAAAATCTTACAACTCACCTATCGTGTGATAAATCTACGTGTAGCTCCAAAAAATCTATTAAATACACTTTTTGAGCCTCACTTGCTCTTTTCGTGCGAGTACTTTTGCCATTTTCCATTTTATTATGCAACGGCTTTACCGTGATAACTTTTTTGACAAATGAAAAAAAGTTTGACAGTTCCTTTCGTTTATTATTGAAACAACGGTTTATCACTGAAAAGTCTTCTCACAGCGGTTTTCACAGAACGAGAATTGACCCTCTGGTGTACATGGACATCTATGGATATTTCTCACCCACAGGTGAAACCCAAACACTCATAGATGTAACCTAAACACTCATTTGTGCAGCTCACCTGAACCTGTACCTGAAACACTAATGGGTGCGTTACTTACACCCATGGGTGCTGGGTTCACACCCATGGGTGTTTCATTTTAGGTTCATTGGTTTTTCTCCAGACACCCATAAATATGGTTGTACTACCATGGATGTTAGGAACACCTATGTGATTTGCTCGACAATGGTATTAGCTTGTATAAGAGAAGAAATGGCATTCGCGTTGTTCGTAATTTGTTGAATGTTAAATAGGAACGCAGTTTCCCAAAGATCGAGGAGGAACGTCAAAGGCCGAAGTGGAGACGATTTCTACCCATAAGAACTTGGGGGCGAAAACGATTACAAGAATTCAAATGGTTAGCGCAAACTCTATATACTTGCTGAATTGTTAGACTCAACGTAATCATACTAAATACTGGAGTCTAGCGTATAAACTAGAAAAACACCTGAGTTTCTTTTCTAGTAAAATGTTTTCGCGTAAGTGGAAATATTGACCAATGGAATGATTGTCACATTTGCTAATCCATCTCATTGGATCAATGGTACGGAAATTTGTTTCACTGGTTGTATCACGATTTTGGTAGACCCAATGACATTGTATTCTTCACTTGCTTGACTTTTTACACGTAAAAATGAATTGCAGTTAAATTTGTGATAAGAGTTCCCTTCCGTGAATTAGACCAGGTACACAAGACTCTGTAAGCAATACGAGATAAGACAAAGATGTCAATAAATCTTTTTTTCTTTAACGTAAAATTAATTTCCTTCTCAACTGAATTTTCAAAGGACTTCAGCTGAATTTTCAAAGGACTTCAGCCGAATTTTCAAAGGACTTATATTAAAAATTTTCTTTATACTGTAAGTGTTTAAAAAATTGCATTGAAGAAAGGTGCAATTTTTTAAACAAAAAAATATATTTTTCTACAGAAAGAAATTGTTGTAAATGCTGGACTCTATGAATACGTAGTGGAGTTCATTATTGGATGGACAGAATAGCGGGCATACTATCAGACTATATAGGTCATACTGCATACATTATTAGTGAATTCTAATAAATATCGGATTTCATTTAATTGCTTTATTTCTTTCCTCGTAACCCTTCCACCCTCATCTTAGTACTTCTACACAATACGCGCGTTTGCTATTTCAATATCGAACGGTCTAAACGTAGTGCAAGGACTTTGCCAGTTTCGTCAGCTATTCACAATTCACAAATAGCAGCCGAATTCAATTGGGCAAAAGGAAAAAGGTTAACCGAACAATAGCGCAATATTATGAAACGAAAGTCTCGAGGTTGACTCCCAGTTCACCCGCAAAACTTTCATGTATTGTCAATAAATTGGACATGTAGTCGATCGAAACAACTTGAAAGGAATGGGATTGCAAAAAAAGGATAACAAATCGATAGTGTCAACGGGGATAGTGTCACTGGTAATCGAAGCTCTATAATCTTAGTAATTTATTTATGATTGCATGACGAAGTTGTTCTGGTGCTGGGGGTGCCGGCGCCATACGATATACATAAATTATAATGGAGCCGAGGTTTCACCCGGGAGCAGTGTGCATTAAAGTAACTCATAGTCGAGGGTGTTATGGCCGCTCCGGTACTAGTGGCCAGATACAATTTCGTATTCCGGGGATGCAACAAATTTTATAGATGCTATAAAATGCGGCTTCACAATTTCTCCCAACAGATCGAATATTTTTCCAAGTTTATGACAATGGAAAATCTCTGAAGATACAACAAATAGAATTCCCCTATTCCCACAAGGTTTATGATGTTACGAAATGTACCAGATATTGCAAGGATAATGCTTCGTAGTAATACTGGAGGACACATCTCGCTCTATGACTACAATACGTACGATTCTTCGCCTTTCTATGGAGACAGAAGGATAATGCAAGTTCACCCTGTATCGGAGGGTGTATGATGTGAAGTGAACATTGAACACAAGAAAATGATAAATGGATGGAAGCTGAGCAGAGATAAAATGTAAATGAGAGGTAGTTTCGATTGCTAAAGTGCCACTTGATACTTGATATGACTCGAATATGTTTTCGTTTCGTCGATACTCTCGCATATTTCACATAACCTTCGCCGTACCCTGTGTGCCCCTATTCGAGCTATGCCGCAGCTATCGGCTACAGGGCACATGTATTTTCGGGGGCGTTATTGAACATACATAATGTCAATGATGATTTAGGATGAGATCACAATTCACATAAAATCCAACAACTAAGAATTCGGTGGATCGTTTGTGGTAACTTGGTAGATGAATTATGTCTGCTCTCTGGCTGTAGCTGAAACCCTCTGCCGATAGCTGAAGTGACAACTTTTGATCCAAATTGTTATTTAGGATAATGAGAATTCATGACAATACTAGGGGTGGAATATTGTTGGGATTATTTACACATAATTAGTTTCAATGCCATTTCATCTTCATTATTAGGGTTCTGTTTACATTAAGAAAATTACTTTGCAGCATTCAATTCAATTTCGATGAGCAATCTTCTCCTGCGATGGCTTTGTAGTACAATTTCCTTTGATATGGCTCCATCCTTCCACCTATAATCTTTAGGTACTGGTCTTACACGGACAATTTTATTTTTACATGAATCAAGTTTTGAAAAATGGCAAAATCAAAACGGTTAAAGTGATTTCGAAATTTGACGCGTCAATATAAATTTTCGGTACTGAAAACCAACAGAAATAAAATTGAACTTCTGAATTCAGAAGTAGAAGTTCTGTTTTTCAGTAGATACAGAAGAAGGACTGTTAAAACGTAATACCAATTTCTTAAGAGAGGTGAGGTTCTGGAGCTCATAACAATTTTATGCTATAGTTATTATAGTTTTAATAGACACCTCCTTGCTTTATCACATCTTTTCCATGTTTATTCAACTTAATATTTTTTTATAATAAAGTATTGTGTTCGATTGATTTAAAAAAAATTACTGCTCTGAAATTAATATTTTTGCCCTAGAAAATATTGGACTAGAAAAGCGTGTTTGAAGCATCATAACTCATGAACCCCCAAAGATATGAGCTTCAATTTTGTATAATAGTTGAAATATGTCAAATTGGGGATAAATTTTTTAGTGGGTGGAACGGGCTTAAAAGCGAAAATTTGAGAATTGATAGAGCATTGGATTTTGATGCATATGCAGAAATTCACCACTAAGGCAGCAATTTCTTTTTGGGGTTGAAGGAATGTATAGCAGCACAATGCTTCATATCTCAAGAATCCTTTCATAACCATCTTGGAATTTTTACCGTTTAATTTTACTTTATTATTTCAATAATACAGTATTGTGATCGATTTAAAAAAAAAAAAAAATTTTCTACCCTCAACATTTTTTTTTTACATCTCATGACTAAGTAGCAGCCACGAAAAAAGCAAACAAATTTTCAGTCCGTCTGTCCGCCGTACGTCGACCGCTGTACGCAAAATCGTTTGAAGGCTCGTAGCGCCCAAACCCTTCGAGGTATTAAATTGAAATTTTTTTTATGAATAAACTGAGTAGGCCCCTTGAAATGATCATGTTTTGATGGTTGGGGGTGTGAGGGTGGAAGTGGGGGAAGCGTTTTTGGTTTTTAGATCTCAGCAACCGCTTCCTCTAGGAAGCTGAAAATTGGAATTTATATAGAGCTTTGTGGACTCATTTGCAAAAAATTTGCTAATACGGGTGAAGGGGTGTGGGAGTGGGGGGAAAAATAATATGTCCGAAATGCAAGAAAGCCGAGATCAACACATTTTAAAATCCATATCTCCTAAACGCTTAATGTCACGAAATTAAAACTTAATGAATATCTGTAGGTATACTTGGAAAATAGATCGGAAATAAATTTTTGAGTGGTGGCAGTGTCGTACGGGGGGTGGGGGGGAAGGGTTAAAAACTTTAGATTACGATATCTCACGAACCAATTGCACTAGACAAATAAAATTCGGTTTGATGTAAAGGGGGCGGTGGAGCATGAAAGTGGAGGGGATACGAATTTTTCTAAAAAATCACGTCTCATATTTCAAGAACAGTTTAAGATAGATACTTAAAATTTTTGCCAGAAGTAGGCGTAATAGACCTCTAGCAGAAAAAAATTTTAGTGGTGAGGGTGTAGAAGGTGAGAGTGGGGGAGGGTGAAAAGGAAACGATTTCGATTTTTATATCTCGAGAACCTAACATATAATGATATAAAACTGAAACTTGGTATTTAGATAGAGCTATAGTAGTAGCATGTTGGAAAAATATAATTTCTTAATAGTTGTACCATACGAGAGTGGGGGTGTTTTTCCTATCTATAGAATGGCTCATGGTGCAAAGTTGAAACTCGGTACGCATTTGTAAATTAACTATAAAAGTAATTTATGTAAAAAAATTTTGAAATATCCATTGGCGTTTGGAAGGGGGGCGAAAAAAGTGATCAGTGAAAATGGAATGCGTATATTTTCACGATTTTCGTCATATCTATAAACGTCTTCCCAAATATTGAATTCATTTTAATTCTACGGTTTCTTCATATAAATACCTAAAAAGTGTTTTCAGAATTTTTTGAAATTCGACCCCTAAGAGCCGAGTGTAGTCCAGTGGTAGTGTACGCCTTGAAAATATTGCTACCGGGGTTCAATTCCCACTCAATGCATAATTTATTTATATGAATTTTTCAGTTTCTATTGGTTTCAGAATATTAATATAAATCGTGAACAGTGCGGAATGTTTAATAGGGTCACTTGTAAAGGATTTAAACCTGAGCAAATGAGTTCTGTTTACATTCTTATCAGATTCAGAAATACCATCAGAGCTGCCAGACAGTAGTTGATTTGCTATAGGCAACTTTGCTGTTCTGGTAGATCGTATCACAGCCAAAAGTATTGAAAAATTATGATCATTAATACCTGCTAGTGTACTGCCATACACGGCCCGAATCCTGATCTTCCTTCCCATTCCTAAAACGGATTAAGTTCGGTATCCCCTTTCTTCTCCACAATTCCTTCCAACTCTCCTCTCCTTCGCACCAAGAACTTTTCACTTTCTCGGGCTTGCGTAATAATCACCTTAAACTCGCCTTTTAAGTTTTTTCCCTTTTCAGCCCCTAAGACTGTATAAATGGGTTGAACACGTTTTCACGAATTCCGTCATTTCTTTTAGAAGTGATAATAAATTGAATTGTTTTTACTTTCTCGCTCTGTCTTCATATTTATGTATTAACTCCTTTCAGCTTTTTTGGATACTCAACCCCCAAGTGGGTATAAGGATAGGTTGCATATGTTTTCACAGATTCCTACATATTGCTTAGATCTGATGATATATCGAATTCATTTTTACTTCCTAAGGTTATATAAGCGCCAAAAAGTCAATTTCAGTATTTTTATACGTAGATATTCAATCCTAAGGGGTGTAAGGGGGTTTTATGCTTTTTAAAGCTTCGACATATTTCTTAGGTTTAATGAGATATAAGATCGCTTTTCACTCCCACAGACTTTTTATATTATCGCCTAAAGCCCATTTCTTAATTTTTGGATATACAACCCCCAAGGGTTTGCATATATTTTCACAATTTTTGCCATCCCTTAGTTCTGATGAGATATAAAATTGGTTATTACGGCATTTGATGTAATGACCTAAAAACTAATTTCACGATTTTTCGAATTTCAAGAACCAAGGGGGTGTGAAGAGTTTGCTTACGTTTTCACAAATTTTTCAAAATTCGTCGTGTCTCAGGAGATATTAAGTTGCTTCTTATGAAATGGTTTAAAAACCTGTTTCACAATTTAATAATCGGCTTAAAATCTATATTTTAAATATTTTTATTTTAAGAACAAAATTAATTATCCAAGAAATCTCATAATCTCGAAACAACTGATGATATACTCTGACTTTGACCGCTCCCAAACCTTGGGCAGAAAAATAATAAAGTTTCGCCCAGACCATTGGCAGATTTTTTACTTATATAGAGATTCTATCCCAATAGGTCTGGTTATTTCTTCACTAGGTAGTTGTAAAGGGAAACACGCGACGAGGACTTAAATAATAAGTTTCTTGTTTTTGTATCTCAACAACGACTAACGCTACAAGTTTGAACAGTGGTACACTGTTTTAAAAAAATTGAATTTTCAATACAATTTTTACTTGAAATTATTGATGATTATTAAATTATTCATGTACTTTTACACTGAGTTTCAATTTTTAATTTACATGAGAAGGCAAGGTACAAATTTAAGCAACATTTCGTGTAAAATCAACTATATTTATTTATAAATTGAAAATTACATTCTTTTTTGTGTAATTCTACTTATCTATTTGAATTTTACGACGATAAACATGTAATATATGAAACCACGAAGTTGGACGCTTCGTTCGATTTTGTTTTCTACTGAAATGAAAACGAAACGCCTTTGGTGGCGCAGTTGCTACGCGCGCCAAACCTTCGCAGCAAAACCAGAATTGATCACGGGTTTGATTCCTACCTACAGCCAAAGGTTTTATAAGAGTAAGTAATTAAAAAATAATATTAGAAGTAGAAGTAAGTGTATCTTAAAGAATGCTAATTATACACTTATTTTAGAGTGTAAATTCAAAAGAATATCCAGTGAATTTGCTGCTTTCGCAGTTTAAATTTACTGATTGCAAATTTAAATTTACTGACCGAAAATTGAAAATTACATTCAAATTGACTATTACATCCCAATGTAAATTTAGTTGAAAAGGTGTGGCATATTTGCCTACTATTCAAAAGATGTTACATTCAATGGATTTTTTGTACTGTGTACGAAAAGACAAGGTTGTGCAATATTCGAATATTCTTAAAATTTAATTTTGACAGGGATAGTGACTTAGGAGAGGTTGCCAAAAAGGGGAAATGTTTATATCTCAGGAGCTAGTCATGCTAAGAATGAAATTTATATTTTTGGTACTATCGCCAATCCTGATATTGCTAAATTGCAATATGTCGTATATTTTAGTAAACCTTTCAATTATGTTTTCTCAGGTCTTACTATCGGTAGATTAAGTTGACCATTACTAGTATATTTTATCATGGAAATTGTACTTATACCTTGAAGAGCAGAAACTATGTTATTTTATTTGGATTAGTTAAAAAATCTGTCAATTGTCTGAGTGCAACTTAATAATTTTTCGGAAAAAATTGTGAAAGCATTTAAGGTCAAGGCGCAAAAGATGATATTAAGATACCACTTAGTTTTTCGGCCATAGTGGTGCATAATCGTGCGTTGTCAAAGGCAAAATGTTACACTAGTTGGTAGTTATCCAAAAAAAAACTTAGCCATGATCTATTTGGAAAGTTAATTTTTGTGTTCTGCGGCCTAAAGTCATAATAGCTAATAAATAAATAGGACTGAATATGTTTGAAAAGGCTTTTCGGATGGAAGTGATTAATTGCGATATCCGTGGCTTGAGCGGTAAAAACATAATCCAGTATCCTTTTCTTATATCAACAAACAAGTATTCTATGCCTCCTCACCTTGACGCAAGGTGGTAATAGGTTACGCTGCTCACTACAGAACGTTTTTTAGGGTGTCACCCGAATCCACCCGAATCGGTTCGTATGCTTAAGCTCTCGGACAACTCTCCTTTATGCGAAACGCTACAACTGGTATTTCCGTTGGATTTTATTTGCATAGCCAATATTTGTTTATTTTGCCAAGCCAAAACATTACCAGCCTCCGAATAAGTACCGAGTAAAAACATTGAAATTTCTGGCGCCATTTCCGCATTATCTTGTCCATCCTGTCCATTAAAATGTTCCATTGAATTACAGAAATCGCATATACGGGCCATTTCCATCGTAAGCAAATCACTTTCACCATTTACGGGGTCGCAAAGCAAAACGACCGTTTGCCAAATGTGGCATTCCAGATCCCAGCAAGGACGATGCTGACGGGACGGGACAGGCCAGTTCGCTCTGCACTGATCACACGATAGACGATAAACCATCAATTTAATAATCTCTCGCATGACTGAACCAAGAGCAGAGGCAGTTTACTCACGAAATGACCATAAATGACTTTAACCTAAATTCCGTACCGTTCCGTATTTGGGCACCCCTGGCCGTAATAGGGGTGTGTATGGCTGTGAGTCCAGGTCGTGTTTGTAATAATGTTAAAACGATGATGACATTCCACTCGGCTGGCTCTACGGGCTTCGGCAACATTACGTAATGAGCCCTATCGCATCCGGAATTCGTAAGAGCAACATTACAACATTTTTATGCACATTAGAAGTTTGATCCTATTTGGGATGGCCTAAAAGGATACTGCAAAATGGGGAGTTGATCCGAATGGTTTTTATTTTTATTTTCGTCCTGGTTGTGTGCTTTGCGAAACGAATAGAATTTTACATTAAATATTGGGGCAACAGTTGTACGCTATATCCTTGTTCATTTCGGGTTCAAGTATTCCGCCAACGGAATTGCGTTGCGTCGAGTCCTTGTAGAATGTCGACGACAACATATTCCCAGATCCGACTATTCGTAAAATACAGCGTATAATACCGCTCCACTTCTGTAAATTTGTGGCTACATGCGTGCGTTACAGGACAGTTATAACAATCTCCCGGGTATCATCTACATAATGGAATGACGTTTAACTTTACAATACGGCATTATATTGCGCGGTGGAATGGTTCGGCTGGCTGGCAATACTGTCCCAAAAGTGTCTGTTTCTATAAGACCGGGACTGTAGAAGGTCCTAGCTGTAGCCGTGTTCGCCATCTATAGATGGCGTTTTGTCGAGGCGGATTTCAAGTGGCACAATTCTGTGTAGTATGTCCTCTGTCAGAGACATGGCTGCGAGAATTAAGATTTATGCGGTGTAACTGGGGAGATATTATGTATATGTGCTCCGATTTCGAAATGATGTCCTCGAAGGATAATGTGGCCCGAACGGATATGAGGAGATGGCATCAGGCTTTGTGGCTATTAACTACTAATTCCATGTGGTTGTTTAAGTATAGGCTGGGCAGAAATTAAACTGTGATTTGTTATCCGAACTATTTATGACGGTACAGACACCCAACATGTCCTGAAATTGGTGCCTTTTTCGAGTAATGCCACATTAGGTTTTTGGTTTATATTTTGTGGACTATGCTTAAAGTATTGCAAGAATAACATGTTCGCAGCGAACTCTCCAAATATGAAATTAAAATGTACTGACTTTGTACCAGAATTTCAAATATTGATAAGATTTTGGAGGAGCGAGACTGGAGTCTGGATAGACTAGAAGCATTATGGTCTAATTCATACAATAGGTTGTGAGGTCTAATTCCATCTCTTGTATTATAGTAATTAAAACAAAAATGAAAATAAGTATTTATTTAAATAACTTAAGGAGGTCGTTGTAAATTTCTAGCTCCAATACATTTTGTATGGCGAAACGCGTTATGTTTCGGTACCTGAATCTCAGCTTCCACTTAACTCACAACAGTCAGATTTTGTACACTTATTGTTTAGTGTATTTAAAAGCTTAGTACATGAGTAAATTAAAAAATGTTCACTAAAAGTCGAGATATTTAAGAAAAAGGGAATGAATACAATTTTTAACTGTTTTTCTTCTTTCATATTTGATAAAATGATAGTTTTTCATGAGATATTTTAATTTGCTCTTGTATGAAACTAATCAATATTACCATAAAAAATAAAAAAAAAAATTAAGACGCTACTGTATGTGGTTACTGAGAAACGTGTACCGAAAGTTGAAAGAGCACTACTTTTCAGGAGAGCCTAAAAACAAAAAAGTAGGGTGTTTTTTTAAGTGCATGAGAACTTAAAATTATAATACAAGACAGAAATATTGTTGGAAAGAAATTTTTTTATTATATTCTGGTAGATAATTTCATGGCATTTATTTTGTAAATATGATTTCCGTCATACGTCCGCCGCGGCTACGAGTTACATGGTCCATTCGATCTGTCCAATTTTTGACTACTTTTTCCAATAAATCTGGCCGTATGGCATCAATAGTGGCTTGAATATTGGCTTCCAATGCTTCAAGAGTTGCTGGTTTGTCGGTATAAACGCATGACTTAAAATAGTTCCATAAAAAGTAATCCAGAGGCGTTAAATCGCACGAACGAGGGGGCCAGTTAACAGAACCACTTCTGGAAATCAAGTTGTCACCAAATTGATTTTGCAATAAATCGAATGTTAAGCGCGCTGTATGGCAAGTTGCGCCGTCTTGTTGGAACCAAATGTCGGCGATGTTTAGCTAGTCAGCATGGCCGATTATGTTGACCGTAAAATGGACGAAGTGCTCTATGAACTTCGCGAACAGATTTATTTTTTTCAAAGAAAATTTTCACAATTTGGAAGCGTTGTTCTGACGTTAAACGATTCATGATGACTTGCCAAACCTTACTGAACAGAAATGTCAACACAGTTTGACATTCTCAGCTGTCAAACCACAGTTATCGATATCGAAAGTTCTCATGCACCTAAAAAAACACCCTTTACATGTAGTGACATATTCGACTTTCCCCACTTCAGAGTAAAATTTGAGTCACTTTCCATTTTTTTTTTGTGTGATATGCAGAAATGAGTGTAGAATAATAATAAAAAAAAAAAAATCAAATTTTTGCACCGACCCCCTTAAGGGGAGCTGTCAATTGTCTGAGAAACTCCGCCATAGCCGGTCCCAACCAAGCCCGGTTGATAAAGGAGGAGGGAACATGGAGTTAACCTGAACGGCAAGTAATACCTCAGGAAGTAGGCAAAAAGTATGACATAGTAGGACTCGCAGCATAGCTGGGAGAACTCCAACATGTCATAGTTAGCTGAAAACTTCCACTCTTCTCCTACCAGGGTGTAATAAATAATTAGGACTGGCCCTCTTGGAGGAGGCGCCGACAACGCATCACCGGAAAAAAAAACAACTGTCCAGAAAGCTGCAGGAGGCCAGGGCCCGATTTGGGCTGTCGCACCATTGATGATAAAGGGGAGCTTGTAGGGTAAAAAAATAAATTTTTGGTTTTCGACTGATTATTAAAATTTATATTTTTCCTGAAAAAACAAGACCAAAATCGCGACATTTGGACTCCTAATAAAAGTGCCTAAAAAAATTTTGAAATTAAAATGCACCCGCCGAGTACGAAGGCTCTCCCTTACATTACCATTACAACTTTCTCTGATAAAATTATTGTTTATTGTCAAATGATAGAAATAGTGTTGCCACCATTATTTCACAATGTATACACTAACACTAGAAAAATCACGAAAATTTATCAACAAAAGATTGTAAAAGAAATGACGCACAGCTGACATACAGCTTATAAACAAACTGGTTTCCTGAAAAATCATGTTTTTGAAACGTTTTCTCGCCTACCGCTTATCAGAATTCATTCATTTCTGTTTTTGTTTCCTTTGATTTGGATAAAAGAATTAGTTGATCGAAGATTATCAAATTTAAATAACGTAGTACCGACCTGTAGGCCATAAAGGATGGTTCAAAAAGTAGCGATTTTTGAACAAGTGAAGCGATTTTTTTAAAATGCTTCGATCAAGTAGTAGTACTAACAGAGCTTTACATATAAAAACATAACGCAGTCACGATCGGCTGCAAGCCAATCGTATGATACTCTAGATGAAATACTGAACTCCGATTTATATTTTAGTTGGGAATATATCAAAAGGAGTGCACATACAATTATTGCATGACCTTTTATTTACAGGTAGAAACTATTGTATAGTGGCTACTCGATGGATGGTTAAACGATTTCTTGAGTTATAGTGAGTTCCATAAATTAAGTTGGGACATTCTTATAGAATTTTTGTGTGGCAACTACATGAAGTACTTACGGGATATTTTTCATATTAATACCTTCAGCTGCGACTATTATAAAATCAACGTATACAAAATTTCAAAGTCGTAACTTAAAGCGTTCTAAAGTTATCGTTCAATATTGGTGAACTCGTGTTTTAAGAACTTTTGTATGACAGCTACCCGAAGGAGTTGATGGATTGCGCTAATTAATGAACTCATTCTTGCTTTTGATATAAAACTAATTCCTGTAAAATTTTGAATCCCTGCTTTAACTCGTATTAGAGTTATAGTGGATTCTGTAACTTATATAAATTTGAAGGACTTTTGTAGGCTGCTACACGAAGGACTCTTTCGATTTGCATCATATTCGGAACTTTCGTTTCAAACATGGTAAACTTTAAGTATTCAAAATTTCAAGCTCCTAACTTGAAGCATTCGAGCAATAATTGTGAATACGTGTTTTAAGGACTCTTGTATGGGAGGTACCCGAAGGAGTAGAAGGATATCGCCCATTAACGAACTTAGCCTTACTTTTTCCATTTTAGAGGTGGTGACCAAATTTCAACTTCCTAGGCCAACGCGTTCTTGAGTTATCGTGCAAACGGACGGACGGACGGACGGACAGCAAACGGATTTGGGGTTTTTGGCCACAACTAAACACAAAATAATGTATATCTTTTTTTCGTCCGAGGCTCGGTTCTATGCGTTACAAACTTTTCGGGCTGGATTAAACTTATAATACTCTATATGATTTCATCTAGAGTATAAAAATAGAGTGATGCGATTAGCGGTTTAAGAGAAAATGGATCTTAAAAATGGCCATATTTGAATTCCATTCAAGCTCCCCTTAATTTGAAATTGAAGTAACTTAATCTGAAATTCACGTGAAATTTGTACATAATAACTTAATCTGAAAAATTATACCAATGATTCTAATTCAAAAAAGAAAAACAAATTTTTAAAGCTAATGGCTAAGTTATACAAAGTTTTTTGATTTGTACAAACATTTGTTTACATAAGCTCGATGTTATGAATAAAAAACATTTGCTTCCACATTTTAAAGTTTTTTGTAAGTACTCGTATGTACCAGGTATGCAAGTATGAAACCGGAATTTTTTTATGAAAAATAGACGTTTATTCTACAAAAGTGTTACAACATATTTCATTCGAAGTATTGTCCATCGCTAGCTATACATGTTGCCCATCTCTCTGACAAGTTGTGTATGCCGCGCCAAAACAAAATTTGTTCTTTTGAGGCAAACCAGTCATCGAGCCATTTTTGGACATTTTCGTACGACGTGAAGCGCTGCTCACTAAGTGCGTGTCCCATCGATGCAAAAAAGTGAAAATCAGAAGGAGCCAAGTCTGGTGAGTAAGCCGCATGCGGAAGTATTTCCCACTGACAAGCCTTAATCGTTTCCTTCACCGGTCGTGCCGTGTGTGATGGTGCATTATCATGCAGCAAAATTACTTTGTGTTGCCTCTTTCCATATTCTGGCCGTTTTTCAAGCAAAGCTTACTGCAGATCGATCATTTGTTGTCGGTAGCGTTCTGTATTAACGGTTTCGCCAGGTTTCAGCAGCAAACACAGAGCATTGTCTTCCGTCCATAGCGATTTGGTTTTGCAGTCGATGTCGATGGTTCGCCTGGAGATACCCACGATTTTTTCCGCTTCGGATTCTCAAAATAAATCCACTTTTCATCGCCAGTCACAATTTGATGGAGAAATGACTTTCTTTGGTATCTGGCGAGCAAAATTTCGCAAGTGGTTTTTCGATTTTCCTGCTGTCTTGCATTGAGTTCATGTGGAAGCCATTTCCCCATCTTCTGGACCTTTCCATGGCTCTCAAACGTATGGACACGCCTTGGTGGGTCACATTTAACTCATCTGCGAGTTGTTGTTGCGTTTGGGTGTCATCCGCATCCAACATGCCTGCGATTCGCTGTCTTCAAACTTTTTCGGTGCTTTTCCACGTTCCTTGCTTCCGATGTCGAAATCACCACTTTTAAATTTTTTGAACCACTCAAAGCACTGTGATTTCCCAAGTGCATGATCCCCGTAAGCATTCGATGCGATTCTGCAGCCGTTTTTTTTAAATGGTAACAGAAAATCAATGCTGTCCGCATATCGTCGTTCCCATGCACAAAAGTTGACATGTTCAACGCTCGTTAAAACTACACTGTTGTATGAAACCGGTATTGCTGGGTACTTTATATCTTTATCAGATATCCAAACAACAAAATGACGTCCATGGTTCGGTTTGACAGTTACTACTTTGACAGCTAGAGCCATCTATGAGTGAATTCCGGTTTCATACTTGCATACCTGGTATATTGGTGGTAAATTTTTTAAAGAAACCAATTTAAACTCAGTTACAAGAAAGCGCAATGAAATGATATAACAATTTCCATATTCAACCATTGAACTTAGTAAATTTATTTTTCTTGGACTTAAAGTGAATGCTCCTGACGCAATGGAAACTATGCAGTAGAAATTTGATAAAAGAAAAGCAGAAAGCACTTTTTTACATTTCAGCAGTTATGACCTCATAATATCACCTGACCTCATTTCCGAACCCATCAGACACTGAAAAATAGCTAATGCTCAGTTCAGTTCATTTTCACGCTCGACTACAATTTGAAATAGTCATAAAATGGCGGCCCTCTTGTCATCCTTGCAGCATTGTCATCTCCGCGTTCAAAATGAAGTCGTTTTACGAAGAGAAAAAATAATTTCCTGCGATATCTTGAGTCAATAGTGAGTGGGTCGTGGATGGTAGAAGTAGTTCAAGTAAAGGGCCTTCAACGTGCCCTATCTTCTCTTGTGTTAAATTCGTTTTGTCAATGTCATCATCTACTGGAAAACATCATCCTTACCGTCGCGTCGTTGTAGTCCTTCTCTTCTTGAATACCGGTTGTAATTTAGATAAATTTTTTTGCTTTTTTTTCCGGGATTCGAAACGGTTGTCTCCATTCGGCAAGCAAATCGATTCGTGAGTTGTAAAATAAAATGGTCCTTTGCAAGAAAAAAATAAGCAAACTGGGGAAAAGAAAGGAAAAAAATATTCGACGAAAAAACAAATAAAATTGAAATACATTGAGAAGAGAAACTGATTTGCATTCAGTGCATCTTCGCAATCAGAAATACCATCAACTACAAGTCGAAAGATGTCGTTTGGGGAAAACAAGATCCAATTTACAACCGAATGGTTTACCGGGAAACGCTTTTCAGTATCGAATTGATAGCTCAAGTGAAGCTGTGGCACATATTTACATAAACGCGAACAGTACGAGTATGCGACTATAATTAAAGTGTTATTTCATAGCTCACAGGGAACGAAACTATTAATTGAAGTAGGAACGATACATCTGGCGCCCAACGTGGGGTACGATTGTAACTCGACTCAAATTCTTCCCTGTGACAATTCGACGATTTAATGGGAAATGTTTAAGTCATTTGAACCAATAATATTTCATATAAATTCCAACCTATCAGGAATGCCCACACTCTAAGAAAAATTTACTACTATTATAGTAGGCAATAGGTTACCTACTATCATAGTAGTGAATTACACTGTAGAGTAATCAACAATTTTCACTTGCTAAAGTGAGTTCAACCGTACTCTATAAATATTATAAATTTGATCAGAAGATTACGTTAAATCACTTTAAATAAAGAGAATTTTTTTCAAGGAATAGTGAAATCACCGCAATCAAAAAGCGATTTCACACCAAAAGAAGAGAAATTTTACTGAAAAATTTGATTAAAATAACATTAAAAATTGAGTGACATAAATGAAGCGATCGGGGTTTCACTACCGAAAGATAGTAACAAAACAAAAAAAGGAAAGTATTTTTCATTCTATATACATTTTCTTTTTCACATATTTACATATTGTTACATGTAAACCTGGCAACCGCGCAACTCGATCGTTTCGCATCAACAACCGAATACCTAGTTGCAAAATAACCCAATCAGAAACGTAAGTAAATAAGGCGAAAAAGCACGATTGTGTCTCCCTTCTTATCGAATGCTCTACAATGTACTTGAAGAACCCTGTACATAAACCACCGAACGAAGATCAAAATCGAAAGCTCTAAAGCTTTCGAGAAACATCCACATCACCGAGTGAACATTCAAGTACATCCTAGACTGCAACCGGCTAGTATATAAGCAGGTGAAGCTTTCAGCGAAGATACAGTAATTTTCATTACGTCGACTGTGACAGCCAGCGTGTATACGCGACCGTGTTGGTAGAGAGCGAAAGTGATCGAGTCAAGCGATATATGGAATAAGCGGGCAGTGCTGCCATACAGTGCGAATTATTGTGCGATTGTAATTCTGTGAAATAAAAGTGCGGATAAATAAATTATCACTTATTATTATTTTAACCGAATTGTGATTTACTTGAAATCCCGGCGAACCCCTAGCTCGCAACAATATTTAGAACATAGTAATATTTACATATTTAAAACATTGTAATGCCATTTATGCCTACTGTAAAGTGCTATCCATGGAGCAGTGGCAGGAATTTCGGCCTCAATACTCTGCAAACTGGTACCAAACTTTACAAAAAAGAAAATAAATAAAATTGCTTGCATTAACTTTAAACTGCTGTGCTTACCTTGAACACTTTAAACAGAAAGTTAGAACATTGTATCATTGTTCCAACTACAAAAAAGGTGCAGAAAAAATTTATAACACATCGACCTAAAATTTCAAAAAAATTCGCTACCCTGAAATTTTGTATTTTCACGTTTTAGGACTAGTAGACCCCAAAAAAGCAAAAAAAAACATACTGCAGTCACGATCGGCTGCAAGCCAATCGTATAATACTCTAGATGAATACTGAACTCCGATTTATATTGTAGTTGGGGATAAAGTAGAATTACGTGTGTGCATGTTGTAAGTCCTTTATTAAGGACTGCCATTAGATTGCTACTCAAAACTAAAAGACAATTTTCAGTGTTTAGTTGCATATCTTGAACTGGGTAAGTCATCGAAAAAAAATGTCCTTTTTGAAGGAGGTGCAGGAAGGACTCACTTGATTTCCTCCTTTTCCTTGGAACCATTTAAAAATGAACTTGTACAAAATTTGAAATTCGTAGCTTGAATCGTTCAAAAGTTATCGAAAAATATTGTTGAACACGTGTCTTAAGGACATTTTGTATGGCAGCTACCAGAAGGAGTAAAAGGATTTCGCTGATTAGTAAACTCGAACTTTGTGTTTACTCAAAACTAATTTGTACAAAATTTCCAATTCATAGCTAAAAGATTACTTGAGTTATAGTAAGTTCCGTAAATTAAGTGAAGACGTTTTGACAAGATATTTGTATGGTAGCTACACGAAGGACTAATAGGATTTTCTTCATAATCATACATTTAGCTTCAACTATTGGAAAAATACTAAGTACAAAATTTCATAGACGTAGCTTAAACCCTTCTGAAGTTATCGGCCAATATTCTTAAACACGTATTTTAAGGACATTTTGTATGGCAGCTACCAGAAGGAGTAAAAGGATTTCGCTGACAAGTAAACTCAAGCTTCGTTTTTACTCAAAACTAATTTGTAAAAAGTTCCGAATTCATAGCTAAAAGACTACTTGAGTTATAGTAAGTTTCGTAAATTAAGTGAATACATTTTGACAGGATATTTGTATGGCAGCTACACGAAGGACTAACAGGATTTTCTTCATAATCATATATTTAGCTCCAACTATTGGAAAAATAACATATACAAAATTTCAATGCCGTAGCTTAAACCCTTCTGAAGTTATCTACTAATATTCTTGAACACCTGTTTTAAGGATATTTTGTATGGCAGCTACCCGAAGGAACAGGACGATTTTGCCCGTTAACGAACTTAGCCTTACAAATTCAACCAAACATCCAGATTCAAAATTTCAAGATCCTAGGTGAAGGCGTTCTTGAGTTATCGTGCTAACGGACAGACGGACGGACGGACGGACGGACGGACGGACGGACGGACGGACGGACGGACGGACGGACGGACGGACGGACGTCAGGCGGATTTGAGGTTTTTGGCCACAAATAAACAAAAAATAATATATAACTTTTTTTCGTCCGAGGCTTGGTTCTATGCGTTACAAACTTTTCGGCTGGATTAAACTTATAATACTCTATATGATTTCATCTAGAGTATAAAAATTTCCGTCTGTCCGCCGTAGACGCCGTACGCCATACCCAAAACAATTTGAAGGCGCATAGCTCACAAACACGTTGAGATATTAAGTTGAAATTTTTATGGTGGGTAGATTAGATGAACCCCTACGATTGGTTAATTTTGACGGGTTGGGGTGTAAGGAGGAGGTGGGCGCGTTTTAGACGAAAAATTTTGATTTCTAGATCTCAGGAACTGCTTATGGTAGGAGGCTGAAACTTGGAACTTATGTAGTACTATGATAGTGGACCTATATGCCAAAAAATTGGTGATAAGGGTTGAGGGGTGTGGGAGTGTGAAGAAAAGCAATGTGTCCGAAATGTTTGAAAGCTGGGATTGAAGCATTCTAAAATCCATATCTCCTGAACCGTTGATCTCAGAAGAGTAAAACTTCGTAGTTATCTAAAGTGATACTAGGAGAGTAGACAAGGGCTATAATTTTTAAGAGGAGAAGTATAGGGCTGGGTGGTGAAAAACTTTAGATTACAATATCTTCCGAACCAATTGTACCAGGAAGATGAAATTTGGTTTTTGTATATAAGATCACAAGTGGAATCTACCGAATGTACAAGAGGTAGAGTACGAAAGTGGGGGGATAACCATTTTTAAAAAAATTTAATTTTTATATCCCAATAACCGTACCAGATATGATCTTAGAAATTTTACAGGAGTTAGGCCCAGTAGACTTCCAGTAAAGAAAAAAATTTTGGTGGTGCTGGCGAAGGGGATGACGGTGGGAGGGGTTGGAACGAAAAGAATTCTGATTTTTATTTCTCGAAAACCGCAAAGCATGGAAAGCTAAAAATTTACGACTATATAGAGTCACGGTAGAAGTATCCTAGAAAAATAAAATGTTTGATAGTGGTAGCAAGATACAGGGGTGGGGGGTGGTTTTTCATATCTCAGAAACAGAGTATGCTAGAAAGTTGAAGCTTAGTATGTATATTTAGAAGTACTACAGGAGTAATTATAGCAAAAAAAAGTTCAAAATTTTATTGATGTACAGAGCTGGAGTAATGCGGTGTAGGTCACTATGCGACTGATAATAATAATAATCAATGGGACAACAGCCCAAATTGGGCCTAAGCCTTTAAATAATGCTAGAGTTACTTCATTACTAGACCAACGGACCAATAGGAGGTGAAGTGGTCAGCCACACGCTCGTCCGTGATTATTACCCCGATTTTAACTCAGGTACTCATTTACAGCTGAGTGAACTGGTAGTCCGGCACCCAATCCCATTCTCGAAAATTACTTGTCGCCAAGTAGATTCGCTCGTGGTACCAGTTGCACCGAAGGCAAGTGCTGTAGCCACTAAGCCACCCAGCCTACTTGCGACTGATAACCTAAAGAATAACCAGGGGGCTATTTGGAACGTTATTTTTTAGGTTATCAGTCGCATAGTGACCTACACCGCATCTCAGTATTAAACACATTTCGGACTTCTAAATTTTGTACGGATATCACTCTATAAATTGACGGCTAATATCAATACTTCTATAATGAAGTATAATAACACAAAAAATAGAGAAAATTGACTCTTTGCTCAATTTATACAGCGATTTCTCACTAAATTCACTCTTGTGGATATGCGTCTTTTCGTTAGAGAGCTACTCGTATTCCGTATGAATATCACTCTATAAAATGACGGATATTCAGAATCTTATAAATGAAGTATAATATCATAAAAAATTGAGTAAATTGAGTCTTAACTCAATTTATAGAGTGAGTTTTCAATCGAAATGAAAATTACTCCCAGGAAAATGGATTTCACTCTAATCGAAATGAAAATCACTCTCAGGAAAATGGATTTCACTCTTATCATTTTAGATGTAGGTATTTTACTTCCGAAAAACATCAGACAACTATTCTTACTGCAGTTATTTACCGATTTTTTTCTAGAGTGTATACAGGTTAGATTTAGATTTCATCGGAGGCGGAGGGATTCCTCCAAGCACCGCATACAGGTTCATACTTTTAATTTATTTCATACGAAAGAATGTGTTACTAAATGAAGTGATACTTCCCATGTATGTGCACTGCAGTACATACAACTAGAGAAACAAAAGACGACAAAATACATCAGTCGAGGGAAAAGCTTTTAAAGCTTTCCGCAACTACTTAACTCAGAAAGAAGAAATATTTTTCAGTCAGACAAGACTGGTGATGTGGAGGTGCAAAAACGGAAAAATTTTATTTTAAAAATGTGTACGAGGAAGGGTAGCTGTGATTCGATGAATTGCAATAAAATTGCCAAGAAGATTCTCAGCAAGGCCGTATCCTAGGTTTACGATTGGGATGGAGTAGAAATAAAAATGTATCATTAAAAGCTGTAGCTAGAACTTAAGTTACCATTTATTAAAGTATTCATCGATGGCTTATTGTTGAACATCCTTTCCACGTAATTAATTTCCTTAGGTTCCCGATATTAAATGCTGATTTTCCTTTCAGGCAAATAATAAACCCTTTCTATCCACGTAATAATTGCACCTTCTACAATCTACTAAGCAAATATGTCAATACGAGTATAGTAGAAAGATCCCCCTTAATTTTGGATTTAATCTCTAAGGTATGAAAGTTTTCTGCCTTAAGTCGTTATTAAACTAAAATTTGTAGTGCAAAATTACGAATTCGATGCTGCCAACGAACCTAGCTTTTTCCACTATATAGTAGAACTGAAGTATTCTGCTCATATTGCGACAGCGAACCTCCCCCTCTTTTTACCTGTGCAAGGAAACTTTTAATTTAATACAAACTTTATCGGCAAAGTATCGATACGGAGCACGTTATCTGCTAAGTTCCGATCTTATCGAAATTTTAATGTGACGGTAATCAATTTTCCATCACTCGAGTCCCAAATTTCTTTTCATATCGAACGCGCCAAGATGGAAACGGAACCGAGGCCGGAATGATATTCATCAACTTTCAATTAATTCCTTCCAATTTGAAGATGGGAAAAGTTTTCCATTTTCTATCGTGCTCCACAATTTTCGGGGGTGATTTGTGCCCAGATATGTCGATTTGTATATTTATCGATTTATCGTCC
Source organism: Beris morrisii (assembly GCA_951812415.1). Lineage (NCBI taxonomy): Eukaryota > Metazoa > Arthropoda > Insecta > Diptera > Stratiomyidae > Beris > Beris morrisii. The sequence goes on from OX638310.1 coordinate 156,736,934, forward strand.
TCTTACAAGGAATCTTTGCTCGTCTTGAGAGATACCTTGACGACTTGTCCGTATAGGTGTGGACTATAGGGATGCTATGATGTGATAAAGTCGGTCTTAGGCGTTCCATTATGGACCCTCCCAAAAAAAAAACGCTGCGTTTGAAGTTTAAATTAACGACGTTAACCCGGAGAGTTTGGTAATATTTTGGTTCGTTCCGTAGGCATTTAAAGTGGTGACAAGGCATTTTTTTACACTACGGAAAAACGGTGCAGGTGAACGAAACGGTGTAGACATTTGAAGGTTTTATTTAAGGTTATTTTAGATAACAGAAAACTAATGACTTCTTCTCTACGAAGGGAATGATAATTGAATATTTTTAACTTGAAGGGCGACTACTTTTCAGTACTGAAATTCGACATTCTTTCCACCAGCTAAAATCGATTTGTTTTATTTTTGTATTCAGAAGAGATCTTAAAAAATTGTTCAAAAATTGAATAGTATTTAGTAGTAACGCGAACTTTGATATTCGTGATTAATTCACAGTTCACAAGGCTTTTTTGTGTGATTATCGGTTCAAAATTTTAGTAAACTCAAATTACAGTTTTTTCAAATAAACATCAAGTTTTCCAAAAATGACAAAATGTGTATAAAATACATTGACGATCGAGTTCGATCGTTGTGAGGTGAGACTCGCTTGATGTACCGGATTCAGTGATGCCAATTTAGTGGTTTCAGCGTTAAATTGGGTGCCCAAAATTTCGTCTCAGCGGATAGTTTTACCGCTTGCGCGATATTTGAATATTCCAAGAAAAATACTGGGCAACACTGGTCGGATTTGCTTGACTTGTTTTTGTCCTTTTGGCAGTAAATATGCTCGCCTTTGATCGGATGAAATGAGGAGATTGGAGTTCATACCGCGATCTAGAAACTTGCTTGTGTAACAGTATTACTTTTGAAAGAAGTCTCCAGCTGAAGCAGCGTAAGGGCTAATCTCAAGAATTTCCGCTATTGATTGCTGATAATAGTTACCTTTTTTTCTTCGTTTATTCAAATCGCTGAAACAGCCCGACTTCGAATCGCACTCTAGAAATGGTTTTTGGAAGTTCGATATTATTACGAGGGCGAATTAAAGGCGGACGAGCCTTTTATAGGCCCTTGTAGCTTTGACTACCGTTGTTTGGTCAAGCTACACAGTCAACGTGGTCAGAACGGCTTCACAGTCCATAAAAGTGGACTGTGGTGAAATTTTAAATTTAAAATTTAAAAGTGTGTTTGAAGTTCAAACATACATCGTTGGTGTTAGCGTTCTGGTGTATAACTCCAGAGAGCGTGAGTTCGAATCCCACTCAGGCAAAAGTGTTGCACTTTTGCTAGCAACAAGATTATTTACCAAACATCCTATTCGAAAAAATCCTTTCATAACTCCCAACCCCAGCACCTCATTGGCAAATGAAAAGCTTCGAGGTAAAATTCAGGTCGGACGAAGCGACCAAGGATGTCATTTCTAGGGGGAGGGGTGGGGGGTGGTTGGTAGGTGCAAGATATTATGCATGAATATCTTTTTGCAAAATGCGTGTTGAAACATGAATTTTGATAAAAGTTTATGCAAACCGGTATTGACAATGAGTAGTATTTACGTAATTTATTAAGTTAATATGTGCAAAATTTCAAATTTCTAGCATGAGCTATCAAAAGTTATTGGAAAATATTCTAGAACACGTGTTTTAATGACTTTTTGTATGGCAGCTACCCGAAGGAGTAGGACGATTTTGCCCTTTAACGAACTTAGCCTTACAAATTCGACCAAACATCCAGATTCAAAATTTCAAGATCCTAGGTGAAGGCGTTCTTGAGTTATCGTGCTAACGGGCAGACGGACGGACGTCAAGCAGATTTAGAGTTTTTGGCCACAAGTAAAAGCAAAATAATATAAAACTTTTTTTCGTCCGAGGTTCCGTTCTATGCGTTACAAACTTTTGGGTTGGATTAAGCTTATAATACTCTCGAATTTCATCTAGAGAATAAAAACCTGTAGAAAATCGCATTTCAGTTCAGTTCAGTTTCAACAAGGGGCGCAGCGCTAGAACCACTATGCTCACTAGGCACCGTACGGGGCCATTGCGATCCCTTCAGATTCTCGTGGGCTGCTCCATCCCCTCAAATGCGCTCCAAATCCCTGCAGAACCTGACCAGTTTGTCATCCCCTAACAACCTCAAATCCTCGATGTTATCGAAGAAACGACTACCCAACCATCTCAATCGCCTTCTAGCGATCCCTGGGCATTCACACAAGATGTGGGTGATGTCCTTCACAGCGTACAGATCAAGGCAGAACCTGCATATGTCCGTCTCCGCTACCCCGCATAGCATGTTTCCTCAGCATACAGTGACCCGTCAGTGTTCCGACGAGCAGTCGCAGTTTGCCTCTATCCCAAGTTAATATATTCCAGGCTATCCAGCTCGGGCTACAAAGCTCTAGAGATCCTGCAGCTTCCCAGCCCTGCCCACCTAGAGTTGGCCGCCTTTTTAGAACGCTTTGCCTTTGGAATTGGCGCTTTCATGCCGCATATCGGTGGACAAACATCCTCCTCAACCCTATCATTCGATGCCGATCCTGATCTCGCTAGCTCGTCCGCTCTTTCGTCCGCAAATCGCATCTCACAGAAATACATTTTTGACTCCATTTATTCAGCGATTTCATTCCTTTGCAAATGTTACAGCATAAAAATAACTTATAATGAAGAAATTAAATTTAAAATTTAAAGGCTCGTGGACACTAGTAAGTAAATGAACACGTATGCTTGCGTGAAGCTCGAATCCCACAAGAAAGTTGCAATCGATCTTCTGACGATATTTTTTTAGAGTCAAAGCTGGCATTGACGTAAGAGGTGCATTCGCCACAACGTTGAAGTGAAAGTGTAAGTTCAGACGCAAAAACTACTTGCAAGATACTTATTACAGCAGATTCCTAGAGCAATTTTGCTGCAATTTGCTAATGTAAACGTTGTAGAAAGATATGTCGAAAGGGCTTGTTAATGTACACGAGACTTTAGTAACTTGTAAGTTTTAAAATTATTAAGTCACAAATTCATAAATTGTAACGATAGGTTTAATAGTTTGCTCCGATTTATACCCTTAAAATTTTTTCGCTGAGGCATAATCAATTAAAAAACTCCTGAGATTTCCATCAAATTCAGAGGGAGGGGGCAATTGCCTCCCCCTGCTCCCCTGCAAATGATGTCCCTGGAAGCGACGTTCTTGATCTTGAATCGTGTTTCGAGTACTTCTATTTCCGCAACCAACAACACTATTTGCGACATCGCAACTTATTTGCTGTGTATTTTCCGGCGTCAGTAGAGTTTCTGGTGTGAAACCCTACCACGAAATCTCCGACTGTTGATTAATCGCTGTCCTTGAGAATATGACAGTGTGGAAAACCTTCACTAGATAGGCCAGTTTATGAGACTGTATTGGACTAGGTCCGAAGGGGCTGTTGCGCCATCGGATGGCATAGACACGTCAGAGGGTGTATCATGCCTACTATCCGAAACACCCTTACAGCTGGTGGTATTGCTGAGGATTATTCTATACAGCGATAAAGAAACCAATTTTATTATCAACGAATTATATACAAGTGAAATTCTTGCCTTGCTACCACCAGGTGTATGGGTATTTCGGATAGTAGGCATGATACACCCTCTGACGAGTCTATGCCATCCGATGACGAAACAGCTCCTTCGGACCTAGTCCAACACAGTCTTATAAACTGGCCTATCTAGTGAAGGTATTCCAAACTGTCATGTTCTCAATGACAGCGATTAATCAACAGTCGGGGATTTCGTGGTCGGGTTTCACACCAGAAACTCTACTGACGCCGGAAAACAAAAAAAACTTCTTAAAATTTGCTTCCATGGTAGCTTACCATGAAAAAATTCCATTTCTCATTATTTGCTTTTATAACTTAATTTTTAACCATCCGCTTTTCTCGTTTCACCGCGACTGCATTATCCTTCACCGACTCCTCCAACATACAACTGTTGGTATAACAAACAGCAGATTAAAAGACATAAACTTCACCAGGATATGCACCGTTCGTCTTTCACATATTTGGTTTCTACTTGGCCTTGCTCTTTACTAGAGTTTTCTTTTCGCAAAAATTTCGTCCTTGGCTGTTTTAAAAGGCTCTTGTGGCTTGCCGTTATTCGAAACTATTTACAAAGCTGCCGGAACGTAAATGGCTCAATAACTCCCTGAAGGTCCCTATACATGTTTCTATCGCTATCTGTTCGCAAGCCGACACAAAGGAATAGCCGTCTACTTTATACACTTATAACCATGAAAACTCTCGGATAATACATACAAAGTCTAACATAGTTGAAAGAAGTTTTATCCTTGAGTGCACTTAGCATTCAGAAAGGTAAGAATTTAGGTCGACTTCTTACCACTGCTGATGGCAGCCAGCTTCAACTCCTTTCTGTTCCCGCTATACGACTTTGGCCACTATTGCCGCATACTTGGTCGAATTTCTTTCGGTATGAAGTACCCTCTCTCTTGACTTATGATATCGGAGCAAAAATGTGAAAAAGGAAAGTTTTTTTTTTGATTTTTCCGCCCTTCTGTCGGTTTTTTTTGATAGTGTATTATATTGAATTTATTGTAACATAGATATCTTTTAATAATCGCCAGTCCAACCGACGACATGGTTGAGAAATTTTCTTCCAGTTCACTGTCAAGGATATCAGAAGACGAAGACGTACAGCAATATTTAACTGAAGCAGGGACTTTCCGATTCAAATATTTGCCAACAAGGGAATTTTCCGTTCCTTTTGTAAATATTTCCAAACAAATTTTATTAAAAATGTCGTGTTTGTTGGTAAAATAAAATGAATTCGTTTATACTAAAATTACATAATGGAAAATCTTTTTAATTCATGTAAAAATTGAAATAAATTAAAAGGCAAAAAAAAATTTGATTATACTAAGGAATGCCGTTTTTTAAGGATTGTTTGAATTGTGTGCATGAATTTACATCACTTCTATATGATGTACAGCGCTTTGATTATTTAAATTTATCATCAAGACTGAAATTATAAGAAATTTTGAACTTTTTAAGCTGGACTAAATAATTTGTATTTTTATTTGTTTCATCAATTGTGTTTTACTTGAAATCCCGGCGAAGCCCTTGCCCGCAACAGTAACAATATTTTTCATGTTTTAAAACCCCAGAGTTTTATTTGCACAATTTTTTTAATTTCGCAAAATTGCGATTACTTACCGAGATTTTAAACTCCTCTCGATTTTTATACTCTAGATGAAATCTGAGAGTATTATAAGTTTAAACCAGCCCAAAAGATTGTAACGCATAGAACGAAAAAAAAGTAATATATATTATTTTTTGTTTATTTGGGGCTAAAAAATCCAAATCTCTTTGACGTCAATCCGTCCGTCCGTCTGTCTGTCCGTTAGCACGATAACTCAAGAACGCTTTAACCTATGATCGTTAAATTTTGAATCTTGATGTTTGGCTGAATTTGTAAGGCTAAGTTCGTTAACGGGCAAAATCGTCCTAGTTCTTCGGATAGCTGCCATACAAAATGTTCTTAAAATACGTGTTCAAGAATATTGGCCGATAACTTCTGAAGTGTTTACTACGACTTTGAAATTTTGTATGTGTTGATTATCCAATAGTTGGAGCTAAATGTATGATTATGAGGTAAATGCTATTGAAGCGCTCAGACAGATGGAGGAGGCCTGGGTGAATCTCTCGGGATGCCGACGAGCAAGAATCTGCTGGCCGAAACTTGATAGGAGGAACTCTAGCTTCATTTTGTCTCTGGGCAGGGACATTTGTAGACAACTTATAGGGGTCCTAACGGGGCACTGTCCCTTTGGGAGGCATGGAGAAAGGCTGGGAATACCCATGGCTGACCTGTGTCGCTGTGGTGATGAGAATGTTGAGCCAACACTAGAGCATCTAGTGTGTGAATGTGAAAGTCTGGCACGCACCAGGCATCGGTACTTGGGGAAATTCTCCTTAACCGATCTATCAGAACTTGCGATGATTCCTTTATAGAGAACTACTCTCTTCATAAGGAAGAGCAATATTTGGAATCAGTAGTACAGAGCTCGGTTTTTATACGAGGGGACCACAATGGATCAACAGTGATCTCTCGTGATGGACTGGGGCATATCGCTTTAGTCCACCCTTCTCAACCTAACCTAACCTAAATGCTATTAGTCCTTCGTGTAGCTGCCATCCTGTCAAAATGTTTCCACTTAACGGAACTCACTTTAACTCAAGTAATCGTTTAGTTACGAATTTGGAATTTTGTACAAATTAGTTTTGAGTGAAAACGAAGTTCGAGTTTACTAGTCAGTTAAATACTTTTACTCCTTCCGGTACCTTCCATACAAAAAATCCTTAAGAAACGTGTTCAACAATATTTTCCGATAACTTTTGAACGCTTCAAGCTAGGAATTCGAAATTTTTTACACATTAATTTTTAAATGGTTCCATGGAAAAGTATAAATATATAAGAAATCGAGTGAGTCCTTCCTGCACCTCCATGTGTGTTTTTTCGGTGACTCACCCTGTTCAAGATATAAAATTAAACACAGACGATATCGTCTTTTAGTTTCAAATAGCAACCAAATGGGAGTTTTTAATGAAGGACATACTACATGCACACAACTAATTTTATTTTATCCCCACCTACAATATAAATTGGAATTCAGTATTTCATCTAGAGTATCAGACGATTGGCTTGCAGCCATCGTGACTGCAGTATGTTTTAATTCCTTTTAATATTTGTTGTTTGTCGGAGTTCTTCACTAATCCTCTAAGTTTTGAAGTTTTTACAACAAGGTTCTTCAGCGTCTTCAAAATCTCATATCTTAAAAATCTCGAGGTTACAAAATCTTGCGTTTTATTATACATTGTGGGCCAAACACAAGTTTCTTTTTAAAAATGCAATAAAATGAACAAAATTAAATTTTTTTCCATGTATTATGGCTTTATTAGTAAGTGTAAACATTCCCATTAATGATGGAACACAACTTCGTTCAAGTGGCTGCCTCGGCTGGCTGCGCAGTAGCGCATTCTGTCACTCCAATTTTCCGAGACCTTGTTGATGGTTTCGGGCTATAGCTCACGGATTGTTTGGATGATATTGGCCTTAAGTGCTTGAATCGTTTCTGGATTGTTGGCATAACATCGGTCCTTCACGGTTCCCCACAAAAAAAATCCAAAGAGGTCAAATCGCAGCTCCGAGGCGGCCAATTGACATCGCTAACACGATTTGGGAATTTGGTGCGTAAAAGATCAATTGTGGCATGGGCTGTGTGGCATGGCGCGCCATGCTGCATAAACCAGAGGTCGTCCAAATCCATGTCTTCAATTTCAGTAAAAAAAAAGTCGGATAACATGGCTCTGTAACGTTCGCCGTTGACTCTCGGCTACAGCAGCCACATTCTCGTCTGTGCGCACCGTACGACGACGGGGGCCATGAGTGTTGTCCACTAGCATGCCAGTCTCACGAACTTTTTGCACAAACTTGCGTATAGCAGGCGCGGTGGGTGCTTCATTTCGGCCAAAACTTCTTTTCAAAAAACGCTACACAGCACTCACTTTGGAAATAAGTTTTCAATATTCAAGCGTAAAGCGACTCATTTCGTTCCGCGGAGGTCAGTATTTCTGTCAAGATTTCGAGCGGGAAACAGCTTTCAGTGTCAAAATAACCTATGATTTAAAAAGAAACCACTAGATGGCCCACCCTGTAGATGTATCGCGATTAAATATTTAAAATATTTTTTTTTATTATAATGAAATATGTATGTATTTAGGAAATCTGTTCATGTGTGTGTAAAATTGTTTTAATTTGTGTTCCTACGGTTAAGACTGATTAAATTTTGTTCAATGTTGCACTTGGTCATCAGTACTATCAATTGATGAAACGATTTGTTTTGGTACCAGAACTAATTTAAAGTATTTTTTTTGTTAAATTTTGAATTACACATTATTTTTGCCATATTTTCATGACACTGAAAAAAGCGAGATTTTAAAATCGCAGGGTTTTGAAACATGGCAATTTTTTTAGAAGATATAAGATTTTGAAAAGACACAATTTACGTACGCGGGTCTTAAATCCGTTCTTCTAGCACATTTGTTTTAATTATTCGCCAGAACGCTTAGTTGAATTTGTACGAGTATTTAGTGGATTATTTTCTTTTTAAATTAAGATAAAGGAAATTTCAAGAAAGAGCATTCGTGGCTCTCAATTAATACTAGTTTAATTCTCTAATAATTTAGTTTGATTTTTTTGACCCCGATCCTCTTGAGTTCCCAAGTTAATATTTTGGTATGTTTTGAAAAACAGTATAATATATAAAATATAAAAAAATAAAAAAATAAAGATACGCTTTTGGCGATTCTTGATGAAATGACCCTTTTTCTATAAAATAATTGCGAACCACTGATGTTCTTCGATTGTTTTCACCCCGATCCCATTGAGATCCCAAGTTAATATTTTGGTATGTTTTGTAAAACAGTATAACCTACAAAATATCAAAAAATAAAAAACTCACTTTGAGATATTCAGGACAAAATCGTTATCCTTAAAAAAAAACTTTCAAGGATAATTTTTATTCACATAATTTTATATCGCGACAATTTTTAATCAACAATCTTTACAATAAGCCCTACTTTATTGTTCTAGAATAAAAATTACCAGAGATATGAATTTTCAAAGAGGACTCGGACACCTTTTTTGCGAAATCTTTAACATACTATAACTAACAAAAAAAAAGAGATAGAAACAAAAAATTAAATTTCCATTATTTTTTTCACTAGTTCTTCAAGTACAACAATTTTCAAAAGAATTGGCGATGGTAAGTAAGGTCACAAATTTCGTCATTTTTGGCGATTCTTGATGGAATGACCCTTAAATCCAAAAAATGAGGACTGCAATCTGTACACAGCCCTTTGACTAATTTTATTAAAGTTCGCAACAATAATTTTCAGATTTGGTTCACTACACATTATCCTGCTTTATGCTATTAATTAAGGGTGCCAGATTGGGCTATTTCCCGCGATTTGGGCTATTTAAATGTTTAATTCGCGGGTTCAAATTTCAAAAAGCTACTTATAACTTATTGGGCTATTCGGCCAACGCAAATTGTTTTATTTTGCTAGTTTACAACAGACTCGATTTACGAGGAAAAAATAAAATTTAAAAAATTAGAAAACTGAATTTCAGTCGTCTCTTGAGTTAAATCTGCTAGTGTTAACGCCTCAAATACAACGTTTGCAAACTACCTCATATCACAAATCCTCTTACCACTAAATTTTCGGTTCTTCAGTTATAAAAATGAAATAGTCCACACGACATCTATCTGGTATTTGCAAACTAAAATAAATTTAGAATTGGTTCATTATTTGTAGACTTTCTACAAACGAACCATTTTCTTTGAAATTATAGAAATATAACATACAAAAGACAATAGATTCATCAATATTGATGACTGTTATAGAGTTCCTTTATTTTTTACATAATTTATTATTTATAATTTTTGTTCGATTGGCAGGTTAGACAGCCCGTATTGCAAGAATTTCAGTCCCTCCAAAGTTATTGTTACATGTATACACTGGCAATCCGAACAACTCACTTATTATTGATATTAAAGTTTCCAGAGAAAAACAATAACCTTGCTATATTGTAGAGAGCTCTATATACTCCTCGCATATTCTATACACTTCTCGTATATAATAGATACTTCTTCTGCGTTCCACACAAACAACCGAGTATGCTGGAAATTTCTCGACTCAACACATGCAGTATACTATAAACGTTTTATAAAAGTTTTTCAACTGCGAAAAATATGCTTTCACATAAGATTTTTAAAATGGTAATAAATACGATTATATTATTTTATTTATTATGCACTACAGTGTTTCGTAAGAATTCTGGAGCGTTCGTCGTTGAAATCGTAACTGTGTTAAACACACTTAAGTAGGTCTTTAAAATTGCAAAGTTAAGCGCGGTACTGGGGCTACAAGTCTTCGTGCGAGATTTTGGGCTATTTCATACAGTTCACTCGGCGGGTTCTGCAGCCAACTATCTGGTAACCCTGGGTATGCATTGTATTCATCCAAATATTTTAAGCAAATTTCTTGAGCTGTCGCGAGTCGGGGTGAATGAAAATAAATATTATTTTTTCTTGAAGGAGTGCCTTAATTTCAGCAATTTTTGGTCCCGCTCTTTCAAATTATAGGATGCTTTAAATTCGTTACTTTACAGGATCTTTGTAAATCGAGTAATAAGTATAATCGCCCAATTTAAGGACTTTCGTTGGAGGCTGCTCAAGAATTAGTTCTAATCCCTAGATTGAAGCGTTCAGAAGATATCGGAAAAAATTCGTGAGTAGGTGTTTTAAGGAGCGGAAGGATAACATAGTGTAGTAATAGTAATAGTAATATATATCAACAAGTTCACAAACTTAGGTCAATTCGTTCTAGAGTTACCTTGTCTTCGGAGAGACGAAAATGAAGCTGATTTCTTAACGTTTTGATCATCACAGAACAGAATATAATTCACGATTTTTTTTTTGTCCGAGGCTCCGTTTTTCTCGTTACAAACTTTTCAAGCAAAATCGCACTTACAGTATCTGCTCTATGATTTCACATCATAAAACTTATCACAGATTTTAGAATAAATCTAAGATAGAAAAAACAGTGTGGCGTTTCGACAAAGCATTGAAAATTACAATGAATACCTGTACCTTTGAATTTTCCTAGACTAAAAATTCAATTTCAGCAAAAAATCCTCTTCCTAACTCCCAACTCCCAACCAGGATTCTCTTCACATCAATTTTTCAAAATGATAAGCGCTTAGAGTTCCAAGAATTTCCATTCTTCTTCTTTGCAAAGGTACGGCACAAGGTGGTTCGCAAGTTGATTGCGTTAAGTTTTCGGATGGATAACTTTAAGGTGTATATCGTTCATGTCTGGGAAAATGGGACCTCTCTACGTGAAATAATTTTCGTTACACACCACAGCCGAAATGATTTATGAAGTGCTATCGGTTCTGTTAATGCTTTATAGCTCGTTAGGGAACAGTGTGAACATGGGAGGTGATCGATTACGCATCGGGTCCTACACGAATAACTGACAGGGTGGGCGGTGGCAGATCAAATGATGGAGGTCATATCAATAGGCTTTCATGACATCATAATTCGATTAGATAATGATAACAATCAGAGCTAATTTTTTCCTGAATCGATAGGAGGGTTTTTTAGAAATATGTTAGTAAATATTGATAACGTGCTAATTACAGAGTAATTATAATTCTATACAATAACTGGTTTCTGAGCAAGGAACTGTTCATATATGAAGCGTAATGTCAACAAAATACTACTCGCATTACAATGTCATCTAATTTATATTTGAAATACACTAAGCAATGTTATTGAATTACTTCTTCTAATTTGCCTTTTAAATACTAAATTCTCATTTATTTACTTCATGGCAGATGTGATAACAAATCATATAAATAAATTTGATGAACATTTTTCCGTGTCTTCATGTTTGTGCCTCATAAGCTGACAACCTATTAAAGTTATTTTTTTCATACCTTTGGGCATAATATATGACTATGTACATATATATTAAAATAAAAGTAAAAAAGATGCAGTGATTACACAGTCAGAAATTTTATTGTACAAATTTAATTTATGTATTACAAAGTAATGACCCAAAATGGTTTTTAATTTTCTGAAAAGTGCAGAAGATTTATTTTTGCTTAAACCGAAAATATTGATTTTAATTCTATACTTTTCTTCTTATCACATTTCATTCAGTAGGTATTACATATATTTTTTAATTAACAAAAATAATGAATGTAAGTGATGCCAAATTCTAATACTATAAGTTACACCCTCTTGCATCACTTAATACGGCAGAATTATAATTTTTTAATAAATTATTTAAAGTAATTTTAGCATTAATATCGCTGGCAACACTAATACCTAAATACAGTATAACTTCTCTATAGCGGACACCTTTGGGGAATTCAAAAGTGTCCGCTATAAAGAGGTGTCCGCTATAAAGAGGTGTCCGCTTTTCGGGGGTATTGAGTTTAATACCTAATTCATTGGGGAATAAAGAACTGTCCTCTATAGTGAGGTGTCCGGTTTTCGGAGGTGTTCGGTAATAGAAGTTTCACTGTATATACATATTATCGCTTCTTGAAGTCATGATCTGGGCTATCTAGTGGTTTTTTTTTAAATCATAGGTTATTTTGACACTGAAAGCTGTTTCCCGCTCGAAATCTTGACAGAAAGTCAGTATCATACCTCCACGGAATGAAATGAGTCGCTTTACGCTTAAACAACGTTGGGAAATATTGAAAACTTATTTCCAAAGTGAGTGCTGTGTAGCCCAAACAGTGGGTTTTTTGAAAAGAAGTTTTGGCCGAAATGAAGCACCCATCGCGCCTGCTGTACGCAAGTTTGTGCAAAAAGTTCGTGAGACTGGCATGCTAGTGGACAACACTCATGGCCCCCGTCGTCGTACGGTGCGCACAGACGAGAATGTGGCTGCTGTAGTCGAGAGTGTGAGACTCACTCCACGAACATCAACTCACCGTCGATCTCAACGGCTCAACATTTCACGCACTAGCCTGAGGAGAATTCTGCATAAAGATCTCGGATTATTCGCTTACAAGGTCCAATTGACTGAGCAATTGAAGGCGCACGACCATCCGCTTCGTTATCGCTTCGCAATTTGGGCCTTAGAGCAGCTTGAATTGGACAACGATTTTGGGCGAAAAATCATCTTTTCTGACGAGGCGCGTTTTCATCTCGGCGGCTACGTTAACAAATCAAATTGCCGCATCTGAGGCTCGGAAAACCCGCACGTTATTGTCGAGAAGCCAATGCATCCACAGAGAGTGACAGTTTGGTGCGGATTGTGGAGTGGTGGCATCATTAAACCATTTTTTTTCGAAAATGAGGCTGGGAACAACGTTTCGGTCAACGGTGAACGTTACAGAGCCATGTTTTTTTTTTACTGAAATTGAAGACATGGATTTGGACGACCTCTGCTTCATGCAGGATGGCGCGCCATGCCACACAGCCCATGTCACATTCGATATTTTACGCACCAAATTCCCAAATCGTGTTATCAGCCGTCTTGGCGATGTCAATTGTCCGCCTCGGAGCTGCGATTTGACCCCTTTGGATTTTTTTTGGTGGGAAGCCTGAAGAACCGATGTTATGCCAACAATCCAGAAACGATTCAAGCACTTAAGGCCAATATCATCCAAGCAATCCGTGAGCTACAGCCCGAAACCATCAACAAGGTCTCGGAAAATTGGAGTGATAGAATGCGCTACTGCGCAGCCAGCCGAGGCAGCCACTTGAACGAAGTTGTATTCCATCATTAATGGGAATGTTTACTCTTACTAACAAAGCTATAACACATGGAAAAAAATTTCATTTTGTTCATTTTATTGCATTTTTAAAAAGAAACTTGTATTTGGCCCACCCTGTATATAGTATTGCACCCAAGTCCGTAAGTCAAAGAAAACTACGGCAATTTACCTATTTAATGCAACCTGTAATTGGCGCCCAACGTAGGGCTGCATGTACATAATATACTACTTAAATTTCTTGTCATAATTCATTTTTGAGATAAAAAAAATTTATTATGATAAGAAATGAGCTCTACTATTTCGTTCATTTCATTCATGTCCATTGTGAAAGTAATTAGGTATCTCAAATAGTTCCGAACATTAAAGAATGATTTTTTCGCTAGTAACTATACTGGTGTACCTAGATATACCATATATATGTTGTATTAGTATTTCTGATTCCCTAAAGTACAGAGTGGAATAAAGACCATTGCACAGTCTAGACAATGAAATTAACTGGCGCGAAGAATCAGCAATTGTTTGAAAAGGTGCAGCATTTCGAAAGTAACTCGAACGAAATGAGTCTTCTTGCAATATTTTGAAATTCAAAATAATGAAAGCAATATGAAAGACGTTATAGACAAGTTGATAAGGTTGTAGTACAAAAGCATTCACCTAGTTTGATGTTAAAGACACTGTCTACTCTCATTCTTACTCCTTTGAGCTTGTAAGATACAAGGGTAGTATCAAAGAGTTTCAATAGGCGAACTTCTACATGTTCTTTCTCTAATGAATTTTTCATGGACATGATAGTCCATAGAGGACTGTTGATTTTTCCTGAGATATGTAAGAAAAACATCACTGGACTGAGTATGTAATATCTACTTTGTACTGTCTGTTAGCAAGACACACAGCATCATACTACATCTGACGAAACTCTTGTCGGCAACTCATCACCAACATAAGTAATAGCGCTCTGTACATGCAGATCATTTGAATAAATTTGACCAAATACCAAAATATTGATATGGCAACCATATGCAGTGTATCGAAAGACTAATAAGTCATATTCTGTGTTGACGAAAATATTCAAAGCTCCGGAATTACAAAAGTTGTGCAAGCTATTTTAGAGCGAAAATTAGAAAAAAAAACTCGACAAGAAAACATAAATTTACACAGCAGAGCTAGTAGTTTTTGAACTCAATATGAAATTTCAATAAATCTAACCCGAAGCCAAAACATACACAGAGAATCTTTTCGAAAATGTTGTATGCTTTGCTTCCATAAATAATTATTACTGGAAGTTAGGAATACGGAAACATTTATCAGACTTATTACTTTCCATAGCACGGGCTAGTTGCTAAGAGAAACTGTGTAAGTGCACATTAACCACGGCCGTATAAAACAGAATCAGGACATTTCTCCTTCCTTGCACGTTCCACTAGATGAGTATAAATCGGAAAGTGTGAAAGTTTTCAATTCTAGGATTGCTGTTTTTTCAACGGGAACCAACGCCCGTTTCGTGGACGAATTAAAGTCGGAACCGCCAGCTGTATTAGTACCCAGCTGTTTTAATTAAATGGTTATAAATATGCCAATATTGCTTGCACTTGGTCTTTGTGGTCTTTAGGGTGAAGAGGGTGGATGAGGTCTTGATGTGTCTTGCAGTTTAATTTCAGTATTCATAAAACTGTATTATATTGAAATGAAAATATATGTAAATGAAATAGAGGTAAAAATAAAAATAAAAATGAAAATAAAAAAATAAAAATAAAAATATAAATAAAAAATAAAAATATAAATAAAAATAAAAATATAAATAAAAATAAAAATAAAAGTAAAAATAGAAATAAAAACAGAAATAAAAATTAAAATAGAAATATAAATAAAAATAAAAATAAAAATTAAAATAAAAGTAAAAATAAAAATAAAAGTAAAAATAGAAATACAAATTCAAATACAATAACAAATACAAATAAAAATATAAATAAAAATAAAAATAAAATAAGATTAAAATTAGAAACAAAATTAGAAATTAAAATAAAAATTAGATTAAAAATTAAAAATTTAAATTAAAATAAAAATAAAAATAAAAATAAATTTAAAAATTAAAATAAACATTAAAATTGAAATAAAAATTAAAATAAAAATAAAACTGAAATTTGATATACATTAAGCCAATTATAGTAGGGGAGACCGGGGACAGTAGAAACAAGGCACAATAGAAACAATGATCATAATGAACGCAATCCTTGGTTTAAATTAAGCTTCAGGTGTCAAACGAAGCGTCTCTAATTGACCCTGGTAGCCATTATTAAACCGTTGATTAGAGTCAAAAGTGAAAGTATATACATATTCGTATATATCAAAAAATATGTTTTTCCGTCATCTGCGTAAAGTTTTTCCATCATCGAAAAAGAGTGTTGAAAGGAATAAAAACGTGACTATCAGGCTTTAACTATTATTATTTGTTTAGTTTAGTATATTTCCTTTAGATGCAAAAGTTTAAATTCATACGTTCGGCCGAGGTTAAGAAAACAATTGAGTGTTTAGATCAAAATGTATTGTGGGGACAATTGAAAAGATAAAAGCGGGAACAGTCGAAACGTGTTTCAATTCGCAAATTAGCCTTCCAATTGTCCTTTAAATATTTTACTTTATTATTTTTTAATAATAAAGTATTGTGATCGACCTGAAATTTCAAAAAAGTTTGCTACCCTGAAATTTTGTATTTACACGTTTTAGGACTAGTAAACACCAAAAAAGCAAAAAAAAAAAATGTCCGTCTGTCCGCCGTAGACGCCGTACGCCGTACGCCGTCCGCCGTACGCCGTACGCCGTACGCAAAATCGTTTGAAGGCGCGTAGCTCCCAAACCCGTTGAGATATTAAATTGAAATTTTTATGGTGGGTAGATTGGGTGAACCCCTACAACTGCTATATTTTCGAGGGGTGGGGGTACAAGGGGAGAGGAGAGGGGAGCGTTTTAGACGAAAAATTTTGGTTTCTAGATCTCAGGAACCACTTATGCTAGGAAGCTGAAACTTGGAACTTATGTAGTACTATGATAATGAACTTAATTGCAAAAAAATTTTCGATATTGGTTAAGGGGTGTGGAAGTGGGGGGGGGGGGAAAACAATGAGTCTTTAACGCATGAAAGCCGGGATTGAAACATTCTAAAATCCATATCTCCTGAACTATTGATGTCAGAAGATTGAAACTTTGTTGTTGTCCTTAGGGATACTTCAAAATTAGACAAGGGCTAACATTTTTAAGAGGGGTGGTGGGGTGTGAGGGTGGGGGGTGTAAAACTTTGGAATACAATATCTTCGGAACCAATTACACCAGAAAGATAAAATTTAGTTTCTGTATATGAGATCATAAGAGGAGTCTACCGAAACTAAATTTTTTGAGGGGGGAGGTGAATCACGAAAGTGGGGGGACAAGAATTTTTCAAAAAATGTAATTTTTATATCTCAGAAACCGTATCAGATATGATCTTGAAAATTTTACAGGAGTTGGGGTCGGTAAGCTTCTAATAGGGAAAAAAATGTTGGGGGTGTGGGTGTTGGGGGTGATGGTGAAAGGGGGTAGAAAGGAAAACATTCTGATTTTTATTTCTCGAAAACCATAATGAATAGAAAGCTAACAATTTAGGATTATATAGAGCCACTATGGAGACAACCTAGAAAAATAAAATTGTTGATAGGGGTGTCAAGGTACGGAGGAGAGGGGTGGTTTTTTATATCTCAGAAACGGCTTATGCTAGAAAGTTGAAACGTAGTACGTATATGTAGATGTACTATTAGAGTAATTAAAGCAAATAAAAAGTTCAGATTTTTATTGGCGTTTAGAGGTTGAGTAAAAAAAATGTCCGTGAATCCACATTTTCACAAACTTCATTAAAACTTTTAGACATGTCGAGCTATCAAAGCAATTTTACTTCTGCGGGCTATTTATATAAGCGCCTACTAACGATCTTCAAAATTTTTCGATATCCAACCCCTAACGGGGTGTAAAGTGGTTGTGTACATATTCACGAATTCTGACATATTTCTAATGTATATTGAGATTTGGAATTCACTTTTACTTCTATAAGCTTTAAACGTAGTCGGGGAAAAACCGATTTAAGTATTTTTCTCAATTAAACCCCCAGGGGGTATTGTTCAAGTTTTCACTGATTCCGAAAATCTCTTAGGTTTAATGTGATCGAATTTGCTTTTACTACTATGAATTATTCTATTGATAAAAAAATACGTAAATAAATAAAAAAAATCTGCCAACAGTCTGGGCGCAACTTTATTATTTTATGGGTAGAAGTCCGAAACGTGTTTAATGATGAGATACGGTGTTGGGTACTATACGACTGACAACCTAAAAAATAACCAGGAGGCTATTTGGAACGTTATTTTTTAGGTTGTCAGTCGCATAGTACCCAACACCGTATCTCATCATTAAACACGTTTCGGACTTCTACCCATAAAATAATAAAGTTGCGCCCAGACTGTTGGCCGATTTTTTTAAACATGTCAGATACATGAAGATGAAATTATATGGCTGAAGAAGATTGGTTTTCTGGATTCATGAAGCATAAATCCATAAATCATGAAGCATAAATCCAGAATTTTCAATTCGCTGCCCTCAAACCACAAGGCTTTCACGAGGAACAAGTTTTAACATCACGAATGTTACACATTTTTGGCAATCTGACTAATTATGACAATTTTGGATTATAATAAATACATATTACATTTAATCTAAATGCTGTTTCAATTGTCCCAGGTATATGTTCTAATCGACATTTGAAACATCTCGAAGCCTTCAATATTTTTTTTAAAATTTCTTTTTTCTTGATCACTATAGGTCAACGAAACAATTGAAATACAAAATAGAGTCTATGTACTCTCTATAACACTTTTAATATATTGGAAAATTGCGATAGCCGCGTGGGAAAAAAATCATGAATCGAAAATGTTTCTATTGTCCCCGGTCTCCCCTACTCAAGGGTAAACTAACTAAACCACTGAAAATACAAAATTATAAAAAAATTTAACGCACAGACATAATTTTTTTGGGTCTTCTAATGTAGGTATAACATTTTGCCATTTTCTAATGTATAAAAAATACAAGACTATCTTTACATTTTAGTTTTTTGTGTCAAAAATGAGAGTATGTGCTTTTAATTTGCTAAATTCATAGATTGAGTCCAAGTTATTTTCCATTAACTTTTTTGTTAAAGTAAAGTTTTTCACATGGTACCCACAACTTTAACAGCATTTTAAGCAATAACTGTATTCGAGAACTTCATATTATCGTCCAAACTGTTGGTAGATTTTTTAGTAAGTTTGTAATAAAGGGACGTTATGTACTAATTTTGTTTCACTTTACTTGTACAATCAGAAATTAACCGATATTTTGCTAAAGCAATACAAATTGTAATAATTAAGCTGTAAAGACCTTTTGTGTAATCTCTGTATCGACCTCAATCGAATTTATAATATCTACTCATGATGATACCTTCAAATACACATATATACATAATAGCAATAAAAATGAATGTAGTACATTCGTTACAAGCTGTCATGACCTTAATCTCTAAGACTGCCACTTGACAAATTATTTTATTGAATACGAATCCCGTAGGCCTTATTCACTTAACTTCGAATTTATGTCTTTAATCACGGCATGGACTTATGTCATGTTCATAGTCACCCGTTCGGGCATCGCTCTATGCCGTACTGCACAATCTTTGAATAAAAACATATCATACTTGGGGTAGTCGAAAGCGCTCTAATTTAATTGAAACCCCCCCACGAAGAGCATTAATTCAGCAATGCACTAAAGAGTACTGAGTATTCCAAGATTTGGAATACTACCTATGCATCAACCACCCAGCTTATGTTCAGTGCGGATTTCTGTTCGCTACGTGGCTCCTTTGGAGGGTATACCACCTTCTATTATTTTCGTGGCAATCTCGATTAGAGGGTAGTATAGTAGCAACTAGTAGAGATAACTGTAGGACCATTATTCGGCCGATGTTGGGAAGGTTACAAACCAAACATATCTCCATGTTGGGACGGGGAGTACAGGGGAGTTTATGTGACACATATGCACTCATCCCGGACCATTCATTTATCTTGGCTAGTGTCAAACCCACTTCATGTTAGCTGAAAGGACGTGCATGTTTGTTCAATTAGGTCAAATATAAGAGAAGGTGTGTTGATGTGTGTGTGTATAGATTCTGCTTGCTGCTATATCTGGTGCCATTTCTGTAGAGCACGAACCCAGACTGAAGTGTGTAATAATTTCAACTGAAATAGTGGCACTTTCAATGTCTTTTCATACGCCTGGCTGGTGTTTTTGCGCCTCGAATCTGGAACATACCAAACTCTTCCTGCTTGTAATTCTGATCAGGGCAGCCAACTATCCTACAACAACTTGGATTCCTAGGTAATTCCTAAGTGTGGTGTGTTTGAGTTTATTCCGTCCCGTGCATTGTCCTAGGTGTTTTTATTAACTATATTATATTGGTCAATTATGAATTCTGAAGATAATCCGATTGTAGATATAATAAAAGTTGTAAAACAGCCCAAGTTGGGCGCACTATTAACAGACCTAGTATGCATGGCCAGTGTTTCAAAGCCGAGGTTCAGCAGAACCCCAGAGTTCGATACGATACATTTGCGATTAATTTTAATTCGTCCCTTAGTTTGTACTGTATCTTCCAATAAAAACCTACCCATCGATGTTTGAATAAACGAAATAAAATTATAATCTCGACAGTATGGATAATAAATGTTCATCTCAGGTTGGTTCCTAATTTTCGGATATTAAGCCAACGAAAATAAGTTGCTGACAAACAAGCCATTAGCAAAGCTTTTATAAGTCTCTCGACGTTATCCATAACTCAATTCTGCCCTCCTGACAGAACTTATCTCCCTACACACACGTCAGGATAAACACCCTCGCACAGCCATTGTTGTGATACTGTCAGGTATTCTACAGTCAGTGGATTGTTTAACGAAAATTTTGTAAGGAATATTAGAGCAAGGATATCTTGCCAGTTTGCTTGTTTTTGCCTGCGTTGTTGTTGTATCTAATATGTGCGATACTAAATCGTAAGGCGAAAGAAAATATTTTCCTCCTTTGGTTTATCACTATGCGTGCGGTGCTCCTCTTCGTTCGCTTTAACTTGTTCTCAGCTCTTTGTTAGGCCATTTTCTTCCTGACAGTTATGAAATATTTATCTTCGTCCTAGCAAAAGTCCTATACATACACATGGAGGATTAGATGATATGTGCGTAAGTGGGTATTAAATGCTCCGCTTCTAGTCTATAATTTGGTCTCCTTTCATAGCACAGGAACACTAGGTCCTAGATTGTTTCTTTATTTACGACTTGTAAAAAAGGGCTTGTAGCTTTATGAAATAGTTTCATTCAGGTGGGCTCCTGTATATGTCAGTTCTGTAAGATAATCTAGTTAAGATTCCAGTTATCGTTCATTAAAAGTTTCTAAGTAACTATTTCAGAGAATAATTAGTCTCAGAGTTAAGGAAAACTCAAACAAGCAATGCTATTCATCAAGTTACAAAATTCGACGTTCGAGGTGGTATGAAAGAGAAATCAGGGTCACTTATTATGTAAAATGTTTTCAATTTTAAAGTTAGTTAAGATTAGTTGCTTTTGGCGAATAGCTTGAGTTGAGTTTCGCAAGACAACTCTTGCGACAGGAGTGGATGTTAGTTACGACTTTGTAAACAGGATTATGTCCATCCTGGGATTAAGCTCAGATTTTAGAGATTCACAGATTCTGCCTGACCTTCTCAGCCAGAGCTCCGGATATTAAACCTAGGAGCTTGGAGGCACCAAGAGCTACATCATAAGTATGTTGACTGCAATCAAGTTTTTTACTAATCCTCATTGCCGGAAAGTGAAAATGATCCAAAGCGTGGGTGAATGATGAAGAAAGGCCTGTATTTTAGAGGCGCTGAACTGTACTCGATTTACTCTTTTCATTCTAGGATTGACCTGATGTCGGAGTTAAAAGACTCACTATCTCGAGATAAAACTGATGCGTCTCGAGATAAAGCCCTATGAGTTATCAAGTGGACAATGTGCGAAGCTATGGATAGAATTGAGAGAGGAAAAGAGAAGGTCGTTCTTAAAAAAAGGTGAGTAACAAAACTGACCTGAGTTGATAGAGAAAGGAAGTGATGAAATTAAATTGCCCACATTTTACCATGAAAATCGATTTAACTGAGACCCGAACCCGATTTTTGGACAAAAGCTTTCGTATCGAACGGAATTTCATTCACATCAAAAGCTTCATCGCGGTGGATACAACCTTTTTTCAGGAAACGCACGTAATTGAAGTTTGAAAGGTTTCTCGTTTATCATTCAATGCATGGATTTACTGTCGCTGGCGTAAGTTAATCTACTCGAAAGGTTAAGCCTCGAATTAAGGAAGTGATAGTTGTTTTTAATTGTTTGTGTAATGATTCTGATTTCATGAAGGTACGGCGTGCATACCGGACATAGAGAAATTTATAATTTTTTTTAAAGATGTAGCCGAATTTAAAACTGTCATTTGTTTCAAAAAAGGGTACCTTCAGTGACACATTCATTTGATTTTCATTTAGAGTTGCATATGACTCCATCAAATTAAAAGGTATAAATAAAATATGGTATTTTCGTCGACGTATTCAGGAGGACAATCTGTGCATCTAGAAGAGCGTGCCCTGAACCTACTGCATTATGAAATTATTGATAATAATACGTTCAGCAAAAGTTTCAAGTCCGCGCATTACACCGTAATCTACAAGCAACCGAGAAAGTCATTTGTCTTGTAAGGTCAAAAGTACTTTATATTATCTCTCGATATTTTTCCGTTGCTTCAGATCAAAACCACTATTTAAATAAATCTTTGAAAATTTCGTTCACAGATAATGCCTATATTGTAATTTAATAATAATAATTCGTTTATTTCCCAAAATTTTTCTATAATTTTAAGCTTAAGCTAGATATGAAGGATTGAGTGTTCTGACAGAGTTTATCTTTACAGCTACGGTATAGTAAATATTTGAATGGTAAAAACATGTTTTTTAATTTATTAATATGCATGGTGGTCTGAATCATTTCAAGGAAAAATGGGATATTGTAATTTGTTATTTCTTGATTTGGTACAAATAGAATCGGATTGGAGATTTTTTACAGGTCTTAGTGCTCTAAAGCACTGCCATCTTCGCCTGAAAATAATTAAAACTGAAGATTAAATCCAGATTTTCTTCTAAGAAACATCCTGTTTCTCGACTTAATCGGAAAAATAAGCATCCTAATTGATTGTACTTTAATATTTACGTAATCGAATTACTTTTACAAACATATTAAATTCCCAGAACACATTGCCAGTAGAATTCAATTACACGAAGTAGTTCTAGTTAACTTTAATTTTTACCACCCCCTCCGGAATGCCATGCTTAGAATTCGCCTTATAATTTATGAAGTATACTCTTGGAGTCGTTGTTGTGATTAATATTAATTAACTGGATGTTCTAAATTCTCATCTAATGATAAATTGCCTTAAGTTTGATCCACTTAAAAACGTGAATTTCAAGTCTCTTAATCATTAGCAATATATTGCGGAAATTCTCCAAGGCTCTTTCATTATGTGATATTCCGTTTGAATTGAAATGAGATGATATATTGGATTTTAATCCTTTAATCCAGGTTAAGACTACCGACACAAACACAGAAGTATGTATTCAGAGTTAATAAGATCCTTTTTGAGGTTATGGAAACGTACTGCTTGTTTCAAAAGCTTGACATTACAGTGGGCTTAAATTTGGAACGTAGGACTATCGAGCATGAGATTGAACTTCTTGTATGTCATACATAGTATCATACTCGTAGGATGCGGCGTCTAAGTACATAATTCCATCTGATGAATTGTCTTTTGTGCGTAGTTTTGTTCTTATTTTTCGCTCGAATTCTGTTTAAGGTTAGAGTATGAGTTTAGGAACAAGATAAATTAATTCAAATTTAGTCAAACAAATATACAACTAGCAGTTGATAACATAACATTGGGATTTAGATGAAAGTTTTTCAGGCATCCTATCTGATTTATGTAGGCTTGCCGAAAACAATTTGAGCTTAAATTCTTGCTAATTTAAATAGATAATATTTACAAGAATGTTTGTTTTTCCTGGTAGAGCCTCTAACTAATGTGTTTTCCTTTGTTTTTAATTGATCAGAGCGCAATCATACAACTGAATGATATGAGATGAGTACGAAACATACAATAATTTCAGAACAATTTGAATTGATTCAACCCACCTTTCTACTGAAAGTTTTCCATCTCGTCATACTCTCAATAGCTTAAGTTTACTTTGACTCCCTATGATCTTCTCAAGTCGAGAGTTACGTGCAGCAGATTTCATTGATTACTAATTAAAATAATTTTTTTTAAGTTACTTTTTAACTAATTATTATAGAAACGCGGCAAATACATACAAAACTTATTTCCAATAAAAAAAAAATTGAATTAACTATTAACCTGGCGGCTTTCAAAAGTTAATTGTTCAGGGTGCCTGCAGTGACGCAACCAGTGTTTGAAATAGATTTAGACTGCGTCCCAGTCTATAACCCAAAAACGAAATTGCTATTTTACGGTTGGCGGTAGTACTTCTGTCATACTTCCACTTAAACCACTTTCCGGAATTTGTCCTGAAAAATAACATATAGAAGTTTTTATAAGAAAACAACAAGAAGCAAAATATTTTTTTAGAACCTTGTTCCTTTTTCCGGTATCAGAGGAGTTTACTTCAAAAACCACCATTTGCATATTCTGACTGGAATTGATCACTGCCGTAGCATTCGGGGCCTAACGTTGAATTTTTAAATACTCAGATTACATCTGTGATGGAACATTTCTCTGCAATTTTTCAATTTTCACAAAAAAATTTCATATACACTTAGGGCCGTTCCTACGATGTTCAATTACATTCTAACTGCAACTTTAACTGACAGATTTTCGTACAAAACTTCAGGTTAAAGTTCCAGTTAATGTTTAACAGAAGATCGTAATAATGACCCTTTGTAGTATAATAGAAAGAATGTAAAAATATCGTATTTCTTTGACTGTCTAATTGTTTGCACACTTATAACTTGAGAACTAGTACTCATACTTTAAAAAAATTAAATATTTTTAACATGTTTGTCTGTCTGTATGTTTGATGAAATTTTATAATACATATCTTGCGTAAACTATAGGCTATTTTATATCGTCCCTAATTTGTGACATAGATCTCATATGACCCGACATTAAGTATCCGAATTCTTTCCACTGGCACTGTACATACATACATATTGCGAATTGTTTACGTGAATTTGAAAGAAATGAACACTTTATCGGCGAATCTTTTCTTTTAGTTTGTGAAAGTATTTCAAGCATTGCAGTGCCACTATTTCGCAAAATAAATAATAATTACACATACTATTTGATTTTTACTTTATAATTTTTTAATAATAAAGTATTGTGATCGACCTGAAATTTAAAAAAAAATTGCTAATTTGAAAATTTGTTTTTATACGTTTTAGGACTAGTAAACCCGAAAAAAGGGAATAAATGTCCGTCTGTCTGCCGTACTCAAAATCGTTTGAAGGCTCCTAAACCCGTTGAGATATTTAGATGACATTTTTATGGTGGGTACTTAGAACTTATGTAGTACTATGATAGTGGACTCATTTGCAAAAAAATGGTCGATAGGGGTTGAGGGGTGTGGAAGTAGGTGGTAAAACAATGAGTCCGAAAGGCTTGAAAGCCGGCATTGAAACATTCTAAGATCTATGTATTCTCCAGAGCAATTGATGTCAGAAGATTGAAGCTTCGTGTTTGTCCTTAGCGATACTTCAAGATTAGACAAGGGCTGAAATTTTTAAGGGGGGGTGGTGGGTTGTGGGTTTGGGTGGTGAAAAACTTTGCACTACAATATCTTCCGAACCAATTACACCAGGAAGATAAAATTTAGTTCCTGTATATGGGATCACAAGAGGAGTGTACTGAATGTAAACTTTTTGAGGGGGGAGGTGGAGCACGAAAGTAGGTGGACTGCAATTTCTCAAAAAATGTAATTTTTAAATTTCAGAAACCGCATCAGATATGATCTTGAAAATTTTGCAGGAGTTGGGGTCGACACACCTCTAGTAGGGAAAAAATTTTGCGGGTGTGGGTGCTGGGGGTGATGGTGAAAGGGGGTAGAAAGGAAACATTACTAAAAGCAACTAAAAATTTAGAAATATATAAAGCCACTATAGAGACATCCTGAGGGGTGGTTTTTTATATCTCAGAAACGGCTTATGCTAGAAAGTTGAAACTTACGTACGTATATGTAGATGTGCTATTAGAGTAATTAAAGCAAAAAAAAAGTTCCGATTTTTATTGGCGTTCAGAGGTTGAGTAAATAAAATGTCCGTGAATCCACATTTTCGCGAATTTCGTTAAAACTTTTAGACATGTCGAGCTATCAAACCAATTTTACTTCTGCTGGCTATTTATATAAGTGCCTAGAAACGTTCTTCAAAATTTTTTGATATCCAACGTCTAAGGGGGTGTAAGGTTATTGTGTACATATTCACGAATTCTGATATATTTTTTAGGTATATTGAGATTTGGAACTCACTTTCACTTCTATAAGCTTTAAACATAGTCGGGGAAAAAACCGATTTAAGTATTTTTCCCTATTAAACCCCCTGGGGGTATTGTTGAAGTTTTGACTGATTCCGAAAATCTCTTAGGTTTAATGTGATCGAACCCGCTTTTACTTCTACATAATATTCTATTGATAAAAAAAAATACGTTAATAAATAATAAATCTGCCAACAGTCTGGGCGCAACTTTATTATTTTATGGGTAGAAGTTCGAAACGTGTTTAATGCTGAGATACGGTGTAGGTTACTTTGCGACTGACAACCTAAGGAATAATCCGGAGGCTTATTGGAACGTTATTTTTTAGGTTGTTAGTCGCATATTAACCTACACCGTATCTCAGCATTAAACATGTTTCGAACTTCTACTCATAAAATAATAAAGTTGCGCCCAGATTATTGGCAGATTTTTTGTTTACTGTCTAAACTAATATAAATTTCAACTTTAATATACTACTGCATAATGTCTTCCTAATTTTAAATTTCTGGTCTTCATATTTTACTTTATTATTTTAATAATAAAGTATTTTATTATAATTGGAATTGATAGCACGGTTTGTTGTCAATGGCCCCTTCACGTCATTCTTTAAATTTATCAGGTTTTTTGCTTCACTGTTACTGCAATACATTTTTAAAATTGGTAACGTTTTGTACTAGTCGCAATATGCAATAGAAACCAAAAGAAGTATGAATAGCAATTTGTTCGATAAGAATTAGCTCTATCTTCGGGAGACGGGTGCACGCCTGCATACCATGTCTCATAGAAAATGCAAACGAATAAACGAATAGAACAGTGTTTCTTAATTTCTTTTCACTAAGGTCCAAGCGGAATAACCCGCTACTTGTGTCGGTATCCGCTAGCAGAAGGTAGCACATAAGTCATGGCGACTGCTATCGTGTCTCCTGGAGGAACACTGTAGTTATTCTATGAGTCCATCGGGATCTCCTTTATAATATTTATTAATTTTATTTTGAATAAAGAAGCCATTTTATTGAAAACATTTTTATTAGTTTCAAAAAAATAACTTCTATTACTTCTCTTATGAATTTCCGATTTCGTGTATTTGCATGTAAGCGTGCGTCGAAGAAAAAGTCGAGAACTGTTGGACTTTTGCGACGCCACGAGGATTCTTTGGTAAGGTCGAACCGCAATGTGTTAGGTGTAAATCCAGCATGAGTTTAAAAGAATCTTGAAGCTAAGAATATTGCAAAGTCTCAATGTTCTCAAAATGCTCATATATCCCTGCAACAAACACTTAAAAGAGACCAAATAGGTATCTAGATGGCGCCGTGTTCATATGCAGCATATGATCAATGCTTAGCTCTACAAAACACCCTTCCTCTAAGCCTGTAGCTTTCGTGGCGTAATATTTCCAATATAACCGGCTCGTATCTAACAATGGCATGTTAGACCTGTCGACGAGTTTCCCTTTAAAGCTAAATTTATGTCGTGTGGAAAAAATAAAGCGTGAACCTATTTGAGATAATGGGAAATCGGGTGATACGTTTTCATTACCAGAGGGTCTTTGTTTCGACACCAGACCGAAGAGCGATGGCTTTCGACGATCTTGTGTACAGAGGCGAAATCCAACGGCTCCATATTCCAGTTTGGTAGCTTCTTCCGTTCCGAATCCCGCATATCTTCCGAATCAGAATAGTATAGATTATAGCGAATAATACAAAATCTGAATCCGCATATAGTCAACGACTACAAATCCGTCCAAAGGATACGTAACCAACTGGAATACAAATTCACAGAGATAAACAATAAATCCTGGAACTGGAAGAGTTTTTCTCGGGAAGAAGATTATCTTCATATACCCGGTATCGGAAATTTTCGAGACAAGGGATAGTCCGTGTCTCCTCCCCCGCGGTACATTTCGCATACCCGAAATCCAAGACTGTGAGGCCTATTCAATTGGGAATTCGACGAAAGGAAAAGATCCGCATTTCCACCCTTACCCGAATAAATAGCGTGTTTTACAGAAAATAAATTTATTTTATCCGGTTACTTTTTCGGTGAATTTCAATCGTCAAGTGGCAATTTGGTGTGGGTTTCAGGCTCCTAATTGAAATCGAGATTGTTTTTCCTGTACCCTCTGGTGCGATTTTCCTGTGGTAGGGTGGCAGAAGCTGTTTTAGATTTGCCGTCAGGACCATCGAAGGGAATGTAAAAACCAACCTACTTATACTTTCTGCTTTCACTAAAGAAATTGACAGGCATGAAATATATGGCAATGCTGTGAAGAGGTTTCAAATTTTCCTCGTTTTTTTTTTTATTTTTCAGTATTTTTTTTTTGGTGGTGTGTGGGTTCTTTTCGAAACTGGGTAAAAAGAAAAGTCTTGCGGTTTCAGTTGATAACGAAGAAAGTATTTATGTAGTTGACAATACTCTAGGGCATTCGGTTGAAGGTGCAGAGTGCTCCTGCCAGTGCGACTTCTATACACAATTTAGGGGAATCGTTTCGGAGAAGATGCCATTTAAATCTTTGTGAATGATAATGTTAATAAATATTCTATTATTCCGGTCTCTTTGCATTTGCGGGGTTCTGACGAAAAAGAAAACAATTTTTTTTTATCTGAGAAAGTGAAATAAATTTATCGTTCTAACCGAAATCGACGACAATAGGATTTAACACGACTGAAAATTTGTAAATCTAAATTTCCAGATACTTCATTTGTGGACAAAAAAATCGTGATTGGAATGGAAGTATTCGAATATGTATCAAAGACATACGCCCTTAATACACATTTTGGTCTAGTGACCATTATGATCTCGGCTTAAAAATCAATTTGAATTGGACATTAGGAAATAAATGCTGAACTGGAGCGTATCAATTGAATTTTCAATCCAATATACCATATACTCGAAATTTCCAGTATTTTTTTTTTAATAGCACCGAACTGAACTTAGGGGTCAACCTTTAATGCAGTTATGTACAGTCCAGCCAGGAGAAGCACAAAAAAAATTAATATAAAAATTAATATATAAATAAATAAATAAAACAAATGAAAAATAGGATTAAAAGTAAAAGGGATCAGAGGAAAACAATCGGTGGATGTAACGTTTAAAAGACTGTAAGTCATATCCGCTAGGAAACACCGTCGAAGGCAATGCGTTTCACATTCTGGTTGCACGAGAAAGAAACGACTGTCTAAATTTCACTGTACGAAATTTTTGTGACTCAACCGTATACTCGCGGGCAAAAGGGCGAGTATAAATTTCATATTTTTAAGTAAGAGTACACATTTCAATCACTTTTACACGAAATTATTGGTTTTAGTAAATTATTCATGTACTTTTCAACTGAACCGTACAATTTACATGAAAAGGTTCACAAAATTACGCTACATTTCATGTAAAAT
Organism: Beris morrisii; assembly: GCA_951812415.1. Classification (NCBI taxonomy): domain Eukaryota; kingdom Metazoa; phylum Arthropoda; class Insecta; order Diptera; family Stratiomyidae; genus Beris; species Beris morrisii. Next base: position 156,766,389 of record OX638310.1, read on the forward strand.
TAATTATATTTATATATGAATTGAAAATTACGTTCTTTTTCGTGTAATTCTACTTATCTATTTGAATTTTTCGACGAAAAACATGTTGGACGCTTCGTTCGATTTTGTTTTCTACTAAAATGAAAATGAAACGCCTTCAGTGGCGCAGTGGCTACGCGCGCAAACCTACGCAGCAAAACCACAACACAATTCGTTTAAAATCAAAATAAGTGATAATTAATTCTTCGCACTTTAATTCTATTAGCACAATTATTCGCATTATATGGCAATACCGCCCGCTTATCTATATCGCTTGATTCGATCACTTTCGCTCTCTACCAACACGGTCGCGTATACACGCTGGCTGTCACAGTCGACGTAATAAAAATTACTATGTCCCTCGCCGAAAGCTTTATCTGCTTTTATACTACTTGTCTGTAGTCGAGACTGTTCTTGAATCTTCGCTCGGTGGTGTGTGTGGACAATACTGGAAAGTTTGAGAGCATTCCATTTGATCTTTTACGCTTCCAGTACATTCGAGCATATTCGATTAGAGGAGAGATATAATCGTGTTGCTTCGCTCTCCTTATTTACTCAACTAGGCTTTTGATTGGGTTACTTTGCAGCTTAGGTATTCGGTTGTTGCTGTTTTCCTATTCGTAATCGATCGAGTTGCGCAGTGGCCAGTCTTACACGTAACAATATTAATTAATTAATTAATTAACATAATGTTACAAAAGCCTTTTGATCACCTATCTGGACACGGGAAAGATCTTGCCAAAACACTTCTATATCTTCTTCTACATTAGAATTATTGTTTGCAAATAAATATTTAACAGTTTAAATTCATCGAGTTTTTGTAATTTATAGTCTTCAACTATAATGACCTTTCAATGAATAGTTCTCACTAAAATGCTTTTCTTGTTGATTTTGGTATCTAAGTATAGTGGATTCCGTTGATATTTGACACAAGGGTCATTCCACCAAGAATCGCCAAAAATGACGAAATTTGGGACTTACCATCTCCGATTCTTTTGAAAATTTTTGTACTTAAAGAACTAATAAAAAAAATAATTGCAATTCAATTTTTTGTTTCTATCTCATGTTTTTTTGTTAGTTATAGTATGTTAAAGTTTTCGCAAAAATGGTGTCTGAGTCCTCTTTGAAAATTCATATCTCTGGTAATTTTTGTCCTAGAATAATAAAATAGGGCTCATTTTAAAGGGGAAGGTTATCGCAATATAAAAAAAATAGAATAAAAATGATCCTTAAAATTTTTTTTCAAGGATAACGGAAGGAAGGAAGTAGCTTATAATGTTTTCAGAAAACCTAGTCACCAGAGCAGATATCAAACTTATTCAAATTTCTGGGCAATCCAGTAGATCTTAATAGTTTTGTCGAAATCACGACATTTCTGTAAATCCAGTTCGAAATATTGCGTTGTAAATCAGCTATAAGAACTTAATTATGAGTATTTACAGTAACTATTACATATTTATAACTGATTTACATCCAAAGATTTAAAACTCGATTTGCCGAAATGTCGAGATTTCGATAAGATTCTATCAAATTCTAATATACTTTCCCATATTTGTATGAATTTGAAATCTACTCGGGTTAAAAGGGTAGTTCAAACCCTAATCAAAGCTAATCCCTCTATTTAAAAATTTTGAATTTTTTTTGCAGCACCCATCATAATGGCTCGCAAGAGTGGAAAAAAATACATTTACGCTCATCTTAATGTTTGTAGGCTTAAGAATATTGTGTGTAAATTTCATATTGAAATTCCAATAATTGTGAAAGTTATGGGCAATTAACCGGAATGGGCCCTTTTGAATTCTCTAGTATATAGAGCATCATTCAAACGGGATTATCTCGAAATATACTTTTCAAAAGCGGTCTTCAAAATATACGGAAAACGAGTCGACCAATTGCTTTCAAAATTTTACCCAATATTTTCGGACAGGTTTTCTAGTTCGCAACGTAGGATTTTTGTTTCACTTAATTACATGTTTTTATCAAGCCAGAAAGGTCGGTAATTAAGGTTAAAAAATGAGCGTAAAGTTCAATCGGCCGGCATTTCGTGAAAAAAATTTTTTTTTCAAAAAATCCTACGATGCAAACTGAATCATAAATTACATTTTCAGAATCTTTTTAAAATTTTTGTTTCTAATCAACCGAATGCATGTAATATTGGGAACGGCAGGCCGTGACAGCGAGGGACAATTATTACGCCGGCCATGACAGCAGCGCTAACAGTCGATATACAGTCCTTGGCCATATTATTAGACGCAACCAGAAATTTTTTAAAATTTTACCTTTACGGAGTAAAATTAAGACTTTCTATAGAAGGACTGTACTAAAATAAATATTTTTCCATTTTGCAGGCTATTAGGTAAATGAAACTCATAACTGCGATAAAATGTTGTAGGACATGTATTTTTAAAAAAATATATAATGAAGCAAGGGAGTAAACTCGCAGATTTTTTCTATGCTTAATATTTAGTATTTCCTCCTTTAGCAGCAATTGAAGCCTGTATTCTAATCGGCATACTGTTTATGCATGACTGCACAGTTTCCTGAAGGTCCGGACTATGGTTTCAAACATCTATTATTTTTTCTATCAGCCGGGTTTTCGTTGTAATGACCTACTTCGCTACCCCTCTTTTGATTAGTGCCCAGACCAGTGTTGCCGACCATTTTGTGTAAAATTCCCCACGATTCAGCCCAAAATTTCTCTTATTCCCCATTATCCCCACAGTTTCCCCATAAAGAATAATTCTACAGGAGTAAAACGTTTTATTAAACATAAAGCAAAAAACATATTTATTGTATTACGAAAAAAAACTATTGTATATGTAAAATAAAAAAGATGGAGTAAAGCAGTTATTTGATTAAAAAAAGATAAACCACTATATGAGAATGGAATTTTTTCATGGTTAATGCTATCATAGAAGCTGATTTTAAGAATTTTTTGGCTGTTTTTGACGTCATAGGAGTTTCTAGTGAGAAACACCAACACGAAAGTCCGACTGGGACCAATCGCCGTCTTGAATACTGCCATTGAGGACATGATAGTCCCATTCTCATTAATACATATTAGGAAAAATAAAATTGCTGTTGGCGGGATTTGATGTCGCGCACTTAGTCTGTGAATCAAAATCCACCAAAATTAGGCTATGGCAAATTTCACTAGTATATAATTCGTGGAAACGAGTTTGTTTCTATATCGCATATATAGAAAAATCCTCAGCAATACCATCATGATACACTCTCTGATGAGCGAGTACCATCCGATGACGAAAAAGCTCCTTCGGACCTAGTTCAACACTCTCTTAAACTGGCTTCGCCACTGAAGGTTTTTCAACTGTCATATCTTCAATTGCAGTAGCCAAGGTTTATCCTGTTATTGATTCGTCAGATGACTGTGACTGGATAATGAGTCACGTGCTGGTCAGTTGGATTTTTATGTGACTCCTAAACCTATATACGATCCCTTGTAAACAATGAGACGCAATAAGTATTAGACGCAACGAAATAAGAATGTCTGTTTTATTTTTCTAGTCGCCACAAGTCGACGTTAAAGTCGGTGTTGTGCTTGTGGTAAGGAATTTCAGAGAGTTTTGGTTTTCCCCATAATTGATCTCGAATAGTGCTGATTCCCCTTTTCCCCTTTCAATAAAATTTAGACTGAAATTCCCCACGAAAAGGGGAATTCCCCACGAGTTGGCATCACTGCCCAGACATTCTCAATTGGATTTATTCCGGGCCAATCCAAAACGGGAACATTTTCTTCTCAGAAAAGTTTTGACTGACCTTGCCGTGCGGCAGGGAGCACCATCCTGCATGAAGATATATTTTTCTCCACTTGGAAACCACTCCCCCAACTGAGGAATCAATTTTGTCTGGAGAACATCTTTTTATTGGTCTTGTTTCATTGTACCCTTTACAATGTACAGACGTCCAGTTCCTTTTGCAGTCATCTGACTGACCAAATCATCACCTTTGTAGTGTGCTTCACTGTTGGTTTCACGCAGTCTGGACGAAATCTCTCACCTTAGAAGCCTTCTGACGTATTGCGCTTTATTGGCAAGAATTTCGAAAGTGCTTTTATCACTAAAGCATACCTGAAATAATATTCATTACTATGAAAATTTACGTAATTTTAATTAAGTTACTACCAAACGCAGTTAATAAAGTATAAAACTATAAAAATAAAATATATTTACCGATTTCCAGAAGTCCAAATCTTTGTTCTGATGGTTTCTTGACCAAAGCAAACGTTTTGCTTTCATCGCAGGAGTCATTTTAGGCTTACGAGCGGTTCTACAGGCTTTCATATCGAGCTGGAGAAGCTTACGGCGAACAGTTCTTTCTGGTACATTACTCTCATTTAATTGAGTTGTGATCTCATTCATGGAAGCAAAACGATTTTCCACGCATATTTTCTTGAGGAGTCGTTCACCCCGTGGTGAAAATTTTGATGTGCGGCCAGAGTTCCTTTGAGGACCCAAATCTTCATTATTTTGAACTTTTCCTTTAATTGGTCTTACAGCCTCATAGATAATCAATAACCGGGAAATTTCTCGTTTCGAAAAAAATTTTGGCATCGATTAGGCCTTAACTTCGTGGATTTTCTCTTTCGTGAGATCTCTGGCTCTACCCATTTTTTAAATTTTAATTAAACTTAACACAAAGCTTAAATGGCATTGAAAATAATACAAACCACTTCTAAATTACAACACAGTTCATTAACATACAAAAATTTTGCAATACTGAGGCAAAAACCAAAATACATCCTTCTTGTTCAAAACCGTCGCGGAGACTGAGCGGTTTACGCATCCCAAACAGTGGCGGATCCAGACTTTGCTGTTGGGGGGGGGGGGGGGCGGACATTTTTTTGATTTGGCTATTTTGTTTGATCAAGTTCTGTGTGAATTTAGCTACATAGACTGCACTTAGCAAAAACGGGATTATATTGTTTTCATCTTATTATGGGTCATTCCATCATGAATCGCCAAGGTTGTGACCTTACCATTTCCGATTCTTTTGAAAATGTTTGTACTTGAAGAACTAGTGAAAAAAATAGTTGAAATTCAAGTTTTTGTTTCTATCTCATTTTTGAACTAACAAAAACAACAACAATCTTTAAAATAAGCCCTACTTTATTATTCAAGGATAAAAATTACCAGAGATATGTATTTTCAAAGAGGACTCGGACATCTGTTATGGGAAATCTTTAACATACTATAACTAACAAAAAAATGAGATAGAAACAAAAACTTGAAATCATATTTTTTTTTCACTAATTCTTTCTTCGAGTACACACATTTTCAAAAGAATTGGCGAGGTCACACTTTTGGCGATTCTTGATTAATGACCCTTTTTCTATAAAATAATTGAGAACTACTATAATGTTCTTCGATGTTCTTCGATCCCATTGAGATCCCAAGTTAATTTTTTGGTATGTTTTAAAAAACAGAAAAGCCTAAAAAATATAAAAAAAAAAAAACAGTTTTGAGATATTCAGGGATAAAGGACAAAATCATTATCCTTGAAGAAAATGTTAAAGATAATTTTTATTGAGACAACCTTCTCCTTTAAAATAAGCCATATTTTATTATTCCAGGATAAAAATTTCCAGAGATATTCATTTTCAAAGAGGACTCGGACACCATTTTTGCGAAAACTTTAACATACTATAACTAACAAAAAAAATGAGATAGAAACAGAAAATTGAATTTCAATTATTTTTTTCACTAGTTCTTAAAGTACAAAAATTTTCAAAAGAATCGGAGATGGTAAGGTCACAAATTTCGTCATTCTTGGCGGTTCTTGATGGAATGACCCAATTACCTACGCAATATGTTGTCTTGTAGTCTTTTTATCATGGTGCGTTTACACTCACCCTTGAGGCTCGCCTCGAGTCGAGCCTCTACCCAAATCAGGCCATTGCAAACCGGTTTTCGTCGGCTGCGTTCTTTGCTGTGTTGAAAGCAATTTACACTCAACATGCCTTTGCGGCGCAACTTGCCTATAAGTGCGAAACGACAGAAATACGATGAGCTGCGAATTGTGTGGTACCACAGTTCATTGTATGTGTGTACGCATATGGAAGCGTGCGTCGGAGAAAAAGTTGAAGAATGTTAGACTCTTGCGACTGCACGAGCCATCTGATTGGTTAATTTTATGGAGGGGATAGAGGCGCGTTGTTGAGTGTATGGTAAATCCACCATCATGGTTCTGTTCTGTGCTTTGCATTGCTCCGCAGAACTACAGTAAATGCTAATTACAGTCCACATTGCAGTGGAGTAAAAAAAATCGGAGAACGGTTGAAGTAGGTATGTATGTTCAGAAAATTCGGAATTGCTCTTGGGAGGGGCGGCCGCCCCCTCCGCCCCCCCCTGTATCCGCCAATGATCCCAAACATCAAATAAAGCGCTTTAGAAGGATCTGAATCCAGTTCTTGGTAAAATTTTTAAGTGCGTCTAATAATTTGGCCAGGGACTGTATATTTATAAAAAAATTTGCCGACGTACCTCAACATATATACTTTCGAATTAAACTAACCTGGATAAAATCGAGCAAATAATTTTTGAGGTAATAATTCCTAAAATTCACATATTTTTTCCGCTGTGTACTCGGATGTACCCCCTTAAGTTTCATCTCGATAATGTATGGGGAATACGTGCCTCAAGGACCTTAAAGAAACTAAAATTGTATAAGATTCCAAAAACTCCCAAGTTGTTGACATAGGACCGATACAGTATCATTCTGTGGGTGTTTGTCACTCTAAATACATAGGTGGTGTACCATCGAAAATGCCATCTATACCTAATAAATTACATTGACAGAAAATATTTCTTTCGTATATTTTAAGTATTGTGGAATAACTTAATAACTGGGGTGATCATTTCTTCGTCGGGCCCGAAGTCCTTAGATTATGAGATATAGGGTTCGGATTTTAATGCCCAATATTGAGTTTCATCAAATATGTATGATAGTAGAACTAATAAAAATTAAATACCCTACTTTTCTTGTGGTGTCAAAAAACAGCTTATTTACATCCAAAGATTTCAAAGATTTTTGGATTTGGCGAAATCTCGAAATTTTAACCAAATTTTCAAAATCTACTAGATTTCTCATACATGTACGAGATCTTGAAGTCTGTTTATTCTTCTAAATTTTGTCGAAATCGAGATCGACATCGACTTCTACTGAAATCGAAAATTTTGTTCACCAAGCTTTGGAATCAATTAATTTTATTTTCTAGTTCCTACTCGTGCTATTCAATTTTCCATTGCTTAAAGACTTACAATCATACAATATAGGTTGAAATTTTCGATATCATACAATCAGCTGATAAATTGAATGATGAAGAAATCTCTTCAGAGCGATGTTAATGCTTTTTAATATTCTGAAATTCGGTTGCCAAAATCTGGCGATTTAGATGCGGAAATGAAAAGTTGTTATTTTCAAGCAGTACCAACCGCAGCGACCATAGCATTTGCATACTTTCCATCCGCGCTGCATTAACGGGTAGCTACCGCACCTATTTTCTCTACAGTAGCTACTGTACTTCAATGGCCCCCCTTTGGAAAAACAATATGACCGCCACTGCCTACAGCTAAAGGTTTTATTAAGAGTGAGTAAGAAATAATATTAGAAATAGAAATAAGTGTAAGGAGTGCTAATTATACACTTTTTTTCAGAGTGTAAATTCAAGGGAATATCCAAATTTACTGATTGCAAATTGAAATTTACTGACCGAAAACTGAAATTTACATTCAAATTAACTATTACATCCCAATGTAAATTTACTTGAAAAGGTGTGGCATATTTGCCTACTATCAAAAAGATGTAAAATTCACTGGATTTTTTTTTTACTGTTCACATATACCGCCTAGAAAGTCATTTGATAACTTAGCAAAATTCGCTTATGTTTCTTGGAATCAAAACTTTGGAGAACACTACAGATTTCATCAGAAGTATACAAATGAAAAACCGTAATTTTCCGAAAGAAAATTTCGTATTCGAAACTTGTATCGAGTTTTACCTTAAATAGCGGCATAAACTTAACTTACATTTTCAATATAGCGCATACAGGCACTATACTCGTATAGCCACTAAAAGTTTAATTAATTTAGTTTCATGTTCTCCCTAATGAAACTTTAAGGTGTTCATCAAAAATTTGAAAAAACTGAATGACATGAACGTTTTTCCTTCTATTCGTTGCCATATCGAATTTAATTAAAACCGAAATTATTTTAAAGTTGTCCGCAACAGCTTCACAGTTAAATAATGAGGATGCCGCTGCTAGTGACAAAAGGTGTAAATTCTTCATTAAATTTTATCGAATCGATTAAGGCTTCCAGAAAAATGTCGCACCTAGTTGGTACTCGAGATCCCGGCTTACCGAAAATATTGTTCACCGTAAATTAGTTGTATGTTAACGCAACATTGTTCACTGTTTTTCACCTTGGGGGTCGGAGGTTGGCATCAATATTACTTTTTGCACTTTACTTGATTATGTCACATATGTGCTAGGGGTTTCATGCTCGACACAAAATTTTGTGGGTATATCGTGTCAATATTTTCCGGACGGGTCTGTTTTCCAATTTAGCAACATAACAGGAAATTGCTCGTATTAGTTTTGTGTCTATTAGATGACTTTTTTTTTGCGAGGACATAAAATGTAACCAGTCATTTTCATGAAAATACTTTAGCCCCATGTTTTAAGGTTTATCCAAAAGGAGTACAGAACTTTTCAATTGCTTTCATCGCTATATCGTGCATAAGCCCAAACATCTACACCAACTCACCAACATCCACCACATCGTGTTCATATTACAAATAATTTTCTCTTCTGGAACGACACGCCAAGAGCTTTTAGCAATCTGCAATATTCAACCTCATTGAAATCCATTCAAGGGCTGAAACGGGGGTGGTTTCGGCTAGAGGATAGGAAACTGTTGGTGAAAAAAGGATATTCGGTGAGATATAAATGTTGGTAATATAATCACGATAACGAACTGCTAAATGGAAAGGAGTTTTCGTAAAGAGGATTTCGTGATTATAATAAAGGCGCACTATACGAAGGCTTCTGGAATTCACAGGGTAACATCATGGAAAATGAACAACTTAATTGCCCTTTCAGCAGTTTATACCGGGTTGAAGGTGAGGAATCCCAGACAAGCCAAGAAATCCGAGAAATGCACAAGAACAAAGAGAAGAAAATTTCAATGAGTGGGAAGTTGAAGTCGACCGTAAACGTGGAGAATGTTAGAAATTTCGGATATTTTCACGGCTATCGATTAGAAAATTTTGCCAACAATCTGGGTGTAACCATTTCATTTTTCCAGTTAAAGCCATTTTCTTCTTGCACGATAAATATGAATATGTAGATATATAATCTAATAACTTTCAACTTTGTAGAATACGCCTCTCTAAGAAAAAGGAAAATATCCACGTTTTCAATTACGTACCACAAACTCTAGGTACGAAAAATTTTCCTTTTTCGAGGGATTTTATTTGAGGACAGTGTAAAGGACTCACTTCATTTTGTTTAAATTATTCTCTGTACCTGGAATCATCGAAGAATTAATGTGTACAAAATTTCGAAATCCCACCTTGAAGCATTCTGAAGTTATCAGCCAACATTGGTAAAAACGTGTTTTAAGGATTTTTTGTATGAGAGAGTAGGAAGGAATTTCGTTGACTAATGAACTTGAGCTTAATTTTAGCTAAAACTAATATGTGAAAAATTTCTACTTTGCGACTAAACGACTTTTTGCGTTATTGTGAGTTCCGTAAAAGCATATTTACAGAAATTTGTATGGTAGTAACACGAAGAACTTGGATTTTTTTCTATTCATACCTTTATTGAATTTTAAATTCCAATATTTTTGAACACATGTTATAAGGACTTTGTATGGCAATCAAAGGAGTGGGACAATTTTGCCGATCAACGAATTTAGTCTTACAAATTCGACCAAACTTCCGGGTTCTAAATTTCTGACTCCTAGTGCCAAACGTTCGTAAGTTATTGTATTTTCGGCTAGACAGACAGACGGACAGACGGAAATCGAGTGGATTTGAGACTTTCGACCATCATGGCACAAAAATAATAAGTATATAAATTTGTACATCCGTTCCATGCGCTACAAACTTTTCGGGCTGAATTAAACTTATACTCTAAATTTTCACTTAAAGTATACAAGCATCTCCAAATAGTGGCCACATTAGATAAAAGAAACCCCCGGAAAATATTTGTTGTTATGTTGAGACAACTGAAGTGCGCAATGATTATTTTACGCTCACATGGTTTCAAAACAGAGTTAAGTACAGCGTACGACTGTGGTTTTGAATTCAATGAAAAAAATCTTTAAATAACTGAACTTTTTCATTAGCTTTCAGCCGATGTATTTTTTCATTAAGTCAATGAATCTTAACTTTTAATTGGTTTGTTAAAGAATTCATTTTTCATTTAACCAATGGACTTTATTCATAAATTGCCAATTTTTTCCCCGGAGTGAACCAATGAACTTTCTTCATAAGTTTACGTATTCCGTTCATTGAATTATTGAACTTAGCGTACTTACGAGTATATCATTGAACCAATGAATATTGTTCATAAATTTACGCATTTTATTCTTTGACTTAAAAGTTGATGAAATTGCTCATTGAGTAAATTAATTTTTACTTTATTATTTTTTAATAATAAAGTATTGTGATCGACCTGATATTTAAAAAAAATTTGCTACCCTGAAATTTTGTATTTTCACGTTTTAGTAGACCCCAAAAAAAGCCAAAAAAAAAATTTCCGTCTGTCCGCCGTAGACGCCGTCCACCGTAAGCCGTACGCAAAAAAGATATATTAAAGATATTAAATTGAAATTTTTATGGTTTGTCGATTGGGTGAAACCCTACGATTGCTATGTTTTTGAGGGGTGGTGGTCTAAGGGGGGAGGAGGTGGGCGCGTTTTAGACGAAAAATTTTGGTTTCTAGATCTCAGGAACTGCTTATGGTAGGAGGCTGAAACATGGAACTTATGTAGTACTATGAAAGTGGACCTATTTTCAAAAAAATTGTTGATAAGGGTTGAGGGGTGTAGTGGGGGGTGGGGGGGAACAATGTGTCCGAAATGTTCGAAAGCTGGGATTGAAGCATTCTAAAATCCATATCTCCTGAATCGTTGATCTCAGAAGTGTGAAACTTTTTAGTTATCTTAAGGGATACTAGGAGACTAGACAAGAGCTAAAATTTTTAAGAGGGGAAGTGAAGTGTAGGGGTGTGGGGTGAAAAACTTTAGATTACAATATCTTCCGAACCAATTATACCAGAAAGATGAAATTTGGTGTCTGTATATAAAATCACAGGTGGAGTCTACTGAATTTAAAATTTTTGAGAGGGGAGGTGGAGTACAAAAGTGGGGGGATAAACATTTTTCCAAAAATTTAATTTTTATATCTCAAGAACCGTACCAGATATGAAGAAGTCTTAGGAGTTTTACAGGAGTTAGGCCCAGTAGACTTCTAGCAGGGAAAAAAATGTTGGCGGTGCTGGCGAGGTGGGTGACGGTGGGAGGGGGTGGAACGAAAAGAATTCTGATTTTTATTTCTCGAAAACCGCAAAGGATAGAAAGCTAAAAATTGACGACTATATAGAGTCACTGTAGAAGTATCCTAGAAAAATATTAAAATAAATTTTTAATAGGAGTAGCAAGGTACGGGGGTGGGAGTGGTTTTTCATATCTCAGAAAAAGCGTATGCTAGAAAGTTCAAACTTAGTATGTATATGTAGAAGTACTACAGGAATAATTAAAGCAAAAAAGAAGTTCAAAATTTTATTGATGTACAGAGCTGGAGTAATGCTGTGCAGATCACTATACGACTGATAACCTAAAGATTAAACAGGAGACTATTTGGAACGTTATTTTTTAGGTTATCAGTCGCATAATGACCTACGCCGCATCTCAGTATTAAACACGTTTCGGACTTCCATCCAAAAAATGAAAAAGTTGCGCCCAGACTGTTGGCAGATTTTTCATTAATCTATGGAATAAAAAATAAATAAAGAGTTTCTGTCTCTTTTGTATAAAATAGAACGTAATAGAAATATAGACATAAAAATACATAGGAATTTCTTATTTTAAACATCGCCTTCTCACGGGGGAATCGTGCAAAATGATTGTTGTGTCTGAATCATCGATTCTTCTGTAGACACAGATATCATCGGTAAAGACGGATAGTCCGCAATTTTGATTGATTAGGTACGTGGTTGAGGAGAATGGGACTTAAGCTTGACCCTTGGGAGACGCCTTCAAGTATCTCGTGAATAACAGAGTTGCTTGATTTAAGTTTAACAGAGTTCGATGCAGCAAGAATAACTGAAATATCTTTACACGGTACATCCAGAACGAAAAAATTTAGTATTTCGTGTATAAATCCTTTCTACCAAACTGAATCAGAAAATGTCTGAAACTTTAATTACGTTTGAGCAGATAAACTGCTGGTTCATATTGGACATAGTTTCCCCGATGGTGTCGAATATTGATATGCTCAGATTTTGTCAAGAGTGAGGACTCCCAGAATTTCTCGATTGCTTGTTTTCCTTTTTTTACGAGCGACTCAGCAGAATCTTGAATCTTCCAATTTAGGTCCTGTTTCAAGATGATGTTCTCAAACTTGTCCGATCCATTGCATCCCAAAGCCTATCCTGAATTGTTTACTTGTCCTCCAACGATCGTCTTTGGATATTACATCTGGCAAAACTATCCGTAAGCTCAGACGAATCAAAAATCACTTAGTAGTGTACTATTCAGGGGTATATAAAAACAACTTCCGATTTTATCGATGCATTGCATAATTCCAGCATGAAATTGGCTACCCCTTGTTGGAACTTCCTGGTTATGTCAAGTTATATTAATTACCTTGTAGTCGTGACACTATAACAGCATTAGGTTAATCACGTGGGATTGGCACATAATCAATGAACTTCCATCCGGGAATTAGCCAACACGTACAGCGATCATCGTATAGCCTTCAAATCACAAGGACGAATCCGGTATATAAGACACACGACCGTCTTAATGTGTATTTATTTCGGTTAATTAAATGTGAAAGCTCTCTCCTTCGACTGCGCGTTATTGTGGGTTACTCACACGCACCCACTCAATTCACAAGTCGATGAGATGAGGACGAAGGAAAAACGCCCAACGAGTCCTTGATAATCGAAAACTGCGATAGGAGTGAATCCTGCGTCTCACGCCTCCTTATTGTCCTGACGAGTCAATTTTTTCACTTTTCCCTTCAATTTTTACCGTCTCGACGGGAATCAGATAAGTGAAACGTTTTTATTGTGCCGAAAAGTCGTGCGGGGCGGTAGTTGCGGCCGCTGAGAGTGGGTGGACGAAAGTGTTACTTCGGATTTTTATCCGACTTTATGGATCGTTAAGTGACTTAAATCCTCCTTTTTTTATGTAACGAAACCATTTTTTTTCGGTTCTTTTTTTCGTATATGCCGAAGTAAAAAGAGCACATAATATCACATGGGAAAATTCCCCAGAGCGTAGTTTCGTGTGTGTTTCAGATCGGTTCGAAAGAGTAACTTTTTCGTAGGTCGTACGTGTGATTATCTCACCGGCCAATGCAGCGCTTTAGTACCATTTAAATGCGATCTGGCATCGTATGGATGGGACTCGATTCAACAACAACTGCCAAAGTTCGCTCGTATATGTGCAATTTTATGCGGCCATTGTACATTTTGAACACGACGTGAAAGTAGCGGCAGGCAGGAACAGGAACGGCATCATACAAAGTAGCACACGTCGTTTTTGGCCGAAATGGTTTTAATTTCTGCCCTATAAAACACACCCACCCTCCCATACGCTTACATACGAGTACATCCCTTTACGGATGAAACTTTGCATTCATAGGAGGAATAAAGTTTTGCTTAATCAGTGGCAGTAAAATCTGCACATTTTGTGTGCTTTTAAATGGGCGCTGAATAACCTATGGAGTTTACACGGGAGTTAAAGTTTTAAGGACTGTTTTGATTTATAAAATTTACCTTTAAGTAGCATCTTTCATGCATTTAATTTTAAAACATGACATTTTTTATTAACTGTTGCAATGCCTCCAATGATCAATTAGCAGTGATTAAAGAACGGTTACATATCTATCTGAAATTGCAAAACCACACAGTAAAAAAAATCCATTGAATTTAACATCTTTCGGATAGTAGTCAAATATGCCACACCTTTTCAAGTAAATTTACATTGAGATGTAATAGTCAATTTATATTTAATTTTCAATTTTCGGTCAGTAAATTTCAATTTGCAATCAGTAATTTTCAACCTCGAAAGCATCAAATTCACTGAATATTCTCAGGAATTTACACTCTAAAAAAAGTGTGTAATTAGCACTCTTTATGATACATACTTATTTCTACTTCTAATAAGATTTCTTACTTACTTACTTAATAAAACCCTTGGCTGTAGGTAGGAATCGAACCCACGATTAATTCTGGTTCTGCTGCGTAGGTTTGGAGCTCGTAGCCACTGCGCCACCGAAGGCGTTTCATTTTCATTTCAGTAGAAAACAAAATCGAACTCAGCGTTCAACTTCGTGGTTTCATATCTTACATGTTTTTCGTCGGAGAATTCAAATAGATAAGTAGAATTACACAAAAAAGAATGTAATTTTCAATTTATATATAAATATAGTTAATTTTACACGAAATGTTGAGTAATTTTGTGAACCTTTTCATGGAAATTTCAAGTAAAAATTGGAATAATAATAATAATAATAGTTTATTGAAGCTAAACAATACAATCCATTATAAATAAATATCGGGCTTACCACTCACGTAAGCAAAGCTTGTGTGTGAGCGGCGCAGAGCTACAATTATGTTTACAAATATAATTTCATTTTAGCGAGCACAATAAGAACATTATAATAATATTTTGTTACAATTCAAAATTTGAAAATGAGTAAGCAATGATTAAAAATTAAAGTTAAATCAAGATGATGGTCTAAGTCACTAGTTCTTAAGTAATAATTGTGTATATTTATATGCCTCTATTGTATTATTAATAAATAAATAAAGTTAAATCAATATGTGAACAATATTTAGTTAAACAATTTAAATTAAGCTGTTTATGGCCTCATCAAATGAAAAAGGATGTTCGAAAACATATTTTTTGAGCCTTAGATTAAAATTAGCATTATCTAAGGTCTGCTTAATATTTAATGACATACCATTGAAAAGTTTCGAAACTAGTACGCTTGCATGACGGGAAGTTTTTGATTTTTGAAGTTCATTGTGACTAAAGGCATATTTTGCTGTCTACGTGTGTTATAATTTCAATGATGGATCGGGAAGTTCAAGAGGTTTGTATAAACAAATTTTAATGAGTCCAATGTAAATAATTGTCTTATATTCATTACACTCAAAAGCAGCGGTTGTAGAATAATATTTCAATTTCTTTAACCCTCGAAAGGTACGGTGGCCCGCCAAAATATAAGGTACGGTCGGGTCGGATCCGACCCATTATTATTTTATCATTTTAACAGGGTTTTTTTTAACTTTTTTTGTAAGAATAAATCATTAAGCATGTTTCAGTATATGTTGTTGATCTTTTAACAATAATTGAACAATTTTTTTATTAACATTTAACATTCTATCACTCTTTTACATTGAGCAAATAAAGTATCTCTTGAATAGACTGAGGTACTTGGATCGAATCCGACCCACACCGTAGCTCTCGAAAGTTAAGCAGAGTTTGATAATTTTACTTTGTAAGTTGTGTAAAGGATTAATAGTTGCTGTGATTGAAAATTAAATTTTTTTAAAACAGTGCAGATAAGTATCATATCACTATCAACTACCTCCAACTACAAAGAGCTTAATCCTTTTTAAGCATTGAAAAGTGTTGTCTATTGTTAAAGGTGTAATTATAATAAAAAAAATTTGTACAACAATGGACGGCAAATGGCCAATAAATATTGAAAATTGAATGCATGCTCAATAAAATATACGATAAAACAACAAGTAATACGTTTTCAGGATACGACAAATTACAGGGTGGCCCATAAGTCACGACAGGGTTTCGACCTTTGATAACTTTTTTATTTATTTTATTTCCATTTTCTTTTATTTTAGAAATTGTAATAAATAGTTTGGAAAACTTACAATGGACAAATTCAGCACTTTACAACGCACCAAAATCGTTCAGCTTTACTTTAAAAAATCTGCCAACAGTCTGGGCGTAACTTTATTATTTTTCGGGTAGAAGTTCGGAACGCGTTTAAGATTGATGCGGTGTAGGTTACTATGTGACTGAAAACCTAAAAAAATGGGTAGAATGGGGTCGCGCTAGAATACTTACGCCGCTGCCATATATAAAATATGAATTACATAATTGGGTCATACTCCGGGACGCAGTTTAAGTAGTAATATAATACTACGTAGTTATTACGTGATTGGGAGGTTTTTCGTGATTTGGCTTTGGGCCATTACATGAAATCGGAAATGCGTTTGTAGGCGATTATATAAATAGTCTGTGGAAGTAAAAACCAATCTAATATCTCATCAATCCTAAGAATATCTTGAATATCTAAAAATCCTGAAATCGACTTTTTGACGATAATATACGTAGCCTTAAGAAGTAAAAATGAATTCGATATCTCATTAGAACTGAAAAATATGTAGGAATTTGTGAAAATATATGCCCCTCATTTTGGGGTTGAATATCCAAAAATCCTGAAATGGGTTTTTAGATATATATAAAGAAAGCCCGAGGAAGTGAAAACCAATCCGATGTCTTATCACTCCTAAAAGATATGACGGAATTCGTGAAAACGTGTTCAACCCGTTTATACCCTCTTAGGGGTTGAAAAAGGGAAACATTTGAAAACAAGCTTTAGGTGATTATTAAACAAGGCCGTGGAAGTAAAAAGTTATTCGATATCTAATCAGACCTGAGGGATATGGCTGAGTTCGTGAAAATGTATACAACCCCTTTACACCATCGTGGAGTTCGAATTTCAAAAAATCCTGAAAACACTTTCTAGGTACTTATATGAAAAATCCGTAGCATAAAAATGGATTCAATAATTGGAAAGACCTAATAGATATGATGAAAATCGTGAAAATATATGCATTCCATTTTTACTGATAATTTTTTTCGCTCCCCCTCTGTATGCCAATGGATATTTGAATTTTTTTCAATCTAAATGACTTTTCTAGTTGACTTACATATACATACCGAGTTTCAACTTTTTAGCATAAGCCGTTCTATAGTTAGGAAAAACACCCCCCACCCCCGTACCATACTACCCCTATAAAATATGATATTTTTTCAACATGCTGCTACTATAGTTCTATTCAAATACCAAGTTTCAGCTTTATATCTTCATAGGTTCTCGAGATATAAAAATCGAAACTTTTTCCTTTTCACCCTCCCCCACCGTTACCCCCTACTCTCTCACCACTAAAATTTTTTTTGCTGCTAGGGGTTTATTTGGCCTACTTCCGCTAAAAATTCTAAGCATATATTCATCTTCTTGAGATATTAGACGTGATTTTTTAGAAAAATTCTTATCCCCTCCACTTCCATACTCCACCGCCCCCTTAAAAAATTTTACTTTCAGCAAACTTTATTTGTCAACCTTAATACAAAAACCAAATTTTATTTTTCTAGTGTAATTGGTTCGTGAGATATCGTAATCTAAAGTTTTTCACCACCCACCCCCGTACGCCACTTCCCCCACTCAAAAATTTGTTTTCGATCTATTCTCCTAGTATGCCCACAGATGTTCATTAAGTTTTAATTTCGTGACATTAACCAATTAGGAGATATGGATTTTAGAATGTCTCGATCTCGGCTTTCGAGCGTTTCGGACGCATTATTATTCCCCCCGCTCGCACACCCCTTCACCCATATCCTCCCTTTTTTGCAAATGGGTCCACTATCGATGCTTTATATAAATTCGAAGTTTCAGCCTCCTAGCCTATGCGGTTACTTAGATCTAGAAACCAAAATTTTTCGTCCAAAACGCTTCCCCCACCTCCCCCCTCACACCCCCACCCATCAAAAGATTGGGACTAGAAGGGGTCTGCTCAGGCTATCAACAAAAAAAAAATTCATTTTAATAGCTCAAAGGGTTTGAGAGCTATAAGCTTTTAAACGTTTAGCGTACGGCGTACGGCGCACAGACGGACTGAAATTTTTTTTTGCTTTTTTGGTGTCTATTAGTCATCAAACGTGGAAAAAAAAATTTTCAGGGTAGCAAATTTTTTTTTTTTAAAAATCGATAACAATACTCTATTATTAAAATAATAAAGTAAAATCATCTTTTAATTGTTAGAACGCAGCGACCATTTTTCCGAAAATGGAGAATGATATCGGGATATGCTTGAGAATTTTGTAAGACCTGCAGTGGAAAATAGACCTGGAACGTGGTTTCAGCAAGATGGTGTGACTTCCCATACAGCATAGAACAAATAATTTCGAGAAGGTGAGCAGTGGATTGGCCGCCGCGGTCTCTAGATCTCACGGCCCCTAACTTTTTTTTATGGGGATATCTGAAGAAAGGGTGTTCGTGAATAAACCTCAAACAATTTCATTACTAAAGGAAAACATTCGTACAGAAATTAGGGCACTAGAGCCAGATACATTAACCTCTGATAAAAACCATTCTATCGAAAGAGCTCATCAGTGCGAAGTCGAAAACGAAAGACCATTTCAAAGATGTTATCTTTCATTCATAATGTAAAAAAATCTCCAAGAAGTCTTCTTTTTTATAAGCCATAATGGAATAAAAAATTTCAAGATTCAAAGAAATATTAACTAACTAAAACTCCTTCGCGACTTATAGGCCAACCTGTATTATTCAGTTACGTTTCACTCACCTTGGGGGTGGATTATCGCAAAATGTTCAAATCTATTTTTAAGCGAGTAGAAATATAGAAAGCACGTTACAGTAAAATCTAAATCGGTACTTAAGAAAGCTAAGAAAAATTGTCGGAATTCTTAAAAAATTGCACAACCAACTCAAATCTCCTTGGGGGTTGAATATTGAAAAATGCTGAAATTATTTTTAGCCGGTTATATTTAATGCCCATTTGAATTCGAATTCGATATCTCATTAGACCTAAGAGGTATGTGAGAAATTGTGAAAACGTTCACAACTACTTTACATCACCTTAGGAGTTGAATAGTGAAACATACTAAAAGCGATTTATAAGTGCTTATAGAAATAACCTGCAGTGGCAAAATTAGTTCGATTTCTTGACAGACCTGACCCAATTTTCGAAATCGGGTTACACTCGCCACAAAATAAAAAATAGACTATCAAAGCGACGCGATTAGAGCGATGCAATTTCACTGTGAATAGACTCACTTACTAACATTCATTCCTTTCAGCTGCCATCGCGTCGCATTGCTAAATTAACTGTAGTACTTAGCACGCAGTCTCGAACTTTATTCACCACTAAGCCTTCTTGTTCTTCCGGATAGATTGAGCGAATATCTTAAATAATTGACTTGCTCTTCTGAAAATATGATTCTTCAAGATAAATATCTCAATAAGCAAAATATCTGGTAAAGAGGATCTATTAATTATTTATAATGAACACCCTAGGAAGCGAGCACGTTTCGCCTGAATTAAATTCTCTAACTTTAATCTTTCGTCTCAACTTAATAAATTACCGTATTATCATTTTATCGCATCATTCTGAAAATCCATTTTATCTACATGCGAACGCCGATCCTTAAAATAAGTTTGCTCAAAATTAACTCGAACGGCTCCCAAAATAAACGCAACCTTCCCGAAATCTTCAATTGATTATCATAAAAAAGCACCGAATAAAACGAGCTATCTTTCTTCGTCGAAATTTTCTTCGAAATTTTAAACAATATGGTAAATAATTTAGGTGTAATTTACATAAACAGCTTATTCTATCAGTTACAATCGCTTAGAATGGTTTCGGGAAGTATCAAATCGAGTTAGATGCGAGTTTTAATTTATAAAGTCGTGACTCCTAACCCCATCTTATTTTCGCGAAACAGCTTCAAACCTGAACTTTTTTTTAAATAAAATTCAATGAAATTTTCGCCGTAAAATTTTCTTGTATGGGACGTACCTGAAAGAGGTATTTATCAAGGAGTAGAAAAATTATAAGAATTAGATTAATGCAGGTATTTTTATGTCGGTGACTCTTCTCGTTAATAAGCGGAAGAAATTAACATTTATTGAAACTCCATTAGGCAAATTCTTGAATATTAGATTCGTAATAAATATTTTTCAAATACACTCTCAGAAAAATTTGTTGAATTTCACTATAATTATTGTAAGCAACTAAATGCCAACAAAAATTGTAGTAAATTTCTCCTTATAATAAAATACTCATTTTTTGTGTATTGAAATACTCTATTGATGTGTAAAAGTAAATAAGTTATTGTGCAAATTGGTATTAAAGTTAAGTAATTTTTACACTAGAAATTACTACCACCCCAACTTGTAAACTTGTTGATTTTTAAACAAAAGTAGTGTACTTGGAGCAAATGCTACAGCACATACTTTTACCGTTATCCAAATCGCACATAGTTAATTATAGAGATAATTTATTACTTCCGATGCAATAATTAAAGTCCATAGCAGTTGAAAGTGTTTCCAATTACATCCCACAATGCAAATCCAAATATTTATTTAACCTCCAGAAGAAAAGATTTCATATATAAACGCAATATATAAAATTAAATGAAGAATATATTCGTATTTAAGTAATAATACAAATTTAGGTTTCTAATTAAAAATAAAGTATTCAATCTACACAAATCTTTTTTTTTTATTTTTACATTTTTTTATAAGCAACATATTGTGGTATCACTGTCGTATTGCTAAATATCTTACTTTTTTAAGTCACGACAAAAAGAAATAAACTTGAATGCACGACGTCAGTGTAACAACTGAAGCTCTATCGCTTTCTTGTTAATATTTTCCTTAATTACACAAATTTTTGATTATTATTACAGAAATGTTAGTAAATTTGCACAGACGTAGTAAATTTTACTTTATTATTTCAATAATACAGTATTGTTATCGATTTTTAAAAAAAAAAAATTTGCTACCCTCAAAATTTTTTTTCTTACGTTTCATAACGAGTAGTCACGAAAAAAGCAAAAAAAAATTTCAGTCCGTCTGTCCGCCGTACGCCGTACGTCTACCGGTGTACGCAAAATTGTTTGAAGGCTCGTAACACCCAAACCCTTTGAGCTATTTAGTTGAATTTTTTTTCGTGGATAGAGTGGGTAGGCCCCCTCTAGTGACCAAATTTGGAGGGGTGGGGGTTTTAGGGGGAGGAGGGGGAGGAGGGGGAAGTGTTTTAGACGGAAAATTTTGGTTTCTAGATCTCAGCAACCGCTCATGCTAGGAAGCTGAAATTTGGCAATTATATAGAGCTTCGGTAGTGGACCCATTTGCAAAAAAATTGCCGATATAGGTGAAGGGGTTTGGGAGTGGGGGGAAAAATAATGCGTCCGAAACGCAAAAAAGGCGAGATTGATACATTCTAAATTCTATATCTCCTAAACGGTTAATGTCACAAAATTGAAACTTAATGAATATCTGTAGGTATACTAGGAGAATAGATCGGAAACAAATTTTTGAGTGGGGGCAGTGGCGTACGGCGGTGGGGGGTGAAAAACTTTAGATTACGATATCTCACGAACCGATTGCACTAGACAAATAAAATTTGGTTTTTGTATAAAGGTTGACAAATGAAGTTTGCTGAAAGTAAAATTTTTTAATTGGGCGGGGATCATGAAAGTGGGGGGGATAAGAATTTTTTTAAAAAATCACGTCTCATATCTCAAGAACGGTGTAAGATATATGCTTAAAATTTTTACCTGAAGTGGGCCTAATTAACCCCTAGCAGAAAACAAAATTTTGGAAGTGGGGGTGTAGAGGGTGAGGGTGGGGGAGGGTGAAAAGGAAAAAGTTCCGATTTTTATATCTCGAGAACCTATAATGATATAAAGCTGAAACTTAGTATTTAGATAGATCTATATTAGTAGCATGTTGGAAAAATATAATTATTTATAGGGGCAGTATGGTACGGGGGTGGGGAGTGTTTTTCCTATCTATCGAACGGCTTATGCTACAAAGTTGAAACTCGGTATGTTTATGTAGATCAACTAGAAAACTAATTTAGATAAAAAAAAATTTCAAATATCCATTGGCGTTCGGAGGGGGGCAAAAAAAATTATCAGTGAAAATGGAATGCATATATTTTCACGGTTTTCGTCATATCTATTAGGTTTTCCCAAATATTGAATTCATTTTTATTGTACATTTTCTTCATATAAATACCTAGAAACTGTTTTCAGGATTTTTTGAAATTCGACCCCTAAGGGGGTGCAAAGGGGGTTGTAAACTTTTTCACGAATTCTACTATATCCCCAGGTCTTATCAGATATCAAATATCTTTTCACTTTCACGTGCTTGCGTAATAATCGCCTAAGACTTGTTTTTAAGTTTTTTCCTTTTTCAGCTCCTAAGAGAGTATAAATGATAAGAAGAAAGAAATTTTCCAATGTTTAATCGGCTAAAAATCGCTATTTTAAATATTTTTATTTTAAGAACAAAATTAATTTTCCAAGAAATCTAATAATCTCGAAGCAACTCATGATACACTCCGACTTTAACCGCTCCCGAGCTTTGACCCGAAAAATAATAAAGTTTCGCCCAGACCATTGGCAGATTTTTTATTTAAATTTTTATTTATTTTATTATTTATTTCATTTACTATTTATTGTTTACACATCTAGAAACTATTATTACACAAACTTATAGTAAATTGTAACTAAAAACGATCATTTTAATTTAATATTACTACAACAGTGTATACAAACTTCTGAATGGTTTACTGCAATACCTGTTGTAGTTTTAAATAGTAGGGTAATTTTACACAGAAGAATACAACAATAATTGTTGTGAAATCTGTTTAATTTTAAGCACTTTTTGAAGAGTGTAGATATCAATGAATAATTCAATATTTGCTGAAACTTATGTCTTTCGAATTATGGAGCAAACTTTTCACTTATTATACGGATCTGTTTGTCTTCACTTAGTTCCGGAGATATTCGTATCTCAAATTAATTCCCATCACTTTAAACTTGGTAATTATACTGTATGCCTCTTTGGCAAATATTATTCGATAATTAAAAGACTTTACTAGATCTTTAAATGGCTTTAATATTTTAAATAGAACTCAACCGATATCAAAAATTCTGCGTACTAAATGCATAATATACTTACCGGTGTATGGAGCTATTTCTAATATTACGAATTGAGCAAAATTGAATTCTGTTATTAATGGAATTGTTATGTTTATATTAAATTATATCGAAAACGTAATTAACGTGATAAAAATAATATAATTTACGATTTACGATTAACAGCAAATATTTTTGTTGTACTGTCCTTAAAGCAGTAAAATATTCCGAATTGATGCAGTAAATTTAGAAATTTTCATTTAATTCAACAAAATTACGAGTAATTTTTAAAAGTCTGTATTTTTACACATTTTCGTCAAGAATTTACTGGCTGGAAAGTAAAATTACAGCAACGAATGAAATATCCCACTTTTAATGTGTAAAATTTGTCATTGTGTATAAAATTACTTTAATTAATTAATTAATTAATTAAAATTTTGCATGTAATTTCGACACATCATGTGTAGTAAATTGTTTTTTGTGATATGTATTAGCTTGACCGCTTCGTTCTTTAATTCACTTGTTTCGAGGTTATGTGTAAGGCGTGATTTGAAATTTAAAAAGAAAATAATGTTTATAGTGTGTGAAGTTTGAGGCTTTAAAACAAATAAATTAAATTTATATAATATACATGTATAGTGTTTTATACTTTCTACCCTTTTTGACCTATATCCTGCTTTTTTTTCCCAATTATCATGTGTTGATTGATTTCATTGAATTTTTAAAATTGTCGATTGCTGTGTCATTTGCCCTTCAAAATACTTCTGTGAATTCATCTGCCGATCATTCGCTTGAAGTCTATACATTTATATTATCAATAAACTAATAATAATAATAAGCAAACATAAACAAGACACACTTTTGTAGTACATTTGAAGTACATATTAGTTTTTCCACACCATTTGTAATTTTACACATTGTAAAATTTTTCCTTTCCACACCAGCAGTAAATTTACACATTTTTAGCGATTGATTTCAACACTTATGTGTGAATTTTCGCATTGATAGTAATGTGTTTCAGCGTAACTAGTAAAAATCACAAGGGTGCGTAAGGAAATTTGACAATAGTAATTTTGCTGAGTGGGCAATTTAGTGCCTACTCTGAGAGTAGTAAATTTTTTTTTCCTGTGTTGGGTACACCTTTAATCTTAAATTCCCGATAAAAAAACATTTAATTTTTAATTTCACTTCCATGATTTTCATTTTATTTCAAATTGTTCAATATGTTTTTTTCTTCCATTAAGCGTGTGCGTAAGAAGCATCGTTTCGCCCTTTTAAGTATAAATCAGTTGGAACATTCGAACCCACTCACGTTATCTGATACCGTCGAAATCGATCGGTCTACGACGAGAAGGCTCTGTAATAAATCCTTACGAGCTCACTAAACATAGGACTTCATTCGATTCTTCATTCCCCAGGAGAGTTCATGTGGCCCGTTTCAAATTCGCCAATGAAAATTTCGAAAAGCGTATCCTTGAAAAAGACGTCGACTTGGGTTATTGTATCATTTTATCAATCGAAGGTTAGGTTGGTGTAATAAATGGTAAGTTATAAATAAAACTGAAAATTTTGTCTGGCACCAGCTCTAGGTTTCTGGTGCTGAATCGTCTATGCATTATACCACAAGCGATCCTTTGAAATATTTCATTTTTAAACTGGCGTTAAATTGATTGGTACAATTTGTAGATTTACTTTGGATTCTATCTGCTGGAAAATCTGCTCTAGTTTTTATACGAAAAGTTAAGTAGCTCCGCAATTTATGTATGTCTCTTATAAATCGAATAGATGACAGAAAAAAATTTGAAATTCATCCAATTACAAAAGAGAGCAAAATTCGGAATATACAGTTCTTTGTCTGTAAGTTAGTAAATTAAAATATTATAAGAGTTTTCAGAAAAATATATGTCTACCAGTTTCAAAAGAAAACTACGTAGCTTTTACGTAAATTTTCACACTGGTTAATAAGACAAAGTTAAAACTTGATTTTTATAAAGCTTGTATTACACTGTATGCCACGCGGACAAATATTTTGACCATAAAAATTTTACCGAATTTGATGTCAAAAATCCATTTGACACTCTGCCCGATTGCGATATTACACTATCTGATACATTTGACACCATCGTCAAATTTTCTCCACGTGTTAAACGGTCCAATGCCATCAGATCAGATCAGATCCATTGTAAATATTGGCGTATATATTACACTGTATGCCACTCTGACAACCAAATTCTCGAGTATGCAACTCCGCTCAGATTAATTAACAAGACGTGAGTGGATTCAACAAAAAATAGGAATGTAATAAGAAAAGTTATTGTTTGAATGTTTGGCGTTGTTGGTGCAGGTATTAAAAATTAACAAAAAAAATTGCTATGCAGTAATTATGGTGTTGTAGGAAACACAAAAGTAACTTAAACTAATTATTTATTTCACCGATCTCCACAAAAAATTAAATATTCACGAATGTCACTTCCTATTTGACCCATATGACAGAATTATTTTTCCAAAAATCACAAACGGTCAAATGTGGTCAGATTGATTGCCAAATGGTGTCAGACGGTCATTGAAACATTTTGTCGAACAGCATTTGACCATTACACTATCTGACAGCATTTGACAGGGAAAATGGTCAAATATTTGACCGCGTGTAATACTAGCTTAACAATCTTTACAAATTTGAATTTCTGAAATATTATTTTTTGAAAGAAGTTGCAGCTGAACAATTCGTAGATTAATTATATCTCAATGGGAGTACTTAAAGAATATTACTAAGGAAATTCATCCAATTTTATTTTATTATTTTTTAATAATAAAGTATTGATGTCTGTACACTCAGAGAAAATCCTTGGTAGCATTGATAAAAATTCAGTTCAATTCGACAAAACTACGGTCAATATACGTCCAACAAAATACTTTGTCGTATTGACAAATTTCATTTATTCTTTGACAAAAACCCACTGTCTAGATAACAAAAGAATTTGTTGAATTGAGAAAAAAATTTTCAGTAAAAATTTTGTAGTTTTGTATTTATGACAAAAATAAATTATCAAATCAACAATTTTTTTGTATTTGTAACAAAAGAATATTATCAAATACACCAATTACTTTATTCAAGATGAAAGTGTTTTGTTGTTTATTTTGTCAAATTGACAATGGTTTTATTGACTTACTTTTAGTTTTGCTCACCGTTCTCCCGTTGCTTCCGTTACTTCCGTTACTCCCGTTGCTTCCGTTACTCCCGTTGCACCCGTTTCTCCTGTTGTGCCCGTTGTTCCGTGTGCTCCCGTTGCTTTGTTGCTCCCGTTTCTCCGTGGGCACTTATATACCGTAACCACACGACCTGTCGCTAAACTATGGTATATGAAACACACTCATTAGTCGCCACCTATTGTTGAATAGTTTTACTAAAGAGAAACCTTTGCGGTTGTGCGCTCAACAAATCAACAAAGCTTGGGTTCTACCAATAAATGTTTTGTTTTTAGATGTTTTCTAAAACTATTAAGATTTCCGAAAGCTTGTGTGCATGATTCTTCACAACATTCAAAAGTGCTATCAGAGCGCAACAAATGAAAAAGTTTTAAATGGGCCACCAATGCCTTAACAGAGGAAAGGCTAATTTTGCATAAAAAACATTTCATATTAAATCTTAGAAATTAAATTTAATTGAAACTAGAAGAAACTTTATCGTTTCGAATGGGTGCAGTTATACCGAATGCAATGGTACGTCTGAAACATATTGTTTTAAACTTTCCTAAATTCTTTAAATAGATAAATAATTTAAAAAACTTACCTTCCTGTCATCTGGAGACCTTGTGTCAAGTTCCAGATATTTTATGAAGTAACTTTAAACTTAATTTTCACTATACAAAGGCCACTATCACATTTAACCAGTTAGTCACGAATGTCGCAATCGAACTAGAACTCTGCGCAATGTAACACCAATGTGCGGTATGGAATCGTGTTCATCTTTCTTACAAAAATTTTTGTTGATTTAATAAATAGTTTTGTGAATATAACAAAATCTTGCAGTTCACTTTTGGTCAATCTGACAAAATTTTTATCAGAAGCCGTTTGTTAATTTGATAGAAATATTTATCAATATGAAAGAAAATTTTGTCATTTCGATAATACATGTTTTGTTAAAAAAACGAACTGGAATTTCGCCGAATTTTTATCAATTCGACAAAAATTTATCAAACTGAATAATTTTTATTTGTTATGCTGACATATTATTATCATTATGACAAAACTGCACTGTTAAAATTCAACAAATAGTTTTTGTCAATGTTACCAAGGATTTTTCTTTGAAGGTAGAACAAACCGTATATGCCTATGTACTTAAATTGGATTATTTTTTTCCTATAGAAGCTGCCCTTACCTATCGAATTAAATATTAAATAAGAAAGGGTTCAAACAAATGATTCGGACTTCCAACCCCCCGAATTCCTGTCAAGCGTTCATATCAAAACTAATCCAACAAACACGGGATTTAAATTGCTCACATGGTCCGTAGTTCCCTTTATCGTCAAACCTAATTCTATCTCTATTTTGATAGCTCGTATCTATTACAACATGTTTGTAGATACATGAAATAAGCGTTGTGATAATGTTCGTCGGGATGAGAAAACTATTGAGCCAACTTATGTTTAATGTTGAGTTTAGTAACTGAAACTGTACGTAAACCACATCTCCATGTAGTCCTTGGTACTATATCTTGCAATTAATTTAATCGCTGAAGCCTGCTGGAACACACATTACATCGAATGGCGTAGAAGCAGTCGACTGCTTCAAGTATTCGTTCGGAAAATAATATACCATCCCTTATTTCTGGGTGGAAAAGCCACACACGACCAGTTCACACACATGTTGATTAAATTCATTTTAAGCCACAACGTTTACGAGACTAAATAATTAACGAAACCGAACAGGAAACTTGCCAAAATGTTTTGATAGCATTTCAGGATTTTCGACTAACCTTTGTTTGATGGCAATTTTCCTTATTTCTCTCGTTCGGTCGCTCTACAAGCCGCACACCATTTTCCCAGTTAAATTTTTTACCCAAACCCTTCGAATTTACCTCAGCCGCTTCCCAATCGAATCCCATACACACGGCACAAAGGATGATTTGGGGGTGGCAGAGGTGGGTTTTTCTTATCGCACGTTAAATTTTATGAGGGTGTAACCTTTTCGTCGGAATGGTGTCAATTACAAGTTGTCGGTGGCAAGTTAATTGTGGTAAAAAGTGCTTAATTTTATGAGGAGTAGAGTACCTAATATCGAGTACCTTTTAATGGTGTATTTGCGCCAATAATTAACCCTTTAAAACTGACATTAATGTACGAGACGAAACGACTTTAATGACAAGATTCGTGCAATGGAACTTCCTTTAGTGTTGCAGGTGTCTATGACTTTAAAGTTAATGTACTTTTCAGAGGCGGAATTGTGTTGGTGAGTCTTGATAAAAATCTCGTTAAAAAGCGGCAATTGCTAGTATCCTGTTCAAAGTACAATTTAAATGTAAGTCATTAAAATTTAAATTGTCATCATTATTAGAAACATTACCTTGTATAGAAATCGAGTCTCATTTAGATAGGTAAATGCAACCAGAAACCTTGACACAAACAACAACAATTTCTGCTCTTAAGAAATTACAACTTAAATTTTAATTTACAGTATGATTTATTGAATTAATTCTTAAGAGCCTGAACAGATCTTCTCCTTGGCAAAGATTGACGTTTTACTTTATTATTTTTTGATTATAAAGAATTGTGACCGACCTGAAATTTTGAATAATATACCACCACCAAATTTTTACGTTTCACCCTTAGGAGATTAGTATCGAAAAATTCTGAAATTGAATTTTAGGTGATTAAATAACAAGCCCGTGGAAGGGAAAATCAATTCGATTAGACTAAAAAGGCCCTTACCGATTGAATATAAAAAAAATTCTGAATTAAATTTTTAATCGATTAAATAAAAAGCCAGTGCGAGTCTAAACCAATTCGATTCCACAGCAAACCTAAGAGAAATGGCGGAATGCGTGAAAACGTATACACCCCCTTGCAACCATTTAGATTTAAACTAAAATTAATTTTCTAAATATCCTCGTTATCTCGTCACATGATTACTACAAAACTTGTAATTGGTGATCTATGACGCACTTTGACCTTAACTATCATACATCCCGGACTTTGTCCCGAAAAATAATAATGTTTCTCTCTCACTGTTTGTAAATTTTGTTACTATTCTCGGACTTGTAATTCCAAATGAATCCAAAAGATACACGCATCTAATTTTTAACAATTTTTTTTTCTTAAATCTCTGCAGTCATTCTTTGAATTCAAGACATTATTAACTAACGAGATTGGCATCACTCCGGAAAAGGAGATCGCAACAATCATTCTAAATAACAAACAAATTAACAATCGGGAAAAGGGGTTCCATCAAGTTGGTCAACATTGTAACTTCACTATTAAGGTGCTATTAAAATTGCTCAATTTGCAGTAATATTTGTAATAGTTGTATTGAGGCGCCACACAGCAACAATAGCAACAGGCGATGTGGATCAACTTTTCATCAACTCTTTGCTGAATTGTGGTGAGCGATATTGACCAAGATCTAGCAGTTCGGCAATAAGGGCTTACACGAGTAATTCAGTCTATGAACAACACGAAACCAAACTTGACAAATAAATCTAAAGCTTTAAATAAAACTTGGACATATTTGAATTCCAAGCCATTATCACAAGATACTTGACAAATAAATGCAAAATTCAAAATTGCTCGGAATTTTCCAAGTCAGTGGAAGTACAGCAACGATAGAGCGAGCATCCCGAACTTTATCCCAAAACCAGCAATACCAGCAATCTGTAAGGACATTGCCGAAATATTGCCGCAACTAGCATGATATTGCCCTGTATTGCTTCATTAATCGCTCCACTAGTTTTGGCAATAGTCGTCGGGCAATCAATTGTTTGAAAAATTGTTCGTTTAAGTAGGCGTGTGTAGTTCGCGAACGAACTAGTTCAGAAGAGCGTTCCAATAACTTAAATGAACGAACTAGTTCGCAGTCAGTCCCGCTCCTAGTTCGTTTTTCATTGCCGTTCGGAACTGCGTGAGACAATATACTATATTAGATCTAGTGTCTTTTTTTTTGATCATCATGTTCTACTACATCTACTGACCTTTTTTTATGCTCATCATCTTCCACTAGATCTACTGATATTTTTTTTTTGCTCATCATCTTCTACTAGATTAGGACGGCGATTCTGACGACAATTCGCAAATTTCCCTTGCGAATTTTTCGCTAATTTCGAATGTGTCAAAATTGATATTTGAACATACCCCATTTCGAAAATGGCTTCATTTATATTTTGAACGTGCCACACTAAAGTTTTGACATTTGTCGTTGACAGAAACAGTCAGTAAAAGCGACTGCTTCTCCGCTAGAGGTCTACTGAGCCTAACGCCTGTAAAATTTGTAAGGCCATATATGGCACGGTTCTGAAGAATAAATTTGTTTTAAAAATGGCTGTCCCTCCACTTTTGCGCTTCACCTCCCCCCAAAACTTACTTTCAATAGTCTCGACTTATCCTATCTTCAAAAATCAAATTTTATCTTCCTGGTATAATTGGTTCGGAAGATATTGTAATCCAAAGTTTTTTACTCCACTCCCACATTTCCCTCCTTCAAAATTTTAGTCCTTGTCTAGGCTCCTAGTATCCCATAAAACAGCCACAAAGTTTCAATCGCCTGACATTAACCGTTCGGGAGATATGAATTTTAGAATGTTTCAATCTCAGCTTTCGAGCAATTCGGACGCATTGTCCTTCCCCCCATTCCAACACCCTGCAACCAATCAATCAGTCAAAAAGAACAGACCTAATATCTTCAACAAACACGAAACGAAAAACAAACAGTTTCCTCAATTCACATATGCGAATTTCAATTTGAATACCTGGGAAGGTCACGAAAATATTCGCCAACAGCCTTGCCTCATGAAACCGACAAATTTCCCTGTTTCGAAAATGAAGGGAAATATGCGAAATTTTCGCAATTCGCATGTCTCAAGAATCGCGGCTCAGATGTACTGTCTTCGAATTACGACTACTCATCACTGAACTCCCCTGAAGTAATAAACTATGAACTAAAAGAACGAACTAGTTGGCGAGGGATCGGGAATCGGAAATGATCGCTCACTATGGTGAACTAAAATACGCAAGCCTACGTGTAAGAGCACATTTATATTCCGAGATTTCCTAATTTCTTCTTCTAATTTCCTAATTTCTGCTATCCCCATGAAATTAGGAGCACCCACCGTAATAAGTCATTCGTGAACAGAATAAAGATGTAAAGGTTTGAAAAATGCAGAATCTTTATATTTAAGAGGTGTAAACAGAGCTCCGTCCTCATACTCTCGACCAACTCCTACTGATCGAATATCCAAAAATTTATTTTACTTTATTATTATATTTTACTTTATTATTATAAAAGTGTCAGTTTCTCCCTTTAAATGTATCCCACGACCCTCACCGCTCAAACAGAAACCACTGATACCAACCTGCGCAAAGTTTACCTAGTGTAAAAATTATAAGGTTCTCCAAATTTTGTTGAGTCTGACTCAAGAAACAATCGATATTAAAATATCAGTTTTTATTATCCTCCCCTAATGCCCTCATTCGATTGAAATAAAAATATTCAACCAATTTAATTCCACCCTGGAATAAAGTTGTTTATAAGTAAAACATTCAAGCATTAAAAGAAAATCATGTTTTGGTTGTAAATGAGCTCATAATGCTGGATGGCTGAACTTTAACCCATTTTGCTTCAATGGATATACGAAAAAAATTCTACTACGTAAGCAGGAAAACCTTTTCATAACCATTCACCCCTTACCGCTATACTTTCCCCCCGTTCTGACAACGACCCCCAAAACCGTTTCATTTTCTCAATTAACTCTAGACTAAACCCTTTTCTAAAGGATTTCGGTTTTTACGACTTTTAACATTATCGCTTGATGGAGAAAAAAGGTCCTTTTCAGTTACCTAATGTTCACGCAGACGACCCTAACTGAGAAATAGACAGAGGAGATGGGAGGGTTGGGGCATTGACGCTGTATGGAAGGGGCCAAGGAAAAAATTCGAGAGTTAACGAAATTTGAGAAGCTCTGCTACATTTATTTTCTTCTATATCCTTCTTAGCCTGATTTGCTTTGGATTTTATGTTATAAAGAAATGCTCTAACCCGGAGAAATGGTAACCGTCCGTCGCCGACGCAGTTAATTAAAATGGTCAATTAAAATTTTCTGTCGTTATTCGAAGAGCAAGCATTAAATCAACGGGAGATTTTTAATGATGACAATATTAGAAAATATTCTGTTGAATATTTCGTTTTAATTAGGATTTATTTTGGAAAGGAATCCCTTTCAAAATTAAAAGACTTACTACTGGAGATTAGTTCTGAATTTGAAATCAGCAAAGGATTCAGTAGCGGACAAATTAAATATAGTGCTTTACTTCTGGATCTTCTAGGGCGCACAGTCCAAATCGGTCATGGATACTTCTTCCATCAAATTTGACACAATCTAAGCTTTTTTCTGGGGATAGGTTGTTAGCCAATCACCCAACCCAACTTAATATTTGATATAGGAGAATGAATATTTCTGGAAAGCAAAGTAGTAACAAGTATTAAATACTAGTATGATGTGCACTTTATTCAAAATATGTAAGACGCCATATTCGGTGATAAGAAGTAAGGCAATTAATTTGGAAAGAAAAACAAGTAATAATTGAAATAAGCAACTATTCTACTTTTCATTGTTTTAAATAAATAAAATCGTGAAGGTCGCCGTGAGCCATTTTTGTTGATAAGATAAGATTTTTTTTTATTTTCAAATTTTAAATGTTACAAAATATAATAGAAAAACTCCTCCACTACGTTTGATACGTTAATTCGCTCGTTGCTATTTAATTGAAGAAAATTCTAATTCCCCTTCGTCTTGAAACTTTTGTAATGATATACTATAATGTATTACGTCTGCACTTATCTCAATATCTGTTTCTTGTTTAAATTGAATAGATCCATGTCATAAAGACTAAATCTTATCTGCTTTCAACACGGTTATTTTTAGTGATTGGGTGTCGCTTGGGTCGTATTTTACTCAAATAAAATTATAAATTGTGAATGGAATAAATCTTTAGTGTTTGTGAAGCAAAGACGCCCGGACTTAATGCTTTTGATAATTCGGAAAATCTCACCATCGAAATGTTTCGATTTCGTTTCATTTCAAACGATTAGACGAACTGGAAAAATTCTACAAATTTCTCTCAATTTCGTAATTTGTTGGTGGGCAGAAAATATCGTCATCATTTTCGGCAAAATTTTCAATAGGATTTTCCCGAATTCTGAATAATTGCAACGAACAATTTTCATATACTTTTAAGGATTTTAAAATCTGAAAATTGCGTTCTATTTATTCTTTCGAAGGTTCCTGGTTTAGTGATGGGATCAGCGTTATTCGTGAAAATTATTCCGATTTTACATACCGGTGTATTCCTTAATAATCCTTCTAAGTTGACTCTGTAAAAATTTTCTAAAATCTGCCATTTGCTTTCATTTAAGACACTCATGCTATTGCCAAATTTTTGCTCTAAACTGAAATGTTGCTGAAATATCACCTATTTTTCCACAGCAGATACATTCTAAATGGAAAAAAAGCAAGACCATCCTTCTTAGGTTCCATACAAAATTAACGGAAAAATTTTGCATCGCGTCTGAGTACACGATAATTCAAAAACGGATAAATTTGTAGAGGTCAGCCATTTCCGATAATAACACTTTGCACAGAAAATAAGAGAAGGTTTTTATGAAGTTTAAATTTTGAATTCCCTTAACCGGCTCTAACTTAAAAATTCAAATTCAAAATGGAAAACGAAAATAAAACGGTTTCCACTATTGCATTTTGGAAGGTATTGGAACATGCTGAAATAAGATAAATCTTAAAATAAAACGAAAAACATATTTTACAAAAAAATAAAAATTATAAAATTATTTAAAACTATGACTTTAAAACAAACTCTAAATATTCATATAAAAACAATTATTTCAAATAAGCAAATTAGACATAAAAACCTAAATACAATAAAAAAAATAAAACTTAAATCTGTTAAATGAATTCTAAGCTCTTGAGAATCTAAAAAATGAAATTAATCTGATAACTTGAAAAATCATAAAAAATAACGAAAATTACCAGAACCTAAAATTGAAATAAAACTTAAAAAAAAATGTAATACTAGCAAATATAAATTAATTGAAATTAAAACTTGAAAATTTAAGGGAACTAAAAATTGTTAAAGAAATTAGCACATGAAATAAATAAAAAAAAAATAATAAAATTTTAATTAGAGCCCCAAAAATAGATAAAATAAATTAAATTTTGCTGTCCAAATAAAAATGAAAATTCAGAACAATAATTTTTATTATAAAGTAATTAAAAAAACACGTCTAGGTAAAATTTTAAAATTAAAACAAAAACAAACTTAAAACTCTGTAAGACATACAACGCATTGGAGCATGAATTCAAAAGAATTAAAAATAAACAAAAACTTAAAAAATGATCACCTCAATATTAGAATTTAATAAAAATAAAACCTGAAAATTAATATGAGTTAAAATGAGAATTTGGGAACTGAACAATTTTTTTTAAAGTAAATACAATTCAGATCTTACTGAAAATAATTAAAATTGAAATTTATTAACTTCATTCTAAAAATATTGGAGTAAATTTACCATTATTATAATTGGCAACTGTTTTCCATCGATAATAATGGTAAAATTACATGCTGGTGTAATTAGATAGAAAATTACATAAATAAGTTGTAATAATTATACAACATATGCGTAATAATCACACATCAGTGATGTAATCATTGCACAATAGCTGCGTAATCAATAGACAAAAGTTGCGTAATTATTACACAGAGAATGCAATTATTATACATTTTTTGCGTAAAATTCATATTTTTTTATAGGTAAAAATCCTCAATTTAATTCAGACTTATAATTATAATGTAAAATCGTTAAAAACGCAATTTCACAATACATGTGCTGTATTAAATTGAATTGAGTTGATAATGATAAAGAAACATATTACGGTTACTTTATTATGAAATAAAAACCAGATGTGGAGAATTATGAAATTATATATATTCTATGTAGATGATTGTATGTATATTACATGTAACTACATAAAAATAATACAAAAAAAAATAGTTCAAAGAAACTAACATAAAAAAGTAATAATAATTCTTTCAATTATGTACACATGTGCATACAACAACTTAATAATAATTATTCCAGTGAAGAGCGATAATATAAGCAAAGAAATTCATTGATACATATTTTGTAAAATATTATATATTATATATTATATAATAGTTTTTCCAATTGTTTAATTAAATTGTTTACTTTATTATAATTATTTATATGTTTTTTTCTTCCTCGTATATTTTCGGCATAAAATTCAAAGCAAAAGCGAAATAATAACTCCCTCCTTTGGGATATTTGTTGTGGATAAATAATATTAAAAAAATAAAAAAAAAAAATATTATAATAATAGTTTCCAAAAAATCTGCATTTCGGTATTTCGCTACCAATGTTTTTTCAATGAATATATCTGTGGTCACAGGGAATAAGTAGGTAAGTCTAAAAACGAAACTATTCAGGGCAGCACTTTTTTGGTATTTTTACTATTGAACTATTCCTGTAAATCCAGTTTTTGTGAAAAAATCAAATTTGTTGACATCTCAGTGATCAAATAATATATAACAATAACTTTTTCACAGTGCGTGTAAGCCTTGGGAGATGACCACAGTACACATATACCATTTTACTTTTTTTTCGACTTTCCAAGTTATTCTCTGTGACCACAGATATAACTGATCTGATTTTCAGCATTTGGATGTAGTTCTGCGTCTGAAGCAAATTGAAAAAAAAATTATTAAATTTACATTACTTGATATTGTTACGTGTAAGCCTGGCCACCGCGCAACTCGATCGATTATGAATAGGGAAACAGCAACAACCGAATACCTAAGCTGCAAAGTAACTTAATCAAAAGCCTAGTTGAGTAAATAAGGAGAGCAGAGCAACACGATTATACCTCTCTTCTAATCGAATGTGCTCGAACGTACTAGAGCAGCGTATAAGATCAAATAGAATGCTCTCAGGCTTTCGGGTACCATCCACACACACCACCAAGCGAAGATTCCAGAACAGTCTCGACTACAGAAAACTGGTATAAAAGCAGATAAAGCTTTCAGCGAGAGACATAGTAATTTTTATTACGTCGACTGTGACAGCCAGCGTGTATACGCGACCGTATTGGTGGAAAGCGATCGATTGCGTGTGATCGAATCAAGCGATATAAAAGAGGGCGGTATTGCCATATAGTGCGAATATAATTAAAGTGCGAATAAATAAATTGTTACTTATATTGATTTTAACCGAATTGTGTTTTACTTGAAATCCCGGCGAAACC
Organism: Beris morrisii; assembly: GCA_951812415.1. Taxonomy (NCBI): domain Eukaryota; kingdom Metazoa; phylum Arthropoda; class Insecta; order Diptera; family Stratiomyidae; genus Beris; species Beris morrisii. The sequence continues at coordinate 156,803,187 of OX638310.1, forward strand.
CTAGCTAGAAACAATATTTTTTTAGGGTCTTACCAACTATTGCAAGCCATGGTGCAGTGGTTGGTATTGCAGCAGCAACATCGTCGAATGACAAACCAAACTGGAAATAAAATATCTTGCTCAGATTATCTCAAAGTGCATACAAATAAAAAATTTTACCTCAAAACGTTTAAAGAAAAGAGCAGCTTCTTCATCAAAATACGCGGCAACTGCTTGAATTATTGATGGTGGGCTACACGCTCTTAAAGTGGATGACGTCTCTTTTGTGACTTTAAAAAACTTATAGATGTTATCCATTTGTGTTTGGAAATTTCTCATAAAAAACGTGTGATCCCTATTGCTTGGAGAGTGGCACCGAAAGAAATGCACTTAAATGTATTTTACAAAACACTTCAAAATAGACTTTTTTTAATGCTCTATGAGCGTACGTAACTATGTTTGTTATAAGCAAAAACTGTTTCAAAAACTAATTCACAAATATTGCACAAAAACATTTAGCTAATCTAATTTCTAACACCATTCAACAAACCTGACGACGTGAAGTAGAATGAAATGATGAAATAAATTCCCGGGAACTTGCTTATTCTGGCGTAATATTACGCAGTATTTGAAGTAAAATTACACCAAGCCTGATTTTACTTTATTAATGGTGTAATATAACCATCACGTTAAAATTTACTCTTTTTATCGAGCAAAATAGGTGTAATTATCCACCGTATTGTGTAAAATTACCTATTTCTGCGCTAAAACATGATTATACGAATTATTGACGTACAATTATAGACATAGGCGTGCCGTGGCCTAAAATCTGGCAGGGGCCAGGGGCCAAATGGCTCAGAACATACGACTTCTTCCGAAAGGCGCACATGCTTTTCATACAAGTACGTCCGTTTTGTGCTTACAAATTAGATGTTCGTTTAAACAACGAATGATTAGTCTAAGGTTGTGACTTTAAAATGTTTTATACGTTGCTTTTCCACCAGCTGCAGTTGAAGGAAAAAATTTAAAATAGTTCCTATGCAGTGCCGTCCTAAGATATTCGGCGCCCGTGGGCTAATAAAAATAATGCGCTCTCGTCATAAGAAAATACAATTTTATTTATTTATTTATTTAAAGGATGTGGTTCCATTATTAATAATGGGAAACCCATCAATATTTCGGCCAAGCCCAGGGGGCATATGGCACGTCGGTTACATTTGTTTTATTAAGGTGATTTAAGTAACGATATAACAGAGAGAAAAAAAGGTGAAAGCAACAAGATAAAAGAGGGAAAAAAAAAGTGAAAGCAACAAGATAACTAGAGCATAGGAAATAGAAAAATTAAGTAATGAATTCAACTTACATCTAATAAAAACTTAATCTAACTTGTAAATTCAACATAGCTGCATTGAGAGACAATTCATAAGTAATAGTAATAGATGAGTGGTAAGTAAGGAAACATAGTAAGCAAAGTTAAGCAAATAAGCAAGCACAAACTTTAGTGAATAGAACAAGCAATATATAAACAATATAAAAAGAAGCAAGAAAAAGAAAAACCAATAGAGAAGAAGGATAAAAGAGAAAGAAAAACAAGGAAGGCGCAGGGAAGTTTGAACTGGGTTAGAGTAGGTGGGAGATGTTGAGGAATACAATTTTGATGGCTAGTGGAAGCGGCAAATACAAAATATAAAAGCGTCAGAATTAGACAATTTTATATCTTCGGATTTGTAAAGGTTAAATGATTCTGTATTTCGTTTCTTTTCGTTAGGTTTCTAAAGAAGCGTATAGTCAAATAATGCTTTCAATTGTAGTATCAACTTTTTGAAGTGATATATTAGTTTTATCTATGATTTCTAATATTTCGCTCCAAAATGCTACCATAATAGCAGTTTCCAGTGAGTTGAACTCATTTAACAACCCCTCATCTTCAAATTTTGTTGGAGGCTTTTGGATATTATATTCGAAAATTTTATTCAAAGCATTTTTAAAATTTTCATAACCGGAAACAGTTGCCTTCACTGAATCAGCTCTTGCTGACCAACGAGTGTCGCTTAATTTTTTGGGCACTTTGTTTTTTTAATGCTAGCGTATCTTTCAAAATTTCCCATCTTGAAGTTGACGCGTCAAAGAAATTGTATAGATTTTAAAGAAATAAAAATAATTTAGTTGCTTGTACGTAGCATTCCGCCGCCGACTCTCCGATTAAATTTAAAGAATGTGCTGCACAGGGTACGTGAATGGCAAGATTTTTATAGATTTAATGCGCGCTTGGAGGCCGCTATATATACCCGACATATTAGAAGCATTATCATAAGATTGCCCTCTACAATCTTCAAAATTGATATCTAAATCAGATAATAGTTTTAAAATACAATCTTCCATTTCTGCGCTCTTGTGGTCAGTATTTTCTAAAAAAAATTAAAACATAACATCAATAAAAATTGCCGCTCCCAAAAGGCTTGCGCCCCAGGGCTATAGCCCATTTAGCCCTGTGCTTAGGGTGGCCCTATTCCTATGAGTCCTCCTTCGAGTAGCTGCCATAGAAAAATCCTGTAAAAATGTGTTCACTCAATTTACGAAACACACTGTCTTTTAGTTTCGAGAACCAACCAAAAGAGAGTCCTTAAAATTGAATTCAATATGATTGAGAGATTCGAGAACATATCTTAAGTAGTAGCAGCGATGCCAGATTTGAAGATTTTTCTTCAATTTGAAGATTTTTAGAGTTCCCGAAGATTTGAAGATTTTGATGGATATGTAGAACCTTTTTTTGTATTCGTAAGATGTTTCTTCAATTTCGATAAAAAAAATTGTTATTTAATAATAATAATAATATTTAATAATATTTACATTCCTAGCTTATTTTCTATTGTTTTCGCTGTTTTCGCAATTCTCACTTAAAGTTATTATTTATGATTAATATTATATTTATAATATTATATATGTATTTAAGCGTATAACCAAAAGTTTTCTGATTTCAATACCATCAAAGTAATAATGCAAAGTGAATAATATATTGGTAAGACTTCAGTTACAAAAAATTGTTCCGAAATCCAAATATACGAATCCAGTATCGTAGGTATGTATTTCATAAAAAACTCGATATATTCAAACCAATTCTACTTAAAAATAATTTATTTATTCCAGGATCTCATAACATCAAAAAATATTTGATGCAAATGTCGTTATGTTTAAAACCAATTTCTACTTTGTTAAATTGAAAACATCTTCTAAAGTTCTCGTAAAATTCAAAGATATTCTCAAAAAAAAGCTGGTTACATTCAAAAACGTTTGTAAACTTGAAGAAAATTTTTCATGAGAATCTTGTTGTTTTCAAAAACAATTTCCAATTTATTTTGCTAAATTGAAAAAATCTTGTAAAGCTCTCGTCAGATCGGACGAACAATGATTGTAAAATTCAAAAATGTCTTGTTATTTTCAAAAGTCAGTTGAGATTTGCTTCGTTCATTTTAAAAGATTCTTTTATATTTGTTTGTATTGTTAAAAAACATTTGACAAAAAATAATTGGCAACAAAAAGTTTGCGGATAGGAAGTAATTACTTTTCTGGAAGGGGCCAAAATTATTTTTCTGGGAGGGTCCAAGTCGGGGCCTGGGGGGTCCCGGCCCCTCCTGGCCCCCCCCAATGGCATGTATACATACTATACATACTATGTACATAGATTGTGTATTTTTCCACTTATTTTTGCTTTGAATACAGAGTATTTTTACAAACTGTTTTTAGAGTGTTCATGCATCTTAAAAATAAATTAAAAATTATAATAAAATTAAAAAAAGATATTATATCAAAGAAATTAGGTTTAACTGAAAGCATGTGGAGGTAAATTTCTACTTGATTGAAAATTTTATTAAATATCGATCCTCCGATCCTTCTCTCCTCTCTCTTTCCGAGTTTTGCTTAAATTATTAAAGTTTTTAGCAGTAGTGTTTAAGGTAGTTTAAAGTACATAGTTTTAAGTTAGGTTAAGTTCAATAAGAATGTTTTTTTAACCTTTTTCTTATAAAATTTTCTTTTATTTGTAATCTTTTGCATGTAGCTAAAAAGCACGAACTTGGCTTTAAAAACGACTGTCTGATCTCCACATTTTTAAGTATAGCGTAAGCTTGTATTAGTACTCTAAGGGAATCACAATAAACAATTTGAATTTGAAAATTTTATAAGTCTTCGGTGACACTGGCAAAAACATGCAAATTCATAGACTAAAAAGCTGATTATAAAAAACATAAAGAACTCGGCAAATTAAAGAACTCATGGATAGAGTTCCGAGTATCCTTGAAGTACTCAGAGTACACGTACAGTGAGTACTTGTATACGAACTATAATTTTATTAACATTTTAAAAAATAATTTTTAAGATCGATCTACAGGTGGATCAACTTCCAAGATTGGTATATGCTGTATCCTTTTGTAGTTTCTCTACTACAAGTGTAACAATATTATAATTAATCTTCTTGAACGTAAGTTGTAGAGATTGCTCATTTTTCTGAGATATTAATATATTTTATTTCCGGACTGCTCTTATCCGATAACGGCCAACTCCATTCTATTATGAATGACGTCAAAATGTCGCTATCAAATCCGTTTTAATTTCTTCGCTATCGCGGATACTGCAGCGTTATCATACTGCGACGCAACCAGTGATAACTTTAGCGAACATTTAAAGAATTATTTTATCGTTATCGCAATTTTATTATTGTCAGCAATTTACCTGTCGTTATACGAATTCAGTGTAAAAATTTACCTGATGACAGTGATAAGAACGTACGTACACACACGTCTTGCAAAGAACTTCATTATTATCACCGGAGTGATAAGATCCGTTATTTATGGTATCAGTTGGCATATAGTTTTTTGGAGTAACTAATCGCATTCAGTTAAAACGGCCTCCTTGCATTAGATGGTTGTGAGACGGTTTTAAAGTCGTGGTAAAAAATTTTCGGGAAAATAAATCAGATGGGTTCCTTTGCTAGTGAAAAGTTTACGAAAACTGTCGAACGTGACGAAATGACGTCCCGTAAGGAGTACACCGATAGGGAGCATTTGGTAGCTGCATTTGCCGATATGAAGGAATTTCGTGACGCTGATGAGGTGGGATGCCTTTTATGCCTTTTTAATTCTCAAAGCTGATGCTCAAATTCTTACAGTTCTGTGATATCAACTTGAAAGTTGATAACAAGGAAATCAAAGCCCATCGAGTTGTTTTGGCGGCCAGCAGTCCTTATTTTAAAAATATGTTCAATGGTAAGTGCTGTGATAACTGGGATGGATAACGCCAAGACTGTTCTGGAATAATCGGTCTCATCCACTTTCTCAAATTGACTGAAGTTACCATGATTAATTTTCAGCTCGGTCATTAGCCGCAATTGCAAAGGTAATTGATCTTCCGCATCAAAATTTTGAGTCAGTCAGGAACCTAATTGACTTTATTTACACCGGAAAAATTGAGCTTAATTTGAAAACCGTCGAGGAGGTCTACAATACCGCCACCTTTTTTGAGCTGGAACGAGTTAAAACAATTTGCTCGCATTTCTTAAAATTTTCGTTGAATCGCGTAAACTGCTTGGCAGTGTGGAATATTGCAGGTTGGTTTAGTTTTCAGGTAAAACCAGCTTTTTCTTCAAATCTTCACTTCCATTACAGACAATATTGCTTTGGAGGATCTTCAAGCCGAAGCGAAGAAACAGTCTATTACAACACTGGACGAACAGCTGTCGACCGATACATTCCTGAATTTGTGTCCCAAGAAGGTAAATGAAGCCACGTTTAGAAAGAAGCATCATACTTTAACTGCCGACTTTGATTTCAGATTGAAGATTTGATCAAGGAGACTTCAGAGCAGACTAAAGCGGACAAGGTGTACCGAGCGATTATAGCATGGGTGAAACAAGATTTGGAGAAACGTAAGTCTAACTTAGGAAAACTCCTGCAGTACGTTCCACCACAGAAAATATCACGTGAGTTCCTTCGAACCACTATCATCAAGGAGATGCTCCTCACCGAAGATCTGGTCTGCATGAATTGGATGCATCAAATCTTCAGCTCACTTTTCGATTCGGAAAAGTCGGACATGAGTCAGGAAGAAAGCGAACTTCTCGAGCATGCAAAAGGACGAATCTTCGTCTGTAGTTGGAGAGCTCGGGACTCGATTTTCTACAAATTCGATCCAGCCACTTCCAATCTTGCTGAGCTTCCAGCCAAGCCAAGGGTTCGTTACAGCTACCCAGTTTTGTACGAGGATTCAATATATTTCACGGGTGGATTAGTTGATTCGGGATGCAGTAACGAATGTAATCGTTTCAATTTGAACAACGAATCGTGGGATATCCTTCCATTGGAATGCGATCGATACTATCACGGGGCGTGTGTTGCAAAAGATTCACTGTACGTTGTGGGTGGATGTAGGGATCTCCAGAATTTGAACACAGTGAATATATACGATTTCCAAACGGGAGCTTGGATGAAAGGTCCGGATATGTCCGGGGCGAGGAAGTTCTTCGGAATATCCATGCACAGTAAGATCTGTTTGAAATTCTAATTTGGACAATAATTAGCTGGCTGTCTTCCAGATGGTTGTATCTACGTTACCGGAGGCGTTACGGATAATCCCACATTTTCCTCGTCAGTGGAACGACTTGATCCACGTGAAGGAATCTGGCACAATATGCCGCGACTTGGACGAACTTCGGGTGCCTGTTCGTCAGCTGTAGTAGCAAATATGGTATATTGTTCTGGATTCAGGTCCGGAGTTACCGAGCGATTCGAAACAAGGCTGAATCGATGGGAAGAAATTGCCGATGCTCCTGGGTAAATATTGGCGAATAATGATAAATTTTAAAATTCAGTGCTCATTTCGGCATCTTTTTGTAGTCTTTCTGGACGACTAGTCGCTACGAAAGGTGAACTGTATCGCGTTGCAGAGGAGGGACTCTATCAGTATGGAGTTTACGACAATACTTGGAATAATATCCTGGATGTAAAGTGCTTCTCGACGGAAATTGTTGCACTGGCCGATTAAAATTATGAAAATCATCAGAATACTCGTCCTTAGACCCTGATCTAATTTTAAGTGGAAATGTTTGTGTGCATGGTTTACTTCTGTTCTTTTATATATGTAAGTAGGTTATACAGCTCAAAAAAGTTTTTCCTTTTTTGATTAATTAAAATATCAAAATTTATTTATTTAATTTCGAATTTTTGAAGTTTAAACCCAATTGACTGCGATACAAGAAAAATATCCGCACATTTCCTGATAACCCTCTAATTTTTAATATGTCCAGTTTCTGCATTCAAAGACTGTTACTTTTTAATTAGACTTAGTAGCGCATACACTTTTTAGCCCGACAAACTAATTAGTCGGTACAGAACGAAATACAGGACGAACTAATAGAGTTGTGTATAACGAGAAGCAATGAACGATTTTTTATGAAATTTTGTATACACCTAGATACATATCTTGATTAAACTAAATGCTACTTTATATCGTCCTTGATATGCGTTAAGGCACAGCTTCCACACAACCTGCCGTAAAGTATACAAATTCTTCCAGAGCCACTGTATATAAATGCGAATTGTGTACAGTACCAAAAGATTTGACCGAAGACATATAGCTCCGTCTTTTCTTTCTAAAAAAATTTGAATTCCTCAAACAGTTTTGTGAAATATTTTAAAATTCTGTGAATGTACTGTAGTTCAGGTTAAGTACAAGAGTTTTAATTAGGGCAAGATGTTTAAGATTGCATTGTTTACTTACCAGATTTACGCTCAACATCTTACGGATAACCTCGCTGTACACTTCACAGCTCTGCAAGATATAAATCTTCAGTTTCGTCGCCCTAATAATGCTTCTGATAATAATTGTGTCCCTCACACGAGATAACAACGCCAGCTCAGAATTTATGTACCCTTGTAACACTCGAATGTGTCTTTAAGGTTTCTTCAATATAGCGCCCACTAGACAATCTCCCGTTAATACGAAGTCGATCAATTACCTACCAATAAGACAAGGGTTTGACAGCTACAGTCCCATTTATGACTTGTTTAAAACATCGCCATCGTATCTTACAAAACCAACTAGCAAAATTCTAGAAGAGAGACAAAAAATCATACACCATTGCGGACGATCGTCTTTCCCGAGAATGGACATAAGAAGTGACATTTATTATTGCCTCTGACAATTTTTATTTGACATTTTTCGTTCGACATTATGATTTATAAATTAGACGTATTGGAACGTTCGTTCGGATGTGCGAAACAGTTTGAAACTTTCGAATTAGTGAATTAAATAGGGGTAGCGTTAGAATGCGGTAGCACAGTGATGGCGGATTTACAATCAAACTTTGCGGCGCGACTTTACCCCCACTGTAAAATCAACCAATCAGATGGCTCATGGCGTCGCAAAAGTCCAAGTCCTCGACTTTCTCTTCGACTCAGGCTTACATGCATACAGTGAACTGTGGCAACACGCATTTCGCAGCTCATCGTATTTTTGTCGTGTCGCACCACATAGCCATGTACGTTGTAAATCGCTATCAGAAGACTACAGCCGACAAAAACCGGTTTGTAATGGGCTCTTGGGGATAAAGTCGCGCCTCAAAGGGTTCTGTGTAAGTCCAGCATGGTTGTGTGCCACGATATGAGGCTTGAGCGAATTTTGAATTAGAGATGGGCAAAACAGTCCATTGCAGTGCAGTACTTCAATTGAAGTGTTCATTTCATCTTTACTCTACTCGCAGAACATTGGTGACTCTCTAACTAGTCACTTTCCTTCGTTCAGTAGTCACTAGTCACTACTGCTGCTTCTCCTTCAATTGAAGCGTTCACTCACTCTATTCTCTTCTCTAACTAGCCGTTTAGTAGTCACCGGTGGGCTGGTGTGTGTGTGGGTTTTCTTCTCTACCCAGCAAACACCGTAATCATTATATAAGCCTTAATTACGTGCAATCTATTCCTTAGTGGAAAAGGCCTATGAATTGTAAGGGAAACTTGAACGCAAACGAATTACCTTATTTTATCCCTGAATCTAACATGGGCCATGTCAATGGCAATCAGGTATAAAGCGGATACTACCTATAACATATACCTTATGATCATGCTTATGTAAGAATTAGGTTAAGCCTTATACTAAACTTGACTTTTGATAATGATAATGCTTATGTAAAGATTAGGTTCAAGCTTATACTAAGCTTTACTTTTGTTACTGATCAGGCTTAATACAAGGATTAGGTTAAGCCTTATATCCCAGTTATAGTAACCTTTACTTTTGTCAATGCTCAGGCTTAGTAATACTATTAGGTTAAAGATTTTGTAAGAAGCACTTTGTAGTAACCACCTTAAGCTTTTGAGAACTTTGATCTAAATAATTTTTTTTCCTGCTTCTTGAAGATTTTTCTCGAAGTTATCCTACAATGAATTATGTAGGCACGTTATTAAAAACACTTATATTGTGTTGCTGTAAGGGGAGTAATAATAAAAAAACAATACGAAGTTCAATTAAAAACTTCAATTTATTGCGCACTTTTTTAAAAACAGCGTATGCCATTTGAAATTAAATTTATTCTTGTTATACATTTAAAAAAAAAGTAATATTTTCATTCTTAATATACATATACCTATATATAGAGATATGAAAGTAAAAAAAATCGTTGCTTATAGAACCACGTTTCTTTTTCGGACTGCAGACGTAGTTAATGCCGCCGCTGATCCATATGGTTTTTTCCTTTTTTCATGGCTTCTTTCACATCCTTTTCATACTCTTCAAAAGAAGCATATTTCAATCAATATTTTCTGATGAAAAAGATTTTAAGATTGTGTGTTAAAAAATTGTTTGTAACCAGCTAAAATTTACTATTATCTCCGTTGTTGCTGCCTTCTGACAGCATTTTCTCTTTCTCTTGTTTTATTAGTATTTTATAATGGCATTTAGAGTAGCCCAACGTAGAAGAAGTTATTATACTTACTTTATTTAATTTTTTAACTACACACTTTATTCCACTTCACTGCACAATCACTCAACAGTTCGCACTGGAATGACAACACAAAATAGCGCATGTGCTCGTTATTCTTGATATTTAAACGGTATACCTAAGAATAAGACTTATTTTAGCATTAGTATGGATATTCAATAAAATTTTCGAATTTTGTTAAATTCTTGGTATTCAAAACCTTACGTATACCTTAAAATAAGACTTATCTAAGCATTAGTACGGTTATTCAATAAATTTGTCGACTTTTCTTATAACGCGGTATACCTTACTTATAACTTAGCCTGATATACCTGACGCGATTTTTTGCTGGGTAAACAGCCGCTCACTTAATCACACACTCAGGCAGAAGTTCGTAGGGTTGGTGTGTGTGGATTTTCTTCAGCCGGTCTATAGTCAGTAGTTTTCTTTCCAACCGTGTTCGTACAGTTCACTCTGTTAGTCTCTGTTTTTCTTTCATGCGTATATCGTTTTTCACGTGTGGAATTGAACTGCAGTTCACCAAAACGAGTGAGTTACTTCGCTCACTCACTTGTGTGTTCTTTTAAAGCAGTTCACTCGTGAACGACCCGTCTCTATTTTGAATATAACATAATCTGCTAACAGTGTGGAAACAAATATATCTGGCAGCCCCAAACGCTACTACCTCCATCAACAATTTTATTTTTCAACACAGTTCACACGTTTATTATTATTATTATTATTTAATAATCAGGAAGGCAACTTTCGCTGATACACCTGACATCACAAATACAGTATTACTACAATTGTTGTGTTGTCCAAAACAAAAACAAAATAATAAGCAAAGTAGAATGTATATATAACAAAAAATAAGTCCAAGAGTAGAAGTATCGAAATTAATAACGAAGAAAACAAAGTTTAAATTGGACAAAATGAATGAAGATTGAAGTATTGAGCTAATGTAAGGATTCATTAATATTATGCCAACCTTTCATTAATTTTTGGTCTTTTCCTCACACATGCAATGATGTAAACAAATTATTACGGCAACGAATGCTTGCATAGTATCACCGATCGAATTTATTTATTTATTCAAATTCATCAACAAATTATTACCACGAAGTAGAACAATAAACTTACAAGAGAATGGTGGAGAATTATACTTAAATAAAAAATCTGCTTTCGTTGTAGAAAACAGTATGTTCGCAAAAAAAATAATTCCTTGGTTTTCCAATAGTTCATACTCTTGCATTAGAGTAACCGCAGGGAGTAGAGGAATATTTTTCATTAATTTATAGCAAGCCTCTATTTTACTTTATTATTTTTACTAGTAAACCTCAAAAAGCAAAAAAATTGGCCAACAGTCACCTACACCGCATCTCAGCATTAAACACGTTTCGGACTTCTACTCATAAAATAATAAAGTTGCGCCCAGACTGTTGGCCGATTTGTTATTATAATTTTAATCACATCAAACTTCAATTCGAGCATTATTTTTTTTAACAACATTTGTACGTTAGAATTAACCTGCTTTTTCAATTATAACATTATGAATAATTTTAAATTTTGTACTTTACACGATCTGTAGCATATACCGAACGCATAGCTGCTATGATTGTCAGTTTTGTGAATTTAATTTCGCTATAAATTCAACTGTCTACCATAAGCCGTACATGAACCAACAAAATTTTGCCTAAAACCCTTTTCGGACCTCCTACCTCACGATAAAAAATTTTCAAATCCACACATTGTACCCACTGTACAAATTTATACTTACTATCTCAAACAGTTTGTGAACTACGTGCTACCGAAAGTGCACGGAGGACAGACGGACAACAGATTTTCAAACATTCCATTGGATACGTCTGTTAAATAAAGTTAAATGGATTTTGGAAATCTACCAAAATTTCTACTCAACGCGTTGAACGAATGAAAAAATGAATGAGTATTTTACCACGGGTAGGTACTATAAATTGCATAAGCAATGAAAAGGTTGCAGGATAAAAGACTGAGAACCTAACAGTGATTCCGTACGAATTAGCGATAAAATCTAACATTTACGCAGCAATCCAAAGACCTGATGAATATATGGCCATTCGGAATCATAGGAACATAAGCTGCTATTATCAGGAATAATCATCCATTGTCCTAATTAAAAGCATTTTAGTTCGGCTATCGTATCACAACCATCGGTAATTATTTCACTATTACGACGCTAGAAGCAAATTGGAAGCGTCTCTAATAAGAGGCCATCGATTATTAGTCTAAAACCACATTTGCCGAACCAATTTTCCGATATTCGATTATCCTTACGCCGTATGGTTCGAGCACGACTGGCATTAAGTAAGCAAGAGACATCGGCTCGCTTAGCATCCTGCGAAATGTTCAAATAATAAAATTTATAGCGAAAATAAATGATTTGAAATGACACGACAATGAAGACTTATTTGGTACTTTATTTGCGCCTTTTACGACAGGACCGTAACAATGGAGCAGTCGGGCGTAAGATAAGCACCCGCCCTCGCCCAGACCAATCCCGGACTAACGATGGGGGTATAAATTTTCTTTGCTCCTTCAACACTTATTAGTTCCCTTCTTCGGAGTAGGGTGGTCCTAATAGAGCAGGGGTTCGGGGTCGACGCAAACGGCAGATAGTACTTTATCGGAGTTAAATGGTTACCGAAATTTTTATGCTTTTTAAGTTATTTAACGGAGAGGAACCAAACAATGCCCTGAACCTGGAACGAGAGCTCCAAGACGAACGTGGATACTGGATACCGTCATAACTCGAAGGATATCAGCGTTTTAGAGCTGAGCTATGCTGCGAACGTGAAAAATGTACACGTCGTATAACGAAAATAACAATCGATTCAATGAAGGACCTTTTGCACGAATCATAAATTTTCGATTCCGGTTCGAAAGTAGTACGGCAAGTTGATTGTTTGGTCAGCTTTTATTACCTGTGGCTATTTTGACCATCATTGACCGTAAGACCCTTCTATTTTTCTTTCGTTTTTATTGTATTATCCTGCGAAATGGAGCACGTTATACCTCAAAAATGTACAGCGCGAACGATCGTCCTTTTTCGAAGCGAATTTGTTCGTTATTTTCAATGAATTTATGTGAATCATGTTTGTACTATATATCGGGTCCTTTTGGGATCGTAATAATCGAATTGTATGTCGAAGTTGAAGAGTTGAAAGGATGCTTCAAATTATTTTTTTTTCTTTTGAAAAGTAAATATCTTAAGAAGAATCGTGACTTTGAAATTACATTAGTCGAACTAAGAACTACAGTAGAACCTCTGTATAGTGACCACCCAAGGGACTGTTCAAAATTGGTCACTTTATTCGATTGGTCAGATTATGAAAATAATTTAACAAATAAAATCCGCTTCTAATTTACATCGGTACCGTAAAAAAATGGCAACTTTAGGCAAGTGGTCAAGATAGGAAGGTGGTCCTTCTTCAGGTTCTACTGTAATTCTTTACGCAAGCGAGTGCTTGTACAATCCAACGTAGTTTCTGGCTTACTCCTTTTCGATCATGTATTCAAATTTTAATAGAAATCAATTGTCCTACTTTCGAGTTATAGAGAAACAAATATGCATACAAATAAAAAAATCTGCCAATGGTCTGGGCGAAACTTTATTATTTTTCGTGTCAAAGTTCGGGAAACGGTTAAAAGCATATAATGAATTATGTAATTGGGTCGTACTCCGGGACGCGGTCAAAGTCAGTATCAGTTGTTTCGAGATTATGGGGTTTCTTGGAAAGTTCATTTCGTTTTTAAAATAGAAATATTTAAAATAGAGATTTTAAGCCGATTAAACATTGAAAAAGGCCGTTTAGACAATTCAAATTTCGATATATTAAGTACACCAAAAGACCATAGAAGTAAAAACGAATTTGATCCCTTATAAGAATTAAGAGATACGACGAGTTTTTAAAACGTATACAAACCCATTACATCCACTTCCGAACCCTAGTGGGAGCTCTGACTGGACATTGTCACATGAGGAAGCATCTCAATAGGATTGGTCTCTCTGAGACTAAAGTTTGCAGAATATGCAATGACGAAGACGAAACACCAGAGTATATCCTCTGTGAATGTGAGGGTTTAACTCGCAAAAGGCTTCGTCACTTCGGTCAGGGTTTCATGGACCCTTCGGAATTCCTGACCATTCCTCTTCGCAAAATACTAGGCTTCATTGAAAGCGCAGGGATCGAAGAGGAATCATAATCAAACCCGGGGGACGTCACAATAAGCACAACTGTGGCTGCAGTAGCAGAGGTTAACCATACCAACCCCTATTTCCAAATCTAATCTAATCTAGTCGATTTCATAAGAAGCAACTCGGTATCTCATCAGAAAACAGGGATTTTGAAAAATTTTGAAAAATGTAAACAAACCCTTCACACTCCCTTGGTTCTTGAAATTGGAAAAATCGTGAAATTGGTTTTTATGCCATCACATCCAATGCTGTAATAACCAATTTTATATCTCATCAGAACTAAGGGATGGCAAAAATTGTGAAAACATATGCAAACCCGTGGGGTTGAATATCGAAAAATGGAGAAATGGTAATCTAATATCTCATCAAACCTAAGAAATATGTCGAAGCTGTGAAAAGTATACAACCCCCTTATACTCCCTTAGGGTTGAATATCTAAAAAGCCTGAAATTTACTTTTTGGGTATTATATAAAAAGCCTTAGGAACTAAAAATTAATTCGATACCTCATCAAATATAAGGAATATGTAAAAATTTGTGAAAAAATATACAACCTCCTTAATCCCACCTGGGGGTTGGATATCCAAAAATCTTGAAGGGAGTTCCTAGATAAATATGAAGACAGCGCGAGGAAGTAAAAACAAACTCAATTTCTTATCACTCCTACAAGATATGACAGAATTCGTGAAAACGTGTTCAACCCTTTTATACCCTCTTAGGGTTTTAAGGGATTATTACGCAAGCGTATGGAAGTGAAAAGATATTCGATATCTAATCAGACCTGAGGGATATGGCTGAATTCGTGAAAATATATACAACCCCTTTACACCGCTTTAGAGGTCGAATTTAAAAAAATCTTGAAAACAATTTCTAAGCATTTATGTGAGGAATTCGTAGAATAAAAATGAATGCAATGTTTAAGAAAACCTAATAGATATGTAGCGGGTTACCGAAATTCAAATATAAAATCGTATTCGTTATAAAAAAAGCCGAATTGGCAGGTAACCGCTAACTTCTGTTTGTCCACGTAGAATTGGTTTTTGCTGGAATAATATTTAAAATTGTTATTTGAAAAGCCTAACGGCTTAAAAGTTTGCGAGAAGTATAATTGGATTACATCGAAGAAATGAAACAATAAAGTCATAAAACTGACCCTCCGGTAAAACACTAAAATATAAAACAATAGCTTTTTGGAATTATGTATATAGAATTATGTAAAATCCATTGCATTAGTATTTAGGAAAATAGGTTAAGTAGGAAACTAAATTGTACAAAATAAATTAGTTGAATTTGGAACACGAAAGGTTCAGGTTGTTTTATTTAAAACAAGGAAAAATATGGGTCTGCACCCCATATATATTACGAAAACCGTGAAAATATATGCAATCCGTTTTCTTTGGATCAATGGATATTTGAATTTTTTTTTAACTTAAATTACTTTGCTAGTAGATCTACACACATCTACCAAGTTTCAACTTTCTAGCATAAACAAATGTTCTCACCCCCTACACCCCCACCTCCAAGAAAAATTTACCTACTAGTGGTATATTAAATCTACTTCCATTAAAAATTTTAAGCATATATTTTAAGCCGTTCACCCCTTCACCCATATTGAACATTTGTTTGCAAATGGGTCCAATATCAAAGCTTTACATAAATTCCAAGATTCAATCTTTTAGCGTAAACGGTTGCTGAGATCTAGAAACCAAAATTTTCCGTCTAAAACGCTTCCCCAACCTCGCCCTCACATCCTATTAAAAGTGGCACCTTAAAGGGATGCACCCCGTCTACTCACGAAAAAAAATTTAATTCAATAGCTAAAAGGGTTTGGGTGCTACGAGCTTTCAAAAAATTTTGGTTACAGCGGTCGACGTACGGCGTACAGCGTACGGTGGACAGACGGACTGCAATTTTTTTTCGCTTTTTCGTCTCTACTAGTCCTGAAACGTGAAAAAAGATACCAGCAGACCAATAAAGCGGAATGTTCTGATGTTCTCGGAAAGTTGCGAGCTATTTATGATATAGGGGAATGGGAGGCAGAAGTTTCCGCTGTATTTCAGTCGGAAAATTTAAAGATAATTCCATAAGGAAAAGCAATAAGAATTTCATGGAATTATCAGGCAGAATTCCAAAAGAACTTGCCGACATCCGGACATATCGTGAAAAACTCTGTGCAAATTCCAAAATCCTTGTGCTGAGAAGTACATAATTAAAAATTATTCTGAAACGAAAAGTAATTCGCTGTCTTATCCGGTCTGACCCAAAAAATTATCAGTAGGATCAGTAGAATTTTCGCACAATCGGTTATGATTGCAGAAAATTCTACAGACTCTATGTTCCTTTGCGCCAAACCTGATAAAATCGATCAAAATTAAATTTTAGTAAGCTTTCGGAAGGGGAAAAAAGCTTTGGGAAATGCTCCGGACATTTCTCAAAGATTTCGGTAAGAAAAATCCCACGGAACAGCGTCAACCTCACCATATGGAAATCCTTCGGAAATCGTATGGATTTCTAGCCCGGAATTCCGACTATATAAAGTACTTTCCATCGAAATTCTGACGGATTTCTGTGTTTTTGGTCTGCTGGGATGTTTAGGGTAGCAAATATTTTTTTTAAAAAATCGATTACAATACTGTATTATTCAAATAATAAAGTAAAATGATTAATGAATGTATTTATAAAAAAAACAGAAAAAAATTCGAAAATTTCTGTGGTAAAAAGCGATAACAGCTTATGTCGAGAGAAGAAAAATCATTTTTTAAGTTTTCAATTGCATTTTTTAAATGAAATTGCCATTGTTTGATAGATTTTTATCTCATATAATATATTACTAGTGTGTTGTATTATTAAATTCAATAAAATAAAATCTCCGAATATATTTTTTATTACTTTATTTATCAATTTTGATACACGCAACTGCCTGATTATTTTCTCGGCTTAAGGTGTTATCGCTTTTTACCACAGATTTTAAGATACTCGTATTTCAACATTTTGTTTTTCAATTGCACAACAATTCTTTTCACTACTATCCTTATCAGTTCGAATTATTTAAAAGTATTCTCGTGCGAGTCTTTTATCAGAAGTCGTTGGTCCTGCGCCAGGTTTTCCTTTCTTCAACAACATTAATTTCCCAATTTTACTTCATTATTTTTTAAAAATAAAGTATTATATTTTTTATACTTTCCTACGCCACCTTGGGGGGATTGGGCGGTAGGCTCGAAACCCTGAAAGGAACGACCGTAATTGTCCAAATTCGATCAGATAAATATTATCGGTGAGGCCAAGGCCGAAATTGGGCTGCCATACAAGAACAGAAAAGTAAACTAATGAAAGTATATTTATTTCATTTCTATTGCACCCATTCTTGTAACATATAAAATCCAAATGTGTGAAATAATACTAGCATTTAACAAACCAAAATCATTGTTCACTTTATTGAGTTATTGCTTCGCGCTAGCACGAATTAGGTTTATTATAGCAATCGAAACGGAGAACAACAAAATTCCGGGAAAATTCATGATAGAATAAAATAAAGAAATGGTTTAGTATAACTTGTCCTTTGGGAAATGGATAGGCTTTCCGTTCGTCCGTCCAACTAGGCTACTAGCCTGTGCCGTCTATACTCGTAATGTGACCCGGGCTTGCCTAAAACTCTGCAATACACATTGCCACACAATGAGTACGACGGAAAGAAAAAAAAATATATATAAAAAATAAGTAAAATAAAAATGTCGGAAACATTGAAGAATATCGTAATAATCCCCATGTTGAGTGCCACTGATGCGTCATATATTCAATTTATGGGTTATCAAAACTTTATTATCTGCCTCTTAGCGTTTGCTTTATGGACCCATAAATAAGACACCATCCAGCCAGCGCTTACAAATTGAGTTCATCCTCGAAATTGTCTCCTTATCTGATTATTACATTTCCCATGGAGAGTCCATTTCAATCGTGATAGCATTGTTAGATTGTCTTTTTCAGTAATTAGATATTAGGACGACCGACGACCTATTATTCTTCGCTTCGCTTGTAATGAGCGAACATACGAAAAAAAAATATGGACACGAAACAGTATGACAATGCCCCCGAGGAATTCAAGTATTTTCCGATGAAAATTAGGACACGATGACTTATCGGGATCGTAAATTATCCTTATTAGCAGATGTAGAATACAAGATATATCAATTCACTTAAAATCGGGGGTTGCATTGCGGGGGGTTCATTGCAAAATTTTACGAGTCCAAACGTCCCTTCCAATTTTGGTAAAATTTAAAGTTTCTTGTATTTGTGATTGAAGCTTCTCGCCTAATGTTGCATATTATGAAAAATCAATCAATCTTTGTAATATTTGTTGCAAAGAAATGTGAACGAAATTCAACCAACGTTCGTTCACACTCCCAATTACACACTAAACAAATTTTAATTTTGGATTTAATATTTGGATGTTGTAAATTATCATAAGTAGGTTCGTATTATAAAATTCTAGATATAAAATTATTTTAAAAAAAAGTTGTTTTTTAAAAATAATTTCCTCGAAATGGATTAAATTTTCCTACACATAGACTTTTAATTAAGGGATTACTTACAGTCACAAGGTCAAAAAAGCAGGTTTTTGAGAATTTCTTTTTCAGTTCTGCACGGATATAATTATTTTAAAGTTTTGGCACATAAAAAAGTAATGTTTGAAGAACATTTCAGAATTTTTTCATTAAAAAATATTTGTAATTAATTCCCTGGTTCTTCGTCAACGATTGAAAAAAAAGATGACTTGCGGTGCGTAACGTACGTCAACACAGGATTATCTAAAAATACTTTATTATTAAAATAATAAAGTAAAATCTAAAGGATTTAGTTAATAAATTAGTTTCTTTCGCGGATGAACGAATTTATTTTGAAAAATATGAAATTTAAAATTTTTGGCATGGTTTTGAACCAAAGAGGACGATTTTCACTTCAAAAATCAGCCTATTATTCCTTGTAAAAAGGAACAAAAATAAAACAATAAAAAAAACACACGTTTGTGTTATTCATATCAAAGATACGTAAAAAATTTCATGATGATCGATGTAGTAGTTTTTGAGTTATGTTACGCACGGACTTCAAAAACCTAGTTTTGAAATAAACGCGATTTAAGTTTTCGGTGTAAATAAAAGTATTCGAACTAAATTATTACGGCGACTTCGAACGCTACTACGAAACAACCGGTATCTTTGTGAGTTTTAATCCGATCGGCTTCAAATTTTCAGAGATTATTCCTAAGATGACATACTTTCATAAAAAAAAATTTCAAAAAAATGTTTTTCTTTCGTCCTGATGACTGTACGTAACCGCCTAGAGTACAAATTACAACATAACTATACGTATAATAATTTTAATTTACTGGGATTTGTGTGAAAAAATAAGAATCAATTTCATTATGATGATAAGTGATTAATTTTCAATTATATATTATATTATGCTTTTAACAGCTACTATCTACATATTCATATTGCCCATTTTATTAATAGAACACAATTTCTTTAAAATTGAAATTTTTTAATTTTTTTAAATAGACTCGCCATATAGTCTAATCATAGGAAAACAAAGCTTAAACTATACAAAACAATTTGAAGACCTGTGCTATGCTATGGCAGCGAAACGTGGATATTAACTCAGGCGTCCGAACAAATAGTTAACGCCTTTGAAAGAAAAGTCCTCAGAAGAATCCTTGGACCTGTGAGGGAAGACCCGATCTGGAAAATTGAATAAGATAGAGAATTGTATGCCATTTTTGATAATCCAGAAGAATCGATCATCATAAAATTCAAGAAGCTACAATGGACTGGTCATGTGGAGCGAATGGATGACGAAAGAATCCCCAAACGCACTTTAAACGGAAAAGTTAATGGACAAAGATCAGTTGGAAGACCACGGAAGCGTTTGGAGGATTCTATTGACGCAGACAGCAAATCACTGCTAAGATTCTCAAACTGGAGAACGCGGTCACGGAACCGAGAAGGCTGGAGGCTGTAAATACGGGAGACCAAAGTCCGATTTGAACTGTAGCGCCATCGAACTCGAACTCGATCTAATCTAATCGACTCAAATGCTTCCACCCTTATTAATGTATAAGAAGATATATATTCCAAAAATTTTAAAGGATTAAGTCGTGTTGAGGTTGGGCAAGAAAACTTCACCCTTCTATACCTTTCGACCCCTAATATTAGAAAATCTCTTCTTTGTGTACTGTAAGCTTTAATTTACTTATTTTATTAATTTATTTATTATAAATGAGAAATGGAATTTTTGTTTATTTTATTTATTGTATTTATTTTATTTATTTTATTTATTTTATTTATTTTATTTATTTTATTTATTTTATTTATTTTATTTATTTCATTTATTTTATTTATTTTATTTATTTCATTTATTTCATTTATTTTATTTATTTTATTTATTTTATTTATTTTATTTATTTTATTTATTTTATTTATTTTATTTATTTATTTTAATTATTTTATTTATTTTATTTATTTTATTTATTTTATTTATTTTATTTATTTTATTTATTTTATTTATTTTATTTATTTTATTTATTTTATTTATTTTATTTATTTTATTTATTTTATTTATTTTATTTATTTTATTTATTTTATTTATTTTATTTATTTTATTTATTTTATTTATTTTATTTATTTTATTTATTTTATTTATTTTATTTATTTTATTTATTTTATTTATTTTATTTATTTTATTTATTTTATTTATTTTATTTATTTTATTTATTTTATTTATTTTATTTATTTTATTTATTTTATTTATTTTATTTATTTTATTTATTTTATTTATTTTATTTATTTTATTTATTTTATTTATTTTATTTATTTTATTTATTTTATTTATTTTATTTATTTTATTTATTTTATTTATTTTATTTATTTTATTTATTTTATTTATTTTATTTATTTTATTTATTTTATTTATTTTATTTATTTTATTTATTTTATTTATTTTATTTATTTTATTTATTTTATTTATTTTATTTATTTTATTTATTTTATTTATTTTATTTATTTTATTTTATTTTATTTATTTTATTTTATTTATTTATTTAATTTATTTTATTTATTTATTTTATTTTTTTTTTTATTTTATTTATATTATTTGTTTTTGTGTTCACTTTTATAATTTCAACAAAGTAAATAATTTTCTTATTAAAGCATTTTATATCTAAGTCTACTGTGAAAAAGATGGAAAAATGAGTTAATTAATTCTTGTACAGTCGGGCTGTGAAAGTCTGTAGATCATGAACCCAATTAAATTGCGTCTTAAGCAAATTTAAACTCTCAAAATTAAATTTTCATACGTACAACAAAAACGAAATTTTAAACAGAATTTATAACATTCCACAGCACGATTCCAGCGAAAGGCTGCTCTTATATGAAAATTATCTTCGTCCCTATTAATGCGCAAGATGTGCGGTTTTATCAAAATCCATCATCCAGGATAATATTTCGGATACTGATAATACGGAGCGCGTGTACAACATGTGACTTGTCCTTACTATCCTTCAAGATTCGCCTTTTAGAAATACTTTGGGTTTTGTGAAATAATTCCAGGCACGACTACTTAATTTTCGAATTCTTTGGTGACTTTTACTTACCGTTTTACGGATTACAAAACCGAAGTTTCGTTGGATACCTGCCGGTCCGAAAATTTTTTATTAAAACCAAAATTAAAAGGCGATGGAATGGGGCTGATTTTACAGATTTTTCAGCGGACGTTTGTGTAATTTCCATGAAAGAAGGAACTGAAAATTGGAATGCAAAGAAGATTTTTTAAACTTTTACTTATACTACAATTTTTTATGGAATTTAAGGTTCAATTTACGAGTAAGTCTACCCGAAAGTGTTTCATACGTTATCTAGTCCATCCAATTTATGACCAAAAACAATGAAAGATAGCAGCAGTGTAATAGCTTCTAAGGTGTACCAAAACTTAACCCATTCTGAACTTTAAATAAAAAAACTGCATCTTTGCCCACACTTTTGGCTGTTTTCTTTGATACGTATTAATTCCGTAGTTCAGTGTGTATTTCGGTAGTTAGTTCGGTTTTTTTTGCAACCGCATTATAATAACTCAAATAATTTTAAGGTTACCTACAGATATATAGATATAGTTACATGTAAAAATACAGTTCAGGAGTGGCTCTTTCTACTACATTTAGCTACAACTAAAAAGCCGCATTTCATGTCGCACTATTTAGCCCCTAAAGTTTACTCTACGCTTTAATCAATTACCATTACAAATTGATAAATTACAAATAGCCCGGTGAAATTCAATTAAGTCGAACAAATGCGATTTATTGAAGCGAGAAAAGAAACTTTACCGCCATTCATTTTCATGCATTTGAATTCGAATCCGGCTCAAATACTACGTTATAGATGAAAGCGTTGCGAGCTATTGGCGAGCATTGGGCAGCGCGTTTATATATAATAGATTTTGTGTCAGTGCAGTGGAAGGACTAGATAAATTGGTCGAATTTCTATGGAACTTTAGTTTGGAACCGATTAGTTCAAGTAGTACGTAATTGTGAAGCAAGAAGCCAATAATCTGGTCGGTTAAGAACCCAATATTGGCTGTAAAGAACTTGAAGTGATTTTGAAGTAGATTTTTCTAATTGAAGCAAAACTCCTTTCTGCAATGATGTTGATTTGTCGAAGACTCTGTCAGGACAAAAACCGAATTCGAATTTAAAATGAAACAGGGTTAAGCTTAAACTTGTGTTACACACTCACGGAACAATTGAAAATTCGTCAATTTATTTCTTTTATTTTTCCAACGATTAATTACTTATACGTGATTAATTTTCTTTGAACAAACTGAAAGTTGTTCGATAAAATTAATATCAAAAATAAAGTAGAACGCTAGCTTCCGTTCGCCTTTTTCGAGTTCATTGGAAGTGCCCCGGTATTTTCAATATGAAGAAATGCCTACACGTTTCGCTTTCCTTTTAACCATTCAGACAACGTCCTGTTTACGGAGAATAAATGATACGGACGTAATCAATATCCCGAACAGGGTAAGGAAAATTTAGTATCACTTTTTGGATCCCTTTATGATAATATACGAGTATATGTGTGCATACACAAACACAGGTACATTCGAGTTATTTATTGGTTATAAACGTGTGTGACCTTTGCTGAATTAAGGATTACCTATGCGCTAAGATACCTACTACCTAGAACTTATAAGGCAGTTCCATTTCTAGGTGGCTTGGCTAAGGCTAATGTTTGGTTTAGGTTGAGTGAAATTCCTATGCGTGTAAGGAAAATTTTATTGGCTACAGTGTTATGGAAGAGCATGTCAATATTTACTATATGTGTTGATGAAGGTCTTTGATTCGCAATAGTCTCAAATCATCGATTAATTTCTAAGACTCAATTTATATATGTGCATGACCCCATCCTCCGATCTAAGCTTTCCCTAGGCTTTAAAAAGCCTAGATATTGATTAAATACCCCCATCTTGCTGCCAGTTGAGTTGTTAAGACGGCTTTGAATCCAAGGGCTGTACGATTTCTTTGAACCAAGAAACACCAGCGGTTGATCGCCCAAGAAACACATAGTGGAAAAAAATCGAGAAGGACATTAAAAAAGTGAACAGGTCCTGTCGACAGTTAAAGGTCCTACTCGTGAGTCTATCGAAACTTGAATTTGATTTCTTACGAAATCTGAACCTTGACTAGTTCATAAGGTCCTACCTTTTCACAAACAAGTTTTCCGGGTAAATGTTTGATAAAGGACTCTGTCAAGTCCGAAACGTAACACAAATATTAATTAAACCAGTATTTTAAATGGAAAACTTTAGGTTGTTTTTTAGGTGGTCTGCTTTAAATACGATTGCACGGCTAAAACGATAAAGGCAGGTGGTAAAATGGTGCAGTAGGGAAATTCTAGTCTTGGAAGACGCTCAGACGCTTCCCTCTCTGAACCATAAAAATTTCTTTTTAACTATCGAACATTACTTCTTATTGTCTGGCATTGGGTGATAAAAAAGTAACAAAATTTCACTGTTCTTCACCAAGCAATCAAGCAGTGATCATGTTGTGTATTAAATCGGACAGGTATGCCAGTAATGCGATTATTAGTACGATTATTGAATGCGAATAATAAATCATTGTTATTTCTATTGATTTAAAACGAATTGTGTCTTACTTGAAATCCTGGCGAACCCATAGCTCGCAACAATATCGTTATATTTTACATATGCAATCGTAAATATAGTTTGCTTTTCTTTCCTAATGTAAGGTTTATTTTTGGTCAAAATTTCGATCCTATATTTCGTTCAAATCGTCTAAGTTTTATTGTAGTTTCAAACCATCTTTTACCCAAGACTCACAAGCTGGCAACCACACAGCAGACCAAAAACACAGAAATCCGTCAGAATTCCGATGGAAAGTACTTTATATAGTCGGAATTCCGGGCTAGAAATCCATACGATTTCCGACAGATTTGCAGATTTCTCTTACCGAAATCTTTGAGAAATGTCCGTAGCATTTCCCAAAGCTTTTTTCCCCTTCCGAAAGCTTACTGAAATTTAATTTTGATCGTTTTTATCAGGTTTGGCGCAAAGGAAAATAGAGTCTGTAGAATTTTCTGCAATCATAACCGATTGTGCGAAAATTCTACTGATCCTACTGATAATTTTTTGGGTCAGACCGGACAAGACAGCGAATTACTTTTCATTTCAGAATAGTTTTTAATTATGTATGTACTTCTCAGCACAAGGATTTTGGAATTTGCGCAGAGTTTTCCACGATATGTCCGTATGTCGGCAAGTTCTTTTCGAATTCTGCCTGATAATTCCATGAAATTCTTATTGCTTTTCTTTATGGAATTATCTAAATTATCTAAATTTTCCGACTGAAAAACAGCGGAAACTTCTGCCTCCCATTCCCCTATATCAGAAATAGCTCGGAACTTTCCGTGAACATCAGAACATTCCGCTTTATTGGTCTGCTGGGCAGTTTCCTGCTAATTTTTAAAAATCGATACACATTTCTGATGTGGCATTCGTCATCTGCACAGTAAAGTGTGCCTAGTGACTACTCTGATAGCAGAAAAATTACTATTGTCAAATTTTTTGCGCACTTTTCTGATTTTTACTACTTTCGCTGAAATACATCACTATTTATGCGGAAATTCACACATAAGTGTGGAAATCAATCGCTAAGAATGTATAGATAATACAATAATACAATGCGTAAAATTACAAACGGTGTGGAAAAACTAAGGAGGAAAAGAACACAGCAATGGACAATTGGAAAATTTTAATGAGATCAATCAACACATGATAATTGGGAAAAAACCAAGATATAAGTCAAAAAGTGTATGTAGAAAGTATAAAACACTATACATGTTTATTATTATATATAAATTTAATTTCTTTTACACTTCACACACTATGAACATTATTTTCTTTTTAAATTTTAAATGCGCCTTGCACAAAACCACAAAACAAGTGAATTAAACAACGAAGCGGTCAAGTTAATACAAATCACAAAAAACAAATTACTACACATGAATTATCGAAATTACATGCAAAATGCGTAATTTTATACACAATAACAAATTTTACACATTAAAAGTGGGCAATTTCATTCGGTGATGTAATTTTACATTCCAGCCAGTAAATTCATGACGAAAATGTGTAAAAATACAAACTTTTAAAAATTACTCGTAATTATGTTGAATTTAATTAAAATTTGTAAATTTACTACATCAATTCGGAATATTTTACTGCTTTAAGGACAGTTATTTCCAAAATTTTTTTTACTGTACTTTATTATCTGTAATATTGGTCTTTCCACTCAAGCAGGATCGAGAATCAAAGATTCATTTCGTTCGTCACGACTGACCCTCTCAAAAGCCTTAGCTGGCGCAGAAACTAGACTATGTGCCAACCTTGTTCAAGTTTTTGTCACTAAACCTTAAACTTAACCGTACTTGGCAACCTTCTTTCAGATACCACCTACTAGGGTACTTGGATCTAAGTGCCCTGAAGCATTGCTAAATTGGTTAATTCAAATGCTACAAAATTCATATCATAGTCTTAGTTTAAATATCCTCTACCGGAACAACGATCAAGTCACCCTTAAACAGTTTTCTTGAATTCTATAACACAAACGTCTGACCTAAGTCTTGACCTACTTTTCACGTTACTCGTATGCTCATAGATAACTCACAAGATAATAAATAACGTGAATACATGGAGCCAACTATGTTATGTCCAGATAAACAATTCTAAAGAAGTATTATGCAAAATTCATAGATACTAAGAAACCTATCTTATGGTGCCTAGTGAGCGTAGTGGTTCTTAGCGCTGCGCCCCTTCCTGAACTGAAGAAACCTATCTGGTCCGGGAAGACAACGCTAAAAGAAGCTGAAGGACATTATAGAGTCATAGAATCGAAATAAAATTATTGAAAATTTAATATTTATTAGAAAAGTTCATTCCAAATTCTTCTCCTTGATCCAAATCTCCCATTTTGCCCCAACAAGCAAATATTGCAGAACCCGAGAAAAATGGAGCGAGCATTTTTCGGACGCTTTCTGGACATTGATTTCAGAAAGTAGACTCACAAATCTTTTAGTCATTAATTTACATTGCTGGAACTACGGATACGGAAACTCAACGGTGTTGTTGTAAGCAACTATAGCATCATCTATTAATTAGAAAATCTTGCAAGGGAAATCTGCTCAGTAAATTGCAGTTTGTATGGAATTGAAGAAAAATAAGGATTAATGGACTTTGTGCTGTTTTAGTTTAGTTCGAGTAATCGCCAAGCTAACAAATAAAGTTGGGAAGTGTATTTTATATACCGAAATATTGATCTTTTTAGTATTTGGTTTCGGCAATTAGCAAGACATAATATTTTCGGCACATTCCGCCCAAACGCTTATAGGATTTTCTAGCCCTCACTATGCTTTATTAACTAATGACCTCCTGCACGGTTAGAAATTTTAGAATAGTTTTAAATATAACTTCAATACTAGTGAAAAATTGAGCCTCTTTTGCAATTCACCACGGGATAATTTTCAATTACATGCCTTAATTGAAAAAAATATTAATGCAACACGGATTAAAACTTAATATAATTTGTATTAAATATGACCGGTTAGAAATTTTTAATAGTTTTGAATATAACTTCAATAATAGTGAAAAATTGAGCATTTTTTGCAATTCACCATGGCATCATTTTCAATTACATGCCTTAATTGAAAAAAATATTAATACAACACGGATTAAAACTTAATATAATTTGTATTAAATATGATGTTGCAATATGAAGTATTACGCATTTCTGGGAAAAAAAGAAAATCGTGCTGATAAATGTCTTTTGTTTTTCGTTCATATTGAGATCGCAAGTTGCCCCGAGTGCGATAGTACATTTAATATTGTATTATTAGAATTAAATATAATAATTGAATCGAACAGTTTTTGCAATTCAGTGCAGGAAAGTTTTTATAAAAAACATTAAATATGGAGGGTACTCCAGTAAAACTGAAGTTCAATGACGGAAATGAAATGAAATTCGTGAAAATAAAAAAATCGGATCGTGCGCGATCATTCTCAGCCGGATTATTGCTAAGTGCGGAGGAAATTACTTATTCGAGTAATATTCTAAAATTTTCGATTAGAAGTTAAATTATAATTTGAATTCTCTAGTATTTTTGAGCTGTGAAGAGGAATTTGTGAATCCCTTTAAAGTTTTTGACAATCTAGGCAATGAAATTGACAAAGAAATCCTACCCAAAGTGATAAGCCAATATGCAAACACAATATGATGACGCAAATGTTCCAACTTTTGGAAAAATTACTCCTATTATAATTAATCAAAATAATGGTTATTTTAAATTGAAAAAATGTATTACAAAAGAATTCAATGAAATATATAATTGCTTTGAAATTGACATTTCGGATTGTACTGATTACCTTAATTATGAAAGTCTTAAATTTAAAGATACTTTTGAAATGTATTCTATTAATAACACTTTATATGTACTGAAACAATTTAAATACTTTATTATTAAAAAATAATAAAGTAAAAGTAATGGATGTTTTGTTTAATAAATTAAAAAAAAAAAGAAATACGTATTTAATTTGCTCTACTTAAATCCAAATATTTCAACAATTTAAATTCGTATTTAAATTGCCAAATTATGCAATAGAAATCTGTATTGAATTTTTAAATATAAGAAGACTACATTTCAATACAGAAGAATATTCCATATACAATAGGTATTGTATTTTAAATCTAATTCCTGTAAGAATACATGAACTAATACAAAAATATTACATTTAAATCGTTGCGCTGAATTACAATTAATTTCAATCATTCTTTCCAATTGTGTTTTAATACAGCTTTGGAATTTATGTATATACAATATAAATTTATTGAATTTTAGTCCAATATTTTTGACCGTGTGGTAATTGATCTAGCCTAATTTTGACAATGTTAAGGATAATTTAAGAGAGAACGGCTTGGTGACGTAAGAGGTATCCTTCCATTCACTAAAAGATTTTTAAAAGTTCTGAAACATGGTTTATTTTTTCGTATCTTCAAATAACCACTAAAACGAGGTTAAAATCCGTTGGACTTAAAGTTTAAAACAGTTTGAGATCTGAACTACGACTAACAGCCCTATTCTGAAATTGTGACCTATCACAGGTCACACACAACCTGCTATGACTAAAATTTTGTGACTGCACTTGTGATCGAAACGCATTCTGGCGCTGCAGTCACAAGAAAGGTCACAATAATTTCATAGTTGGAGACATGTGAAAATAATGATGCTGTGTCAGATCAGTGATCAATTCGGCCTTTGCAAGTGTATAATGGAAAGTTGGGTGCCTTAGTAAACATTTAAAACGTGGAAATCCGAAGTAAATTTCAATGGTATTATCGATTAATAAAAACGGATCATTTGCGTTCCTCAAGTTTCGGAGTGTAGCTCTTCTCAACGCCCTTAAATCACACAAAATGTAAAACAGCCATCTAAATTTACGCTAAATTTCTTTTGTTCAGCTTCTTCCAGTAATTACCCCAGAAAATATAACAAACATTCCATTTTTTTCAATATTAAGTATTGAAACATCACGAAACGTTAAATTTGTTTGCATGGCTGGCCGTTGTGATCACCTATTTCGATAGTCACAATTTTGTGATGTTTTTTTAAAACGTTAAAAGTTGTGACTAATGCTAGAATATGAAAAGTCACAGATTTTTTAAAATTATGACTCTCCGCTAAAATTGTGACTTGTGACTGTACACAGAATAGACCTGTATACACTGTTTTAAAGAAATTGAATTTTCAATCCAATTTTTACTTGAAATTTCCAGTACATTTAATTTTTTTTAAGTTAAAGTAGGTAGATATTTCAATCACTTTTACACAAAATTACTGGTATTAGTAAATTATACATGTACTTTTCAACTGAACTGTACAATTTACAAGAAAAGGCTCACAAACTTATGCAACATTTCGTGTAAAATTAACTATATGTATATTTCAATTGAAAATTACGTTCTTTTCGTGTAATTCTACTTATCTATTTGAATTTTACGACGAAAAACATGTAATATATGAAACCACGAAGTTGGACGCTTCGTTCGATTTTGTTTTCTACTGTAATGAAAATCAAACGCCTTCGGGGGTGCAGTGGCTACGCGCGTCAAACCTACGAAGCAAAACCAGAATTGATCGCGGGTTCGATTCCTATTACAGCCAAGGGTTTTATTAAGAGTAAGTAAGTAAGAAATAATATTAGATGTAGAAATAAGTGTATATATCTTAAAGAGTGCTTATTATAAAGTGTAAATTCAAGAGAATATCCAATGAATTTGCTGCTTTCGAAGTTGAAATTTACTGATTGCAAATTAAAATGCAATGACCGAAAATTGAAAATTACATTGAAATTGACTATTACATCCCAATGTAAATTTACATGAAAAGGTGTGGTATATTTTCCTACTATCCAAAAGATTTAAAATTTAATGGATTTTTTTACTGTGTGGTTTTGGTGGAAAGCCGAGATTTGTGTCTAAAGTGCCGAAACTCGCTGAATGCAAGACAAAGAATCCAGTACGGAACAACTGTAGGGGAAAGGGATTCTGTAAAATGGGTAATAGTTATAAAATCCTTTTCTCGCAAAATCGATAGCTTAGGATGTTACCTTAGTCACATATTCGTCAAATTAAATTACTCCTGCTGATAAAAAAGATATTTACTCCTTTCTATACATACTTCAAAGTGTCCACTTTGCCCCACTACTGGGGTAAAGTGAGCCCTTCCAAGAGGTATAGTATAATTTCACCCAAAACTAGAGCTATGGATCAATTAAGACAAATAATATGATTTTAAAAAATTCAAGCCAAATTAAGTGTGTTGAGAGCGTACTCTGCTTTGAAAAGTAGCCCTGATAACACCAAAATATTTACTGGCTTTCTTTAGGTCCATTTTTTTCAGCAACAGAAGCTATTGCATTTTTTATAGCATCTGCAGTCCACAATGCCATGCTAAAATTATTATTTTTAATTATCAAATAAAATTGTATTGGTATGGGGTAAAATGCGCCCGGGGCTCACTTTGCCCCGAATGAACATTAAACAGCAAGCATCTGCTAAAATTTATATATTTTTTAAATAATCATCAAAGCTTACTTTTCAAGTTTCACAATCCGTACGCCGATCTCAATGATACTGTTCCAAACAATTTTCGCTCGCTAACAATTTTTTTTAATGACATTATTAGACACTGATATTTACATCAGACGGTGCCAAAATCATAATATGAGAAAAATTCAAGGAACTGTAATTAAAGTGGATTTCGTTTATAGTGCATTGTGGTCCATTTATGAAGCTTTATAGTATAATTTATTTTGCTGAGAGATGGCGCTATTGCAAACTATATATTTTAAAGGGGCCCACTGGACCTTGTTAGCCCACTTTGCCCCATTCTCCCCTACAACCAAGAGGAATCGAATTTCAAAATTAACTTGACGTGGTGTTGTTCGCCAAAAACGCATAGTTCTGCGAGAGACTAACAAATTAAAGCCATCCTACTTAAAAAATACCAAGACTGTATGTGCAAGATCTGAAATCTCATATCCAGTTTTATCACACGTCCTTTTGCTCGTGGAAGTTTCCGAGTTTCCTTTAGTGTACTCCGGCAGGTGGTCTTTTCGATGGATCCAATATATATATACACTACGCAAAATTAAGCTGCTGCTCAAAGTTAAGAGCAAGAAAGTTCTGGTAGAAATTAGAAGTACAGGACATTGTGTGAAGAAGTGGAACTAAAAACAAAAGGCTAATTTTCATTACAAACCCAATTAGATTTAAATATACATAGACAAAATTTTCATATTTCATCATCAATAATAGATTTGAAGGTTGTCCGGTGCATAATCATAGAGAATATAATAAATAAAAGTTTATGGACAATTTATTATCTATCCGTTTGCGTGTGACACGAACATTTTCTTCTCATATCGAAAATATTGATAGTTTCAATAAAACGTGTCAACATTATAGAATTCAAAAATATCCTTCCGTTCAGGAAGATGCAAAGTGAGCTTCATAATACCACCGTAACGATGGTGAATAAAGCGATGAATGCAAGGTGAAAACAATATGAAAATTTTCACCTAAGTGATGAGAAATATTGACCTCTTTCCTTACCGTGGGTTGAGCAATAGACTAATAACCTATCTCCGCAAAAACAACAATATTGCTGTGGTTCGATTTGCGCTGTAGCTCCATAACAGTTCCAAAAGTTATCTTGACAGGAAGATGATTAAAAAAAATTAACTTTTATTGGCCTAGCAGTAACCTGCTCTTGAAATAAACCAGTTCCGTTTAAAACAAATCGGATACCGGAATTTCCTATGGCCGCTAAGCTTTAATCTTCTTACGGACCAAAATAGAATGATTATGACGGAAAATAAGACACTCGAAGTAAAAAAATACTCGTAATATTCTGCAAAGACAGCACTGCTATGATATATATTTGTTTATCCGGTAAAAGGAGATAAGCCCGAGAGTATTCATTTCCTGGGCGACCGGCATTCACTTCTACCTTCTCCCCTGTTTGCACTTCTTGTCCTTTTTGCCCCAAATCTCTAATGTTTATTTCAGTTTTATTCCTTGTAATTTTGTTGGACGTTTCCTTTTTTTTTCCATATGTGTACGTGTCCTGCGATACGAGGTTGGGCGGGATAGGGAATATTTTGCGATGTGTGTCGCCTGTCCATTTTGCTTGACCACGCGAAAAGGCAATTATCCGGATCCTTTTCGCCATAATCCTTTCGAGGGTTGTAAAAATTCATGATGTGTTGCGATTTTATGCTCACTTTGTTTCGCTCTCATCGGGTTTTGATCGGGGATGAAACAGGACAATAATGCGTTACACTTTTGGCATTAGTCGAAAAGCAAAGGGATGAGTCGTCCTTGATAAGTACAAGTCTGAAAATGGCAGGACTTTTAGTAGGATCGTTTCACATGTTGCTTTTAACGTTATCTTGCGGAACGTTTAATCAACAGTAACTTTTGGCTATGTGACATTTAGGTTTGCGTTAGCGGATCATTTAAATTTCACTTCGGTCTAATTTCACAGGATTGTCTGCCGATTCGGGAGCAAATTGAGGAGGAAATTTCTTTTAAGTTGAATTTTTAATGGAAATTATTTTTTGATTTCTTCTTGTAAATCCGAAGAATGACACTGCACTCTAAGAAATATTGGAGTAAATTTACCACTATTGTAGTTGGCAACTGTTTTCCATCGATAGTAATGGTAAAATTACATGCATGTGACGGAAAATTACACAAATAAGTTGTAAGTAACACAACATATTATAATCAATACACATCTGTGATGTAATTATTTTACAATAGTTGTGTAATCAATAGACAAAAGTGGCATAATTATTACACAGAGGATGCAATTATGTATTACACACTTTTTGTGGAAAATACCCATTTCATTTTAAAGGAAAATCATCCATTAATTAAGATTTATAATTATACGGTAAAATCATAAGTTAAAAACTAAATTTCACAATACATGAACTGTATTAAATTGAATTGAGTTGACAATGATATTACGGTTACTGATTCAAAAACTAATTTACAAATATTGCTCAAAAACATTTGGCAGATTTAACAAATCTGACGACGTGAAGTAGAATGCAATGATGAAATGAATTGCTCATTCTGGCGTAATATTTCACAGTATTTAAATTAAAATTACAGTATTTTAATTAAAATAATACTATTTTAATTAAAAATTACACTAACCTCAAATTGCTAAATTAATGGTATAATATTATCATGACGCCTAAATTTACTCTTTTTATAGAACAAAATAGATGTAATTGTCCACCTTATTGTGTAATATTAACTATTTGTGCACTAAAAACAGTTATACTTCAATAATAGCTTCTGTATTTTTCCACTTAAATTTCCTTTAAATATATTGTATTTTTACAAACTGTTTTTAGAGTGTTTTAGTAATTTTAAAGACAATCGCTGTCCGCTGCAAAATTATTTAAAACCCATTTGGGAAAAAAGAATACAAGAAATAAAGGATTCAGAAAGAACGATACTAACAATAGCGGGAGTGTTTTAACTTTTGAATTTTTGCAAAAAAAAAATGAGCTAGGTACATGGACCTAACTTTTTCGGGCAATATTTAAAATGGGTTAAAATCAGTGTGTCGCAGACCTTGTTAAGCAATTTTCATCATACAAATTCGATTCACAATTCCAAATTTAAACAGAAAAAGCTTAATTTGAATTTCCTGAATACAATAGCCCGAAATATAAAAAACGCGTATTAGCGTGATATGGGAAAAAAAATTACCTCTTATGATGTCACCAAATAGGAAATAGGGAAACCCCCCTGGCAGGATGAACAGATGTTGTTAAATCTTTATATTTGATCTAGGGTTGGCACCAAAATTATTTGCCTGACTTAGTACCAGAATTCAATTTTGGTTCTGCAGAGCTGGAAGTACTAAAAATCAATTTTTAGTACCCAAACTAAGACTTACGAAGACCCAGTTTATCTCGTCTTTCAATTTTCAACTAAGACTTCACTAAGACCCAGTTTTTTTCGACTTTCAATTTTCCAATTTTTCGCACCCAAACTAAGACTTTACTAAGACCCAGTTTTTCTCGACTTTGCGTTCAAGTCCAAGGAATTTTAATTAGGGAAAAGATAATCCAGCAAAAAACGTTTTATCGTATTAGAAAAACCGGCAAATGTAAAGTCATGGATCATGGAGCAGATGAGGTCTATGCCCGATGTTTTTATTTATTTCAAAATTCCAAATACACACCTCTGATTCAAAAGTGTCCCATAGGTGTACTTAAAAGGTGTAGGTACAGTACACCCATGGTACACAGTAAATCCATTGAATTTTTTATCTTTTGGATATTAGGCAAATATACCACACCTTTTCAAGTAAATTTACATTGTGATGTAATAGTCAATTTGAATTTAATTTTAAATTTTCGTTCAGTAAATTTCAATCAACAATCAGTAAATTTCAACTTCGAAAGCATCAAATTCACTGGGTATTCTCTTGAATTTACACTCTAAAAAAAGTGTAAAATTAGCACTCTTTAAGATACACTTATTTCTATTTCTAATATTATTTCTTACTAACTTCCTCTTAATAAAAGCCTTGGCTATAATAGGAATCGAACCAGCGATCAATTCTGGTTTTGCTGCGTAGGTTTGGAGCGCGTTACTACGCCACCGAAGGCGTTTCATTTTCATTTAAGTTGAAAACAAAATCGTCCAACTTCTTGGTTTCATATTTTACATGTTTTTTATCGTGAAATTCAAATAGATAAGTAGAATTACACGAAAAAGATCGTAATTTTCAATTTGTATATAAGTATATTTAATTTTACACGAAATGTTGCTTAATTTTGTGAGCCTTTTCATATAAATTGTACAGTTCAGTTTAAAAGTACATGAATAATTTTTTTTTTAACTGAATTTAACAGAATTGAACCGCGGAAAACGTGTATTTTCAGTAGGGTCAACCCGTGTACCTGTGGACAATTGTCATTTTTTCCCATAGAAACTGCTCTCTCTTTAATTTGCTTTAATTTGTTTTTATTTTCATTTTTTTTTTAGTGTCTAGGAAGATATTAGTTTTTCTAGAAGTTGTTAGTTACTATTTTCTGGTACAAGATTTTTAGTTATAGAAGATTTTAGGAGTTGGAGCTTTTGTCCACTGGTACACGCTGTGAAAGGTACCTATGGACGCGCTTGTAATTGAAGACAGTTTGAATGAAACACATTTTCAACAGAAATCAACAAAATTATTTATTACAAAAATAAAAGTAAAATCTTTTTTTAAAACAAATAATAACAGATTTAAAAGTTATGGACAATATGTGTACCGATGGACAGTCCAAAAGTACAAGTAAAATGTTGTCCACAGGTACAATTTACGACACTCTGAACAAAACCCTTCATAGCATTTTAAATATTTAACACAAAGGTCTCCCGATACAGTTATAATGTAAATAATATTTAATAAACTTTACATAGCATAAAGATTAGTAACGAAATCGAGTTTTGAAACTTAAAATACATTGAGTAAAAGAACTCAGAAATTTACTTTTATCGAGAATTTTTTTTATCAGCCTAGAAAAATGGAACCGTTGAAGAATGCGAAATGACACTTAGTGAGGGTTACCACATATGAAAAAATATCCCTAAATACGTTTTCTTAGTTCCTGTAAGTACTTGAATTTGGGCAATACTTAAGCTGTTCACAGGTACAACCGGCCATAGGTACACGGATTGCCCCAACATGAATAATTTACTAGTACCAGTAATTTTGTGTAAAAGTGATTGAAGTGTGTACTCTTACTTGAACAAATGAGATGTACTGGAAATTTCAAGTAAAAATTGAATTGAAAATTAATTTTTTCAAATCAGTGTAGTTTTTGAGACAATCCATGGGTGTACACTCATAGGAGTTCCTCACCAACCTGTGCAGTGTGCTCCTATGGGAGTTTGTTAACTACCATGGGTAGTTTAAACTTTTAGCATGAACCGTTCAGGAGATAGAAAGCTTAGTGAGCGTCTTGGTTCCTAGTGTAAGCGGTTCTTGAGATACAGAAATCAACATTTTTTTAGAACACTACCCGTTGTCATATTTCTTGTTCAATTAGTGGCAAAATTCAACCAACAATGAAACCAACAACTATAAATTGAATTGAATTACGTAAATATCCTTTAAGGATCTCTACTTTTGTATATTTCCTAGCTTAAATTTAAGCTCCAGTCGTTCTCAATTTCAGGAAAATAGCTGGCATTGAATTCAATTTCAGTCTGACGGTTTTTATCAAATCGATTGGATTTATATTTCAATGCTGTGAGTGTGATTGTCATTTGGGTTTCGTAACCTTAACAGAATATTCTGAATTCTAATTGTGTGAAATTTTGTCCTGTTTGGCATCTTATGATAATATTTCGGCTTATTTGGGCAATTTCTGCTTGCCCAATTGCAAAATTGTCTATCCTTCTCTGTCACACTTTCTTCCATTATCAAAATATATGATAATGTCGGCAACATTTCAAAATATAAACCGACAAAGATACTGTGAATTTTTTTTTTCAAATCGTATATTTCCAGGAAAAACCGAAAGAGAGTACATTTCTTCATTATTTTAATGAGTTGAGTGATGAAAAAACTGGAAACAGTTTCAGTTGAAAATTCTGATACTAACTGCTTGAGAACTTAAACCAAATAACTTAGTTAAACTACGGGCTCCATTACGGTCGTCACCAAGCAAGGTGAGCGTCTATCAAGCCTCGTCGACACTAAGTCGTCCAAACCTTCACAAAGTCTTGAACTAAATTTTCATTCGTAGCCCGAACAAATAAACTGTTCCTCAGTAGATCCTTCGAACCTAAGAATATCGAATAATTAACCCTCTGCTCTACGTCTGCTTTATTTCCGCAAATTAAAAATGTGATGGTCTAGTGATTTTCTATCCGCAAAACATCTAAATCAAAAAATTTTCCCGATACTTTTGCAGACCATTCGTCCATCAAATCAAAACCGAACTTTTTAATTCAGTCAGTGAGCATCGAGACAGTTCATCAATCAGCCCCGGCTTTTCCTTATAAAGCAACCGAATTTGATTTATTGATTTTACGCAACGACATCGTCTCATTATTATCCTTGCTTTTTTCCAATGCGAATGATTTATGGACGGATTTTCTCGGTATTTCCTTCGAGTTACAGTTGATTTTCTGAATACTTTTCTCAGTCGTTTTGGAATTTCGTAAAGAATTCGGAAATATGGTAAAATATAAGATAAATAAATATTAATGAAATAAACAACAACTGTATCATTAGAATTTAAGGAGATTAATTAAATTTTGGTTTTCGGTTGCTTGCTATTGATTTTACAGGTACCGACTCCAATTTAGGTGTAAACTTTTCATTGCAATTTGTTTAAATATCGACAATTAAGGGATTACGAATTAGTACCTATATTATTGATGAAATAATTTTTTGAATTTAGTCCTAAAAGTTTCTACCAATCACAGAATTAATTACTTTAGAACTAGCTCGAAGGACTAATCCAATTCCGATACAGTATTGATAAAAACTCCGATTTCGATATTCGAGTTCCATTGCGACCGTTCTCAGGCCGTACTCAGACCGTACTCATTCCACAAACTAAATATAATAATAATATTAATAATAAACAATTTGAAGATCAACGGATTCTTGAGCTCTGACACGACAAACATTCAATGTCTTCTATCCACTTCCCTTAAAACCTACACAGTAAAAAATTTATGAAAATAACTATCCTTAAGGGGGAACATCCGAGTAGACATTTTTTTTTATCTCAAAATTTTTTTTTGCTCATCTTAAAGTTTGTAGTCTTAAGAACATTGTGTGTAAATTTCATATTGAAATTCCAATAAATGTAATAGTTATGGGAATGGAATGGACCCTTCGTGAGCTCTCTGCGGTGTCCGGTACTCCGTGGACAATTTTGTTATTTCTTGATATATTTTGAGACAAAAATTGTTCTATAGTGTGGGTCAATTTTCAATATCCGTGGAGATACAGGGTGGCCAAGAAAAGTGTTTCGGACCTGTACCCTCACTCACTTAAAACGTTATATCTTGAACACTAATAATCAGAATTCAAAGTATTATAGCTTGTTTTTTAGGGAATTAAATTACATTTTATTTGACAGTTCAAATTGTAACTGCACCCAATCTTGAGATATTTGCTTCAAAACACAAATTTTTGCTACTTTCCGTGTTCTATGTAGTTTTTCTCAGAAAACCCTATTATAGAAATGCCAGTTTAAGTTTATTTTTTTATTTATCATATTCTTGCCTACAAAAGTTGCATACATATGAATGAGTTGCGTTTTACTTTACTGGTAGTAATAGGCGAAAATACATATCGCTTAAAAATTGAATATGACGTAAAGTGGCCCTCGTTCAAAAAAACCTGTTTAAATTGTTGGTTCTACTTTAGAATTTTTATTGCCCATTTATTTATATTTTAAGTATCCAGGAAATCAATTAAATGTAAATGAGTTGCAATATGATTGAAGCACTTACCTGGATGTCTCCATAGAGACATTACGTTCATCATCACATATATCCTAAATGACGGACATGTGGGAGTTCTATATTGTGATTTGGGGAATACACTAGTTACAACTAACTTAAAACTAGTTATACATAATTCAAAATTCCACTTGTGTAAATAATTCTTGTTTATCATAAAATGTTTTAAAATACGAAAATCCTATTGTTACAATCTCGAAGAATTTACCGCAAAGGGTCGCTGTCGGAACTCTTTTGATAACTTACCGGCGCAAAATATCGGATCGCATTTGTTCATAAAATTTAATTCCTTTGATAAATTACCGGTGTAAAATATCGGATCAAATTTGAGCACAAAACTTATTTTTGAAATTTAAATGTCGATTGTTCTAATGAAAATAGGATTTTTCTAAAATAATGGACCGATTGAATTTGCGACTTAAAATTTTCCGTTGGGTCGCTACAGACACTTGACAGGAGAGTACGTATACAGAAGGATTCAGGAAACTGCCAGCATTAAAAAATTACAATTATAACATAATTGAGAAGCACTGATGTTCTTCGATTTTTTTGACCCCGATTCCATTGAGATCCCAAGTTAATTTTTTGAAAAACAGTATAACCTACAAAACAAAAAAAATAAAAAATAAAAAAAATAAACTGATTTTGAGATATTCAAGGATAAAGGAAAAAAATCGTTATCCTTGAAAAAAATAATTTTTATTCATATTTCTTTATATTGCGACAACCTCCCCCTTTAAAATAAGCCCTACTCTATTATTCTAGGATAAAAATTACCAGAGATATGAATTTTCGAATAGGACTCGGACACCATTTTTGCGAAAACTTTAACATACTATAACTAACAAAAAAAATGAGATAGAAACAAAAAATTGAAATCATATTTTTTTTTTCACTTATTCTTCGAGTACATAAATTTTCAAAAGAATCGGCGATGGTAAGGTCACAAATTTCGTCATTTTTGGCGATTCTTGATGGAATGACCAATATACAGCGAATTAAAAAAAATTAATATAATAAATTTAAAGAAAGGAAAAAAAAAAAAAATAATAATAATAATTATAATAACAAGAATAAAAAAGAAAAAAAGAATTAACGGAATAATCCAAGGATAATAATAAAAAAAAGAAATTTGGAAAAACATAGTGAAAAGAAAAAAAAAGAACAAAAAACAAAAATCCAACATGGAACACTAGAGATTAACGGGGTTAAATTTTTTTCACGGCATATTGTTAAGGGCTCATATACCCCTGAAATTTTAAAAAAAATTGTTTTTATTTTTTTACAAATTTTTATTTTTTATACTTTTAAGAATTAAGAAAAAATTTAGAATTTAGAAAATTCCACTCCATTACAAAGTTATAGCAATAAATGTCACCAGACATCGGTTTCGAGCGGCTTGTTGGCTAATTGCCGCGCCACTCTCAACAGCAGCGTTTAGCATTTATTTTTTCGCAAAAGCTGGGTTTCATAGAAAACAAGGTCATTTATAGAAGATCCAAGGGGAAGAATGTGTACAGTACGAAGCTGAAATGGGAGACTAGCTATATGTGAACTCAACAATTAAATTTTTTTTTCACCATATAACCTTTATAATAATTTTTCAAATTTACTCGGTTTTCAGCGCGTGCAGGGATATGTGAGCCCTTAATATGTAGCTTCGCTAGTTTTTTCAGATGCCCGATATTTTTTGCAAGCTGAATATTGCTAGGCAACGCATTAAATTTTAAGATAGCTTCAAAAATTGGATCATTACTTATTCGAGATGTTCTTGGACAATATTG
Source organism: Beris morrisii (assembly GCA_951812415.1). Taxonomy (NCBI): domain Eukaryota; kingdom Metazoa; phylum Arthropoda; class Insecta; order Diptera; family Stratiomyidae; genus Beris; species Beris morrisii. The sequence goes on from OX638310.1 coordinate 156,843,823, forward strand.
CTGTCTAATCGAATTTGCACTTCGTGTATTGAAGTTGTGTACATCTTGGCCATATTGTAAGGACGGAAATTCTGACTAAATTTCCGCCCACACCAACTGCCGAAGAACAGGACCAAGACGAGATACAGCGAGCAGAGGCGAGACACGGCGAGCAGAAAGGAGGCGAGCGGAGACGAGACACGGCGAACAGAAACGAAGTGCGGCAAGCAGAGACAAGAGCCAGCAGAGACAAGGAGTCGAACAAAGACGAGACACGGCGAACAGAAGCGAAGTACGGCGAGCAGAGACAAGGAGTCGAGCAGAGACGAGACACGGCGAACAGAAGCGAAGTACGGCGAGCAGAGACAAGGAGTCGAGCAGAGACGAGACACGGCGAGCAGAAGCGAGGTGCGGCGAGCAGAGACAAGGAGTCGAGCAGGGGAGAGATACAGCGAGCAGGCGAGATACGTCGAGCCAATAGACCGAAATTTGGGAGATAAAAATGAATTGTGAATTTCAGTGTAATATCTAAATTAAAATTAAATGAAAGTGAAGTTAAACAAGTACAAATTTTTGTAACGAAACCTGGCGACCACTGAGTATACCCCGGCTACAAAACGAGTCGTTACAATATGTTATTTCGATCGAGGTTTTAATAAGACCGTTTTTAACGCTGTAGATTATCTTTATTCTCTCTAACCTTACAAGTTGATGGATGCTCAGTTTCTTATAGGTTAGGTATAGTTCCTCCGATGGCGTAAGCTAGGGTAGATTATATACTGCTTTAATGGCCTTGTTCATTATCCTATAAATTTTATCCAGGTTATTTTTTGAAGTTTGACTCAAAATTATTAGACCGTAAGTTATGTTAGATAAGATAAATGAGTTGTAGAGGGTCTCCTTTATGTGGGTATGTAGATAATTACTCCTTCTTATAACTCCTATGATCGGAGCAATGTTTTTCCTTATGCTGTTGATGTGCGGTGTCCAGCTTAATTTATCATGGATAGTTAGTCCTAAATATTTAGTGAGATGGACTCGTGTTAGAGGAATTCTACCGATTTGCGGCTTGAGGTCAATGTTAAGCTTATTGGGCTGTTTGAACAGCAAGTAGTTGGTCTTTTGAATATTTAAGGTTAGCTTATTTCCGAAAATGCATCTATTGAAAAGGGCAAGGTCGTCATTGATCGTTGCCTCTAGTTCATCCTTATTTCCTCTATATAGTAGTAGGGTATCATCTGCGTATGTAATGTATCTTGCCTTTAGCCCTATATATTGAAGGTTATGAATGTAAAGCAGGTATAAAGTCGGACCTAGTATTGAGCCTTGAGGTATCCATATATTGATTGATCTTTGACTGCTAAGTTTATCCATATTTCTCGTAATATATTGCCGATCAAGAAGATAGTCTTGTATAATTGAGTTTGCTTTTCCGCGGATGCCTACTTCTTCTAAGACTTGAAGTAAGATATTGTGGTCCACTGTATCAAATGCCTTTTTTAAGTCAATAAATACAGATGCAACATATGTTCCTTTATCTAGCGTGTATTGCATAGCATCAATAAGTGCTGCAGTAGTATTGCTTTTTTCCTGGAAACCATATTGGTGCTCGTCAAATCCAAAGTTTTCCTTCACAAATTTTGATATTCTGCCGTTTATAACTTTTTCGAAGATTTTGCTTATCGAGCTGATCAATGCGATTGGACGATAATTATTCGGGTCTTTGGTTGAGTCGCTTTTGAAAATTGGTTGGATCACCGATAGTTTTAAGCACGAGGGGAAAGTTCCATCAGTAAGATGAACATTTATAGCCTCTGATAGAGGGCCTGATATTAATGATTTCACAGTTTTTATGTCATTTGTTGTTATATCATCGATTCCTGGAGCTATGTTGTTTTTGAGACTCGAAATGATATTTTCGATTTCTTCCATATCTGTTGGAAAGAGGAACAATGTTTTCTGGCTACGAGGACAAGTCTGCCTAAGGAAAACTTCAGCGTTGGCATTTGTTTTTATATTTTCCGCTAGAGTGGTTCCAATCGTAGCAAAGTGATCAAAAGACGGTCCCCAAAATCTTCGGAAAACAGCTTGACCGATTGCTTCCAAATATTTCACGCAATATTTTTGGATAGGTTTTCTACTTCGCTACGTAGAATTTTTTTTTTTTGCTTATTTCCTTTTTTTATCAAGCTAGAAAGGTCTTTAATTGAGGTTAAAAACTGAAAATAAAGTTCAATCGGCCGCCATTTCAAAAAACCCTGCCTAGCGAAGGGCATCATACTTTACATTTTCAGAATCTTTTTGAAATTTTTGTTTTAGATCAACCGACTGCATGTAATCTTATGAACCGCAGACCGTGCGAGCGACAGACATTCTTTACGCCGACTATGACAGCAGCGCCCCCGGTTGATATATATTTATAAAAAAAAAATTATTAGCGTACCTCAATATGCTTTCGAATAAAACGAACCTGGATAAAATCGAGCAAATAGTTTTTGAGATAATAGTTCTAAGATTCACCTATTTTTTCTGCTTTCTACTCAGATGTTCCCCCTTAAAGCAATAAAATATTCCGAATTGATGTAGTAAATTTAAAAATTTTCATTAAATTTAACAAAATGACGAGTAATTTTTAAAAGTTTGTATTTTTACACATTTTCGTCAAAAATTTACTTGCTAGAAAATAAAATTACAACACCGAATGAAATTTCCCACTTTTAATGTGTAAAATTTGTCATTATGTATAGAATTAGGCATTTTGCAGGTAATTTCGATACTTCATGCGCAGTAATTTGTTTTTTTGTGATATGTAATGTTTATTAACTTGACCGCTTCGTTCTTTAATTCACTTGTTTCGTGGTGTCGTGTAAGTCGTGATTAAAAACTTAAAAAGAAAATAAAGTATATAGTGTGTGAAGTTTGTGGCTTTAAAACAAATAAATTAAATTTATATAATAAACATGTATAGTGTTTTATACTTTCTACCCTTTTTGACCTATGTCCAGGTTTTTCCCCAATTAGCATGTGTTCATTGATCTCATTGAATTTTTCCAATTGTCGATTGCTGTGTCCTTTACCCTTCAAAATACGTCTGGGAATTCATCTGCCAATCATTCGCATGCAGTTTATTCATTTATAGTATCAATAAATTAACAATAACAATAAGCAAACATAAACATGTCACATTTTTGCAGTACATATTAGTTTTTCCACACCGTTTGTAATTTTACACATTGAAAATTTTTGCCTTTCCACACCAGCAGATAATTTACACATTTTTAGCGATAGATTTCCACACTTATGTGTGACTTGCCGCATTAATAGTAAAAATCACAAGAGTGCGTAAAAAAATTTGACAATAGTAATTTTACTGCTCTCAGAGTATTAGTGCCTACTCTGAGAGCAGTGAAATTACTACTATTACTAAAATTACCAACTCTGAGAGTAGTAAAAAATTTTTTCTGTGTGTAAATACAAAACTTTAGTGTAGTCGAATTTTTACATTCTCCGGTTAATTACAAGACTTATTATTTCTAAATTTAAAACAAAATTCATCCAAAATGCAAGATATGTTAATAATAAATTGCTCTTTATTCAATTTTCCAGCTCTCCATCAAAATATTTTACACTACATTGAAAATCGCTTAATCCCAAAAGATTACAACTTTTATTTTAATCGTTGTTCGGTTACCTAATTTTTTGATGCAAGGAAAATTTTAATCTGTCTTTCATCCGTCTTAAAAAACTTTCCATCATCCTTTCGGTAATATCGGATTCGGTAAACTTTTGCGTATAATGTGGAAAAACTGAAAATAAAAATGTTTTTTTTTTTGCAAAAAAAAAAAATGGCGTAAAGGGATATCAAGCAGGAAAACAACTAGGAGCAGGAGTATATCGCGGCAGACTTTTATGTTGAAACTTTTCCTTCGCCGACACAGAAGACGAACAAGAAGAATTAATTACCAAAGTTCAAAAAGAAGCAGTTTAGGTGCCATTCAACGCTTTTAGTGTACCGAGGGAAAACACCTCTTTTGCTATTCCGAAATTGTCCATATAACGTACGAAAACTGTACAACTTTTGCATTTAATTTGACGATGCAGAGCGAGATAGAGCGCACGAACGAGATGGCGATAGCTAGTGTGAAACTTGATGTTCCTACAATAATGAAATTTTACTGCAAGTAAAGTGCAAGAAAAGAACCGACTTTGGGCTTGGGTTTATGTTTCATAACAAATATTTGTGTGCCTTAAATGGGTTTATTGTGTGATCATTATTGTCATAGTGTCTAAAAGTGACACTGATGCCGCTGCAAAGTTTTAAGTGACTTTTCAACTTTTTGACATTTATTACTAGTCGTGCGAGTATATGCTCCTGTACTTACACCATCATACCGCCATCCCCATCCACCACATACGGCTAACTGTTCGCCTAAGAAGAAAAATGAACGAAAATCTTTGCGAATTAAATTGTTACAATACCGCAATTATTTCGGTTGAATTTCTATTCAAACGAATTTGAGAAATCCTCGTAATGTTCTTAAGGGACGAGAAAGCCAGTTGGTTAGACCTTTAGATATATCGTCTATAGTCCTGTGTACTGAAAGGCAGACCAACGTTTATATCTCGTATACGCTCCATTGGCTACTCGCACACATAAATGCCTGTGGCTTCCATTTTGACCACAGCTTACTTGAATGGAAGTAGTCCCAGGACGATCAGGATGAATGTGAGAACTTACAATGGTGGTAATCCTTTCGGGCACGGTTAGTAACTTTCCAACTGAATTAGCACATATTAGTAGGAACCAAATGCAAAATTCAACGTAAGACATCATGAAAATGCATTCGGGCTTTTGTTTTAAGTATCTATGAGATCAGATAATTGGACTGACCTTATGCTTGCTTTTCCAACTTGTAGCCGAAACCTCATTAGAAAAGGGATTCTGGGTCATGAGCTCTTTACGCTTTGTAAAAGTATTAATAGGAAACAGAAACAGGGTCTTGTATAAGGAAGAATTTAAAATTATAGAGCTTGGTACCGCGGATACGTTTTCCTTTTATTTAACAAAAAATATGATTCGAGAACTTGGTATGGTATGGTATGGTATATGGGGTGGAAATGCCATCATCCTCCTTCACTTAGACGTTATTGTTCGTCCATTGTGCTCCCCGTTTGAGTATGATAACTCCTGGAACCTAAAACCATTAAATAGATTTTATAAAGTTTGCTATGTTAGATAGCTTTCCCTTATCGATATCACCGAGGTAATCGATAGAGCCGGACACTCGCATAGGACGTGGAAGATTGACTCTTCCACTTCTGGGTCACCGCAGCTACGACAGAGATCCTTTGCCTCGGCTCCCAGTGGTCTAGCGTGTCTACCGATCAGGCAGTGCCCTGTTGGCACTCCGATTGGTGTGCTAGCATCCTTTCTGCTCAGGCTCAGGATATACTTGCTTTTCCCGTGATCATATTCAGGCCAAAGAGTTCTTTATATTGAGCATGTAGTTAGGTTTGACCATCCATTGCCTGCACACTGCACACTTTTATGGATCCGATGGGAATAGCAATGTGCTGGTCCTCTTTAGGCTGCAGCCTGCTCAAGCGAGTTCATCAGTTTGCTCATTCCCCTGGATTCCACAGTGGCCTGGCACCCAGCAGAGGGTAATTTTGTGCCGTGTGCCGATAGTGTTAAGAATACCACGACATTGTCTAACTAGTTTTGATCGTGTTGTGTACGAGCTAAGGGCCTTAATGGCTACTTGGCTGTTAATGCAAATAGTGATGTCTTCTGTTGCATACACCTTTGCCTCAATAATTTTGCAAGCCTGAAGTATTGCAAAGATTTCAGCTTGAAATACTCTGGCATGGTCCGGTAGCCTGTAGGCCTCGTAAATCTCGAGTTCCCGTGAGAATACCCCCGCGCCTGTGCCAGAAATCATTTTCGAACCATCGGTGAAGATCATTGTGGTTTTATTGTCTAGGCAGCGTTCTTCATTCCAGTCGTCCCTATGTAGGATTTTGATAAAAAATTCTCAACCGAAATCTATTTCTGACATAGTGAAGTCCGTTTCACTATCGATATTACACGCCAAGAAGTCGTTGAGTATGGTACTGTGACCAGCGGGTCTAGTTCTCCAGTAACCTAACTCTTTGAGTCTGAGAGCACATTTTGCAGCTATGCTTTTGATGTATATGTTTATTGACAACAGATGGAGGATAGTTTCCAGTGCTACCGTGGGAGTGGTTGTGGCTGCGCTAGTGACCCCAATGCATTACTTTTGTCAGCTTGCTTAGATACATGGACTTTCTAGTCGCCTCCCACAACACTATCGCGCCATAGCTTAAGATTGGTCTTATTATGGCTGTGTACATCCAGTGTACTAGTTTTGGTTGGAGACCCCACCTGTTTCCGAACATCTTTCCGCATGCGTAACATGTGTTATACTATTAAATCCCAGTTAGTAAAGCGATGTCGAGAAGTGCTGAAGGTACTTTGTAGTCAGAACAGAGTACAGATTTGCTGGGTGCCAGGGCATACTAATATACTAGGGAACGAAAGAGCGGACGAGCTTGCGAGATCGGGATCGGGATTGAATGGTAGGGTTGAGGAGGATGTTTGTCCACCGATATGCGGCATCAAAGCGCAAATTGGCGAGCGTGCTAATAAGGCGGCCAACTCTAGGTGGGCAGGGCTGGCAAGCTGCAGGATTTCTAGCGCCCTGTGGCCCGAGCTGGATAGTCAAAAAACTAGGAATATATTAACTTGGGATAGAAGAAGGCTGCGACTGCTCGTCGGAGCACTGACGGGTCACTGTATGCTGTGGAAACACGCTATGCGGCTAGGGATAGCGGAGACGGACATGTGCAGATTCTGCCATGATCTGTACGCTGTGGATGACATCACTCACATCTTATGTGAATGCCCAGGAATGGCTAGAAGGCGACTGAGATGGCTGGGTAGTCTTTTCTTCGATAACATCGAGGATTTGAGGTCATTAGGGGTTGACAAACTGGTCAGGTTCTGCAGGGAATTGGGAGGGGATGGAACAGCCCACGAGAATCTAAAGGGATCGCAATGGGCCCGTCTGGCGCCCAGTGAGCGCAGTGGTTCTAGCACTGCGCCCCTTCTTAAACCTAAACCTAACATGCGTTATACGCCTTTTTAACGCGTTCTTCCAGATTCAGTTTCCAGCTGAGTTTCTTGTCTAGAGCAACCTCGAGATATTTAGCGCTATCGGAACGCAAAAACTGGAATTTTGTACTTCTTCGTGAAGAGGACCAGCACAGTTATAGAGGGGTTAACCCCTAAACCGCAGTTGTCGGCCGATTGTCGTAGTTTGTTGAGTGCTCTCTCCATCAAACTACTAATTGTCGGTAAATGTTTCCCTGAGACAAGGATGACCACGTCGTCGGCGTATCCACATGCCTTAATTCCGAGGTTCTCAAGTTCCACAAGGATTTTGTTCACTACAAGGAGCGAAAGTAAGGGTGAGATCACACCTCCTTGCGGGGTACCTCTGGAGACTGACTTTGTGATAAGACAGTCTCCTAGTTCGAATTAAATAATCCTGCTTCGTAGCATTAAGTCAAGCCAATTGCAAATCATGTTTCCACTTCCATTGATAGCAGTGCGCTGTTAATAGTCAAGCATCGAATGTTATTAAAGTCACCCTCTATATCAAGGAAAGCGGCGAGTGTGTACTCGAGAATCTAGAACCTTCTAGCTGCGCTATTTGCAAGTATCGGTGTCGCTTGCTAGATAGCTAGTCGGTAACCAGAAAAATTGCCATCAGCAATCAGTGTCAAACACATCATCAAAATTTACAATAAGATTTTGAATTCAACGCAAATGGTCAGAAGAAATTTAGACAACATGCATACTTGTACCTAATTTCAACTTTCTAGCTCTAGGCATTGTTTCATACTGAACTCGTACCATCACTGAAGATTGTATTTTTGAGCACATTGAAGTAAAAACCAATTTCTCTGGGGAAGTTCAATATCAAAACTCGATAGAATTAGTTTTTGCCAAACGAAATTAGAAAAAAATGTTTAACGTCACTAAAGAGCAAATTTTTTGAGTAACATCTTCCTCTAACCAACATGGAAAAACGCACTTCTAACTGATTGACTGTCGTCATTTGAATTTAGTTTCATCTCTTCACCGAACCGGGTAACGTTCATACTCTCACCTTGGGTTAGCTCTCCACGCTAGGCTAAATGGTGAATATAATTTCGGTCGATATGTACATGTGCACTGCTGCAATATTTATGTTATGAATTCATCTATTCTGTCATATGCTGTCGTTTCAATAAAGTGATGAGCTCGTTTTTTGATGTATCAACTATGGTATGTGAACAGAAAAGGCGGGGAGCCATCGTCCTTGCAAAACATAACCCCCTATAGCGGTCTGTCGAGCCTCTGTTAGCAATTATTAAGGTGATATCATGCCACTCCCTTTGGAGCGGTAGGAGCGGATTGCTTACCATTGTTTGATTCTCACAGGGGACAGATGAAAAAATAAAATTTCTTTACTACCCCAAATCGTAAAAATGCGAAATTTTCAGGTAGGCTTTCCCATCATCCAGTGTACTTCCCAACTTATTGCACTCACGTTTCGAAACACGAGTGCAGGGAAATCTTTTGGCTATCCGTGCGTTTTTCTTTTATCCTTTGAAAATTTATTGTGTTTAACGTCGTTCAAGCGAAAGTCTGTAACCGATGCGGAAAAGCCTGAAAGAACATCGGATTCCGGACGGTCGTTGCGAGAGTATGAAAATTGAAAATTGCATAGGAAATCAGTTTTGACAACATGTTGTGCTTTTTAAAAACCATTTTCCTCGTCGAGGTCGTTTATGAGGACAGCTTGGCCAACTTGTTGGTGTAGTAGATGTAGCTAGGTGGATGTGCTGTGAAATCATAACTCCATTTGAAGTCATAGAAAATCAGCGGTGCGATTTTTCGTGAGCCACCCCCAAGAGCGACGGTATACGTGCAAGTGTTGTTTCATTTTTCCTCTGTTCAAATCTTAAAGGGGTTAGCAATGCACCAGCCAGGTAAAACCAGGACCGAATTTTTACCTAGTAACATGAAAACTTCTTTTGTTGCATTATTCAAATCGTAAATAAAAAGTACCTTCAAACACATACACAAACACGGAGAGATGTGATGGAGCGCCTTCGCCATTCCGAAATACGAAATTCATATGTCGAAATTCCTTGAAAAGGCTCCTTTTTGGTCCCAAAATTGCAGGGGACGGGACATTATTCCATAGAAATCATTCAAATTCGTAACTCACGAGGAATACATTTCAATTTACAAGATCAATATCAAGCCTGGTGGAATCGGAATTTCTTTTTCAACCTCCACCTCTACCTCGTTTCCATCAAGTTTTCCGTATGGAATTTATGGGCGTTCTGAAGACCGATTCTTTTGCCGATGAAAATATATTTATTCTGAACTTTAAGAAATTTTTTCGGGACATTGGTTTTTAGGATTTAAGAGGAAATTAGAAATTTTAATCGATTGTTTGGATGGCTCATAAATATGTGATGAAAACGGAGGAATGAGTTGGGCGGGACGTTGATTTGAAAGGTGGAAAATATATCTGACTGGAAAATTGGGTATTATCAGTTCAAGAAGCCTTTTCCAATCACTGAATTAGCAATCAACTAAGATCTTTTAAGGGGTTACGCCACTCTAGAGTTTTCAAAAAATCCATTTTTTTTATTTTAAATGGTCCCTTAGGACTTTAAAAATTCTGTCCCAAAAGATTATGGCCGAAAAAAGTCATTAAGGACTCGGCTTTCGAATTTTAGTACAAGGCCGCCTGCAAAATTATTCATGATTTTCGATTACTCGAAACTTCAAACGCGTTTATAACAAAACCACATTTTTCAAGCTGGCCGGAAACATAACTCGGAGAATTTTCAACCGATTGACTTGAAATTTTGAATATATCTTTAGAACTATATTGTCCATCAGAGTAAGTAGGCTTTTTTTTTCATATTGCATAGTTCATTTGTTATTAACAATAATCTGACGATGTTTTAGGTAAATTTCACACTCTTCACTTTAGAAGTGCGCCATTTGGCTAAAAATCAAAATATCGAAAAAAATCGTAAGTACTCTTGTCGCTGTTGTTATATGAAATCGAAATAAATTTATTAGCTTATCATAATTCAAAAATTACAGGCATTAGGTGTCCGGCCATGGACCCTGGAAAAACGGAGACGTCATCGCAAAATGCTGCACCGCCGCCATTTTGAATTTAATCGCTTAAAAAAAAATCTGCCAACAGTCTGGGCGCAACTTTATTATTTTTCGGGTCAAAGTTCGGGAGCGGTCTAAGTCGGAGTGTATCATGAGTTGCTTCGAGATTATTAGATTTCTTGGAAAATTAATTTTGTTCTTAAATTAAAAATATTTAAAATTGAGATTTTTAGCCGATTAAACATTGGAAAAGCCCGTGTGGACTATTCGAATTTCGGTATATTATGCACACGAATTTGTTGCCTTATCAGACTTAAGAGATATGTCGAATTGTTAAAACGTATACAAACCCATTACTTCCAGTTGGGGTTTGAATTTCGAAAAAATTGTGAAACAGGTTTTTAGACGATTTCATAAGAATCAACTTGATATCTCATGAGACACGAGGGATTTTGGAAAATTTGTGAAAACGTAAGCAAACTCTTCACACCCCCTTGGTTCTGAAAATTCGAAAAATTGTGAATTGGTTGGCCGTAATAATGAATTTCATATCTCATCAGAACTAAGGGATGGCAAAAATTGTGAAAACATGTGCAAGCCCTTGGGGGTTGAATATCGAAAAATTGAGAAATGGGTTTGTAGGCGATTATATAAAAAGTATGTGGAAGTGAAAAGCGATCTAATATCTCATCGAACCTAAGAAATATGTCGAAGCTTTGAAAAGCATACAACCCCCTTACACCCATTAGGATTGAATATCTAAAGTACTGAAATTGACTTTTTGGCATTTTTATGTAGGAAACCTTAGGAAGTAAAAATGAATTCGATATATCAACAGATATGCAACCTCGTTACACCGACTTAGGGGTTGAATATCCAAAAATCCTGAAAGGAGTTAATAAATAAATATGAAGACAGCACAAGAAAGTAGGAAACAATTCAATTTCTTATCACTTCTAAAAGAAATGACGGAATTCGTGAAAACGTGTTCAACCCGTTTATACCCTCTTCGGAGCTGAAAAAGGAAAAAACTTAAAAACGAGTTTTAGGCGATTATTACGCAAGCACGTGAAAGTAAAAAGATATTCGATATCTGATAAGACCTGGGGATATAGTAGAATTTGTAAAAAAGTTTACAACCGCCTTTGCACCCCCTTAGGGGTCGATTTTCAAAAAATCCTGAAAACACTTTCTAGGTATTTATATGGAGAAGTCGTACAATAAAAATGAATTCAATATTTGGAAAGACCTAATAGATATGACGAAAACCGTGAAAATATATGCATTCTATTTACACTGATCATTTTTTTTGCCCCCCTCCGAACGCCAATAGATATTTAAATTTTTTTTTAATCTAAATTAGTTTTCTAGTTGATTTACATACACATACCGAGTTTCAATTTTGTAGCATATGCCGTTCTATAGATAGGAAAAACACCCCCCACCCCCGTACTATACTACCCCTATAAAAAATTATATTTTTCCAACATGCTACTAATATAGCTCTATCTAAATACCAAGTTTCAGTTTTATATCATTATCGGTTCTTGAGATATAAAAATCGAAACTTTTTCCTTTTCACCCTCCCCACCCTCGCCCTCTACACCCTAACTTCCAAAATTTTGTTTTCTGCTAGGGTTTTCTGAAACCTTCTTCTGGTAAAAATTTGAAGCATCTATCTTATACCGTTCTTGAGATATGAGACGTAATTTTTTAGAAAAATTCTTATCCCCTCCACTGTCATGCTCCATCGCTCCTTTTAAAAATTTTACTTTGATTAGAGTTCATTTATCAACCTTTATACACATAACAAATTTTATTTGTCTAGTGCAATCGGTTCGTAAGATATCGTTATCTAAAGTTTTTCACCCCCCACCGCCGTACGCCACTGCCCACACTCAAAAATTTATTTCCGATCTATTTTCCAAGTATACTTACAGATATCCATTAAGTTTCAATTTTGCGACATTAACCGTTTAGGAGATATAGATTTTAGAATGTGTCAATCTCGCCTTTTTTGCGTTTTGGACGCATTATTTTCCCCCGCACTCCCAAACCCCTTCACCTATATCTGCAATTTTTTTGCAAATGGGTCCACTATCGAAGCTCTATATAAATTCCAAATTTCAGCCTCCTAGCATAAGCGGCTGCTGAGATCTAGAAACTAAAATTTTCCGTCTAAAACACTTCCCCCTCCTCCCCCCTCACACCACCACTCCTCCGAATCTGGTAACTTAAAGGGGCCTACTCAGTCTATTCATAAAAAAAATTTAAATTTAATAGCTCCAAGGGTTTGGGAGCTACGAGCCTTCAAACGATTTTGCGTACACCGGTAGACGTACGGCGTACGGCGGACAGACGGACTGAAATTTTTTTTTGCTTTTTTCGTGTCTACTAGTCATGAAACGTGAAAAAAAAAATTTTGAGGGTAGCAAATTTTTTTTTTTTAAAAATCGATAACAATACTGTATTATTGAAATATTAAAGTAAAATTAGGGTACAAAGTCAATAACATGTATTATAAATATTTATAATCTCGATTTATTTTGTAGTTTTTCTGAAAAAAAATCCCGAAAAAGATCTCAAAGTGGCGTAACCCCTTAATTTTGCTACTAGAAACGAAAGTATAGTTTAAGGAGTTATAAGTAAAACTAGCTGGTTGTACTCTTTAGACTATCGCAACCAATTGAACACTGTCGAAGCATATAAAATTATTTTCTCCAAAAGTACATATATGTACATACGTGTCATAAATTCCAATATATTGTTATGAGTTAAGCCAACAATATGTTTTTCTGAAGTGCAAATTAAAGGATTCATGTTATTGGTACATTTTATTCGATCACAACTACCTCGTTCAAAAATTTTCTACGCGTACCCCTATGTATACATAATCCTTAACTCTCCTTGTATAATCCCGCTACAAGTTCAACCCCAATAGAAGCTATCAACGCCAGCCACTGTAAAAATATTAAGCTCATATCTTTGGGAACTGAAATTCATACAATCTACGATTAGACTTAACATCCTAGTGAACGACCAAATTGGTTGAAACATGAGGTGAACTTAAGTCTATGCAACTTAACAACAACAACAATTCAATTTGGCAGTCTACGGCTTGTTATAATTCTTGGATATGAATTTGAAACCCGGTTTAACTAAAATACTTTTAAAGTGATCATAAATCGCTCGGAAAAAAATTTTAAATTTCACTTACATATTTACCACCAACATTTGTAGATAATAACAATTACTTTTAAATTTAGCTTTTTTACCCCTTCGACCTTGCCGTGGTGTTCGGGCTGAGTAGGGTCTTGCCCGAAACGAAGAGATGGTCAACCTCCTCCCTTGCAACAGTTCCGCTTTACTCGTACAAAAAGGCCATTGGGGTATGTAACCCCGAATAGTTCATTGGCTCTACGTGTCCGTCATCAGACCGATACTAATCTACTGTGTTGTGGTCTAGTGGACGGCTTTAGACAAAACGGTTAACCGCACCACCCTAGGAAAGGTACAAAGATCAGCATGCATACGCATCAGCGGAGCTCTGAGAACAACTCCCTCTGCAGCACTAGACATGATATTTAATCTTCCACCCCTAGACATTTTTGGCAAGCAAATCGCAGCCAGTGCATTCGAATTAGAGCCTCTACTCAGTGGACTGGCACATATGCAGGTCACTCAAAAATCTTGAATCACTTCAAGAACATTCCTGAAAACACCGACTACATCCCTCCCTGTTATGATTTTGACAACGATCATCTCTTAAGGAGATGGCTGAACAATTCAATATTCTTCTGTGCTGGGTGCCAGGACACAGGAATATTTCAGGGAACGGCATGGCTGACAAACCCATTCGACGCGGTACCACCCTTCAGATTATGCCGGAACATCGGAATCTGGGTGTGCCTCTCTCTACATGTAAACTGCTACTGGGATTGGACTCAATTCAGAAAACCAACTCAAGATGGGCAGACGGTATTACATGTCACACTGCGAAACAGATCTGGCCGAAGCTAGACCTAAAACGCTGTAAAAGGCTGATTTTGCTCAAAAGGTCAAATTTCAGCAGCACAGTCGGTGTCCTGACCGGACACTGTCTTATAGGTCGACATGCTAAAAGACTCGGCCTCTTTCCAAACGACTTCTGTAGAAGCTGCCTGGATGAGGAGGAGACAGTCCTTCACCTTCTCTGTACCTGTCCAGCTCTATTAGCCAGAAGGAAGGCTCATCTTGGAGCATACTTCTTCAACTGGCTTGGTGACCTTTCCGCAATGGAGGTCGCGAGAATCCAACGCTTCATTGCAAGCTCGACGAGTATGACCGGATTCGATGATCCTGTGGTAACACAACGGACCTTTTAGGTCTAAGTGTGTCCGTGTTCTCACGGGCAGCCACGCGCACCTACCTACCTATCTAGCTTTTTCAGAGCGATGGAAATAATTTTTTAAACAATTATAGATAAGACACATAATTTTTTGAAATAGGTATTCCGAAAAAATCTGAAGAAAATTTACATCATGTTCCTGATCAAGGGCTCTAAATTAGGTACGTACGAATACCATTCACATGCAAAGAAATAAAAATCATGTCGGCCTGCGTTATTTCTCAGTGAAATCGATATCAGTTTCTATTTTTAGTGTAAATGTTTAATATAAAAAACAAAAATTTTTTACTGTACAAACATTACTTGGCAAGACATACCTAAGCAAATTAAAATTTTGAAACTTTATCGTTCCACGAATTGCAATTTTCTAGCAGCTGCACTATGCCGGATAAAGTTTCCATTAAAGACATAACTTCATTTAGAAAGCTAAACTGTTCGTCGAAAACAACGTATTGGAAATTGTATCGTTTCGTATTTGATGCATGATTTTCACTCTAATGATTGCCATTTACGGGTCTTAATCAAGTTTACGGAGTTTCGATTTCGGGATGCTGTACACAGTTTGGAAGCTTTAGGAATTTCAGGACACGTTTTTAATCAACTCTGATAACGGCAGTGCGATATTGTTTACAAACTTTAGAAATATACAAGTAATGAAAAATTATTTTATGACGATTAATAAAGTTTGTGCCCTGATGTACTTTGATAGTTTGGTGGCAAAAGTTAAGATGCCTTGTTCGTATTTTCGGAAATAATTGCAATCTTTCAGGAAAGTGAAAGGGTTGGAACGAAGCTTTCTTTTGATTGTAGAAAATTAAAGTTGATGTGGACAAATTTTCCAATACAATAGCGCACCAAGGAAATGGGGCCGGAGTGGAGTAGTTTCTTTCTTACCAGCGCCACACCAACATCCATAGTGTAATACACATACACATTTTGCATTGTTATGTTTTCACTTTAGTAGTCAAATATGGGTCCAAATATGTTTTAAAGGGTTCAACCCTTTAAAGGGGAGTTCAACCCCCAAAATCAGCCCTTGTTTGTGCCCTATTGCAATAGTCTCATTAAGTTTTTCTCAGCTTTTATTTTCCAAAGTTGATTTTAACACGTAAAAATAAAAGGACAAGGAGTCCAAAACCGTTCTCTAGCCGATTACGTTAACACGGCACACAATGTGTTAAACTAGTTGATATTACGACTAGGTAGGTTTTCGTTATCATTCTTTGACAGTCGTGTAAATTGGTTGAAAGTTATTTGCATTTGAAGACATGAAATGATAAATTCTAATCAACTTGAATCAGCGTCCAACGTGGGACAGCTACTGCAGCAGAATGCCAAAAGTCACGTAAAACTTACTCGTTTTTGACATATCTACTGCCTGAAGATAGCTTTTTTGGAATTAAAGTTTGGCTAGAGAAACGAATTTCTTCTGTAAAGCCTGTACGAATATTACACTGTATGTTACTATGTCAAATAGTTGACCTATGATAAATTCTAATCAACTGGAATCAGCGCCCAACGTGGGGTAGCTACTGCAGCAGAATACCTAAAGTCACGCAGCACTAACTCTTTTTTGACATATCTACTGCCTGAAGACAGCTTTTTTGGAATTAAAGTTTGGTAAAGGAAACGAATTTCTTCTGTAAAGCCTGTACGAGTATTACAATGTATGCTACTATATGTCAAATATTTGACTATGCTGGTAAATGCAGTCAGATAAAATAATCGGAAAATTTTTCCTACGCAAAAGTGATTGATATCAAATAGTAAGGAAATAAATTTCCTTCATTATATGTTTTAAATGGTTCTTATGCGGGCCAAATTGTTCTTGAAATTTAACTAATTGAACAAAATGCACGAGTTTCACAGAAAATGTTTGTGTGCCGGTTTACTGTAACAACTAAATATATTTATACTCTAGATGAAATCATATAGAGTATTATAAGTTTAATCCAGCCGAAAAGTTTGTAACGCATAGAACCAAGCCTCGTACGAAAAAAAGTTACATATTATTTTTTGTTTATTTGTGGCCAAAAACCTGAAATCCGCTTGACGTCCGTCCGTCCGTCCGTCCGTCCGTCCGTCCGTCCGTCCGTCCGTCTGTCCGTGAACACGATAACTCAAGAACGCCTTCACCTAGGATCTTGAAATTTTGAATCTGGATGTTTGGTTGAATTTTTAAGGCTAAGTTCGTTAACGGGCAAAATCGTCCTACTCCTTCGGGTAGCTGCCATACAAAATGTCCTTAAAACACGTGTTCAAGAATATTGGTCGATAACTTCAGAAGGGTTTAAGCTACGACTTTGAAATTTTGTATCTATTATTTTTCTAATAGTTGGAGATAAATATATGAATATGAAGAAAATCCTGTTAGTCCTTCGTGTAGCTGCCATACAAATATCCTGTCCAAACGTCTTCACTTAATTTACGGAACTTACTATAACTCAAGTAATCTTTTAGCTATGAATTGGAAATTTTGTACAAATTAGTTTTGAGTAAAAACGAAGTTCGAGTTTACTAATCAGCGAAATCCTTTTACTCCTTCTGGTAGCTGCCATGCAAAATGTCCTTAAAACACGTGTTCAACAATATTTTTCGATAACTTTTGAACGCTTCACGAATTTCAAATTTTGTACACGTACATTTTTAAATGGTTCCAAGGAAAAGGATAAATATGTAACTAATCGAGTGAGTCCTTCCTGCACCTCCCATGTGAAAGTCCTTCAAAAAGGACATTTTTTTTTATGACTTACCCAGTTCAAGATATGAAATTAAACACTGAATATTGTCTTTTAGTTTTGAGTAGCAATCTAATGGCAGTCCTTAATAAAGGACATACAACATGCACACACGTAATTCTACTTTATCCCCAACTACAATATAAATCGGAGTTCAGTATTCATCTAGAGTATTATACGATTGGCTTGCAGCCGATCGTGATGCAGTATGTTTTTTTCTTAATTTTATGACGGTATCTTTATTTTTATTTTTTTTAATTTTATGATAAATAATTACCGAATTGCTTAAATTAATTTTTAACTGTGACCTTTTGCAAGGAGAGTCTTTGTTTTTGTTCTCATTGACTGGGTTATATTTTAGATGGCAATGTTTTGTGAAAGTGGACGGACTTTAAAATTTATAAGATTCATCCCACACTTTAAGAAAAATTTACTACTTTAAAAGTAGGAAATGGGTTTCTACTATTATAATAGTAATTCCATCTGGAGTGTGATATAAATTTTCACGCTAAAAATCGAGTGAAAACGTTCACTCAATAATGAGTTAGTTATCGCTAAAATCACATTAGTTGTAAGAGTTTTTCACGGACGAAGTGTAAAATTACTAAAAATTTAGCGCGATTATACTTCTTTTTTAATGTTATTTACTACAGGAATATTTTAATGTAGTAAAAAACGTAAAAAATACAGTATAATTGCGATATTTATTTTAGTAATATTACACTCTGTGTGTGTAAAATTTCTAAATCTAACGTATTTTCCCCAAGTTTTCACCGATTATTTACGCATAAATGAGTGATAATTTTTACACGTTTTTACCGTGAAAATTTATATCGCACTTGAATATTAGAAATAGTAGGAAATCCATTTCATAGTATTCTGGAGTAATTTTAATAAATAAATAACATACCGTACGTTTTAGATATATTTATTCAATTCGATAATGTTATGATAAATTAAATCTTTTTTGAATTTCAGAACCGTAAAAAGAATAAGATTTCAATTCAAAAATTAAAAATATTTCAGGAAATACTATCTAAATAATTATTTTTAATTTTGATAATTTGATAATTTTGTTATCAAACTATTTATTTTGCTGATATTATTTAGAGTTTTTTTGCTCCTCGCATATTATCTGGATAATGTTTTAAGAGTAATTTAACTAGAAATGCCATTGTCTGCGATATTTCCTTGGGGTACATCATATTGAAAATATAATAGAAACATACTACTTCCATTAGAGCATCAATTCAAATCGTAAAATTTGCGGACTTCTTGTTGCTCAATAAATATGTACCCTGTAGCACGGTCGTTTTCACGATCCAAAGATTTTTCTGCAAATAAATTAAATAAAAAATATTAGCAAAATGAAATGATATATAGTTTCACACCAAAAGATTTCGCGTTTACAGCTATATACCAGGTGTATAACCTTAAAACGATCGTTTTTTAGTCAGAAAAACACATGTTTTTTTCAAAGAAAACAAAAATAAATTTATTCGAAGTACTCACCCTCGCTAGCTACACATTTCGCCCATCTCTCGTGAAATTTGTGGATACCACGCCAAAAAAATTCCTTCTCTTTCGAAGCAAACCACTCACCAAGCCATTTTCGGACGTCTTCGTAAGGACCGAAGTGCTGCTCAGCGAGCGCGTGGCCCATCGACGAAAACAAGTAGTAGTCAGACGGGGCCAGGTCTAGTGAATTAGCTGGGAGCACCACCCAGTTGAGTGTGACCAAGTAGTTGCTGACCATTTTTGACGTGTGCGATGGTGCGTTATCGTGAAGGAAATTTTTTGTCATGGCTTTGTTGATATTCCGGCGTTTTTTCACGCAGATCAATCTTTGTCATGGCTTTGTTGATATTCCGGCGTTTTTTCACGCAGATCACGGAGCAGTTTGATCAATTGTTGGTGGTAGCGGTGGGCATCGACAGTTTCACCAGGTTTTAAGAGCTCATAGTAGACGATACCTTGCTGATCCCACCAAACGTACAACATTGTCTACCGTCCGAAGCGATTTGGTCTTGCGGTAGATGTTGATGGTTGACCCGGATCAATCCACGATTTTCTGCGCTTTGAATTATCGAAATAAATCCACTTTTCATCGCCAGTCACAATCTGATGCAGAAACGACTTTCTTCTGTGTCTGGCGAGCAACATTTCGTATGTGTTTCGGCGTTGCTCCATCTGCCTATCGTTCAATTCATGCGGCACCCATTTTCCAATCTTTTAAACCTTTTCCATGGCACGTAGACGCTTGGAAATGGCTGCTTGAGTAACATCCAATTGCTCGGCAAGAGTTTGTTGCGATTGGGTATCGCCCTCGTCCAAAAGAGCCTGCAATTGATCGTCCTCAACCTGCCTGGACCAATTTTCGCGCTTCTTGTCGATCAGGTCAAAATCGCCGTCTATGAATCGACGAAACCAAGCCCTGCACGTTGATTCCGCTAAAACATTGTTACCATAGGCCTCCACAAGCATTTGATGCGATTCAGCAGCCGTGGAGGCAAAAACGCAGAGCTTCCCGCATATGCCTTCTTTTCTGGCAAAAAACTAGACATGATCAGCACAGGACAAACGTATGTTATTGCATGAAATTTCTGACGATGTGCACTGATTAATGTTAACAACTAACCAACCCTTAAAAAAAAAATGGCGTCCCTAGGTTGCTTAACACGCTCACTACCGCCATCTATGTGTCAACGATCGTTTTAAGGTTATACACCTGGTAATCGGAAAGTTATACGTATAAACTGTTCTGATTTTCTATCAAATAATATAAAAAATCTGCCAATAGTCTGGGCGAAACTTTATTATTTTTAGAGTCAAAGTTCGGGAGCGGTAAAAGTCGGAGTGTATCATGAGTTGCTTCGAGATTTTTAGATTTCTTATGGAAAATTAATTTTGTTCTTAATATAAAAATATTTAAAATAGAGATTTTTAGTCGATTAAACATTGAAAAAGTCCGTGTGGACTATTCGAATTTCAGTATATTATGCACACTAAAAGCCCATAGAAGCAAAAACGAATTTGTTGCCTTATCAGAATTAAGAGATATGACCAATTGTTAAAACGTATACAAACCTATTACTTCCACTTGGGGTTTGAATTTCGAAAAAATTGTGAAACAGGTTTTTAGACGATTTCATAAGAAGCAACCTGATATCTCATGAGACAAGACGGATTTTGAAAAATTTGTGAAAACGTAAGCAAACCCTTCACACCTCCTTGGTTATGGAAATTCTAAAAATCGTGAATTGGTTGGCCGTAATAATCAATTTTATATCTCATCAGAACTAAGGAATGGCAAAAATTGTGAAAACATATACAAACCCTTGGGGGTTATATAAAAAGTCTGTGGAAATAAAAAGCGATCTAATATCTCATCGAACCTAAGAAATATGTCGAAACTTTGAAAAGCATACAACCTCCTTACACCTCTTTGGATTGAATATCTAAAATACTGAAATTGACTTTTTGGCTTTTTTACATAGGAAACCTTAGGAAGTAAAAATGAATTCGATATATCACCAGATATGCAACCTTCTTACACCCACTTGAGGGTTGAATGTCCAAAAATCCTGAAAGGAGTTAATAAATAAATATGAAGGCAGCACTAGAAAGTAGGAACCAATTCAATTTCTTATCACTTCTAAAAGAAATGACGGAACTCGTGAAAACGTGTTCAACCCCCTAGGTGCTGAAAAAGGAAAAAACTTAAAAACAAGTTTTTGGCGATTATTACGCAAGCCCATGAATATGAAAAGATATTCAATATCTGATAAGACGTGGGGATATAGTAGAATTCGTGAAAAAGTTTACAACCCCCTTTGCACCTCCTTAAAGGTCGAATTTTAAAAAACCCTGAAAACGCTTTCTAGGTATTTATATGAAGGATCCATAGAATAAAAATGAATTCAATATTTGGGAAGACCTAATAGATATGACGAAAACAGTGAAAATATATGCATTCCATTTTCACTGATAATTTTTTTTGCCCCCCCTCCGAACGCCAATGGATATCTGAAATTTTTTTTTATCTAAATTAGTTTTCTAGTTGATTTACATAAAAGTACCGAGTTTCAGCTTTGTAGCATAAGCCGTTCTATAGATAGGAAAAACACCCCCCACCCCCGTACCATACTACCCCTATAAAAAATTATATTTTTCCAAGATGCTACTAATATAGCTCTATCTAAATACCAAGTTTCAGCTTTATATCATTATAGGTTGTCAAGATATTAAAATCGGAACTTTTTCCTTTTCACCCTCCCCCACCCTCACCCTTTACACCCAAACTTCCAAAATTTTGTTTTCTACTAGGGGTCTATTAGACCTACTTCTGGTAAAAATTTTAAGCATCTATCTTACACCGTTCTTGAGATATGAGACGTGATTTTTTAGAAAAATTCTTATCCCCTCCACTTTCAATCTCCACCGCCCCCTTAAAAAATTTTGCTTTCAACAAACTTCATTTGTCAACCTTTATACAGAAACCAAATTTTATTTATCTAGTGCAATTGGTTCGTAAGATATCGCAATCTAAAGTTTTTCACCCCCCACCTTCGTACGCCACTGCCCCCACTCAAATTTTTGTTTCCGATGTATTCTCCTAGTATACCTACAGATATTCATTAATTTTCAATTTTGTGACATTAACCGTTTAGGAGATATGGATTTTAGAAAGTGTCGATCTCACTTTTTTTGCGTTTCGGACGCATTATTTTTCCCCCCACTCCCAAACCCCTTCACTTATATCGGCAATTTTTTTGTAAATGGGTCCACTACTGAAACTCTATATAAATTCCAAATTTCAGCTTCCTAGCATAAGTGGTTGCTGAGATCTAGAAACCAAAATTTTCCGTCTAAAACACTTCCCCCTCCTCCCCCCTCACACCCCCACTCCTACAAATTTGGTCACTTCAAGGGGCCTACCCATTCTATTCATAAAAAAAATTTCAATTTAATAGCTCAAAGGGTTTGGGAGCTACGAGCCTTCAAACGATTTTGCGTACAGCGGTCGACGTACGGCGTACGGCGTACGGCGGACAAACGGACTGAAATTTTTTTTTGCTTTTTTCGTGTCTACTCGTCATGAAACGTGAAAAAAAAAATTTTGAGGGTAGCAAATTTTTTTTTTTAAAAAATCGAAAACAATACTGTATTATTAAAATAATAAAGTAAAATGTAATAAATTTTAAAAAAAATTATTTATTTTTTTTTTTTTAAATTGCATCTAACTCAATAGTGATTTTAGCGATATTTATTATCACAACTTTACGCTGTATCAAAACTAAAACTCTATTTCTTTAACTAAAAACAAAAAATTAATTCTCTATTGAATTTTTAAAGAGAGTAAATATTTTTTTTAATACTTATATATGTACTTACTTATTATTGCAATCCATTTAGTATTGCCGAGATTTTGGGCCTTAACCTCGAAATATGTTTGTCCGAACCAAAAAAAAAATTATGAACAGTTAAATCAAATATACTTTTTTGTAATGTATGTTTCAGGGCTTACCTCAAAACGCTTGAATATCAGACTGGTATTCTCTTTGAAATAAAATGCAACTGCTTCAATTACATCTTCTTTATTCAGAACACGAGCTAAATTTTTTATTTCCGAGTTTTTTAAAAAAAATTGTTATATTCCCTTTGTTGCATACAAAATTTGTTCGGAAAATTATAGGATTTTTCATCATAAGCTGATCGAAATGTTGAAAAATTGAAGCGCACTCTGCAAAAGGACACGTGACTTTTTTTTTAATTTTTAAATGTAGACAGATATGAGAAACTATTTCCGATAAAAGGCTGGCTTTATAATTGCATGGTGATTCGCTACAATTATAAATTTCAAATTTTTTTAAGCTCTGTGAATCTTCCATATTTGAATTTTTAAAAACAATTGAATGAAAATTATGCCAATGCATTTTATATCTATTGGAGTTAGAAAATTTTTTCATACACGAAGCACTCAAACTGAATTTTTTATTTAAATCTATGCATATATAAATGCTTATAAAAAAATATTGTGCTAAATATACTTTCACAAGTACCACACTTAAACATTGTGCATAGGTACCTCTCACAGATGGTTTTTAATTAGTATTTAACAAAACGAAACACCGGTCATTCCCGAATCAAACACTTTTTGGAAATGGACGCAGTAATCCACGCATGCGTTGAATTTCTCCAACATATAGCTACATATGAATTAACACGCAATTCTTTGTGAAATCGCACTTAAGGTGTAAATAAACGCAGTGCTGACAGATTCGCGTGAATTCGCGTGGAAAATCATACTTCTTGTGCGAAACACGCGTTTAGAGTAAATAAACACATAAAAGTCACGAGTGTAATTTCACACTTCCAATAGCTTTTCACTTTAAATAGACTGTAAATTAACTACAATTATTGTTGTATTTTTACAACTTCAGAGTATTATTTTTTAGAGTGCAGACCGTTGGTAGATTTTTAAGTCAGGCAGTGCTTACTCTAGTTTGTTGTTGCTATAAATATACTAATAGTATTTTAGAAAGTACTATTCCCTTCCAATTTACATTTTAAAATTTGACCCTCAATCTGTTGCTAAAACTTTATTCTTCTTCTATACCGCGACATCCCTAATCAGGCCATGGTTTCTTCGATAATATTTCTCCGATCGGATTTGGAAATTAGTTGGATCTGAGTTTTTCTCTCGTAGGTTCTTAACGAATTTTTTTTCCGGGATAGGTTTCTAGCCTAACGTTCAACGATAATGGGATAGATGCGAATGGGTAAAGATAATTGACAATGGAAATAGATATTATTGAAATGTAAGCAAACTGGATACCTATAAGGAAGGCATAGAAGCGTGTCTTTTTCAATCCATAGAGATATAAATACTGGAGACGACGCCGTTTTTGTATGAAGCATTTTGAAGCCAAATTTAACGTTTTCGTATGGAACGTTTGATTCCAGGACGCAGTGAAATGCAAATAGTAGCCTAGTATTCAAATGTTTGGTGTTTTTCGTGTTTAAGACCGGACTATAATATAAATACGAGTAAGATTCTTATAGTAGCATAGCGTTTATTGCCGGTCTTTTGCGTGGAATCGTCCGGCTTCAAAACAGTCGCTGCTCGTCATCCACCAGTACATATATCTCTATGGTTCAAACCAACAACCTTCCGATGGACTAGAACGCTCCCACAAGGCTATCTAGGCAACCTAAAACTTTATTGACCCACAAATGACTTTATTTTTACAAAAAGATTGATCCGTTAATTTAATCTTTTTCAAAATTTTAGTGTTGTTTGATCTCATATTGTGAAGTGCCTTGTTGACAGCCTAGTGGCTGACTCTATCATGGTTGATACCGGTACAATAAAGGTCCTGATTGAGCTTCTGATTGAAGTTCCACTCAAAATGTCGAAAATATATCAATTCAGTTCGTCCATCAACTCGATGACAACGCTATCGAAAGTGGTCTTACCCTCCTCTATTTTGTATGCTATACATCTGTTCCGCAATAAGTTTCAATCATGAAACATTCCGAAACTTATTACTGCATTAAGGATGTATCGTTTGACATAATTGAACTTCTCTGCGTACAGCTTCTCAACATCAAAAAGGGACTGTTCCTGGAAAACCTCTTCAAAACTTGAAAGTCCTTTCGGTGCTTTTACCGAAATTGCAAAAATTACGAAACGAATTTATTATTCGTTGTAAAGTTTCTGTCGGGCAAAAGTAGCGATGTCCTGGCCATGAGATCATGTCATAACTTTTATCGACCACAATAGATGGGTTATATCGTACTACAAACAAACACACGCGCCCGCAAACAACCTCGTCCGCAAAGGAGCAAGGACGACGATAACCACGTTCGCCAGGACGTGAGCATGTGTCTCTCGAGCGTCGTCTACGAGTTACAGCTTCATTATTACGCTCTTCTTATACGCATCTTATACTTCATCTTATACTAAGCTTTAAATTATTATCATCATATCCTTCATTCAGCATCTTCAAAATCGGGTTTCATTTCAGTCCTGTACAGATAAACAGGAAGAGGGTGGCCGTGAACGAGCTTTTCAAGTATTTTGAAAAGGATAAGACTTAGGACGTAAACGGGAAGGTAACCTGGTGTCTTGTGTGTGAAATTCTGTAGATCCCTTGGCGGAAATGTGCGGCTTTCATGCATGATTTATGTTTTTATTAGAGCCCGGGAACATTTCGGGAACGAAATTTTAATTTCGAAATTTAATTGTATTCTGCGGATGAATTATTATAAAGTGCAGGATTGGGCAAATATAATTCCCGTCCTTCGTTTCGCTCGCTCCGTCACCCCAGCGGTCCTTATTAGTCCTAGAGGTGCTTTAGTTTTATAGCTCTTCATTTTATAGACTTCTGTCTCGCACTCTCATCACAGTGGTCCTGCTCTGCTCCCTGCTCCTGGATCTATTTCGCGGTAGGAGCAGGATATTCTCGTATTCACGTTTTATATTCTTTGATTTATGACTTCATGCCTACAACTGCCTATGATTTATAAATGTCGGTATGTACGAGTGTGTGCCATCGAGCAATTTTCTGGGCGTCCATATTCGTGCCGGGTACACCGAAGGCCTTAAATTTGCTGCTCGGTTGTAATTTACTTCAGGCGGGCGGTGCTCTGCAAATTTTATTGCGAATTATAAATTTCACAGTGAGTTATAAGGGCGAGGGTAATAAGAGTGGAGTTCAATGAAATTTTGTCCACCCTTAAAGGAAATGGAGAGCCTCGGTAGCCTATAGTGGTAATGGCTAGTCTACCAATTCTGAGATCGTAAGTTCGAGACTCATTTCGGTCATGAACTTTTCTCGCACGTGATCTAATAAATTGACACCAGAAAACTGTGTATTAAAAAAGGCAGAGTCTCCTCAACATCGCTTCCGATACCTCTGATACAGCAGTCCTTAAAGGACTTTGAGAAAACCCAAATGCTATGGTTATAAATATAATATTTTTAATTCCTCTATTATCCATCGATTGACAATGATTTTCATTGGGGAACGTAGTTCCGGCAATATGGGGGTATAATTATATTTACGAATTTCGTCATATTTCTTAGGTCTTCAACGACATGGAATAAATTTTTCTTACAAGAGATCTTAAGATAAGGGCATAGAAGTCAATTTCATGATTTTCAACAATAAGGGGATGTAATGGGGTTGTATACGTTTTTACGTATCCCACCTCATCTATTAGGTCTGATAAGATATAGAATTGATTTTTACTTCCATGGGCTTTAGTATATAATCACCTAAAATCTATTTCAGGATTTTCAAATATTTAACCCAAAGATGTAAAGGTTTTGTGTACGTTTTTACGAATTCCGTCATATCTTTTTGGTCCATTGAGATGTCGAATTGGTTTTTACTTCCACGTGCTTTTTATAAAATCGGGGAAAAATACGATTTATTGCTCGCAAACAATTGACCGATGACATATATTCTACTGGCACTAATTTTGTGGTAACTTAAATTAGTCCTAGATTTCCTTTTATATTGGGCTTGTAGTAAAAATATGTAGTACAAGGTGGTCACAACGGACCCATTGACGGTCTATGTGTTTGACCGCTTAACCGGTTACCTAGTGGCGCTGTGGGGAAGCGAGAAACCCTAAAGGCCATGACACAATAAAAGCAGAAGCAGCGGCAGAAGCAGATTTTTTTTAGAAAGCACAGGATCATATGGCGCCTGTTTAAATGAAAGCAGCGGCAGAAGTAGTGACGAAAGCAGTGCTGCTTTTTCGTTCTAAATTCTAAAATTCTGCTTCTGGTTCAGTGCTGCCAACGTAAGTCCCTTAAGAATTGGGAATGTTGTCAGCAATGGAAATGTTAAAGGTGTCAAAATTGTTTCCACATACTGGTAATTATTTCCTGTGAAGCCTAGTACTATGTTCAGAACGATGAAGTGTAAAACCACAGATAAAAAAATTAATATGTCACTCACCTATCGCGACGAAAAATTAATTAATTTTGTTTGGTTTTCCAGGCATCTGTTGAGCTCTCCATTCGTTTGAGCCGCCATATGTAGAAATCGAAAAAAATTAATTTTTCTTCTTGAAAAAATCATAAGGCAAGTTTTTAGTCAGTTTTCTAAAAAAAAACGATTTTAACGAGTGATGGGTTAAATTAAAGATGCTGAAGCCCATAATCTAAATCTTCAAACCGATTCAAAAAATTCCTAAAATTTCGACCATTAGACCCAAAAGAAGAGTCGCAAAATCTGACGTTTTTTTCTCTGTTTCTCTGCAATATTTTGGCCACCATTCCCTCATTTTTGAACGGATTTTAATTTTGTTTGGCTTTTCAGGCATCTGTTAAGCTCCACATTCATTTGTACCACCACCTACGAAAATAGAAAAAAAAAATTTTTTTTTAAAAAAAACATTAGGGTAACGGAGGCGCACCAAATACTGGATACTTTTTGAAAATTTAAAAAAACAATGGAATTATATTCAAAGCTTTTATTCAATACATTAACAAAGATAAATAATCCAATAAGCTTTGAAATTAAAACGAAAAATATTGATAGATTTTCTTCAATTCCTCATGACCTCAAAAATATAAACCTATGTACCACAATACTGGATATCCAATATTTGGGGCATGTATCCCAGAAGTCCCAGAAGTACCCGACCTAACAAAGAAGACACAAATTATTTGAAAAAAGGTATTTTTAATTTTTAAACTTAGTCTCTTTTTCGATTGATACACTTTCCCAGCGATGTTGGATAGCTTCGATACCCTCTTTATTGTCAGAACTGTCGAGCTCCACAAAATAACCATCAACCACTCCACCTCTTCTCTGTTGGCAAATTTTTTAAGTTTGAAAAGAGAAAATAATCTGAGGGGATTAAATCTGGCGAATGAGGTAAACTTTAACTCATTGATTTTGACCACCGTGATAATGAATATGTGACGGGTGCATTGACTTGATGAAACAATACTTTCTTTTTCATCAAATGCGACGTTTTTCCTTAATTTCATCACTCAAATGCTTCAATAAGTTCGCATAATACTCGCCGTTAATTGTTTTACTCTTTTGAAGATAATCAATGAAAATTATCCTACGAGCATTCCAAAAAACGGACGCCATGGCCTTGCTGCGGATGGGACTGCCTTCGCGTTCTTTAAAGCCGATTCTCCCTGTCAGTTCATTGTTTTGACTGTACTTCGTTTCAGGTGTGAAGTGATGGACACATGTTTCATCCATGGTTATCAATCAACGCGAAAACTCCGCTTTATCGTTGTGAAACATCGCCAAACACTCGATCCTGAAGACGCTATTTTGTTCCATTGTGAGCAAACGCAGCAGCCATCTGCCGCACAGCTTTCTCATGACCAAACTTCCATTAAATATGCGATGTACAGCACATTTTGAAAAGCCTACTAATTTTACATGTCTGCAAGCTACTAATGCTAGGATGGTACCCTAATACTGGATATCCAGAATTGGGAACAGTTCAGTATCCAGTATTGAGGCATATAGGAAATTTTCCCTAACAATTTTACACAAATTTCATTATTTCTTGTAATTGATAAAAAATGTTAAAACATGTTTCGGAGTATGTAGTTCAGCAACATGTTAAGCCAAAATAATAAATATCAATACATACCGTATGTAGGAGCAGTTTGAAGGGAACCAATTTTAAAAGTTGTTGCGTGCAAGAACGCTTAGCGATTTTTCAGAAACAACTGACAGTAAATATCGCATTGCCAGCATCACATAAGTGACTAACTTATTTTAATATGTTAGTTCCTACCACTAAATTTAGATGGCGGTATTTAGATCCCATTTAAACACGGTATCCAGTATTGCGCACCTATCCAAGTTGTTGGTCAGTTTCCTGAAAAAACCAGATTTCAACGAGTAATGGCTTAAATTAAAGGTGCTGAAGCCCATAATCCAAATCTGTAAACCGATTCAAAAAATCCCTAAAATTGCGACCAGGAGAGCCAAAAGAAGAATCGTGAATTCTGACGATTTTTTGTCTGTTTCTCTGCAAGATTTTGGCCACCTTCCCTCATTTTTGATCGGATTTTAATTTTATTTGGGGGGTATCTGTTGAGCTCCCATTTCGTTTGAGCCGCCATTTATCAGAAATCGAAAAAATTTCATTTTTTTTTTCTTGAAAAAAGCATAAGGGGTACGTACCTCTTGGCAAGTTTTCGGCCATTTTTTTTTCCAAAAAAAAACAATTTTTGCGATCGTTTTTCAGTACTGTGTTAATGAACGGAGTTGAGTTACAAGTGACCAATAGATGGTGCTGGGTTTTATTTCAAAGGTAGCGTACGTTCCCTCTTATGACAGACAAAATATTTGACAATTCAAAATTTTCAAACGTTCGCTGTCAGTTCAGTTTGTTTGGGCTCCGGAAATTTTGTATGTCTTATATTTTGTTGTGTTCTGTGTCGGAATTGTAAGTTCTTGCCAATGTCGCGCGCTTTAATATCACTGACATCTAGCATCGAAAAGTAGAATTTATTTGTCTCTACTTCGAAAGTACCTTTTCGTTCGATTTCGTTTCACCAGAACACAGCTGTTTGCTGTTTGTGATTTTTTTACGATTTTTTGATTTGTTTCTGCGTCATAAACCTGGAAAGTGAAAAAATGGAGCAACGGTGAACAATCAAATTTCGTGTGAGACTGGGTGAAAATCCGACTTTCACCTTTGAAAAAATAAAAAGAGCTTGGGGACAGAATGCTCTATCAAGGACACAGGTGACATCAGATGGCATAAAGCGTTTTCAGTCAATTGAAGATGATACACGCACAGGACAGCCTTCAACATCGAGAATCGATGAAAACTCTTGTTCAATCTCACTATTCGACCATTTCAATAATGAGCAGTGAGTTCAATTTCAATGTTTTTTTCTGTTCATCAAATATTGACTGATGATTTTGGAATGAGAAGGGTTTGCGCAAAAACTGGTTATCAGAAATTTCACTGCAAAACTAAAAGAAATCGCCAAAAACCCTTATTAATCTGAAAAAAATAAACGACTCATTTTTTTTCTTAGAATCCAATGAACGGGATCCATTAAAATGATTCGAAAATAGCTCACCAGAGCAAGTTAATTCTGTGAAGTCGAATTTACCTACAATTGGAAATTAGATCTCTAGCTGCACGTAATGCATATATACCTACTCATGAATTTTTATTACGATTAAAAAAAATTTGCCTGGGCGAAACTTTATTATTTTCGGGTCAAAGTTCGGGAGCGGTCAAAGTCGGAGTATATCATCAGTTGTTTCTAAATTATGAGGTTTCTTGGAAAGTTAGTTTTGTTCTTAAAAAAAAAATTTAAAATAGAGATTTTTAGCCGATGTAGACTATTCGAATTTTGGTATATTATGAACACTAAAAGCCCATAGAAGTAAAAACAAATTTGCTGCCTTATCAGAACTAAGAGATATGACGAATTGTTAAAATGTATACAAGCCCATTACTTCCACTTGGGGTTTGAATTTCGAAAAAATTGTGAAACAGGTTTTGAGACGATTTCGTAAGAAGCAACTTGATATCTCATGAGACACGAGGGATTTTGAAAAATTTGTGAGAACATAAGCAAACCCTTTACACCACTTGGTTCTTGAAATTCGATAAATCGTGAAATTGGTTTTTAGGTCATTACATCAAATGCCGTAATAACCAATTTTATATCTCATCAGAACTAAGGGATGGCAAAAATTGTGAAAACATATTCAAACCCCTGGGGGTTGAATGTCCAAAAATTGAGAAATGGGTTTGTAGGCGATTATATAAAAAGGCTGTGGAAAAGCGATCTAATATAGAAGAAATATGTCATACATCCCCCTTACACCACTTAGGACTGAATATCTAAAAATACTGAAATTGACTTTTTGGCGCTTATATAGGAAACCTTAGGAAGTTAAAATTAATTCGATATATCATCAGATCTAAGCAATATGTAAGAATCTGTGAAAACATATGCAACCTCCTTAAACCCTTGGGGGTTGAATATCCAAAAATTCTGAAAGGAGTTAATAGATAAATATGAAGATAATACGAGAAAGTAAAAATCAATTAAACTTTTTATCACTTCTGAAAGATATGACGGAATTCATGAAAACTTGTTCAACCCTTTTATGCCCACTTAGTTTCTGAAAAGGGAAAAAACTTAAAAACGAGTTTTAGGTGATTATTACGCAAGCCATTGAAAGTGAAAAGATATTCGATATCTGATCAGACCTGCGGGATATGACAGAATTCGTGAAAAAGTATACAACCCCCTCTCCATCACCTGAAAAATATATGCATTCCATTTTCACTCATCATTTTTTTCGGCCTCCTTCCGAACACCAATGGATATTTGAATTTTTGTTTATCTAAATTACTATTCTAGTTGATTTACATATACGTACAGAGTTTCAACTTTGTAGCATATGCCGTTCTATAGATAGGAAAAACACCCCACACCCCCGTACCATACTTCCCTTATATAAAATTATATTTATCCAATATGCTACTACTATAGCTCTATCTTAGTACCTACTTTATATCATTATAGATTCTCGAGATATAAAAATCGGAACCTTTTCCCTTCCCCACCATCACCCTCTACACCCTCACCCACAACATTTTTTTTCTGCTAGGGGTCGGTTAGGCCTACTTCTGGTAAAAATGTTAGGCATCCATCTTACACTGTTCTTGAGTTATGAGACGTGATTCCTTAAAAAAAATTCGTATCCCCTCCACTTTTATGCTCCACCGCCCTCTTAAATAATTTTACTTTAAGCAAATTTCATTTGTCAACCTCTATACACAAATCGAATTTTATTTGTCAAGTGCAATTGGTTTATGAGATATCGTAATCTAAAGTTGTTCACCCCCCACCCTCGTACGCCACTGCCCCAACTCACAAATTTTTTTCCGATCTATTCTCCTAGTATATCTACAGATAGTTATTAAATTTCAATTTTGTGACGTTAACCGTTTAGGATATATGGATTTTAGAATGTGGCCATCTCGGCTCTTTTGCGTTTCGGACGCATTATTTTTCCCCCCACTCCCACACCCCTTCACCCATATTGAGAATTTTTATGAAAATGGGTCTGCTATCACAGCTCTATATAAATGCCAAGTTTCATCCTCCTAGCATAAGCGGTTGCTGTGATCTAGAAACCAAAATCTCGTTTTGTCTAAAACGCACCCCCCTCATCCCCCCTCCTATCCCCTCACACCCCCACCCCTTGCAATTTGGTAACTTAAAGGGGCCTACTCAGTCTATTCATAAAAAAAATTTAAATTTAATATCTCAAACCGTTTGGGAGCTACGAGCCTTCAAACGATTTTGCGTACGGCGGACGGCGTACGGCGGACAGACAGACGGACTGAAATTTTGTTTTGCTTTTTTCGTATCTACTAGTCATGAATCGTAAAAAAAAAAATTTTGAGGATTGCAAATTTTTTTTTTTTAAATATCGATCACAATACTGTATTATTAGAATATTATTAGAAAATAATAAAGTAATTGGACATCTTCCAGAAGCGAATGTACATAAGGCGAGCGTAAAGCGAATAGAGCCTAAATCGTGTTAAAGATTCGTAAACGATTGTACAAGTAAGAGAATCGATTTCGAGTCCCGGATTAATTCGAATTCGTAAAACTTGATGCATTATTAGTGAATATATTTCCATTAGGAAAACTTTCCTCAGTGGGATACTCTGGATAAAAAGTAGAAAACCTATTTACACAAAGATTTCAATGTATTTATTTAGCAGTGCCTCAGCAATCAGAATGGGAATTTTGAACGGATTTTTGGATTTGATTTTAATTGAAAACGGTACACACATACTAAAGTCAAAAAGTGACTTTAATTAACTGTGGAACGCGATAGGTCTTTATTAAAATTAAAAGTCGCAAAATAATATTAATGATCCAACTTTTCCAAGAAACCAAGGTGAATCAGAATTTTTCCTCTGACATAAAATCGTTATAGGAAACAATAACTAAAAGATGCTGTGAAAAATGCCTTTTCGGTACGGATGTTATTGATTTAAGTATTAGAAACGACGTTCGGTAATATGTAACCTTATTTATTTTAATAACGTATTTGTACATCATCAATGTAATTTTACAACAGAAGCATACAAAATCTACATACCATCCACCACCCCCCTCCCCCCCGCCCCACCAAATAAAAAAGGTTGGACCATGTCCTACCTCTGCCTTTGTGCATTTATTTTTATTCTCGGGCCCCCTAAAGAAAAGGATCCCTCCGCATCGCTAGGTCTAGAGTAGACGTAGATGAAACTGATTATTTAAGCAAGTCCTTAATATTCGAATCAATTTTTACGACTTCATTGCGGCATTCCAATATCCCGAGAAAACCTCAAATTACCACCAAAAGTCAGAATTTTCCAAACCATTGCAACACAAAAACCAGTCCTATGCATTTTTCATTCTGGTAATTTCCCATTTTCATTTTCCTTCACCTAACCATATATCACATCGCCCGTCGAAAAAAAACCAAAGAAAACTCACACACACAGTAAACCAAAAGAAAAACCTCACCCAATCTTACACCCTATTTACGACCTTAAGAAGGATTTATTGCGAACCTTTTCAAGTTCAACCAATTCACCTTCATGTACATTGTCGGTGCGGCAAGTTTATCGAAAACGGGATAAAAAAGCTCCTTGAAGTAGGTCGCGTGCAACGTTTGAAGTACGCATGTCCTTCAACGGAATGGTATAAAAAAGCTACAAAAGGTGGTGAAAATGTTGGGGATTCCCCA
Source organism: Beris morrisii (assembly GCA_951812415.1). Lineage (NCBI taxonomy): Eukaryota > Metazoa > Arthropoda > Insecta > Diptera > Stratiomyidae > Beris > Beris morrisii. The sequence continues at coordinate 156,877,933 of OX638310.1, forward strand.
CACACGTTCGACAGGTAGACCTATTTGCCAGTTAATGGACTGAAATGTTATTTAAGAGCTCTCAGGTTGAGCTCTCTGGCAACTTTGAAATTTTTTCTATAGGATCGCTATGCAATAGGATCCTTTTTGATTGAGTGCTTAGATGCCTTAAAAGTTTGACGATTTTTCAGAAAAGGGCGCTGTTTTATAATAAAAAGCACACTTTGGCTTTGGAATGTTTCAGTGCTCACTAATAACTTTATTATTTTAATAACAAAGGAATTTTGTGGTGTTATCGCCATTGAAAATTCTTATGTTCTTAAATATGTTGCAATATTTTTTACTGAAATCGCTTTTATTTTAGAAATTCTTAGACTAACAATCGAATAGAAAACTAGTAATATAACATTTTGTTATCATATACGAGGCGGTCCGACAAGTACCTAGCCTCACCGCCCGATGGCGTCACTATCGTGCAGAACATTCTCGTAGACGGCTACTGTCAAAATTTCAGCCGAATCGGACTCGTAGTTTTGTTTTGACCGCGTGTGGAAGCGGGCGTGTCCGCGGATTTTAGAAAAATGGAAAAAGAGCAATATCGGTCGGTAATTCGATTCTTGTTTTTGGAAGGGAAATCGCGCAGCGAAATCAAAGAGCGCTTGGATGCTGTGTACGGTGACTCTTCTCCTTCGATGGCGACCGTCAAAAATTGGTTTAACGAGCTTTAACGTGGTCGCACGTCGATTTTTGATGAGCCACGCCCAGGTACCCCGAAAACGGCTACCACGGAGGATAACGTGAGAAAAATCCACGATATCGTATTGGCAGACTGCCGATTGAAGGTGCGCGAGATAGCTGAGACAGTAGGCATCTCAAAAAAAACCGCGTGGGTCATATCCTGCATGAAATTTTGGGCATGAGAAAGCTGTCGGCGCGATGGGTGCCGCGTTTGCTCACTCCGGACAACAAGCGCAACCGCGGGACTACTTCAGAGCAGTGTTTGACGCTGTTTAAGCGCAATCCGAAGGAGTTTCTGCGTCGTTTCGTGACCGTCGACAAAACATGGATCCACTGGTACACACCAGAGACCAACGAACAGTCGAAACAGTGGACTTCACCCGGCGAACGTGCTCCGAAGACGGCGAAGACTGTCCTATCGGCCGGAAAGGTGATCGCCACCGTTTTCTGGGATTCACAAGGTGTGATCTACATCGACTACCTGGAGAAGGGCAAAACAGTCACAGGGCTCTAATAGGCCGAATTATTGGGCCGATTCGACGCCGAATTGCAGAAAAAACGGCCCCATTTGGCGAAGAAAAAAGTGATCTTCCACCATGACAACGCACCGGCTCACACCTCCGCCAAATTGGGCTACGAACTGCTGCCCCATCCACCGTATTCTCCAGATTTGGCTCCGTGCGATTCCTTTTTGTTTCCAAACTTGAAAAAGTCACTCGCCGGGCAGAAATTTGAGTCGAATGAGGAGGTCATCGCCGCCACGGAGGCCTACTTTGCAGACCTCGAGAAAACGTATTTTTCAGACGGGTTAAAGAAGTTGGAGCATCGCTGGGTCAAGTGTATCGAGCTAAAAGGAGACTATGTTGAGAAATAAACCGCCCTCGTATTTTAAGGATTGGTTAATTAGTTTCTGGTTTTAGTCCATTAGATCTAGAATTGTGAAGCTTAGCCCATTCATTCACGTCAAAATACACCATTCAATCGAAGCTAAGAAATTTTATCGACCTGCATAGCGATGCGCGTGACTGATGGCATCTGTTGGCAGATAGCCAAAAGACAACTTTCGATGTTGGAGAATGTTATTAGGTAGATTCGGTATTTGTTACAGTTTTATTATTATAATAATATTATAAAGTACAAATTTAATTGATTGAAGTAATTTACCTAGAACATGTAGATACTAAACGAATTTATATGATTATTGGAAGATTCATCAAATCTGTGGCTTTCGAGAAAAATATTGTTGTTTTATTGTGCATCAACTAATAACTTTACATATTATGAATTTTTTTTTAGCTAGTACGGTCCCTTTTTTATGGTAACTATCACATTGTTAAAAATTAATGTCGGTTTTATGCCAGAAGCGCTGTGCTTCCACCAAAAACAGAAAGAGCACATCACTTAAACTCACATTAGGGCGTTAAAAGCATGTCAGCGTAATTAATATTTTAAGTACGAAAACAGAAGCAGGAAAACCCTTTTTTCATTATATTATGTTGCTGTTTTTTAATCCTCTTTGTTTTTTGTGTATGGGTGTAGGTGTGTATTTTTTAGAAAAATTCTTTCATTTCCATCTGTTACATTTCGGACCAGGACACTCTTGTTTTGCATTATAATGGCGAAAGAATACTACAGTGTATACGTAAACAAGAACAACGACGTCGTATAGAAGGACTGTAGTACTATCCGAGGCGTTGTCCTCAAAGGATAACTTAACTCCCTATGAAAAATATAATTATATGCCAGAAGCTCTACTCCAAATGAGCATTTACGCGATTGTTTGCCAGCGATATACTGGGCTATAGCGTACACGTATGATTATGATAGTCGCTATGACGTGTGCAAAAAGGAGTAATAGGTAAGTTTACGTTGTATGGATACAGTGGAAAGCATCCAAGCATGTAAGCATTCAACGAATTCTAGCTTCTAGCACTTGCGATTTGCATATAAAACTCTTTGCAGGTATGTTATAAAGGACAAGTAAGCAGATGAGAATGGGGGCGTTTCTTCCATCTAAACTATAATTTTCCCCTTACAGATGGATATGCCATACCCTTCAGTTAGGTATTTATTGAGTACTTTCTCTTTATGAATTCGTACCGAACCTTTTAATATTATTAAAAAATCAAGGAACTCGGAGGAATAAATTGTAAAATTAAGGTATGACCTTATTGAGAGTTGCAAGTTGAAGAATCTATTAATTTGAAGTATTGCCTCTCTATCTAAAGTAACCACCCAGTCATTTTTAAAGTTTTCCGCTGCTAGCAATCAGAAAAAAAGATTCTCTCCGTTTTACTTTATTATTTTTTAATAATAAAGCATTGTGATCGACCTGAAATTTCAAAAAAGTTTGCTACCCTGAAATTTTGTATTTACACGTTTTAGGACTAGTAAGCACCAAAAAAGCAAAAAAAAAAAATGTCCGTCTGTCCGCCGTACGTCGTACGCCGTACGCAAAATCGTTTGAAGGCGCGTAGCTCCCAAACCCGTTGAGATATTAAATTGAAATTTTTATGGTGGGTAGATTGGGTGAACCCTTACGACTGGTATATTTTCGAGGGGTGGGGCTAGAAGGGGAGAGGAGAGGGAAGCGTTTTAGACGAAAAATTTTGGTTTCTAGATCTCAGGAACCACATATGCTAGGAAGCTGCAACTTGGAACTTATATAGTACTATGATAATGGACTCAATTGCAAAAAAATAAATAGTCGATCTTGGTTAAGGGGTGTGGAAGTGGGGGGGAAAACAATGAGTCTTTAACGCATGAAAGACGGGATTGAAACATTCTAAAATCGATATCTCCTGAACAATTGATGTCAGAAAATTGAAACTTTGTCGTTGTCCTTAGGGATACTTCAAGATTAGACAAGGGCAAAAATTTTAAAGAGGGGTGGTGGGGTGTGGGGGTGGGGGGTGAAAAACTTTGGATAACAATATCTTCCGAACCAATTACACCAGGAAGATAAAATTTTGTTTCTGTATATAAGATCAGAAGAGGAGTCTACCGAAACTAAATTTTTTTAGGGGGGAGGTGGAGCACGAAAGTGGGGGACAGCAATTTTTCCAAAAATTTAATTTTTATATCTCAGAAACCGTATCAGATATGATCTTAAAAATTTTACAGGAGTTGGGGTCGGTAAACTTCTAATAGGGGAAAAAATGTTGGTGGTGTGGGTGTAGGGGGTGATGGTGAAAGGGGGTAGAAAGGAAAACATTCTGATTTTTATTTCTCAAAAACCGTAATGAATAGAAAGCTAACAATTTAGGATTATATAGAACCACTATGGAGACATCCTAGAAAAATAAAATTGTTGATAGGGGTGTCAAGGTACGGGGGAGAGGGGTCGTTTTTTATATCTCAGAAACGGCTTATGCTAGAAAGTTGAAACTTAGTACGTATATGTAAATGTACTATTAGAGTAATTAAAGCAAAAAAAAAGTTCAGATTTTTATTGGCGTTCAGAGGTTGAGTAAAAAAAATGTCCGTGAATCCACATTTTCACAAACTTCGTTAAAACTTTTAGACATGTCGAGCTATCAAAGCAATTTTACTTCTGCGCGCTATTTATATAAGCGCCTAGTAACGTTCTTCAAAATTTTTCGATATCCAACCCCTAAGGGGGTGTAAAGTAGTTGTGTACATATTTACGAATTCTGATATATTTCTAAGGTATATTGAGATTTGGAATACACTTTTACTTCTATAAGCTTTAAACGTAATCGGGGAAAAACCGATTTAAGTATTTTTCTCAATTTAACCCCCTGGGGGTATTGTTCAAGTTTTCACTGATTCCGAAAATCTCTTAGGTTTAATGTGATCGAATTCGCTTTTACTACTATTAATTATTTTATTGATAAAAAAAATAAGTAAATAAATAAAAAAAATCGGCCAACAGTCTGGGCGCAACTTTATTATTTTATGGGTAGAAGTCCGAAACGTGTTTAATGATGAGATACGGTGTTGGGTACTATGCGACTGACAACCTAAGAAATAACCAGGAGGCTATTTGGAACGTTAATTTTTAGGTTGTCAGTCGCATAGTAACCTACACAGCATCTCATCATTAAACACGTTTCGGACTTCTACCCATAAAATAATAAAGTTGCGCCCAGACTGTTGGCAGATTTTTGAATCGGTTTAAGGCTGCACTGTTGCCGGAAATTCATTATCCAAATACTCTTGAGAGAGACTTGGCCCTTTTATGCATGGTGCTACAAAAATAAACACAAGCCAATATTGGCCCATCGTTCCAATTTTCTTTATCTTAGGGTTGCAAGTAAAAAAGTTCAAAAACTACTCTCAATATTTAGTACATACCTACATATATGGTAGAATGAAGTGGTCAGTAATTATAGGTTGTTAGTCGTTACTATTTATGCGTTTGATTTTTCATCTTCAAAAATTTGTGACCAACAAACAGGCAATCTTCTGCCAGTTCATAGAATTTTCTCTTGTTTCATTTATATTTTGCTTTATTCTCCTATTACACAAAAGCCTGAGTGCAATATATCTACACTTAAATTTCACTGATTTGCATTCCTTTACAATTTTTTTCTCTTTACAGCATTTTTAATATTTCATAAAAAATCCAGAGAAATACATGCAGCAGTTTGTCGTCTTCTGTACTCAGCTGTATACCATTTCACAAAAAATAAAGTTTCTTCGTATTAGAAAAAAAAAATCTGCCATATTATTATCCACTGATCAAACAAAATTTTACTCTGTTCAAATATTTTTCTTCTAAATAACGAAAATTTTTTCAACTTCAAAGAAATCAGAAATACGACTGGTTTCAATTCAAATACAAATTTTTCTTCATTTTGAGTAAGTAATGGGTTTGTTCATGTTATAATTTTCTTTGTTTCAATTACAACTGTCTGCGCTTCTGAGTCTAAAAAAATGAACGACGTTCAACTATTTAAGTCATTAAGTCATGTCGGACTAAAGGAAAAATTTCCTCTTTTTTAAGAAAAATTTGTTTAAGTTGGCGGCCGGTTCGAATAAAATTGCGAATTTAATCGAGTTGCTACATTACTTCAAATAATAGTGCCTCGCGCGTAATTGATAAATTGATAGACAGTGCATATCTTTGATTTTTTAATCATTGATGGTGAGTTCTTAGTCTTAGAGAATAGTCATATTGTATATTTAAACCAAAATTGTGAATTTTTGAATATTCGAAAGCAAATTTTTAATTTTTAAAAATCCGAAAATAGAAATTTATCTCCTTCTTTACAATTACATCATTTGAAAAAATTTAACTTGAAGCTATCTGCTAGAGAAATGTTAACTTTTGCGCATTTTTTTTCCTTAAAAAATGGAGATGTAATTCAAGAGATTCTTAGACTTATTACTTTTATCTGAATATAATGACCTAGATATTATGAATTTGGAACAGCACATAGTTCTGCACAACAGGGAGTATACAACATTTTTTTCTGACACGCTAAAACCAAAACATAATTTTTTAAATCATTATTGCAGAATCATAAAACAATCTTAAATATTTGTGGACTTTCTTTTTTGAATCTAAACACAGACAATTGAAATCATACACAAAGAATAGAAATTCTACAAAAAATGTGGCAACTTCCTTATTTTTAAAGTATTCTCTAGTTTTTTCTGAATTCATTATAAATTTTAAACATGCATCTTATATTTTCAGTAAAAAAGAGTGGAGTGTACTATGCTCAACATTTAATAATGAATTAAAAGAACAAATAAATGATGAGGAATTACAATCATATTCATGTCATTTGAGTCTTAAAAAAATTGTGGTACACTGTATAAAAAAGACTACATAATTTATATTTACGATCCAACTTTCAGGGCATTTAAAATTAAAGACATATTGAAAAATCATGAAAAAGTACTAATAAATACTATGCCTAGAACTCCAAGTTTTGTACTTTAAAAAACATTATTTGTCTTATGTAATCGAAGAAGAGCAAGGCAATTTGGTTTTATTGAATGTGAACGACATCAAATTTTCTCCAGTACATTTGTATAAAGTAAATAATCAAACATTTTAAGACCGACAGTTTTTTTTTTGAAAACAAGTATACCCAATATGTCTAAAAATAAACTAAAATCAAATTGTAAACTAGAAAAAGTATTTTTTTTATTTATCATCTTGTGAAAACATTTATTTTTTAATTACAATTTAGTAAGAACATTAAATTTGTATTTAATTTATTTGAAATGAAAAATTTAAATAAAAAAGCATTCTTTATTATGACGGAAATTTTTATTTTTATGTGAGAAGGTCTCTCTATAATGCAACGAACGAATTTATTCGTTCAGTAGAAATTTTACTCCATTCATATTAATGGTCACTGAAATACTGAAAAGAATTTCCTTTATTTATAGAAATGAAGTACGTCCTTGTCTTTGATCTTTGGAAATAATTTCTTTGTAATAAGTAATCATTTTCCTACAATGACGAAAACTTTACGCAAATGCAGTAAAATTTAATTTCTTTGAATTGAAGTAATTCCATTCTACTCGTAGAGTATAAATTTCTTTGGCGCCAAATCATTATCAATTTTCTTTGATTACATGGCTATTTTTCTTACAGATAGGGAAATATTTTTCTGAGTGTACACCGCATCTCAGCATTAAACAAGTTTCGGACTTCTACCCATAAAAGAATAAAGTTGCGCCCAGACTGTTGGCAGATTTTTTTAATTATTTACGTATTTTTTATCAATAGAATATTCCATTGAAATAAAAGCGCATTCGATCACATTAAACCTAAGAGATTTTCGGAATCTGTGAAAACTTGAACAATACCGCCAAGGGGTTTAATTGGGAAAAATACTTAAATCGGTTTTTTCCTCGCCTACGTTTAAAGCTTATAGAAGTAAAATTGAATTCAAAATCTCAATATACCTTAGAAATATATCAGAATTCGTAAATATGTACACAACCACTTTACACCACCTTAGGGGTTGGATATCGAAAAATTTTGAAGAAAGTTTCTAGGCGCTTCTATAAATAGCCCGCAGTTTTACATTGCTTTGATAGCTCGACATGTCTAAAAGTTTTAACGAAATTCGTGAAAATGTGGATTCACGGCCATTTTTTTACTCAACCTCTGAACGCTAATAAAAATCTGATATTTTTTTTGTTTTATTTACTCTAATAGTACATCTACATATACGTACCAAGTTTCAACTTTCTAGCATATACCGTTTCTGAGATATAAAAAACTATCCTTCACTCCCGTACCTTGCTACCCCTATGAACAATTTTATTTTTCTAGGATGTCTCTATAGTGGCTCTATCTAATCCTAAATTTTTAGCTTTCTATTCATTACGGATTTTGAGAAATAAAAATCAGAATTTTTTTACTCCCTTTCACCATCACCCCTTCACCCCCGCCCCTAAAATTTTTTTCCCTACTAGAGGTCTACCGACCCCAACTCCTGTAAAATTTTCAAGATCATATCTGATACGGTTTCTGATATATAAAATGAATTTTTTTTAAAAAATTGCTATCACCCCACTTTCGTGCGCCACCTTCCCCTTCTAAAAGTTTACATTCAGTAGACTGTGATCCTATATACAGAAACTAAATTTTATCTTCCTGGTAGAATTGGTTCGGAAGATATTGTAATCCAAAGTTCCAAAATAGGTTGTATTTTTCTGTGGTTCGAATATATCAAGAATGAAATAGACGACAATGGTTGAGCTAAGAAAATTATTTGTACACTTGGGATATATCATTACTCTGAAAAAAATCTATGGTAACGAAATGTTTTCATGACAAAGTTATCGTAGGAGCTACCTTTTAAGGATTTATGAGTTGTTTTCGGTATCAGCGGAGACTGTGGAGACCCTACGCCAACTTCACACTGCCCTTAACGGGGGGATAGTCTAGTTTTATCTAACCAATATTTATATTATATAACGCTGAGCAAGCAAACATCAACAATTTCACACTAAGCCACTATTATATCTCACTTTCACCTGCCTTCAAAGAACCCCAATATAAATATTGTTACATGTATATGTACGTTGGCAACCCGAACATTTTCCCCCTTCTTGATTATTCTTCACACTTTCCAAACATTCCATACACACTACCAAATGTGCTGCAAATCTTTCGTTCAAACACTTGCAGTAAATAAGCACTGCAAAGCTTGTACATGGAATCAGTTTTTCTACTCTAAAAGCGAGACGACGCACGATCTAGCTGGCCAAAATTATTTACATTGTCGATTCGTCTGAAAATAAGGTATTATTAAGTTATTATGAAGTAATTACATTATTGAAACATATTTATTGAAAAAAAATTGTTTTGCATAATAATTTTGGTGAATCTTTTCAGAGTACATTTTTAACTGAAATTACTAGTTTTCCGAGTAAAATACTGTTTACTTTCATAATAAATATAATTTATTGTACATAATTAATTTATTTTTTTTTATATCTAAACAATAAAAGTTATTCTGAAGATAGCGCATCCTCGCCTGATGATTCTTCAGTTTCATCCATATCTTCAATTTCATCCGCTATGCTTGCAGTAGATCCATAGCGTAGGTTGCCTTTGGCTGGTATTTCCATCATTGGTATTGCCAAATCCTTGCTTGGGAATATCAACAATGCGGTCTAATCTTTCTCGAAAATTTTGTTGTATGCTGTGTTTTCGCATATTCACAGCAGTTTTGTCATCTTCAGACTTTATTTGCCACTTCTTTACATCTAATTTATATGACAAGTGCGAGAAGGTTTCGAATAACCGTATTCTGGCATGTAATATCGAAAGACAAATTTCAGTACTGATGGAGTAACTTCTTTTTGTAGAGACAGCTGGTTAAAATCTTTCGAATTCGTACCGCAAATGTAACATCTCATCGAAGATGTTGTATTGGTAGCAGCATTACATACTTTACCGTCAACCATAGTGAATGTTAGTAGGTGCTTTACTGTGAGCGTTCTGTTTCCTTCAATTATTGACTTTTTAAATTGTCAATTTGATCCTGTATGTATTCCGTAGATTCTTTTGTAAAAACTATTCTAATCGGAGGACAGTATCGAGGAGAAGACAGTGTAGGATTCTGCCAAAGAACTTTAATCGCGTTATTTATTTTACTGTTGTGATCCATCGCATCCCCACTTTGTTATCAGCTGCATTGATTGAGCTTCATCTTCGTTCAGGGAACTTGCTACTTCACTGAGGTATTCAATTAATCTTGCACTTGTATGATCCAACAAATCTAGATTAACTTCTGCATAAGTAGCTGATACTTGGTATGATTCTGGCCTAGGGTAACAATCTTTCTTGAGTTTTTGTAAAATTTTATAATAAGGGCCTTTGCCTTTGGAGTACCAGTTCTAATTATTTCATATTGGTTTCTGCTCAAATCCGCTTCAACGAATATTGCAAGGGCATGTATAGGGTGCAGTGGCTTGTCTTTTTTTTTTAAGCTGCTGCGGTAGGCTTTCTTGTACTTAGTTGCCCGAGTTGGACTCCACGTAATATCCTGTAAGACTTTAGAGGCATCCCTCTTTCCGGGAAGATCGTAGTTTCATCCGGGCAGCAAACGTCAATTCATCCGTGCTCATCTTTTCACGTACTGTTTTCGTTTTCCTTCGTTTTGTTCGATCGCTTGATTCCTTGAAGATTTTAGCTGGTCGTGCTGCCTGAAAAGTGCAGCTGGTATTTCGAAGGTTCCTTTGAGCCAATTATCGTTTTTCTTCCTGAATATACTATCCATCCTGCTTGCAGCTACCCATTTACTTTTGAACTTCGCCTTTAAACTCTGCACATTCTTCTTAAATGCACCCAGCAAATTCTTCGCTATTTCGCTAATTCCAACTTTTTGTTAAAGTCGCGGTATCCGCTTTCTTCCATCACTGCGTATAAACAATTCCTTGTCAGTAGTGTAACTCCAGATGATCCTACAAGGAACGAGAAAAAAATTGTAACAGAACTAAAATTCAAAGTACGAATATTTCGAATTTCCGTGATCAACAAAAAACTGTTATAAAATCTGAATATGCAGATATTTGCAGAAAATTTTGTGACTCCTTAAGAATGAATATTTGACCTTCATATTGTCACATAAATTTTGACGGGGTCTTGCGGAGGTATATAACTTAATCAATTTTGAAAATGTACCTTTTCCAAAAAATAGATATCAAATTTTACCAAAATTTAAAACTATCTAGTTCAAAAACTATATATCCTTGAAAAACCATAATTGGAAAAATCAAATACATACCTGCTACTTCAATATCCATTATTCAAAATTTTCTAATTTTCCCTTAAAATCACGAAAAAATTATGTGAGCACAGTTAGTTTTAAAGAAAGTTTTTTCTGTAACAACTAATATTTTACGAATGGCTACTTTGGGCTGATCCCGCGGCTTTTATAGTAAATTCAGGTAAAAAAAAACCCTTTCTGAAACTCCCTAATTGGTTAAGACAATTAAGACATAAAAAGATGGTTAACAATTACATGTTTGAAAAACCGAATTTTGGCCAGCTAAATTGGGAAAATGCCCCACTGTGCGACGGTCAGTTCTACGCTGTTTGTAAAGTGAATTTCATTCTGTGATTGAGTAGTGAATGTAGTCGGGAAGCGTTTTCAAGTTTGTGCTACTTGATTGCCAAGTAATGAAATGTTATTACTTTTTTAATTTAAAACCTCTTCACACAACATTTTATAATGCTCACTCTCCTGTGCTACCGACAAAATGTACTTTCAGGCCTCAATCACGCCCAGTAATGCTGTTATGACACTGGCTATTTTCTCGCTAGAAAAAAGTACAATAATAGCCAATCGTGCGACAAGGCGAACAACAATAAAAAGACAGAGATACCGCTCTTTCCGACGCTAGCGGCATCTAGTAAACGAAATTAACAACTGGTTTGTTAAGAAAAATACCGTTTCTGGTGCGTTTCATAACATAACATGGCACTTTCCATAATTTACACGTACCGAACTGTCAAAAACAAGTCTGTAGCGGCTTGAAAATCTAGCCGCCAGTGGATTTTTCTTGGATTAACTGCTAGAATCTTGCGAAACACTGCTCGAATGCGCTTTGTTGCAGTTATGGATTGTTTTTTGACAGTTACCCATAGTTTGCTGTTCGGACTGTCTCTCTCACACCACTGTCTTAATTGTATGTTAAAGTATCTATCCCTCTCCATTTGGATTGTCTAGCCGCTTTAAAGCCGCAAAAATAGCCAGTGTCATAACAGCATAATTCTGTTTGCTAGACTGAATTGGTTGGTTCAAGTTTTGTAATTTGAACCGAACTTCGTGTATAGCACATTGGTTTTATTTAATGAGCACAGTATTCTTTGTGCTGCTTATTATTTAAGTGAAATTTTAAGCTTAAGCGTAAGCTTAAGAAGTAGATACGACTATTGTTGGATCGATGTGTAATTATGGAAATAGATTGACTTGAACTGGACGCCTGGCAAAACTGCTCCATTTCATTACATAACCTGTGCAATAAATCTCCATTATTTTTGTATGACACGAAACTTTCATAACCGTCGCCATAAAATAATCTTCCATACAATTGTTTGTCATAGTTGCTATACATTAAAAGGTAAAAGTCGCCGACTATGTTCTAACGTGATGTGCTCATTAAACCGTATCAGAACCTTTTAATCATTCTACCACCGTCACGGTGCCCCATATTTCGCTCAACGCTCGTTACACACGGAGCGTGTATAAATTTAATAGTAGCGTCCAATTAGTTGTCAGTGCCAGACGAACCAATTATCGCATTCGCCTTACATGTCTGAAAGTTTAACGGCCCTCAGATTTCCGGGCCCATATAACGTTGTTGTTCCAACTTCGTCCTTGCCATAGTAACTCACCTCGAAGCCAAATGTACAGGTGAAGGACTCATTAAATCTGCGAACCACAGACCGAAATCTGATACCACTGCAGTCGCGCGCGTTCCTGAAAGCCTTTAGACAGCCCATGACTATAGTACGCAACTAACCCCTAAGTCACCACTAAATCTAGCCCAGCAGAACTTCGTCTGAAGGTATAGAGGTCACCACCGGAGTAGGTAGTAAATCACTGAAAACATTCGTGGCGCTATCTTCCCCGTACGAAAGAGGGAAAGCAACTCAGCCCCAAAAATAATTTTCGCGTGTGACCACTCTTTAATTCAACGCCGACACGTAAACATTTCATACCTTGAAGCTATTAATGTTCGGCTTTCTACTGTTCGGCCCCCGCGACCGTATGACCTTAACACCTTAATTATGTTCCTATTGTTATACCGCATGATGTGCCAAGGTACATCGTCCCAATCAAAAGCAGTTTGAAGAACATCTGAAGTAGGTGGGTGGTTCGGGGCGGAAGTACGTAGGTATAAATTGTAAGAAAAGCTAAGATACCATTTTCCGAATATAAGACGTCGCTCGGAGTTTTTAATTAACTTCCTTAGCAAATCTCTTAAGGTTAATTATAGTCGAAACGACCTCACCAAGGTTGAGCAAAATAACTCTCAGTACTAAAGAGGTGAAATTCGTACCAGGATAAGCGTCAGCGATTCCAAGGTAACTAAAGAACCAAGGATGTGCGCAAATAAATAGATATTCAACATGAACCGAAGAAAAACCAGCCTCGTGGCAGACAAAATTGCAAGGACCAATGTAAAGCTGCAAATCTGCAAAATTCAGTATAAACCACACACTCCACAACTGAGAATATAAAGGGATTATACGTATCCTGCTCGCGTTATCACGGACCCACTGTAAATATTATCTTCCGGGGGAGAGAGAAAGGACGCGCTGGGCTTTTCAGAAATGGGATTAAAGTCCTTCAGACCGAATTATGTAATTAGATCCGGCAAATCCTACCCGGTGAGGAGGCTATCAAGGGCTGTAAATGTGTCTTAATATCCTACCGCTTCAATCGGTGTTCTTCTTTGGAAAAACTGCTCTATTTAACGCCATCATTCTAATGCCAGACTTGAGATAATTTTAAGGGTGCGACTGAATGAATTTCAGGATGCTGTAAGAAAATATCGAGGTCCCGTGACGAACTGAAATATGGAGGAAAGAAACATAAGAGGAGGCATAAAGTTTAAAAGCTTGTGACGTACGCATAGGAATCTCCTGTCCCAATTAAAAAATGGTTGGTGTCTTGGCTTAGCTTGACTAGTTATACGACAGCTGACGAAAGCAAAGAGAGAAAGTCGACTTACACATTTTTTATTTGGCAGGCAAAATATACATTTTTTTTATGTAGTTTTTTCCAAGGGTTCCCATAGTAGCAAATTTTGCAAACCTAATGGCTTTAATGGTGAGATGCGGTGTAGATTACTATGAGACTGACAACTTAAGGAATAACCAGGAGGCTATTTGAAACTTTCACACAGGAGGCTTAATAGGGAAAAATACTTAAATCGTTTTTTACCCCGACTATGTTTAAAGCTTATAGAAGTGAAAGTGAACTCCAAATTTCAATAAACCTAAGAAATATATCAGAATTCGTGAATATGTACACAACCACTTTAAACCTCCTTAAGGGTTAGATATCGAAAAATTTTTAAGAACATTACTAGGCTCATATATAAATAGCCCACAGAAGTAAAATTGCTTTGATAGCTCGACAAGTCTAAAAGTTTTAACGAAATTCATGAAAATGTGCATTCACGAACATTTTTTTTACTCAATCTATGAACGCCAATAAAAATCTGAACTTTTGCTTGCTTTAATTACTCTAATAGCTCATCTACATATACGTACTAAGTTTCAACTTTCTAGCATAAGCCGTTTCTGAGATATAAAAAACGACCCTTTACCCCCGTACTTTGCTACCACTATCAAAAATTTTAAAATTTAAAATTTTTTCTATGATGTCTCTATAGTGGCTCTGTACAATCCTAAATTTTTAGCTTTCTATTCATTACGGTTTTCGAGAAATAAAAATCAGAATGTTTTCCTTTTTACTCCCTTTCACCATCACCCCCCAAACACTACTAGAGATCTACCCACCCCAACTCCTGTAATATTTTCAAGATCATATCTGATACGGTTTCTGAGATATAAAAATGTCCCCCACTTTCGTGCTCCACCTCCCACCTCAAAGAAGTAGACTCCTCTTGTGATCCTATATACAGAAACTAAATGTTAACTTCCTGGTGTAATTGGTTCGGAAGATATTGTAATCCAAAGTTTTTCACCCCCACTCCCAACCAGCCCCTTAAAAATTATAGCCCTTATCTAATCTTGAAGTATCCTAAGGGCAACAACAAAGTTTCAATTTTCTGACATCATTTGTTCAGGAGATATGGATTTTAGAATGTTTCAATCCCGTCCTTAAAGCGTTTTGGACTCATTGTTTCCCCCCCCCCCACTTCCACACCCCTTAACCCCTATAGACCATTTTTTGCAAATGGGTCCACTGTCATAGTACTATATTAGTTCCAAGTTTCAGCCTTCTAGCATGAGTGGTTCCTGAGATCTAGAAAGCAAAATTGTTCGTCTAAAATGCTCCCCTCGCCTCTCCCCTCGTACCCCCACCCACTAAAAATGTACCAGTCGTAGCGGTTCACCCAATCTACCCACCATAAAAATTTCATGTTAATATCTCAACGGGTTTGGGAGCTACGCGTTTGGCGGACGGCGTACGGCGGACAGACGGACATTTTTTTTTTTGCTTTTTAGGGTTTACTAGTCCTAAAATGGGAAAATACAAAATTTCAGGGTAGCAAATTTTTTTTAAATTTTTGTCCATCACAATGCTTTATTATTAAAAAATAATAAAGTAAAGTATTTTTTAATAAAGTAAAATAAAGTAAAATCCATTGAATTTTACATCATTTTGATAGTAGGCAACTATGCTTCATCTTTTCAAGTAAATTTACATTGGGATGTAATAGTCGCATTGAATGTAATTTTTAATTTTCGATCAGTAAATTTCAATTTGCAATCAGTAAATTTCAACTTCGAAAACAGCAAATTCACTGGATATTATCTTCAATTTACACTCTAAAAAAAAGTGTAAAATTAGCACTCTTTAAGATACACTTATTTCTACTTCTAATATTATTTTTTACTAACTTATTTACTCTTAATAAAACCATTGGCTGTATGTAGGAATCGAACCCGCGATCAATTCTGTTTTGCTGGATTGGTTTGGCGCGCGTAGCCACTGCGGCATCGAAGGCATTTTATTTTCATTTCAGTAGAAAACAAAATCGAACTCAGCGTTCAACTTCGTGGTTTCATATATTACATGTTTTTCGTCGAAAAATTCAAACAGATAAGTAGAATTACACGAAAAAGAATGTAATTTTCAATTCATTTATAAATATAGTTTGTTTTACACGAAATGTTGTATAATTTTGTGAACCTTTTCGTGTAAATTGTACGGTGCAGTTGAAAAGTATATGAATAATTTACTAATACCGGTAATTTCGTGTAAAAGTGCTTGAAATTAGTACTTTTACTTGTAAAAATTAAATATATTGGGAATTTCATGTAAAAATTGGATTGAAAAGTAAATTTTTTTTTCAAAAAGTTGTATCAGAACGTGACTTCATTCGCAGTATAAAAGCATGTCCAAGAATGAAAAATTTGACTACATAGATAACACCAGGGATTTCTGTAATAAATTGCCACAAATGCTTAGTTCTCATTAGTTTTCGGTACGGCTGGCATCTTTTGGAATGTGAAACATGATTCGGTTTAATTTAAAGCTATCTAGCTATTAAATTACAATGAAGAATTTACTACTACTCATGATACCAACTAACCAACGAATTCATCCAGGTATTCTTCATCAAAATTAAGCACCTATTCCGTGCGAATTCATTATACCGACAGAGTAAACAGCAAGCGAGTAGAGCAATTCTAGCTGGTTAGTTTCAAACTGGCATCCCTATGGCAAATCCTTACAACAGTGTGGGCTGAACTCCCGAACTTTATATGCAAACCAAAGTTATAAATTGCCGGTCATTTTCAGAATCCTAAATAAATTAAATCTAATGATTCATCCAGGAGTTTTGCTGTGTGAATGGCCGACGAAATCGAAAGATAAGGCGGTAAAATGACTGGTTTATATAAGCCCTCGCCCACAATTCTAAACACGGGATGACCTGACCCGATAGACCTTCTATAAATTTTCCTAGTTTTTGAATTCGCTTAGTTTTTTGTGCCATTTTCCGGACCATTTCCCAATTAAAGTCAACCACAGCTTGTTAACTAAATCGCAAAGGGAGTTATCTGTTTACATGTTATGAAAAGTTTATTTGGTTAATTCAGGGGTTGCAGGGTTCGGTAGGAGTTTCGGGGTCGAATAGTTAACACGACCATTTCGACATGCTCCGAAAGACCGACGTCATCAGTTACAATGTCGCCGACAACAATAACAAGGACTACAAGACCATCCTATTATACAATTTACAACGTGATATCCTTTCATTTCTTATTTAGAGGAGTTTGGTGTAGCGATGTGAAACATGTTCAAGAACGTGTCCTGAACTACGAACGCACAAACACTCGGACACCAATGAAAATTTGACTTGTTTTTAGATAAACACACGGCACATAACCGAACCAACTACATGAGCTGCAAATTTATCTTGCCGAAAATGGAGGTCTATATCCGAGCTGATGCTCAATCCCAACACTTTGTTTTCATTTCAAAAGGATCCAACAAGTCTTCCGATGGGAATAGCAGACCTAGAAAGCAAGAAGGAGGCGTTGGCTTTATGGCTCCTTTGTATAATCCTTTTGAGTATCAGTTCCCTTAATACGAAGGTAAGAGCCAGCCTGTCCTTCGAACAGGACGACTGATGGTACTTCCAACCTACAACGAAAGTCAAAGCTACTAAAAATGATCCCGTTTCCGAGAGTGGTATCCTTTTTGATATTGGAAGGGACGAACGACGTGTTTATTTGCCTCAGTCTCGGGAGTAGGAACAAATTTGCGGTAGGATTCTCGAACGGATGGCAGGACGAGACGGTAGAACTAGGTATCACTATTCAGTCAGCTTACTATTATGGCTAAGCATTCTTGGACTCTAATATTTGGCAAATTATATTCATCCTGAATCCTCAAATAAAGATAAACGGGGATAAAGCACCTGGGAGTTTCAGAAGGATGAGATTTTCGAGTAAGATATAATCCGGGAATTATGTGTCCCAACGATTATTTATGTTTGCCATGTTTAAAGAACTTGCAGACTTATGTTGGTAGATTATTATGCAATCGAGCTGTGAAAAAAATTAATAGCAGGAATGTTTTAATCACATCACTTTTCGGCATTAGACGAGTGCTGTCTAAGAAATTAATCTAAAAAATTACATTTCAAGTAGCCTGATTATTCTTTAGGTTATGTGAGTCGTATGGAGACCTGCACCGCATCTTCGTTTATTTAATTATGTTGTTTTTCAATTTCAATAACTCCTCGGGGGTTAAATATCAAAGAATTATAAAGCCCGTTAAAGTAAAAAAAAAATAGTTCACCTAATAGATATGTCAAAATTCGTCAAAACGTACACAGACCCTATAGAAGTAGATGTAGACTTATTAGAACGAACAGATGTTTAGGAAATCGTGAAAACTTTCACAACCACCATACATGCACTTGGAGATTGAATATCGAAAAATGCTTAAATAAATTTTTATGCGATAACATTTAAGGCCTATATATTAGTGAGAGCGAATTCGATATCTTATTAGGCCTAAAAAATATGTCGAAATTCGTGAAAACGTCCACAAATATCTCGCATTCCCGTAGAGGTTGAATATTGAGAAATATGGAAAGCGAGTTCTAAGCGCTTGTATGAAGAGCATGTCGAAGTATTTTCTATAATTAATAATTAATTGTATTTAATTAAATATCTGGACTAAGGTCTGTGAAGATGTAACAAAGTCTATACAAATTAATACAACTCCATTTCATGAACAATTTTTTGCCTTAATACACTCTTAATTTTATTTTGCTTAAATTACTTCTCTAGTACATCTCGTTTTAACTTTCTAGCATAAGTCGTTCTTGAAATACAAGAAAACCCCTCCCACCCCTAACCATGCTAACGCTATCAAAAATTATTTCCAGGATGCCGCTATAGGGGCTTTATGCAGACGTCAACATTTAGCTTTTTATCTTTACAGGTTCTCTAGAAATAAAAACCAGATTTTTTACTTGTCCCCCTCTCTAACCCTCACTCGCTACATCACCATCATCAGAATTTTTTCTCTGTAATGGCTCTACTCATATACATAAAACCTGGATTTCTTGAAAAAAATTTATCCAAATTTTGGGAGCTACGAACCTTCAAAAGCATTTCCATTGATCGTACGGAGAACAGCGTATACGCTGAATAGACGGACTTTTACCGATTTTTGTTTGCAACAAACCCTGCACCGTTTAAATACCAAATTTTAGGTCAGTAATTTTTATTTTCGTTTCATGTCGTCCACAATACCTTATTATTAAAATTATTATTTTGGGCTACTAGCCCGCCACTGTTTAAATTAAAAAAAAATTACAACTAAAGAAATATGTAATTAAATTAAATGTGCGACAAAATAAATCGGATAAAAAAACATGCATTTAATTTATTAGGTGTTTCTAATTTTAAAATAAAACAACCAAAAATAATTTTCTGAAATTTGAAATTTAAAAAAAAAATAACATAATTAAAAACAACTAAATAAAACTTACAACAAAACTAAACTTATACAACTAAAACAAATACAATTAAAAAAAATTTTCCAATAAATAAATTGTACAATTAACTTATTAAAATTTAGAACTTAAAAACTACTTAATGAAAAACATTAAACCAAAACCAACTTGTAAGTGGAACTTAAAATATAATTTACAACTACATAAATAAAACTTACTGCAAAAAAGTCCCAAATAAAAAAAATACTGGTATAAAATTCAATTAATTAAAATTGCCAAAAAAAATTTTAATTTTACAGTTAAAAAATAGGTTATAGTTAATCTCACCACTAAAAAATTTATGCAACCAAAAAAAATACTACAAGTCAGTACAACCACAGGTGTACAGGTCACTGGCCGATTGGGGATCATGCGGCCAAACTGGGCATTCCATTCAATGTACACTGCCGTAGCTGCCAGGACACTAATGAGCGAGAGTCGCTTGTTCATTTCCTTTGCAAGTGTCCGGCTCTAGCTAGAGCCCGAGAGCGAGCACTAGGCAAGCCCTTCTACGGGGACCTGATGAAGATTTCGGGGAAGAGGATTGGAGAGTTATTACACTTCCTGAACAGCACAGGGTGGCTATAGCGATCCAATTCAATCAACCTTTCTCACAGTCATCTTCTGTATTCCCCAGTATCAACAACCCTTAACAGCCGAGTTTAACACGAGTTTGTGGTTTCAAAACGGCCTCTGAGCTAATTGAGCCCTGTATGGGTGACAGGGCTGCCACTTAAACCAACCAACCAACCAACCAGTACAACCAATAAACAATTGCCTCCTATACTTGCAAGAAAGCCTTTGGCAAGAAATGGGGAATAAAGCCCGCAATGGTTCACTGGATGTACATCTCTATCGTAAGGCCCATTCTTCTTTATGGTGGCCTGGTATGGTGGACAGCCCTGGACAAAAGCGTGCACAAGAATAGTCTAACGAAAGTGCAGAGAGCGGCTTGCTTAGGCATCACGGGCGCTTTGCAATCAACGCCAACAGCCGCAATGGAGATTATGCTGCTTCTGCTGCCAATAGATATTCAAATCAAGAATGCTGCTGCCAAGAGCGCCCTGAGACTAAAAGAGTCTTGTGGCTGCTGGAAATCTGCGGATTATGGGCATAGCAAAATTCTTTCATTATTTCCAGATTGTGGGCTTAGTGAACTCACCGACTATATAACTCCGTTTATAAGCTTCGATACAGGATTCCATACCCTTTTCCCTACTAGGGGGACTGGGATAATCAAAAAGTAATAAGGGAATCTGAAGTTGCTATATTCACGGATGGGTCAAAAATGGATACTGGAACGGGGGCAGGGATCTTCTCAGCCGACATGGACATTCAAGTATCCTTTCGTCTGCCGGACTACTGCAGTATTTTTCAAGCCGAGGTTTTTGCCGTAAGCAGTGCAGTGGACATACTAAATTCCGCAACAAATCTTCCCGAAGAGTCATGTATAAAGATTTACATAGACAGCCAAGCAGCAATGAAAGCTCTAAGCTCCAACCTAGTCAAGTCAAAGCTAGTGAGGGAGTGTAGGGAGCGTGTGAAAACTTTGGCCGCAGCTCATAAGGTTTTCCTGTGCTGGGTTCCGGGACACAAAGGGATACCAGGAAATGAGGCAGCCGATGAGCTGGCCAAAACTGGATCTGAAATGGCTGCTATACATGCAACCCAAGCGGTAAAAATACCGCTTAATTACGTCAAGAGTAATCTTGACAGGAAGGCAATGGAGCTGACTAATGGCAGATGGTTCAACCTAACTACGTGTGAAACCTCCAGGCAGCTATGGCCGGTAATACATCCTAGAAGGACTGCCGATCTTCTGAAAAGAAGTCGTATAGAGACCCGTAACATTACGGCTATCATAACGGGGCACTGTCTCTTTGGCAGACATGCACAACGCTTAGGCGTTCAATATAATGACTACTGCAGAAGCTGCAGAAGTGAAGAAGAAGAAGAGAGCGTCAGGCATCTACTTTGTGGGGACACTAGCCAGCTGTAGGTTCAGAGCTATGGGCAGCTACTTCTTCTCCAGACTCGGGAACATGGCCGGAGCACGAATTGATGAACTAGCCAAGTTCATTCGCATCTGTGGCTGGTTCGACTAGCTTTCCCCTGTAGCAATGCTACGATAACTCCCTATATGGGACTTCATTAAGGTGTCACGGGTGTGGTATCACAATGGACCAACCGAATGGTCTAAGTGAGTCGATCCATAGTTTGGATGGCTGCCACTATAACCTAACAACCAATAAAAATAAAACTTAAGACTAAATAAAACTTTCAAGATGGTAAAAATTCTATTTAAAAAATCCACACACATACAACTCAGTGGCGTCTATAAACCAAGTAGGTAATGCATTTAATTAAATATTAATTTAATAAAACTTGAAACAAAATCAAATTTCTCTATGTATACAAAAAAAAACTTTACAGTTAACTAATTAAAAATTACAACTAAAACAAACTTAGGAAAAAGTAAAATTTACCACTTAATAAGACTTACAAATACAAAAAAAATTAGCAGCAGAATAAAACTTTTAACATTTCCATAAAACTTAAAACTAGAAACACTTAAAGAAAAAATTATAACTTAAGGTACAACTGTAAAACCACAATTTTTACTTAAATATAAAAACAAAGTTTTGATTAAAATTCAACATATAAAAAAGCTCTCAATGAAAAAGACTTCAAACTAAATAATAGCTTTGGCCGACCCTAAATGCGAGCAGGACAAAGTTTATCCTACTTGGAGATAGGAATACTCTTCGTATCCTAATTGGTGTACTGACGGGCCATTGCCTGATCGGCCGGCACGCCAGAAGACTAGGTGTTGCGGACGTTACAGATCTGTGCCGCAGCTGTGGTGAACCTGACGCTGAGGAAAGTATTTTCCACTTGCTTTGCGAATGCCCGGGTCTGGCCTGGAGGCGCGAGCGTACTTTAGGTACGCGCTTCGCCATAGACTTGGGCGAATTCGCAAGCATCAAGCTGAACAAGCTGCTGCAGTTTGTCAGGCTGGCGGGGTGGTTTACTTAAAATGTTGTCTTGGGCACACGGGTACCTTTTTCCCGTGCATGTGGGATCACAACGGACCCATTGGCGGTCTATGTGCTTGGTCGCGAAGCGACCACCCACCTCACCTAAACCTAAACCTAAATAAAAGTTTAAAAAAATGTAGTTTTTGTGCCGTATTAAATCTGAATAAAGAGATGTCAATCGGTCTTGTAGTTAAAAGCCTTGTAAATTTAAAAAAGTAAGTAAGTAACTCCACTGTTTTTAAAAAAATTTATTTTCAATTCAATTTTTACTTGAAATATCCAGTATATTTAATTTTTTCAAGTAAAAGTACAAATTTCAATCACTTTTACACGAAATTACTGGTATTAGTAAATTATTCAAGTACTTTTCAACTGAACCTTACTATTTAAAGGCTCACAAAACTAAGCAACATCTCGTGTAAAATTAACTATATTTATATATGAATTGAAAATTACGTTCTTTTTTGTGTAATTCTACTTATCTATTTAAATTTTACGACGAAAAACATTTAATATATGAAACCACGAAGTTTGACGCTTCTTTCGATTTTGTTTTCTACTAAAATGAAAATGAAACGCCTTCGGTGGTGCAGTGGCTACTCGCGCCAAACCTACGCAGCAAAACCAGAATTGATCGTGGGTTCGATTCCTACCTAGAGCCAAGGGTTTTATTAAAAGTAAGTAAGTAAGAAATAATATTAGAAGTAGAAATAAGTGTATCTTATCTTAAACACTTTTTTTAGTGTGAAATTGCTGCTTTCGAATTTGAAATTTACTGATTGCAAATTGAAATTTACTGACCGAAAATTGAAAGTTACATTCAAATTGACTATTACATCCCAATGTAAATTTACTTGAAAAGGTGTGGCATATCTGCCTACTATCCAAAAGATATAAAGTTCAATAGATTTTTTTACAATTTGTAAATTGAGTTATTCGACTTACGTATTTGGAAGTGAAGTGGAAAAATACTTTAGCATTTCGGTTAACCTTGACTTTTTAAAATAACAAAATTTATTATTTCTTACCCATTAACCTAACCACTTTCATCCCACCTACTTCAATCTTTTAATCTCGTTAAGGAGAAGAAAAATAAAATTGAAACAAAACTGAAGCTAAAAGGACTCATCTGTGCTGCCATAACGTTGTACTAGGAACAAGTCACTTCGTCCCTTTCTCATTAATTTTATGAACTTCGCCAGGTAAAATCCATTTGTCCGTGCCGGTGTAGCAACGTATTTCTCTCCCGAGTCCTGACAGATTACCGGCTGAATCTCGGAGTAGACTGACTTAACGAACCATAATTGGACAAATGTAGACGGGGATAAAAAAAAATGGTGTCTCCTGTGTGTCCTATGGCCCCCGGGGGCCTTAAGTATGTCGGGAAGCAATAAGAAATGAAACGTGACTTATAGCGAAGGAAATCAATTCTAATCCAATGAAGCACTTTTCGAAATCTTCCATTTAAAGGGAATAGGTGATGGCGGTGTATATGTGTTTTCTTGTTGTTGCTCGCGAGGCTTTTCCGTTCGAAGGACACGCACTTTCTATTTGCTTTTTCTCCGAAAAGGAAAAATCAAAACATGGAAAATTGGATAAAACCGGAGAATCATGCCTAAAACATTGGCTCATTGACACACCAAGTTCCTTCTTAAGAAGATCATGTGAATCGAATCGATTTAAGGATGTTTTAACGGCTGAAGGTAAACATTTGGAGAATTTCGAGAATACATTTTTGTTCGGTTTTTCATAAGTCTTCCGATTTTTCTTCAGGAAGACAATACTATGTAATTATTTATCCTTAAGGTGGAATCGCATCGCGTGCGCCAATTCGCGACACTAGTTATAGTAAGCGCGTTTAATCGCTTGCTACATTGGGATATCACTATAACCCGTTACACTCAATAACTTGCATTCTAGTCAGGTGTCATCACATCTCTATAGTTCCACTTTTGGGGATGAAAGTATAGAATAAAGAAGTACCGAATTTACCTGTCCGGTTTTGTGCTATAGTGAATTTAGGTTACTAAATCAATCAACATTTTTAGGCAGGTTATAGATTAGATTTCTTTCCAGAGCGGTCAGAATTGGCCTCGCCTTCCGAGGTGATCAAAAATCATGTCAATTGAAATGGCTGCATTTTTAGTGCCCGTCAATGTGCATCCGGAACAACACCGGTACGGCAAAAAACAGGAAGACGGTCTTTTCCGGATCGTAAAGAAGCCGGACCATGTGCTCCAGACCTCAGGGCGGCGCTCACTTCAGTTGAATGTGTTAAATAAAACGTCCAGTCTGTACTCAATCGTGCGAGTCCTGCCATATTAATTTCAGTGCCATCCTCTTCAGCCTTAACTGCTTTACTTCACCACCTTGATTTCAGATACAACTCCCCGAAATAGTGCATTTCATCTAAGTTGCAAATACCGTGTATATCAACTACCAATTCAGAAAAATCCTTTTTCCTGTCGTGCCGCTTCACCATAAAGCAAACTATTAAGCAGTTTTAACCCATCGCTGCCAACTCGGTCAGCATTAGAGCAACTATTATTTTTTATCGCCGACTAATGAACCATAAATGAGTTCCGCCTAGATATGTACATTGCCAGCCCCTAACTAATTGTTGAATCTAACCGGCAAATATAATGCCGTGTCGGTTTGCTATTATCACATAGAGGGTGTATAGGTACAATCTGATATGTGCACCATTCATTCGTCCTTCTCTCTCTCAAGTTTGCTCAAAAAATAACAAAAACATTACTTACATGAAACAGTATATCGCACGATTGATAAATTGTTTGCACGTTTATTCCATCAAAACGTGGATAATGAAAGCTAAGTAAATCCCTTGGCTAGTTAAACAAAATAAAATGGCGATTATTTAAGCGGCACACGCCACCTGTTATCCTCCTTTCTCGTTTTTTCTAGCCAGTACTTATATTATTGAGTCCTTTTAAGAACGTACAGTCGAATAACAGTTAGTACCTTGCTTAATATGATTACGTGGATGTAATCCCTTTGTGAAGTTGTTTATTTATTAAAGCGATGAAAACGGATAATAGACTTGGAGCATGTCTTCAGGAAAATTGTTTATCCAGTCCCGATAATATCATGTATCGAGGGCCGCATTAAGGCCAAGTTATGCCTAAGCAGTGTCTGGGCTGGATGCCTCCTCCGCACGTAACTACCAATCGCATGAAACTCTGGATGCAATACTTAACTCCTAATTACATTGCACGTATGTAAGTCAGTATAGTGCAGATAGATAGATTAGAAATAGGGGTTGGTATGGTTAACCTCTGTCACTGCAGCCATAGTTGTGCCTATTGTGACGTCCCCCCGGATTGACTATGATTCCTCTTCAATTCCTGCGTTTTCAATGAAGCCTAGTATTTTGCGAAGAGGCATTCCTCAGGAATTCCGATGGGTCCATGAAACCCTGGCCGAAGTGACGAAGTCTTTTGTGAGCTAAACCTTCACATTCACAGAGGATATGCTCTGGTGTTTCGTCTTCGTCATTGCATATTCTGCAAATTTTAGTCTCAGAGAGACCAATTCTATTGAGATGCTTCCTCATGTGACAATGTCCAGTCAGAGCTCCCACTAGGGTTCGGGTCTGATATCTGCTTAATTTTAGATAATCAGATGTTCTTTTTTCCGAATGCTTTGGCATAAAAAGCTTGAAGTGCCTGTTGCCCGATGCCAAGTCCCAGTGAATGGCGCTTTGCGATTTTTGCCACATTCGGAAGTTCATTCTGGCTGTGATTAATGGTATCCCACAGAATGGATATGGTCCCATGAAGTCAACTTCTGAACCTTTCTTAGCCATTAAGTCGGCCATTTCATTACCTTCATATCCGCTGTGTCCCGGAATTCAAATGAGGTTAACTCTGTTCTTATTTCCGAGTTCAATCAGGCATTGGAGACAATTCCAAACAAGTAGATTTGAACGGACTGAAGTGTAGTATAGTGTAAGTGGAGATATTACAAACTAGTTACATGCAACATCTCGACGCATTCTCGAGTTATCGTAACTTTTTGCGAACACAAGTAATAATTCTGTGGTAAAAAACGATAACAGCTTAAGTCGAGATAAGAAAAAATCATTTTTCAAGTTTTCAATTGCATTTTTAAAAAAAATTGCCATTCTGTGATAGATTTTTATCTTATATAATATATTATTATTAGGTTGTATTATTAAATTAAATAAAATAAGATCTTCTAATATATTTTTTATTAGTGTAATTATCAATTTTGATACACGTAATCGCCTAATTTTTTTTTCGACTTAAGTTGTTATCGCTTTTTACCACAGAATTTGTTTGAACCATTTTGCACAACTGCTTCTTTTTTGAACCAGCAACTTTGAAAACTTGTATTTCAGGTAAACCCAATTTTTTTGGCAAACATTTTAGCCAAGATTAATCTTTTGGCGACAAGTTACATTGTTTAATTTTTTTCACTCTTTTTACTTTATTACTTTTTAATAACAAAGTATTGTACAATTTCCAAAAAATGTCCTACCCTCAAATTTTAAATTTTCACGTTTTAGGACTAGTAAAAGCAAAAAAAGAAAATGTCCGTCTGTCCGCCGTAGACCAAAAAAAAGTTTTCAACCCTCAAATCCCTCAAATATTTAGTAAAACAATGTGTGGCCAGTTCGAAACCTTCTAAAAACCTTTTTTCGTGACAAGTTCATGCCACACGGTTGAAATTTGGTATCTGCTTAAATGGAAAGACCGACTTCAAAGATAATGTAATGTCCATACAGTCAAAAAATTTTGTGAAAATAGTAATCCTTAAAGCAGTAAATATTCCGAATTGATGTAGTAAATTTATGATACAAATTTTCATTAAATTTAACAAAATGACGTTTTTAAAAGTTTGTATTTTTACACATTTTCGTCATGAATTTACTGGCTGGAAAGTAAAATTACAACACCGAATGAAATTACAACACCGAATGAAATTTTCCACTTTTAATGTGTAAAATTTGTCATTGTGTATAAAATTACGCATTTTGCGTGTAATTTTGATACTTCATGCGTAGTAATTTGTTTTTTGTGATATGTTTCAGCTTGATTGCTTAGTTATTTAATTCACTTGTTTTGTGGGTAAGACCTGATTTAAAATTTAAAAAGAAAATAATGTTTGGAAAGTGTTAAGTTTGTGACTTTAAAACAAATAAATTAAATTTATATAATAAACATGTATAGTGTTTTAAACTTTCTACACTTTTTGACCTATATCCTAGTATTTTCCCAATTATCATATGTTGATTGATCTCATTGAATTTTTTCCAATTGCCGATTGCTGTGTCCTCTGGCCTTCAAAATACGTCTGGGAATACATCTTCCGATCATTCGCTTGAAGTTTATTCATTTATATCATCTCACAGCTCCACCCCTCCAAAAGACACAACTCGTAGGGATTCAACCATTTTACCTACCATAAAAATTTCAATTTAATATCTCAATGGGTTTGTGAGCTACGCAACTTTTAACGGTTTTGCGTACGGCGTCTACGGCGGACAGACGGACATTTTTTTTTGCTTTTTGGGGGTTTACTAGTCCTAAAACGTGAAAATACAAAATTCCAGGGTAGCAAAGTTTTTTGAAATTTTAGGTCGATAACAATACTTTTTTATTAAAAAATAATAAAGTAAAATTATTTACTGTGTTTATAAACATACTAGGAGAGTACATCAGAAATAAAATTTTTACAGGGTAACCTTGATGAAAACCTTTAAATTACAATATCTCACTAAAAGAATTACGTAGAGATTAGGTTGAGAAAATAAAAATTTTTTTATTTTGAAATTACGTACAGAAGATGAAATTTAGTATGTGTATATACGAGTACGTGTATGAGAGGAAAGAAAATGTTTTAAGTGGGTAGCAGTAGTTTTCTATCTCAAGAATGGATTATGGTAGAAACTTGAAACTTGTTATATACATCTATATTAGTTAAAAAATACTTTAAAAAAATCAGGACCTAGGGCGAAAAAATGGCCAGTAAAAATGCAGTTTTTAAGTCATCTGATTTTTCGAATTAATTGTATTTAATTTAATTTAAATAATTGTGATCCTCAGATAAAATCATAGAAATGAATTTCAAGATTTTTTAATATTTATCACTAAGGAAGATGTGAAGGGGTTGTATATGCTTTCACGAATTCCACTATTTCCCTTAGGTCTATTGAGATTTCGAATTAATTTTTACTTCAACTTGGTGCTTATATATTCGGTTCAAACATTATTTAAAAATGTTTTGATATTCAACTTTCACGAACTTTTAACGTTATCGCTTAAAAATCGATGCCAGGTTTTTTACATATTTAATCCTCTGAGTGGATTAAAGGGGCTATATAACACATTTCGTGGACCTCCTCCATACATCTTCATTCTAATGAGATATCGAATTGGTTCATACTTCTTCGAGGTAAATTTAATATTTAATGATATTCCACCCCAAAGAGGTGTAAAGAGTTCGTATCCGTTTTAACGAATTGCTTCATATCTCTTGACCCTGATGAGATATCGAACTGGATTTTACGGATTTTGCGAAATATATGCCCCATGGCAAGTAAGGGGTTGTTTTCACGAACTTCGCCTTAAGTTTCTGGTCTGATTTGATGTTGTATAGGCTTTTAATTTAATGGGCTTCGTATGAAGAGCTACACTGTTTTAAAAAAAATAAATTTTCAATCCAATTTTTATTTGAAAAGTTTGAATATTTCAACGTCCAATTGTCTATGTATATTGAATTTTCATTTTACGTGTCCTTAAATTCCGGAATGAATATGCTTTCATCTTTCACTTTACCTTATAAGTTTTAATCATGGCTAGCTATATTTCTATACGTATATGATCTTGATTTATTTTTTTTTCTCACATTTTAATTAATTTTACATTTTTTCCCATTTTCCTCGCATTATTCATATCACCAAATTGTAACTCATTAACTTCTTGTGAAAACAAAACAATAATCACGAATTGAAAAGGCCGCAGGGTCTGAGCATCGCATTATTTAATATATCTTAAAATATAAAAAATGTAATATAGAATAATAAAAATCAATCTAATCTAATCTAATTTTACATTTATCCGTTTCTTTTTGTCATCTTAATTATACCTAGCTATATTTCAGTATATCATCTTGTATTATTTCTCACTTAGTATTAATTTTTTATTTAGCTGTTTCTATTATCATTATCTTTATCTTTCCACCTTGTATACTTTAATTAAATCTAGTTTCTAAATCGTTCATTATTTCAAGTTAATTTGACACAATTATAAGCTTTTGGGTATATTTCCTTTCAATCATTATCTTAATTTATCTTTAGTTCTACCATAAAACTTTTTAGACATATACGTTATTTTATTTTCATTTATGCAATTCATTCCATTGTATTCATTTCTAGATTTAGAACTATCATAAGCATCATTTATCAATCGCTTTTCTGTTTTTGTGCTATCCCCTCTTTTTATCAATCACTTTTATGTTTTTATCCTTTCATGATATTTTTAGTCCTAAGTTTTATATTTAGTTCCATGTACCTAGCCGGTTTGGCCGTAAGATATTGTTGCGAGCTAGGGGTTCGCCGGGATTTCAAGTAAAACATAATTCGGTTAAAATAAAAATAAGTGATTATTTATTCTTCGCACTTTAATTCTATTAGCACAATTATTCGCACTGTGTGGCAATACCGCCCGCTTCTACATAGCACTTGTCTCGATCGCACTCTATCAATCGCTTTGCACCAATACGGTCGCGTATACGCGCTGGCTGTCACAGTCGACGTAATAAAAATTACTATGTCTATCGCTGAAAGCTTCATCTGCTTTTATACTACTTGTCTGTAGTCGAGACTGTTCTTGAATCTTCGTTTGGTGGTGTGTGTAGAGGGTTCTGGAAAGCTTGAGAGCATTCCATTTGATCTTCTAGGCTGTTCTAGTACATTTGAGCGCATTCGATTAGAGGGGAGATATAGTCGTGTTGTTTCGCCTTATGTACTTAAAGTAGGTTTCTGATTGGGTTATTTTGCTACTAGGTATTCGGTTGCTGCTGTTTTCCTTATTCGTAATCGATCGAGTTGCGCGGTTGCCAGGTTTACATGTAACAATATTATGTTGTTTCATTTATGTTTCAACATCAATCCTATAAATAAATAAATAATAAATTGTTTGAAATTTCCAGTATACGGTATTTAGTTTTTTTAAGTAAAAGTACACAGTTCAATCACTTTTACACGAAATTACTGGTATTAGTAAATTATTCAAGTACTTTTAAACTAAACTTTACTATTTAAACCCTCACAAAACTAAGCAACATCTCGTGTAAAATTAACTATATTTATCTATGATTTGAAAATTACGTTCTTTTTCGTGTAATTCTACTTATCTATTTGAATTTTACGATGAAAAACATGTAATATATGAAACCACGAAGTTGGACGCTTCGTTCGATTTTGTTTTCTACTGAAATGAAAATGAAGCGCCTTCGAAGGCGCAGTGATTACGGGCACCCAAACTACACGGCAAAAACCAGAATTGATCGCGGTATCGATTCCTACCTACAGCCAAGGGTTTTATTAAGCAAGTAAGAAAGGATTAATATTAGAAGTAGAAATAAATGTATCTTAAAGAGTGCTAATTATACACTTTTTTTAGAGTGTAAATTCCATTATTTATTCAGTGAATTTCCTGTTTTCGAAGTTGAAATTTACTGATTGCAAATTTACTGATGGAAAATTGAAAATTACATTCAAATTGACTATTACATCCCAATTTAAATTTAATTGTAAATGTGTGGTATATTTACATACTATTCAAAAGATGTAAAATTCAATGGATTTTTTTTACTCTGTACTAATAAATGTTAACAGTTGTAAACAGAGCAATTGTATGGACAAAATTAATTTTCCAAATAACTGCCTTGTCTCGAAACTGTCAGTGCTATATTTCCACTTTAAACGCGTTTAAAATTGTGATAGTTGCTTTAAGGTTGACGTCGCCACTTTGCTCACACCGCCATTTTAACCGGTTCTCGGACTCTATCCCGAAGAATCATAAAATTGGATCCAGACTGGCAAGCAGATGGTTTTTCAGTGTATTCAAAATTGTGGTAAAATATTTAATCACATACTGAACAAAACCACCCTTTTAAGCACTTTTCACCAGGAGGTTTCTTCAGGCTAACTAGAATTTGTTTAGTAACGTCGACGTTCTATTTTCATAAAATTGCTACTTGCCATTGTTTTCATAAATTTAATAAAATTAATGTGGAAATTTTTAAGGATTTTTTTCCGGTAGCTAATACTCTTTAATAATTTTTTCTAAGATCTTATCGTATTAGTTCTGGTATTGGTATTAAGATCGACTAATTTCTAACAGGTACAGATAGAGCTGAACTCGCAACAATATTGAACTGAAACTTCAATTCAGCAAGTAGCGACATCTGTTGGATAGCGACGAAATATTATTGTACACAAGAACCTAATAAAATATTCATTCGGGTCAAATATGTGACTCCAGTATCGTTCGGTCCTTGTTTCTCATGTTTAGACCCTTAGAGGTACCTTTATTAAGAGATGCTCTTATTACGGTACGTTCTACGTGTCTATAGGGTTTAATTAGGCTTGATTAAAAGACTAAGCAGCAGGCAGCAGTAATATGGCTGTAATATCGAGATGGGGTTGATATGGAAAAGGAAAGCCGTATAATTTTTTTTTTATTTTTTGCTGTGAATTTCTCATTTTCCTGACTACAAGTTTATTGGGAAAAAGCCGTTGTTGGTCTTGTTAGGTAATACCATTTATAAGGAAGTCAATGGAGATGGGAGCAGAACTGTACCATTGAAAAGTTTGCCGAGTTGTGACGGGTTAAGTATGCCTGAAGAAGTTTTGAACCACTTGCTTCTAACAAAGTTTCCATCTTAAGGGAATTCGGAACAGTTCAGTGAGAGCGTTGTACTCCTTTGTCCTAATTAATTGGTACATGCTGCGCTTCTTTTGAAATTTTTTTCTTCAAATTTTTAAGCAACTTTGAAATAAACCGATTTTTATGTTTCGATTGAACAGAAACTAAAGAAAAAAATGTTTTACTTTTTTAAAGTCAGTTTTAGTCGACACTAAAAACCAAAAGAAAACCAGTCTCCACTAATTGTCTCGATAACCACGTTTCATATTGCCAGAATTCTTCTAGATATGACCTTGAAATAATTAAATGTATACTATAATTAAATTCGATCAACCTTTTAGTTTCAGTATCTCAGAAACATCTTACGCTAGGAACGATATGATATGAGTAAACAAGTTCCTCTGGACAACTCGAAGGTTAGAATCAAGCCATTTCCATATCTTCTGAATGGTGCACCCTAGAAAGTTGAAAATTGGTCGTTAAATGTATATATATGACTTCTAGAAAATTTCAAAGGAAAAAGTAAGAAATGACAGTGGATACCTAGAACAGATCGGGCCGATGGTAGACAGTTGAAACTTAGTTTATATGTAGAAATGAACCAGTAGTTAAGTATGCCGAATGGAGACTTACATCCCATATCCTGCAGTGTTACATAAATTTTTCTTAAATTTGAACTGTTTATTCTCGTGAATTCCATTTCTTTGTATTTGGCATATTCAACAACCTTTGTGAAAAATACTGCTGCCATAACCATTTACTGCACTCCAGTGAAAAGGATATTCTGGTTGCTAACTGGCTACTGAATTTAACAGTACTCATCCAGTACTTAAAGGGTATACAACCAATCACGTACGAAGTGGATTCCTTTCAAGTGAGATTTATTGCTGTAATTATAGCACCCACTTTGCGTGTGCTACGTGCAGCAAAGATACACGCACATTTCCAAAAGCGCTCTCTCATCTCATCATAATTTATATCACAAACAGAATTTCCATGACAGTTTTACTAAAAATAATTTAATTGCATTTACACGTGTGAATAAATGTTGTGCACCAGAAACACACTTATACAACTCGTTGCTGTAATTTTATATACGGGCGAGTAATATTTTATTAATTTACGAGGTCCAATTGTAGCAGTTAGACGATAAAATTCAACGATATAATACACCTCTGATATAATTTTTTTTTTTTTGCAAAAAAACATACTTTCGGATAAACACGACATACTTTAAATTAACTTCGAAAAAAAAAATAAATTCAAAGCTAGAGGCTCTCATAGCTGCTATTCACCGAAATTTTCGACAATTTAATGAGGTTAATGCGAAATGATCACAACGTTAAAAAGCTGAATAATTCGAGCTTATCCCGAAATTACAAATCAAATTTTTTCCATGTGCTCGTATTTCATTTCGAATAAAATGATAAAAGCAATTTGATAATTTATTTATTAATTCGAAAGTAGATTTTGACGCAAATTATTAACGAACATTCTGTTATCGTTCAAAGTACCTGTTAATTTAATTGTCAGGTTTTATAAATGTTCTTTATCGGTAAACAGAAGGCAATTTAAAACTAATTTAAATTAGTTTTTCATTTTAGAAACGATATAAAATGAATTTTCATGTGTTTTTCGATTTTAACTTTGTTTGTCAGATACTGAATAAAAGAACACAATGCAATAAACATCTGTTCAAAGTAAAGTTTTAGTTTAAAATAAAATATGTAATATTTTTAAGATTTTATGAAATTACCTAACTACTTAATAAAATGAGGAATATTATTTTTTGTAGGCGTAAATAAATGAAAAGGATATTTAAATCAGTCGAAGCTCTTGTTTATGTGGAGTTGAATTACTAACAAAAAAAATTATGACTTACAACACTTTATTAAACATACTAAACATCCTTACACAACTCGTTGCAGTAATTTTAAATAATGGGTGTTACAATACAAGCCCATATTCTGCAATTCTTCTTGTTGACGTAGCCAATGACATGGAAATGAGCCTCATCAGAAAAGAAGATTTTCATCGCAAATTCATTGTCAAGTTGGTTTTACTTATGCATACAATTTGCGAACATACGTCACTTCAAATCATCAATATGTAATTTGCCAAAGACTGAACTACCAAAATGTCAAAACAGCTGTCAAAAATTATTTCATGTTTAACCGTGGTTTGCAATAAACTTCGGAACGAGTTATTGTAACACCCTTTATATGAACGAGTAATAGCATAAATAAGTGATAATTTACGTAATTTAATAAGTAATAATTTACGAGGTCGCATTGTAATAGTTAAACAATGAAATTCAACTACACTTCCTTGCAATACAAACTCAATTATCAATGGAGTCGAAGCTTATAGTGAGAAAACCAATATTCAATTAGAATAACATAAAAATATCTACTCTCTTCATACTCCATACAAACCATCGCATGTACTCGAAAGATTTCCCAGCGCAGTATAAAAGCATAGATAAGTTTTGACTGAGAAAGTGAAACCGAGTGATTTGTATTCACAGCTACTGTGTGTGAGAGCGAACTACCGCCAAGCATTGCCAAGTATTAAAACTATTGAGTTTAATGCTTATAATTGAACGATTTGTTTTCTTTTACACTAATCGAATTGTTTTACTTAAAATCTTGACGAACCCTTAGCTCGCAACCACACATTTTCAAACTAAATTTCACAGAAATTAATCCTAAATCCTATCAGAAATTCATGGTTTTTCTTTTATGCATTATTGTCTTTATAATTTTATCAATCCATTCTCAATTAAAATTTCTGTATTCTTGATCAGATATGTCAGCTTAAAAATCCCAAGACTAAGCTTTAATCCTTAGAAATCCTCTTTCTAAATTCATGTCTTAATGAGATTTTGAGATACTTTGTATTTGCTCTCCCGTAATTCCAAAATATGGTTTTAAAATATTGCACTTATAAGCTATGTAAATGTATAAATTTATGAGCTTCGTGATAAAGGATTCAAAAATGTTCTCTTTCTATGTTTGGCTCACCAGCATCCTTCTTCGAGGATGCATCTAAGAAGTCCACAATGTTACTTAGATATACATAGGACATAGTGGCCGAAATTCTGATTTTTGACAACGCTTTTCCACAAAAAATTTAATTTTACCCAATAATTTTCCGAATTTCAAGTATCGAGCATGGCTCCTCCAATATAAAAATACACAGTTTATTTTCCCTGTGAGTCACTATCCCGTACAAAATTATATTTTTAGAATATTCCCCTTTAAAACTAATATCTACATATTAAATTTCGACCCTGTAGCATTAGAAGTTTTTGAACTATAAAAATTAAGAGCATTCAATTCGAGCCCTCCTCCCGTTTTCTGCCTCATACCTACTCCAGTTAGTCCAAAATAAAAACAATTATTAGATATGTAAACATTCATTTGGCGGAGAGAATTTAGTCACTATTATAATTTGCATTACACTATCAACTATCATAACATTATTTAGTTATTGTTCTGTATAGATATCATTCAATCTCGAAAGGTAAAGCCCTTTTCCTATTTCTAGGATAATTGCTGTGATTGAAATAAATTTCTTTGTCCCCGCACTAGGATAAATGTAAATACTCCCAGTAGTCAAAATCTTAAAACAAGAAAGACTGCGGCGAAACGTCTATGATTTCGTCCCACATACCTTATATAAAACTTTTCCTGTCGATTATTTCATAAAAATTTGCTCAAAATATCTAAACATACATCGAAGTCCATAAGGAAAATCCATAAGCTTCTCCCGAATTCCCAATTGTTCGTCCTTATGAGAGGTTCTTAACAATCAAATCGGGAAAAGTTAATCTCCTTGCTTTAGCTTCTTGCACATTTTTCGAAAAGAACCTTCTTCGAGACTAAACCTACCCTGAAACGACTTACATACGTTATTTATCTTTAAATGAATTGAGCCATTAAATCAACCCTCGATATGTGGCTTAAACTTAGCCTCATTCCTTCTGTGGTATAAAATTCCCAGGCTACAAGTCTTTTGGTCCCTACGTAGGTGATAACCTGTACAAATATAAAACCAGGCTTTCAGGACCCACCTCCACATTTTTTCTAACTTCAATTTTTCATCCCCCCGGGGGAAGGAAGTCAAGCAGAAATATAACTCAAAAAATGCCCGACATCAAAGTGTCGATTTTATTTCTACGTCAATTCGTTGCGATCTCACTCCAACTCTGCTATGCAGGGGTTAATTTTACTTCCTAGTCAGGTGTGTTCAGTGCGAAGGAAAAAGTTAGATTTTTTTATCGACGAAATATTCGGGGAATTCCCCGAATAGAAAGCATGAAAAAAAACTACATCCCTCCCATATGGCAATACCATTCCATTATTAAATCTTTTGGGGTGAAAGCAATTTCGAAAATCGCTGATGCAAAAGAATACGAATAAGGACCAAAAAAAATGTGGTCCTTTACAGGTTCTTCTTTTCTGATAGAAATTCAGCTTTGTATCTTACTTCGATGGTTGGTTTGTCTTCTTGAATTTTTCCTTTTTCTCGCTTTTACCCGAAATCAAAGTGTAAAGTTAAAAAAGATGCTGCCGCCAGAGAGAGAATTTCCCGGAAGGGGTTGAATTCATTCGTTTGCGGTCTGTTAGTTGGGTGCAAGTTTCCTTTCGCAAATATTGTGGAATCCTTTTATCACTTTTTTTTGTTCGGGAAAGAAGACGTTAAATTGATTTCGTAATAAAGATAGAGTTTCTGGTATTTTTGATCAATGATTTTCGGTATATGGTAAAGATGGAATAAAAACTTAATCATAAGATGCAGTACAAATGAGGGAAGAAAAAAAAACGTACGGTCTTCCTTTCCAGATTTTTTGGGCAATCACAACTAAAACTCGAAAAATGGACAAAAAATTCTGAAACAAAAATTTAACGCCGAAAAAAATAAAAACCACGAGAAGAAAAATGTGGAAGAAAACATTTAATTATGTAAAAACTTATACTCTGATAAACCGTCATCTAATTAAATAAATGTCAATGCGTATTTGTAATTTAATTTAATAGAAGTACATACTTGTAAAACTCCATAAGAAATAATTACAATGTCTAAAAATCAAACTGCTTTCTATTTATAGCCACTTTTCAAAATTTTTGAAAATCGCTATCTTTATTCAAATTTTTGTTCAAAATGATCAAATGGAATTTTATTTGAATGATTTTTAAAGTTTTAATATTTTTATTGAAAATAAGGACTGACAAAATTGAAAATAAGATTTTTGAAAACTGTCTTGGAAAAAAGAATTTAATTTCAGAATTGGGTTCATTAAATTTTACATTATTAAACTTGATCTAAGGCACTAAGAAATAAATGTACTGCATGGAATTGACCATTAGTCCTCAAAAATTTCATTTTAAATAGAATAAAATTTATTATAATTATTTTTGGATGAAATTTGTTTGCCATTAGGACTTAAAATGGAGCTATTTTTAAAGATATTTTTAAAAAATTTTCTTTATTTTTGAATTCAGGAAATTTAGTCATTTATTTTAAATAAAATATTAAAAATAAATAAAAAATTTTTGAAATCTGGTGAATAACACGTGATCGTTCTATACTTATTTCTTTTTGGATTAACTATTGTAGAATTCTATTCGGGTTTTTTCTTAATTTGTTCGTGATTTTGCTCCAACTCAGATCGGATATGGCAGTGTACGTTTAAGGGTTGATAATTCAGAACATTCTAAATTATTGCTCAAAAAATAAAAAAAATGTTGGGGAGTGGAGTACATAATTGTATCGAGGTTGTGGTTTAATAATTTTGGTGAAGTGAATGCTGATGTTTCTCTGCTGTTATTTGCAGTCCTTAAGCGCAGAAAAAGGTGAAAAATTTATATTATTTTTGGGATTTGAAATTATTTGAAGAGTAGACTTTCATCTTACATAAAATCCTACCAAGAAAACAAATTTTGAATTATAGTAGTACATTTTGATTGTTTTTGGCCAAATGTAATAACTTTTTATGAGAGCTACTCAATGAAGTAGAAAATTTTTTGCTATTAACGAACTATAGCCTTTCAGTAACATGGAATAAATGTAGCTGCCCATATATCTTGCATCATAAAATTAAATCCTCGTAAGATAGGCGTAAGTAGTTAAAATAATTGTAATTTTTCTATAAAATAATTGAGAACCTCTGATGTTCTTAGATTTTTTTGACCCCGATGCCTTTGAGATCCCAACTTGATTTTTTGATATGTTTTGAAAAACAGTGTAATATACAAAATATGAAAAAATATAAAAAAATTAAAAATACGTATTTTGAGATATTCAAGGATAAAAGACAAAATCGTTATAATTGAAAAAAAATTTCAAGGATAATTTTTATTCGTATTTTTTTTTATATTGCTAACCTTCCCCTTTAAAATAAGCCCTAGTTTATTATTCTATGATAAAAATTACCATAGATATGAATTTTCAAAGAGGACTTGAACACCATTTTTGCGAAATTTTTAACATACTCTAACTAACAAAAAATTGAGATAGAAACTAAAAATTGAATTTCAGTTTTTTTTCAGTAATTCTTCGAGTACACAAATTTTCAAAAGAGCCGGCGATGGTAAGGTCACAAATTTCGTCATTTTTGGCGATTTTTGATGGAATGATCGCATTATGTTACTTCAACGTAGAGATGGGTCGTTCACGAGTAAAGTGTTCCAAAAGAACACTTCCTTTAAGTGAATGAGTGAAGTAACTCACTCCTTTTGGTGATGAAGTGAGTGAAGTAACTCACTCCTTTTGGTAAACTGCAGTTCCATTGGACACGTGACAACAAAAATTGGGAACTATATACCTACTCAAGAAAAGTAGAGAGTAACAGAGTGAACTGTACGATGTACTGACCTTTTTTTTTTTTGGTCATCTAGATGTACTGGCTTTTTTTTGTCATCAGCATCTACTGACCTTTTTTTTGGCTCAACTAGATCTAGATCTACTGACCTTTTTTTTTCCTTCCCTTTAAAATAAGCCATATTTTATAATTCTATAATAAAAATTACCATAGATATGAATTTTCAAAGAGGATTCGGACACCATTTTTGAAAAATTTTTAAAAAAAATTAAATTAAGTTTTTTTTTCACTAATTCTTCGAGTACACAAATTTTCAAAAGAATCGGCGATGGTAAGGTCACAAATTTCGTCATTTTTGGCGATTTTTGATGTAAAGACCACACTATGTTACTTCAACGTATAGGTGGGTCGTTCACGAGTTAAGTGTTCCAAAAGACCATTTTCTTTAAGTGAGTGCATGAAGTAACTCACTCCTTTTGGTGAACTGCAGTTCCGTTGGACACGTGACAAAAAAATAGGAAACTCTACTCAAGAAAAGTAGAGAGTGACAGAGTGAACTGTACGATGTATTGACCACCTTTTTTTTTTTGGTCATCTAGATGTACTGGCTTTTTTTTGGTCACCTACGTCTACTGACCTTTTTTTGCCTCAACTAGATCTACTGACCTTTTCTTTTTTGGTCATCTACATCTACTGACCTTTTTTTTGGCTCAACAAGATCTAGATATACTAATCTTTTTTTTTTGCCCTACTGTCTTCCGACTATTCATCACTGAACTCCCCTCAAGTAATGAACTATGAACTAAAAGAACGAAGCGAGAGAACGATGGAACGAACAGTTCCATGGAACTAATTCACTGAACTCGTTCCTTAAAGTGAGTGACTCGAAGTGAAGTACTTCACCGAAAGGAACTGCTTTGCCTATCTCTACTTCAACGTGCCAATTTTAAGAAAGAAATTTGTATGAGTTGATACTCGAGGTTTGAGCAAGAAATCGTGATTTGCTGAAATTTCCACGTATAAGGACGATGCTAGGAACACAGAGGAATTTTTCTCTGCAAGTCTTATTAAGCTGTTCCACAAAACTAGTAGCCCCAATTCTAAAGATTTCATTCAGGAGCTAAAGGATACTTAATACTCTCCTAAAGCACACAAATAAACCGTCTATGAAAACGAATATTCGATTCAAAATGTTGATCAATAGTCAACATTTTTAATCTTATTATATCCAATAAATTCCTGTTTCCATCAAATTTTAAATTTCAAAATCCATGTAAAAGCCACTTGTAATCGCCGAAACAAACGAAAAGGACCCTCCCAGAAAACCACTGCAACAGAAAAACCCGCCAGCCTCATCTATGCAAAATCTCGTTCTCGGAACTCAAGAGTCCTTCGAATTAGAAGCACTTTTAGAAGAGTTTTTCTCCAGTGCACTTTACGAATTCTTAAATATTCAACAGAAAATATTCGACCATAGAAAAACTTTTTTCCCGATAAGACGTCCTAAGCACGAATCATTTTCGGTATAAAAAGAAAACGAAAATTTCTACAAGTTTATCTTGACTTGAATATTTTCCAGAGTACCATTCAATCAGCGCTGCAATCGCTCAAAAAACGAAATTGAATTCTAATGAATCTTTGCGATTTTTCTTTAGATTCTGACGACAGCTGTAATAAATTCAGAAAATGTTGACCAGAATCTTATCTATTTGATTAGGGCTTATCGAATGGACAAAGTTTTAATTGATTTATTAGCATTATTTAAATTCAATGTTCAATTTTGTATAGGCCACATTTGCAAGTAGGTGGTATTAACTTTGCAATAGTCCTGTGAGCTTTTCAATGTTCAAAATTTTTATTATTATGGTGAGAAAAATTGATGATTGCGAAGACTGTTTGACGAATGCGGAGATTGAATTAATTTTTAAAATTAGTACGAATTATATAAAACGATGATAAGTTGCACAAATTTGTTTGGAAGGAATGGAGATTAGATAAAAAAAATTTATTCTGGGCGAATTTTAAGGGATGCATTCAATGAAATGAGTTGAGGAAATAACAATAATTATTGTTATTCAATTGGCTTCAGATGGTCTAAAAACGATAGATTTTAAGGAAACAGGTATAGCGATAATATTGTCACTGAAGTTATCACAGTTGAAAATCCTGAACTGAAAAAATTCAGTGTGGAAACTGCATTGCACTAGGACATTTGCTGGTCTGCAAACACTCCTCTATAGCCGAGAAAAAAATTCCTTAAAAATTTCATTTTCATATTTTGATTAAGTTGCAATCGCTTTGTTTCAAAACTTGCCTCCAATATACACAAATTTTTACATAATCGTACATGTGCTGAAAAAATTAACTCTACTAAGGGCCGGTTTCACAGTTGAAGTTTAAACCAAAAATTTGGTTTAAACTTAGGAACTTATTCGTTTGTTCCTAAGTTTAAACCAAATTTTTGGTTTAAACTTCGACTGTGAAACCGGCCCCAAAGTCGTAACATTTCTATGCATTTTTTAAATCCATGAAAATTTTTCGTAACACATCGAAAAAGTTCCTTTAATAAGGAGCCATCAGTTATTTTGTGATTTTTTTTACCGAAATACGAAACAATCTGCTAAATTGTTGGCTTAATGCTAATTTGAAATATGATGGCACCATGCTCCATTCTCTTTAAAATCAATATTGAAATAAATTTACCGCTCATAACTTTTCCCTTCATCTCATTAGGCCGGCATTTTCCCATCATCAATCTCGACATGGTCATGAATATTTTTTCTTCGTGAGCCTTCAACAAGTCGTTTTACATATTGACCCAATTTGTTATACTTTTTTGCCCGTTTTCGGTTCTTGTTGATGTATTTTTTTGTGAAGGCTGCTGCTACCCAACTAACTTCTAAGTCCCATAAGCTATAATCTGCCTTGAATCTCAATCTCACTAATCTCGTCCAATTTATTCCAATCAAAGCTCAAGTAACCAGTTGAAAACATCGTTAATTTGATAACAGACATCCCTCAGAACAACCCTCGGAGTATCAGGGACGCGCCTCGAATCGCCTCCAAGGCGGAGAATTGACAACGACGTGGTCGCCATCGGACTATCTGATTTTTATTTTTACGAGGACATTAGACCACTTTGCGCTATTTATACGATAGCAAGGCGATTAGATTTGGATAGGGTAGGAATTGGGTGGAGTGGGTGGTGGAGATAATGCCACGAGTCCAAAGAAGCAGGTCTAAAGGACGATGCCTAGCTGTTACAGAATTTATAGTACAACAGTGCGGCAAGTACGACAGTGTTTTGCCGTCCGCCCAAAAGCACTGGACAGAAACAGAGTCAGCGATGCCATCACAAAAAACACCACGTCCAACGGAATGTTTAGAACTGTTTGCGGAATTATTTATGTCTGTTTTTAGCCACACCAGTACGGAAAATCAGTGGAAAACCGTGAGAAGAAAATCAATTTTCGGCAGTTAGTACCATCGCAGGGTGCCGCATTTAAGGGGCGGACTCCAGGATTTATCAACTCCGACCAAAAAAATGGAGATGACTTCGGTCGTTGTTCGTAAAGGCTATGAACTAAACAATTTTGGGGTAAGTTTAAACATCCCCCCCTCCCTGTCCACAGATCGGGATAGTATCCTTGAACGACTGTAGGAATTTTGTCCGTTCGGAAAGTCGCGATAGTCCACCTTATGGACCCAAGGAAGCCTTAACAGCAAAGGAGGCCACCATCCCTTGTCGTTATTACACAAAATATTTATTATCTAAGCAAATGAAATCAGTGTCCCTTCAATTAAAAATTCCCCGAACTTTTATGGCAAACTGTAACATTAATTATATAATATCTTGATCTTATTAATTTCCGTTCCTTGATTTTGTCGATAGCTAGGAAGATGTGCTTTTAAAGGTTCTTGTCCAGCGCGTAGTATAGAAATCAAGAGCAAATACTCGTAAACCTTGAACTTTTCATGCTGTAGATGATTTTAATTTTCCGTAAATTTTTCATTAGACATTTTAATTACCTTTCACGTAGCGTAGAATGTTTTTTGATTCTACTGCTTCAGCAGTTCAGTGAACAACAGTTTATGACTTCGGATATTTCAAAAGCATTTGAAAATATATGGCATCATGCTATTCGTGATCCTTAGTAATTATTGGATGTTTGTTGAAGGTTTATAACATTTTTGGGACTATCATGCACTCTTCTTCAATCACTTTTCATATGATTTCCATACAGAATTTAATTTATTTAAAATCGAGACTATACATCTCTAACCATTAGAAGTTATTAGAGGAACTAATCATGTTTACAACAAACGCCCAAACAGAACATAGTTGCAAAAATACGATCGACTTTCATAATACCAATCCAATGAGTCGCGTGACTTGGTATCACATTGACGCTTGAATCGAGAAAATGAACTGGGAGGTGGGTAAAATGAATCATCGGAAGAACCAACCCAAAATATTTAGGTTTCATGTTTAGAAGAAGGGTAAGAGAGTGATAACTGGGTAGCATAATGGACCGCTAATGGTAGAAAGTTGAAGCTTTTACCATTTTTCAATAGAATAAAAAAAAAATTTAAGGTTTTCGGTCTTACCAATTTTTTTGATAATTTTTTAAAAATTCTGCGATTTGAAATATGATGAATGGGGCCTACGTTGCGAATCCGCAAACAGATTTTAAAAATCTGCCAATGGTCTAGGCGAAACTTTATTATTTGTCGGGTCAAAGTTCGGGAGCGGCAGTTGTTTCGAGACTATGACGTTTCTTGGAAAGTTAGTTTTGTTCTCATAACAAAAATGTTTAAAATAGAGATTTTAAGCCGATTAAACATTGAAAAAGCCCATGTGGACTATTCGAATTTCGTTATATTATGTACGCTAAAAGCCCATAGAAGTAAAAACGAATTTTTTACTTTATCGGACTTAAGAGATATTACGAATTGTTAAAACGTATACAAAACCCATTACTTCCACTTGGGGCTTGAATTTCGAAAAAATTGTGAAACAGGTTTTTAGACGATTTCATAAGAAGCAATTCATGACACACGAGGGATTTTTAAAAATTTGTGAAAACATAAGCAAACCCTTTACACCCCCTTGGTTCTTGAAATTCGAAAAATCGTGAAATCGGTTTTTAGGTCATCACATCAAATGCCGTAATAACCAATAGTATATCTCATTAGAACTAAGGGATGGCAAAAATTGTGAAAACAACCCTTGGGAGTTGAATAACCAAAATTTGATAAATGACTTTGTAGACGATTATATGAAAAGTCTGTGGAAGTGAAGAGCGATCTAA
The DNA here is from genome assembly GCA_951812415.1 of Beris morrisii. Lineage (NCBI taxonomy): Eukaryota > Metazoa > Arthropoda > Insecta > Diptera > Stratiomyidae > Beris > Beris morrisii. The sequence goes on from OX638310.1 coordinate 156,922,406, forward strand.
TATCTCATTAAACCTAAGAAATATGTCGAAGCTTTGAAAAGCATGCAACCTCCTTACACCCCTTAGGATTAAATATCTAAAAATGCTGAAATTAACTTTTTTGCGCTTATATAGGAAACCTTAGGAAGTAAAAATGAATTCGATATATCATCAGATTTAAGCAATATGTAGGAATCTGTGAAAACATATGCAACCTCCTTACACTCACTTTGGGGTTGAATATCCAAAAATCCTGAAAGGAGTTAATAAATAAATATGAAGACAGCACGAGAAAGTAAAAACCAATTCAATTTCTTATCACTTCTTAAAGAAATGACGGAATTCGTGAAAACGTGTTAAACTCTTTTATACCCTCTTAGGGGCTGAAAAGGAAAAAATCTTAAAAACAAGTTTTAGGCGATTATTACGCAAGCTCGTGAAAGTGAAAATATATTAGATATCTGATCAGACCTGGGGGACATGGCAGAATTCGTCAAAAAGTATACAAAAACTTTACACCTCCTTAGGGGTTGAATTTCAGAAAATCCTGAAAACACTTTTTAGGTGTTAATATGAAGAAGCCGTAGAATAAAAATGAATTCAATATTTTTTAAGACCTACTAGATATGACGAAAATCGTCCAAACGCCAATGGATATTTGAAAAATTGTTTATCTAAATTACTTTTCTAGTTATTTTACATATACATACCGAGTTTCAACTTTGTAGCATAAACCATTACATAGATAGGAAAAACACCCCCCACCCCGTACCATACTGTGGTGGCGCTGATCATAATTATTTTTTCTCTTTAACTGAGTTAGTTTTTCGCCACTATCGATTCGATAATTTTTGTTCAACTTCGATGTTTATTTTTATTAATCGAAGTTGGCATGTTTTTGTTGTTTTGCAATTAATTTTTATTTTTTCATCAGATGATATCTATCTATTCTAACATGCACAAATCCGTTTTAAAGTTTGATTAAAATTAAAATATAATTTATTAAATAATAAGAATTTATCTATTTAAAATATGAATTTAGAGATTGAATCAGATCAATAAATTTCATTTAAAACTGTGCAATAAACATCAATATTAATGGATTTAATTGAGACGAAAGATTAAACCAACTATTAATTTACAAATAATCTTCAATCGTTTATGTTAAATAAATTGTTTTTAAGTATTTAAAAATTTGCTGATGTAATTTATGATTACGTTTGAAAAATAAAGTTTTTATCGTTGTAAGCAAATGAAACTATTAGAAGAGTTGAAGTTCGTCATTTAAGAAAATTTGATCTAGCTAATATGTCAACTCATTAATTAAAGCCAACTACATTGTTATAATAAGGTTTTCTGGATCCAACGAGCTACGTTGGAGAAAAATACAATACTACCCTTATAAAAAATTATTATTTTTCCAACATGCTACTAATATAGCTCTATCTCAATACCAAGTTTCAGCTTATATCATTATAGATTCTCGAGATATAAAAATCAGAACCTTTTCCTTTTCACCCTCCACCACTCTCACCCTCTACACCCTCATCCCAAAAATTTTTTTTTCTGCTAGGGCTCTATTAGACCTACTTCTGGTAAAAATTTTAAGAATCTATCTTTCACTTTTCTTGAGATATAAGACGTGATTTTTTAGAAAAATTCTTATCCCCTCAACTTTCATGCTCCACCGCCTCCTTAAAAACTTTAATTTCAGCAAACTCTATTTCTCAGCCCTTATACAAAAACCGAATTTTATTTGTCTAGTGCAATTGGTTCGTGAGATATCGTTATCTAAAGTTTTTCACCCCACACCCCGTACACCACTGCCCCCACTCAAAAATTTGTTTCCGATCTATTCTCCTAGTATACCTACAGATATTTATTAAGTTTCAATTTTGTGACATTAACCGATTAGGAGATATGGATTTTAGAATGTATCAATCTCGGCTTTCTTGCGTTTCGGACGCATTATTTTTCCCCCCACTCCCACACCCCTCCACCCATATCGGCAATTTTTTTACAAATAGGTCCACTATTGAAGCTCTATATAAATTCTAAGTTCCAGCTTCCTAGCATAAGCGGTTGCTGAGATCTAGAAACCAAAATTTTCCGTCTAAAACGCTTTCCCCACTTCCTCTCTCATACCCCCACTCTTCAAAAAGTGGTCACTTCAAAGGGCCAACTCAGTCCATTCATAAAAAAATTTAATTTAAATTAATTTTTAATGTAATAGCTCAAAGGGTTTGGGAGCTACCAGACTTCAAAAGATTTTGCGTACAGCGGTCGACGTACGGCGTACGGCGGACAGACGGACTGACATTTTTTTTTGCTTTTTTCGTGTCTACTAGTCATGAAACGTGAAAAAAAATTTTGAGGGTAGCAAATTTTTTTTTTAAAAAACCGATCACAATACTGTGTTATTGAAATAATAAAGTAAAAAAATTTCAAGGAAAGTCAAAAGAAAAGCACCGACTTTTGATGTTTGTTTTTCACACATTTTTGGACACCGTTTCCAAAGTTTGGCAAAATTAAAAAAAAATTTTGAATTCCAATTTTGCCAATTTTTTCACAAAAATTCTCCGATTTTTTAGTACGATGACTTAAAGTAAGGATGCTGGAGCCTAAGTCACAAATCCACAAGCAAATTTAAAAAAAAATCTCAGGATTATACCCAGGTGAGCCAAAGCCCAATTTTGAGGTTTTTTCGCTACTCACTTTTGTCAAAATTGTCAAAATAACTAGATAAAAAAATTTCGTTTGTAGCTTCGTTTTGTGCCGTACGTTCGTATGGGGTGGATTAAAATTATAATTATCTCTATGGATTCATTTAGGGTAGTACAAAAAGGGTCTTTTTCGTATTACCTAAAATTAGGTTATATGAATTTCAAATATTGACAAAATTCATTATAGAAAAGATCACGCCTACGCAATTTATTTCTTCTTTACGCCAATCTCCTTGCAACACTCCGGCTGGAACCACTTAGGACTATTACCTAATGGCCAGTCGCAATCGTACTTATCCCCAATGAAAGAATCCCATTGAAAGGAGAAAACTGTCCACACTATGAATGAAAGTGCCCGTGAAAATGGCATCCATATCTACAAGCACATTTTGCAGACACACCCGAGTAGAAAACAAGAAAAAATTTAGCACAAATTGCTGGCATAAATGGCCTTAAGTTCTCTTGGAACGAACAGCATTCTACATATATCCTGACTGGTAATTGCCGACAAGTATAAGTTGGAATACGAACATAGGATTCTATACTATGAAAAGCCGAGGAAAACTACTAGAACATCCCTGTACCTATACGATTACGAGAACAATAACCCGACTGGCTGGCTGGCGTAATCTTCAGGTATTGTTCTACAGCCCAGGAACCCAACAAACATTTCCGAGTTGGAATCCGCTTGCCTTTTTTTCCAGGCAATTTATGACACACTTGCAGGTGTAATTTTCGTTCTTGTCGCAGACAGCGACGTGTTTAGAAATAGTAATTCTTCCTATATTTCAAGCATCCTCAGACACTCTAGTGCACTTTGATAGCATTTAAAATCGATTAAGTAATGGTTTAGGGTTTTTGGGGAATCGAATAATATGAGCAATGTAACTTCGGTTACCCGATGCGTTTTAATCTAATTTCCTTCAGAGTATGAGCGAATCACTGACGGTCTATGAAACCAGAGATACACAGGAGTAGTTCAGTCAAGTCGTTGTTCCCTATATCACATACGACTAGCACGAGAAGAAATCAGATCTATTAAAGAACCTGCTTAGGACTAGTCACACTCTGAAAAAAAACATTAAAGAAAATCTTAATTGCAAATTCGTTACACTTGAAGAAACTTGGACTTCCAAAGCCATTTCCTAACCGAACCACTTCTCCTACAAATTCCAGGACGAAATAGCAGGACGGAGTAACACCTAAACAGGCTACAGCAACTGTATAATTAAAAACTTCATAGTACGGCCTAGACTTTCCAGAAATTATGTTTCACCCAAATCTTCACTGGAAAAAATATTAAACATTTCCAAATTACCGGATTGTAATTCATTAGCTGAAAAACGTAAAATCATCCAAAATAAATTAAATATTTTGAATCAGATATTAACAAACAAAAATATTTACCTTGTGACGACGGAAATTTCCGCGGTAAATTTCCACACACAAACATTGAATTAAAACATAAATAACACTAAATTAAAATATAAACTTAGAACTAAGAAACAAACATAGAACACCAAAGACATAAAGGAACAAAGAAAAGGGAAAGCACGAGCACGGTAGACATAAATGGACAAAATTAAGCTGAAAGAGAAAGTGAACTTTGCCAAAACGTTTGAAAATCGGTGGGACCGACACAATGTCTCAGGCAACACTGCACAGTTGGATAAGCCCACCGACAAAGTTACATGTAAGATCCAAAAGCACTATATACTGACGTGAATCACAACAAAGTAAAATTCCGAGTGCAAGCGAAATGATTCGCGGATGGTAAATGTTCCTGCAAACATATAAGCAACAGCGAATGACGAGAAAGGGGTCAGTCAGCAGTAACTAGTTTGCTAACAAGGCAACGTGGACTTGAAGTTCCTCTTGTAGCAACATTGATTACTGTTCTGACAGGACAACCATCTCTAATCGATTCCCAAGCTGGACAAGGTAATGTGGACTTAAAGTTCCTCTTCGAAAGCTTGAGACCGATTAGTTCATGTCCAGACCGAGTCAAGCCAAGCAGCGACGAGTGAAACAGTGACAAGCCAAGCAGCGAATCAAAAGAAGCAGCGACAAGCCAAGCAGCGACGAGCCAAGCAGCGGAGCAAGCCAAGCAGTGACAAACTAAGCAGCGGAGAGAGCAAATTAGCAACGACGCGTAGAGCAACGCAGCGACGACCACAGCGAACCGCGACATTCATAGCGAGACACGACGTGCAGAGCAAAGCAGCAACGACGCGGAGAGCAACGCAGCGACGACGCGCAGAGCAACGCAGCGGCGACCGCAGCAAACCACGATCAGCAGATCCAAAGCAGCGACAAGCAGAGAACAAGCTATGATGAGCAGAGCAGACGAACAGAGCAAAGCAACCGTCAACAGAGCAGATCAGGCGAACAGAGACAAGATGGCGATCAGTAACCAGGGTCAAGTTAAGGCAAGCAGAGTCGTGCCAAGAGGCGAGCTAAATCCAGCTACGACAAGCCACGACGAACGACGCCAAATCACGACAAGCAGACACAGCTGAGCCAAGACGAACGAAGCAGAGGACACACAGAGAGACGAAGACAGGGAGAGAGTAGAGAGAGTCAAGGCAAGGCAAGTGAAGTCGTACCCACAGAAAATATGAATCGCGTCACGTTTAGCAGAGGCGACGAACAGACGGCAAGGAGAAACCCCAAAGGAAATCAAATAATAATTTTAATGTATGTCAACTAATAATAAAAAAATCCCGGCACCCGTTGAGCCTACCCCGGAAATTCGAGTCGTTACAACCTGTACAAAATTTTGTCAATGAAATTAGAATTCCTCGAAGGTTTTCGCTCAATTCTCGAATCGAATTTAATAAAATCTATGTTCGTCGAGTCGAACTTAAACCAGCAACTCATTGAAACCAGAAGGAATAAGACATAGTTTTTCAGTGAACATCAATTGTAAAATAGTTAAGTAATATTTGGTTGGAAAATTATAGATGCTTTTTCGCATTTTGTAAAATTTACTGTTTTTGGAACATAGGCAGCTTTGCGAAGACCATACCAATCCTACATGAAATGACTGTGTTAGTATCCATACAAACCCTTGTTCTATCAGACCTGAAAGTGAACCTGTCATAAGGTACTATCATGAAATCTTCACGAAGTTCTCCTACAATTGAATAATCCAATTTGTGCAATCATCTTCTGCCATTTATTCCGGATAGTAACTTTTTTTGTACCTTCCTCCGGAAAACTTTTCCACTAAAAGTTCCAATCTAAAAGAACTTGACTTCTTTGCTTCCGATGATGCTTCCACGTCTCCATCTTTCCAAACTCAACGAAGTACTAAAAATCACTTTGCCGGAAATCTGAAATTTTCGAATTTTTCACCTCGTCAAGTGCACACAAAAATGAATTATATCGGGCGAGAAATCGTTATGTAAACTACTCTCGAAATATAAAATTTTCTTTCTATTTTCCCCCGGGGTGAATACCTACCTACCGTCAAACCCCAAAAAAAAACTTTTTCAAAAGAATAATAAAATCGAATTTTGTTCAAAAAAAGTTTAGTTATCGGGTCTTCCTTTTATTTCAATTTTAACCACCTTTGAGTTGTTTGTTCGTATTTTTTTTTTCACAAAATTGATTTTTATGGAAAAAACTACGTCGTCAAAAAGGAAACCCCAAAAGTTTGCTTCAGAAAGGCAAACGAAAAAAAAAAGACTATAATTTTTTTGCTTCCAGATAAATTTGACGAAACCGCATGCTACAACCTCATGAAGAAAACTCGCCCACCAAAACATTTTCCAGAAGATTAACCGCCAAGAAAGCAGGAAAAATGCAAATTATCGAAGGAAAGCAGTTCAGGCAAACAGATTGTGAGAAGTCCTGGCGTGGGGCTGTCAAGGACTCAACTGTTTACTGCCATGTTAGAGATTACAATGTAAAGCGCCAAGTTCTCAAACCACTTGAATAATCGCGGCAGACTGTTGTCTCCGCCGAGAAAATGATTTTCTTTCTGGCAACAACGTCTTTGAGAAATTGAACTTTTTCGGTTTAAAAGTCGAAATTATGGAGATATCCTGCCGAGTATTTAAGTTATTTTAATACCCTCAAGTATAGGTTCGGATTTTGTGTCCCTGAGAAGATTTGTCTGGATTCTGGGTCGTTCGAATCAGGACATTTCTTTCAGAAACTTCGAATGATAGCTTTGGGAGTATCAATCATCTCTGAACTGTTTTCGTTTTTGGTCCGATGGATCCTGACCTTGTTTGGTATACATTTTCGATTACTTCCTATAAATCAAAGAACATTATTTATTTAAAGGTAATGCTTTAAGGTCTAAAGAATAGCTGATTGAATTATACAGCGGCGTTACAATTGATTGGGTCTTCTGATCAACAGTAAAAATGTTGATCATCCATTGAATGAACTCAATCAGACTACAAAACGCAAAAAGGGTCTTGAAATAATTCTTGAGAAATGGTCAAATTCCAACCAATTCAATATGTTGAAATCACATTTGACTACATTGTTCACTGTCTGTATAAATATATTTGTGTATTTTGTTCAATTTTCCATTGCTAAAAGCCATAGTCAATTGACCAAAAAAAAATTTGAGCGTAATGTCAAAATCAACTTTCTGCAATCTCACGGTAGAAATCAAATTCAAAACTCAAACTTTTGAATCCAATAATTTTATATTTTACTTTATTATTTTTTGTATTTTCACGTTTTAGGACTAGTTAACACCAAAATAGCAAAATAAAAAAAATGTCCGTCTGTCCACCGTAGACGCCGTACGCCGATCGCAAAATCGTTTGAAGGCTCGTAGCTCACAAACTCGTTGAGATATTAAGTTGAAATTGATGTGATGGTGCATTTACACTCAGCGTTTGAGGCGAGCCTCTATCCCCACCAAAAAATCACCCAATCAGATGGCTTTTGGAGTCGCAAGAGTCTAACATTCTTCAACTTTTCTCCGACGCACGCTTCCATATGTGTACACACATGCAATGAACTGTGACAGCACACAATTCGCAGCTCATCGTATTTCTGTCGTTTCGTCACACTTCGTCACCTCTAGCTCGCCTCGAGGCGAGCCTCAAGGGTGAGTGTAAACGTACCATGAAACCCTGCGACTGGTGTCTTTTTTTGGAGGGGGATGTAAGGGTTAGGAGGGGTAAGCGCTTTAGACTATAAATTTCGGTTTCTAGATCTCAGGAACCACTTATGCTAGGAGGCTGAAACTTGGAACTTATGTAAAACTATGATAGTGCTAAAAAATGCTGAAAATGGTCAATAGGGGTTGAAGGGTGTAGGAGTGGGTCGAAAAACAATGAGTTCGAAACGTTTGAAAGAGGAAAGCAATGAGCCCGAAACGCTTGAAAGCCGGTATTGAAACATTCTAAAATCCATATCTCCTAAACGATTGATGTAAAAAGTTTGAAACTTTGTGGTTGTTTTAAGACATACTTCAAGATTAGACAAGGGCTAATATTTTTAAGCTAGGTGGTGAGGTGTAGGGTGTTGAAAAACTTTGGATTACAATATTTTCCTAACCAATTGCTAACACCAGGAAGATAAAATTTGTTTTCTGTATACGGGGATCAGAAGGGGAGACTACTGAATGTAAACTTTTTGCTGGGAGAGGTGGATCTCTAAAGTGGAGGTATAGCAATTTTTCAAAAAATTTAAATTTTATATCTCAAAAACCGTACCGGATGTGAAATTGGAAATTCGACACGATTTGGGGCCAGTAGACCTCTAGCAGGGAAATTTTGCGGTGTTGGGGGTGGAAAGGACAATATTTTGATTTTAATTTCTTAGAAACTGTAAAAAATACTTTATTATTAAAAAATAATAAAGTAAAATGGAAAGCTAAAAATTTACGACTATACAGAGCTACTATAGACACCCTAGAAACATAAAATTTTTGATAGGTAGCAAGGTACGGGGGTGGGGGGTTGTTTTTCATATCTCAGAAATGGCTTATGCTAGAAAGTTGAAACTTGGTAAGTGCACAGAAAAAAATTAATAGAAATACTACCTAAAAAACATACTGCAGTCACGATCGGCTGCAAGCCAATCGTATAATACTCTAGATGAATACCGAACTCCGATTAATATTGTAGTTGGGGATAAAGTAGAATTACGTGTGTGCATGTTGTATGTCCTTTATTAAGGACTGTTTAACTTCATACCTTGAACTGGGTAAGTCATCGAAAAAAAATGTCCTTTTTAAAGGACTTTCACATGGGAGGTGCAGGAAGGACTCACTCGATTTCTTACATATTTATCCTTTTCCTTGGAACCATTCAAAAATTAACGAGTACAAAATTTCAAATTCGTAGCATGAAGCGTTCAAAAGTTATCGGAAAATATTGTTGAACACGTGTTTTAAGGATATGTTGTATGGCAGCTACCAGAAGGAGTAAAAGGATTTCGCTGATTCGTAAACTCGAACTTCCTTTTCACTCAAAACTAACTTGTACGAAATTCCGAATTCGTAGCTAAAAGATTACTTGAGTTATAGTGAGTTTCGTAAATTAAGTGAATACATTTTGACAGGATATTTGTATGACAGCTACACGAAGGACTAACAGGATTTTCTTCATAATCATATATTTAGTTCCAACTATTGGAAAAAGTAACACATACAAAATTTCAATGTCGTAGCTTAAACCCTGCTGAAGTTATTGACCGATATTCTTGAACACGTGTTTTAAGGACATTTTGTATGGCAGCTACCCGAAGGAGTAGGACGATTTTGCCCGTTAACGAACTTAGCCTTACAAATTCAACCAAACATCCAGATTCAAAATTTCAAGATCCTAGGTGAAGGCGTTCTTGAGTTATCGTGCTAACGGACAAACGGACGGACGGACGGACGGACGGACGGACGGACGGACGGACGGACGGACGGACGGACGGACGGACGGACGGATGGACGGACGGACGGACGTCAGGCGGATTTGAGGTTTTTGGCCACAAATAAACAAAAAATAATATAAAACTTTTTTTCGTCCGAGGCTTGGTTCTATGCGTTACAAACTTTTGGGCTGGATTAAACTTATAATACTCTGTATGATTTCATCTAGAGTATAACTAGATGTTCCACCTAAAAACAATGAGTGATTTTCAACCTACTCCTTCATTTAGACAAGACATCTATTTCAAATTAGTTATATTAACGCAATTATTTAGTTAATTTAACTACACAATTAGTTGATTCCACCATTTTGGTATTGAAAAATCAACTATTTATTTTAGATAATAAATTAAATTTCAGTAGGTGCCAATTGGTTTGTTTACCAAAACATATTCGACAATTTCACTACTATATAAATAGGTGAACATTAGACTGTATTCACCTAATTTGAATAGATGGTCTTATAGATTTTACACTTTAGTAATATAAATGCCTGGGCCGAATGGTATTTTGGAAATAGAAAATATATGTAACTGTAAATGAATAAAACATAATTAATAATAAAACTTATTTATTTTCATTTAATTGAAATAATTCATATGAACATTTTATAATAATCTAATTAAATTCCGGTTTTAATTTTAGCAAATAGTTATCAACTTCATGACTTATTAACTGAATCAGTGGATACATAATTTCACTACAGTATAATCTCGATAATGTGAAATTAATTGAAACCGACTGATATCACATTTTGGAGGTGTTCACTCTATTGGAGACTAAAAATACATGCTGTAGATGACTTCTTCAATGCACGAACAAGATAACACGCGCGAGAACTCTACACTTACTTTATTGATCAATGCAACAAGATACAAAATCTAAAATAATTAAAAATTTTTGTTTTTTAGATTTTTTATTCGTTTTATGATATTTTATGTATTAAAAATTTGAATTAGTGTTCATATTTTGTAGGCCACCCGTAGCACTAATTACTGCTTTAATTCTTTCTGGCATGCTTTCAATGCATCTCTGTATAATTGTTTTGATTCCTTCGCTGTTTTTCCATATATTTTTAATATTTTGTTTTAGGATATCTAGGGTAGGATTAGGAGAGGAATAAACTTCAGATTTTAACAGACTCCAGACATTCTTGATAGGGTTAAGGTCGGGAGAATTACCTGGCCAAGGAAGAATTGGAATATCGCAGTTAGAGAACAGATTTTTATAATTTGCGCACGATGGCAGGGTGCACTATCTTGCATAAATATATTTCCTATTTCACAGCACCTCAAGTAGTTGAAATATGGAACTAAACTTAACTTAAGGTTGGCTTTATATAAACGGCTTCTTAAGGTCATACCGAATATCTCTATCGCTTCGCCTAGCAGGTCTTGATGCAAGCTTCTCGTGGATTGGAAAAGGTTTTCGCAGGTCTTTTGAATAATCCTACGATCCGTTTGAGGCGTTGTTTTCCTTTACCCGCGACGATTCCGCCATTTATTGCTGACTTGGCCTTGATTTTAATGGACTGCTTTATTGCTTCTCATCAAAGTTTGATGAGAAACGTTCTCTTTTCTCGCTATTTCTCGAAAGGAAAACTTTTTGGTGTTCAGTAAAGCAATTATTGCTGACTTTTTGTCCGCGCTAATATCTTTACACATTCCCATTTTTATTGTTTTGACCAAAATGTCTCAAAAAACATACTGCAGTCACGATCGGCTGCAAACCAATCGTATAATACTCTAGATGAATACTGAACTCTGATCTATATTGTAGTTGGGGATAAAGTAGAATTACGTGTGTGCATGTTGTATGTCCTTTATTAAGGACTGTCATTAGATTGCTACTCAAAACTAAAAGACAATATTCAGTCTTTAATTTCATATTTTGAACAGGGTAAGTCATCGAAAAAAAATGTCCTTTTTGAAGGACTTTCACATGGAAGGTGCAGGAAGGACTTACTCGATTTCTTACATATTTATCCTTTTCCTTGGAACCGAACGTGTACAAAATTTCAAATTTGTAGCTTGAAGCGTTCAAAAGCTATCGAAAAATATTGTTGAACACGTGTCTTAAGGACATTTTGTATGGCAGCTACCAGAAGGAGTAAAAGGATTTCCCTGATTAGTAAACTCGAACTTTGTTTTTACTCAAAACTAATTTGTACAAAATTTCCAATTTATAGCTAAAAGATTACTTGAGTTATTGTAAGTTCCGTAAATTAAAAGAAGACGTTTTGAAAGGATATTTGTATGGCAGCTACACGAAGGACTAATAGGATTTTCTTCATAATCATGCATTTAGCTTCAACTATTGGAAAAATACTACGTACAAAATTTCAAAGACGTAGCTTAAACCCTTATGAAGTTATCGGCCAATATTCTTGAACACGTATTTTAAGGACATTTTGTATGGCAGCTACCAGAATGAGTAAAAGGATTTCGCTGACAAGTAAACTTAAGCTTTGTTTTAACTCAAAACTAATTTGTAAAAAATTCCGAATTCGTAGCTAAAAGATTACTTGAGTTATAGTGAGTTTCGTAAATTAAGTGAATACATTTTGACAGGATATTTGTATGGCAGCTACACGAAGGACTAACAGGATTTTCTTCATATTCATATATTTAGCTCCAACTATTAGAAAAATAATAGATACAAAATTTCAAAGTCGTAGCTTAAACCCTTCTGAAGTTATCGACCAATATTCTTGAAGACGTGTTTTAAGGACATTTTGTATGGCAGCTACCCGAAGGAGTAGGACGATTTTGCCCGTTAACGAACTTAGCCTTACAAATTCAACCAAACATCCAGATTCAAAATTTCAAGATCCTAGGTGAAGGCGTTCTTAAGTTATCGTGCTAACGGACAGACGGACGGACGGACGGACGGACGGACGGACGGACGGACGTCAGGCGGATTTGAGGTTTTTGGGCACAAATAAACAAAAAATAATATATAACTTTTTTTCGTCCGAGGCTTGGTTCTATGCGTTACAAACTTTTCGGCTAGATTAAACTTATAATACTCTATATGATTTCATCTAGAGTATAAAAACACATGTACTTTTAAATTTCTGAAACTATGTAAACTAAAACCACAGGTATTTCTAAAAGCTGCTTCAACACAACATTTTCTTCAAATATTTGAAAAAGAATGAGAAGTTCGGGATAATTTCATTATTTTATATACATACCTGTCTATCGCCTTGAACACGTAAAGGGAGGGGTAGGTAAAACACACTCTCCTGAAAAAAAGGTAGAAGGGTGGGATTTGCCATTTAGCGTATATTAAATTCACAGTTCTTACAGCCGCAAGATAAAATGAATCTTCTTGGGAAAAACCCCATTTTTTGTGAACCTACAGTTAATTTCTTTTAAAAAATGAGAAAGAATGTGAGTGGCCCTGATTCAATGAACAGGGACTGTAATATATATCAGCGCCCAGAACTGTATGAACGGAGTGTTACTTTATAGATAACCATTTTCACATTAGAGAGGCGCTAAAATTACAACCGTGCACATTACAAGAGACATTTAAAAAAAATATTCTTGTTCACTTTACTGGAAAAACAACATTATCGAAGGTTCACATTATCGAGATTATACTGTACCAGAAATGATCATTTGAATGTTTCTGCGACTATATTGTACAATGTAATGCCGGTTTTCCACTAAACGGACAAAACAAAAACTCAGCAAAAGCTCGTGTCGAAAAAAAACAAGTCTTTGACTTTTCATAATTTTTTTACAAACTCGTGCTTTTTCGACTGTTTCTGTTATGTTTTTCGTGTCCCGCCCAGAAGCGGTAACTTCAAACGGTTTCGGTGTGTTTTCCAACTGAGTCCGCATCGTGGAAACACTGAAGTTGTGTTTTGTTCAGTTTGTGTTTTTCAGTTCGAGACGGAGTAAGTTTTCCGTACGTCAAGTAATATTCTATTATTCTTTCCTAAGTATATTGTAAAAAAAGTGTCCTGTTTCTATTATTGATAGTGATAAGGCCTCCTACATTTATGTAAAAGCCGTTCAACACATTTTCCCTAAGAAAGGTTATTAAATAAATAAATAAAAACCCAACAGTGGTCGGATCTTGATTGAGAAAAAATGTCTCCTTCACAGCTTTAATATGGTATATAGGAGGCTCTGACAGTGACCAAAAATCCTCCATTTGGCTATTCATTTCAACTTACTCTTTTGACAGTTCGGTTGAAATAACTTTGTTCGCTCAGTTGAAACGGGATCAAAACACAAACAAAACTGCGATAAAACACTGTCGGTTTGATTGAAACAGTGTTTCGGATTTGTTCGAGTTCGAGTTTTTGTTTGCTGTGTTTTCAAAAACATGAACAAAACAAAAACTTAACTTGTCTGTTTGGTGGAAAACCGGCATAATAATCAAAATGTTTATCAAACTTTTCTAAACCAACAAAAAATATTGAACAATTATTCAAAAGAATAAATTGGAATAGAACTTCACTTGATTAATGTCTTTTATGGTTAGAATGTCCTTTAATTTATATTTGGTATTCATAATAGTTGCATAATAGTTGCGTTTTCTAATTCAAGCACTAATATCGCGACCATCCAGATTATTCTAGAAACAAAACTGAAATGAAACAGTTGCTGGTCACATCAAGACACGTTAGCCTATCCTACTTTAAGTAGATGTTTTTCATACTTTTCGTTTTTTTGACTAATTGAATTCGCGAAATGCTAAAGCCGGAAAAATAGGCAATTTTGCTACAAATATATGAATTTATCTAATCAAATTAGGTAGGATAAAATATCCATGAACGACACAAATGTGTCTAATAAATTTAGGCAATACTTCCATTATTCGAAATTTTAAAAGTTACTAATTACGATTAGAACAAATACCTAATTTGGTAGATAAAAATGCAATTTCATTCTCGTTCATTCGTCTAAAACTTAGGTAGTTTTACTAATTTCGTTCTAACTACTTTTATTTAGAAGAGTTTTCTATTTTTTTCTATGGATATGTAGATGCGCTACTAGAGTAGTTAAAGCAAAAAAAGTTCAGATTTCTATTGGCATTCAGAGGTTGAGTAAAAAAAGATGTCAGTGAATCCACATTTTCACGAATTTCGTTAAAACTTTTAGACAGGTCGTGCTATCAAAGCAATTTTACTACTTCCGTGCTCTTTATACATATAAGAGCCTAGAAACGTTCTTCCAAATTTTTCGATATTCAACCCCTAAGAGGGTGTAAAGTGGTTGTGTATATTGATTCACGAATTCTGATATATTTCTTAGGTCTATTGAGATTTTGAATTCACTTTCACTTCTAAAAGCTTTAAATATAGTCGGGGAAAAAACCGATTTAAGTATTTTTCAACATTAAACCTAATGGGGGTGTAGGGTTCTGTTAAAGTTTTCACGAATTCCGAAAATCTTTTAGGTGTTCGAATTCGCTTTTACAGTGAAACTTCTATTACCGGACACCTCCGAAAACCGGACACCTCCCTATAGAGGACAGTTCTTTATTCCCCAATGAATTAGGTATTAAACTCAATACCCCCGAAAAGCGGACACCTGTTTATAGCGAACATTTTTGAATTCCCCAAAGGTGTCCGCTATAGAGAAGTTATACTGTACTTCTATTGATCAAGAAAAAATACGTAAATAAATAAAAAAAAATCAGCCAACAGTGCTGAGAAGCGATGTAGGTTAGTATACGACTGACAACCTAAAGAATAATCAGGAGGCTATTTTTTAGGTTGTCAGTAGCATAGTGGTATACACCGCATCTCAGCATTAAACGCATTCCGGACTTCTACCCAAAAAATAATAAAGTTGCGCTCAGACTGTTGGCAGATTTTTATTTTCTGAAGAAAAACTAGTTTTTTAGAAGACACTTTTTGACGCTATATTAAAAGACATATGAAGCGGTGTAATGCTTCTCGATATTTTAAAATCTTAAGCTTGTATTGCTGGAAAATATTTGACTAAACAAAATTGGCAAAAATTCAGTTAAATTTTTGGCACCAAAATAGACCTAACTTCGTTTGATGAATCGGAGTTCTTTCATATAATGAACGATATTTTGGAGTGCATGTCATGCGAGTAATTAAAGAAGTGCATTTACACGAGATCGCGACTATACAATTACCCCCAACTAGATAAAAACTAATTGAAAACGATTTAAATGGCAGTCCCACCTTTGGCTTCCGACCCAACCGTGAATTTTTATTTTTACAAATTTCTTATTGGCTTTAATTTATGCTCGTATGTAATATTAAAAAGCACCAAACCAGATTTGTATGTTATTGTTGTCATTTCTCAATCGTACACACCTCAATTTTTGTTTGGTTTTTATTTATAACCGGTAACCTTGGTGTATTGTTGGAATGGTCTCTGCTCGTGAGATTTATTAAATAAATAAATAAACCATGTCGCAGCGTGCCAGAGTCTTCAATCTTCGATGAGGTCTTACGCGTACTCGTAAATATGTAATTCACTTTCTGAATGACCTACGGCTAATATGTCGTGATAAGAGCGTGGATTGCATGAAGGCAAACTTGTCGCTTAATTCGGATTATGCTTAAGTGTCCAGCGCCTCTAATCGCTTATGTTTGTGAGCACGTACCTGTGATAACAAAACTGTCGAGATAATTGAAGGTGATAATTTGGAGCGGTCGATGTACGATGCTTGTACTTTTAGTGAAAACTAACCTGAATATCTGTGCGATTTTAGTCGCGTATCGGGCATGGAGTACTGTGCGAGTTCCAAGATACCTCACTGAATTCCACCCCCGACCGATTTCTGACAATACGAGAGACGACCTTGGGCGAAGAGCCTTGGTGTCACGATATTTTTTGCCAGCGGCTAGCTATTAAAATCCAATATTAAATTAAATTGGTTTATTGTATTCTAGAAGAGCTGGCACGGTGTGATGTCACATACCGAGCTAGAGAAATCTCGTTATCTGACTGAGACTGGAAACTGCGGATAGTGGGAACATTGAGTGGGGGTGGCTCCAGGTTAGACGAGGCTAGCAGTTAGCTAGGTGCGGTTTCTTGATAATTTTTGCTTGGGATTTTTCAGTTAACGTCTGTATTTTGAGCCGAACGAAGTGAAATGAATTTACTTGGAGTGATTGTGTCTATTGCGTTGTTGGCTGCAGGTACTACAGCGACAGGTGATGTAAGTTTCGAGAAGCTGGTCAATGTCGGGCGAATTTTAATTATTTTCACGTTGTAGCAATTTCCATTAGCGGCAATTGCAAATATTGTGGGCAGTGAGGGACGAGTTAACGGAAATGTTTCGTTCACACAAGACTCACCGAGCGGAATCGTTACCGTACAGGTTTACATCACGGGATTAACGGCAGGTGATCACGGCTTCCACATTCACGAAAAGGGAGACATCTCGAATGGCTGTCTGAACGCCGGACCACATTACAATCCAGACAAGGTAAGTGGAGTTGCCAGGTGAAGCACGTTCTAGGATTTTATCGCCCAAGTTTCAATCGTGGGGAAATTGATAGAATTAATATTAAAGGGTGGGGTGGGGGGAAGTGGGGTGTGATTCAAGCCGGTTTTTCGAATAAACAAAGATTTATTTATCTCAATTTTTGCTAATTACATTTTTTTACGGATGTTCCTGAATAATTTTTGTTTTGGTGCAATGTTAAAGATCACAGTTAAAAATACCGGAATTTTCGCAACGACCGCTGCCATTTGTTAAAAGCGTGTTTTCATTTATTTGTTTTTTTTTTAAACTAGTTTCGAGATTTTCTTCAATAAAATCCAGATCAGACTCGAACGAAAAAAATTTATATATCACTCATTGTTCATGAATGGCGAAAAACTTTTTGTTCAAAAACCAATTGAAACTGTGTTGAAATTGTTCCAAATGCTTCTTGCGAGATAATTGTCTAGTGATTGACTGCACTGTTTTAAAAAAATTGAATTTTCAATCAATTTCTACTTCAAATTTCCAGTATATTTCATTTTTTTCAAGTAAAAGTGCACATTTCAATCACTTTTACACGAAATTCTGGTATTAGTAAATTATTCATGTACTTTTCAATTGAACCGTACAATTTACATGGAGAGGCGCACAAAATTACGCAACATTTCGTGTAAAATTAACTATATTTACATACTTATATGGTATATGAATTGAAAATTACGTTCATTTTCGTGTAATTCTACTTATCTATTTGAATTTTACTACGAAAAACATGTAATATATGAAACCACGAAGTCGGACGCTTCGTTCGATTTTGTTTTCTACTGAAATGAAAATGAAACTCCTTCGGTGGTGCAGTAGCTATACGCGCAAACCTATGCAGCAATAACAGAATTGATCGCGGGTTCGATTCCTACCTACAGCCAAGGGTTTTATTAAGAGTAAGTAAGTAAGAAATAATGTTAGAAGTAGAAATAAGTGTATCTTAAAGAGTCCTAATTTTACACTTTTTTTAGAGCGTAAATTCAAGACAATATCCTGTGAATTTGCTGCTTACGAAGTTGAAATTTACTGATTGCAAATTGAAATTTACTGACCGAAAATTGAAAATTACATTAAAATTGACTATTACATCCCAATGTAAATTTACATGAAAAGGTGTGTCATATTTCCCTACTATCCAAAAGATGTAAAATTCAATGGATTTTTTTTTACTGTGTATAGTAGCGCCGACCAACATTTTTAGCTTTAGCCTTGATAGAATGATATTTTAGTCCTGATATCCTTAGTTTAGATTCGTTCAGTTTTTGATACAATAATTGATATATAATTTTTTTACAATTAACAATTCCTTTCGCAGCTTGACCATGGTGCTCCAACCGATCGAATTCGTCACGTCGGTGACCTCGGAAACGTTCCCGCTGGATCATCTGGCGTAGTCTTAACTACTTTAACCGATCATTTGATTACTTTGTCCGGTCCGCGATCAATTCTTGGTCGGGCAGTTGTGGTTCATATTGGCAAGGACGATTTTGGACTTGGTGGCGCTGCAGATTCAAAAACAACCGGAAATGCTGGAGGACGTGCCGGTTGTGGCGTTATTGGCATTAAGTAAATAATTGTGAAAAAAAATTTCTGTAATTGTGAAAAAAAATCTAAATTTACTGATCAGTTTAATTGGTGATGGAAAGGAAATCTATATTAAATACTTTATTATTAAAAAAATAATAAAGTAAAATTTGTCATTATGTTTAATTATATAATTTTTGTAAAAATGTAACATTTTTCGTTGTAATTGGCTTTAATTGTAATGTTTGTTTTGCTTGTGTGTTTGTCCCGAAGGTAAGGCTACTAACGAATTTTTTGAATTCAGTGTTTGTCAAATTCGATTCTATAAGAGCCTTCTGTTAGTAATTAGAAATTTCTTTCTTTACAGAGATCCTTCTTCAGGTGATTGGCCCACTCGATCTGCTGCGTCCAAATGTACTTTTTCTATACTGCAAACTTTAGCTATTCTGGCTATCGCAACAAAACTAATTTAAATGCCTTCAAATGCTATTGCAATAATATTTACCCAGTTACTGCTATTGTTATTACAAATTTTTGTTACTAATGTTATTTTTTACTCGATTATATGCCTTTTCCATTACTAATGAATTTTTTTCCAAAATCGCTACCTTTAAAAAGTTGTGAGAGTCGGAAGGATGTTTCCTTGTTATGTTTTTATGCATGAAGTTTTTTCAAAAAATAGTTTATGTATGTCGATCAAAAATAGCTTATTACTCCTACAGTCTAAGTAGCATAAATAGCATCTAGATAACACTCAGCCTTGAGGTAATTTCACGCACACATACTTGGTAACACTGAAATCAATTACTAGTTCCTTAATCGCAATCTCGCTACCCATCCAATAATAATAATAACCGAATTTCCAAACATAATTGCAACCATATTATGTGCAATATCATGGGACTATGACTACATTGAATTATCAACATAGCAAACTATAGTGTAGTGATCCCGGAGGTATTAAGTTGCCAACTACGAAGACTAATTACCGGTAACCTTATCGAAGATTTAATCGAATTATGTTTCAATTTTGCTCTCACTCGTGTGAATTATCGTGAAGAGTCTAGACTCCGGTTTAAGATGATAGATAATCCGAAAGATTCATGACAGAGTGGCAATTTGTATTCATCAGCGGCATTATAATTTTTGGTCTGTGGGGAAATTTGCTAGGAAAAATTCTTCAACGAAGAAATCGTTCATTTCGTCCCCAGCAATTTAATCTCGAATAAGATTTAATCATAATTCTGCGGAACAAGTAAATAAATAAATTAATTAAGCCTTTCGTTCGAAATCAATGGGGAATGATTTAATACAATGTTATACCTACATCGCGTGAATGTTACTTTAAATCAATTTCCAGCTTCTCTACATCAAAACATAGTGCACAATTAATTGTAAAAACTATTTAAATCGCGGCTGAGTAACAACGAATAAAATAGCTTTGTGTGCTTGTCAATATTAAACAAATTGCCAGAATTTTTACCGGGAAAAAAATAATGAAGGAATGAATTAGCTAATAAAAACACTGCACTGCTACCTACTATTAGATGAAAACCACTTAAAAATTTAATAAATAAGAAAACTACGTTAATTAAAGAAGTGCTAAACAATTCTTAGACTTATGGCTACAAACAACACGCCGTGTAACTAAATTGCTCAGAAACGCAAAACGATAAAAGCTAAAGGTACTCTTACTCGAGCAATTTTTCAAGCAATTGATTGCCCGACGAATATTGTCAAAACTAGTGGAGCGATTAATGGAGCAATACAGGGCAATATCATGCTAGTTGCGGAAATATTTCGGCAATGTGGCAATGTTTTCATAATTGATGGTAGTGTTCGCCCTATAGTTGCTGTATTTCCACTAACTTGGAAAATTCCGAGCAATTTTCCTCGTTTGGTGATTCAATTGTCAAGTTTTGTTTTGAGTATTGCATTTATTTGTCAAGTTTCGTGTTAATGGCTGGAAATATTCAAAGTTTTATTTTAAGTTTTAGATTTATTTGTCAAGTTTACTTCCGTGTTGGTCGTGTAAGCCCTTATTGCACACGAACCCGTCGTTTGTGAAGCGTGTGGACGGGAACTGGACGGGCTCCACTGACGAGACTGGAGCTCTTAATGAGCACCCATTTTCCCGGACACGCGTGGACACCCAAAGCCTTCAGGGTGAGCGGCGAACATCAAATTACGACACTACATTGATTGTCGACGAGAGAAAGACTTATTGGGCAATCGATAGCTTTTTACCGTACAAATCTCCTAGCCTCGACGGTATAATACCAATTATGCTGCAGAAGCTACAAGGCATAATAGCCCCCTGGTTGGTGGCGATTTTTAGAAGTTGCAATTCCCTAAATCATGTGCTCCAGACTTGGAGACAAGTTAAAGTGGTGTTCATACCGAAGGTGGGCAAGCGTAGTCATGAGCTCGTGAAAGATTTCAGACCCATTAGTTTGACCTCTTTCGTACTGAAAACACTAGAGCGCATTTTAGACATCCATTTGCGACAGATCATGGATAGATCTCCATTCTCAAAATCCCAGCATGCATACCTCAAGGGAAGATCCACAGAGACTGCTCTGCATGAGGTTGTGCGAACAATTGAATACACAATGCATTACAAACAGTATACCCTAGCTGCCTTTCTAGACATTGAAGGTGTGTTTAATAACGTTCATACTGAGGCCATTCAAGAATTTCTCATCGAGTTCGGTGTCGAGGAATGTCTCAGCGACTGGATAGTATCCATGTTGAGTACAAGAATTATCCACTCGAGCTTAGGGAACAGCCATTTGAAAAAATCTGTGTGCAGAGGAACACCCCAGGGTGGTGTTATCTCGCCCCTACTCTCGTTAATGGTCATGAACAAGATCTTAGTAAAACTGGAGAGGGAAGGGGTTAATGTGGTGGCGTATGCGGGTGGCGTGGTTATACTGGTATCAGGGATGTTTCCTTCAGTGATCAGTGAAATTATGGAAGGTGCGCTGGGTAAGGTAAACACGTGGGCTGCTTGCTGCGGACTGGTTGTAAATCCGGACAAAACGGAACTGATGCTCTTCACCACTAAAACCAAAATACCGGACTTTAACCTCCCTCGCCTAAACGGCCATCAAATACCATTATCATCCAGTGCGAAGTATCTTGGAGTTGTGCTCGATACCAAGCTCAGCTGGAAGTTAAGTATAGAACAACGGGTGGAGAAAGCTCATATCGCCTTTTACGCCTGCAAACGAAACTTCGGCAAAAAGTGGAGACTTAAACCAAGAATGGTTCTGTGGTTGTACACAGCCGTAATACGTCCAATTCTTACCTACGAATCGCTTGCCTGGTGGCCAGCGTTGAGTAAGAGTTACAACATAAACTCAGCAAGGTTCAGAGAACTGCAGCCGTCGGAACTACAGGTGCAATAAGGTCATGTCCGACGGATGTTTTGAACGTATTATTGCATCTATTACCTATTGATTTACATATCAGAAGTACTGTTGTGTAGCGCTGTCAGACTCAAGGAATCTGGGTGCTGGTATGGCAAACCTTACGGTCACAGTAACATTCTAGAATCCTTACCAGCGGAAATAGTTAAATTGCCGACCGACTACATTATCTCGAGACTGACCTTCAAGAAGGATTTCGCTGTGGAAGAATGGTTCAGTTATACGTGAATTCGACACAGTCATATACACTGACGGTTCAAAGATGAACTGTGGAGTCGGAGCGGGAGTTTTCTCAGACACACACTATATCGCAAGGTCTTACCACTTACCGGACTACGCCAGCGTTTTCCAGGCGGAGATACTGGGGATCCGGGAGGCCTGTCGGACTTTGCAGCAAGACGCTACGCCAAAGCGAAATGTTGTAATCCTCTCTGACAGCCAAGCCGCAATCAAGGCCACCTCCTCTAAACTCGTCGAACAGTGCCGAGAGGAGCTAGCTCACTTATGAGTTACTCTGCTTTGGGTCCCAGGCCACAGCAAGATAGAGGGTAACGAGCGGGCAGACGAATTAGCTAGGCTCTTCAGGGCTCTCTCGTAGAATCCGTTCAGGTCCCACTAGGGACTGTTAAACGCCAAATATCCACCCACTTTCTCACAAACGCGAACACCAGATGGAGAGGACTGACCAACTGCGTCATATCTAGGAAGATATGGCCATCCTACTCCCGGAGCAGAACAGACGAACTCCTGAGCAGAAGCCGTGTGGACGTCTCCAGAGTCACGGCAGTCAGCACGGGTCACTGGCCGATCAGCGACCACGCGGCCAGACTGGGTATTCCCTTTAACGTCAATTGCCGCAGTTATGGGGATGCAAATAAGAGGGAAACTGTTATACACCTTCTTTGCGAGTGTCCCGTCCTAGCTAGAGCCGGACTTCGCGCACTTGGCAAACCCTTCTTCAATAACCTCGATGAGATCTCGAAAAAGAAGATTGGAGAACATCTGGATGGATACGATAATCCATTCAAGACCCAGATCTCTGTAAAACTATGTATCTACCATACTTCATCAGCCCTCAACGGCCAAGTTAAACGAGTTGTGATATCAAAACGGCGCTTCTTGTGCTAATTGGACCCTGTTTTTGGCAGACGGATCACCACGTAAACCAAACAACCACCAACCAAGCCCTTATTGCCGAATTGCTAGATATTGGTCAATATCGCTCATCACAATTCAGCAACGAGTTGATGAAAAGTTGATTCACATTGCCTATTGCTATTATTGCTGTGTGCTGCTTCATATTTCCGTGACGTCAAAATTGACGAATATTGCTGCAAATTGAGCAAGTTTAATCGATCGTGTAAGATTATCACTACTAAAAATAAAATTAGATTGCTCTACTGTGTAATCTAATTTAAATTTTAAAGAATAAAAAAATAAAATATAAGAATAAAATAATAAAAACTACTCGAAGAAAAAGCAACTTATGTTTTAAGTTCAGCAGTTTTCAACTCAGAACAAACGTCGCAAGAAACCGAAAATCATTTCAAATTTACTTTATTATTTCAATAATGTGATTGATTTAAATAAGGTATTTTTTTTTAAAAGCCAGATTGGCATGTAATAGTAAAAGCTTTCAGTGACCATAACTCTCGAAATAATTAAATTAATAAACTTATTTCTATTTAAGGAAAAATTTTGTTCTGGTCACCATTTGTGATATACTAACATTTATATCCCTCCTCCTTGTACTGTTGTCCTGGATACAATCAAATTGAATAATACCAGCAGAAAAATTTGCGAGTGCGGTTCGAGTGAGGATTAGAAAGATAGAACTCGGTAGTAGAACCACCTGCCATGAGAAATATGAAAACTAATTTTAATAGGGGTTGCGGAGCATACGGGTGTTTTTTTTATATCAATAACTTTCCAGCATAAAGTTGGAACTTGGTACATACAACTAGAAAAATTTCGTTAAAAAAAATATTCCAGTTTTTTAATGTCGTATACAGAGTTAGAGCAAAATATAGTTCATCCAATGCCAATTCTGCAATTACACAACCTCCGTCAAATCCTGTATTTTAATTGATCCGATATTCCGTAGCTTCGTTACAAATACGGCACTGATGCTCCGAAACAAGTCATTATCAGAATCGTTGAAAGAACCACTTTACATCTCTCATTTACGATGAATACTTCAACAACCTTTTGAAATCACATCAATAACTCAATTGCAGAGCGATTAATAATTCGCACTCCATTTTAAGTTTGCTATAACTCATTCAAGTGATTCTAAGGAGCTTCAATCTACTTCGCTTGTGGTGACTCAAGGCAACATTTTTAGATTATCTTTGATGTTGAGCCACAACAGCTCATAGGGCATCGTTGTCATTTATTTCATATTTTCCAGAAATATGCAGAAATGTTTAACATACTTCAAACGTTTTTAAAAGGAAACATAGTTGGAAGAGCCCCACGTTGGGCGCCTCTTTGAATTAATGAGCAAAGCTTGAAATTTTGATGTTTGAATGATGAACTCGGCTTTTCATTTTTCTGAATATATTTCAAAACCCCCACTGCTCATATGCTTGCAATAGGGGGTTCGAGTTTCAACCTCTCACCTCATCTTTCCGTCAACGACCCGCTTAAAGCGCAATATAAAAACCTTTACTAGCCATAACAGCTCATTCAGCTATTTTGCCGAAATATTCAGAAATGTTAGCATACTTCAAACGTTTTTAAAAAGAAACCTAGTTGTAAGAGCCCCACGTTGGGCGCCACTTCGAATTAACGAGCTAAGCTTGAAGTTTTGATGTTGAATGATGAACTCGGCTTCTCATTTTTCCGCACATATTTCAAAACCTACACTGTTCATAACCTAGCCCTAGGGAGTTAGAATTTCAGCATCTCACCTCATCTTTCCGTCGACGACCCGCATAAAAAGCAATATAAAAACCATTGCTAAGTTCCTAATCTTAGACCGAAACCAAACCAATTGTAAACGATTCGGTCGACCACACCGTAAGCATTTAGAAAAATCCCCAACCGAAATGAAAAGCTCGAAATTTATTTGCAACTTTTATCGGGGGGATGCGACAAAATCTCTAAACTCGCATCTATTGAAATTCAACTTGTACACACTTTTCTAAGGGAAGATTAGGTACCGCCGGAAGACCTACAAAGCCTATCCCGAACGCAAAAGAATAGAATAAGTTTGTTTAGATTTTCCGGACATGGGCATCGAGATATATCGCTAATACCTTTTCGTGAAGGAGAACTTTTTGTCCTTTCCTCGTCACTGGAAGAGAGATAAAATTTAAATATTTCGTTCGTACATTTGCTCCGATTCCAACAGTGTCCCTTGAATGTTATCCTGTAGACATCCCTGTCGGGATAATCCCTTTTTGGATGAATTATTTACGTTTTCGGTTCAGAGTGGGTCCTGTAAAAATGCAAAAAAAAAAGGTCTGCCTGGAGAGACGAAGGCGAAGAAGTCGCCAAAAGAAGTTTCAATCAAATGCTTGTTCTTGTGTGTTATGCGGCTAATTTCAAGGGATCAGAAGTAATCAAAATTTTTGGGTAGAATTAGTTAGCGTAAGTAGGCAATAAATCGCTTTATTAGGTATTTAAGTAGAAATTCAAACGCAAACAAACCGAGACCCGTACTGACCTCATTTCCCATTCTCTTCATGCGCAGCATAGTCAAATTTTACGTATTTTATTATTAAATTTTTTTGTCAAACATAGCCCCAATCTATAGTACATTGGTTACGATGTGCTTTTCATATTTAATTTGCATAAGTTTTCACCAGTCCGACGATATACCGGTAAAATTTAAACGAAAATGCCAGGAATAAAATTTCGCTGAATTACATTGAGCTCCGCTCGTTTAACATCTGGATAGTCCAGCGGAGGTATGCAATTGTAACGAATCCTTTATTTAATTTAGAGCTACGAGAAAACCGAAATACTCATAATCCACAAATTGGATTATGCATTGATAAAAATCTGACAAATATCCGGGTTCAAATTTATTTTAATTTGTAAGGTCAACGTCTTGAAAAAATACTTTCTCGATCAACTCAGTATCTCATTTATAATAATCGTATTGTTGCTTATTTATTTGTTTAGATTCACTACAAAAACATAACATAAGCAGCAACATACTCGATAATTACTGATTTTGAGTAGATTCATTTTAGAAGAAGATCTAATAATAAGATCTAAAATTGAATCGAATGGTTTTCTTCCGTAACTCATTTCACAGAACATTTTTCATGCAAAAAACTAACTGATGTTCACTAAAAGCCACTATTTCGAAATAGTTCATTATACATGTGATGTTATTGCCAAAAGCATCGAAAAATCACAAAACAATGAAGACTACTTATCTTACGGAAGTCTTAAAATTCAAGCTATTTCTATTCAACTTTTTTATTTATTTTTGTATTTCACTTAATTTTTTTTTTAATTTTTAGATTAAATTTTTTTGATGTTGTTTATTATAATGATTTAATTTCTAAAAAGGAAAAGTTGATGACAGAAATTCGACAATTTTATTTAAAATGTATGGTAATCAAAAGAAATTTGTATTCAAATGGCCATTTCTGGCTGATGTTGTTTACTATACTCATTTGCATCAAACACATTTGTAAATGTTTCATTTGTTGAATCATTGTAAAATAATAATTTACCATAGCGGTGTAATATTCCTGACCACTCTACACTAGAATCACGAAGAGGTTGATGAAAGCCTGAATGTTAGAGAACATAATATGATGATCTTAAAATTAAGCATGATAATTTCGATGCAGGGGTTATTAGATTGTGATGGTGGATTTACACTCAATCTTTGAGAAGGATTTCCGGGATTTGTAAATCAAGAGCCTAAAAAATCAATTCTATTTCATTTCAGACGTAAAAGATATGTCAGAATTTATGAAAACGTGTACGACTCCTATAAACTCCGTTCTGGATCGAATATCGAAGAATTCTGGGTCGAATTTGTTGTCGCTTCTATGAAGTGCCCACACTATAAAAAATCGGCCAACAGTCTGGGAGCAACTTTATTATTTTATGGGTAGAAGTCCGAAACGTGTTTAATACTGAGATGCGGTGTAGGTCACTATTCGACTGATTACCTAAAAAATAACGTTCCAAATAGCCTCCTGGTTATTTTGCCAGTCGCATAGTAACCTACACCACATTTCAGCATTAAACACGTTTCGGACTTCTACCCATAAAATAATAAAGTTGCGCACAGACTGTTGGCCGATTTTTTTTAGTTTTAAATACTGTAGTAGCACATTTACATATAGGTACTAAGTTTCAACTTTATAGCATAAGCCGTTTCTGAGATATGAAAAACCACCCCACACCCCCGTACCTTGTTACCCCTATCAAAAATGTATTTTTCTGGACTGTCTCTATATTAACTCTATACATTTTTCAATTTTTAGTTTTCTATCCTTTGCGGCTTTCGAGATATTAAAATCAGAATTTTTTCATTGCCACTCCCTCCCCCCATCACTCTCTACATCCATACCCTCAAAATTTTTTTCTTCGCTATTTTTATACTCTAGATGAAATCATATAGAGTATTATAAGTTTAATCCAGCCCGAAAAGTTTGTAACGCATAGAACCGATCCTCGGACGAAAAAAGTTATATATTATTTTGTGTTTAGTTGTGGCGAAAAACCCCAAATCCGTTTGCTGTCCGTCCGTCCGTCTGTTTGCACGATAATTCAAGAACGCGTTGGCCTAGAAAGTTGAAATTTGGTCACCACTCGTAAAATGGAAAAAGTAAAGCTAAGTTCGTTAATGGGCGATATCCTTCCACTCCTTCGGGTACCTCCCATACAAGAGTCCTTAAAACACGTATTCACAATTATTGCTCGAATGCTTCAAGTTAAAAGCTTGAAATTTTGAATACTTAAAGTTTACAATGTTTGAAACGAAAGTTCCGAATATGATGCAAATCGAATGAGTCCTTCGTGTAGCAGCCTACAAAAGTCCTTCAAAAATTTATACAAGTTACAGAATCCACTATAACTCTAGCACGAGTTTCAGCAGGGATTCAAAATTTTACAGGAATTAGTTTTATATCAAAAGCAAGACTGAGTTCATTAATTAGCGCAATCCATCAACTCCTTCGGGTAGCTGTCATACAAAAGTTCTTAAAACACGTGTTCACCAATATTGAACGATAACTTTAGAACGCTTTAAGTTATGACTTTGAAATTTTGTATACGTTGATTTTATAATAGTCGCAGCTGAAGGTATTAAAATGAAAAATATCCCGTAAGTCCTTCATGTAGTTGCCATACAAAAATTCTGTAAAAATGTCCCAACTTAATTTATGGAACTCACTATAACTCAAGAAATCGTTTAACCATCCATCGAGTAGCCACTATACAATAGTTTTTACCTGTAAATAAAAGGTCCTGCAATAATTGTATGTGCACTCCTCATTCTTTTGATATAATCGCAACTAAAATCTGCCGATCGCTGCGTGCACGATCGGCACGTTATGTTTCAATATAATATTTGCTACGGTTCTTGAGATATACAAATTAAATTTTTGAAAAATATCTGTCCCAACGCGATTCACCAACCCTATCAAAAATTTTACATTCAGTAGACTCCACTAGTAATTCCATATACAGAAACCAAATTTTATCTTCCTGGCACAATTGAGTCGGAAGATATTGTAAATCTAAGTTTTTCACCCTCTACCCCCATACCTCACCACTTACCTTGAAAATGTTAACCTTATTCTAATCTCCTGGTACCTCTTAAGACAATTACAAAGTTTCAGCCATCTGACATCAATCGTTCAGGAGATATGAATTTTAGAATGTTTCAATCCCAGCTTTCAAGCGTTTTGGACGCATTGTTTTCCGCCCACTCGCACACCCCTCAACCCCCAATCGACCATTGTAAATGGGTCCACTATCATAGTACTACATAAGTTCCAATTTTCAGCCTCCTAGCATAAATGGTTCCTGAGATCTATAAACCCAAATTTTTCATCTAAAACGCTCCCCCCCTCCTCCTCCCACGACCCCCACCCGTCGAAAAGATACCACTTGTAGGGGTTCCTCCATTCTACGTACCATAAAAATTTCAACTCAATATCTCAAGAGGTTTGAGAGCTACGCACCTTCAAACGGTTTTGCGTACGGCGGACAGACGGACATTTTTTTTTCTTTTGGTTTACTAGTCCTAAAACGTAAAAATATAAAATTTAAGGGTTGCAAATTTTTTTGAAATTTCAGGTCGATCACAATACTTTATTATTAAAAAATAATAAAGTAAAATTTATTCGACATCTCAGTAGGTCGAAGAGATATAACGAAATTCAAATTTGCTTCCCCTTTTCACGGACTAATTTATTTGCTCCATATCCGTATACCAATGCATTATGTATTTAATTATGTTTTATTTTTAATACATGACAATATAATAGCACCATATAAAACCGACTTTTAGCTTCCCTCATTAGCCGCTCTTGAGATATAGAAATAATAATAATTTGCTTATTCTACTTATTCTAATAGTAGTATAAGGTCACACCTAAGATTTTTGGTAGAAGTCTATTGCGCCTGTCTCCTGTAAAGATTCCAAGAAATATTAAATAGTTCCTGAAATATGAAACGTGAGTCTTTATAAAAATGACACTGTCACTCTCAAAAATTTTATATTCAGTACTTTATATTCTACACAAACCAAATTTAAACTTTCCGGCATAATTAGTTCGCGAAAAATTATAAGCCGAAGTTTTTCACCTCATTCTCATACGGCACTTCACCGTCCCCTAAAAACTTAATTTCTGGTGCACTCCTTTAATGTGCCTACATATAATCAACAGATTTCAGGTTTATGGCATGAACCATATAGGACATGGATTTTGTAATGACTCGATTCCCGCCTTCGAGATCTACAGACACATCATTTTGCACTGCCGTTAAATACTTGTTGCTGTAGCTGTTTAATAAAAATACTTTAAACTTGTTCTTATACTATCCCCAGGTTTTTACTCTAGCATTTACTGTAAGTGAAGCTTGTAATTCTTATAATAATTGAACAGGATACCTACACTGCGACTACCTCGACAAATATAGATGTCGAACTTGAAATTTAAATATTGGAGAATACTAAAGCAGGTCGAACATAACGACATTTTCTCATCTGGATTTCATGCAAAGCGCTCTCGAAACAATTTCGTTTTAACTCAAAATAAATCAATTTTATTTGATTGCGAAAATAAATAAATAAATATTACAATATTAATTATTCTTTACGTTGAAACAGTAACTCGGTACATCGGTTTGTTGCTAATTAACTAGGAATTCAAAAGCCGACCCCGGTCCGGGCTGAACCGTCGTCGTCGTTGTTAGTGCATCCGCACCAGGGAAACCTGGTGGTCCTCGCGAACCTTGTTCTCCACGCTGCCCTTGGAATCCTAGCGGTCCGATCGGACCATTTTGACCACGTGCTCCGATTTCTCCAATTGATCCTTGTGGTCCAACTGGTCCATCTCGACCTGTAGGTCCGTTTGCTCCACGTTGGCCAGTCGGTCCAATTGGACCTGTTGCTCCTGTTAATCCACGGTCGCCATCGCGACCAGGTGAGCCTGGTGGTCCATTGCGTCCTGCTCGACCGGATTCACCTGAGCTTCCTATACGACCGGGTCTACCAGGTTCACCTGGTCGGCCGTATTCACCGCGACCTCCTGGAAGTCCTGGAGGACCTGGTGGTCCCGGCTGACATTGACAAACACCACCGTCGTTATCTTTGTCGCCATGGCCATATTTAAATTGACGTGGATGCCGTTCTGGTACTATGCTGTTGGGTTTAAGGCCGGACTCCGCACTCTGCGCTGCATAAGCAGCTGCAAACAGTGCACCTGTAAATTTTTAATATTTCATTTAGAAAATAGAGATTACTTTTTAAAGGGATCTTTGACGGTGTTACTTACATATGAGGAAAGATCTAGTAACGAAATCCATTGTGGAATGAATGATACTCTTCTCGTAGCTAACTGCCATTTATATATGAAAATGGATACTCTTGGTTCCGGTTATTTCTTTTGTGTTCATTTCACATACATTACAGGGTGCGCATGTTTTGGAATTTCCATTCTTTTTTTCTTCAAGATATTAAAAAAAAAATGTTATCAGCTAGTGCTGATTGTGCGAAACCTCTGCATTAATTTTTAGTTTATGTATATTTTCCGTCCATGTGTGAAAGTGGGCATTCCGTTTAGTTTTGCTAATTAATTTTATTGGTTTTGCTCTGTTTGCAGCTCAACATAAAATTTATCGGTAAATAGTAAAAATTGAAATTGTAGTATAGTATTGGGCCATTGATTGTAATTATTGCTTAAAATGCTATGAACGGAGAAGATTTAGGTTTTGTAAACAACATTTTAAAATACCATCTTCTTAGAACTACCAGGTGTATAAACTTAAATCCGCTGTTTTTTAGTCAGAAAAACACATGTTTTGTTCATAGAAAGCAATAAGAAATTTATTCAAAGTACTTACCCTCTCTGGCTACACATTTTTCTATCTCTCGTGCAATTTGCGGGTCTACACCAAAAAAATCCTTTTCTTTCGAGGTGCTGCACAGCGAGCGCTGGGCCCATTGACAAAAACAGGTGGTAGTCAGAAGGTGCCAGGTCTAGTGAATAAGCGGGATGGGGTAGCATCTCCCAGGGTGTGTTCAAGATGCCACACTCAAAGAAAAAATATGATTATGACCACCATATTTTTGGAGAACCTTACTATGATTGAGGTTATAGTTGCCACAACCATGTTACAACATGTAACACAGTTATACTAACTGAATGTATGTTTGTAATAACTATAGGTCTATAGCAAAAATTTTACAACTTAGTTACTAGAACTATGGTTATGTTTTTAGGAAACATACAATGTTTGGCTCAAACAAAATTATGGTTGTGGAAACCTAGGTGTGTGATTCACGCAACAATAAAAAAAATAAAAATTAAAAAAACTTTAAACTTGTTCTTATACTATCCCCAGGTTTTTACTCTAGCATTTACTATAAATGAAGGTTGCAATTCTTGGGCAGGATACCTACACTGCGAATCCCTCGACAAATATAGATGTCGAACTTGAAATTTAAATATTGGAGTTGAAATAATAAAGCAGGTCGAACATAACGACATTTTCTCATCTGGATTTCATGCAAAGCGCTCTCGAAACAATTTCGTTTTAACTCAAAATAAAGCAATTTTATTTGATTGCGAAAATAAATAAATAAATATTACAATATTAATTATTCTTTACGTTAAAACAGTAACTCGGTACATCGGTTTGTTGCTAATTAACTAGGAATTCAAAAGCCGACCCCGGTCCGGGCTGAACCGTCGTCGTCGTTGTTAGTACATCCACACCAGGGAAACCTCGTGGTCCTGGCGAACCTTGTTCTCCACGCTGCCCTTGCAATCCTAGCGGTCCGATCGGACCATCTTGACCACGTGCTCCGATTTCTCCAATTGATCCTTGTGGTCCAACTGGTCCATCTCGACCTGTAGGTCCGTTTGCTCCACGTTGGCCAGTCGGTCCAATCGGACCTGTTGCTCCTGTTAATCCACGGTCGCCATCGCGACCAGGTGAGCCTGGTGGTCCATCGCGTCCTGCTCGACCGGATTCACCTGAGCTTCCTATACGACCGGGTCTACCAGGTTCACCTGGTCGGCCGTATTCACCGCGACCTCCTGGAAGTCCTGGAGGACCTGGTGGTCCCGGCTGACATTGACAAACACCACCGTCGTTATCTTTGTCGCCATGGCCATATTTAAATTGACGTGGATGCCGTTCTGGTACTATGCTGTTGGGTTTAAGGCCGGACTCCGCACTCTGTGCTACATAAACAGCTGCAAACAGTGCACCTGTAAATTTTTAATATTTCATTAAGAAAATAGAGATTACTTTTTAAAGGGATCTTTGATGGTGTTACTTACATATGAGGAAAGATCTAGTAACGAAACCCATTGTGGAATGAATGATACTCTTCTCGTAGCTAACTGCCATTTATATATGAAAATGGATACTCTTGGTTCCGGTTATTTCTTTTGTGTGTATTTCACATACATTACAGGGTGCGCATGTTTTCGAATTTCCATTCTTTTTTTCTTCAAGATATTAAAAAAATTTGCTTAGTAATCGTATCTCCGTAAAAGATTGCTACTATCAACAGTAAGACAAAATTATTTGCTTTTAAGTGGATGATAAAAGAAAAATAGAAAATTGCTAGTGCTGATTGTGCGAAACCTCTGCATTAATTTTTAGTTTATGTATATTTTCCGTCCATGTGTGAAAGTGGGCATTCCGTTTAGTTTTGCTAATTAATTTTATTGGTTTTGCTCTGTTCGCAGCTCAACATAAAATTTATCGGTAAATAGTAAAAATTGAAATTGTAGTATAGTATTGGGCCATTGATTGTAATTATTGCTTAAAATGCTATGAACGAAGAAGATTTAGGTTTTGTAAACAACATTTTAAAATACCATCTTCTTAGAACTACCAGGTATATAAACTTAAATCCGCTGTTTTTTAGTCAGAAAAACACATGTTTTGTTCATAGAAAGCAATAAGAAATTTATTCAAAGTACCTACTTACCCACTCTAGCTACACATGTTTCTATCTCTCGTGCAATTTGCGGGTCTACACCAAAGAAAATCCTTCTCTTTCGAGGCGAATCACTCATCAAGCCATTTTCGGACGTATTCGCAAGAATCGAAGTGCTGCACAGCGAGCGCAGGGCCCATCGACAAAAACAGGTGGTAGTGAGAAGGTGCCAGGTCTAGTGAATAAGCGGGATGGTGTAGCATCTCCCAGGGTGTGTTCAAGATGCCACACTCCAAGAAAAAATATGATTATGGCCACCATATTTTTGGAGAACCTTACTATGATTTAGGTTATAGTTGCCACAACCATGTTACAACATGTAACATAGTTATACTAACTGAATGTATGTTTGTAATAATTATAGGTCTATAGCAAAAATTTTACAACTTAGTTACTAGAACTATGGTTATGTTTTTAGGAAACATACAATGTTTGGCTCAAACAAAATTATGGTTGTAAAAACCTAGTTGTGTGATTAAGGCAACCATATTTTTTATTAGAACGATTACGCCAATCATAAAAATCCTGTAACATAGTTACTAGAAACATACTCGTAGTTATGTTTTTAGGAAACATATTAAGTTTTGCTCAAACAATACTAGGGCTGTCGAAAACTAGGTGTGTGATTCACGCAACAATAGCAAAAATAAAAATAAAAAAACTTTAAACTTGTTCTTATACTATTCCCAGGTTTTTAATCTAGCATTTACTATAAGTGAAGCTTGCAATTCTTGTAATAATTGAAGAGGATACCTACACTGCAAATCCCTCGACAAATATAGATGTCGAACTTGAAATTTAAATATTGGAGTTGGAATACTAAAGCAGGTCGAACATAACGAGATTTCCTCATCTGGATTTCATGCTAAGCGCTCTCGAAACAATTTCGTTTTAACTCAAAATAAAGCAATTTTATTTGATTGCGAAAATAAATAAATAAATATTACAATATTAATTATTCTTTACGTTGAAACAGTAACTCGGTACATCGGTTTGTTGCTAATTAATTAGGTTATTAAAATGTAGGCGTCGTCGTTGTTGGTGCATCGGCACCAGGGAAACCTCGTGGTCCTGGCGAACCTTGCTCTCCACGCTGCCCTTGGAATCCTAGCGGTCCGATCGGACCATCTTGACCACGTGCTCCGATTTCTCCAATTGATCCTTGTGGTCCAACTGGTCCATCTCGACCTGTAGGTCCGTTTGCTCCACGTTGGCCAGTCGGTCCAATCGGACCT
This sequence comes from Beris morrisii, assembly GCA_951812415.1. Taxonomy (NCBI): domain Eukaryota; kingdom Metazoa; phylum Arthropoda; class Insecta; order Diptera; family Stratiomyidae; genus Beris; species Beris morrisii. The sequence continues at coordinate 156,957,337 of OX638310.1, forward strand.
GTTGCTCCTGTTAATCCACGGTCGCCATCGCGACCAGGTGAGCCTGGTGGTCCATCGCGTCCTGCTCGACCGGATTCACCTGAGCTTCCTATACGACCGGGTCTACCAGGTTCACCCGGTCGGCCAGTTTCACCGCGACCTCCTGGAAGTCCTGGAGGACCTGGTGGTCCCGGCTGACATTGACAAACACCACCGTCGTTATCGTGGTCGCCATGGCCATATTTAAATTGTCGTGGATGCCGTTTTGGCACTATGCTGTTAGGTTTAAGGCCGGACTCCGCAATCTGCGCTGCATAAACAGCTGCAAACAGTGCACCTGTAAATTTTTAATATTTCATTAAGAAAATAGAGATTACTTTTTAAAGGGATCTTTGATGGTGTTACTTACATATGAGGAAAGATCTAGTAACGAAATCCATTGTGGAATGAATGATACTCTTTTCGTAGCTAACTGCCCTTTATATATGAAAATGGATACTCTTGGTTCCGGTTATTTCTTTTGTGTTCATTTCACATACATTACAGGTTGCGCATGTTTTGGAATTTCCATTCTTTTTTTCTTCAAGATATTAAAAAAAAAATGTTATCAGCTAGTGCTGATTGTGCGAAACCTCTGCATTAATTTTTAGTTTATGTATATTTTCCGTCCATGTGTGAAAGTGGGCATTCCGTTTAGTTTTGCTAATTAATTTTATTGGTTTTGCTCTGTTTGCAGCTCACTATAAAATTTATCGGTAAATAGTAAAAATTGAAATTGTAGTATAGTATTGGTCCATTGATTGTAATTATTGCTTAAAATGCTATGAACGAAGAAGATTTAGTTTTTGTAAACAACATTTTAAAATACCATCTTCTTAGAACTACCAGGTGTATAAACTTAAATTTGCTGTTTTTTAGTCAGAAAAACACATGTTTTTTTCATAGAAATCAATAAGAAATTTATTCAAAGTACTTACCCTCTCTAGCTACACATTTTTCTATCTCTCGTGCAATTTGCGGGTCTACACCAAAAAAAATCCTTCTCTTTCGAGCCGAATCACTTATCAAGCCATTTTCGAACGTATTCCCAAGAATCGAAGTGCTGCACAGCGAGCGCTGGGCCCATCGACAAAAACAGGTGGTAGTCAGAAGGTGCCAGGTCTAGTAAATAAGCGGGATGGGGTAGCATCTCCCAGGGTGTGTTCAAGATGCCACACTCCAAGAAAAAATATGATTATGGCCACCATATTTTTGGAGAACCTTACTATGATTTAGGTTATAGTTGCCACAACCATGTTACAACATGTAACACAGTTATACTAACTGAATGTATGTTAGTAATATCTATAGGTCTATAGCAAACATTTTACAACTTAGTTACTAGAACTATGGTTATGCTTTTAGGAAAAATACAATGTTTGGCTCAAACAAAATTATGGTTGTGGAAACCTCGGTGTGTGATTCACGCAACCTTCTTTTTTAATAGAACGGTTACACCAATCATAAAAATCATGTGACATGGTTACTTGAAACATAGTTATGTTTTTAGAAAACATGTTATGTTTGGCTCAAACAAAATTATGGTTGTGAAAACCTAGTTGTGTGATTAACGCAACCATATTTTTTTTTAGAACGATTACGCCAATCATAAAAATCCTGTAACATAGTTACTAGAAACATACTCGTAGTTATGTTTTTAGGAAACATATTAAGTTTTTCTCAAACAATATTAGGGTTGTCGAAACCTAGGTGTGTGATTCACGCAACAATAAAAAAACTAAAAATTATAAAAACTTTAAACTTCTTACAACTTCTTATACTATCCCCAGGTTTTTACTCTAGCATTTACTATAAGTGAAGCTTGCAATTCTTGTAATAATTGAACAGGATACCTACACTGCGAATCCCTCGACAAATTCAAATGTCGAACTTTCAATTTAAATATTGGAGTTGGAATAATAAAGCAGGTCGAACATAACGAGATTTTCTCATCTGGATTTTATTCATCGCGCTCTCGAGACAATGTCGTTTTAACTCAAAATAAAGCAATTTTGTTTAATTGCGAAAATAAATAAATAAATATAACAGTGTTATTTACGTTGAAACAATAACTAGGTACATCGGTTTATTGCTACTTAACTAGGGTATTAAAATGCACCCGACGTCATCGGCAGCGTCATCTGCGTCACCGTTGTTGGTGCATCCGCACCAGGGAAACCTCGTGGTCCTGGCGAACCTTGTTCTCCACGCTGCCCTTGCAATCCTAGCGGTCCGATCGGACCATCTTGACCACGTGCTCCGATTTCTCCAATTGATCCTTGTGGTCCAACTGGTCCATCTCGACCTGTAGGTCCGTTTGCTCCACGTTGGCCAGTCGGTCCAATTGGACCTGTTGCTCCTGTTAATCCATGGTCGCCATCGCGACCAGGTGGGCCTGATGGTCCATCGCGTCCTGCTCGACCGGATTCACCTGAGTTTCCTATACGACCGGGTCTACCAGGTTCACCCGGTCGGCCAGTTTCACCGCGACCTCCTGGAAGACCTGGAGGACCTGGTGGTCCCGGCTGACATTGACAAACACCACCGTCGTTATCTTTGTCGCCATGGCCATATTTAAATTGTCGTGGATGCCGTTTTGGCACTATGCTGTTGGGTCTAAGGCCGGACTCCGAACTCTGCGCTGCATAAACAGCTGCAAACAGTGCACCTGTAAATTTTTAATATTTCATTTAGAGAATATAGATTACTTTTTAAAACGATCTTTGACGGTGTTACTTACATATGAGGAAAGATCTAGTAACGAAACCCATTGTGGAATGAATGACACTCTTCTCGTAGCTAATTGCTGTTTATATATGAAAATGAATAGACAAGAAGAATTTTGTGCCCAGTTGTTACTACAGTCACATTTGTAACACATCGACGTTACAGAAATGTTTTCGTTGCCATTTTTTATGGAAATATTAAGTTTTCGTGACTTGTCAGTAACACTTTCCATTTAGGCAGTCAACAACAAGCCACCGGTTTTGTATAAAGCGCTTTGAAACCAAAGTAGTGTGATCCAACAGGGGCCTAGTTTCAAATTGTTGTTGTTTAGCGTGTTTCAAGAGTGGGACATAACATAAATCTGAGTGAGAAAAAAACAGGGGCCTAGTGTCAATTGTTGTTGTTGTGAGTGTGGGTGAATACGATGACGTCCGCCTTCAACTCAATCGCTGCTTGTCATCTCCAGTACATATATCTCTATGGACACAATTTAATTACATTTCAGGAACGGTGAAAAACCATGTTCCCATTCTGCAACATGCTAGACAAAATGAAGTAACATCAGATCAATTGCAATGGCGAACAGAATTTTTTGAAGGATATTAAATAAAATAAAATCTGTAATTGTTATGTAGTAGAGAGTTTTTCAAAATTTCTGAACTAAATTTGGTTTTAAAGACCGGATAGACATTTTAACGAAAAATGCTGTTGCGTCAGAAGTATATTTCGTAAAAGTTTATTTTTTAAAAAATCAATAAAAAATTCAAATAGGAGAATTTGTCATGTTCCATGATTTTTCCATAAGTATTTCAGCCGTTTATTTTGAAAGTGGGGCAAGTCCATTTTTCCATTGTCCGTTGCGAGATATTTAAAGGTTTGCATTTCAATAAATATAAAAATATTGGTAAGCACTAACACATATTTTTTGTATTTTGTGGTATTAGATAATGTAAGTTTATTATCCAGTAGTGTTTATAGTGTTTTATTATACCTAAATGGAATTGAACCACTTTCAAAATTAATGAATTATTAGGTGTTTTTTTGGGCATTTATCCAGATCAGATAAGTGATTAAAATTTACATTGAAAACACCATGAATATTGCTGTTTTTGTTATTTATTGCTTTTCCCTGTAGATAGTAGGCTGGAATATAGATTTTAACAGGAATAGCTGCCCAGTAAGTTCACTAGGGCAGCTATTCGCGATAAATTCTCTACTCTAGCCTTCTATCTACGGAAAAAGGTGTAAAGAATTATAAAAACAGCAATGTTGTTGTTATTTTGTATATAAATTTTCCAACCTACTCTGTTCTGGATAAATGCGCAAAAAAAACTTCTTTTGTAATCGTTAATTAACGGATAATATTTTAGTTGTATCAGACTTTTACTTTATTATTTTAATAATAAAGTATTGTTATCGATTTTTAAAAAAAAAAAATTTGCTACCCTGAAAAATTTTTTTTCCACGTTTCATGACTAATAGACACCAAAAAAGCAAAAAAAAATTTCAGTCCGTCTGTGCACCGTACGCCGTCCGCCGTACGCTAAACGTTTGAAAGCTTATAGCTCTCAAACTCTTTGAGCTATTAAGTTGAATTTTTTTTTGTTGGTAGACTGAGTAGACCACTTCAAGTGGCCACCTTTTGAGTGGTGTGGGTGTGAGGGGGGAGGTGGGGGAAACGTTTTGGTCGGAAAATTTTGGTTACTAGATCTCAGTAACCACTTAGGCTAGGAGACTGAAACTTGGAATTTATATAGAGCATCGACAGTGGACCCATTTGCAAAAAAAGGGAGGATATGGGTAAAGGGGTGTGGGAGTTGGGGGAACAATAATGCGTCCGAAACGCTCGAAAGCCGAGATCGAGACATTCTAAAATCTATATCTCCTAATTGGTTAATGTCACGAAATTAAAACTTGATGAACATCTGTGGGTATACTAGGAGAATAGATCGGAAACAAATTTATGAGTGGGGAAGTGGCGTACGGAGGTGGGGGGTGAAAAACTTTAGATTACGATATCTCACGAACCAATTACACTAAAAAAATAAAATTTGGTTTCTGTATTAAGGTTGACAAATAAAATTTGCTGAAAGTAAAATTTTTTAAGGGAGCGGTGGAGTATGGAAGTGGAGGGGATACGAATTTTTCTAAAATATCACGTCTCATATCTCAAGAACAGTGTAAGGTAGATGCTTAGAATTTTTAGCAAAAGTAGGCCAAATAAATCCCTAGCAGGGAAAAAATTTTGGTGGTGAGTGGGTAGAGGGTGAGGGTGGGGGAGGGTCAAAAGGAAAAAGTTTCGATTTTTATATCTCGAGAACCTATAAAGATATAAAGCTGAAACTTGGTATTTAGATAGAACTATAGTAGTAGCATGTTGAAAAAATATAATATTTTATAGCGGTAGTATGGTACGGGGGTGGGGGGTGTTTTTCCTAACTATAGAATGGCTTATGCTAGAAAGTTGAAACTCGATATGTATATGTAAGTCAACTAGAAAAGTCTTTTAGATTGAAAAAAAATTCAAATATCCATTGGCGTACAGAGGGGGAGCGAAAAAAATTACCAGTGAAAATGGAATGCATATATTTTCACGATTTTCATCATATCTATTAGGTCTTTCCAATTATTGAATCCATTTTTATTCTACGGATTTTTCATATAAATACCTAGAAAGTGTTTTCAGGATTTTTTGAAATTCGACCCCCACGATGGTGTAAAGGGGATGTATACATTTTCACCAACTCAGCCATATCCCTCAGGTCTGATTAGATATCGAATAAATTTTTACTTCCACGAACTTGTTTAATAATCACCTAAAACTCGTTTTCAAATGTTTTCCATTTTCAACCCCTAAGGGGGTATAAACGGGTTGAACACGTTTTCACGAATTCCGTCATATCTCTTAGGAGTGATAAGACATCGGATTGGTTTTTACTTTCTCGGGCTTTCTTTATATATATCTAAAAACTCATTTCAGGATTTTTGGATATTCAACCCCAAAGTGGGTTCAAGGGGGTTACATATATTTTCACAAATTTCCACATATTTCTTAGTTCTAATGAGATATTGAATTCATTTTTATTACTTCTTACGGCTTCCGATATAATCGTCAAAAAGTTGATTTCAGGATTTTTAGATATTCAAGATATTCTTAGGATTGATGAGATATTAGATTGGTTTTCACTTCCACAGACTATTTATATAATCGCCTACAAACGCATTTCCGATTTCATGTAATGGCCCAAAACCAAATCACGAAAAACTTCCTAATCACGTAATAACTACGTAGTATTATATTACTACTTAAACTGCGTCCCGGAGTATGACTCAATTATGTAATTCATATTTTATATGTGGCAGCGGCGTAAGTATTCTAGCGCGACCCATTCTACCAATTTTTTAGGTTTTCAGTCACATAGTAACCTACACCGCATTAATCTTCAACTCGTTCCGAACTTCTACCCGAAAAATAATAAAGTTGCGCCCAGACTGTTGGCAGATTTTTTATAATAATAAAAACGAAATACTCTTCAATTTTATAAAAATATTTATTAGTTTGATAAAAAGAAAAAACGTTTTAAAGATTACAGTAGAAAATATAACATAACAAAAAACAATTAATTTTTATTAACAATTTCAATGAAATTATACATTTTCGTTAATCAGTTACTTTAAACGTATGGTATGGTATGGTTTCATATAAAGAAGGTAATTTTATATTTCCGAAATTAGTTGGTCTTCCTCCTTGTGGTGATAACATCAGAAACTGAACTAGAACTTGGTTGGTTGGTTGGTTTAAGTGGCAGCTCTGCCCTTTAGGCGGAGCTCAATTAGCTCAATGGCTGTTTTGAAACCACAAACTCGTATTAAACCCGGGTGTTAGGGGTTGTTGTGACTGGGGAATCTAAAGGATGAGTGCGAGGAAAATTGATATGTTATATCTATCCTGTACTGTCCAGGAAGAGGAATAACTCTCCAATTTTCTTAACCAAAATCTCCCTCAGGTCCCCGTAGAAGGATTTGCCAAGTGCTCGCTCTCGGACTCTAGCTAAAGCCGGACATTCGCAAAGGAAATGAACGAGCGACTCTCGCTCATTTGTGTCCTGACAGCTGCGGCAGTGTGCATTAAACGGAATGCCCAATTTGGTAGCATGATCCCCAATTTTCCAGTGACCCGTACTGATCGCCGTGAGTCTGGAGATGTCTGCCCGGGTCTTGCATAGAAGTTCATCTGACTTGGCGCGGTTGTAAGATGGCCACACCTTCCTAGATTCTATATGGAGGTAGCAGCTGATTGGAAGTGGGAGAGTATGTCTCTGTAAAAGAGCCGGGAAAAGCAGAGCCCTTCCTGGCTAGTTCATCAGGCCTCTCATTTCCCACTATGGAATTAGAACTTACGTGCAAGCTGATAATAGAAGTCGAATACTATACAATTTATAGTTTTTTGCAGTGTTGACAATATTACTAAAATTTGCCGGTGTTGGAAGTAAACATATTATCGAAACAATGAAATTTGTACTTATTATTTATGAAATATTGTACAATTATCGATTACCAATATCAAGTATAGATAAATAGAAACATAATACGTTTCAGACATGATGTAAAACCAACACATTGGTGTCACAATACAATAACCGGAGCTAAATAATGCCGAAACATATTCGGTTAAAAATAATTTCAACCGAAGATGGACTTGCATCACTTTCAAAATAAACATATTTACAATACCGATAATAGCTAAAACTTCCATCTCCCAAATATTAGGGAATCTGAATTTTTTGACTACAAATTATTTACAAATAAACATACTGCAGTCACGATCGGCTGCAAGCCAATCGTATAATACTCTAGATGAATACTGAACTCCGATTTATATTGTAGTTGGGGATAAAGTAGAATTACGTGTGTGCATGTTGTATGTCCTTTATTAAGGACTGCTATTAGATTGCTACTCAAAACTAAAAGACAATTTTCAGTGTTTAGTTTTATATCTTGAACTGGGTAAGTCATCGAAAAAAAATGTCCTTTTTGAAGGACTTTCACATGGGAGGTGCAGGAAGGACTCACTCGATTTCTTACATATTTATCCTTTTCCTTGGAACCATTTTAAAATGAAATTCGTAGCTTGAAGCGTTCAAAAGTTATCGAAAAATATTGTTGAACACGTGTCTTAAGGACATTTTGTATGGCAGCTACCAGAAGGAGTAAAAGGATTTCGCTGATTAGTAAACTCGAACTTAGTTTTTACTCAAAACTAATTTGTACAAAATTTCCAATTTATAGCTAAAAGATTACTTGAGTTATAGTAAGTTCTGTAAATTAAGTGAAGACGTTTTGACAGGATATTTGTATGGCAGCTACACGAAGGACTAATAGGATTTTCTTCATAATCATACATTTAGCTCGAACTATTGGAAAAATGGCACACACAAAATTTTAATGTCGTAGCTTAAACCCTTCTGAAGTTATCGACAATATTCTTGAACACGTGTTTTAAGGACATTTTGTATGGCAGCTACCCGAAGGAGTAGGACGATTTTGCCCGTTAACGAACTTAGCCTTACAAATTCAACCAAACATCCAGATTCAAAATTTCAAGATCCTAGGTGAAGGCGTTCTTGAGTTATCGTGCTAACGGACAGACGGACGGACGGACGGACGGACGGACGGACGTCAGGCGGATTTGAGGTTTTTGGCCACAAATAAACAAAAAATAATATATAACTTTTTTTCGTCCGAGGCTTGGTTCTATGCGTTACAAACTTTTCGGCTGGATTAAACTTATAATACTCTATATGATTTCATCTAGAGTATAAAAATCGGGATGTCTCTATAGTAGCTCTATACAGTTTTCAATTTTTAGGTTTCTATTCTTTGCTGCTTTCGAGAAATTAAAATCAGATTCTTTTCATTTCCACCCCCTCGCACCATCACTCCCTAGACCCAAACCCTCCGCTACACCCACACCTTCTCCGCTAGAGGTCAACTGGTTTTAACTCCTGTAAAATTTTCAAAATCTTATCTGATACGGTTCTTGAGATATAAAATTTAAATTTTTGAAAATGACTGTCCCTCCACATCCGTGCTTTACCTCCTCCTTAAAAATTTTACATTCAGTAGACTCCACTGGTAATACTATATACTGAAATAAAAAATGTTATTGTCCTGGCACAATTGAGTCGGGGGATATTGTAATTCAACCTCACCACCCCCCATAAAAATGTTAACCTTTTTCTTATCTCCTAGTATCTCTTAAGACAACTACAAAGTTTCAGCAGTCTGGCATCAATCGTTCAGGAGATATGGATGTTTCAATCGCACCTTTCAAGCGTTTCGAACGCATTGTTTTCCCTCTCACTCGTACACCCCTCGACCCCTATCAACTTTTTTTTGGCAAATGGGTCCACTATCATAGTACTACATAAGTTCCAACTTTCAGCCTTCTAGCATAAGCGGTTCCTGAGATCTAGAAACCAAAATGTTTAGTCTAAAACGCTGCCCCTCCTCCCCCCTCCTCCTCCCTCACAACCAACCCCTTCAAAATATACCACTAGTAGGGGTTCACCCATTCTACCTACCATAAAAATTTTAACTTAATATCTCAAGGGGTTTGAGAGCTGCCCACCTTCAAACGGTTTTGCGTATGGCGTTCGGCGTACGGCGTCTACGGCGGACATTTTTTTGCTTTTTTGGAGTTTACTAGTCCTAAAACGTGAAAATACAAAATTTCAGGGTAGCAAATTTTTTTGAAATTTCAGTTCGATAAAAATACTTTAATATTAAAAACTAATAAAATAAAATTTATTCGACATCTCAGTAGGTCAAAGCGATATGACGAAATTCAAATTTGCTTTCCTTTACTTTCCTTTATTCGTATACCAATGCAATTATGTAATTTAAACTTTCTAGTATAAGGATTTTCTGAGATAAAAGAAACTCCTTTCCCCACCCTTGTATCTTGCAACCGATATCAAAAGTTTCATTTTTATTACATGACAATATAATAGCACCATATAAAAACCGACTTTTAGCTTCCGTCAATAGCCGCTCTTGAGATATAGATATAATAATAATTTGCCTATTCTACTCATTCTGACGGTTTAAGGACACACCTAAGATTTTTGGTAGAGGTCTATTGGGCCAGTCTCCTGTAAAGATTCCAAGAAATATTAAATAGTTCTTGAAATATGAAACGTGAGTCTTTAGAAAAATGACACTGTCCCTCTCAAAAATTTTATATTCAGTACATTATACTCTACACAAACCAAATTTAATCTTTCCGGCATAATTAGTTCGCCGAAATATCGTAATCCGAAGTTTTTCACCCCATTCTCAGACGGCACTTCACCGTCCCCTAAAAACATAATTTCTGGTGTACTCCTTTAATATGCCTATATATAATAGCCAGGTTTCAGGTTTATGGCATAAACCATAGTGGACATGGATTTTGTAATGACTCGATTCCTGCTTTCGAGATCTACAGACACATTACTTATTTAAATATTTGTTGATGTTACTGTTTAAAAAAAATGCTTTGAACATGTTCTTATAATATACCCCAGGTTTTCACTCTAGCATTTACTGTAAGTGAAGCTTGTAATTCTTATAATAATTGAACAAGATACCTACACTGCGAATACCTCGACAAATATAGATGTCGAACTTTCAATTTAAATATTGGAGAATACTAAAGCTGGTCGAACATAACGACATTTTCTCATCTGGATTTCATGCAGAGCGCTCTCGAAACAATTTCGTTTTAACTCAAAATAAAGTAATTTTGTTTAATTGCGAAAATAAATAATTAATTATTACAGTGTTATTTACGTTGAAACAATAACTCGGTACATCGGTTTATTGCTACCTAACTAATCAGCGGCCGGGAGGCGTTATCGGCAGCGTCGTCGTCGTTGTTGGTGCATCCGCACCAGGGAAACCTCGTGGTCCTGGCGAACCTTGTTCTCCACGCTGCCCTTGCAATCCTAGCGGTCCGATCGGACCATCTTGACCACGTGCTCCGATTTCTCCAATTGATCCTTGTGGTCCAACTGGTCCATCACGACCTGTAGGTCCGTTTGCTCCACGTTGGCCAGTCGGTCCAATTGGACATGTTGCTCCTGTTAATCCACGGTCGCCATCGCAACCAGGTGGGCCTGATGGTCCATTGCGTCCTGCTCGACCGGATTCGCCTGAGCTTCCTATACGACCGGGTCTACCAGCTTCACCTGGTCGGCCAGTTTCACCGCGACCTCCTGGAAGTCCTGGAGGACCTGGTGGTCCCGGCATTGACAAACACCACCGTCGTTATCGTAGTCGCCATGGCCATATTTAAATTGTCGTGGATGCCGTTTTGGCACTATGCTGTTGGGTCTAAGGCCGGACTCCGAACTCTGCGCTGCATAAACAGCTGCAAACAGTGCACCTGTAAATTTTTAATATTTCATTTAGAGAATATAGATTACTTTTTAAAACGATCTTTGACGGTGTTACTTACATATGAGGAAAGATCTGGTAACGAAACCCATTGTGGAATGAATGATACTCTTCTCGTAGCTAACTGCTATTTATATATGAAAATGGATACTCTTGGTTCCGGTTATTTCTTTTGTGTTCATTTCACATACATTACAGGGTGCGCATGTTTTCGAATTTCCATTCTTTTTTTCTTCGAGATATTAAAAAAAATTTGTTTAGTAATCGTATATCCGTAAAAGATTGCGACTAGCAACAGTAAGACAAAATTATTTGCTTTCAAGTGGATGATAAAAGAAAAATAGAAAATTGCTAGTGCTGATTGTGCGAAACCTCTTCATTAATTTTTAGTTTATGTATATTTTCCGTCCATGTGTGAAAGTGGGCATTCCGTTTAGTTTTGCTAATTAATTTTATTGGTCTTGCTCTGTTCGCAGCTCAACATAAAATTTATCGGTAAATAGTAAAAATTGAAAATGTAGTATAGTATTGGGCCATTGATTGTAATTATTGCTTTAAATGCTATGAACGAGGAAGATTTAGTTTTTGTAAACAACATTTTAAAATACCATCTTCTTAGAACTACCAGGTGTATAAACTTAAATCCGCTGTTTTTTAGTCAGAAAACACATGTTTTTTTCATAGAAAGCAATAAGAAATTTATTCAAAGTACTTACCCTCTCTAGCTACACATTTTTCTATCTCTCGTGCAATTTGCGGGTCTACACTAAAGAAAATCCTTCTCTTTCGAGGCGAATCACTCATCAAGCCATTTTCGGACGTATTCGCAAGAATCGAAGTGCTGCACAGCGAGCGCGGGGCCCATCGACAAAAACAGGTGGTAGTCAGAAGGTGCCAGATCTAGTGAATAAGCGGGATGGGGTAGCATCTCCCAGGGTGTAATCAAGATGCCACACTCAAAGAAAAAATATGATTATGGCCACCATATTTTTGAAGAACCTTACTATGATTGAGGTTATAGTTGCCACAACCATGTTACAACATGTAACACAGTTATACTAACTGAATGTATGTTTGTAATAACTATAGGTCTATAGCAAAAATTTTACAACTTAGTTACTACAACTATGGTTATGTTTTTAGGAAGCATACAATGTTTGGCTCAAACAAAATTATGGTTGTGAAAACCTAGTTGTGTGATTAAGGCAACCATATTTTTTATTAGAACGATTACGCCAATCATAAAAATCCTGTAACATAGTTACTAGAAACATACTCGTAGTTATGATTTTAGGAAACATATTAAGTTTTGCTCAAACAATATTAGGGTTGTCGAAACCTAGGTGTGTGATTCACGCAACAATAACAAAAATAAAAATAAAAAAACTTTAAACTTGTTCTTATACTATCCCCAGGTTTTTACTCTAGCATTTACTATAAGTGAAACTTGCAATTCTTGTAATAATTGAACAGGATACCTACACTGCGAATCCCTCGACAAATATAGATGTCGAACTTTCAATTTAAATATTGGAGTTGGAATACTAAAGCAGGTCGAACATAACGACATTTTCTCATCTGGATTTCATGCAAAGCGCTCTCGAAACAATTTCGTTTTAACTCAAAATAAAGCGATTTTTTTAGATTACGAAAATAAATAAATAAATATTACAACCAGAAACCCTACTGACGCCGGAAAACAACCAACATTTAAATCAAATTTGCTTCTATGGTAGCTTACCATGAAAAAATTCCATTCTTTAAATATTACAATATTAATTATTCTTTACGTTGAAACAGTAACTCGGTACATCGGTTTGTTGCTAATTAACTAGGTTATTAACGACCCGGCCCCGGTGGGAGCACAACCATCGCAATTGTTGGTGCATCCGCACCAGGGAAACCTCGTGGTCCTGGTGAACCTTGTTCTCCACGCTGCCCTTGGAATCCTAGCGGTCCGATCGGACCATCTTGACCACGTGCTCCGATTTCTCCAATTGATCCTTGTGGTCCAACTGGTCCATCTCGACCTGTAGGTCCGTTTGCTCCACGTTGGCCAGTCGGTCCAATCGGACCTGTTGCTCCTGTTAATCCACGGTCGCCATCGCGACCAGGTGAGCCTGGTGGTCCATCGCGTCCTGCTCGACCGGATTCACCTGAGCTTCCTATACGACCGGGTCTACCAGGTTCACCTGGTCGGCCGTATTCACCGCGACCTCCTGGAAGTCCTGGAGGACCTGGTGGTCCCGGCTGACATTGACAAACACCACCGTCGTTATCTTTGTCGCCATGGCCATATTTAAATTGACGTGGATGCCGTTCTGGTACTATGCTGTTGGGTTTAAGGCCGGACTCCGCACTCTGCGCTGCATAAGCAGCTGCAAACAGTGCACCTGTAAATTTTTAATATTTCATTTAGAAAATAGAGATTACTTTTTAAAGGGATCTTTGACGGTGTTACTTACATATGAGGAAAGATCTAGTAACGAAATCCATTGTGGAATGAATGATACTCTTCTCGTAGCTAACTGCCATTTATATATGAAAATGGATACTCTTGGTTCCGGTTATTTCTTTTGTGTTCATTTCACATACATTACAGGGTGCGCATGTTTTGGAATTTCCATTCTTTTTTTCTTCAAGATATTAAAAAAAAAATGTTATCAGCTAGTGCTGATTGTGCGAAACCTCTGCATTAATTTTTAGTTTATGTATATTTTCCGTCCATGTGTGAAAGTGGGCATTCCGTTTAGTTTTGCTAATTAATTTTATTGGTTTTGCTCTGTTTGCAGCTCAACATAAAATTTATCGGTAAATAGTAAAAATTGAAATTGTAGTATAGTATTGGGCCATTGATTGTAATTATTGCTTAAAATGCTATGAACGGAGAAGATTTAGGTTTTGTAAACAACATTTTAAAATACCATCTTCTTAGAACTACCAGGTGTATAAACTTAAATCCGCTGTTTTTTAGTCAGAAAAACACATGTTTTGTTCATAGAAAGCAATAAGAAATTTATTCAAAGTACTTACCCTCTCTGGCTACACATTTTTCTATCTCTCGTGCAATTTGCGGGTCTACACCAAAAAAATCCTTTTCTTTCGAGGTGCTGCACAGCGAGCGCTGGGCCCATTGACAAAAACAGGTGGTAGTCAGAAGGTGCCAGGTCTAGTGAATAAGCGGGATGGGGTAGCATCTCCCAGGGTGTGTTCAAGATGCCACACTCAAAGAAAAAATATGATTATGACCACCATATTTTTGGAGAACCTTACTATGATTGAGGTTATAGTTGCCACAACCATGTTACAACATGTAACACAGTTATACTAACTGAATGTATGTTTGTAATAACTATAGGTCTATAGCAAAAATTTTACAACTTAGTTACTAGAACTATGGTTATGTTTTTAGGAAACATACAATGTTTGGCTCAAACAAAATTATGGTTGTGGAAACCTAGGTGTGTGATTCACGCAACAATAAAAAAAATAAAAATTAAAAAAACTTTAAACTTGTTCTTATACTATCCCCAGGTTTTTACTCTAGCATTTACTATAAATGAAGGTTGCAATTCTTGGGCAGGATACCTACACTGCGAATCCCTCGACAAATATAGATGTCGAACTTGAAATTTAAATATTGGAGTTGAAATAATAAAGCAGGTCGAACATAACGACATTTTCTCATCTGGATTTCATGCAAAGCGCTCTCGAAACAATTTCGTTTTAACTCAAAATAAAGCAATTTTATTTGATTGCGAAAATAAATAAATAAATATTACAATATTAATTATTCTTTACGTTAAAACAGTAACTCGGTACATCGGTTTGTTGCTAATTAACTAGGAATTCAAAAGCCGACCCCGGTCCGGGCTGAACCGTCGTCGTCGTTGTTAGTACATCCACACCAGGGAAACCTCGTGGTCCTGGCGAACCTTGTTCTCCACGCTGCCCTTGCAATCCTAGCGGTCCGATCGGACCATCTTGACCACGTGCTCCGATTTCTCCAATTGATCCTTGTGGTCCAACTGGTCCATCTCGACCTGTAGGTCCGTTTGCTCCACGTTGGCCAGTCGGTCCAATCGGACCTGTTGCTCCTGTTAATCCACGGTCGCCATCGCGACCAGGTGAGCCTGGTGGTCCATCGCGTCCTGCTCGACCGGATTCACCTGAGCTTCCTATACGACCGGGTCTACCAGGTTCACCTGGTCGGCCGTATTCACCGCGACCTCCTGGAAGTCCTGGAGGACCTGGTGGTCCCGGCTGACATTGACAAACACCACCGTCGTTATCTTTGTCGCCATGGCCATATTTAAATTGACGTGGATGCCGTTCTGGTACTATGCTGTTGGGTTTAAGGCCGGACTCCGCACTCTGTGCTACATAAACAGCTGCAAACAGTGCACCTGTAAATTTTTAATATTTCATTAAGAAAATAGAGATTACTTTTTAAAGGGATCTTTGATGGTGTTACTTACATATGAGGAAAGATCTAGTAACGAAACCCATTGTGGAATGAATGATACTCTTCTCGTAGCTAACTGCCATTTATATATGAAAATGGATACTCTTGGTTCCGGTTATTTCTTTTGTGTTCATTTCACATACATTACAGGGTGCGCATGTTTTCGAATTTCCATTCTTTTTTTCTTCGAGATATTAAAAAAAATTTGTTTAGTAATCGTATATCCGTAAAAGATTGCTACTATCAACAGTAAGACAAAATTATTTGCTTTCAAGTGGATGATAAAAGAAAAATAGAAAATTGCTAGTGCTGATTATGCGAAACATCTGCATTAATTTTTAGTTTATGTATATTTTGCGTCCATGTGTGAAAGTGGGCATTCCATTTAGTTTTGCTAATTAATTTTATTGGTTTTGCTCTGTTCGCAGCTCAACATAAAATTTATCGGTAAATAGTAAAAATTGAAATTTTAGTATAGTATTGGGCCATTGATTGTAATTATTGCTTAAAATGCTATGAACGAAGAAGATTTAGGTTTTGTAAACAACATTTTAAAATACCATCTTCTTAGAACTACCAGGTGTATAAACTTAAATCCGCTGTTTTTTAGTCAGAAAAACACATGTTTTTTTCATAGAAAGCAATAAGAAATTTATTCAAAGTACTTACCCTCTCTAGCTACACATGTTTCTATCTCTCGTGCAATTTGCGGGTATACACCAAAAAAATCCTTTCCTTTCGAGGTGCTGCACAGCGAGCGCTGGGCCCATCAACTAAAACAGGTGGTAGTCAGAAGGTGCCAGGTCTAGTGAATAAGCGGAATGGTGTAGCATCTCCCAGGGTGTGTTCAAGATGCCACACTCAAAGAAAAAATTATAATTATGGCCACCATATTTTTGGAGAACCTTACTATGATTGAGGTTATAGTTGCCACAACCATGTTACAACATGTAACATAGTTATACTAACTGAATGTATGTTTATAATAGCTATAGGTATATAGCAAAAATTTTACAACTTAGTTACTAGAACTATGGTTATGTTTTTAGGAAACATACAATGTTTGGCTCAAACAAAATTATGGTTGTGGAAACCTAGGTGTGTGATTCACGCAACCTTCTTTTTTAATAGAACAGTTATGTCTTAAAAATCATGTGACATGGTTACTTGAAACATAGTTATGTTTTTAGAAAACATGTTATGTTTGGCTCAAACAAAATTATGGTTATGAAAACCTAGTTTTGTGATTAACGCGACCATATTTTTTATTAGAACGATTACGCCAATCATAAAAAGCCTGTAACATAGTTACTGGAAACATACTCGTAGTTATGTTTTTAGGAAACATATTAAGTTTTGCTCAAACAATATTAGGGTTGTCGAAACCTAGGTGTGTGATTCACGCAACCTTCTTTTTTAAAAATTGTATTCTCTATGAAAGAAAAAATGTGAACATATTTACGATATTTTGAGCATCAGTTGCACAATTAAAATGTTAAAAATTTTACATCTACTGAATTCAAGAATTCTAACCAAACTCAAAGCGTTAAAAGTCTAAATGTCGAAATTCAAAACTAGTAATAATATTAATAATAAATTGCATTGATAGTTCCCGTCTAAGCGGTCCACTCAAAAATTTTATGTTTATTACGAAAATTCTTTATTACATTCAAATGCTGTAAATAATTATGTATTTCGAAAAATTAATCGCTTCCTAGAAAGGAAAGAACCTACAATAATTTTTTATTGTTTATTGCTGAAATCTTGATGAAATCCTATCGTTTTTTTAAATTTTTAACTTTACACCATGGAAAATAAAATAAACAGCAATAAATTTAAGAAGTTTTTGTTGTTGTTTGTAAATTACTGAAGGGAACTTTTTTGCTTTGTCAAGGACTTTTGAATGGGGTCTGTAGGAACCTGGAAGCATTGAACAATTAACTTGTACAAAATTTGAAATTGCTAGCTTAAAGCGTTTTGGAGTTATTAGTCAATATTCGTTGACATTTGTTTTAAGGACCTTTGTGTGAGAGCTACCTAAAGGAGTAGGACGATTTTGCTCGTTGACGAACTTAGCTTTACAAATTCGATCAAACATCCGTATTTTAAATTTCAACATCCTAGGTTAAGCCGTTCTGGAGTTAGAATGCGTTCGTACAAACTGATGAACAGCTAGTAGATTTGGGGTTTTTGGATATAAGTGCAAATATAAGAAGCTCCGTTTTCTGAATAACAAACTTTTAATCTGAATTAAACTTGTAATACTCTACAGATTTCATCTAGAGTATAAAAATATACACCTCGGAACAATCAGTGTACATACGCATGTT
Organism: Beris morrisii; assembly: GCA_951812415.1. Lineage (NCBI taxonomy): Eukaryota > Metazoa > Arthropoda > Insecta > Diptera > Stratiomyidae > Beris > Beris morrisii. The sequence goes on from OX638310.1 coordinate 156,975,316, forward strand.
TCTCTACCTCTTTCCATCAATGTTGCCGCCTTCTTCACTCCTCGGTAATAATACAGGATAGTTGACTATTACAGAAAACATGACCAGTTAATATTTTCGATAGATGACAACGATATAAGACAAACTCCGATGTAAGGTAAATCTTGTAAGGTAAACAATAACGCAATATTTTCGAATACTGGATGTTGGGTACTGGTGCGGTACTTCATTTACTTTTACTTTAATACGGAGCTTGGCGCTTAATTACAAATTTTAGGCTTGATTGCTCGACTTCTATCATCGCAAAGGTGTTAGTTCTTTTAAAAATATACTTACAACCAAGTGCGAGTATCTATTCAAACCTTTTTTAATTCAACAACATTATTTAAAAGCCACTAGGTAAGTATATTAACAAACGTTGCGTCTGAATTCTCAAACGTTACCATAATTTGAGCACTTTTGATGCCTCCAAGAAGGGCATCTCCCACATATATGTACGAGTATATACATACATGCCTCTTACGCATGATCTTCATATTTGTCCAGGTATCCTGGTATCTGCTCCATTGATTTTAATGCAGCAGCTACCAGGATGCACATTTAATAACATTTAATTATTTTTTATAATTTCGGGCATCCTGAAGAATAAGTTCCGCTCAAACGCAAAATTTAAAATAGAATATTCATGTTCTGGTAAAATAATGAGGTCATCATATTGCCATCGTCTTCTTAACTCATAGCTAGCAAGTGACACCTAAAATTACAATTTTGTTAAACAACCTAAAGCCAATTATGTCAACAAACACTGTGGTCGTGGGTTCAAATCAAACCTATCAACGGGCTTATTTCCCGCGGTCTAAGTAAAAGAGTAACATAACAACGGAGACTCTTAAGTAAGCTGTTACTACTCTACGCCCAAGAATGATTCTACGAGGAATTGACAATTATTTCACTGTCGATGATGAAAATTTTGTTATTTAAGGATATCTAAAGCCGTACATGTATGTACCTGCTGGGAGCTTAACATCGACGTGCATCAGATATACAATAAACCGTATTTATTTAAAATTCTGCTTGATTTTTGATACTGGATAATGATTAATGAGGGAGAATATTCATAGAGATATAAATCTGGAGACGACAAGACGCCGTTTTTGTATGAAGCACTTTGAAGCATTTTGAAGCCAAATTGAACGTTTTTGTATGGAGCGTTTGATGCCAGGTGGCAGTGAAATGCAAATAGTAGCCTATTATTCAAATGTTTGGTGGATTTCGTGTTCAAGACCGGATTATAATATAAATGTGAGTAAGTAGCATAGTGTTAATTGCCGGTCCTTTGCGAGGAATCTTTCGGCTTCTAGCTGCTCGTCATCTCCTGTACATATAACTCTATGAGAATAATATATCAGACTACAAGACAGTCTGATTTAGAGATGGGCAAAGCCGTTACTTTCAGTGAAGTAATTCAGAGTCACTTACTTTAAGGAACGAGTTCAGTGAAGTATTTGCTTTGAACTCGTCGTTCCATCGTTCCTTCGTTCCATCGTTCAGTAGTCACTAGTCACTTCAATTGAAGTGTTCACTCAATGGAACTCTTCGTTCCTTCGTTCCGTAGTCACTAGTCACTTCAATTGAAGTGTTCAATCACTCAATGGAACTTTTCGTTCATTCGTTCCGGACTTCAACTGAAGTGTTCGCTCACTCTAACTCTTCTAACAGCCGTTTAGTAGCCACCGGTGGGCTGGTCTTTTCTTCTGTAAACAGCCGCTCACTTAATCACACACTAGTCAGACAGAAATTCGTAGTCCTGGTGTGTGTGGCTTTTCCCCTGCCGGTGTGCCGTTCTATAGTCAGGAAGGTAGTAGTTGTACTTGTGAGTTGGGAATAAGGAAGATGAGCGATGTCTACATGAATATTTACATTTACTTTCTTTTGTCTTATGATGGAAAATAGAATGTAGTGGTATTCTTCGCACCGCGTCGCGTATGCCATACATACTTACATTGAAGACTCAGTGATGCCAATTTAGTGCTTTCAGCGCTTAATTTGGTGTTCAAAATTTCGTCTGTGCGGACAAAAATTAGTTTTACCACTTGTGTATTATTTGAATATTCCTGCGATCCTACGATATATATCGTTTTTAATTTTTCTGTCACGTGTCGAATGGAACTGCAGTTCACCAAAGAGTGAGTGAGTTACTTCACTCACTCACTTCCATGAAGTGTTCTTTTGGAACAGTTCATTCGTGAACGACCCATCTCTAGTCTGATTTGCATATCTTGTGACCGTATTATGAAAATATTTTCTCTCATCACACATATAGAAAATCAATTAACATTTCTAAACGTTAAAATCAGATACTGCGTAGAAGCTTATTTTTGAAATCGATCGGGCAATGATTCTTAATGACGAAAAGAAGAATCCTTAAAAGATATGAAGTGACTATAGTTGGTACAATTTTTTTTTCCAATCAGTACACCCCTACCTTTTCTATTTTCATCCAGGAAATAGTTCAATAAAATAGTTACCTACCTGAACATAGTTTTACCTTCCACGCTCGTTCCTACATATCTCATGGAGCGTAGTGTAACGCGATTTTGACACATGCGTAAGTACCATTTCGGATTTTTTCAGCAATAGACTGCGAACTTCAAATAATTAAATAATATAATTAAAAAAGTAGAGGCTACGAACAAAATTTTTTTGGTAGTTTTGAATATTACTTTATTATTTCTTAATAACAAAGTATTATTTGACAGTTGTGTCAAGCGATTCAACGCGCTGACACTAACTGGTGGCAATACAACGCGATTGTGTCCTCGCGCGAGTCTGGATGAAGTTTTGACGTTGGTTAATATTTTGACTCCGCATGCTTGTTGGCTTCAATGAACTAGCTCGACGTAGAAAGTAGTGATGGGTCAGACGCGAACGAATCGGTCGAACTGACCGGGTCAGAGCTACGACGGAATTAACTCGAGTCATGTGAAGTGAAAGAAGTCGTTCAATCGGTGAGTAAAAAAGTACGATACGTCTCGTATCGTATCCGATGTTGTTTGCCGTACAGCGCCAAAAGTGTCAGTACTTGTATACTGACGATCTTTTTTTCTTAGGTCATCACATTGTAGGCGACGACTTTTTTTTGTAGGTCATCACACTGTACCACAATAATTACTACCATTCGTTATCCTAATGTCGCGAGTCATTTCGGTCGGTCGGTCATTTTGACCGAATCATCCAACTGACCGAAATGACTCAAATGACCGAATCTTTTTAATCGGTCACTTCAACGAAATGACTCGGTCATACTGGGTTAATGAAATGACCGATTTATCCCATCACTAGTAGAGACTAAACAAATTTTAGCATTTCATTTCATCAATCGTTGCACATTTATTGTAACGTTTTAAGTTCCGCGAAAAACAAAATCATCGGCACGAAACATCTTAATATTTGGTCCATTTAGCTCGATTTAGGTCAATGAATGCGACATAATTTTTTTTAACTTATTTCTTGAGTATCTAAAGAGAGCCCAAAAGTTTCATAGGAGTGTCACGTACAGACTGGTCACTGTGAAAATACAGCCAATACTCACCGCTTACACTTTGTTTACTTACCAAAATATTGGAAGAGCATAAAATATCGTAAATCTTTTAGGCGGCTCGGTGCCCCAAATACAAACGAAAACTTTTGTTCTGAACTATTGAGAAATAGGCAGCCATCCAGAAAAAAATCACCAACAAAAACAAGCCAACTCATAAAGATGTCTGCATTCCAAACACGATTGCTTACTACAATTTATCACGCCGAAAAAACTTTTCCGGTCGTTCCATGCCACCATTTCGTTACTTCATTGCAAATAAAAACTTTTCCTCTTCGAGCCTCTGCTACCACCCCCGGTTCGGATCGAAACTATCCATCAAGGCTTCGAACCACAACCGGGTTCTTACAGACGCGAGCGAACGAACGAGCGACCGAGAAAAGGGAGCGGGTAGGTGGAAACTTTTTCCACTTCACGTATTCACGCTGTAAAATTGGCAAAACGTGACAGTAAAAAGAAAACATTGGCGATGTGCGAAAAACAAACCGCAAAAGGTGAATATATGCCCCGAGCCAGGACCAAATCGCTTCCTCGGAATCACGCATGCCGAGCGAAACCCTTCGAAATAGGCAAAATGTTCTCTCGCACTTGGACTTGATTTATTAAATATTAACTGCCGAGCACGCGAATTTCTAGCCAAAGTTTGGACGTGTGGAGCGTGAAAGGACGAAAGGAGTTCCTGTGCAGCCTGCAGGGAAACGCTTAACTCTGACCTTCTGTGAGTCACGTACTGCTTTCGGTTTGCCTTGGGAAAACAAAGTTTGCTGTTTGGCCATGTTAGAAGTAGGGCAAAACCGGGGCCGTACTGGGCGGCATGGCTACCTCCACATGTACCCTAACCCCATTTATCCGTCAAAAAGGACGATAGAGTCCGAAAAGCCCACTAACAACAAGGAAATATTGTTTTTAGGGTTCGACGTGAGAGGTGGAATAATTTATCGATGGATTATTCATTAATCGGGATAAAGATGAAGCAAGAAAATGATTTACCATGATTCAAAACGTGAAAATCTGTGGGCCATATGAGCGATAAGGTACATGGCGACCGGGAGTCCCGCAGACGACGCTATTGCATTTGATGAATTACCGGAGCAAAAGAGGGCGTGCTAAGCTCAAAAGGGATTGCACGATCAAGACGTTACTCAAGCTTCCTCTCACGAATTGCAAACGGAGGACATACATGGTTTTCAATATAATGTCAGGTTGGGCGCCACGTTTCATTTGTATTTTCAGCTCCGGTAACTCTAAGAGGTAATGTTCTGAATTAGACCTGTTTATGTTTGTCCTCTCTGATAAAAATATGCAATAAATTTTTTTGGTCAAAGTGCAATTTTGGAGCCACCTTTTTTTGTATACTACTACTGAGAACGTGGAGAGTGCACTTACTACTGAAAGGAAAGGCATTAATCTACGAAGACGAGCGTAGTAATCAGTGTCCACTCTTAGAAGCAAGCCTTATCTCCGGTAAACATCGAAGCACAAAGCTATCGTGAGTAGCTATCGGCCAGACCAACTAGGCAATCACCAGGGCTAGCACGGACCTACGAAGAAATTTGGTCGCTTAAACTCGGACAAGTAGTCACTACGCTTACGCAAGCGTCACTGTACAAACAGCGACATTCTTCAACAGTAATGTACGTAAAGGAGCAATAAAACGATACTACAATCAAAATATTTTATAACGACTCCAACCAACCGCTAAGCTTGTCCTAGACTAAAGACAATGTACGCGATGCGATTTTGTAGCGCCACAATACTAGTTTGAACAAATGGATAGCCAAAAACGTATGTAAATACGAACGATGAAGTTTGTGGTTAGTGACGCCAAGACTTCTATCCTTTTTTTCAGGAAGTATCAAGGATTGCCACAATGGGACATAGGTATATTCCCACACCTGCTGCCGTCGAGTTAGTGCGAGCTACCAACACATTCTATACTTCTCTTCTCTCCTACCTTTCAACACGGTAGGGTTAAAATTGCTCAGTAGTTCTCAGTTGACAACCATCAAGCCAGCTTTACAAGGAAAATGTGTGCAAGGTACTCATAAAGTGGGAAATTGTTTCAACGACCACTGATTTTGATATCTGATAGCTTACGATACAACTCGCTTAAAAATGAGCCGGAAGTCTGTAAAATCACATATTATAATTTAACACTCCCTCTGACATGTGTCCATTAGTTCATGTGAGTCTAGTGACGTTCTTCCAGTTCCCTTTAAACAGGTTAACTATGCCACCAGTATCTAGGCCGTCTTTCGTTCGCAGGCGATAGTGTGTAGCGCAGAAATACACCAACTACCCCATTCCTAGCTTTAATAATGCCCGCAATTAATATGAAATTAGAGTAGAGAGGCACCCTTATGTAGATTAGCCAAGATTACATTCGACCCGTGTATTGCCGTATCCCGAAAATGGCATTGCTCTTTCATTAAAAGCACTATCGCGCAAAGCAAGGCAGCCATTGGAAATTTAATTGAGCCCGAACCATACCTGAAACTATTAAAAATACACGACGTGCGACAAGAACTAAGGGTGTATGGTGTGAAGTTGGTTTTTCGAGCAAAAATCCTTCATGTTGAACAAAACAGAACAATAAATCTCCATTAGTGGCACAACTATATGGATATCATGACGAAGACGACGGTTCCTTTGCAGCGTAGTCAGGATATGGGTACCCTGTGGCTTCCCACGCACCTCCTACAATCGAGGCAAGGAAGACATGGCAGGCAGGACCTCGCTTTCTACGTTTGTTGATTTATTCAGGTGCTCGCGCGACAAGGACGGGGAGGTAAGTACATCGTCCCTTGGAATTTATCCATTCGTTACACGCGCTACTAATGGGTACCGATGTTGTTGTTTTTGTTGTTTCGTTGCGTTTTCCCATTTTTCTTGTCGTTGTTTGTGATTTGTCTACATCTATGTAAACAAAGTATAATAAGACCCTTTAACTCCATCGTACTTGCGAATAAGATTCACGTTCTAGAAATGTCGTACGGACGGTAACGAAAGGGTTGGGATTTGTTAGTGATGTACTTCTCCAGGGTGCTAATACGAATTAAGATATTTGATCTGGAGATACAATCAGTGTAAAGTGAAGAAATTGATTTATATTGTTTGACGTCCAGGATAAGTACACTCAAAAAGTTTTATTTTAAATTTACTGCTTAAATTTTCAAGAGAAAAAACAGAACAACGTAACAGGATATTTGCATTTTGAGTTAGCTTGAACTCGGCAGGAACCACCCATGCATTTTCTTCGCTAGTTTCAAATTCCAGAAAAAAATCCACACCACGGTTTCCATTTTAATAAGTTTTTCACTTTCACTCGAAACGATTGTGTTTAAGGAACTGTCAAACAATCAGCTGGTGTCAGAATGACTTGTAACAATAGAGTTTTCATTCATGGAAAGGCAGCTTCAGAGCCACATATATTGATTTTAGTTTTAGTTTTAAGAAGAGGCGAAGCACTAAGCTACCGCGCACACTAGGCACCAAAATAGGGCTCATAGCGATCCCTTCGGAGCCTCGAAGGTCACTAAACATCCCCGAAACAACTCATATCCCTAAAGAACTTGACCAGCTTGTCATGCCCTATCGACCTCAGGCCCCCCTAATTGTCAAAGAAAAAAATGCGCAGCCACCTCGGTCGTCTTCTTGCAACCGCCTAACATTCACACAAAATGTGGGTGATGCGCTCCTCAGCATGTAGGTCAAGACATACCCATACGCATAGCATGCTTCCCTAGCAAGCAATGCCCTGTCAGTATTCCGACGAGTAACCTCAAACTTCCCCTACTCCATGCCAATATCTCCTTAGTCTTCCGTCTGTCCAATCTTAGCCAGAGTGCCCTAGAAGTCCTACAGCTCGTTAGCGCCTCCCATCTAGAGTTCGCTGCGTCCGCGTTTTGATGCCGTTTAATGGTGGACTAACCTCCTCCTCTACCATCCTGGCTGACGCCGACCCTAGTCTTGCCAGCTCATCGACCAGTTCGATTCCTGGTATACCCTGGTAACCAGCATAGCCGTACTCTATTCTGACTACAGAGTACCTTGAGCACTTCTCGACAGCGCTTTACTAGCTGGGATTTGATAGTCCTCGATTCCAATGCATTCAAAGCCGCTTGGCTGTCAATGTAGAGTGAGATATCCCGACCGCATATCTCCCGCCCCCATCAACATGATGTTGTTACGGTTCAAAACCGCATACCGAGATTATCAGTCACCCGTTCTTTTCCTTTTTTTTCAGGGCTACCACATGGTATACATCGAGGGAAGGCTCGTAGCAGCCCAGCGCGTCGCGGTATTGCCCCGGAGTGGACGGAGTGACAGCCTATGGAAATAAAATATAAACTTGTTGTATGATTTTGAAATGGATATAAGAGTATTTGTACTGTATGGTGGTATTCTGGGCTATGGGAGGCGGTAAAGTTCGCGGTTCTGCAATCCTTTTTGCTTCCTTCTTTTCTTGCTTCCGGCTTACATTTGGGTCTCTGGCTGTCGTCCACGAGTCTTCTAGTGAGGGAAAGATCGGAAGGATATTAGTTGATATATTAGTTCGGAATGGTGAATAATGTCACAGCATATACCCCTCGCCGGCGCTTACCGCTGTCGTCCGTCTGCCGTTTCGATTCTATATCTTCCTCAGCCCAATGCACCGACGGTTAAAGGAGGGCACGCTACTTCCAACGGACCTGTCCCGATCCTCTCGTATCCTGCTTCCGTAGGTGAATTCCGGAGGCAACGGGATCTCAAGGACAGGCACAAGCAGCTGTTCAGAATGCAGAGAGGGCTGTGGTATAGACGTTATACTTACTTTGTTGGGTTGGACTTCCCACCAGGATTCAAACATCGCACCAGAATTTCCCATCCAGGAGATTAATTTCGAAAGCACGGTCGACGTTAGCCGAAGAAGGTCGAAATTACCGGTAGCGTTTTCCCGTGCGAACGCTGTTTTAAGTCGCACGGTCCGGAAGCGGTCAATTATCACTCACTTATAACAATAACACTACCGGCCCGGTTCTAGCACTTGTCCTGCTTACCAAGCTAGAAATCTGACATCTGTTGCGAAGATGCCGGACGAAATTCACTAGAATAAGGGGAAGATGGCCGTATGAATCGGAGAAGAGCCGAGGGCACGGCGTAAGCTATAAAAGAGTCAGACTTTAGTTTGTGCGGGGCTTTTTTTGAAAAGTTGTGAAAGAGAGTGCGTCGAGACAAGGAAGAGCAAGGACCGTATAGATCAAGGTCTAAACCGAACAAAGACTGGCAACGATTGGTGGAGTTTTCCGTGGAGTGACGGTTGGAGGTGTTCTGTAATAACTTACGTGGAAGATCCTCTGCGTGATACAGTGGAAGACCTGGAGGAGTCGGTGTGCGGTAGCAGCGATAGAATGATGAGTTGGAGGAGCCACTGAGTATCGGTCGGCAGCTACGGTAGCGGCAAGTGTAAGATTAATGTAGGTACAATTTTTGGGTTTGATCACCTTTCTTCCGTTTTTTTTCCTTTCCTCCTAAGAGGAGAAACGTGCGCCACCGTGGGAAACCGCGCCGAAGAAACGGGCAAAATGGATTGCGTCTCGATTTGTGGTAAGCTGGGACTGCCTGAATACAGCCATTACCAGATCTAAAGTAATTTTGAATAAAGTTTATGGTGAATTTTGAATTTGAACAGAAATAAAGTGTCTTCGCCATTCCGTTAGGTGAGGTTTCCTAATCTTCCTCACGTTAAGTCCAGATTAGGTGACGCCCTGTGTCGATTAGGTACGCGGTGTTTTAAGATATCCCCGAATTTCCCCATCTTGGCCGGTGCCAAGTTGAGTTGGGGTGGCACGCGGGACTTCGGCCAAAGTCGTCGACTGTGGTGTTGAGGGAAAGACGCGAGTCCGGAGAGCGTTGGACCCGGGGTTCGGAAACCGGACAATTTATTTTCATTTAGACCGGCGCCTCAACTCACCCATTCATTCGGAGGGTAATATTGTTACCTGCCTGGAGCACTGCCAGAATCCCCGCTTGGAATACACTACAGGCATCCGGCAGCTTAAAAGACTCTCTTGCATTCAACTGCTCAGAGAAGACTCAAGTGCCCGTGCTGAATTCCACTTTGGAACCGTCCGTATAAAAGAAGAGTTCTTCCTCGTTCACTACTCTGTTGTTTTCCCAGTCCACCCTGTTTGGGTATACGACCCTGAAGGATGATTTAAAACCATTCACCGGGATCATATAATCCGTACAAATGTCGACCTCAAGAAATTCCCTAAGAATGGAGCCGTGTACTGTGGATCTCTCCCTAAAGAGACCACAGCTCAATAGTTTTATCAAACTCAGTTTTTAAAGCGATATATTGATTTTGCTATTGTCCCCTATTTGTAAGCAAATCAAGTTACTTATCGAACGACCATCGCTACATTTGGAGTGCAGTTCACACCGAGAACTGAAGCAGCATAACTAGAATGATAGTTTATGACATTCCTCAAATACTAATTAGTTAGTCGGTAAGCCTTCTAGTATGGTATATTTCGCCCAATCGAAGTACGTATCCATAATATACACCCTTCAGTCATTCTTTCCAGCCATAAATGCGTCATCACCCTTTTTCTTAATTTCCTTGTACATCGGTCATACAACGGTCATACAACAGTCATAAAACAGTCATGCGACCGAACAGAAGCCAATACATTATCAGAATCATGGTTTTTGGTACGTCAGTCAGGTCGTCGACTAAGGTACACGTCAGAAACGACTATAAAAACCCGACAATATCTCGACAGTTAAGCAGTCGAGTTCTCTCTCATTAAGAATGTAACTTTCGTGCGTTATTAACAAATCCTCGAACATCTACGCCATACGTAACCCCGAGTAGAAAATAACAAGCTGGGTATGTTAACTCGTAGCAGTTTCAGTTGACTTGTGCTCATTCACCGAAACTTTCACCTCATGTTCGGCGTAAAGCAACCCCCTCTTGGCTTTTCTCGTAACTTTAACATCCCTGCGTGACACAGGGATTACTTCATTAGTGTATCCAGGCCTAGGGAACAAAGGGGTCCTGAAAGATGTATTAAATAAAACCGTGAAAATTCGGCAATACAAAGACTGCCTGGTGGTCCTTTAACATACCCCCCCGACCCACATCTGCGGGATGTTTAAATAACAAGGTCGACTCTCGTTTACGGTTAATGTTACAACGTGAAAAGGAAGTTCAATTGGAAAATTTTATGTAGGTACGATGTAACCGTGACTTGTACACCGCATTCAGGCCGAAAGCGGGGCGGAGTATTTTCCGACGCCAGTAAAAGAAATGTGTGACGCCATCTCGCCTGGCTGTATTTTAAATCTTAACTGGGAAAACGAGGCAATAACAGGTGAAATTATGAAGCGTAAGGTTCCCCTATGAACTTTTCGTAGAAGTTTTATATTCGGTACGGAAGGTTCCATTCGGAGCTAGGATCCTCATGGCGTTTTTCTGATGCGCCATTTTCGCAGATTTATTTTAATTTTTATTACATATGTCCCGCCGTTTTGTGTTGGTGAACGCCATGTTGGAAGAGCATTATCCAGCCGGAAAACAATACCCGCCATATATTAGAAACACCCGAGTTTTCCGAGAATTCCACGGGGCACGATCTTGTAGAAAAGGAATAATCCACTTCTGTGAAATCTTACTGTAATGTGAGCTTTTCAAGGAAATTTTTCTACATTTCATTTTATTGTATTTGAAAATGGTGACTGCTATTATTTCGTACCTCCGTGAGTTATTGAAATAATTTGAGAAAGTGTGTACATGTTCTGCAAGCAAGTTAATTTTATCACTAGAAAATTGTAAATTTCCATAAAACAAATTAAATTTACAATTAAAACCGTAAATTCGCGCACACACAATGCGATTTTGGTCAACTTGCAGAAGAAAATAATCTAAAAGTTGAAATTTTCTAGTTTGAAAATATCCGAATATGACTTTTCCGCCGAACCCGGTTTAGAGGATATTGGTGTAAGTGCGTATACAGTAAACCTAGTTATGACCAAGTGGAATTTGAATTTTTTTTTAAATTTTTCCAATAAACACATCCGGCGAAAATGTGGTAGTACTATGACTTCTTAAATGATAATCCGGCTTAAAAAAAGGTAGCAACTATGCTTACCCATTGGAAAGGTACACAGTAAAAAAAATCCATTGAATTTTACATCTCTTGGATAATAGGCAAATATGACACACCTTTTCAAGTAAATTTACATTGGGATGTAATAGTTATACTTATTTATTTATTATTTATTTAATTATAACAGTTATTCCATAAGATATTTACAGTTTATAAAATTTTTGTAGAGATCAGAAGGGGAAAAATTATTGTCTTTACAACAATAGTGTAGTATTTCTATTTCTTGACAAATTATGTTATTAATTAAATTGATACTTCATTTAGGAAAATTATTTTTCAAAACCTATTAATAAGAACTTAAAACTAACTTAAAACTACCTTACAATAAAACTAACTTATTTAGGCAGCTTAGAAACCATTCTACATTTTAAATACTCGTAGTACTGAATAGTTCTGTAACTAGGGGGTTGTCTGAGTTAAGGCATCTTTCGCGAAGATTGTTCATAGCATTTTCCAAAAGGTGTGAAATCGAACGAACTTTAACTCAATCGTGGAGATGCCGTGTTGGAAAATAAAACGGTTTGTTTAAAATTATTTTTAAACATTTATTTTGTAATACATACTTGTAGCTTTTTCTTGTGAGTTTTAGCACACGGGTTCCAAATTGGCGCTGCATTCCTGTTTTAAAGATCAAAAGTTTATTTTCTTCGGAGAGCTTTGATTTCCGATTTATGAATGGATAAAGAGCATGAATGCTCTTTGAAATTGTTCCGTATGGTCACGGAAAGTTAATTTTGTATCAAGAATAAGACTGAGATATTTTATATTTTTTGACCACTGAATCGGTTCTCCAAAAATAGGTAGACTGCATTTTGCGCGTTTCTTGGTAAAAAATATAATTTGAGTTTAAGCCGGATTTATTTTAATTTCCATTTATAATAGAAACTTTGTAACAGATCTAACTGGGATTGCAAATTTTGAGTGTGGCATCGTTTGAGCTTGAGTATAAGGCGGTATCGTCAGCGTACACAGCAAGTTCACAATCAGGATGTTTTGGAATATCAGCAGTATAAGTGTTATACAGTATGGGACTTAAACAACAGCCTTGAGGGATGCCGGCTGGAATTGAAACGAAAGTACGGTTGAACACACAGTATCTAATATATCAAACATAATTTATGATCTTGAACCGAACCAACTTTAAGTAAACTACTTGAAAAAATTCTGTCAACAGTCTGGGCGCAACTTTATTATTTTATGGGTAGAAGTCGTAGCGTGCGGTGTTGGTTACTATGCGACTGACAACCTAAAAAATAAAGTTTTAAATAGCCTCCTGGTTATTCCTTAGGTTGTCAGTCTCATAGTAACTTACACCGTATCTCAGCACTAAACACGTTTCGGACTTCTACCCATAAAATAATAAAGTTGCACCCAGACTGTTGGCAGATTTTTTTTATTTATTTATGTTTGGACACCCACTTCCCTGGTAGCTCGCCTGTTGAGTCGGAGCGGGTAAACATTACAAGAAACCATGCACCGTTCAACTCTGACGCTCTTATAACAGAGACCAAGCTCCTCTGGGCGAAAGAAGGCTTTAAACCATTTAAGTCTGCGGGACCGGATGGAATAATTCCTGCTGAAATCCAGCAGACCTCGGACATAATTCTTCCTTGGCTGAAGGTTATCTTGAAAGGCTGCCTGGATCTAACCTACATTCCTGAAACGTGGAAGGAAGTCAGAGTGGTATTCATACCCAAAGCAGGAAAAAGCTCTCATGTCTGCCCTAAGGACCTCAGACCTATCAGTCTATCATCCTTTCTTCTGAAAACACTGGAAAGACTAATGGATGTGTACATCCGCGACAATATTGACAAGCGACTGCTGTCAACATCCCAACATGCGTACTGGAAGGGGAGGTCGGTCGGAACGGCCTTACATTCGCTCGTGCGCACCATTGAAAAATCTCTCAGTATTAAAGAATACACCATGGTTGCATTTCTCGATATCGAGGGAGCTTTCAACAACGTCAGACCAGAAGCAATCTATCCTGAAGGTAGAGTCCTCGCTTGGCGCGCTGATCAATTTGATGTTAACATCCAGGATTGTGAACACAAAGCTGGGCGAGTCCTCCTCTCGAAGGTTTGTCAGCAGAGGTACACCACAAGGTGGTGTGCTCTCCCCTCTTCTATGGAATTTAGTGGTCAACAAACTACTATTGAGATTGGAAGGGGCGGGCTGCAGAGTGATTGCCTATGCAGATGATGTTGCAATTGCTGTCTCGGGAAAGCACCTCAACACGCTGAGTGAGATATTGCAAAATGCTCTCTCTATCCTCTCCAAATGGGCAGCTGAATGCGGGTTGGGTGTGAACCCACGCAAAACAGAATTAGTCCTCTTCACCAGGAAATATAAAATTCCTCACGTAGACCCTCCTTCTCTGAATGGTACTAGTCTAGTTTTCACCGATAGTGCAAAATATTTGGGTCTTATTTTGGACAGGAAACTTCATTGGAAACCTAACATTCAGGAACGGGTAAAGAAAGCAACAGTTGCGCTTTACTCGTGCAAAAAGGCCATTGGCAAAAAATGGGGTATGCAACCCCGGATAGTTCATTGGCTCTACGTGTCCGTCATCAGACCAATACTTATGTATGGTGTTGTTGTCTGGTGGACGGCCTTAGACAAAGCAGTTAACTGCACCACCCTAGGGAAGGTACAGAGATCAGCATGCATATGCATCAGTGGAGCTCTGCGAACAACTCCCTCTGCAGCACTAGACATGCTATTCAGTCTGCCACCCCTAGACATTTTTGGCAAGCAAATGGCAGCCAATGCAGCCATTCGACTTAGGGCCTCTACACAGTGGACTGGCATATATGCAGGTCACTCAACAATATTGAATCACTTCAATAACATTCCTGAAAACACCGACTACACCCTCCCAGTTATGATTTTGAGAAAAAATTTCTAACAGTCATCCCAACCCGTCTAGAATGGGAAAGGGATTCGGTACGGATGGAAGAGTCCACCCACATATATACGGACGGCTCCAAAACTGAAGGCGGGGTAGGTGGAGGTGTTTTCTCTGATATGCTTAACATTAGCAGCTCCTTCCGCCTTCCGGACCACTGTAGTGTCTTTCAGGCGGAGCTTATGGCGATCAAGGAGGCCTTGTCCTGGCTGAGGTGTAATGTAATATCTACTAGGGATATTAGTATTTTCACAGACAGCCAAGCGGCAATAAAATCCTTGGAATCGGCCTCGACAACATCAAAGGTCGCCGCAGAATGTCGATCATCTCTTAAGGAGATGGCTGAACAGTTCAATATTCTCCTGTGCTGGGTGCCAGGACACAGGGATATTCCAGGGAACTGCATGGCTGACGAACTCGCTCGACGCGGTACTACCCTTCAGATTATGCCGGAACACCGGAATCTGGGTGTGCCTCTCTCTACATGTAAACTGCTACTGGGATTGGACTCAATTGAGAAAACCAACTCAAGATGGGCAAACGGTGTTACATGTCACACTGCGAGACAGATCTGGCCGGAGCTGGATCTAAAACGCTCTAAACAGCTGACTTTGCTCAAAAGGGCGAACATCAGCACCACAGTCGGTGTCCTGACCGGACACTGTCTTATAGGTCGACATGCTAAAAGACTCGGTCTCTTCTCAAACGACTTCTGTAGAAGCTGCCTGGATGAGGAGGAGGAGGAGACAGTCCTTCACCTTCTCTGTACCTGTCCAGCTCTTTCAGCCAGAAGGAAAGCTCATCTTGGAGCTTACTTCTTCAACTGTCTCGGTGACCTTGCCTCAATGGAGGTCGCGAGAATCCAACGCTTCATTGCAAGCTCTAAATGGTTCGACGAGTAGGACCGGATTCGATGATCCTGTGGTAACACAACGGACCTTTTAGGTCTAAGTGTGTCCGTGTTCTCACGGGCAGCCACGCGTACCTACCTACCTACCTATGTATTTTTTTATCAATAGAATATTCCATGGAAGTAAAAGCGAATTCGATCACATTAAAAATAAGAGATTTTTGGAATCTGTGAAAACTTGAACAATACCCCCAGGTGGTTTAATAGGGAAAAATACTTAAGCCGGTTTTTCCCCGACTACGTTTAAAGCTTATAGAAGTAAAAGTGAATTCCAAATCTCAATATACCTAAGAAATATATCAGAATTCGTGAATATGTTCACAACCACTTTACACCCCCTTAGAGGTTGGATATCGAAAAATGTTTAAGAACGTTTCTAGGCGCTTATAAAAATAGACCGCAGAAGTAAAATTGCTTTGATAGATCGACATGTCTACAAGTTTTAACGAAATTCGTGAAAATATGGATTCACGGAATTTTTTTTTACTCCACCTCTGAACGTCAATAAAAATCTGTACTTTTCTTTTACTCTAATAGCACATCTACATATACGTACTAACTTTCAACTTTCTAGCGTAAGCCGTTTCTGAGATATAAAAAACTACCCCTCACCCCTGTACCTTGCTAGCACTATGAAAAAAAAATTTTTTTTCTAGGATGTCTCTATAGTGGCTCTATATAATACTAAATTTTTAGCTTTCTATTCATAACGGTTTTCGAGAAATAAAAATCAGAATTTTTTTCCTTTCTACCCCCTTTCACCATCACCACCTACACCCCCACACCTAAAATTGTTTTCCCTACTAGAGATCTACCGACCCCAACTCCTGTAAAATTGTCAAGATCATATCTGATACGGTTTTTGAGATATAAAAATGGCATTTTTTGAGAAATTGCTATCGCCCCACTTTCGTGCTCCACCTCCACCCTCAAAAATTTTACGTTCAATAGACTCCTCTTGTGATCCCATATACAGAAGCTAAATTTGGTTCGGAAGATATTGTAATCCAAAGTTTTTCACTAACACCCCCATACCCCACAACCCCCCTTAAAAATATTAGCCCTTGTCTAATCTTGAAGTATCCTTAAGGACAACCACCAAGTTTCAATCTTCTAACATCAATCGTTCAGGAGATATGGATTTTAGACTGTTTCAATCCCGGCTTTTAAGCGTTTTGGACTCATTGTTTCCCCCCCCCCCCACTTCCACACCCCTCAACCCTTATCGACCATTTTTTTGCGAATGAGTCCACTATCATAGCACTACATAAGTTGCAAGTTTCAGCCTCCTAGCATAAGTGAGTTTCCTGAGATCTAGAAACCCAAACTTGTCGTCTAAAACGCTCCCCCCTCATCTCCCCCTACACCCCCATCCACACATCAAAAGATACCAGTCGTAGGAGTTTACCCAATCTACCCACCATAAAAATTTCAACTTAATACCTCAACGGGTTAGGGAGCAACGCGCCTTCAAATGATTTTGCGTACGGCATACGGCGTCTACGGCGGACAGACGGACTTTTTTTTTTTTTTTCTTTTTTGGGGTTTACTAGTCCTAAAACGTGTAAATACAACATTTCAGGGTAGCAAATTTTTTTAAAATTTCAGGTTGATCACAATACTTTATTATTAAAAAATAATAAAGTAAAATTATCCTTGAAAGAATGAGAAATGTGATGAGAAATAAATCAGTCATCCCGGATTTTCAGTTTGGGTTTATGCCACATATGTCTACAAACCATCAACTTTTCAGAGTCACAAATTTCATTGAAAAGTCACTAAATCGCAAAGAATCCACCGGTCTGGCCGCGTTGGACATAGAAAAGGCATTCGATTCGGTTTGGCATAAAGAATTGCTCTTCAAATTGATGAAATTTTCTTTTCCACATTTTATCATCAAAATAATTGCTTCATCTCTCGAACATAGAAAATTCAGAGTTAAACTAAAATCAAGCTTTTCGGATGTAATAGTCAATTTGAATGTAATTTTCAATTCTCGGTCAGTAAATTTAAATTTGCAATCAGTAAATTTCAATTTCGAAAGCAGCAAATTCACTGGATATTCTCTTGAATTTACACTCTAAAAAAAGTGTATAATTGGCACTCTTTAAGATACACTTATTTCTACTTATAATATTATTTCTTACTTACTTACTCTTAATAAAACTCTTGACTGTAGGTAAGAATCGAACCCGCGATCAATTCTGGTTTTGCTGCGTAGTTAGGTTTGGAGCTTGTAGTGTTTTTCGTCGTAAAATTCAAATATATAAGTAGAATTACACGAAAAAGACTGTAATTCTCAATTCATATATAAATATGTATAGTTCATTTTACACGAAATGTTGCGTAATTTTGTGAGTCTTTTCATGTAAATTGTACGGTTCAGTTGAAAATTACATGAATAATTTACTAATACCAGTAATTTCGTGTAATAGTGATTGAAATGTGTACTTTTACTTGAAAAAATGAACTGGAAATTGCAAGTAAAAATTGTATTGAAAGGAATATAATTACTTTCCACTTACTTATAGGAAGCAAAGGATTCCTTGACCTGGTCCAGATAAGGTACACTTTGTACTAAATGTGAACTAGCTCGGAGATAGTGAAATGTGACGAGAGTGACGAGCTGAACTTTCTGAAAAAAATGTGAACGACTTGTGTTGTGAAGTTAGCTGTTAGTTGAAATCATTAAAATCCAACGCTATTCAAGAACTAATTAATTTCAAAATTGAAACAAAAACTTTTTATTTTCAGATAGATTGGAATCTTTTCAATTTGTGAACTTCGTATTTTTGGACTTCGTGTCGACGATCTGACCGAAATGTTGACTATCTCCTTGAAAGACTTTAAGACTTTGTAACATCCTCTCATAATGAAACAATTAAATCTAAATTTCTTGGCAACAATAGAGAACAATGTCCTTGTGCACACGCTACGTGGCAATTACTAGGGCCCTGTGTATCTAAATACACGAAACTGCGAGTAGCTATCTCTAGCTCATATCCTGCGGCTTTCGTTACATGGAAACATGAAGCTTCTTGCTTCCATACTTCCGTCATGTGTCCTGACAACATCAAGTCATATCCTGAATACCTTCCTCACATCCTTCAGACAGAAGACAACGAACAAAATACCAGTACATAATATCATCATAAAGCAATCAGGACTAATAAAACTGCTCCTTGAAGTCAACCCATCTCCAGAACAACAACTCACGATTCTAGGAGCTGGCACAATACATTCACCTAGCCAGAGCGTTCGTCAATTTAATTTAGGACGACGAAAAACAAAATAATAATAAAACTCTCCCGAAGGATTATGATCCATCACATTGGTAAAAAAAAAAGAAATGAAGCTGATAAATAGAAATCAGTATGATGATATTATGGCCCTGAAGTTGGATACAATTTGCCGTCTGTAAGTTTGAGTTAAGATGGCATCGAAAGATGACTGAACGGCGTCTCAATGTCCGTCGTCCCCAAAACTGTTGGGCCATTATTCTCGGAAAATTTATTTTATTTTTCAGATTTTATGATTGCACTTTTCGTCTTAGGAAACATTCGTCTGTGACCAACTTTATGAAGATGATATTGTTGTTCTGTTTTTTTTAGTTTTTATTTTTATTTCAAGGAAGAAATAATGATCCAAGGGAGCAGTTACTTTTTTGTCGTCTGTATTTTTAGGACTTAACTATCAAGGGCAATAGCTAATGACCGCAAATACTTCTTTTGTTTTATTTTAAAGAGTAAAGCCCTACTAAGAAGTGCCTAATTCTTGTAACTCTTTTAAGGCTCTTCGTCAGTTAGTCATAGTTCCTGCAGGATGATATAAATACAGTAGATGGAACTACAGGTACAGATAGGACGATACACTCACACCCCCATCATTCGCATTAACATTTCAACCCCTCTAAAAAATACAGTCGAAACGAGATATTCGGGGGAAAAAAAACTTTAAGCCGCAATTACTTAAAGATGGCGTGACGAGTAGAAATTTTTTTAAGTATGAAACTTAAGATTTCCATCAGGGCCACAAAAATTAACAAATATGCCATACAAACATTCCGTGACCTTTTGCAAGCTAAAGCATTTTTATCTCGATTTTTTTGTCCGTATTTCGTGAAATTAATTATTATTGAACGAATTTCCATAATGACGCTAATAAGAGGACAAACAAATTACCCTATTTAATTATGTCGAAGGAGGCGATACTTCCTCGGAATAATTGGATCGAATCAATATCCTGCCATTTATTTCAATTTCGAATTTCGCACTCGTCAGGAATAATTTATTCCCCTGCGAATTATGGTAATCTCATCAGGTATCTGTGGCTGATGGCTCTCGGTATTGGGTAACATTTTTTTCTTCCACTTTTTTTGATACCTTGTCATATTCAAGTCTGTTTCCGGATCCTCTCTAATTTGTATAATTTCCATTACAATTTAATACACTATACTCGTACTTATCTCACATCTCGTACATCTGGTTCTGCCGCTAGATGGCACTAAAAGATAGCATGATGCTACCCTATCCTACGTGGTAGAAACGTGTGTTTTTTTCGCTCGTTTGCCTGTCCGTTTTCCCGCTTTGTTTTTAATTAAGTGCTGTGAATCCCGAAGTAGGTTTTCCGAACAGTTAGGTAGATAGCAATTAGCTAACAAATCGTTTATTTACATATTGGAGCTATTGGGTCGACGATGGTTCCGAACCAGTAGCGGTAGTAGTTAGCAGGAAGAAGGTTTGTGTGGTAAGCTAGTGGTGATTAGCGCAATTCCATTACACTCAATACAGTAGAATGTACCATTAGTTCGAATTAGAAGTTAATTTTTCAGAACGGTTTACTGTTGGTGGGGTTTTCAGGACAAACCTCAATTTATCTTTATCAATCGAAGTGTATAATTCTTTGTTCTCATCACACATTTCGTATTTATTAAAAACATCAGGTGTGATAATAAAATCTTTCATGATAGAACTACTTTTAAGAATAGTCATACGTTTTAAACTCATTACGATTGATATTTAGCGTCCTTTTGACCCTGGGCCCGATGATTAATTTTAGAAAAAAATATATCATATTGTTGCGAGCTAGGGGTTCGCCGGGATTTCAAGTAAAACACAATTCGGTTAAAATAAAAATAAGTGATAATTTATTAATCCGCACTTTAATTCACAGAATTATATTCGCACAATAATTCGGACTGTATGGCAGCACTGCCCGCTTATTTATATCGCTTGACTCGATCACTTTCGCTCTCTACCAACACGGTCGCGTATACACGCTGGCTGTCACAGTCGACGTAATAAAAATTACTATCTTCGCTGAAAGCTTTATCTGCTTTTATACCAGTTGCCTGTAGTCGAGACTGTTCTTGAATCTTCGTTCAGTGGTTGTGTAGAGGGTACCCGAAAGCTTGAGATCTTTCCATTTGACCCTCTACGCTGTTCGAGTGCATTCGAGCACATTCGATAAGAAGTGGGGTATAATCGTGTTGCTCCGCTCTCCTTATTTACTCAACTAGGCTTTTGATTGGGTTACTTTGCAGCTTAGGTATTCGGTTGTTACTGTTTCCCTATTCGTAATCGATCGAGTTGCGCGGTGGCCAGGCTTACACGTAACAATATATATAAGAATTGAATTACGGAACGATACTGGACTTTCTCCATTCTTGCAAAAACACGATACTCATTGAATCAACCAATTGTCAAATCAAAAGAAAACATTGGATATGGCTGATATTTTGACAGTTGCCTTATAAAATCCAGTTGGTCGCGTTTACGTGCAGACCAGACCAGTCCACATAGACCGGTTTGGTATTTTCGGTCTTGCATTTATGTGCGCATTTTCACAGTGCGAGACTGGTTTGATTTCATTTGGTCCGTACCAAAATCAAGACCAAAATCAATCCAAATGGACTGGTTTGGTCTGCGTTTATGCGTACGACCAAACTGTTTTTTTTGGTCTATTCGGACTGGTCTAGTCCGCACGTAAACGCGACCATGTCTTTATGGTTTGAGCATAGTGCTTATCTTTCTTCATCACTAGATAGAAAGAGATAGCAGTAAAACCATATGCCCCTACCATAATCTATTTGAAATCCAGAAAACAGTCACATTACATTCAACACTACAACTGTCATCCGCCACTTAGACGATGAAAATTAAATGCGCGAGAATTGACAATTTAATTTAAGTTTTCCTCTCAACTTCGGGTGTAATCAAAACGACACAAGTGCAGTGAAGTTTGAAATAATGAGATGGTCTCACTACATAATCCGTTTTTTATATTTATAATATTGTAGTAAGTTAACTTCGACCGTATTTCCGCACGTTTCATTTCATTACCCCTTTCTTATTTTCAACCGATGGCAATCTACCTGAAATATTTTTCATCGACTTGAAGGAGTGCGCGCTTATTTCAATCCTAAATATACATATATAACTGAATTTATTGATTGTTGCTCTCGGTATAATAAATAATAAGCAGTACATTAAATATTATTTTTGTTTATTTTATTTTGAAGTATGTATGAGCACAAAGTCAAATCCACATCAAGCTATCATCAAACAGATGGCGCTGCACCGATAACAAATTTGCTATCCCGACATTCGCAGATATGTCTTCGGGGAGCATTTGTCTCGATGCCGTGTACCCGTAAGGCGTCTCGACGAATCTCGCAAACAGGCCGACATGTCTTTGAGAAATCTGCGAGATTCCCGCAGAGGTGACCAACTGGAAACAATAGCCTGTCGATCGAAAAAATTTCAGACTTGGAACGCCATCTTGATACTCAGGCTGAAAATTTTTCAATTTGCCCTCGTATTTAAGAAAAACGCTAGGCAAAACAACTCTTTTTCCAAAAATCAAAAAACCGCTCCATAAATTTAAACCATGCAATTTTTGCTCTAAAGTGCCGTGCCGTGCTCGACTTGCTTTTTGACATTTTTGTAATAAAATTAGGGGATGATATCGTGAGGTGAAGGTTGTGCCCTTTTTGTAAGCTATTCTGGAAAGACAATCTGATCTCTTAACCTCCTCTCCACCAAAACGCTCCAACCTAAAAATTAATTTGCACAACTGAAAGGAGTCCGCCCAGTGTATTTGTTGATGTTGATCTTCTTCCTTTCCACCATGCTGATGAAGTGTCTGAACCTGTCAGAAGGCGGGTGTTCTTCACTATCATAAAGAAGGTTGAGAGAGGCAACAATAAGGTTACAACCATCAGATCCCTCCACCTTTACTGCAGTCTTGTCACCATTGCTGTAATTATTCAAAAGAAAAGAATTAATTCCTTTCCTAATCAGAATACAAGTCCTCTGCTTACCTGTGTCCTTCGAGAAAAACAAATTAAATTCTGTTGATTTCAGTCCCTGTGTCCGATCGTTTCACAACCAGGGTTCTTGCAGGAGAGCCACATAAATTTTACACAAATCTAGCAACCCCAAGAGGTTGCCGGATGCGGCTTTGCTGTAATAAAGGTTAAGTTGTAGTAGGTACCTTAATCATTGACTTCCTGAGTCTCCGTTTCTATCTGCTGGAACCTAACATACGTCTTGCTACATCCGTAGTGCAGTTCCCACTTCTTCTTTTCCAGGGCCGGGATCGCTGCATTGTCCCATACCAGTGGAAGACGTTGTCCCCCGTTTGGTGGTGGATCCCTCTTGGCGATGCTTAGTCCCACCATTGGAACGTTTGAGTTTTAAATCCTCAGCAAGCCAAGAATTTTCGCTTCTTCATAGGTGGGTCCCGGAACCCATAGCCATGTTTGTGGCCTGACAAGCGATGACTCAGCACCACATCGAACTTCGCTCCCTCCCACAGATTGCCGATCCGAGAGATGTAGCGATAGAGCCTTCCCAGTGTCTGTTCATCCTTGCAGGACCTGGTCTGCACCCCCCGATACCATGCTATGTCTTCGATGGCAAAGGGAATTTCTGATCTTTCCGCACTATCAGTCAGCACGTGGTCAGTGATTACCGACTCAACTTAAACCCATCTTTCTCTGGAAATCCTGTAGTTAGAGACGCTGACATCCCTGATGATCGCCACGTGGAACTCCTCCGGGATATCCGACGTTGGACGCAAGCTGTATTGTCGTAGGCTGTGACATTTTAGGTTTCAGCTTCTTCGCCTAGCTTTGATCGCTGGCTTCCGTGTTTGGTTCTCACCAGCTCTAACCGACGAGGGGTCCAATTTATCAGCATCAAAAGAAGTTTCCGATGGGGGATGCAGCTTCAGGTATTCTCTTGCCCAATTCAGCCTGTTCAGTCCGACTCAACCACATTCCTAAATGGGGATCCACATAGCTTACCTACAGAAACAATTTCACGATGTGTTCACAGGTTCACGCAAATATGTAGAGTTACGTTAGACTGATACCCCTAAAACATCTATGAACCTACCTACTGGAAATACAGAACAAACTTTTTCGTCGGATTCAGTTGTAAAAATCAGCTGTTCATTGTTTTCGCCTCTCGAACGGAGAAACATCAATACTAAGAAATACTAAGAATGATGTACCACAGAGCTCAACTATGTCATCACTACTATTCACTGGGTAGATACGCCGGGAATAGGCCAGCATTCTTCAATGAAGGTACTACGTCTATGCAAAAGGATTGGTGTCCTATTAAGATTTCCGCTCAACTCCCAGAATCAAGTCCTTTACTACGTCCTTATCGTTGATTGATTTTCTTCTATTGAAATCAAACGGTATTTATTCCGGAGCTTCTGTTTAAACCGACTTTCGGCAGAGTAAGGTCAAAATTTGACTCTCAAAATGAAAATCCATTAAAAATTTATACCAACGAATTCCACCTTCAACCACCCAACCTTAATTACAGAAGTTTACTTAAGTACTGATTAATTATTCGTTAATTAGAGCAAAATATTAAATAATTCCGCGTCGCGACTCGAAACACGATACGGCGGCGCAGACTTCATATGCGTTTGATTCCGTCTTAGACATTTTCGCTGGTAATGAAATAAAACACCCCCAAGGATGGGGGTGGGTTGGTTGGTTAGTCGTCTCTTTTACGACACGTACAAGGAACCCCCAACGCACATGGCATCCCGTTTCGTAAGGTAAGTGAGAGTAATGTGTTTGCTGTACCTTTGGGAAGTTTCCATGTTTGTGGTGTTGTACACGCGTTTGATTCTAATTCGGTCCTGAAAATGTAAAACCAAAGAACATGGAGGAATTAGAGCCGGCATTGCATTTACTTTTTAATTATTTATGTCTCTATGTTTTGATAATATGACTCGCGCGAGCTGGCTGAAGGGGTGGGTATGCTGAATATTTTATTCAATTAACAGTTGCCATTTGGGGTGGCTGGATTAAAATTGGTTTTTGGAGTTTGAAGTTTGCCGAAATGGTTTCGTTGACAATGTGTTAATATTTAATTTATAAATTTAACCCAATCCCTGTATGAATGGGTAATTTAGCAGAGAACTGATGTTTTACAACCCCCTTGATTTTCTGTTAGCTGTGGTGTGGTGGAACACTTTGACTAATTATTAAGTTAATAATAGATTAGAACAATTTGTATTATCCAGTTTGTCAATATCCACGAGAAATAAAAACATCAAAAGGGCTAAATGAAAGCATAGCAAAGTTCTGTTTTATGTATATTTTATTTAAATCGATTTCTTCTGTAATATTTTCTAGTAGAACTGCATGCTTGAGCCCAGCATAACTTTCTCAAACATCAAATATTTCACACTGTCATCTACCACACAGCGAATTAGTTTCACCGTATCGAGTAGCATATCCAACTCACAAAGCTAAAGCCACCGCAGCAGATACTGGTGTATATCGACCGAAAGTCACGTGACCGCTTAACCGGTGATGAGTGCTGATAGTTCTAAAATATTGCAATTGAATTTGGCGCGATGATCTCCATAAATAATGGTGAGATCAAAAATTGTATTCGACGGCAGGAATAAAATCGTGGGGTTTCACTCCTTGTTTGCTTGTACATTTCGGTTTTGTGTTCGAATTACTCGCAATAAATAATGCGATAAAAGTTGATGGAATAGGCAACAATATTGCTTGGGATTTAATTTGATTACTAATATTTTTGTTGTTATTTTTTTCGAGCAAACTCTAACGTTTAGGGGATGTTATTTTTTCAACGAATTTCAAGAGTTTCCGACGCCCTGAATTTCACAATTCGTTGGTATTTCGGAAGAACTTCCTTTCATTTAAACAATTCAATTGTGTATTTACTGGAAAAATTATTCAAGCTCTACTTCTCGAAAATTTTAAAAAAAAATTACCCAAAAATATTTCAAGAGATATCCCATAAGCCATTTCAAATTAAAAAAAATTGAAATTTTCGCGGGTTTTTCAAGAGACATATCGAACAGATTCCAACCAAAAAATCCATTCAAAAAATTGGCAAAAAATATGTTGCGAAAAATTCACAAGAAGATTGATTTCGGTTCTTTTCTGATCAAAAATATGGGCAAAAAAATATCTAAAGCTAGTGTTACACTGTTTAAACATGTGGTCAAATTGCAGTAATACGCAATGCGAAATAGCGAATTCCAATTATTCTCGCAATATCCGCTCGGTCCAATTCGCTATTTCGCATTGCTTATTACTGCAATTTGATCACTTGCTCAAGCAGTGTAATACTAGCTTCACGCATGGAAAGAGGTTTTTTTTGCAAATAGTCGGTTTAGATGG
Organism: Beris morrisii; assembly: GCA_951812415.1. Lineage (NCBI taxonomy): Eukaryota > Metazoa > Arthropoda > Insecta > Diptera > Stratiomyidae > Beris > Beris morrisii. Next base: position 157,001,554 of record OX638310.1, read on the forward strand.
AGAGGGTACGGTAATGGGGGGTCAAAAAATGACTCCGAAATGCTAAAAAAAAATTTATAATTCTAATTTAATATTATAATAAAAAAATTATTATTGTATCGGCATTGCAAATATTTTTTATACAATATTAAACATAAGTACAGATAGAGTACCGATAGAGTACTGACAATCGACGTTAAGCTAATTCTATGGTAGATAACAGCATTTAGTTAAGTATTCAAAATGTATGTTTCTGTACTGGAAAAATAAGAGAGTTTAGTTCGAGTTCCGCTGTAGTACCGATATGATATACGGGGATTCAAAAGGTTTAAAAATCTTTTATTTCTGATTAGATATAAAATTGAATTTTACTTTGACGGCAAGAAGACATTAAGACGCTTAGGTACATGAAACTGAGAAAAACCTTGTAAGTTTAATGCCACCTTAATGTAGAGGAAAGAAATTTTTTTTTATTATTATGCACAGAGAGCCACAATTCAACCGAATAAAATTGATCAGCAAAATCATGAAGCTCAAATGGCTCATCGCTCTGGTTAATCTTACAAGGCATTAATTATATGTACAAGTGCGATTTCAATAAAACAGAACAAACCATTTTATTTTTATATCTTTGTATTTTATATTGCAAGTTGTTTCGTTTTAAAAAAAGACAAAAACGCTTGTCAAATTTGTGATTTAAACTTAAATAATGAGATTTTTGTGGTTTTATTTCATTGCACAACTGCCGCTTTGAAGAAATATACGTGTTTGATGATGTTGCCAACAAAAGTGGAGAACCCGAAATAAACACGATTTTTTTCAGAAATAATTTGATTTTTTTAAAGTCTGCCAAAAAATCAACTGTTCATTTAATAGACAAATAATGTTCCCAATGCGATTGCAGAAGAGCTAACCCGTGCTAATTCGCAAGCAGTTGGATTTTGGAAACTCTACTCGAAAGGTATCTCCGGTGACCCTTCAAAAAGGAGTTGTACAATTTATTCAATCACTTTCATGTTTGGTTTGAACAAACATACAGACGAACTAAAAATCGAAATCAAATTTGTTTATAAGAAAATTATATTGTCTATGTTTTATTCAATTATACAATTGAAGAAACAGGTACGATGCAATACGAAATACGTCTGTCTTGGCAATTTACTATGCAAAATACTTGTTTGGAAGCCGAAAGTATTTCAATTTTATTTTACAAAATCATAGCGAATACACAATAAACATAAAATAAAATACTTTATTATTAAAATAATAAAGTAAAATCTGCCAATGGTCTGGGCGAAACTTTATTATTTTTCGGGTCAAAGTCGGAGTACATCATCAGTTGTTTCGAAATTATGAGGTTTCTCGGAAAGTTAGTTTTGTTCTTAAAAAAAAATATTTAAAATTGAGATTTTTAGCCGATTAAACATTGAAAAAGTCCGTGTAGACTATTCGAATTTCGGTATATTATGTACACTAAAAGCCCATAGAAGTAAAAACGAATTTGTTGCTTTATCGGACTTAAGAGATATGACGAATTTTTAAAACGTGTTCAAACCCATTACTTCCACTTGGGGTTTGAATTTCGAAAAAATTGTGAAACAGATTTTTAGACGAATTCTTAAGTAGCAACTTGATATCTCATGAGACACGAGGGATTTTGAAAAATTTGTGAAAATATAAGCAAGTTTTTGAAATTCGAAAAATCGTGAAATTGGTTTTTGGGTCATTACATCAAATGCAGTAATAACCAGTATCTGTAGAAGTGAAAAGCGATCTAATATAGAAGAAATATGTCATACAACCCCCTTACACCAACCCTTCTATACCCTCTCAGAGGCTGAAAAAGGAAAAAACTTAAGAAATTTTATGCGATTATTACGCAAGACCGTGAAAGTGAAAAGATATTCGATATCTGATCAGAACTGGGGTATATGGTAGAATTCGTGAAAAAGTATACAACCCCTTTACACCCCCTTAAGGGTCGAATTTCAAAAGATCCTAAAAACGCTTTCTAGGTATGAAGAAGCCGTTGAATAAAAAAGAACTCAATATTTGGGAAGACCTAATAGATATTATGAAAATCGTGAAAATTATTCATTCCATTTTCACTCATAATTTTTTTCGCTCCCCTTCCAAACGCTAATAGATATTTGATAATATTTTTTACCTAAATTACTTTTATAGTTAATTTACATATACATACCGAGTTTCAACTTTGTAGCATAAGCCGCTCCATAGATAGGAAAAACACCACCCACCCGCGTACCATACCATAAAAAATTATGTTTTTATACATAAAAATATATAATAATATATATATATATAAATGAAAACCTTTTCCTTTTCACCCTACCCCACTCTTACCCTCTACACCTTCACCTCCAAAATTTGTTTTTCTACTAGGGGTCTATTAGGCCTACTTCTTTTAAAAATTTTAGCATCTATCTTACACTGTTCTTGAGATATGATTCGTGATTTTTTCGAAAAATTCTTAACCCAACCACTTTCATGCACCAACGCCCTCTTAAAAAAATGTATTTTCAGCAAACTTCATTTGTCAACCTTTATAAAAAGAACCGAATTTTATTTATCTAGAGCATTTCGAGGGATATCGTAATCTATACTTTTTTATTATGTATTAATTTCGTGACATTAACCGTTTAGGAGATATGTATTTTAGAATCTGTCAAACTCGGCTTTCTTGTGTTTCGGACACAGTATTTTTCTCCCCACTGCCACACCCCTTCACACATATCGGAATTTTTTTTGGAAATGGGTCCACTATCGAAGCTCTATATAAATTCTAAGTTTCAGCCTCCTAGTGTAAGCGGTTGCTGAGATCTAGAAACCAAAGTTTTCCATCTAAAACGCTTCTCCCACTTCCCCCCTCACACCCCCACCCTGATCACAACAAGGGGCCTACCCAGTCTATTCATAAAAAAATTTTCAATTTAATAGCTCATAGGGTTCGGGAGCTACGTGCCTTCAAACAATTCTGCGTAGAGCGGTCGACGTACGGCGTACAGACGGACTGACATTTTTTTTTGCTTTTTTGGTGCTTACTAGTCATGAAACGTAAAAAAAAAATTTGAGGGTAGCAATTTTTTTTTTTAAAAATCGATTACAATACTGTATTATTGAAATAATAAACTAAAGGAGTTTTGAAAAAGGGCAAGTTTTCTCAGTCACTTCCAGGTTTTTCAAGCCAAACACTGCATACAGAAAATGATCAAATGAAAAACACACGAATTTTTGAATAAATTTAACGATTTTTTTTTAAATATTTGAAGCTATTTTTCTTCAAGCTAAAAAAGCAGAATACTGCCTTTGAAAATTTTGAATATAACTCAAGACGGTGTGGCCTGATATTACATGAGTCGGAATACTGTAAGTGAAAAACTATTAACTATAAAAAATAAGTAGCGTAATGCCGTATGACATAATAATTGTTGCACCTTAGCATACACAGCTTACAAAATTGAAGTTTCAATTTTTACTTGAAATTTCAAGTATACTTCATTTTTTCAAGAAGTACACATTGCAATCACTTTTACACGATATTACGAAAAAAGTATTAGTAAATTATTCATGTACTTTTCAACTGAACCGCACAACTTACATAAAAAGCCTCACAAAATTACGCAACATTTCATGTAAAATTAACGATATTTATATATGAATTGAAAATTACGTTCTTTTTCGTGTAATTCTACTTATCTATTTGAATTTTACGACGAAAAACATGTAATATATGAAAACACGAAGTTGGACGAGTTTGTTTTCTACTGAAATGCCTTTGTTTTCTACTGAACCGCCTTCAGTGGCGCAGTGGCTACACGCGCCAAACCTACGCAGTAAAACCAGAATTGATCGCGGGTTCGATTCCTACCAACACCCAAGGGTTTTATTTAGAAGTAGAAATAAGTGTATCTTAAAGAGTGCTAATTATACACTTTTTAGAGTGTAAATTCAAGAGAATATCAAGTGAATTTGCTGCTTTCGAAGTTGAAATTTACTGATTGCGAATTGAAATTTACTGGCCGAAAATTGAAAATTACATTCAAATTGACTATCACATCCCAATGTAAATTTACTTGAAAAGGTGTGTCATATTTATATTATTTTAATTTTTTTTCTGTGTACACAGTAAACAATTATTCAATCTTTACAATATTTATCACATTAAAATATGCTACGTAAAGTATGTAAATTTAAAACAAAGTTTAAATTTAGATGAAAATGCACTATTACATTTAAGTTATTGGCAATTTACTTCTACTATATGAAATGTACTTCTGAATTGTAATGTTACTATTAAAAAATTTGAAAAATATATTGCCATTTGTACTTTTACAATTTTCAATTGCAAAATAAGCCGAGCAATATGTAGACAAATCAAACTTCTTAGGAAAAACTACTCGAAATATATCGAAGAGCTTGAGTGCGTGTGTGTGCGTAATTGATTGAGGTATTTTTTTCGTTCATGCTAAATCAAAATGATGGAGTGTTTAAAGTGCGAATTAATTTTTGAAACAGTGGAAAAATAAAGCCAGCATTTGTATAATCACAGGTTTGATTCGACCTTTACATTTTACTGTAGAAATGATCATTGTGGACTTAAATATTCTAAGTACTCCGCGTTCAAATCACATGTTTTCCGGAAACATTTCATAGGAAAAAGAGATAAAAAAATTTAATTACGTAGTTCAAATTCTAATTCGAATCATTGAATTTAATTGATTATCGTGTTAATTTTTTATACTCTAGATGAAATCATATAGAGTATTATAAGTTTAATCCAGCCCGAAAGTTTGTAACGCATAGAACCAAGCCTCGGACGAAAAAAAGTTATATATTATTTTTTGTTTATTTGTGGCCAAAAACCTCAAATCCGCCTGACGTCCGTCCGTCCGTCCGTCCGTCCGTCCGTCCGTCTGTCCGTGAACACGATAACTCAAGAACGCCTTCACCTAGGATCTTGAAATTTTGAATCTGGATGTTTGGTTGAATTTGTAAGGCTAAGTTCGTTAACGAGCAAAATCGTCCTACTCCTTCGGGTAGCTGCCATACAAAATGTCCTTAAAACACGTCTTCAAGAATATTGGTTGATAACTTCAGAAGGGTTTAAGCTACGTCTTTGAAATTTTGTACGTGTAATTTTTCCAATAGTTGGAGCTAAATATATAATTATGAAGAAAATCCTATTAGTCCTTCGTGTAGCTGCCATACAAATATCCTGTCAAAATGTATTCACTTAATTTACAAAACTCACAATAACTCAAGTAATCTTTTAGCTACGAATTCGGAATTTTGTACAAATTAGTTTTGAGTGAAAAGGAAGTCGGAGTTTACTAGTCAGCGAAATCCGTTTACTCCTTCTGGTAGCTCCCATACAAAATGTCCTTAAAACACGTGTTCAAGAATGTTGGTCGATAACTTCAGAAGGGTTTAAGCTACGTCTTTGAAATTTTGTATGTGTTATTTTTCTAATAGTTAGAGCTAAATGTATGAATATGAAGAAAATCCTTTTAGTCCTTCGTGTAGCTGCCATACAAATATCCTGTCAAAATGTATTCACTTAATTTACTAAACTCACAATAACTCAAGTAATCTTTTAGCTACGAATTCGGAATTTTGTACAAGTTAGTTTTGAGGGAAAAGGAAGTTCGAGTTTACTAATCAGCGAAATCCTTTTACTCCTTCTGGTAGCTGCCATACAAAATATCCTTAAAACACGTGTTCAACAAAATTTTCCGATAACTTATGAACGCTTCAAGCTACGAATTTGAAATTTTGTACACGTTTATTTTTGAATGGTTCCAAGGAAAAGGATAAATATGTAAGAAATCGAGTGAGTCCTTCCTGCACCTCCCATGTGAAAGTCCTTCAAAAAGGACATTTTTTTTATGACTTACCCAGTTCAAGGTATGAAGTTAAACACTGAATACTGTCTTTTAGTTTTGAGTAGCAATCTAATAGCAGTCCTTAATAAAGGACATACACATGCACACACGTAATTTTACTTTATCCCCAACTACAATATAAATCGGAGTTCAGTATTCATCTAGAGTATTATACGATTGGCTTGCAGCCGATCGTGACTGCAGTATGTTTTAATTTATGTATCACATTTTTGAAAGTTACTCAATTTATACTGCATTTAATAGTAAAAAAACCATACATATTAAACTGGAATAAATAAATGTTTGATTAAAAACTTCATTACGAACTTTTCATTCTTACGAAACCCTATGGACTAACTAAATTTCAGATTTGAAATTAATAGCAAAAGTGGATTTTTAAATCTAATCAATGGAAAATATTACAATACATGCATTTATTTTCAAATATTTTGTTTGTAAATATTACAACCACAATTTGCTATTACATTTTACATTGGAAATATATTTACAATACGTATGTAATTTTACTAGCTATTAAAATGTAAAATTACATTCGGTTTTAATTTTACACTTTTTTGATTGGCAACAAATTGCCAACGAAAAATGTTGTAAAATTTTTTTTACTGTGTAGGCTTGGTTAAAATTACGTCCATTCAAATCGAACTTAAGCCAAGGAGCCACGATTAATATGGGACTCTTGAATGCGGGATTTTTAAAAGTGACGATTTATCAATTCCTTTTTTGCTTACAAAAACTATCCGTACAAAGCACTTAAGAAGAGTTTTGTTCTCATCGTCGATGTACTGGTGTCAAATCCTTTCTTTCAAGAATGGTCTCGTCACTAGAAATCTCACATCCAGCCAATTTTTACAATACACCTTCAAGCGTCCTAGCGAACATAAGGGCCTTTTTGATACCCGTACAGCTCGAATAATTCCGAGAAAACAGTATGGCGTTATTATTAAGTGCAGTCCTTTCAGTTAAATCCGTAACAGTTTCACCAATTTCCGTGTAATAGGAAGCAGCGAGGGCAAAGTATATTGCAAATAACATCACTTTAAAATAATGGCATAGTCATAGCCGCTCTAAGTAGTAGTTTCAACGTAACGTAGAACGGGTAGAGCGGATGTAGGACGAGCGAGTATTAGGAAAGGATTCGGGTTCTAAAGTGTGTTCCGTGTTCGGCACCGTTTCACGTAATTCACCTGCCACGGGAAAAAGTCCTTTTCCGTTCCCCGTCTACGTACAATAAACATAAAAGTCTGCAACGAAATAGAAATTTGCAATGAATGCAAAATTCCTTCTATGCCACACGGAATAAAGAAATGAGGATGTGGAGAAAATTTTATTGTCTAGAATAAAGTAGGAAAGCAGACGGTCCTAGCTGTAACACCCCTAGCACCTAGGTACTATAAACCTATATGAAGGACTAAAGCTGGTGTCCTGCGTGTATAGTGAAATCAGAATTGTGCAGTGGTGAAAAGTTGAGCCGAAATGAAAGAAAATCTATTCGTATGTACTCCAGTTGGTTGCAGGGAGGGGGGGGGGGGAATAGTATTAATATTTGTATAAGGGGAAAGGGAGGAAATCGCACAAGGATCCTGCAATTTATAGCACTTAATACGTATCCTGGAGATTTGCTTAATCCAAGCTGAGTTTCATTGTATAGACGAGTTCATATTTCCATCATCTATTTGTTGAAAGAAATCTGAGGGGATCTGTAGAAAGGAAGATTTTCCAACTGGTACAATTAGCAATCGCAGCTATTTGGATTATGATTCAAAAATTTAGAAAACTCATACAATTGTCAACTACATAAAGTTTTTAGGTACACAGTAAAAAATTTTGTGAAAATGACTGTCCTTAAAGCAGTAAAATATTCCGCATTGATGTAGTAAATTTGCGAATTTTCAGCAAATTTAACAAAATTAAGAGTAATTCTTAAAACTTTGTATTTTTACACATTCAATTCATAAATTTACTGGTTGGGTAGTAATATTGCAACACCGCATGAAATTTCCACATTTAATGTGTAAAATTGATTATTGTGTATAAAATTACGCATTTTGCATGTAATTTTGATATTTCATGCATAGTATTTGTTTTTTTGTGATATGTATTAACTTGACCGCTTCGGTGTTTAATTCACTTGTTCCGTGATTTTGTATAAGTCGTGATTTAAAATTTAAAAAGAAAATAATTTTTATAGTGTGTGACGTTTGTGGCTCTAAAACAAATAAATTTAATTTATATAATAAACATGTATGATGTTATATACTTTCTACCCTTTTTGGCCTATATCCTGGCTTTTCCCAAATATTTGTTATCCAATTGTAATTTATCCATAATAAATCCAATTTATCCAAATTGGAATTTATCAAATTGTCGATTGCTGTGTCCTTTGCCCTTCAAAATACATCTGGGAATTCATCTGCCGATCATTCATTTGAAGCTTACTCATTTATATTATCAGTAAATTAATAATAATAATAATAAGCAAACATATCACATTTTTGTAGTACATACATATGTAGTACACAGTTAAAAATTACATGTCTCAAAACTACTTACATTTCCACTGTAAAATTAAAATTTGGAAATGTAATGACTAGTAAACCCGAACTTTGTTTTCACTAAAAACTAGTTTCTATAAAATTCCGAATTCGTAGCTACACGATGACTTGAGTTATAGTGAGTTTCGATTTTGCCAGTTAACGAACTTAGCCTCACAAATTCAACCAAGCATCCAGATTCAAAATTTCAAGACCCTAGGTGAAGATTACAAGACCCTAGGTCAAGACCCTAGGTGAAGGTGAGTTATCGTGCTAACGGACGGACGGACGGACGGACGGACGGACGTCAAGCAGATTTGAGGATTTTGGCCACAAATAAACAAAAAATAATATATTACTTTTTTTCGTCCGAGGCTTGGTTCTATGCGTTACAAACTTTTGGGTTGGATTAAACTTATAGTACTCTATATGATTTCATCTAGAGTATAAAAAATCTGCCAATGGTCTGGGCGAAACTTTATTATTTTTCGGGTCAAAGTTCGGGAGCGGTCAAAGTCGGAGTGTATCATGAGTTGCTTCGAGATTATTAGATTTCTTGGAAAATTATTTTTGCTCTTAATATAAAAATATTTAAAATAGAGATTTTTAGCCGATTAAACATTGAAAAAGTCCGTGTAGACTATTCGAATTTCAGTATATTATGTACACTAAAAGCCCATAGAAGGAAAAACGAATTTGTTGCCTTATCAGAATTAAGAGATATGACGAATTGTTAAAACGTATACAAACCCATTACTTCCACTTGGGGTTTGAATTTCGAAAAAATTGTGAAACAGGATCTTAGACGATTTCATAAGAAGCAACTTGATATCTCATGAGACAAGACGGATTTTAAAAAATTTGTGAAAACTTAAGCAAACCCTTCACACCTCCTTGATTCTGGAAATTCGAAAAATCGTGAATTGGTTGGCCGTAATAATCAATTTTATATCTCATCAGAACTAAGGAATGGCGAAAATTGTGAAAAAATATACAAACCCTTGGGGGTTGAATATCGAAAAATTGAGAAATGGGTTTGTAGGCGATTATATAAAAAGTCTGTGGAAATGAAAAGCGATCTAATATCTCATTGAACCTAAGAAATATGTCGAAACTTTGAAAAGCATACAACCCCCTTACACCCATTAGGATTGAATATCTAAAATACTGAATTTGACTTTTTGACGTAGAATAAAAATGAATTAAATATTTGGGAAGACCTAATAGATATGACGAAAACCGTGAAAATATGTGCATTCCATTTTCACTGATAACTTTTTTTTGCCCCCCCTCCGAACGTCAATGGATATTTGAAATTTTTTTTTATCTAAATTAGTTTTCTAGTTGATTTACATAAACGTACCGAGTTTCAACTTTGTAGCATTAGCCGTTCTATAGATAGGAAAAACACCCGCACTTCCGTACCATACTACCCCTATAAAAAATTATATTTTTCCAAGATGTTACTAATACAGTTCTATCTAAATACCAAGTTTCAGCTTCATATCATTATAGGTTGTCGAGATATAAAAATCGGATCTTTTTCCTTTTCACCCTCCCCCACCCTCACCCTCTACACCCACACTTCCAAAATTTTGTTTTCTGCTAGGGGTCTATTAGGCCTACTTCTGGTAAAAATTTGAAGCATCTATCTTACACTGTTCTTGAGATATGAGACGTGATTTTTTTGAAAAATTCTTATCCCCTCCACTTTCATGCTCCACCGCCCCCTTCAAAAATTTTACTTTCATCAAACTTCATTTGTCAACCTTTATACACAAACCAAATTTTATTTGTCTAGTGCAATTGGTTCGTGAGATATCGTAATCTAAAGTTTTTCACCCCCCACCCCCGTACGCCACTGCCCCACTCAAATTTTTGTTTTCGATCTATTCTCCTAGTATACCTACAGATATTTATTAAGTTTCAATTTTGTGACATTGACCGTTTAGGAGATATGGATTTCAGAATGTGTCGATCTCACCTTTTTTGCGTTTCGGACGCATTATTTTTCCCCCCACTCCCAAATCCCTTCACCTATATCGGCATTTTTTTTGCAAATGGGTCCACTACTGAAGCTCTATATAAATTCCAAATTTCAGCCTCCTAGCATAAGCGGTTGCTGAGATCTAGAAACCAAAATTTTCCGTCTAAAACACTTCCCCCTCCTCCCCCCTCACACCCCCACCCCTCCAAATTTGACCACTTCAAGGGACCTACCCATTCTATTCATAAAAAAATTTTCAATTTAATAGCTTAAAGGGGTTGGGAGCTACGAGCCTTCAAACGATTTTGCGTACAGCGGTCGACGTACGGCGTACGGCGTCCGGCGTACTGCGTACGGCGGACAGACGGACTGAAATTTTTTTAATATATAAATAATAAAGTAAAACAATCGCGGTGTTAGCTTTGCAATATCCGCACAAGAAATGATAAATCGACTCACGATTGCATCATCTCCCTTAATTTACATCATGCCGAGATGTAAAATTACATTGACAAGTGGTATTCACTGCAATTTTGGCCCTTTTTTATATTTTTAACATGGCACTATTTTATTTATCCATGTTTTGAAATGTAGTTTTCCATACGAGTTATTGTAATTTTTATTTCTTTGCAATTTCACATAATATTTCACGTAAACAACTGAATTACATAATGGTAATAGCGTTTATACACGAATTAGGTAGTTTTACCTATGACATGGGGATAATTTTATTACATTAAATGTTGTAAAATTACAAATAATTTTTACTGTGTACATATTAGTTTTTCTGCACCGTATGTAATTTTACACATTGTAAATTTTTCCCTTTCCACACCAGCAGTAAATTTACACACTTTTAGCGATTGATTTCCACACTGTGTGTGAATTTCCGCATTAATAGTAAAAATCACAAGATTGCGTAAAGAAATTTGACAATAGTAATTTTACTTATTTATTATTCAAATTCATCAAATACTGATTACATATAACAAAAATTACAAAATATAAAATTATTAGAAGAAATAAAAAATAAGTACAACAAATAAGTACAAAAATACATCATTACACTCATAAATGCCTAAACATAATATTACATTATTTATTTGATAAAGCCGATTTTAACTGTTGAACAGAAATGTTAAAGTCAATTTGACTGTAATTATAATTAAAAATGGGTGAAAGAGATGTGATTGGTTCATGTTGGCCGTAATTTGTCCGATGATGGGGAATATCCAGCAACACATAGTCTCTCAAGGATCAAAATGGAACTTTGAAAGTAACGGCTTCCAGCAATGACGGGGAGTTAATATCACCAGTAATTACCTTGAAAGCAAAAACAGCTCTAAGGACATCTCGTCTATCAACCAACGACTCCATCGGCAGGAGTTTAAGACGCTCATGGTAAGGAGGCAGATGCAGTGGATCATGCCAAGGAAGACCTTTAAGTGCGAATCGCAAGAATCTTCTCTGAACCGACTCAATTCTATTTTTATGAACCTCATAGTATGGAGCTCATACCGGGCAGGCATATTCCAAAATAGAACGGACAAATGTGCAGTACAACATTGTTGTAACATGCGGATCATTGAAATCCTTGCACCATCTTCGCACAAAGCCCCAGACGGAGTTAGCCTTACTGACAACATAATCAAAATGGTCATTAAAAGTAACTTCGTTATTAAAATATACACCTAAATCGTTCACTTTGTCCATTCTACATAATGGGTTTCCTTCTAAACTATAATCAAATGTAACTGGAGTTTTCTTTCTGGAGAACGATACAGTGATACACTTACTAATATTCAAAGGCATACAATTTAGTGTACACCAGGCATAAAACCGTTGCAAGTCACTCTGAAGAGGAGAACAATCAGCCGCATTGGTTACATTACGAAAAATCTTTGCGTCGTCAGCATGCATTAAAATTTTACAGTGAGAGAGAACCGAACTCACGTCATTAATAAACAGTATAAATAAAAGCGGACCCAAATGGCTCCCCTGAGGTACCCCAGAAGTACTATACATATCGGATGAAAAGGCTTCACGAAAAAATACCTTTTGGGTGCGATTAAGTAGATACGAACTGATCCAATTCATAAAGGTGACTGGAAAACCCAGTAATTGTAGCTTATATGTCAGGATGGAATGATTCATTTTGTCGAACGCCTTGCTGAAATCAGTGTAAATTCAGTCGCAATCGCTTTAATGGAAAAATTAGCAAATTCTATTAAATTTATGGTAGTAGACCTACCCTTAGTAAATCCATGTTGGGATGGACTTATGATTGATTTGCAATGAAAATTCATTATATCATTACAGCCTCGAAAAGCTTCAAAATACAAGAAATGTTGACGATAGGCCGATAATTTCGTACGTCCATTCTCTTACCTTTCTTTAATAGCGGCTTAATAGTAGAATATTTCTATGAACTGGAAAATACCCCTGAACGAAGAGAAGAATTGAATAAATAGCACAAGGGTGCTACTAGGGAAGAGCTGCATCGTTTTAGAACGCTTGGAGGGATGCCGTCTGGACCAACAGAAAACTATCTGCAATATTTGAGATAAATTTCAAAACAGTAGCTTCGTCTATGTGCAGATCCTTCATCTCCAATGAAGTAGAAGGAAACTTTGTCAAGTGTTTATGATCCTTAAAACTATTATCATAGTTAGAAGAAGTGAAAGCAGCACGAAAGTAGTTCCCGAAGAAGTTGCTAATGACTAAGGGGTCATCGCTGACCACATTATCAAAAGACATAGAAGCGGGGTATCCGTCGGAATTCCTTTTTGAATTGACGAAATCCCAGGACCGCTTAGGTTTGTCCCTAATCGATAATTTAACATTATTGACGTACGGGGTATACGCCGCACTAGACCGGATAATAAACAGGTCGCGTAAGGTTGAATAGGAAACGTAGTCTGAATCGATCCTTGAGAGACAATATGTCTTCCAAGCTTTCGTTTTTAAATTTTTCAGATGTATCAGGTCGTCGTCAAACCACGGAAAACGCTTAGGCTTTCTAGTAGATGTGACCGGTACACATCGCGCGAAACTACGAAAGATCGTGTTATAAAAGTTTAAAGTGGCAGTTTCAACATCCGGCTCACTTAGTACACCCAACCAATCACATGTAGAGATGTCGCGATTTAAAGCAGAAAAATCGACTTTATTAAAATTATAGCCATATGTTATTTCAGAAGGAAGTAAGTGATTAATTCGTGAATCAAAATTAAAAACAACGTGCAGTGCTGGATGATGATTCGAATCGGGTAACAGGGGTGATGTACAATGATTGACTGTTGTTTGGGTTACATCGGAAGAGAAAACGAGGTCCAAGTATCGTCCAGAGGTATTAGCTTTCGTGTTGATCTGGTGCAAGCCTGTTGAAAGCATACAGTCCAGAAATTGTTCATCCTGCCTAGGACATGAGGCGAAGGACGGGATAAGGCAGTCTTCATCTCCAGATCGGGACCACGTTACCAGTGGTAAATTAAAATCTCCGAGAACGAGTAGTTCATCGCAAGGACGCATACAACTGCAGATTCTATCCGTAGCGTACACTCAGAGTAGGCATTAAATTGCCTACTCTGAGAGTAGTAAACATTTTTTACTGTGTTGCGTTTTGGAAAGGGATCATTATATGTAAAAGTTTAACTATACAACACAAGGATCAAAAAATGGTAAGAGAAAACATTCGATTTTTTTTTTTAATTCTACTTTTAATTTTTTTTTTATTTTATTATTTTTTTTTTTTATTTTTGAACACACTGAACCAAAAAGGTATATCCAACCCATTAAAATGCATGTCATCATAATGAAAAAATCATTGTTTTTGAGTCGATGTAAGTATTAATTAATATTATGCATAACTTTTCATCATTTTTCGGTCTGCTTTCGATACACACACACAATAACAGAAATTATGTTAAAATTCATTGTTACAGTAAATGAGTTCATAATATTGATGAAAAAAATAATTCGTATTAAAGTACAGTTTCAGTATTACTAGGTCTAATTTCTGGGTATTAATGGGTTACTCTCCGTATAATATGATGAACGAATTCATATTATAATATTGATGAAAAGAGTAACTAATGTTACTAATATTGTTCCTCATATTAAGATATAAATTCTTAATTGTGATTAATCCTGTAGTCAATACTCTAACAAAGAGAAGCGAAAATTCGACCATTTTATATATTTCTATCGAAACTTTGGAAGTACAAAGAAATAGATGAATATAGTGCCATGTCTATTTGCCACCGTTCTCAATGTAAGATTTTTATGCCATATGAAAACGCATAAAGGTTCCCACAAACTTGTGGGAAATTTTTGCTACTGCTTCGACTGTTCCTCAGCGGAACAATTGACACTATTTGATTACGTGCCAACAATTATCTACTGGTGTGTGTGTGAACCTTAACAAAAAATTAGCAGAGGATCCGTTTCCTTGAGCTGTGCGATGGTCGTTTTCTTCAATATAAAGAATGTGTTCATTATTACTATGAACATAATCAATATAGTACCAAACAGGTACCAAGCGAAAATGCCTTGTTTATAAGACCTTTTTAATCAATATGATTAAGGCATGCATCAAAATTCCTATGTGTTGATTTTTGATAGTATGAGTACCCTTTCTATATACACAAAATTGATGAACATATTTTTAATGAAATCAGAAAGTATTAATGTACGGTTCATATATCATGAAAAATATTTGATGATTTTCTTCATTGTTGTAACACTTTTTTCATTAATCAGAAGACTTTCGTTTGATAAAAAACATTCATTAATATCAAGGAACAGTATTTTTTTCAATGTGCTTTTTTAGAGTTTTGTACAACAAAAACTGCACTGGTAGAGAACGTTGCGTCATTCAAAATTAAAATGACGAGGGTGGCAATGACATTAAAGATTCCAGTGTACCGTGGCTTTTAATTGGAAAAGCTCCAATTATTTTTGTTTTGACGCACATAACACAAGCCCCGAAATTTACTAGCACAAAACCGAACACTATATGCTTACAGTGTCCATTTTGTGGCTTCCATTCAATTTACTAGGACTATTTGTACAGGATACGTAATCATATAAGCCCACATTAGCATACGCTACAATTAGATTCTCGTAACTTGTCAGTAATCTAAGTGAAACTTGTTGTTGTTATTAGCGGCTATTGGAATCTTCCACTTTCTGATTGTGCAATAGTTGGGCTTGTGACTGGGCATATTATTAACGAAACGCCGAAATGTGAAACTGGGAATCCCCTTTGAGCGCAATTATTGGACTTATGCTCGATGACACTATTATATTGGAATTAGTGTACCGACTGTCAATTGCGGTCTTTTAGAAGTGTCTATTAGAATTTGTTTTGTTTAAATTTTAATTATATTGCAATATTAGTTTTCATTGCATTCACAAAGGTGCAATCGGATTGAATGATCATCACATAGCTTGTAGCGAAATCGATTAGTTAAACTCGATTCTTTTATGCTTATATTCCTTTTTCAGGAAAATCATAAATATTCGGTACACAGTAAAAAAAATCCATTGAATTTTACATCTTTTGGATAGTAGGCAAATATGCCAAACCTTTTAAAGTAAATTTACATTGGGATGTAATAGTCAATTTTAATGTAATTTTCAATTTTCGGTCAGTAAATTTCATTTTGCAATTAGTAAATTTCAACTTCGAAAGCAGCAAATTCACTGGATATTCTCATGAATGTTCACTCTTTAAAAAGTGTATAATTAGCACTATTTAAGATACACTTATTTCTACTTCTAATATCATTTCTTACTTATTTACTCTTAATAAAACCCTTGGCTGTAGGTAGGAATCGAACCCGCGATCAATTCTGGTTTTGTTGCGTAGGTTTGGCGAGCGCTGCTTCACCGAAGGCGTTTAATTTTCATGTCAGTAGAAAACAAAATCGAACGAAGCGTGCAACTTCGTGGTTTCATATATTACATGTTTTACGTCGTAAAATTCAAAAAGATACGTGGAATTACACGACAAAGAACGTAATTTTCAATCCATGTATAGATATAGTTAATTTTACATGAAATGTTCCGTAATTTTGTGTAATTTTTCATATAAATTGTACGGTTCAGTTGAAAAGTACATGAATAATTTACTAATACCAGTGATTCCGTGTAAAAGTGATAGAAATGTGTACTTTTACTTGAAAAAATGAAATATACAGAAAATTTCAAGCAAAAATTAGATTGAAAATTAAATTTTTTTAAAACAGTTTAGCTTATCTTTCCGTAGCCATATAATTTAACAATTTCAATAGATTTAAGGATGCCAGTTGAAAATGTCCAGTAAATTTTACTCTAATCCTCAATACTAATTGTATCACTTCGTTCACAAAATCCCCACAAAATACCCTTGTAATTTACTTTCGGAATAAATATTTAACTGTGATAAATCGTCTATTAAAGTGACCATCGCCGAGAAGATACCCGCTCATTTTGTTCACTTTAAGTAAAAACAACTTTTCATAAATTCTATCCATAGGAAAAGAGAGAGCTTGCCCGGTGGAATGGTATAATAAAATCGGCTCTTGTTTTCATATTGATGGCCAATAGATGAAACTTTGTACCTGACGCTGTCTCACCTTTCTATTGACCAAACACAAATACAACACGTTAAGATTTATATCGTGACAAAGGCCATAAATTTTCCGCTCCTGACTTGTCATTTGGACCAACAATACCTGGCTGTATAATCTAATTAGGACTTATTGGTGCGAAACGTGAATTTCCCCAAAGATAGGGGCCACGTTGGCCTAGAACGTTAGAAAAATTGAGTGTGGCAAAATAAGGACATGAAGAATTTTTTTTTTTTTAGCAAGCGAACTAAATGATTAATGGAGGGTAATGCACTAATTAAGTGATTTTTATTGTGTTCTTTAAGTCGTTTAAAGTGTGCGAACCTACAGTTGAGAATCATGGAGGCAGTAGTTTAGTACAGAGTGCTAAATCCTTTTGATGATGAAATGTCACAACGATCAATCTGCAGCGTTTCAATTTGCTTCAAGAATTTCGGTGCATTGGTTGCAACTATTCGTCCACAAGACTTTAATTTTACTTTATTATTTTTTAATAATAAAGATTTTTTTTCAAACAGAACCCGTTCAAAATTCGTTCGTGCCCCACGCTGGGCGCTGCTTTATGTCTTATGTCATGAAAACGAAATAAATCATTTCCTCCTTTTTTTAAATTAAAAAATAATATCTAATATTTGCATTTAATTTAAAAAAAAGTAACTTGCTCGGCAATGCCAGATTCCTCAGTCATCTCACCACTAACTCTCATAAACTGATGTAAAGTTTATGCCTCTCAGTTGCGAAAACATATAGTTCATGTTACTCCGTGCTGCTATTCCATATGGTTTAATCTTCTTTTTCTTCTTTAAGTGCCACATACTTTACAATTGATACTAAAATTTCCGATGGATAAGAACTGAAAAGCAATTTCTATTCAAGTTATTAGAACCATTTATAAACAAATTGAACAAGTCAAATTTATGGAAAATTTGGGTAGATTTCCATTAAAAAATTTAGACGTTTTCTCGAAAAGCTGGACTGCTTTTAATACGGTTGTCCCTGGACACATATTCGCTTTTTAACATGTTTGTTTTGAGTTTGTTTAATTATTACACATATTTTCACGGTAAGCCCCCTATGCATAATTCATAGCGTAAGGATGGACTGCAGGATCAACTGGACGAATCCCTTGTTCAAAAATCAGAATATATGAAAAATGCACTCCGTCTCTGTACATTGACCGAATGCAAAATGTAGCCTTAAAGAGGAGTCAACCACTTAGGGATGTGGCGTTGTGTTCACTACTCTTTCGTCCTTATTGTCAGTGCCTTGTCATCACCATCGTAATAACTTTTTTTATTTACCAGAAACTTTTGCAATTTTAATCAGTCAACCGACGAGTTGGTTAAAAAAAAATTGAGAGCAACCACCGGTAACTGTCGAGTTCTTGTTGCCTGTTTTTGATGTAGTCAACTTGTTTGTGGGCTTCTAAGGGATGGAAATACCACGGTGGAGTGTTTCTTTTCTGCTCGAACAGAAAAACTCAATTATTCGTTTTAACTTTGAAGTTTGTTTTTAATTTTTTGTTTTTTTTCAATTTATTATTGAAGTTTTTTCTTCAATGTAGAATTTATGCTCTCGGCCACACATGTCACTAAGAATTTTGACCACACCATAGAATAAACCCAACTATTGTCTACTCACTCCGTGAATTTGAAATAAATCCACACAGTAAAAAACAACCCATTGAATTTTACATCTTTTGGATAGTAGGTAAATTGCCACACCTTTTCAAGTAAATTTACATTGAGATGTAATAGTCAATTTCAATGTAATTTTCAATTTTCGGTCAGTAAATTTCAATTTGCAATCAGTAAATTTCAACTTCGAAAGCAGCAAATTCACCGGATATTCTCTTGAATTTACACTCTAAATAAAAGTGTGTAATTAGCACTCTTAAAAATACACTTATTTCGAATTCTAATATCATTTCTTACTTATTTACTCTTAATAAAACCCGTGGCTGTAAGTAGGAATGAAATCCGCGATCAATTCTGATTTTGCTGCGTAGGTTTGGCGCGCGTAGCTACTGCGCCACCAAAGTCGTTTCATTTTCATTTCAGTAGAAATGAAAATCGAACGAAGCGTCTCCCTTGGTGGTTTCATATATTACATGTTTTTCGTCGTAAAATTCAAATAGATAAGTAGAATTACACGAAAAAGAACGTAATTTTCAATTCACATATAAATATAATTAATTTTACACGAAATGTTGCACAAAAATCAGCCTTTTCATGTAAATTGTACGGTTCAGTTGAAAAGTACATGAATAATTTACTAATATCAGTAATTTCATGTAAAAGTGATTGAAATCTGTACTTTTACTTGAAAAAATGAAATAAACTTGAAATTTTAAATAAAAATTGGATTGAAAATTCGTAATTAATTAACTTCGACAAATAAAAGAGGAATAAATTATTTCCATTTATGTATGGCTTGATTATTTCAAAAGCGTTATGAAATTCATCAAATTGTTTTATACTGAATTTTTGACATAAAAAAATAAAATCATTTTTGTAGCAAAAAAAATAATATTATTTTATAAAATTTTTTATCACTTAAGTCGTCTGATCTAATAAATATTTCTAGTCGAGTGCTATTGTTTGCAATGAGTTGGAATCAATCATATGTAAATAGTTCTCATATTGTGTGTAAATGTCTGTTACTCTTCCAATTTTAAGTACATCATCAATATTAATATTTTCCCAAACTGTGACAAATTTTTGCTGATGACGTTTGGCCAAAGTTTTACATAAATTTTTTCAATTTTTTAAATTTCTAGAAAGGTTTTTATATTATTGGTGTTTAGATTCGAAGCGAATAATTGAAAAGAAGCAAACTTGACCGATTTTCTGAAGTACGCGTGGATAATAAGGAAGCACTTTTAGTTTTAGTTTTGAGAAGTCCAGTTGCTCCCGGAATGAAGAAGTTTTTTTAATTTCAGTTGATTCTTTAGTTATTTTTGGTGTACTCGTAACTGAAGTTTCATCAAAACATTTATCGATTTTCCTCTTCTTAGATCAGTCATTTTTCAATTTAATTTGAAGATAACTATTGTTGATCGATTTACAATCGATTCCTAATAAAACGAAACATGTATGTAACAAAATAGTTCAAAAATCGTATATATGTAGGTATTATTTTCCGTCTCATTTTCACCATGAGATTTAAGACACGGAAACAAAGAAACGAAGCTTTGGCTAGCTACTACCCCTTCTTGATAAGTGCGATTAAATCCGATGTGTCCTTTAACAAAAACAGCGAAATACGAAATGAGCCTTCTTCGTTTGCTATTTGTTGAATTGCCCCTCCGGTCATAATTAGTTAATAATAGTTCTCCTTCGTATTTATCATTTATATAACTTTTCAAGGCCTTGAAGAAGTAATATTGTAAAATTGTAGTAATAGAATTATAATTAATATAGGTACTTTCGGAATACTTGTATGTAAAAAAACCCCGAAGATGTGAAGACTATTGTCTAATATCTGGTCAAGTAATTAATATAAGTTTATACTCGAAATTATCACTTTATAAATATTATTATTATTATTATTATAATATAGGTACTCGCGCATATCATGAAACTTCGTAGGGCTAGCGCAACGATACGATCGTTTTATTTTACAGATTTTTTTGATAACTTTTTAGAACTGAAGTAAATATATTGGAATTGTGTTTCTGAATGAAAACTACGTTTTTATAGTAATTTAATTCGCTGAATTTCTTGATCCTGTTATTGCACTAGACTGCCGAATATAAAAGCTTCGTGTTTGTAGAATCTTACTTCAGGCGTAAAAAAAACAACTGCGCCTATTGCGGCATTACATCTTCTTAAAACAGTTACCAATTGATTACTAATTTCTTTGGGTAATATGGTTTCATTAATTATTGGCGGGTTTTTGTCCGTACCTTTAAATTTGATATCAATAAAATACATACTCTATCGATCTGACCGTCCAGAATATTCCACGTTTTAGCTTTTTAATTTTAAAAGTAAACTCGTATGAAAACGAAATGCATCAACATAGTCGAGAAAGATTTCAGATTCGATTGGAGCATCATTACAGTTCCTAAATCCAATAAAGTCCTCGAAATTTATACTTGAATTTTCCAAAGCTAATAAATATAAAGACAATTTTTTTACACAAACACAAATTATTGTAGAGACTACAATTGTATGTATGATTTTAGATTTCAAATGAATACTCAAAATCACTGTAGTCTAACTGCACTTGTCCCGCACTATATTTTTTAATAGCCACTATCTTTCGAACTCTATTTCCATAATCAAATGTTAAAAACAATCCGGCATACATACACCGAAAGAAAAAATATGATTCTTCTATAGTTGCAGTGACCATAATTTAGTTATAATAACTATATTAAAATAGTTATGGTTGTCCTTGCCATAGCTTATAATTCACACAAACATACTATGGTTGCAATAAACATATTTGGTGATTTTAAATTAGTAAGGTTGTCCTAACCATGCTTGTTACATGATGTAAAAGTATTTTATGATAACGGCAACTATATGCCGTGATCAGTACAACTATAGAAATTCATTGAATATTTCTCTCAACCATACTATGGTTTGTACCATTATGCACGATGATATTACAAACATATTATGGTTATCGCAATTATTAAACACAATATGTCATAAAAAGATGAAAACCACAATTTCTTCCACCGTGTATCGTTCGTGAGTTAGGTTCATTTATAGATGTGCTTACAATTTGAAATACTGTTAAATATTTGAAATAATGTATTCAAGTGAAGTTGAAATTTTAAAGTTGAAGTGTTAATAATTAAGAAATATGTATATGTACTGAAATTTCTTATTTTATGTATTGAAAATATTAAGTATTTAATATTAATTTTAATTTAATATATTTATATTGAACTTATTACACATTTTTAGTGCAATTTACTCTTGAAGATTTTAAAAATAAATATATTCATAAGAAAATACCCAGTTTTTCGAATTACTAAAACTTATTATTACAAAGTCCTCAAGCTGCACAGAAATGTGGACTTCATTAATTTTCAGCGATCTGGGAAGACATTTTATCCGGCATTGGACGGGGCTAAATAAGAAATAAAAAGGTAAGTTTGTGATGAGTAGTGAATCCAATTTAAAAGTGAGTGAGGATCCCCAATGCCATAATATAGTAGTATCTTAGTGTTCACAGCATTATGGTTATGGGTTATAAGAACCATACATCATTGTTTGTCTCAACCATAGCTTTGTTTGAATCAAACATATTAATGTTTTTTAGGATCGTAATTATAGTTCTCACAACCATGTTCTGTAATTGTTACAACCATTTCTAAGATTGGCGTAATTAGAATATGTTTATTATAACTCAAGTCATAAGAGTCAGTCACAGAACATAAGTTAAGTTGGTAGAACCAAAACTATGTTTGCGTTAACCATACAACAAGTTTTCACAATCTTTCATTTGTTTGATTCAATCATAACATATTTCTTAGAAATATAACTATAGTTGTAATAATCAAATTACAAATATTTTTATGACTGATATAATCATACTATGTTTAGAGCAATAAGACAGTAAAGTTAGTACAACCATAACAACAGTTATCAGAACTATCTTACATCTTGTAACGTGGTTCACGCAACTATAAATAGAACCATAGTAAGGTTCTCCCAAAATATGGTTACCACAGTCATATTTTTTCTTTGAGTGTTTTTTTTTGTTTTATTTTAATTTTATATTTGATTTATGGTATATCATTAACTATTCCGCGACTAGTGCCACGATCCCATTTAACTTTGCAAATGATCAATTTAACGACGCACATTTCCATTTCAAAAGACGCTTATTCTATGCTAAAGAAGATAAAATGTATTCACTAATCTAGAATAAATGAAAATATTTATCCAAAAGCCGTATTAAATATATCCAAGCCAATATACGAGACATTTTCGCAGAAATTTTCACTCTCGTATTTATATCATTTTTGATATAAATTGTATTCAAGATATGATTTACATAATGAAATATTAGGAGTAAGTATAAAAGCTACATTGAAATATTATAAAGCAAATATTGTATATGTTCCGTAGGATACAATTTTATTTTATTTCGTATACAAAGGTTTTATAAATTAGAATAGCTTAAGTACTATACTATTTTTGGTATTCATTAACGTTATAAGAAAAAATATATAAACAACTTTTATATTTTTTCCCAAAATTTTTTACTGTGTAGCAACGAATATGCAAACTAATATCCTTAAAAATCAGCGTGGATATGGTTTTAAATTTTTCTTTAGAAGAATCCATTTCCTGGTAGCAGAGCCGAGGGTTTCTTCTCTTCCCAAAAGACTTCGTACAGGACTTGAAAAATCAATCAATTTAAGGGTTGAATTCTTTTTTTAGTTCCATAAAAAAACATTATGACAAAAATTGAAAAAAAAAGATTTCCCTAAAGCACAATTTTTTAGCACTTCACACGGAATCTAATTTAACATCATTAAAAATTTAAATTTCTTAAATTTTTCCCTTTATTCGCTCCGCATTTCTTGGGAACTGTAAACATTTGATTGAAGGATAAACTTGTTGGTCTTAAGTCTCCGCATAGCTCACAGGTCCTCGACAAGGACTTATGAGTGTGTGTTCCGACTATGTATATTTGAAGCGTGTCCTAAGTCAACATGAAAATATTTACCAAAGTTCATTTGATCCTGTAAGAACCCCGACTGGATCTAGCGGGGCTCAGGCCTCCTTCTGGAGATAGTCGTCGACATCAACTACTACAAACTGTGTGTACACTAGCGCGGGTTTTCTCGGTTATCGGTAGGTTAAAGTACCACCATTCTCAATAATATCCTTGAAGGATTCGCTCCTGACAAAAGGATAACAACAACAACACCACTTCGAACTGACTGACTTGAATTTCGAATTTCTGATTTCCAATTCATTGCGCTTCCGCACTTCCATACCCACCAGGACGAATAAATAAATCCAATAATAGTCGTCTCCGCTTGTTCCACTAAATTTAGTTTCGATGCCTGATGTCGTCCTTTTTCCCGCAAGCAAGTTTCGAAAACTAAAAGGTTTCATACAATTTTGAACGAGGCGAAGTTGTTGTTTCAACGACACGAAGAAGGAGTGACATCAAGGATATGCGATTAGAGTGAGGGTGTTCATGGGGTAGATAGTATAAACACTAATAGACCCTGACGGCAGAGGATTTCACGTATCAGAAGTGATGATAGCGAACGTGCAATGACAATAGGGTAGTATTTTACCAAATAGCTGTTTTGACGTCTCAGGATACAAAGTTTGTACGGCCTGGAAGGAGTTGCATGTATGCTCAAAATAATTCGGAGTTTGGTTGGTTGTTTTAACAGAGGAGATGAGATTTACGAAACAAACAACCACGTGCCTCAAGGTTTTAGAGTGGAAAAGAAGTTTTTTTTTCCTTGACTATCAAGGTCGTAGACTGAACAAAATGCCACCCCATTTGAGGTTCCTACCCAGTAAAGTCCCTTATATCACCGATTGAACTAAACTAATAGATGGACGGACAGCTGAAACTCAAGACTCTCCAACTGTATTGCTGTAAACTTTGAAAATTTACCAGTATCTCACCAGTCAATGCTCTACTCTCGCGGTTAAGCGGTGAACTCCTAAATTAGGTTAGGAATTTTAAATTAAGTAAAAGTTTTCAGAGACGTCTTCCTTCAAAGAAAAACTTTCTCGAATGCGCGCCACCATGGAACATTAAGGATTCTCTCGCCTTATATAAAATATGTGCATAACGGCAGAATATAATACTTTCCAGAATCCTTGTGATTTTCAAAAGGATGCGTGAGAAAGAGAGAAGAAATAAAACCAAGAAGCCAAGTAGTTTACTTTGACAATTAACGCTCTGTGATAAAGTTAAGGAAGATAAAGTTTAGCGGAAAGTATCACTTACTTCGTCTGAGGCGTACAAAATTCAACTCTAATTGAACACCTAGAATTTACCATAAAGACTTCCTCGTTGCAAGCCCGAACAAACTATGCGAAAGACAAACTGATCCTTGACTCAGATCAGGTTATGGAATAATTCGAACTACAAGGACAAGTACAATAAGTTCGAGTTTTAAGTAGTTCTTTTAAAGAGTTTTGGGATTGTAGTTCGAGTTTTAAGTAGTTCTTTTAATGAGTTTTGGGGTTGCATTGGGTGTACAAATAAGTTCATGGCGTTTTCCTATAGATGGCGCTAACACGAAATACTGGTAAAAAATGGCGGATCAGAAACGTATTGTGGCAAGATTAGACATCTGGCAACAACTCCCCATCGTTACATTTGTCAAGTTTTATCGGCGTCATTTACTTTTTTGTCCGTGAAAATGTCGAAGTTTGAGCCAAAGTTTTGCTTGTTTGTTACAATTCGAAAAAATTTGCGGCTGAGGTGCGTCGAATGATTACAAAAACTTATGGTGAGTCTTCTATTAGTGAATCAACGTGTCGCGAATGGTTTCAGCACTACAAAATGGGTGATTTCGGCGTGGAAGTTAAGGAGCGCTCCGGCCGGCCAAAAAATTTCGAAGACGCTGAATTTGAGGCATTATTTATTATTCAAATTCATCAAATACTGATTACTTATAACAAAAATACAAAATGTAAAATGATAAGGAAATATAAAAAATAAGTACACTAATAAATGCCTAAATATAATATTACGTTATTTATTTGATAAAGCCGATTTTAACTGTTGAACAGAAATGTTAAAGTCAATTTGACTGTAATTATAATTAGAAATGCGTGAAAGAGATGTGATTGGTTCATTATAATTAATGAATTATAGAGTAATTTGTCCGATGGTGAGGAATATCCAGCAACACATAGTCTCTCAAGGATCGAAATGGAACTTTGAAAGTAACGGCTTCCAGCAATGACGGGTAGTTAATATCACCAGAAATTACCTTGAAAGCAAAAATAGCTCTAAGGGCATCTCGTCTATCAACCAACGACTCCATCGGCAGGAGCTTAAGACGCTCATGGTAAGGAGGCAGATGCAGTGGATCATGCCAAGGAAGACCTTTAAGTGCGAATCGCAAGAATCTTCTCTGAACCGACTCAATTCTATTTTTATGAACATCATAGTATGGAGCTCATACCGGGCACGCATATTCCAAAATAGAACGGACAAATGTGCAGTACAACATTGTTGTAATATGCAGATCATTGAAATCCTTGCACCATCTTCGCACAAAGCCCCAGACGGAGTTAGCCTTACCGACAACATAATCAAAATGGTCATTAAAAGTAACTTCGTTATTAAAATATACCCCTAAATCGTTCACTTTGTCAGTTCTATATAATGGGTTTCCTTCCAAACTATAATCAAATGTAACTGGAGTTTTCTTTCTAGAGAATGATGCAGTGATACACTGACTAATATTCAAAGGCATACAATTTAGTGTACACCAGGCATAAAACCGTTGCAAGTCACTCTGAAGAGGAGAACAATCAGCCGCATTGGTTACATTACGAAAAATCTTTGCGTCGTCAGCATACATTAAAATTTTACAGTGAGAGAGAACCGAACTCACGTCATTAATGAACAGTATAAATAAAAGCGGACCCAAATGGCTCCCCTGAGGTACTCCAGAAGTACTATACATATCGGATGAAAAGGCTTCACGAAAAAATACCTTTTGGGTGCGATTATGTAGATCCGAACTGATCCAATTCATAAAGGTGACTGGAAAAGCCAGTAATTGTAGCTTATATGTCAGGATGGAATGATTCATTTTGTCGAACACCTTGCTTAAATCAGTGTAAATTCAGTCGCAATCGCTTTAATGGAAAAATTAGCAAATTCTATTAAATTTGTGGTAGTAGACCTACCCTTAGTAAATCCATGTTGGGATGGACTTATGATTGATTTGCAATGAAAATTCATTATATCATTACAGCCTCGAAAAGCTTCAAAATACAAGAAAGGTTGACGATAGGCCGATAATTTCGTACGTCCATTCTCTTACCTTTCTTTAATAGCGGCTTAATAGTAGAATATTTCCATGAACTGGGAAATACCCCTGAACGAAGAGAAGAATTGAATAAATAGCACAAGGGTGCTACTAGGGAAGAGCTGCATCGTTTTAGAACGCTTGGAGGGATGCCGTCTGGACCAACAGAAAACTATCTGCAATATTTGAGATAAATTTCAAAACAGTAGCTTCGTCTATATACAGATCCTTCATCTCCAATGAAGTAGAGGCAAACTTTGTCAAGTGTTTATGATCCTTAACACTATCATCACAGTTAGAAGAAGTGAAAGCAGCACGAAAGTAGTTCCCGAAGAAGTTGCTAATGACTAAGGGGTCATCGCTGACCACATTATCAAAAGACATAGAAGCGGGGTATCCGTCGGAATTCCTTTTTGAATTGACGAAATCTCAGGACCGCTTAGGTTTGTCCCTAATCGATAATTAAACATTATTGACGTACGAGGTATACGCCACACTAGACCGGCTAATAAACAGGTTGCGTAAGGTTGAATAGGAAACGTAGTCTGAATCAATCCTTGAGAGACAATATGTCTTCCAAGCTTTCGTTTTTAAATTTTTCAGATGTGTCAGTTCGTCGTCAAACCACGGAAAACGCTTACGACCGGTACACATCGCGCGAAACTACGAAAGATCGTGTTATAAAAGTTTAAAGTGGCAGTTTCAACATCCGGCTCACTTAGTACACCCAACCAATCACATGTAGAGATGTCGCTTTACTGGACAATGATGCATGCTAATGGCATAAAAGTTTTGCGGATTCATTGGACGTGACTCTACAAGCCATTGGCATTGAAACACTGAAATGGGACGTCCTACCCCACCCGCCGTTTTCACCAGAACTCGCCCCTTCCGACTACCACCTATTTCGATCGATGATGCATGGCCTGACTGAGAAGCACTTTCGTTCTTACGAAGATTCCAAAAATTGGAGCGATTTGTGGATCACGCCTCAAAGGACGTGGAGTTTTATCGACGCGGAATTCGTATGATACCAGAAAGGTGGGCGAAGGTTGAGGCTAGCGATGGACACTATTTTTAAAAATAATTATGTAACCTATTTCACACAATAAAGGCTCAAATTTTGAAGAAAAAAAACCCCCCGGGAACTTATTTCTACACCCAATAATACGAGGGTGGTTTGATTAGTCAGCGACTTTTTGAATTTCCCGCGCATTAACTTTAAATGCAGCACTGCTCCCGTTAACTGTCATCTATTAATAGACTACTGTAAAATTTTGAGCCAGCTGCACCATTTAGTTTGTGTTTGACAGCCATTGAAAGCAGACAACCTCGTGAATTTTAACGAAAATGGAAAAAAGTGAATTTCAAAACCATCACCGAAACCAAGGAAAGGCTTGATAAATACTATGGGGACTCTGCACCATCAATTTTAATGGTTAAGAAGAGGTTTACTGAGTTCCGTTGTGGTCGTACCAGCACAAGTGACGCCGAACGTTCAGGTCGCCCAAAAGAGGTCGTCACGCCAGAAATCGTCGATAAAATCCATGGAATGATATTGGACGATCGGAGAATGAAAGTGCGTGAGGTGGCTGAGGCTGTAGGCATCTCAACTGAGCGGGTATATCACATTTTATATGAATATTTGACTTTAACGCACGATGGGTGCCGCGATTGCTCACACTCGACCATAAGCGCAACCATGTGACCACTTCAAAGGCGTGTTTGGCGATGTTCAGCCGCAATCCGAACTTGTTTTTGCGCCGTTTCGTTACCGTAGACGAAACATGGATCCATCACACCACACCAGAGACCAAGGAACAATCAAGACAGTGGGTTTCTCCAGGTTCAACTGAAACAAACGCCTATTTTGAGGACCTTGAGAAAACCTATTATTTGGAAGGAACAAAAAAAAATAGAAAAACGCTGGACTAAATGTATCGAGCTAAAAGGAGACTATGTTGAGAAATAAAACGCTTATTTACCGAAAAAAATATCTTCTGTTCAAACGTCACTGACTTATCAAACCACCCTCGTATGCAGATATAATACTGCTGTCAGAAAATCAAAGATCAAATATTGGGTGATTTTCAGTGCCACATACCTTTAGTATAAGGGTGCGATGGCAAGAAGTTCGCTCCAATATAATTCGCAGACTATAAAGTAGGTTTCGATATCGCTATATAGAATAATCCTCAGCAATACCACCAGCTGTAAGGGTGTTTCGGACTTAGGCATGATACACCCTCTGACGAGTCTATGCCATCCGATGACGAAACAGCTCCTTCGGATCTAGTTCAACACAGTCTTATAAAAAACTGGCCTATCCAGTGAAGGTTTTCCAACTGTCATATCCTCAGGGACAGCGATTAATCAACAGTCGGGGATTTCGTGTTGGGGTTTCACACCAGAAAATCCTCTGACGCCGGAAAACAACAAAAACTTAAGCTGTCGATAGTGCTGAATACTTGCTGACTAGGACGGCTCCGATCGCCGGTAACCAAATAACTCGCCACTGGATTTTGATAGCGGTGGATGCAAAACAAAAGTTCGTAGCGACCAAAAAGTAAACCTTATTACAGCCTTCAACCTTTTTAAACAGTTTACCTAGTTAGCTGGATGGACTTAATGAAATGAGAATGTTTGTGATGCTCAAGGATGGCACGGCATCCCTTTAAAAGCGCGCTTATATATTTTCGAAGCGTGAATTTAAATTTGAATTTTGTGCTTCACAATTCCAATTTCAACCGTATCCATAAGCTCTATGTCTGAAAATCACTAACAAAGCGAATAAGTTACCGGCTTCGGTTGTATTATATTTCAAAGGGCAGATAGCTAGCATTAGAGCGATAGGGTGTGGGATGGGGATGGGGATGGGTGCTGACGGTTAGCGGGCACGCTGCAGAGCCAATTGAATAATAATTTCGATTTGATTTTGCTTCTATCAATTCGTTCGGTTCGTGATCGGAATCATAAAGGAGCTCGGCATGAAGCTAGTCGTTCCAGCAAAATTCTATGCCGGAAAGGATATGTGCCTAATATGATCCTGGTCCGTACTAGTCTATGGCTTTAGAAAGGATAAATTCGGGGGTGAACGAGACGTTAGATTCGAGGCGTAATGTAGAATGCCGGAACGGAAGTAGGTGAATTTGAATCGAAGGATTGAGCCTTTGAATTTCATTCGAGGTACTTGAGCATTAAACTGATACCACCTGAAGATAATTCAGGTTGCTATTTGATGACTTCTGTTTGCATATTTCAAAATGCTTTAGGGAAATTGAATTTGAATTTGCAATATCTGACACTATTCGTACGGATATGATACATTCCTCTAGCGAGAACTGTGTATCGGTCTTGTTCCTGTTGTTGAGCATTGAAACAAATTGTCGTCCTTTGGAGCATCCATGGATTTTTATCTCAGTGATTGAATTTTCTCTTTTGGATTATGTTGCGCATATGATTGACAAATTGGTAGATCCATTATTTTAATCATTCCCTTATAAATTAGATGTAATAGGACGTAATCTTTGATCACTTTCTTCAATGACCTTAAACATCTAGAGCCTCACTACTTCAAGCAGATTTTGAGCCCTATTAGGACAAATTTTCATATGAAGACGATCATCAGAAAAGATTTTTATTCTTTCAGTCGCGGAAGTTCAGTTCTTGCTTTCTTGTCATCTTTCAAGACTATCTGTTACGTTACGTGCGCTTTGCTTTACAGGTCGACGTTATGTTTTTGTGAAAAAAAGCAGTAAAAACCAAGGGTGTATTCACAGGTGATGAAGGGTATAGATCACCTTTACAGGATAAACACAATATTTCAATAAATGAACACCAACAATAACGGACTTTTTGAAGAGCAACTCGTTTGTATCAAGTTCTGTGTTTGTGTTAAACTTTTACAGAAATTTGGTTGAAAATTACACAGTAAAAAAAAATCTGCCAACTGGTCACAAATCTATTATTTTTTGGGTAGAAGTTCGGAACGAGTTTAATTCTGAGATGCGGTGTAGGTTACTATGTGACTGAAAACCTTAAAAAAAATTCCGGAAGCGGTTAGAATGGGGTCGCGCTAGAATACTTACGCGGCTGCCACATATAACATATAAATTACAAAATTGGGTCATACTCCGGGACGAGGTCTAGTCCTAGTATAATATCAGTTGTTATGCCATTAGAAGGTTTTTCGTGATTTGTTTTTGGGCCATTACATGAAATCGGAAATGCGTTTGTAGGCGATTATATAAGAAGTCTGGGGAAGTGCAAACCAATATAATATCTCATCAATCCTAAGAAATATATAAAAAGCCGTACGTCTTCTTGGAGTTGAATAACAAACATCCTGAAATCAACTTTTTGATGATTATGTAGGCAGCCTTAGGAATTAAAAATGAATTCGATATCTCATTAGAACCAAGAAATATGTAAGAATTTGTGAAAACATATTCAACCCCCTTGCACCCACTTTGGGGTTGAATAACCAAAAATCCTGAGGAAGTAAAAACCAATCCGATGTCTTATCACTCCTAAGAGATATGACGGAATGCGTGAAAACGTGTTCAACCCGTTTTTACACTCTTAGGGGTTGAAAAAGGAAAAAACTTGAAAACAAGTTTTAGGTGATTATTAAATAAGCCCGTGGAAGTGAAAAGTTATTCGATATCTAATAAGACCTGAGGGATACGGCTGAATTCGTGAAAATGTATACATCCTCTTTACACCACCTTGGAGATCGAATTTCAAAAAATACTGAAAACGCTTTCTAGGTATTTCTATGAAGAACCCGTACAAAAAAAATTAGTTCAGTATTTGGAAAGACCTAATAGATATGACGAAAATCGTGAAAATATATGCATTCCTTTTTCACTGATCATTTTTTTTTTGCCCCACTTCCGAACGCCAATAGATATTACAATTTTTTAATCAGAATTACTTTTCTATTTGATTTACATATACATACCGAATTTCAACTTTCTAGCATAAGCCGTTCTATAGTTAGGAAAAACACTCCCCACCCCCGTACCATACTACCCTATAAAAATTGTATTTCTCCAACATGCTACTATTATAGCTACATCTAAATACTAAGTATCAGCTTTATATCATTATAGGTTCTCGAGATATAAAAATCGGAACTTTTTACTTTTCACCCTCCCCCACCCTCATCCCTGAAATTTATTTTTCTTCTGGAGGTCTATTACTACTTCTGGTAAAAATTTTAAGTATCTATCGTACACTGTTCTAGAGATATGAGACGTGGTTTTTTAAAAAAATTCTTACCCGCTCCACTTCCATGCTCCACCGCCCCCTTAAAAAATTGTACTTTCAGCAAACTTTATTTGACAACCTTTATACAGAAACCAAATTTTATTTTTCTAGTTCAATTGGTTCGTGAGATATCGTAATCTAAAGTTTTTAACCCCCCCGCACGACACTGCCTTCTCTCAAAAATTTATTTCCGATCTATTCTCCTAGTATACCTACAGATGGTTATTAAGTTTTAATTTCATGACATTAACCGTTTATACAGAAACCAAAGATATGAATTTTAAAATGTGTCGATCTCGCCTTTCGAACATTTCGGACGCATTATTTTTCCCCCCACTCCCACACCCCTTCACCCAAATCAACAATATTTTTGCAACTGGATCCACTATTGAAGCTCTATCTAAATTCCAAGTTTCAGCTTTCTAACATAAGCGGTTGCTGAGATCTGGAAACCCAAAATTTTTCGTCTAAAACGCTTCCCCCACCTACCCCCTCATACTCCCACCCCCCAAAAAGTGGTCACTTCAAGAGTCCTACCCAGTCTATTAAAAAAAAAATCAACATAATAGCTCATAGGGTTTGGGAGCTATAAGCCCCCAAACGTTTTGCGTACGGCGGACGGCGGACGGCGGACGGCGGACGGCGGACGGCGCACAAACGGACTGAAATTTTTTTTTTGCTTTTTTGGTGCTTATTAGTCATGAATCGTATTAAAAAAATATTCAGGGTAGCAAATTTTTTTTTTTAAAAATCGATAACAATACTGTTACGTGTACGCCTGGCAACCGTGCAACTCGATCGTTGCACATAATGAAAACAACAACAACCGAGTTGCAAAATAACCCAATCAGAAACCTAGAAGTAAATAAGGCGAAACAACACGATTGTATCTCCCTTCTTATCGAATGCTCTTCAATATACTAGAATCCTCTGCACACACCACGGAACGAAGATCGAAATCGAAAGCTCTAAAGCTTTCGAGAAGATTCCACACATCACTGAACGAACATTCAAGTACATCCTAGACTGCAACCGGCTAGTATATAAGCAGGTGAAGCTTTCAGCGGAGAGATAGTAATTTTTATTACGTCGACTGTGACAGCCAGCGTGTATACGCGACCGTGTTGGTGGAGAGCGAAAGTGATCGAGTCGTGTTGGTAGAGAGCGAAAGTGATCGAGTCAAGCGATATATAGAATAAGCGGGCAGTGCTGCCATACAGTGCGAATTATTGTGCGAACAGAATTTAAAGTGCGATTAATAAATAATCACTTATTTTTATTTTAACCGAATTGTGTTTTACTTGAAATCCCGGCGAACCCCTAGCTCGCAACAATACTTTATTATTAAAATAATAAAGTAAAATCTATTGAATTTTACATCTTTTGGATAGTAGGCAAAACTTCCACACCATTTCAAGTGAATTTACATTGGGCTGTAAGAGTCAATTTGAATATAATTTTCAATTTTCGGTCAGCAAATTTCAATTTGCAATCAGTAATTGTAATCAGTAAATTTCAACTTCGAAAGCATCAAATTCACTGGATATTTTTTTGAATTTACACTCTAAAAAAAGGGTATAATTAGCATTCTTTAAGATACACTTATTTCTACTTCTAATATCGTTTCTTACATACTTACTCTTAATGAAACCCTTGGTTGTAGGTAGGAATCGAACCCGCGATCAATTCTGGTTTTGCTGCGTAGGTTTGGCGTACGTAGTCACTGCGCCACCGAAGTCGTTTCATTTTCATTTAAGTATGTAGAAAACAAAATCGAATGAATCGTCCAACTTCGTGGTTTCATATATTACATGTTTTTCGTCGTAAAATTCAAATAGATAAGTAAAATTACACGAAAAATAACGTAATTTTCAATTCATATATAAATATAGTTAATTTTACACGAAATCTTGCATAATTTAGTGGGCCTCTTCATGTAAATTGTACGGTTCAGTTGAAAAGTACATAAATAATTTCGTGTAAAAGTGATTAAATTGTGTACTTTTACTTGAAAAAATGAAAAATACTGGAAATTCCAAGTAAAAATTGGATAGAAAATTAAATTTGTTTGTTTCTTTGAACCTACACTGTTTCAAAGAAGGTCGGAGATCGTCAGAAGACAATCTTAGTTCAGGACGCCAAACAATTTCGACCGAGGAGGAAAATCAACACCGAGTTCAGGTTTGTCAGGAACTTTTTGAAATGGTAAATAAGGATGAAAACTTTTCGACCCTTGAAAGGGCTGAGATTTGACGGTAACTCATATACTCGTAGATATGTGACTTATCCAGGAGTCCTTCGAGCTTGTGAACAATATTTCAATAAAAATGAAGAACTGAAATGAAATGTAACAAACTCTTTCATACCACGTTTCAATTCGTCAATATTTCAACTGCACACCTT
Organism: Beris morrisii; assembly: GCA_951812415.1. Classification (NCBI taxonomy): domain Eukaryota; kingdom Metazoa; phylum Arthropoda; class Insecta; order Diptera; family Stratiomyidae; genus Beris; species Beris morrisii. The sequence continues at coordinate 157,036,257 of OX638310.1, forward strand.
TTTTTTCCATTCGCTTCAAACTTTGTATCTTGGATTATACTTACTTTATTATACTCTAAGGATTTAATCGAGCATATAAAAATGTAATGCATGTGACGGCAGGAAATACAACTGAACTGCTCCCCATAGCCGCCGAACTGACAATGTTGAGAATCCTTTCAATTTGATTACACGTAAACCGCAACCAATACCGCCAAGAAACTACCCCGAACGGAAACTGACCCTTCCATAAAAGAAAGTAATATCCGATATAAATCCAACTTGGATGAATCCATAAATGAAAGGCTTTCTTTTCATATATCGACTATAAGAACAGAGAAGTTGCGTCTTGGCTGCGGTCGACTGCCGCACAGGATAAGATCTTTTCAGTTCAAGGATCATTAAAAATACATGAAAGACGCTGTAAAGGGGTGGCTTCATCCAATTCCACAACCCTATTTACATTTTAAAAGCATTTTATATGGGGCCTTCATCGCGTTCATACCTTTAGTCTGAGTAGGTAACATAAAGGCGTATGGAAGTTGCTCCGAAAGACACCACAATGTGTGAAAAGTACTAAATTACCTTTTCGCGAAAGCTGTTCTTGTTACGAAGTAAATAAGACCGGTATGAAACAAAGTTTCGGCTTTTAGAAACGTTGCCCTTATGATGCAAAAGAGGTGCCACCACATCCTGGACGATTTCGTCTTCTTTGCTGCTTTTTCTGTAGTCAGGTTTTTTTGAAAATGGGTTTAGTGTGTAACTTGATGGGGTTTCCACTACTCGTATGTCGAGCGTAAAATCAGGAAGTTTTTCGTGTGGGACGAAAAACGTGGTTAGGAGTTCACCTATTTTGGTACTCGTCCTGAAGGATGCAGCAGGCTCAACGCCAAAGTGCATGTGTGAAGTTTTGCCATAACTCTTAAAAGTGCAGTGCTCGTGTTGATAGAGAAAAGGGGCATGTATGAAAAATGCATATGGAAAGTGCGATTCAAAGATGGCACACATACAGTCTAATCGAGTAGAGTGGTACCTGTCAAGGAACCTCAAGGTAGGTACGTTTCGTCGAGTGCAGTTTCATTTCAGGTCGGTTTTTTTGGGAGAGAAACTAAGATTGCGATAATCATGTCAGTTCTTAGCACTTTTGTCTTTTAATTCACTCCAAGATTAAAAGGGGCCTCTCCATTCGAGTTCATATTTATTTTTTCAGAATGTAATTTTAAGTTCCATACTCAAAAGGATGAAAAATTGGAAGCATTAAATGAAATCGTTCTAGACGTAATTGCACACTTTGGAAGGCACACTTGTAGTAAGAGTGCTGGTCTATTAATCTAGAGGTTGTAAAGAATCCCAAGCATAGGTTGGGATTTTTACTTCCGAAGAGGAATCATACGAGGACTTCGGACTCGTAACTCACAAATCCGTTGAAATATTAAGTTCAAATTTGGGTAGATTGGATGGAGTCCTTTCAGTGGTAAATTCTGACGGATGAGTGGAGAGGTGGGGATTTACGGGGATCCATTCTCCACCTGCCCCCATAGATAGATAGATTTGGAAATAGGGGTTGGTATGGTTAACCTCTGTCACTGCAGCCACAGTTGGGCTTATTGTGACGTCCCCCCGGTTTGATTATGATTCCTCTTCGATCCCTGCGCTTTCAATGAAGCCTAGAATTTTGCGAAGAGGAATGGTCAGGAATCCCGATGGGTCCATGAAACCCTGACCGAAGTGACATAGCCTTTTGCGAGTTAAACCCTCACATTCACAGAGGATATGCTCTGGTGTTTCGTCTTCGTCATTGCATATTCTGCAAATTTTAGTCTCAAAGAGACCAATCGTATTGAGATGCTTTTTCATGTGACAATGTCCAGTCAGAGCTCCCACTAAGGTTCGGGTCTGATATCTGCTTAATTTTAGATAACCAGATGTTCTTTTTTCCGAGTGTTTTGGCATAAAAAACTTTGAGTGCCTGTTGCCCGGTGCCAAGTCCCAGTGAATGGCACTTTGCGATTTTTGCCACATTCGGATGTTCATTCTGGCTGCGCTTAATGGTATCCCACAGAATGGATATGGTCCCATGAAGTCAGCTTCTGAACCTTTCCTAGCCATTAAGTCGGCCATTTCATTACCTTCATAGCCGCTGTGTCCCGGAATCAAAATAAGACTAACTCTGTTCTTATTTCCGAGTTCAATCAGGCATTGTAGCAATTCCAAACAAGTTAGGATTAGATTTGAACGGACTGAAGTGCCATTATTGCTGCCTTGCTGTCCGACAGAATATATATTTGTTGGTTTTTGTAGCCCCGTCTGATATTTTCTCTGATGCATAGTTCAATAGCGTGAGGCTCCGCCTGGAAAACAGTGGATGTTATGTGCATGCTACAGTAGAATTTTACATTTGGGCGCACTTAATAAACTCCTGCTCCTACACCTTGATCCGTTTTAGATCCGTCTGTGTACCAGATTATGGATCCTGGTTTTGGACAACTTTGAATGGCTTTGTGAAATTAAATTTCGATACCATTGAATCAGAAAGAGGTATCGCTAGTATCGGGTCCTTGTTGAGTTCCGCGGAGAGAGTTGGGCAAGCTATTTTGCGCTCTGACTCGTCCTCCGAGCTCAAAAGTTGGTATGTGGTGAATCTAGCTTCTTTCTGTATTTCTAAGTGTAGAGGTGCTAGGTTGAGAAGCACCTCTAAGGCAGCTGTGGGAGTGGTGCGCATCGCCCCAGTAATACCCAGGCATGCCAGTCTTTGTAATTTAGTCAGCTTAAGCTGAGCAGTTTTCTGCTTTGTTTTCTTCCACCAGACGGATGCCGCTTAAGTTATAATGGGCCTAGCAACGACGGCATACATCCAGTAGGTTAGTTTTGGACTCAGTCCCCCCATAATATGACCACATTAAATAAATGTGGTTGTTCGCTGATAATAAACAATGGTTGCATAAAGATATCCATTTCTTTTAAATTTGTAGTAAGATATCCAACGAATATCTTGCAACAGTGCCTCATGACCCTAGCTGTGCCACTGGAAGCTTGATCTAACCATGCTGGTCTTAATGTGTATTCAAGTTCAACTCATAAATCGTCTTGTACTTTTCCATATATCTACCAAATTTGCGTTGTTACTCCGCTCCGTGCTGATATTCCCTCTCAGATTTAGCTCAATTCAGTGCTGCGTAATTTGGCTGAACGGTGTTAGGGTGAAAAAATGTTTGAATACGGTTGAAAATTAAGATAAAAAGTTTTTACAACAATTCTACCGTGGGATTGAAATTCACTAGCACACTTCGTGGATTCCCATTAACCTTTCATAACAACAAAAAAATCTTAAGAAACTTGAAAGAAATTCTGACATCAATCAAAAATTATTGAAGTAATCAAAAACACATCCTTCTAGAATCTCGAAAAAAAGAAATTTGAAAAGAAAATATTTTTTTAAAAAACCAAAAATACCCACTCTATCGTAGCTTGGAGCGAAAAAGTTCTTTCCTGTTAAAACGAAGTTTTCGGTTAAGTTTGCTGTGGTCGATTAATTGCTGGGCTAAGACTTGAAAAGAAAATTCGACTCATTAGAGAAGTTTAAGTTGAGAGGAAACTTTAAAGTATTAGACCGAAAGATGTCCTGGTCCTTCGGGTGATGGTAAACTTTCCTTGTCGCACCGGTAAGTGGTTACAGATTACACAGGTAAGGTTACGTACTCACTAACCGGAATTTTTCGAACCCGAGTAGGGAACCGAGTACCTACCTTATCAGCTTCCTATTTCCTGTCCCTTAGTGACTCTCGTCCTAGCTAGGCTCTTGTCCTTAATGGCATATCATGTCGTCGTTCTATGACGAAACGGATCTTGCTTAATTGAAAATGATGTCTTACCGAAATAGACTTTTCCGGAAAATGCTCCTTTACGCTCTTCGGAAAAGTTTATCTTTTGTAGAAACGATGGCAAACGGAAAATTTCTTCGTTCAAGCGGTTTCGAAGTGGGCCACTATTTTATTCTATCGGGCTCTGCCTTTCGGAAAGTGTCGAACGCAGCTACTTTTCATCTTCGATTATTGCCGAGTTTCTTTTCTTTTCGGAAACTTTTCTCAAACATTTTGTTTCTTAGTTCATAAAATTGATAAACTGAATTTATACGATTTTTTGCCACCCCCATAGGTAGCCACTTAAACGGAAAATTACTATTCCATTGTGGGATTTATTCCGCGCTAGTGAAACTCTTTTCACTCGGCTATGGAAATTTTTATTGCAAAATACAGGGGAAAAACAATGAAATGTAAAACTTTCTATTTACCATCCTGAAAGCTTTAAACTTTGGCCAACTTTTATCCGGAGATAATAAAAGTTTTAACTGAATTTCGAGGGAAAAAAAATGTTGCAAAGAAAAAAAAATAGAGGAACAAGTGGAGTATAGTGAAACTTATGGAGTACGCTATTTATTAAGCCTGGTGATTTATGGAACTGGAAATGCAGGGAGATATTTAAACAAAAACTGTTTACTTCCAAGGGTTAATAAATTCCTGACATCGCAAAGCCGGCCCCCAATTTCATAACTTCTCCTAGTTTATTGCGGAAACTTTGTGTTAAGGGAGTTTTTAAAAAAGGATTTGAATTCAGATCCTAGAGTACGAGTGCTTCAGTTAATGCTGTGACAATGATGCCCAAGGACTAGCTGTTGCAGGGAAGAATGATTAACCTACCGATTCCTTAAGTATAAATATTTGTCAAATTTCACAAAAATGTGCCCATAGAGACGAGCAAGAATGGTATAGTTACCACCACCATATACGGATTTGGATTCAAGTTCACTATAAAATCATTGATAACTTCTTTCTGGCTTCCAAATGTCGTTGAGTTCAAGCTGGATCGAAGTGCAAAAAAATGTTCGATTCCTTAAAAGAAAAAGGCAATTAATTTTTCTGCGAGAATAAAATTACAGTCGCACACCATTGGTCTAGTGATTTCGCGACGCATTACTTGAAGTATAAAAGCTCGGAACGGGGCTCGCACTATAGATCAATTTTGGTTTATTATTTCAAAAATAATCAATTCACATTGTTGCGATGGCTCTGGACGTACGGTTTCAATGGCTCTGGACGTACGGTATTAGAGTGGATTTGAAGTCTCAATCTCAAGATTGGGTGCAGTTACAATTTAGACTGTTACATCAAATGAAAGGTAATTCGATTTCCGAAAAAACGAGTTATAACACTTTGCCTAGTGAATATTCGGTTTCAAGATATAACGTTTTAAGTGAGCCAAAAACACTTTTCTTAACCACCCTGTATCTCCACTGATAGTGATAATTAGCCCACCCTGTAGAATAGGCTTGTGTAGTTTGCGAACGAACTAGTTCAGAAGAGCGTTCCCAGAAGAGAAATGAACGAACTAGTTCGCAGTCATTCCTGCTCCTTGTTGGTTTGTATTCATTCATTGCCGTTTGTAAGTCAGTGGTAGAATATACTTGTACGCGGATAACCTTTTTTTTTTAGCTCATCACATTCTATCCGACGACCTTTTGCAGTTCTACAGTGACGACCTTTTTCTTTTTTTTTAGGTCATCACATTGTACCTAAGGACCTAATCACTGAACTTGAAGTTCGTTCTTTTAGTTCAATAAGTTCGCAAACTACTTCGTTCTTTAGTTCTTTCTAGTTCGCGGCTGAACTCCCGCGAACTAGTGAACTAAAATTATGAAGTAGTTCGCGAACTAGAAATGATCGCTCCTTTCGGTGAACTAAAATGCGCAAGCCTACTGTAGAACAATTTATTTCTCCAAATATATCAAGGAATAACCCCTTACAAGGTGGCGGACGGAGTTCCAAACACCCTGTATAATAAAATTAAGTTTATTTACAAGTGTGGTGTTTAATGTATTTTTTGTACTCGCCTTTTCCTTACATTTGTTCTTATAACCTAAATTTGAATTTTTTTAGCCCAGAAGTGCTCCAGATTTATAGTGCGGTAAAAGTTGGGAAGAGTCTGAAGTTTCAATGTCTAATTTATATGAACATTGCTTGATTAATATTTTTTGCTAGCTTTATTATTGGAATAATAATGTACTATAAAAACATATTTTTATGGACTCAAGTGTAACTTTTTTGACCGCGGGCATAATTCTGTATCATGTTCACATTCGTCTCATTAGTGAATCCAGACTGAAGTTAGTAACTGACTCCAGATTGAATTACAAATTTGAATTCACAGTGATTGCTCTTACCGGGCATGGTTTGACTTCATTAACTGATTTCAGAAACCGGTCAAAGGTTTCTTACGTAAGCGGATCCGAAATGGATCGCATTTGAAGTCATTCTGAAGGTTCAGCTCACTAAAAAAATTCAATGTGAATTCACTCTGAATTCATTTTGTCCATTGGGTTTTGTCAGGTCAAAATAGGTCTACACCTACACTAAGTGCAGTACACTACACCTGGCAAAAAGAACACTCGCAATGCAAAACAATTTTGGGAAAGGATCTCTTTAATCTATTATACGTCAGCGCGTGAAGGGCATTCAATTCATTTTTCGACCGTAAGCACTTTTTTTTCAAAATTTAATTTATTTATTAGTTCTTTCTATATTTAGATAACTGTGGTTTGACAGATGAGAATGTCAATCTGTGTCGACATTTCTGTTCAGTAAGGTTTGGCAAGTCATCATGAATCGTTTCACGCCAGAACAACGCTTCCAAATTGTGGGAATTTACTTTGAAAAAAAAAATCTGTTCGCGAAGTTCATAGAGTACTTCGTCCATTTTACGGTCAACATAATCGGCCTAGTGAGCAAGCAATTCGTGCAGTTATTGATTGTTTTCGCACTAATTTTACTCTTCTCTTAACGAATCACCAATACATCCATTAAAATTGACTGTTTGGTGTGGTTTACACGCTGGCGGCATCATTGGTCCTTATTTATTTCGAAATGAGGAAGGAGCTGCCGTTACGTTGAATGGCCAGCGCTATCGAGCCATGCTGACTGAATTTTTGTTTCCAAAAATTAATCAGCTAAACATCGCCGACATTTGGTTCCAACAAGACGGCGCAACTTGCCATACAGCGCGCTTAACAATCAATTTATTGCAAAATCAATTTGGTGACAACTTGATTTCCAGAAGTGGTTCTGTTAACTGGCCCCCTCGTTCGTGCGATTTAAAGCCTCTGGATTAATTTTTAATGGGGCTATATTAAGTCATGCGTTTATACCGACAAACCAGCAACTCTTGAAGCATTGGAAGCCAATATTTAAGCCACTATTGATGCCATACGGCCAGATTTATTGGAAAAAGTAGTCAAAAATTGGAATGATCGTATGGAGCATGTAACTCGTAGCCGCGGCAGACATATGACGGAAATCATATTTCAAAAATAAATGCCATGAAATTATCTACCAGAATATAATAAAAAAATGTCATTCCAACGATATTTCTGTCTTGTCAGGGTGGGCCATCTAGTGTTTTCTTTGTAAATCATAGGTTATTATGACACTGAAAGCTGGTTCCCGCTCGAAATCTTGACAGAAAGGCAGTATCATACCTCCGCGGAACGAAATGAGTCGCTTTACGCTTGAACAACGTTGAGAAATATTGAAAACTTATTTCCAAAGTGAGTGCTGTGTAGCCCAAACAGTGCGTTTTTTGAAAAGAAGTTTTGGCCGAAGTGAAGCACCCACCGCGCCTGCTGTACGCAAGTTTGTGCAAAAAGTTCGTGAGACTGGCATGCTAGTGGACAACACTCATGGCCCCCGTCGTCGTACGGTGCGCACAGACGAGAATGTGGCTGCTGTAGCCGAGAGTGTGAGACTCACTCCACGAACATCAACTGGCCGTCGATCTCAATAGCTCAACATTTCACGCACTAGCCTGAGGAGAATTCTGCACAAAGATCTCGGATTATTTGCTTACAAGGTCCAATTGACTCAGCAATTGAAGGCGCACGACCATCCCCTTCGTTATCGGTTCGCAATTTGGGCCTTAGAGCAGCTTGAATTGGACAACGATTTTGGGCGAAAAATCATCTTTTCGGACGAGGCGCATTTTCATCTCGGCGGCTACGTTAACAAACAAAATTGCCGCATCTGGGGCTCGGAAAACCCGCACGTTATTGTCGAGAAGCCAATGCATCCACAGAGAGTGACAGTTTGGAGCGGATTGTGGAGTGGTGGCATCATTAGACCATTTTTCTACGAAAATGAGGCTGGGAACAACGTTTCGGTCAACGGTGAACGTTACAGAGCCATGTTATCCGACTTTTTTTTTTACTGAAATTGAAGACATGGATTTGGACGACCTCTGGTTCATGCAGGATGGCGCGCCATGCCACACAGCCCATGCCACAATCGATCTTTTACGCACCAAATTCCCAAATCGTGTTATCCGCCGTCTTGGCGATGTCAATTGGCCGCCTCGGAGCTGCGATTGTGAAGGACCGATGTTATGCCAACAATCCAGAAACGATACAAGCACTTAAGGCCAATATCATCCAAGCAATCAGTGAGCTACAGCCCGAAACCATCAACAAGGTCTTGGAAAATTGGAGTGACGGAATGCGCTACTGCGCAGCCAGCCGAGGCAGCCACTTGAACGAAGTTGTGTTCCATCATTAATGGGAATGTTTACTCTTACTAACAAAGCTATAACATATGGAAAAAAATTTAATTTTGTTCATTTTATTGCATTTTTAAAAAGAAACTTGTATTTGGCCCACCCTGTTTTATAATTTTAAGTTCTCATGCACCTAAAAAAACACCCTTTACAATATTCAATACAAATAGTTAATATTTCGTAGTTACATTATTCTTCTGAACTTCCCAGACAGCAAAAGCTGGTATAATGGAAGTAGTGGTAATAAATCCAAAGTAAGATAACTAAGCTTACAAAAGTAAATCGTACATATAAATCAGTAGTGTAGTTAAATAGTAGTAAATGTAATTTTGTTGGACATAAATAATTCATAAACGGATGCCAAAATAAAAGAAATAATCCAAATGATTACTAAAAGAAGATATAAAAAAAAAATCTAAATATAATATAAAAACAATTTGAAATAATATAATACAGTAAAAATAAAAAATAAAAAAAGGGTAAAAAAAGAAAAGTAATAAAAAGTATAAATCATAAGATTACTCCTCTTCAGTTGATGATGTCCATATTCATCCTCATGTTGGTCCTACCTGTCCAGTTAGCATTCTCCCAGCTTGTGTCGCTGGAGTTAACCCAGCTATGCTGAGTGTCCAACAGACTCTACTGGATGTCTACTACGTAACTTTTCAGCATCTTTGTGAACTTCGTAATAGTTTCCGCAGTAACTTAACTGCTAATAAAAGTTAATCATATTATTTTTAGTCCAGTGGATGCACAAATCTTTTTCCTCTTTTGTTCGTGTACTTTTGAATCTAACCGCCACTTGAATTAGTCGAGAATCCGACTCCATATCACCCGATGCCAGCATTCGGTACAGGAATCAGTCAACACTGCAGACTGCACAGTGTCTGTTATCTGCTATCTTCCGCACGGAGTTCCTCTTGTTTTGCAGCCACAATACAAAAACAACAATTCAACACGCTTTACACAAAACGAAAAACAACAAGAAAACGTGTTTTACACTGGCCGACAAAATCACACACACACTGCGCATTGACTGCCGAACTGAAATGTCATCAACAAGAAGTCAAAACAAGTTTCGTTCCAATCCGGTGCATTCTCTCCAAAGAAAATCCAAATGTTTCCACGCGTTTCGCCGTCGTTTCGCCGTCGTTTCGTTCGTACCGGTCCGTTTCAAAAATTCCTACATAGCTGCGCAATTCGTTTCCAGCATTCCGACTGAAACACACGTTCCACAATTTCCAATCATTCCGCTTTGTGGAGAAACGAAACGAGATATTGCTGGAGTGTTCCATTTCGAATGTGAAATGTCAGTGCATTCGCGAACGTCAAGGTGTAAGGAGGTACGCAGTCCGATCGAATTAAATCGCGGCGTTTTATTTATCGCCAGGTCTCTGTATCATCGAGGCTACAAATCGAATTGTTTTTTTTTCTTCTTATTTTTTTTAATTCTCACCTGCGGACCCGTTTTCCTAGATCCTAACGTGCGTTTGGTTTTTTTTTTTTCGCACAAGAAGTTGTGTAAGAAAAGCGCGCGACCGGTGTTACGAATTTGTGTTGGTGCCGTAGAGTCGCCGCGTCGCGGTTTCTTCGTGTAAATTAAAAAAAAAAAAAGTTTTAGTGCAAAAAGTCACAAAGAAAATTTAAAAAGGAAAAGTGCGTGTTCCCGTGCCCGGTGACGGCGAGAGTGCAGTTCAGTTCGGAGCCGGAAATAAACCGCTGCAAGTTTTTCTCGTGTAAGTTGAATAACGGTCCGCGGCTAGGCCCAGGGTGGATTACATATTTTTGGATTATCTCTGCCCCACGGCAGCCACCTCTCAACATTGGGATTATTTTGGACCGCACTCTTGGATAAGTAGTTGCATGTTTACCGCTTTTTTTTCCGGTATTTCCAGTTCAGCTGCTACCTGGCGCCGAGGCGACCTCACAAACGGTCACAAAGCTGGGCGCCTCTTTGGCTCGTCCTCCTCGGAAGTAGGACGACGACTTTTCTGCCGGAATTTTGCTGAATTTACCGAAAATCTTTCAGTCAGCCTCGTCCACCCACATGCTGGTGGAGTCGCGGGTGGCGGAGGGGAGGCAGGGTGCGCACGGGTGAAGCCTCTTTTATGGATTTTTGTTGTTGAATAAATTATGCAAACGATGGAATTTGTATTGGATGCGATATGGACCGGGGTCCGGGGGAACTATCTTCGATCGGTGGAGCTGGTGCGTGTGGCTCCGGGCTGGGAGCCTCCGCACGGTACTATCTCCATTGTTCGTCATCCTGTTCCGTATGCAGACCGCCTCTGAATCCAAGATTTTCTTTTTTTTCCCGATTTTTTTCATTTTGTCTCTGGCTTCTTCAAGTCCACGACTGATGTCTTGAGATGTTTACCAAATCCGCGCCCGATCGTTGCAGGTTTGCAAAAATTTTAACATGCAGACGAGGACGCCTCTGCTGGTTTCTCTGGTTGTTTCTTGGTCGGACATCGAAGAGGCGTACCTGACGGATTTTCGCGAACAAAGGCAAAACCAAGAACCAAGCACTCGTACAGCTGCTGCTAATATCGCCCGGCCCGGCACGGCCCGGCCCTTCTGTTGTTGCAATCAAAAATTTGGATGAATGCGCACGAGAAGCAGTCAGGAGGTCCTCGATTGCCAGATGGTCTGTGCACTGGGTAAGTTCGAGAGGGTGTCCCAAAATTGATCCTTTGTTTTCTCTGTTTGCCAATCAGCTCGAAATTGTTCACATATCAATCGCTCGTCTCGGAAGGGATGAGGACTAGCACACGTACGAGCACCAGGAAGGACGTTGAGCAATTACCCGCTCGTTCGAGATCCGTGCCACTTGTGCCAGTGGCGAAAATCGAATCCGTTTGCGCGATGAAGTGTTGCGGAAGGACCAAAAATCCTGTCCCATTTCAATGGCACGGGTTCGCATCACTGGAGTAGCCTCCAACAAGCTACAACCACCGACTGTTTTGCTTTCAGTCGCGGTTACTGCTTGCAGTGTCGTCTATCTGGTGCGCCTTTCAGTTGTTTTGACTGAACTAATTGAGCGGATGATTGACAGCCTACACAACTTTGTACCTACCTTTTCGTTCGAACGGATTTTCGTTTGTTCTCTAGCGTTGAGCTACAGCCTCCTAACGGGCCAATGGATTTTTCAAGTTGACATTCGAGAGGATTTGATGATTGACGGATTTTAAGTAAAACACAACGTCTTCGATGTTGAAGACAGAGCCCGTCATCTACTTGATGGCTTAAAGTAAATCTCCTTACCAAATTCCCCGGTGGGTTTGTTTACTTTTCGCTGGTTCCTCCTGCTCCTCATGGCCCCGAGTACGTCCCGTGAAACACGCAATTCTTGTTTGGCTGTGCGTTTTACTCCGGGAATTAATTTGACTACAGTTTGGGTCTGAACTCGAATAGAATGGGTTCGTGGGAGGTTGGAGGTGGGTTAGACCTAGCTATCGTTGACTTGCGAGTACCGGTGGTTTCAGCTAAGAAGCTGAGTGGAATTTAAGTGGTGTTTATTGGAAGTCTATTGATTAATTTTGGTTTCACACGTGAAATGAATTTAGGTCACATTCTGATTTCAGGAAACATAATCCTTACTTTTTAAATTGAAGTTTGTGAGACATTGAGGCGTCTTGGTGCTGTTTCTGCGACTTACAGCTTTTCTTCGGTTGCTTTTAATACAAATATTTTCTTAGACCGGTGATAAAACCATGACCTATGGTGGGCATGGAACAACAACCTCATCGTTAGCAGACTTATGCCCTTAGCTACAAGACTCACAGCCTATAGTAAACAAGGAGATGGTATGCAACACTTTTGATTTAAAGAGTCGCTTGAAACATATCGGTATTACAGCGAACTCTTCTCTCCTTCCAGTACTGAAACATGCATAACTCTACCGGAATATTTTGAGTACTGACTGCATTCTGTTATCCAAAATTAAGGGCACCACTGTAAAATTTTCAAAAAATCAGTTTTTTTTTTGCTTAAAAAAATTGTTTGAACCTTGGAGAATATGGGAAAAAAAGTTTAAAACATGAAAATCTATTTTTTCCTGGAATTTCGAGCTCTTTACCGAGCGCGTCAGGCTGCTTCGAAACGACTACCAGCGTCGGATCAGGTATCCATCTGAGAACTGGGCGCAACTTTATTATTTTATGGGTAGAAGTCCGAAACGTGTTTGATGATGAGATACGGGGTTGGGTACTATGCGACTGGCAACCTAAAAAATAACGTTCCAAATAGCTTCCTGGTTATTTTTTAGGTTGCCAGTCGCATAGTACCCAACACCGTATCTCATCATCAAACACGTTTCGGACTTCTATCCATAAAATAATAAAGTTGCGCCCAGACTGTTGGCCGATTTTTTTTATTTATTTACGTATTTTTTTATCAATAGAATAATTCAAAGTAGTAAAAGCGAATTCGATCACATTAAACCTAAGAGATTTTCGAAATCAGTGAAATCTTGAACAATACCCCCAGGGGGTTTAATACGTAAAAATACTTAAATCGGGTTTTTCCCTTATAGAAGTAAACGTGAACTCCAAATCTCAATATACCTTAGGAATATATCAGAATTCGTGAATATGTACACAACCACTTTACACCCCCTTAGGGGTTGGATATCGAACAATTTTGGAGATCGTTAGTAGGCCCTTATATAAATAGCCCGCAGAAGTAAAATTGCTTTGATAGCTCGACATGTCTAAAAGTTTTAACGAAATTTGTGAAAATGTGGATTCACGGACATTTTTTTTACTCAACCTCTGAACGCCAATAAAAATCTGAACTTTTTTTTTGCTTTAATTACTCTAATAGTACATCTACATATACGTACTAAGTTTCAACTTTCTAGCATAAGCCGTTTCTGAGATATAAAAAACCACCCCTCTCCCCCGTACCTTGATACCCCTATGAAAAATTTTATTTTTCTAGGATGTCTGCATAGTGGCTCTATATAATCCTAAATTTTTAGCTTTCTATTCATTATGGTTTTCGAAAAATAAAAATCAGAATGTTTTCCTTTCTACCCCCTTTCACCATCACCCCCAACACCCACATCACCAAATTTTTTTTTCCTACTGGAAGTTTACCGACCCCAACTCCTGTAAAATTTTCAAGATCATATCTGATACGGTTTCTGAGATATAAAAATGACATTTTTTGAGAAATTGCTATCCCCCCACTTTCGTGCTCCACCTCCCCCCTCAAAAAATTTAGTTTTGGTAGACTCCTCTTGTGATCCCATATACAGAAACTAAATTTTATTTTCCTGGTGTAATTGGTTCGGAAGATATTGTAATCCGAAGTTTTTCACCCCTCCCCCCCACACCCCACCACCTCTCTTAAAAATTTTAGCCCTTGTCTAATCTTGAAGTATCCCTAAGGACAACAACAAAGTTTCAATCTTCTGACATCAATGGTTCAGGAGATATCGATTTTAGAATGTTTCAATCCCGGCTTTCATGCGTTAAAGACTCATTGTTTTCCCCCCCACTTCCACACCCCTTAATCAATATCGACCAATTTTTTGCAATTGAGTCCATTATCATAGTACTACATAAGTTCCAAGTTTCAGTTTCCTAGCATAAGTGGTTCCTGAGATCTAGAAACCAAAATTTTTCGTCTAAAACGCTCCCCTCTCCTCTCCCCTTGTAACCCCACCCCTCAAAAATATACCAGTGGTAGGGGTTCACCCAATCTACCCACCATAAAAATTTCAATTTAATATCTCAACGGGTTTGGGAGCTACGCGCCTTCAAACGATTTTGCGTACGGCGGACGGCGTACGGCGTACAGACGGACATTTATTTTTTTTTTGCTTTTTTGGGGTCTACTAGTCCTAAAACGTGTAAATACAAAATTTCAGGGTAGCAAACTTTTTTGAAATTTCAGGTCGATCACAATACTTTATTATTAAAAAATAATAAAGTAAAATACTGCCTAATGATTTACCTGTTGGTTTCTAACTTCTCGAATACACTAATAGATATCGCTAGAAAATTTTTGTGTTCCATTGGATGAATTTTCACACAGAATTACGTTAGTATAGCGTCAGTTCATGTACAAAAAAGTCAAAATTGTATTCAAGTGGCAAGAAAATCCTAAATATAGCAACGGATATCGCTGTATGTAATTTCAATGATGGACTGACTAACATACTACGGATTATGAAGGTTCTGGATGTGGATATTGGCGTCCAATGCTACAATTTTTGTATCGAATCTGATGCTAAGCGAATCCAGTACGCTGAGCATGATGCCGCAAAAGAGACGCGCTCCACCATTAAATCGTCGAGGAAAGAGATTGAACAGGAATATTCCAACTTAGAAGGACAGCTTTATGGTCCTGGAGTTGCAGATTAATGGTAAAAAAATTTTAAAAGTAGAATTATTTATTTGTTCATGTCTCTAACGCATTTCAAAATTTTGAACGCGTTTTCTCGAAACACAATTTTCGAAATCAGCACGCAGTATAACTCGAACAATTTTCTTTCGAATTTTTCACCATATCTTCAAAATAATATTTCGAAGGGAAACACGTACGGGATTTTCGATACGTTGATTTAAAAAATAGTTATTAGCAAATAACTGTCCTGTTTTTGGTCGAAAATTGAATAAAAGTATTCAAATACTCGACAATTACACAAAACTCAATATTTCTAAATTCCCCGACGTGTTTCTCTAGCTATACTCACGAAGATTCAGTAATTTTTTTTCTTTGTGCTAGGTTCAAATTTACGTAAGCTATACTGCGTGCCGCAGAGCGCCTAAAATTTAACATGCCTCGGGAGAATGGCTTTAGTGCCGCCATTTTGTAAAATTGTTCACTAAATTATTCTTATTGTATACTTAAATACATGGTTATTAACTTCCCTAAATATTATTAGTCTATTTCCTTTCCTTCCATAAAATGAAATTGTCGAAAAAGAGCTTTTTTTAAGGCTGTTACAGTGGTGTTACCCCTTAACTTAATATCGAATATCAGTACTGCATCTGTACTGAAATTTAACATTTTGCGATACCAATACAGTACTAAAGCATTTTGTCAGTTAATTAGAAAATGAATTTTTTGGAGACGGAAGGGTCTCACACGCTAGTCCATCACGCAAATTTACTCTTAGAAAGAAACAAGTTGGCTGCAAGAACGTGCAAAAGACGAACATATCAAGCACTACCACGGAAACCTGAACTTACTTACTTACGTGACTGTGCGGTATTCCGACAAGATCACACCGTTAAAGAGTCGCGTGAAAGATATCGGTACTACAGCGAACTGAACTCTTCTCTCCATCCAGTACTGAAACATGCATAACTCTACCGGAATATTATGAGTACTGGCTGCATTCAGTTATCCAAAATTAACTTAAGGCCAGGTATCAGTTCATGACGATGAAAAAATGCATTTTTTTTTATTAATTTTTATCCTTAAGTTATTGAGAATACGTGGACAAAAGGATATTTCGATATAGAATGTATTTCACGAGTTACAGACCGATTTGTGGAACGGTGGAACAAACATTAAATACGATTTCTTATAACGTCAAACTTTAAACGCGTTTTTCTCGAAACCACTTTAATGAATAAATGCTTAAAAGAAAGTAAATTAAATTTGGGGTGCCCTAACGTCCAGCTCTTTTTTTTTATTGCACATTTTTTATTTGAGTTTTTAAGCCAAAAAAAGAGTGAAAAAAGTGGTGTTTTTTTCAAATAGCTGCCATTTTAGTCTCAGGGCGTTTTTTCAAAATCGAAAAACGTTAGGGCCCCGCAAATTTACTCTAGTTTCATAAAATTCTTGGATTTTTGGTTTCACATCACTTGGCAAGGCTGTAGAAGGTACCGCGTGCATCAACTCACGCCGATCGCGACCTTACGTCATTGGAGTTGGAGCCGCCATTTTTTTATGAAAAAATTCACAATTATTCTTCATTTGTACCTCAATAAAAGCCGCCAATAGTTTTTTCCATATATATATTTATTTTATATTCAAAAAAAATTCTGAAATTGAGGCATTTTTGGGGCCTCTCGACTGATACCTGTCCTCAATATCGAATATCAGTACTCCATCTGTACTGAAATTTAAAATTTTGCGATACCAATACAGTACTAAAGCATTTTGTCAGTTAATTAGAAAATAAATTTTTAGAGACGGAAGGGTCTCACACGCTAGTCCGTGACGCAAATTTACCCTTAGAAGGAAACAAGTTGGCTGCAACCGCGTGCAGAAGATGAACATATCAAGCACTGACTGAATTTACTTGCGCTACGCGACCGAGCGGTTTTATAACAAGATCACAGTGTTGCTGAACTCTGATTCCGCTCCCTAATTCGAGTTTTCCTTTGGTATTGCGCTTGATCTCCCAACTTCGAACTTCAAATCCACCTGATTCTATGTTTCAAAATCGGGATCCTTTGGCCTTGATATCCAAGCAGACTGTTCCTTCCAACAACCAGAATTCCTTCCCTGTTCTCCAACTAGACCTTCTCGCCTCGGAATCTAAAACTAGACTTGGTTGGGGTTGGTTTACGTGGTGGCCCGTCAGTCGAATCAGGGCCCAATTAGCACATTTGCCTCGTTTTGGTCTGGTCATTGAGGGCTGATGAAGTAGATACAGAGTTTTACAGAGACCTGGGAATGGATTATCATATCCATCCGGAGCTGTTCAAAAAGATAATCAGTTCTCCAATCTTATTCTTCGAGACCTCATCAAGGTTATCAAAGAAAGGTTTGCCTAATGCACGAAGTCTGGCTCAAGCTAGGGCCGGACACTCGCAATGAAGGTAGACAACAGTTTCTCCTCTTGTTTGAATCCCCGCAACTGCGGCAATTGATGTTAAAGGGAATACGCATTCTGGCCGCGTGGTCGCCGACTCTGGAGACGTTTACACGGCTCCTGCTCAAGAGTTCATCTGTTCTGCTCTGGCAGTAGGATGGCCTTATCTTCCTAGTTATGACGCAGTTGGCCAGTCCTCTCCATCTGGAGTTCGCGATTGTAAGAAAGTGGGATATTTGGCGCTTAACAGTACCTAGTGGGGCTTGAACGGGTTCCACGAGAGAGCCCTGAAGGGCAGACCCTTGCCTAGCTAGTTCGTCTACCCTCTATCTTGCTAAAAAACTAGACTCACTTCATTCGTTTTTCAACCTCGTTCCCATTTTTGTGTCATCGTCGGGAATCATTTTCCGATATTTCAGCGGGAAATATCTTGCGGTGATTCGAGTAGAAATTTTTCCCCGTTTGGGGAGTTTTTTAGCTGACATTTTAATTTCTGGCGCCAAACCTCATGGGGTATGGCTCAACGACGATTACGTCTTCTTGTTGTATCCCCACAACGTCCGGATTCACCTACGGTTCTGTTGGTAATTCTTGTGCTCGTTCCACGCCAAATATTTGGCACGTTAGTCCTTCCTTCGTCCGTCAAAAAATTGTAGGGCACATATTTCAGAATTCGTGAAAAATTCAAAATCATTTTAGAACCCCTTACGCGTTGAATTTCGATAAATCTTCAAATTCAATTTAGGCCATTGTATTGAAACCTTGCGAAAGTATAAACCAATTCAATATCTCACCAAAACAAAGACACCCCTTCATCATCAATGGCGTGACAGCCCAAATCGGGCCCTGGCCTTCTGAAGTCATCGCCTCCAATCGTCTCGATCCAGAGACCGCCTCCTCCAGCTGCTAATACATATAGTACAATGCAGACACCCCTTACACCACCCAAAAATATCATTCCAAATAGCCCCTGATTGTTTTTAGGTTGTCAGTCGCATAGTAACCTTCACCGCCTCTCAGCATTCAGCGCTCTCTGAACTTGTGCCCAAAAAATAATGAGGTTGCACCCAAACTTTTGACAGAATTTATTCCATCATCAAAAAAAAACATGGGGGCAGAATATTGACAAAATTGACTTCTATGCGTTTCTAGTGTATCTACATATTCTTGCTAAGTTTCAAGTTTCTATCATAAGCCATTCCAAAAATAGAAAAACATCCCTGCTAAACTTAATAAAAATCTCTCCTTACTCCCAATCCAAAATTTTTTTCTACTAGGGGATTGAAGCAAACTTCTGTATGTTTGAAACAATTCTTGAGATTTCAAAATTGATTTGCTTGATCAAAAGTCTTCCACCCACCCAAGTGGACCTCCCCATTAAATTTTTTGTAGGGAAACGTGAAGAAAAGTAAAATTTTTGCTTTCTTGGCTCTGTTCTACGCAGATCCGGTTTACAGAAACATGTCAGCACGTACTCGCCTAAAAATAGACTTCAACTTTTCCCGCTTGCTAAAAATACAACCCAGTAGTGCTCTAAGACTGAACTCCCCTAAAAGCTGCTTAAAATGAAGAAAGAAGCACTACTACGCCTGTAGCATTAATAATAGCGTGCCAGACACTTTATGGCCTAAGACCTTCCTGCCATCAAATCTGCAATTACCGGAGGTAATTTATGACCAAACGATGCAATCATCCCCTTGATATCGGCTGCGAATATCAAAAAGGAAAAGCCTGCATTTACGGGTGGGTGGCTGGGAGTTGGGGCGGGAGCCTATTTACATACGCCCGTTCTCCTTTCGAATGTGTTCTGTCAACTTTCGAATATTATGCAAGAAAACTAAATAGCGGGCCGCGTAACTCGAGCGCCTTGCTTTACTTTAGTTTTATTCGAGTAAATTAGCGTTACACGAGGCTCCGCGGGCTAGAGCGGCTAGATGCCAGCTATTTAGTTGCACGCGATCTGGAATTATAGACTGTGGCGGTCGACGTTATTACGGCAACTTGGCTTGGCCTCCACCAAGGTGGGGGTGGCTGATTGAACCCCTGCTTGAGTCCCGCACACGAGACGGCGAGTGTGCGATATGGCGTTAAATTGTGACAAAGTGTTGTCCTAGTTTGTTTCTGTGGGCTTTTATTATAACATTTTTTTTTGTTGAAATAACATGACGCCAAAAAACTCATAAGCAACCCACGTCATAGTTGATGGATAGGAAGGAGACTGTAGAAATTCGCCTACGAAATCTTATTTTGTAGTCGACATAAGAAAGAAGTTTGCCTCGAGTTGGGGCTCACACGTGCAGAACGGATTCGTCATCGTGCAGTGCAGTACGAAGCGTTCATGACTTGAAATTTGATCAGACCGATCTCAAGATCATGATCGTGCTGAATTCGATAAATTAAAAGATCTCCTACCAGAAGGCAGCGATCGTAACCAACTTGCAACCTTCTCGAATTAATTTCAAATTATTTGTACAGAGAACGCGATCACTTTAAAAATCCGTTGCAGCAGTTTCCGCTAGAACAGGTCTTTGTAAAAATCTGGCAACGGATGCTTCCCGATCGCCGGGCTTCATCTTACCTCGTCGTCTATTTTACCTGCAGCGCTATATCGTCTTCAAACACAATAAGACGGTGGCCCCCGAGAGAACATGAGAATCGATCGGAACCGGTTTGGCTGGTCTGAGCCCAGCTTCCCAGGTTTTTGTATGGGCTGGACAGCTTTTTTGACTGACTCGCAAGTCGCGCAACTCGACCGAGAATTTTCTTATTGTACGCCATGGCTGTTGCTGCGATCACCTTTGGCCGCACGATCAGTGATCCGGCCCCAAACAGCAAAACCTTACCTAAAATGGCAGTTGTTGTATTTTGTTCTTTACAAGCCATCGGATCTTAAGACGGATTATCCCTCATCGTGCAATTATTTGAAAGATCACTTCTTACCTGGAGATTTTCTAGCTTCCTCGATCGATCGATCGCACGTACCTATACCCAGTGACTCTTCGTAGTATTGGCACAGTTTGAAGCCATTTTTCTTCGGGGAGTTCATTTAACTCGCGGGCCACGATTACATTCCAGTCCGATTTATAAACTGGGTTCATGACTTGGAATACAGAAAAAAGATTGCTCGCACATTTGCGCTAATAAAACGCTTTGACGTCGAGTTTGAGCCATAAGTGATCCCAGTGATCCGACTGCACTAAGCTGGACGCACTATAAACACAAAGTAGTACACTACGGACTCGAATGTGCTCTGCATTTAATTTAAAGTGCAGATTTTTTTCCGAGGCCCCTTAAAGCCTTTGAAAATGATAAATTAAGCCTTCTAGTAAACGATGGGAATGCGTAAGGTTAGCCCATGTTTTGGGGGGTATGGAAGCTATAAGCAATTTCTGAAAAGTATGTTAAACGTTTTTTTTTGTATGCATTCATAGCGGATTTGATTGAGTCAATTGTGAAAACACGAAACAACACGATGTTTGTACTTGGCTTCGAATGCATTCACAAAAAACTACGGTCGGATACGCGTAATTATATGCACATCAATCCACAGTTAAAGCCAATGATGAGCCAACATTAATCTTGGCAATTGTGGAAAGAAAAGTTAGATGTTAGTTAGATGTCGAGAGAAAAAACTGAACAAAAAGTACAGAGTTGATTGTATAGACGTACATAAGACTAAGTTTTGTTTCTGTTTGTTTCTTTAGTTGCATAAAAAGATATAAGTATATAATTTGTAAAAAAAAAATTTGGTTAAGTCAGCTGCAACTGATTATTAACAATTTTTTCTTTCACTGTACTTAATTTTTATTACACCCAGGAGGGAATAGCAGCACGGAGTAACATAAAAATGGAATAAAAGATAACACACCATTTTAACTCATCGTAATCTAACGGAGATGCCAGCCGAACTGGAGCATGGAATTTATACATCGATGTATACACTTCTAGGCAAGGGTATAGGTTGGATGGCAAATTTGCGCAATAGAGTCACAATGCAAAATTGTTAATTTTTTCGGTTAATGTTCGGCTGCAGTTCCAGAAATCTGATAAAAGTTTTACACCACTGTTGGTATGGTATGGTATATGGGGTGGTGATGCCATCATCCTCTTTCACTTAGACGTTAGTGTCCGTCCATTGTGTTCCCCGTTTGAGTATGGTAACTCCTGGATACTCCACTGTTACTCACCTTTAAAATATTATCCGAAGAATTTTTATTTGTATGATAACGCTTAATGTATGAGCGGCCAGAGCTGGAGCAGGCTTCGGGCAGCTGATTTACGTAGATTAGTCTTACCCTGCGTCTACACTGGAAATTTATCTGGCAATGGGAATGGCAATATTTCCATTGAGTTAAATGTCAAATCGTAATGAGTGGGCATTTGATTGTCAGGCAATTTTCATTTGAGCGATTGAATTCAAAGTGTCAAGTTCTGAAGCAAAGCAAAATGTCGGACATTGCATCAAAAGAAAACTATTAATAAGTTCAATAGTTTTCTCTTCAACTTAACTTATTTTCCGTCATTTCGCGATCAATGCAAAAAAAAACCTTATTCCTTCCTATTGACAAGCCACGCTCACTTATGTCAAACGATGCGTTTTCTGGCAATATTGCTCTCTAAGTTGACATAACAATGATTGCCGTGGCAATGTTGAGAGCAATATTGCCATATGCGTTTGATGCTTCTACATTGTTAATTTGTGTATGGCAATATTGCCGTTGTCATTGCCATTGTCAGATAAATTGCCAGTATAGAAGCAGGGTTAGGCAAACGACCATTACCTCAACGGTAAGTTCCAACAGCATTGAGAATGATAAATGGGTAAGCCTGTATCTCTTGACTGAATACTAAAAACTTTTAGTACGTAACCCTATGAAAAACAGCATGGGCGATAGCATGAACCCCTGCGGGACACCACTCTAAGTGGCTTTGTGATCCTCTCTGTGCGTCCTCACTCTAAACGATTTGTCCTTTTAGAAGAAGCTAATCAGGTGCATTCATTTTTACCTGTAGAACACGAGAAGAGTAAGTGAATGAAGTGCGAACTTCAACCAACTTTGACAAGTTAAACGGACCTTTTAGGTTATGTTGTACTAGACACTGAACAACATTACCGCGCAGTTGACAGAAATCGTCACGTTGAAAAGAACTTCAAAACTATGATGACATCAATGGCAATCATCTAAATTATTGCTCACCATTCAGTCAAAGACGAAACAAAATCGCGGAAAACACCCCTTACGCTCGTCACTGCTCTTGAAGTTTTCCGCCGGCAAGCACAAGGACCAAGTACCAAGCTGTAGAATTTCCTTCAATCATTCCTTCGCCCATCCTTGCGGATTGCAGTCAGCTGTCTAAGAGCCATCTGATAGCACTCTGCCAAGTGATTTCCTTGGCGAATTACACCCCCGGGAGGGTTGCCTCCCTCTATTCATTCCCGCTGGATGACTTTACCGAGGATTATTAAAAGTTTACATAGCGAGCGAGTGTAGGCGCCAGCTTGTAATCATTGAGCGAGTGGGACAGAGCGCATACTGTATGCTCGCCAAGAATTCCTCTGAAATGAATGAAAAAAGTTTCAAACAAATTTGCAATTATTTTCCTTTTCCCACGTTTCCCCATTTTTCTTTTTCCGCTCCGATGCTTCCTTAGTGGGACGACTTAATAACCGGAAGAAGTTTTAAATGCATAAAGTTTTTGATGATTTCTCAACCGCTTTGATGAAGGACCTGTAGGGTAGGTAATAAAAAATGAAATTGGAGAACGGCGCCCAACGTGGGGTTTGCGTCTTGGAATCCGCGCCTCTTTTCCTTAGGGATTGATGGCAGAGGCTGAAATGAAACCGATCTGAGGGACATTTGAAATTTTAACCCATCCTAAAATATTATAGGACACATATTTATCTTATCATAAAACCGTACTCCGATTTATGAGGGATGAAATTCTTTTTTTTTTGATAGCCCGTAAGCTTTTTGTAAATTCATAGGAAAAAACGCCAAGGCCAAACCGCGATATTAAATAAAAAATTAAATTCTAGCCTCTCTTTCTCTCTCTGGTGAAACATAATTCCAATTTATGTCCTCTTAGTTACCGAGTTGTGGGATTTAGCGTTGAAGAAAGCGCTGTTCTTTTTCTACTAATAAATTGTGTCAGATGTCGCCTGGGATTTTATGGAGAAAAGACGAAAATTTCTGAGTGAATTGTTTATGAATTTTCCATGAAAGAAGCGGATTTGATTTAATGGAGAAAGCTTGTAATTAATGTACTTAGCGAGGGCGAAAATTGTTGAGAGAAGTTAGAAGCGAGGTTTGCCACTGTTATACACTACTAATCGAGAGGATTTGGTATTTATGTTCCTAAGGAGGTCATAGACAAACTTAACTAAGTTGACAAAGATTTTGTTGCTGTTAAGATCTGCAAGCAGTCTGAAAGCAATTGTATTACTTTGTGTCAAAGTTTGGGTCGTACCGTAAGTTGTACATAAATTTTCAGCATTTTAACATCACCCTCGTACGTCATTACTCGTCTCCGCTCTGGACTCTATGAATTTCACACGGATAAATATTAAAGTGTTCCTGAGCATAATGCCCGAACGCCGTATTTTGACCACCCCTTCCTAACCGCACTACAAAATTTCATCAAAAATTTTGACTTTTATAGCCTTTCTAGCTGAAGGGTTTCTTGGAATATAATTCAATTTCTCATTTGTTAACACTCTCCAAAGTTTTATATTCAAAACGGTCAAAACGGTCTGTTTCCAAATGTCAACTTCATAGGTTAATCGTTTTGATTGATCTCCTTTTCCATTACATTTTTGGCAAAATAACAAATTTGAACCTATCTTAAAAAAGACTGCCTAGGCGAATATTCAATATATTCATATTCAAGAATTATCACAGTAACCTCAAAAATACAGTAACTGATAAAACGGGTATGACTAACTTTACGGCAAATATTTGGAGCTCTCCAAAAATGTAAAAAAAGAACATTGATGAGATACTTTTTGAAAGAAAAAGGAATTTTTTAATTTTGTTTGCATATCCTTTAAAATATGCCCTAAATTATTTATGAGGAGTGGTCTAAAAAAGTAATTTAAAGTTGAACGAAATTTTTTTGTCCTTAGCATTGCGAAGAGCCTGTATTTCGAATCATTCTTTAGATTTACTGCTTGTTTGTCGAGATAATTTGTTCCACCCCAATCCTACGGGGTATAAAAACCACCGAACCGTTTAACATGCTAGGTTTTAGGTTTAGGTTTAAGAAGGGGCGCAGTGCTAGAACCACCGCACTCACTAGGCGCCATACGGGCCCATTGCGATCCCATCAGATTCTCGTGGGCTGTTCCATCCTCTCAAAAAACTCCAATTCCCTGCGAACCTGACCAGTTTGTCAACCCCTAATGACCTCCAATACTCGATGTTAAGACTACCCAGCCATCTCAGTCGCCTTCTGGCCATCTCTGGGCATTCACACAGGATGTGAGTGATGTCCTCTACAGCGTACAGATCATGGCAGAACCTGCACATGTCCGTCTCCGCTAGCCCTAGCCGCATAGCGTGTTTCCCCAGCATACAGTGACCCGTCAGTGCTCCGACGAGCAGTTGCAGCCATCCTCTATCCCAAGTAAATATATTCCTATTATAGTTTTGTGACTATCCAGCTCGGGCAACAGGGCTCTAGAAATCCTGCAGCTTGCCAGCCCTGCCCACCTAGAGTTGGCGGCTCACCAATTTGCCCTTTGATGCAGCATATCGGTGGACAAACATCCTCCTCAACCCTACCATTCGATGCCGATTCCGATCTCGCAAGCTCGTTCGCTCTTTCGTTCCCTAGTATATTACTATGCCCTGGCACCCAGCAAATCAGTACTCTGTTCTGACTACAAAGTACCTTCAGCACTTCTCGACAACGCTTTACTAACTGGGATTTAATGGTGACCGATTCCAGCGCCTTTATGGCCGCCAGGCTGTCAATGTAGAGTGAGATATTTTGATCACATATCTCCTCCATTAACAGGATGTTTGCACACAGCCAGAATTTCCGCTTGGAAAACACTGCATACATCTGGCAGTTTGAACGACTCCCCTACACTCAGCTGCTCAGAGAAGACGCCAGCGCCAGTGCCGCATACCATTTTCGATCCGTCCGTATATACGTAGATTTCTCCCTCACGTAGTACCCTATTGTTCTCCCACTCCACTCTACTAGGATATACAATTTCGTATGGCGTCGCAAAATCCATCACTGGGATTAAGTAGTCCGTACTAATATCCGCCAGGTTTCCCAGAAATTCGTTGAAAATGGAACTATGCCCTTTAGAGCTCGGCCTAAAGAGGGCACAGCTCGATAGCCTAATTGCTGTTTAACATGCTAGAAAAACAAAAATTTGTTGGCGTCCATTATTACAAAAGCCTCATTTGTATCCTTTAATACGCGGCTAAGTTCATTGCTCTAGGGTAAGAAGTTTCGAAGTTATTCTCTTAACCATTTCTGTAACTGGTCAATTCTTTTTTATAATAAAGTGCAACTGAGAAGGCAAAACCACGAGCAACCCAAAACCGTTCTGGTCTTGCTACTAAGATCACACGACCTTCTATTTTTACGCTTCGGGAAATACCCTCTTTTGCTAATATGATAAATAGTGCGAGCTGGTAATCATCTCCTCTCAGGAAACTAAGTATAGGGCGTATGAGGCTCCAGTAGCCTTCTCCTTTTCTTGGTTTCTTCACAAATTCCGACAAACTCTCTGCAAAAAAAAATCCTGGGTTTGAAATTGAATTACATGATTTTAATTTTTTTTTAGATAACCTCCTTTAATTTTATTTATGTATTTGAATAACAATGAATTTTTTCCGCAGTGACTAGACCTTTAGTCTAGTCTAGCTTGTAAAACTAGTAAGAGTCGATCTCAAGCATTAAGTGCTGTATACAGGGTTTAAAATTCCAAGGGTGAACTTGCCAAAGTGTTCATCCTCGACAGGAACTTCGGTTCGGTAGTTGCTCTCAGAAGTGAGTCATCCACTTGCGAGAAGTACTATCGAGAGTATGAGAATATGATGCAGAACTCTCAAGTTGCGTTACTTTACTATTGCTGAGATTGGATGGATGTCTTTCTTTCGCTTATGACAGGATTTCATTTGAAGTACGCGTTCCATACCACATCGTTGCGTTTAATAGAAAAAATATGGTCATGTAAATGATAAAAAGCTGAAATTTATCACATACTCCATTTTCACTTCCAAGCCACCAATGCAGCTCCCAGTTTGATATACTTTGCACATAAATAACTGTCATTCGCTTATTGCCACTGGTAATCTCAGGCACTTCATGGCTTCGTCCGTACTTTCATTCTTCATAGTCCTAATTCTAATCTTAGTATCCATCACTCAAAACTTGGTCCGAAACAACCCGTCCACTTCCCCCCTCGTAATATACTGCCCAAAAATGTCAACATCACCAACTTCTTCCTCTTCTCGATCTTACTGTGTCGCTTTCAACAAAAAATATATGGGCAACATGTCGGCAATATAATCGAATCCCCCAAGAAATAATGGGCTCTCTTCTGGTCATAAAAGATTGTAGCCACCGTGGCAAGGACTCCGAACGGACTAAATCCAAAACACCACCGGCAAAACCTGTCAATCACAGTCGAGTTGGTTTCATGGCGGCTCAGCTCTACCGTGTGGACATGCCTTTAGGACTGACATTCAGTACGAAATCCTTGGGGATTTGCCGTAGTGGCGTTCTGCACACGTCCCGTAAACATATTTCGTTCGTTTTTTTTTTCAGATGTCAGATTTTTTTTTCGCCACTCACAGTGCAGACGGTCTACTGGAGAGAGACGAAGAGTACTAAGCTGGGATAACAGTAGGTCATGTCGCGATTCTGATTGCTAATTCGACAATGAGCCACCAGAGTGATTGAACAGTTTCGTGGAAGTTTAGTAACTCCCTCCGAACAGGATCAAGGACTTTTTTCCAATTTTAAAGTTTTGAGAGTTTCACAATGGTTTTTCGATTTGATGGCATCTCTTGGGTGCCATTTTTAAAAAAAAAAAAATTGGGAAAAAAAGCCAAAAGTTTTATGACAGCTTGAAAAGTTTTTGACATATTTATTTGCATATTTATAGGCGTAAAATTTGAGTTGTACTGACCTCTCGCAACTTGGTAAAGGTTATTGCGAATATATCTTGCTATTGTTGGTGTTGTAATTGGTGATGTCCTTTTATCATGTATTTTCTACTTCTGGCACTAAGTTGTGTAGACAAACGTCAAAAATATGATAGATAAGGTCCTGCATTACATTTTCAGGTAGTGCACTTACAGTACGAAACTGTGCATAAATTATTATAAGTTTAAAAAAAACAGAATGACTACCGTTAAACTGAGTTCGGACTTTGTCGAGTCAATAATATAAAAATTAGGAACAAACCTGAATTTCCTAAATTAATTTTTTTTGGCATTTTCTGTGGTGTAGTTTGTTGTATTAACTTCTGTTCGGTAATTGCTTCAGCAATTATTAGCTAGTTCTCTACCAACTCTGTTTTTCAGTACTGAAGCAGAACTGTAATAAGTGATACCAATTTCTTTCTGCGGTGGAGTTTATTGCAATTAGAAACAAACAAAAAATTTAATACCGGTTCAGTGCCGATGCGCTATGCAGGCTTTAAGGAAGTGAAAGCTTGTTTAATCTAACAGAAAAGAATAACAGTAGGTTCCTCTGTATCCGGCAATAGTTAACCAGACCTGGCAAAATTGATGAAAGTAACTAAGGCTTGTTCAACTGTATGTAGTGAGGTTGTTGAGGGTGGTAATAGCCCTTGTATCTATTGTCAACTTCAACCGCGTGCTGGACTGTAACCCAAAATTAATTAAGTTGCACTCAGACTGGTGACAATTTTTTTTCTTCTTCAATTTTATCTATAAGTCGATTGAACCCGAATTCTTCAATTCGAAAAACTCGATGAAATATTGTGCATAGCTTGGCTTTTATCTCAGTTAAAGAAAATATTTCTGAAAGCGTTTTGTGTATGCGCTGTTTGTTTTACCTCGAAAATGTAAATAAAACCAGAGCCCACAAGCTCCAAGATAAGGCCAGACACTTAAACGCAGTCAATTACTCATGAAATAGGTTTTAGTGCGCCATACATTTGCTATCTAAAAAAAAAGTACAGTGTAATTAAAACCATTGAAAATGTCTCATTACTCTGGTTTTCGATAGAATTTTTTTCATTGTGCGCAATCACGAAAGGCATAAAATTGCATCACTATGCACAATGACGGAAATTCTCGAGAATGTCGACATGTTGTCATATGATGATAAATATTTGTAGATTGTTCATTTAAAACAAAATTTCTATTATCCACCGGCAAAGATTGAGGCTTATCGGTGCATGAATGAATAGGTTTTTAATAATAATTTCAGTCTCACCGATGGCGTTACTGTGAGGCTCATGAGAAATGAATTCGATAAGATAAAGAAAACCTCAATTCAATCACGGTATTGGAGTTCGAACGACAGGAATGCTACAAGAATGAAGTTGTGCTTGGATAAG
Source organism: Beris morrisii (assembly GCA_951812415.1). Lineage (NCBI taxonomy): Eukaryota > Metazoa > Arthropoda > Insecta > Diptera > Stratiomyidae > Beris > Beris morrisii. The sequence goes on from OX638310.1 coordinate 157,065,164, forward strand.
AATCCGTTAAGGTGGTTCTAGGACTGGGAATTTCGTTTGACGTTTTTATGTTGACAAACAGTAAAATGGCGAAAAATTGTGCTATCTTCAAAAATGATGAAAGTGGAAAGAAGCGTATATTACTATCAATGAACGAGGATAGAAATGTAAAGTAAGACACTCTATAATCGGACCATCTGCCAATTTGTCTGTACATTATGCTTTTCTTCGAGTTTTTCATACATTTGTCCACAATAATTAGACCACCTCCAAATTGAACTATTGTCAACACCTGCTAGGCGCAGCGACATGATCGTTAATTATCACGGAAACAATTGATTAGGTAGGTAGGTAGGTACGCGTGGCTACCCGTGAGAACACGGACAAACTTAGACCTAAAAAGGTCCGTTGTGTTACCACGGGATCATCGAATCCCGTCCTATTCGTCGAAGCATTTAGAGCTTGCAATGAAGCGTTTGATTCTCGCGACCTCCGTTGCGGCAAAATAACTAAGATTGTTGAAGAAGTAAACTCGAAGATTTCCTTCTAGCGGATAGAGCTGTACAGGTACAGAGAAGATGAAGGACTGCCTCCTCCTCCTCCACATCCAGGCAGCTTCTGCAGAAGTCGTTTGAAAAGAGGCCGAGTCTTTTAGCGTACCGACCTCTAAGACAGTGTCCGGTTAGGACACCGACTGTGGTGCTGATATTCGTCCCTTTTGAGCAAAGTCAGCCTTTTAGATCGTTTTAGATCCAGCTTTGGCCAGATCTGTCTCGTAGTGTGACTTGTAATACCATCTGCCCATCTTGAGTTGGTTTTCTCAACTGGGTCCAATCCCAGTAGCAGAGAGGCACAACCAGATTCCGATGTTCCGGCATAATCTGAGGGGTAGTACCGTGCCGAGCGATTTTGTCAGCCATACAGTTCCCTTGAATATCCCTGTGTCCTGGTATCCAGCACAGAAAAATATTTAACTGTTCTGCCATCTCCTTAAGAGATGATCGACATTCTATGGCGATCTTTGATGTTGTCGAGACCAGTCCCAAAGATTTTATGTCCGCTTGGCTCTCTGTGAAAATGCTAATATCCCTGCCATGAGCTCCGCCTGATAGACACTACAGTAGTGCGGGAGACGAAAGAAGCTGCTAATGTTAAGCATGTCAGAGAAAACACCTCTACCTACCCCCCCTTCAGTTTTGGAGCCGTCCATATAAATGTGGACAAACTCTTCCATCCGTACCGAATTCCTTTCCCATTCTAGACGGGTTGGGATGGTTATTAGGAAATTTTTTGATATAATTTATAATAATAATTGATCACTTCTTGGGGAAAACTACATTTCCATAGATTAAAGAATTTGTTGAATTTCATGCCTATAATTGGCTTATAAAACAAAACTGGAAAATCGGACCGAAATTCTGATCAGAGTTTATAGTTAGAAAAATTAATGGTCCACATTAAATATTTTTATTATTTTTAAAATTATCAGGATGATTGATAGTTGGGATTTTGCGTTTCTTCGATATTTTTTATATTTTTATTATTCGTGGTTTTCCGTTGACCTCTTTGAATAGACTTTTTTATTTATTTTTGAATTTCTGATTTTTTTTTTGGGATCGTAATCCAGACGTTTTTCCTCTGTCTGATTTTTTCCGTATTCCTGGAATTACGTTTTATTCCTTTTTCCAATTTTATTTGTCTTCAAATTTATAATTTCGAATTTTTTATTTCGATTTTTTACGGATATTTTTCGCGGTTTGATTGAATGGTATTTTTTTTAAATACAGAGTTTCGGGTTTTTTATGAAAATTTCTAATTTCGGGAATTGTGGAATTTTTTTTGTTCGTTGTGTAGATGAACTGAAACACACATCACTTTTTCAATTCCTTATTTTTAATTTTGGATTTTTGTATTTTGGTTAAATTTTCTGAGATTTTGTATCTTAAAATTTTGATTTTAGATTTTTTTTCTATATACTCTGAAGTTTAATTTTTAATTTTCGTTTTTGATTCTGATACTTTGTGTTTCATGATTTCTGTTTCGAGTTGTTAAGTTTTAAATATTTGAATTTAGAAATGTTTTTATGGAATCTTGTTTTACGGGTTTCTCGATTCATTATTTAAATTTTTATTTTAGATATCATTTTTTTTTAAAATTTTATGCTTGGGCATTTTAGTTCAGGTTATTAATTGTCAGTATCTTGTGTCTATTTCTGAATGTTAGTTAGGCCATGTTGCGCGTTCAAGATTTTGGGTTTCTAGATTTTTTTTCGGCATTTTGTATTTTTTTTGTCAGATTTTTGCGGGTTTTTTCGTAAATCTTTAGTTCTAGATTCTAGGATTTTCGTTTTAGGATAAGGATTTTGTATTTTGGATATTTTGTTTTTCAGAATTTTTTTGTTCGACGTTTCAGGAGTAGGGGAGACCGGGGACAGTAGATACAAGGGACAATAGAAACAATGGTCATAATGAACGCAATCCTTGGTTTAAGCTTCAAAGTGTCAAACGAAGCGTATCTAAATGCCCCTGGTAGCTATTAATAAACCGTTGAGTAAAGTCAAAAGTGAAAGTCGCATACAGTGCGACAAATAAGTTTCGAGACTGGTCATGGAAAACATCATTAAAAGAAAAAATCTGGATATTTTTCATTTTTTTTATTATTTATATTTTTTATTTATTATTATTTTTATTCTCCTACAGTTTCAATAAACTTGTTACAGCGATTCAACAGTGATTCAAATGCGTGTTCTAGCTCATTTTGTGGAATTGCATCTAGTACTCGTGTTGAAGCTGTGTTGATGGTCGAAAAACATCCTTTGAACTTCAATTTCAATTTCGGGAATAGAGAGAAATCGCATGAGGCCAAGTCAGGTGAATACGGTGGATGATTCAACACACAGACTTGATTCTGAGCCAAAAATTGACGAACAATGAGTAAGGTGTGACTCGGTGCATTATCCAGTTCTCTGGATCATGATATTCGGGTCAAATACGACGAATTCTGGCCACCATAAGCTTCAAAACTTCGAGATAAAATGAGCCAGTAATTGTTTGGCCCGTTTGCACGTATACGGCGTCGATGTTATGAGCATGGAAGAACTCCGTTCTCGTTCCCTAGCTGAGCTCTTGAAATTCGTGAGGAGGACGAAAAAGTTCGGGTAGAGACTGGGGGGAATGGGCAATAATTGTCTGAATGCTCAAGATGCGCTGCCTTGCTGCATATCTTCACCCGCTTCAAACAACAACAATTGTTTGGCCAGTTGGAACGAATTCCCTGTGGACAATTCCTTTGCTATCGAAGAATGTAATGAGCATTGTTTGAGCAACATTTTAATATTTCAACATCGACGAAAAAGTTGTTTTGGGAGAACTGTCTTAACTTTGCTCTCTATCAACCGATTTAAACCAAAATTGGTATAACCGGGAAGAGGAGTGTCACAGCTTTCAAACGTCGGTCTGTAAACATAGATGGCCCTACTAGTTACTCAAATATGGTTCGAGTTTCGAAAAAGAGTGTTAATAGGAATAAAAACGTGACCATCAGGCTTCAACTATTAATATTTGTTTAGTTTAGTATATTTCCTTTAGTTGCAATAGTTTAAATTCATACGTTCGTACGAGGTTAAGAAAACAATTGAGTGTTTAGATCAAAATGTGTTGTGTGGACAATTGAAACAATAAAAGCGGGAACAGTCGAAACGTGTTTCAATTCGCAAATTAGCCTTCCAATTGTCCTTTAAATATTCCTTAAACATGTCAGATACATGAAGACGAAATTCTATGGCTGAAGAAGATTGGTTTTCTGGATTCACGAAGCATATATTTATAAATCATGAAGCACAAATCCAGAACTTACAATTCGCTGCCCTCAAACCACAATTCTTTCACGAGGAACAAGTTTTAACAACACGCTACACATTTTTGACAATCTGACTAATTATAACAATTTTGGATTATAATAAATACATATTACACTTAATCTAAATGCTGTTTCAATTGTCCCAGGTATGTGTTTCAACCGTTACAGGCACGGGAACATATGAAACATCTCGACTACTCCAATACTTTTTAGAATATCTCCTTGGTTTATCATTATAACTCATCGAAACAATTTACATATAAATTAGAGACTATATACTCATAAAACTGACTTTATATCTCAGAAAATTGCGATAGCTGGGTAATGAAAAAATCATCATTCGAAAATGTTTCTATTATCCCCGGTCTCCCCTACCTTTATATTTAAGTTGAGATTTTTGTAGCCTATGCTTTTTTTCTCTCTTCAAATTGGCATATTGTTTATCTCAATATTCTGTGGTCAAAATTTTTTTTCGAATTTCATTTATTTCGAAACTCCTTATTCTAAAGAGCCGTACAGAATGAACGCAATCCCAGTCGGATTGCAATGTCAAAATGTCGCAACGAGATGCAATGAAACGCTGTAAACCGCAAGTAAACGCTGCATGAACACAATGACCGGATTGAGTTCGCAGTTGTATCAGTGTCAATAATCAAAGCGAAATTGATATGGACGCAAAAATCGGTGAATTATTTTTAATGCTCATCGAAATCTCTTTCATTTTCCATTTTATTATTTTCTTCTTTAAATAATATAGTGCGTTTTAGGTTATGATATTGTCATATTTGACATTTCGATGCGTTCACTTGCGATCATTTTAAATATTACGAACTTACTTGCGACTATCTGCGACCCATAGCGTTCATTCTGTTTAGCTACATACAATCACATGCATTTGAAACTCGTTTTTTCCCCTCCGTTATTTTGACACTCCAATCCGACTGCTATTGCGTTCATTCTGTACGGCTCTTAAGATTTTACAAGATTTTCTAGGGCACGTTGTATTTGATGATATTTTGTATTTTTGAATTATTTTCCTTAGTTTGTTTTTAGTATTTTTGGTCCGAAATTTTCTGTTTTGGTTTTTGAACCAACTTTTGGGTTTTTGATTAATTTTCGATATTTTGAGTTCTAAATTTTTACTTACCGTTTTGATTCTTTCGGGATTTTGTTTTTTTGATTTCGAATAGTAATTTTGGCTTTTTGCTTTGAATTTTATTTTTAAGATTTTTCAATACACTGGTACCAAATTATATCAAAAGTTACGGGTTTTGTCCAATCAACAGGTAACCAATTCAATGATCTGAAATTGTTCCAGGCTGCTATTGGGCACTTAGTGCTTCAATAATGAAAGTAATATAAGCGGGTTTAGCATACCTACAAAAATTGTTCTATTTTTATCCATTAAATGAATACTTAATACTTTTATTTGCCCCCGATCATCGCTCCAACCATTCTATGGCCGAAATCAGACTAAAAAGTGCACACGTTATCGAATTTTCCTTCGTCCTTTGTATAAATTCTGTTTCTGAGTATGTGAACTGCTTCAATACAAACAAAATTTGATTACGATCAAAAATTTGAAATAAAAATACGAACCCCTAAAACAAACCCCTTCGACGTCCATTCCAGGCGTTGGGGTTTCAATACTATCGATAGTCGAATTGGAACAGGAGATCGGGTGGGCTTCGTTAAAATTCGAACCGTTTTCAGTTTTTTCTACAATTAAAATGAAAAACAAGGGTGGTGGGGATGGTGGCTTAAGCGTGAAGTTGGCTGTTTGTTTCATGGTAAATATTTACACAATGCCACTCTAGGTGAAACTTGAGTTGTTGTATCGTCCTGGTGCGGCCGATTCGAATGGCCCTTATTCGGACTCAATGCTGTACATTAAATTGTAAAGGTTTTCACTGAATATTTACCCGTAAGGCTGTTGCGAACATGATCTACTGTGAAATTTCTGCAAAATTTCGTTATTCGCTTGAATTCAGATTGGAATTCGATAGCCGATGATTTCAGGTCGATTTCGGTTTAGTTTTTGCGGTTTTTATCAGAGAATTGATATGGCGGTTTGTTTTTTATTTGTTTATAAAGTCGGATAAAAAAGATAGTAGCAACGAGATAAACATTTCCAAAGAATTGTTTTGGTTTATGAAAATGAACATTTTCTCGGAACAGTTCAAAAAATTTTGAAAACTTAGTTGCACGGTTTTTAGTTTTTTTTGTCCAATCAACAAATATTGTGAACCTTTTTATTTATGCAACGTTTGGAAGTCGATTGCTCAATATTTTAAAGTATTAATTTTTTCTCAGATCTTTAAATTTCTCCAAATTCAAAATTAAAAACGAACGAACTACCTTACTTCTTTCCTCAATTGTCGGCACTTTTCCTCCCGCTCACTACTTCTTCACGTCTTCCTGTCTCAACTAATTGAAAACAAAATGGCGTTCTGAAGTCAACCATATTCGTATTGTTGTCATTATCTTGATTTTATCCTAATTGCTTACTGAGCCCGAAACGAATTCCCACAGGACTTCATTTCTCAGAAATTACAGTGAAACTTCCAACCCCAATTCTCATACAATCGTTACCTAATTTGCTCGTTTCAAATGACTTACGTTGTGCCTATACTCTTCAAAATTCGCACCCCCATGAAAACATCGTGCATTTCACCCTCGCGCCCGTCCACGAAGGGGTGCGTTGAAATCGAAACCGAATGAAGCGTATCAAAAACGAACCCCAATTCAATAACATTATGTCCTTGTTCGATACTCCGAAATTATTGACTCAAAATGAAAATCTAATTTCCTTTTTTTTATGATTTTCATTGTAGATTCTGCTGTTGTTTGTTCCGCTGCGATAACCACGAGCGTGTGCATTTTGCATTCGCTGCAGTCCTTTAGGTGCTTGCAGTGAAAAGTGTTGCCAAAAATTTCAAAAAATCATCGAAAAGGGTCAAAAGTGTCAAAAGTGAGCAGTAAAAAGTAAATAAAAATGTGAAGTGTTGGAATTAAAATATTATACGAAATGTGAATTTGAAATTTGGCTAGTTCACTTTTTTTTTAGTTTTAATTTTATTATTTCTTATTGAAAAATTCGCGCTGAAAAAAGAAAGTGAAAGAAGAGTGGATTAGGACTTGTGTGCGCGAAAAAAGTGATAAGAATTGCGACACGATACCAAGTGAAATGGAAAAAAAGTGAAATAAAGTAATGAAGTGAAAAGGGAAGTGAAGTCGAAATCTACTACCGGGATATAGCCTTACAGTTTTTGAGTTGGGATAAATTTCAGTTGGCGCTCCCATTGTGTGTTTTGGTGTCCTCAGTAACCTCTTCACTCGAATTCTATCTTAGCATATGCGGCGAACGTATTATCTAAGAAAAGGAATTATTTGCATACTTTAATTGGATTTCAGTAAAAAAGAGGATTGTCGAGGACATCGGATCCGACTAGAGTGGGAAGCAAACTCTTAAGAATAGCGACGGAAAAAAAGTGGAGTACGAGAAGCGGAATCGGCGTGGATTGGAGCATACTGTCAGGTAAGATTAGTTCCGTAGAAACTTCTTCGTTTTGCTGTCTAGCTTAGTGGCTTCTAGCTATTGGAATAGAAGTTGCCATAGTGCGCTAAGCACACCATGACCTCTTGATTCCATTTGAAATGGCCTCAGAAAGCGAAGTGAGGTCGAATGACCCTTAGTTGTAAATGCCCCGAGAACATTCCTTTGCGATAAGAACCGTCACAACAATAGCTGGCCCTGGCATCGATTATGTGCTCAACTTGCATACAAACTCGTATGTAAATTTTCGTATGCATTCTCTTTCAATTACCCGATCCACAATGGCTCCTTCAGCTTCAATTTATATTTCTTTTCTGCTGCACTCCGTTCAGACATTCGCCCAGCGTCTACAACGTTCTACGGATTATTGTCCTAGATGCTTATCGAATTGCAAGCGAATACCTTGAGATGTGGTAAGTTTGGGGCCATGTGTGTACATATGGATGTTAGTTTCGATTGTACGTGCCAAACGTTTGGGGTGTACGGATAGTTCGGAATTGATTCGGATTACGTTCACTCACAACTTTCTTGCCAGTGTGCATTCGATTGAATATTTTTTTTGTTGTTGCTCGAATTGGAGAACGTTGTGCGGCTTCTATGGAAATTTTCTGTTAACATGATCCTCTAGAATCTATATAGATGGATTTCGATAGTTGTCCGCTGATTAAGAAGCTGATGTGACCAATGTTAATTAGAATGGAAGGCAGCGACACGATATGCTAATGTTGGACTGTAATCGGATCGCGTGTTGAGTAAAATTAATTGGTCATCGAAATATTGTCGTGAAACGTCGTTGCATGCAAGTTCTACGTACTGGCTCGCCGGAAACCTGCGTGAGAACCTTGAGTCTTCTAGTGTACAGGGTAATGGTCCTGTAATTTTTTGTAGGTCTTTGTGTGTCCTGTTTTATTACTCGCATTGTTGGTACTCTGTTTTCACTTTTGAAATTCCAAATTCATTTGGTAGCAGTTCTACATAATAAAATAAAATAAATAAAATAGATTAAGTGTACTTTAGAAGGTAAGTAAATAAATCAAACAATATATTCTAAAGTTAAAATTAAAACAAAGCAGAAATATAGATGAGCACGACAAAGTGAAGAGGAATCAAGAGGAAAAAGGAAATCAAGATGAAAATATTATTCAAAAGCAGAAAAGTGGAAAAATAGCAAGTAGTGAAAAAATGGAAAAAAACTAATTAAAAAGAATAATGGGTAAAGGAGAGAAAAAAAGAAGGATTAAATTTAACTAGGGAAAGTAATAAAAAGAGCTAAAGAAAAAAAAAGAATGAAAAACAAAAGAAACTATGAAGCACCAAAGTCGTGTTGAGGAAGAAGTCTAAGGTATAAAAAGTTTACCTTAGCTTAATTAAGATTAAGGAACAAAATCAAAGACTATGAAATAAAGAAAATAGTTGAAAAAAGAGTATAACAAAAATGATCGATATTAAACCTAAAGAGACAACTAAAAAAGTATTTAAAAGAAGAAGAAAAAGAAAAATCGATGAAGAGCGTGAAAAGGGAAAGAAAATCAGGATAAAATAGAAAATCCAGAATCATGAACTAACCAAGAGGATAAAAAATCAGAAGCGACATTAAAACAATAAAACAAAAAAACATGAAAACGAACATTAACACAATAAACACAAAAACAAATAGAACGTAGAGAATGAGAGAATAGTAGAGAAAATGCAGTGCGTTAAAAGAAAAAATACGAAAAAATAAAAAAAAAAAATTAGAAAAAAAATAAAGAAAAAAAAAGAAAAATAAAAAAAAAAAAAATAAAGAAATAAAAAAAATAAAGGAAAAAAAAGATGAATAAAAAATTAATAAATTAATCTAAGATATAAAAAGTGTATACAAGTAAGAAATAAGAAATAAAAATGGGGAAAAAATAATGAAAAGAAAAAAAATAAAGAAACAAAAAATGAAATGATGTGAAAAATACCAAAATCACCTAAAAACTGCAAGAAAAAAATAAAAAAAGGGGATGCAATTAAAAACAGGTAAAGGAAAAAAGGGCGAAAACCATTAGCAACTATGAAGTAGAGAATGAGAGAATAGTAGAGAGAATACAGTGCGTAAAACGTAAAAAAATACTTTTAAATAAGAAAATATGTATAACCAAAACCATCTAAAAAATAAAAAAAAAATTTAAAAAAAAGAAAAAAAGGAAAAAAGAAAAAAAGGAAAAAAGAAAAAAAAAGTAAAAAAAGAAAAAAAAAAGAAAAGAGGAATAGAAAATTAAAAAAGGAATCTAAGAAATAAAAATGTGTATACAAGTAAGAAAAAAGTGTAATAATAAAAAAGGGGAAAAAATAATGAATAAAAAAATAAAGAAACAAAAAATTAATTGATGTGAAAAAAACCAAAACCACCTAAAAACTGGAAAAAAATAAATGAAAAAGGGAATACAATTAAAAAAAATCTGCCATTAGTCTGGGCGAAACTTTACTATTTTTCAGGTCACAGTTCGAGAAGCGGTTAAAATGGGTTCGCGCTAGAATGCTTACGCCACTCCCACCCCAACTAGCAAACTAATTTCCATAAGGCCTTATCGAAGCTATTCTCGTACTTCGATAAAGCTTCGATAAGGTCTTACTAAACTAATTTGGCGCACATTTTTCCATGCAACAGCCAAGCGCCAACAGTTGGTATAAAGCCTTATCGAAGCTGTTTTTGCACATTGCTTGCATGAAAAATAAGTATTCACGATTTTTTTACTTTTGTTTTCTTCTAACCACGAATTTATTTTCCTGTAAATTATTATTTTTTATTTGAAAAATGCGAATTGACCTTGCACACTCTCGGATTCGAACCACGGTCCCGTCACACATTAGTCCGCTACGCTACATATTAGGCCAATCTGAAACATTGTCGTAATAGGGTTGAAGCCGAATCACTTGGTATTAGACATGTCGAGCGAAGCTCGCTTGCAAACCGCCGCTCGCAAGTCTTATGGAAGCTTTATCGAAGTTAAAAGTCCACAAACCTCCATAGGACTGTTGGTATTTACTTCCATAAGGCCTTATAGAGGTTATTACCGCAGCTATTGCTTCTGAAAGTTCAGCCTCATCTCGCAAGTCTTACGGAAGCCTTATCGAAGTTAAAAGTTTACAACCTGCGCTCAACTGTCTTATCGAAGTTATAGGCTCTGTAAAATCAAAATGCGAAGTTTGTTTGCTAGTTGGGACATATAACACTAGAGTTACGTAATTGGTTTATACTCCGGGATGCGCTCACAGCCGGAGTATGACATCAGATGTTTCGAGATTAGGAGTTTTTTTGGAAATTAATTTTGTCCTAAGAATAGATTGAATATAGATTTTTAGCCTATTAAACCTATGAAAACCCTGTGTAGACTACTCGAATTTCGGTATATTATTTTTACAAGTAAGAACCAAGTTGCTGCCTCATCATACCTGGGGTGTGTCCAAGATGCCAGCTATAGCTGCTTCGAAAGCATAGCATAGCAAGACTGTAGCAGCTGTCAAATTCATCCATAGCAAGAAATAGCTTCTTCTGGTTTTAGACAGCCAAAAGCAGCTTGTATAGCTTACAACAGCTGTTCGACACATACATACACAAGTTGGCGTAACATATGACATATGTATTATAATTAAATAAAGTTAAAATGAGCACTACCAGTAGTGTCCTTAAATTTTTCGCTTATTTCCATTGTTAATAAAACATAAACATTCAAAATGACATTGAGACGAAACTAACACCTACACACACATATGAATATTGCAATAGCTGCTTTCTTGCTACAGTCCGGAGTATGAGCAACAAAAAGCAGCTATGGAAGCAGTTTTTTTGGACAGGTCTAGTGTCGAATAACAAGCACGAGAAAGTAGCTTTTTGGTTATTTTGGACACACAAAACCATACAAAAGCAGCTAATAGCACCTATAGCAGAAATTGTGAACAGAGCCCTGTTAGGTAGATTGAGATTGAAATATGATGACTTAAGATGTATAACGTATTACATTCATTTGGTGGTTGAATTCCGAAAAATCGTAAAAATTAGTTTTAGGCCATTACATGAAATGCCCGTAGAAGTAAAAACCAATTGTATATCTCATAAGAACTAGGGGATGGCAAAATTTGTATAAAAATACACGTACAACATTTTTACAGCCCTTGGGGGTTGAAAATTAAATCATCGTGAAATGAATTTATAGGCGATTTTATAAAAAGCCTGTATAAGTAAAAATCAATCTGATATCTCATCGAACCCATGAAATATGTGAAAATCTGTGAAAAGTATGCAATCCCCTTAAACCCCGTAGGGTTGAATATCTAAATCTCCGGAAATTAACTTTTTTGCGATTATATAGGAAGCCTTAGGAAGAAAAAATCAATTCGCTATCTCATGAAATCTAAGAAATATATAGGAATTTATGGAAATATATGCAACCTCTTTACAAGACCTTGGGGTTGGATAACAGAAAATTCTAAAATTAATTTGTATGGTATTATATAAAAACTCTGCCTAAACTAAGGCCAATTTGATATTTCAACAAACCTAAGAGATATGGCGAAAATTGTGAAAACGTATGCAACCTTCTTATACCCCCTTAGGGGTTGAATATCCAAAAAACCTGAAATGCATTTTTAGATAAATGTAAAGAACGCCCGAGCAATTAAGAATCAATTCGATGTCTTATCACTCCTAAGAGATATGATGAAATTGGTGAAAGCATATTCAACCCTTTTATACTCTCTAAGGGGTTGAAAAGGAAAAAAATGATGAAACAGGTTTTAGGCGATTATTAAACAAACTAGTGGAAGTAAATAGTTATTCGATATCTAATCAGACCTGAGGAATATGGCTGAATTCGTTAAAATGTTTTCAGCCCCTTTACACCCCGAAGGGTCCGATTTTTAAAAAAAATCCTGAAAACACTTTTAAGGCATTTATGTGAAAAATTCGTAAAATAAAAATGAATTCAATATTTCAGAAGTCCAAAGAGCTATGACGAAAATCGTGAAAATATGTGCATTCAATTTTCACTGATCATATTTTTTTGCCCCTCCCTTCCGAACGCCCCGTACCATACTACCCCTATAAAAAATTATATTTTTCCAACATGCTACTACTATAGATCTATCTAAGTTCCAAGCTTCAGCTTTATATCATTATAGGCTCTCGAGATATAAAAATCGAAACTTTGTCTTTTTCACCCTCCTTCACCCTCACCCTCTAAACCCCTTCTACGATTTTGCGGTTGTCGTACGGCGGACAGACGGACAGAAATTTTTTTTTATTTTTTTCGTGTCTACAAGTCATGAAACGTAAAAAAAAATTTTTTCGGTGTACCAAATTTTTTTTTTTAAAATCGATCATAATACTGTATTATTGAAATATTAAAGTAATAAACTGAAAATGCTAGTTTTCCGGGTAAAATACTGTTTATTTTTATTATATGTGTACACACCCCCTCTGTTTTACTTAATGAATCCGAATCGATTTAATTTTCAGCCGAGTAGCAACTTTTCTCCAGTCGTAGTATTCGTTACAGTTGATTTCTTCAAAGACTGCAATATCGAAAGATTGAAGTAAAAAATCACACGTATGTGCATTTTGTGAATTTTTTCAAAAACGAATATTTTTTGACTGAAAGATTTACCGTGAATGATACCAGGTAACTTCCACGTAGCTATCACTAATATAACTGGTAATTTGGTTACAAACTTTGACAAATTGCTCCATCTAACCAGTAATCGATTTTCAATTCAATTTGCCACCTTAGCGATTATTCTCGTATAAGGTGTTATTTTGTCTAAGCATTGGGCGTTTAAAGGCCGTCCGTCATCAGGGCAGCTTTAAAAGTCGACTTCTTCAGACAATTTCCATACACGTCTCTTCATATTTTAATGAGACGGTCGGAACCAATGAAGAGATTATCATAACAAAAGGCCACCAATTTTCCGAATAAGTGTTTTTATGCGGTGGGCTTGCCTATTACAAATCTGGAAATATTTTACGATGTATTTGAAATATTCATGAAAACAGCTAGCAGCGAAGGGCAGCCTAAGAAAATTGGGTCAACTAAGACTGGCGATAATCTTGTCATATTAAATTGACAAAGGATTATGATAATTAGACGGGGCGATGGTTAATAGGATTTGTTGAAAACGGTCGAATTTCTTAACAAATTCGTGCGAAGAAAAGGCCTTTCTATTTTCGTGCACGTTATGTCATTAAGGTCAATAGAACCTCCTCGTTGTACGCTGACAAATGGCTGGATCACAAGTGACACATGAGTTGGGAGTTAATGCCACACGTTTGCATAATCGTCAGTTCGATAAGAAGGATACGTCCTGGACATAAATGAAAACTCATTTCACGAGAATATTTCCCTCATCCCTAAGCTGTTCTATATCTTGCTTAAGGAGGAATTCAATAACGAAATTTTGGTCAATATCCAATATCGCTCTGCTCCTATGCGATTATAGTTGCCTACTGTTTCGAAAATATTCCACAAAAAGCATAAATCCTTTGCCGCAGATAAGGATAATTCCAGCACGTGTAGTCTCGAAAGCACGATAAGTATGTTCCCATATCCGTATAACAGGATGGTTAAGACTTTGTCTGTGAATAACATTGAAGAAAACAACCGAAAATGCAACATAATCCCCGAGAAAAAGTTTCCCAACGACCGCACTATCCTTGTTTCTTCGCCTTTGTCCTGTCGGAAAAGGCTCGCAGAAAAAAAAATCAATATGATGTAAGCATCTGTAGAAAACACTCGGTTCTTTCTATCTAGGTTCCTAGTTTTGTTAGTCGGACCGGAAGCGATACTTCTTCCAGATCTTCTAGAAACTTCTCGTGTCGAACAATCGCTTCGACATGTTTTCGTTCTTATTCTCTGCAGAAGAATAATAGCGTCCTTACGGGCTAAGACTCTTCAGAACGTACTAACCCCTAGGTGATGTTCAAGTGGAGACTGGGTCAGAGTAGAGTAGACTATCGTACCGTGCGAATATCGCACTAAATGCCTTTCGAATTCAAAAGCCCCCGAACTCTTCTGTAGACGTAGAGAAACTCTAGCCACAAAGTAGGACAAAAACCATTCAGAAATGGATACAAGTTGAACTACGAAAAAGAAACCTGTTCTAGGTGTAGACGGTAGTCGAAAATATCCTTACTGGTCGGCTGAAGCTATCGATTATCATCCCAAGAAGCAACTTCTTTTCGCCCGGAACAAGATAAATTGTCGAGAAGAAAATACGATAAAATTTTACACCTGCAGATTGTCTTATTCACCTCTCTACACTTTTTTCGCCTTAAGTCCTTTCCAACAGCTTTATTGTTCACCGAATCCTGAGTGCTTTCCCAAAGACGCTACGAGAACGTTGCCGGCGATAAGAGGTTTTTTTGCTCAGGACAACGACGCTGGGTACACATGTGCGTTTCGGAAGAAATACTACAGCTTCCGTAATGAGTTCTTAATTATGTAGGAGCGAAAGAAGAATGGAGCAAGCGTTTTTCACTCGAAAGCGTGTAGTAGTATCCTTGCGAGCTTGTGAACAAAACTCGATGTAGACATGAACCGAAATTCCTGCACACGGTGTCTGAAAATATTACGACATATGGACGGAAGCCCGGAGTGACAAATATCGTACACATATCGTCGGAGTGCTTCAAGGACCTGATGCAATGTCAGAGAGTTGAAACAGAAGCTGGCAGGAAAAAGTATTGCTCGTGTCATAGATTTTATAAATTATCCGATGCTGATGATGGCGCTGATGGCAAGGACTCGCAGCGAGATAGCAAGCGTTTCTTTGCACTTGTTGGCCTGTTGTCAGATTGCCAAGTCATCAATAAGACGACACGACCTCTTTTGCAGCTTCCCGCGGGCTATTGTTCGTACGAAGTATGTGAAGGTTGGGCGCGGTCGGAGGACTAAGTGGCTTCGAGCGAGCGATCTAACCTTCATGACGACGGCTGAAGAGCACTTGTCTGATTTTTCTTAATGGCGTCAAGAGGCATATCAATTGAACGACCTTATAGCGATTCAGGCTGGGACACGGCGGAATCAGATGTAGCACCAGAATCTTGGCGTTTGACATTGGCTCTTGGCTCCTTTTCCATTTAGGAAGCCCTCATTCTTGCATAATTTCCATTTTGTTCTGGTGCTTGCAATTTGTGTGATGTCATGGCTTCGATAAGTGCTCGAGGGTGGAAAGGGAGGACTAGGAAAGGAAGGAATTTTGCAATATTGAACGGTTCTGAAGATCTTCTGGGGAGTAAATTGCAGTTGAAATATTCGGAAAATTTCACTTTTTTTATTGTGTAAATATCTTTGCAGGATAATCGCTGTGGAGGAAAGTCCTTTGTCCTGTCAAACTGCGATTGAGGGAAAAATTAATGCATAAGGCACTTGGTTCTATCTTCAAATTAGTTCAT
Source organism: Beris morrisii (assembly GCA_951812415.1). Lineage (NCBI taxonomy): Eukaryota > Metazoa > Arthropoda > Insecta > Diptera > Stratiomyidae > Beris > Beris morrisii. Next base: position 157,080,970 of record OX638310.1, read on the forward strand.
AGCTTCTGATAGCGATTCTTCTCATGCAGTTTCTTTAATAATGTCCCTTCCTACAAGGAGCAGAAACCATCAAACAAAAGTGACCTAGGACTTTAATTTTATTCTAAACTTCTTCAAACAACCTTTAGAATAATTAGAATTTGGGAAAAAAAAGGGTGTCAAAGTCAAAGAAAATCGGTAAAAAGGACGAAAAACAATAAAAGAAAAATCGAAATGAAGTTTTATAAGAAGGAAATGCAGAAAATTGATAAAATATCAAAGAAAGGGAAGATGAAAAAGTGTAATGAAAGAAAAAAGGAAAGAAACAAGAAAAGAGAAGTGTAATTTAAAGGGAAAAGGAAATAAGCAGTGAAAAGGAAAAAAAAGGGCAAATTACTCAAAATTTCGATTAAAGTATAAAATAAATCAAAAAAAAGGAAGACCAAAAGTAGAAGCAGAAATAAAAAGTAAATTATTGAAAATAAATAAGAGAAAATATGAAAAGCAAAAACGTAGAGCAAAAACTTAAAAAATAAAAAAGTGAAACCAAAAAATCGGTAGAAACGGAAATGAATCGGAAACGAATCAAAATTTAAAATTTTGAAAGAAAAAGGAAAATTGAAACAAATAACCTTTAAGAAATAAAGAAGAAAAGGAGGTAAAAAATAGAGAAAAACAACAAAAATAAAAATATGGGTAAAATGTAACTTAAAATAAGTGAAGTAAGGGTGTAGCACGAAAAATAAAAAATATACGAAAGACAATAGTAAAATGGAAAAATAAATTTGAAATTTAGTGGTTGAATTTTCGCACTTTTTTCTTTTCAGAATTCGACCCACGAAACATTTCGGTCTTGCAAAAATAGACGGACAAGTTAAGGAAAAGACAAAAGTTTGTTTTTCACTTTTGTCTTTTCCTTAAGGCCGAGATAAAAGTCTAATTGATGTATAAATAAGATAATTCCGAAAAATAGAAAATAATAGGATAAAAGAGAAGAGAAAATATTAAAAAATAATTGAATAACTGTAAAAAAGTTAAAAATAAAATAAAATAGCGGATAAAAAAATTAAAGCAAGACAATTAAGAAATCTCAAGAGACAAATTTTAATCTAACATCAATGGAAAAGTAACTAGAGCTAAAACAGGTTAAAAAAAAGAAAAAAAGTGTATGAAAATGAAAAATAAATACAGGATAAATCAAAAGTTATTGCAGTGATAAAAATAAGTGAAGTGAGAAAAAAAATTAAAAAAATTAAAATAAAAAATATATGTAAGAAAAATTAATTTAAAAAAAAGTGATTTAAATTTGGTATTAGAATGATGCATTATATTAACAACTAGAGATGGGCGAAGTAGTTCCTTTCAGTGAAGTACTTACTTCACTTCTAGTCACTCACTTTAAGGAACGAGTTCAGTGAAGTACTTCCATTGAAGTGTTCACTGACTCACTCACTAGTCATAGTCACTAGTCGTGAAGTTCTTCAATTGATCTCTTCATTCCTTCGTTCAGTGGTCACTAGTCACTTCAATTGAAGTGTTCACTCACTCAATTGAACTCTTCGTTCCTTCGTTCAGTAGTCACTTCAATTGAAGTGTGCACTCACTCTATTCTCTTCTAACACCGGTGGGCTGGTGTGTGTGAGTTTCCTTCAGCCGCTTACTTAATCATACACTCAGGCAGAAGTTCGTAGGGCTGGTGTGTGTGGATTTTCGCCAGCCGGTCTATAGTCAGGCAGGCAGTACCTAGCTGTACTAGTTGTGCTTGTGAGTTGGGAAATAGGAAGAAGAGCGGTGTATACATGAACATTTACCGTTACTCTTTCTTTTTCTTATGATGGAAAATAGAATGTCGTGGTATTCTTCGCACCGTTTCGCGTATGCCATACATAATTACATTGAAGACAACAGACACTGTTTATAATCAGTGATGCCAATTTAGTGCTTTTAGCGTTAAATTTGGTGCTGAAATTTCCGTCTCAGTGGACAAATATTAGTTGTACCACTTGCGCGTTATTTGAATATTCCTGCGATTGATATCAAAAAATTAACTTTTGGTGCCTTTAAGTTGAAACTAACGCTCAAGAATTTCATATTTTAGTGCACGACCAAGAAAAATATGTGGCAATACTGTTTATAATATTCATGCAATGCACAATACCACACGCATATAAAATGAATATGAATGAAATATATGATAAATCACTGAGAGAGAAGAGCTGATACTTCATACTTCGCGAAGAATTAAGTTATGTCTTCGTTGTGTGTGTTTTCCGTTTCTAAGGAGACGGGCAAAACGAGAAGATTTTGTTGGTTGGCTTCTTTCTCACCGTGTTCTTACAGTTCATTCAGTTACTCTCTGTTTTTCTTTCATGCGTAGGTATATCGTTTTTAATTTTTTTGTCGCGTGTCGAATTGAACTGCAGTTCACCAAAATGAGTGAGTTACTTCACTCACTCACTTCAATGAAGTGTTCTTGTAGAACAGATCACTCGTGAACGACCCATCTCTACTCGAAACTTTCAGATCGGGTTATATGTATAATGAATATATCCTAACCTTATCTCCTATAATAAAAGGAGAATAAGAAAAATCAAATAAGGAAAGAAGGTCTCGCGGAAGGAAAAATGAAAAAACTTAAAGGAAACGCGTGGAAATTGAAAGAAATAAACATAAAATAAATAAATGAAACAAAAAAACAAATTACATAACAAATTAATTGAAATAAATATTATTAAAATAGATTTAAGACTGGAGAAAGGAGTGCAGATTTATTTCATTGAATTGAATAGGAGTACCGATAAAACAAATTTATTTTTTATTCTTTTCTGAGAATCATTATTTATCACTCCTGTGTACGTCTTGATGCAGTTCTTTTTCTGCTTACAAGTACTGAATCAATACTGTATTTCAGTACCGAAGTGATACTAATTTCTTGAAAACTCAATAGATATTGCGATAGGACGGAATGAATCTTGTTAACACATATTATTTATTTGTTGGCAGTAGAAAAAACTACAGTTTTTATTATTTGTAAGATTTCACCATTAATTCAGTACCCAGGCAGTATTAAATTCGTAATACTGAAACGGTAGTCACTTTGGAATCGGTGTACTTTTGAAAATAAATTGGTTTTGTGAAAGTAAATGTCAAACCGAAGTTCTACAAGTTGACATCAGTATACTATGTGCCAAATGTAGAATACTTCTAAAAGAAACAGTCTCTAAGTTAATCATAAAGCAAACATTTCCCAACGGTAAATGTACTCCAATTAAACGTGTGAGTTGCATGTAACTTACTGCCTAAATATAAACAATGACTTGAGATGATGATAAAAGACCTGGTCTATTTGAGGCTATGAGGGCAACAGTGGTCTAACCCACCAAACAATGAAAACTGAAAAAAATGATATTTCTAGTATCTATAGTAGAGATGGGTCGATCACGAGTGAACTGTTTCAAAAGAAGACTTTATTGAAGTGAGTAAGTGAAGTAACTAACTCCTTTTGGTGAACTGCAGTTACATTGGACACGTGAAAAAAATATTAAAAACGATTTACCTTCTCAAGAAAAATAGAGAGTAACAGAGTGAACTGTACGAACCATTTTTTTTTCTAGATCTAGATCTACTGACCTTTTTTTGTCTTGCTCATCTAGATGTAGATCTACTGACCTTTTTTTTTGCTCATCATCTTCTAGATGTACTGACCTTTTTTTTCTCTACTGTCTTCCGACTACGACTAATCATCACTAAACTCTCCTCAAGTAATGAACTATGAACTAAAAGAACGAACTAGTTCGCGAGCGAACAATGGAACGAAAACGAAGGAACGTTGGAACGAACAGTTCCATGGAAGTACTTCACTGAACTCGTTCCTTAAAGTGAGTGACTCGGAGTGAAGTACTTCACTGAATGGAACTGCTTGCCCATCTATAGTGTATTCTGTTGTCATTAGATTAATATGAAAAATACTTTTATAGACTGCGGACAGATGGCAGCAAATCTTATTAGTGAGAAACATTTGTATAAAATATTATGGAAAAAAAATTTTCATTTATCTCCAATAGGTATGCTGGTGGGTTAGGCACTTTTGCTCTTATTTATTTATTTTATTTTTAAAAGCCATTGAGACAAAATACAATGATTTTACTAATACAATAGCTTAGAAATTAAAAATTGACAAAAGAAAAAACTAGTTTGTAAAAAGCGCATGTTTCAATTTAATAATAAAAGATGTATAAGAGGTGGACAGAGATCCGAGTTGTAGAGTGTCATGAGTTCTCTGAAGTCTTACTAGTGGCGAAAAGAAGTAAACATCCAAAAAAGCGCGAGGAGGCTGAAAGATGTTACAGTTTCTGGTTGGAACTGCACTTGTCCTGTATGATAACTTTTCAACTAGGAGAACTCCGGGAACATAGCTCATAGCTCTCATAGCCTCATTTCTCAGCCGACCGATTTTCAGATACACAATTTGATTTTAATTTACAATAAGTTTAAATTTAAAACAAACAGTCGAAAAGAATCAGCCACGAAAGTAAATCATCAATTAAAAACCTGCATGTTCACTTCAATCAATTCAAAGCAATCCATAAATGTCAAATTAAAGCAATTAAACTGTGTGAGTCACATGTAACTCATTGCCTAAAACCCGTTCAAATCAATCCAGAATTGCTATTTATTCATTTTGAAATTCAATTCCAAGCACCTTGGCTTATGTAATTTCCGCCCTAACCTACAATTTCCATATTCAGTATGCGTTGCACCTATCCAAGTATTAGCGCCGGAGAAAAGGCATAGTGCCGCGAGTAGATTGTATGTCAGTAGATGCACACTTTCTTCACTCATGCGTAAACTCCTACTCCGGAAAAACCGGGATCTTCAAGACTGCCTATCGGCCTATTGGCGACGTATTGTCCGCTCATCTACCGTAGCGGTTCGTCAGATTACGATCTCTCACCACTCATTAGATTTGAATAACATTATGGAAAGAATTTATAATAACTCACTAACTTAGTCCGTTTACGCTTCGATAGCTCGACTGCAATTTACCGAGTGCGTTACGGGTATACACCACTTGCGTTTTCATACCGCGCTCGGTCCGTACTGCATTCATTACGTGGAGAAATTTTAACTGTTTTAAGTATCGTAGCGCGTGGACGAGCATATGTTTTAATAGGTAGCCTAGCACCCATTGTTCATTCCCCTTACCTGTGGCCTATTGTGTACACCAGGTGAGTAATTACAGTAATTTCGACACTATGCGTGCTTTGATCCCACCGAGAACAAAAAAATGAATTTAAGCCTGGGAAATTTTGATCGGACGCCACTGTACTTAATTTCTTAAAGTAAAATTACATGGCACGTTGTACTTTTGTACTGGCGTTTATAATTGCTGATTACGGATGTGTCGTTCATTACGCCGTGTGACATTGCGAGGAATACGAGAATTTTGTCGCTGTTTTCTTTTTTCAGCTGCAACCGAAGTGTGATGAGGAATAATTGAATATGATAATGATGTTGGGTGATTATGACATTGACAATCGCGATGTTTTTCTATGGAAAATATTCTGGTTTTTACTTAGTTCGATACGATTTAAACGTCTTGTTGACCTTTAGATGCTGCGAAGGTGAGACCAATAATAAAAATGTAAAAATGCGATTCATTTTAAGTGTATTTTCAATTGCGTATGACATGTGAACATGGCAGCTATATTTGTCGGAGACCCATAGTTATAAGAAATAGTCTGGTATATGCGTTTTTGAGTCATTACAAAGCATGTATCACTGGTGATACAAAGAATGTGTCACTGGTGATACATGCCCCTTTTACGTTCAGAACAATAGTAGAAATCGGTTTTGATTAGATAGAAATATAGTGGATCTACCATACAGAATCGTTGCTAGTTTGTCTAGTCGAACAAAGTACAAGTGGTGGAAGTAACAGAAGGACAAGAAGAGTCTGCATTTTCTTCGTGAGGCACGCCTACTCTCGAAAACTTTTTTAATTTTTCATGCGAATCAGTTCGAACTTTCTAATTTGTAATCTTCATGATATTATTTTGATTGACTCCTTTTCACTTCAAATTTGAAAAAAAGCTAGTGTATCACAAATAACACACCTTCTTTTCGGTACAACCTCATTCAATTCGAACGAAACTACGCCCAAGAACAGCAAAATTAATTACCAAAATCAACTTCAATTTAAGTTTTTGGTATGGCGCCCGTTTAATTTGATCCGTTTCCTTTATAAGTTTTTGCGCAATCAACAAGGCATTGAGTCGAAACTTCCCAGAGAACAAAACTTTCTTTGACTCCCGACACTTCGAAACTAAAGAAAGAAAGCCGGAAAAAATCATTTCACCTAAAGGACGATGAAAAGATACCTGAAGTGAGCCTTTAAGTCACTTTACTTTTTATAAAGGCCAGAACGAAGCGGCTTCTTTTTCCTTAACTGGTTTGTAATTTTCCCGGCCAGCTTTAATCAACTCCCCGGTCGACTTTTCCGACTTCAGAGTTACGCCTGAAATGAAACCATCTAATGGTACCCACTATTCTATCCAATTTCCTATCTTCAAGCCGCTATCTAAACCTGAGAGAAGAAAAACATTTTCGAAAAAGGGAATTAGGCTAATGAGTTTGCCGTACCGGAGCAAAACTAAATAGTCACGAAAAGGGGTGAGGGTGCAATGCATTCAGAAGAACTTTTGCCATTATACGCGCTTGGTTCTATGGAGAAAAAAAATTAACAGCCCAGCAATATGAAAACGAAAATGAAAAAGTTATCAAAAATCCCTTGGGGTGATAATTTTGCAGACTCTGCTCATTTCTCAAGTTTTCGCCGTTTCGCCGTTGATTACTGGTCAGAGCGACAGACATGACGACACATGGTCGACATTAAGAAGGGAGCACGACAGATACAAGGTGACGGTTTTCTGCTGAGATTAGCACCTCATTTTGAATTATGATGACTTATGACGATGTTGACTTTGTTCTGGACTATGTACTTTAGAATGGCCAAAAGAAAAATACCGCAAAAAAGCTGACAGGTTCAAGACAGATTGTAGACTTAAAAGACGTTGAGATTAGAGTTGATGACACAAACATCATCGTTGTCACGAACTTGATGAATTTGCTTATTCTGTTTATGGATATATTTCCAGTTTTTTTTCATAATTGGCGTTGATTTACCACCTAATATTTAAGTCCTTAGCCTCTCATTTATCTGATACAGACTTAGTTTCAAATATTTTTACGATCCAGTTCTCATGATCCCGCAACCACGATGTACAGTGAAATCCCGAGTTGCGAAACTCCGTAAAGACAACCTGTCGCACTGGACTGTACTGGCCACTGCGACCGAAACCGTTTTTTTTTATAGAAACGGAATTTTGATCAAAAAGGATGTAAACATGTCAATTAATAGAATAGAAAATAAAAGAGCGATGTGTGCAGAGGAGAATGGCATGGACGTAAATGGCCATGGAAAGTAGGCTTGTGTAGTTCGCGAACGAACTAGTTCGGAAGAGTGTTCCCATTAGTGATGGGATAAATCGGTCATTTCATTAACCAGTATGACCGAGTCATTTCGTTAAAGTGGCCGATTAAAAAGATTCGGTAATTTGAGTCATTTCGGTCACTGCCATGATTCGGTCGAAATGACCGACCGACCGAAATGAATAACAAGTCGGTCGACCGGTCGATCGGTCACTAGAAAAAATATTCTCATATCGTACCCAAAATGACCGACCGATCGAAATGAATAACAAGTCGGTCGATCGGTTAGCGGTCACTAGAGCGCCAATAATTTCTATTCGATTTTTCGTGTCGGTCGGTACTCGGTGCTCGAAGATAGCGAATAATTCCATTACAGACACTTTGGGTGAAAATACGCAAAGAGAAAATCGAAATCGAAACGAAACAATTTTCCTACTGAATTTACGAATTCAAAGAATATTCAATTTCATTCATTAACCGTGCACTCTTTAGAAATTCCAAAAATTAAATCATTAGAATTGATTTTTTTCCTCGAAAACCGACCATCGAATTCGATTTTTTCTTGCCGCATTATCCCCCTAAAGTGTCTCAATTCTAATCATACGCTGCCTTCGAAGTTGGAATATACCGACCACCAAAGACTAACCGACTCGAAAAGTCGAGTTAATAGAAGCTTTCTCTAGTGACCGCTGATCGAAATGACCGACCGACCGAATCATGGAAATGATGTGACCGAAATGAGTCATTTCGGTCATGACATGTCAGCGTCACTAGAAAAAGCTTCTATTAACTCGACTTTTCGAGTCGGTCGGTCTTCGGTGGTCGCCGGTGGCTGGTCGGTCGGTATTCGAACTTCGAAGGCAGCGTATGATTAGACTTTAAGACGCCCATAGACGTACACGCATGCGTGTCATTCTTCCATGAGCGTATGGGTCTTAAACTTGAATATGTGGGTCTGCCATCATGCGGCAATGGAAATCAAAAAATTTTGATTTTTGTGGGCGGAGCCAAAACGTATCGCGATATGCTTGAATGACACGCATGCGTGACCGTCTATGGGGCTCTTTAGAAACTTTAGGGGGATAACGCGCCTAGAGTAAATCGAACTTGAAGGTCGGTTTTATGAATTCGAGAAAAAAAAAATAATTCTAATGATTTAATTTTTGGAATTTATAGAGAGTGTACGGTTAATGAATGAACTTGAATGTTCTTTGAATTCGTAAATTCAACACAGAAAAATTGCTTAGTTTCGATTTCGATTTTCTCTTGGCGCATTTTCCCCTAAAGTGTCTTTAATGTAATCATTAGCTACCTTCGAGCACCGAGTACAAACAGACCGACACGAAGAGAAACTTTTGGCGCTGTACGGCTATCAACATCGGGTACGATACGAGACGTACAATATTTTTTCTAGTGACCGATTGAACGACTTCTTTTATTTCACATGACTCGAGTTAATTCGGTCGAAATGACCGGGTCAGTACTATGACCCGGTCATTTCGACCGAATCGTTCGCGACCGACCCATCACTAGTTTCCATAACAGAAATGAACGAACTAGTTCGCAGTCAGTCCCGCTCCTAGTTCGTTTGTATTCATTCAATGCCGTTTGAAAGTCAGTGGTACAATTTACTTTTTTTTTAGCTCATCACATTGTACCAGACGACCTTTTTTTGGTCACCACATTGTACTACAATATCGACTACGAGTCGTTCCAAACTTCACTGCCCTTCTCATCACTGAACTCCCGCGAACTAGTGAACTAAAAGAACGAACTAGTTCGCGACGGATCGGGAAGCGGAAATGATCGTTCACTATGGTGAACTAAAATGCGCAAGCCTAATGGAAAGCACAAATCAGTTGCACGAACCGTACCGAGAATGTCAGACAAATACGGAGCTATTCGTCTATAAAGTTTGCACAAAAAAAAAAGGTTTTGCAGAAGTCATAGTAAATTCATTTCTCGTCATATTAAGACCTCCAAAATTACTACAGCAAAGCCATTTTGATTCCAATTAAAAGCGAAACCTAAAAACAATCCGCTCTAATTCCGCTTGGGTGTTCAAACAACATTCAACGTATCGTTTTCTGTTTATTAAAGCAATTGTGGCGTTAGAAAATTTAATGAACAGTAAATTAAACCGACCGCCCAAGGTTTTCCTTAACTATACACCGATTCCATGAAATCAGTTAGCCTAGAGGTTCGACATTTATGGCTCTCTCTCTAATTCGAATTACAGCCTTACCTTGTGCCGAAACCGAACAATTTTATGTTTGTTTCGGTAGAAATGAATTTCTCTTGGAATCCGAAAAACACGGCCCTATTTTTTTATAATTAGTCTTTCGACAAATCAGGCCAGTTTTTATGACCCAAACGCACTTACCCAACGGACTTGAGAAGTGTCCTCGACAATCTACTTTCGAGGGATAAAATGGCTTCACCTACATGCCGGCAGGACTCTAATTTATAGCCTCTAGCATTTCTCACATACGTGCGTGAATAACCTCGACATCTGAAGAGGTCCATTCTCGATGTACGCGCTCGCATGATAAATGGAAATTCATGTGTAGTACGCTGGTTTGGAGGAGGTGTGCTGCCATAAAAACGACACAAACCGACAATAAAAATTAGGGAGAGTCGGGATAACGAAAGGATTTATGCCTGTAGCTCGGACATGAACCGCTGAACAAATGCAGCGATACAAGCACTCAAAGAACGAATGTAATTTTCACGTGCGATCGTAAAAGTGTCCTTTTACGCCGTCCGCAACGTACAATCCATCAAAGGTTCAACAGCTTGCGTACGGTGGTAGCAATTCCTTAATGTAATACTCTTCCAAGAGTCAGTTTTCGTCTTGTTGTACAGAGGTCCTTACGGTTAATGGCACACAATTTATCGTCAACGTCTTATTGTTGTACTAGGACTATAGGCTTAGGATAATCGTGGCCTATAACTCGCACTGCTATAAAAAGTGAATTTTTTGTAAACAACCAACAGGTTCGAAATTCGAAGAAACTGGAAGAATATTTGAACTGGCGCTTGCTTCTTGCACAGAATCATATTGCTTCGTTCCTCAAGAAACAGGGGAATGTGCGCAATTTGCACGTGTTTAAAAGAAAACAGCGAGAACCTTCGAACTCTAAATTTTAGCTACCAGCGACATCTTTATCTTCCAAGCAACAATAGCATCCATGCCGATACAGTGCTTCTATTAGTTGATAGTAGTGATGGGATAAATCGGTCATTTCATTGACCGAGTCATTTCGTTGAAGTGACCGATTAAAAAGATTCGGTCATTTGAGTCATTTCGGTCACTTCCATGATTCGGTCGAAATGACCGATCGACCGAAATGACTCACGAAATATGAAAAATAACAAGTCGGTCGATCGGTCAGCGGTCACTAGAAAAAATATTCTCGTATTCGTACCCGATAGCGCCAAAAGTTTCTATTCGACTTTTCGTGTCGGTCGGTACTCGGTGCTCGAAGGTAGCGAATAATTCCATTATAGACACTTTGGCGGGAAATGCGCCAAGAGAAAATCGAAATCGAAACTAAACAATTTTCCTACTAATTGTTTAGTTTCGATTTCGATTTTCTCTTGGTGCATTTTCCCCTAAAGTGTATTTAATGTAATCGCTACCTTCGAGCACCAAGCACAGACAGATCGACACGAAGAGAAACTTTTGACGCTGTACGGCTATCAACATCGGGTACGATATGAGGCGTAGAATTTTTTTTCTTGTGACCAATTGAACGACTTGTTTCATTTCACATGACTCGAGTTAATTCGGTCATAGTACTGACTCGGTCATTTCGACCGAATCGTTCGCGACCGACCCATCACTAGTTGATAGACTAAAGCACCGACCACGAGGATATTTGAACAACTTGCAAGACTGATGCTACCTGCATGGAGGATAGCCACCATGGTAACACCAGTAGACATCGCCCCTAACCCTATTTCAGTATCTATTGAAAAGCCAACCCGATTTCATAAGGCAAATCTTTTTGATCCTTGCAATATCTAGGCCAGAGTGGACTGATCTTCGAATCCACCCCAATATCTTTGTTCTTGAAATTCTGGCGTAGATTTTGCAAATCGATGTTGAGTGAAATTACACTTATTCATTTAAGTCACACATCTGACTCGATTTTCCAAATGGAATTCTATTTTGAGTGGAATTGCGCACGTTTCTTCGAGTAATTTTGACTCTTTGAATCAAAACAAGAGACGAAGATATTGCAGGCAGTTCCACTTGACAACTCCTAATACTGTTGTTCATAGAACGTGAGATACGAGCTGATATGCAAATACTAAAATTGAAAGTGAGTGAAACTTTAACTAATTTCACTCAAATGTGAGTGAAATCCTCGGAATATGATTTAAGTCATTGTTTGAAGTGATCCGAGATTGGCACGTGATTGTGACATGTTTGGGACCGGCTATATTTGTTCTCGCCTCAGAATATCTCACTCGAATAATTCGACTGAAACATCTAAACCCTGAACTAGATTTAAAAGGATCTTTTTAAATGTACATAAAAATGTCCTCTTTTACAGTAAATTGTCACTTACAATGGGCATTCACTTTGCTATTGTGAAAAGAACTCCTTGCTTTTTGCCACTTAAGAAAGTATCTAAAAATGCAAAGTGTCCATCTTAAAGGTGCAATTAGAGCTCAATTTTCTCTGTAAAGTTTTTCGGTTAACTGTTTCGCTTGAGTGTCGCCTTAAAAGACACTCCATTCTCTTTATGCATCGTCGGAATCTAACTATCCACATCGAGGGCAATTCACAATGCTATGGAAGCCTCCATTATTCCATCTTCCTTTTTTTTCACTAAAACAAAATGGGAATCTCTAGAACACTTTAAAAGGAGAAAACTAGAAAGGTAGCTCGGTGTCTGTATTCATTTTTGAAATTTTACGAAATTACAAATTCTCTAATAAACTGGAGATTTGTGTTGGTGCACTACTGGGATAGCGGGTGTACTATTTTAGTGAAAAACTTTATCGGTCCTCTGGTATAGAGTGAAAACTGAAAAGTCCTTTTTATTTATTCATTTTGTGAGGTGTAGTACTCCCTGCCTTCGTCCTGAAATTTCCAATTTGCTTTACAAAGGTGAAAATCGAAACTAAATCCTTGGAGTGTACTCGGTATGGCAGTTACCCTTTAATTTATCTGAGGGAGTAGTTGGTAGTAGTTACGAGCAGAAACAGTCACATTTCAATTAGTTCGCTACACTGAATGCACTTCAGTTGTTGTAAGTACCAATCAAATTGATGTTTTTATTTCGTTTGATTTCAAATGAAAATGTCGTAAACCCTTTATGGTAGACCGACTGGAAAGACACAGGACGGAAGCTGAGTAGCGAGTGAGCCTTTTGAGATTTGTGTCAAATTAAAATCGTCACGTTCCAATTACTTTTGATCATTTTGTTCTTTGATATTACAAAGGAGTCCCTCGGACCTGTTAATCAACTTCGTCTACGTCTGCATTTAACAGTTTATGGCTCCGTTCCTTTAAATTGCTGTTTCAATTACATTTTGGTTGGTGTCTTGGCTTAGCTTGACTATTTTTACGACAGTTGACGAAGTCAACGCGAGAATAGACTTAAGCAAGACAGAATTAGTAGACATTTTATAATTTTCCTAACCGTGTACATGTGGATTTATTGATCAAAAATAAAATTTAAACGATTACTTTTAATAGTTCTTATTATTAATAAAAAAAATCTAGAATAAAAATACTGTACTTTAAAAAACTATTGTACAGATATGTAAAAAATTTAAAAATTGAGAGTCAAGAAAAAAAAAATCAAAGTGATAATATGGTTTTTCGATTATATTTTAATTTCAAGGAAACAATATTTTTATTATTAGCACAAACACTGTTGCAAATGTTTCCTTTTTGAAAGAAACGTATACCGTAAAAGACGCAATTATGTGTTACAGCATAATACAAGTACAATTGCTCACCTACGGAATTTGTTTAAATAGGTTTAGTTAATGCTAATAGTACTTATAGTAAAGCTATACCTAGCAAATCAAAAGTATCGTGAATGAATCACTTACGATTCACCTGCATGAAATACTATTCACAGATGAATCCATTTACAACTCTTAAATGAATCATTTACCGTTTTGTTTTATTACTCGTAAGTGAATCAGGTAGGCGAATCGTAAGTTTATCATGTAGGTGAATCGTAAGTAAATCATCCAGGTAGCAGTTACTACTCGTCTAAAACAAAGTTGAGCGTTTTACATATATTCTACATCTACATCTCGATTTTTCTTCGCCTACTGTGAACATTTATGAATTTCTTTGCTGTACGTTAATCTTTCATATTATCGAATCCTTTTCGTATAAAATTCAGTTCGATTCACATTAGGCTTGTGTAGTTCACGAACGAGCGGTCCAATAACTGAAATAAACAAACTAGTTCGCAGTCAGTCTCGATCCTAGTTCGTTTGTATTCATTCATTGCCGTTTGTAAGTCAGTGGTGCAATATACTTATAGACTGACGATCCTTTTTTTTAGCTCATCACATTGTACCAGACGACCTTTTTTTATAGCTCATCACTAGTTGGGATGAGCGTTCCCATAACTGAAATGAACGAACTAGTTCGCAGTCAGTCTCGATCCTAGTTCGTTTGTATTCATTCATTGCCGTTTGTAAGTCAGTGGTGCAATATACTTGTAGACTGACGACCCTTTTTTTTTAGCTCATCACATTGTACTACAATGACGACTATGAGTCGTTCCCAAACTTCATTGCTTTTCTTATCACTAAACTCCCGCGAACTAGTGAACTAAAAGACCGAACTAGTTTGCTACGGATCGGGAAATTATGATGAACTAAAATGCGCAAGCCTAATTCACATGCACATGGAGACTTGTAAAGTGCGCACTAATATTTCTGTATTCTGAACTAATTTTGAAATTTTGAAAAGTTATTCATAAGATTTAATTCATTCAAACATTGAAGAAGGTAAGTAGACATCGTGAACAGAAAAACACAAGTTGCTATTGCTCAGAAGATGGTCGAAGTGTTGTTCCACGTATCGTTGAATAATAAAAAAGAAGCAAGAAGTATTATTTAAAAAAAATAAATTGAATCTGTACCTCATGGACATTTATAAATCGTGGAGGAACTGTATGTGTTGGCAACTTAATTATTAAAAACTCGTTTCAATTGATATTGTACTACGCAGTAGTGCCTTAGCCACTCTAACACAAAATGTTTGTCATCGTGACGGTAATTATTAATTAAAGTGAACTTACTTGCGTTTTAATTCTATTTAAGTTTCTGTATTTAAAAATTCATTTCGTATTTACAAGATGCTTACAACATTTTGTTTGGCTGTTGCACTTAAAATTTCACTTTTACCAGATCTTTTGCGCCTTAATTATATTTCATAAACAATAAGAATTCCTAATAATTCCGCGATCTAAAGCCCGTTTAGACTTGAAGGTACTTTCGCTGAAAACTGAGATCTGGTAATGTAATAATCAAATTTTTGTTTGGCAAATTATTTGTCAAATGAGCATTGTCAAATATTTTACCGCAGTCTCTTTCGTTTTTCGGGATTCGTTGCCTGTCTGATCTGAGACTGTCCTCGAGGCATTCTGTTTTTTTAAGGATAGGATGTTAACTCTTTAAGAGATATGAGAGGTGCAGATAGTTGGGCAAACGATTTTGAAACCAGATAGTTTTGGGGAAAAAAAATCGGTATAACAATATGCACAAGGCCACGTTTGTATGAATTCGAGCCCATTCTCTCTGGGATGATAGTCTAACACACTAAGTTCCTTACACCACATTCTACAACGCATTTGCTACTATACTCACGATATATTCACGCTTTTGCTACTATACTCATCCCCTTCGATTTCATAAAATTCCATTTATTTTATTGATCAAAATAAAATTTAATTGCCGTACTGAAGAATTCGTTATGACGTCAAGATGAGAATTTTTATTACAAACTTTTTTTTAAAAAAAAAAATACACCGCTGGCATTTCCAAGCTTTTGGAAAAATATTACCACTGACATTTATGAATATTTTACGCCTCCCCGGCTCCCATGTGTAACATACTTGAAGATGTAGAATATCGGTTACAGGCGGTACGAGGTCAAAGAGTAAAGTTCGTGATAATTTGTGGGCTAGACAAACCAGTCGTGATTCAAACTGGTGAACAATTTCGTCCTTCCTGTGCTTCACCCTTCACATATACTCTCATATGTAGTCATACGTTTTTGTTTCAATCCCTTCCAGCTTGAACAGCCGATACATATAGATTTTTTTTCCTCGCTATATATGCATGAACTTTTACAACCCGGGAGCCAGGACATTACTTTCTGGTCATATTAATCTGGGTCATATGGTGCTCATATGTTTTCACTTGTATGGTGCTATTTTATTCGCGGTAAGCCGATCACTTATGCAGGATTACTACACGCGAAATTTCATTAAGGATGGGTACATACGTGTGAAATGGAAATTTAATCACAGAACTTTCAGAAAAAATGGCTTAATTTAAAATTTCCTTTAATTTAGGTCAGTAGAGACGTTTTGATTAAATCTTATTTAAAATATTTGCCGGGATTTTAAGAAAAACATTTCCATCTCACTTCAAATATCTAATTTAATTCAATTATTGGATTTGACAATGCTACTGTTATAAAATTCATAACTTTACTCGCTTTGGATTACACTATCGTTATACTACCGTAGGTATCGTACTCTTAGCTAAAATAAAATTACACGCGAATCTCGCTTATTAGAAGCTGGTCGTGTATGCGACGTTGGCTTTTGTACCGCATGTGACGCACCGCGAAATATCTACATTCTTCTATGGTTTGTATGAAATTTTCGAGTCCAGTTGGATTGAATTTACGAAAAACTCTCCGATTTAGTTCCAAATGAAAACTACAATTTGATTTAACAGAGCGGACATTTTTCGCCAAAATCTGTAGATAGAATTTACATTTTTCAGTTGTTCTCGATTGCTACCAGTGGAACCACATTAGAATTTTCAATGCAAAATTATCCCGTTCATATTCTACACAATAAAAACTTTTAATTTGGAACCGTACTCCATAAAATTCAAATGTATAAAAATTCGTAAAAATAACTTTTATGCTTCTTGCATCAATTTCTTCTAAAAATGGATAATTACACGATCTTCAACAGGAATTGGTGGATTAATTTTACTGCCTTGAATAGTAATACTTAAGGGGGGCGATACATGTAAACGAATGAATTTAGACCGTTTTTCAGAGGCTTCTTTAAAATAGAAGGAATAAATGAATCGTTTTGAATGTGATTATGTTTATTCATTACATATTAAAATACAATAATCTGATTTTATTTAATTTTTTTTTCAAAATGGCCGCCGTAGTAACCAATTGCCTGAGACCCTCGCGGCGAAAGGCATCAATCGGCGGGATTTTTAGCATCAGTTACAGCAATCTGAAATCAAAAAAATGGGTTGGAGTGTGTTTATTAAACATGTATCTTCTAGTTGAACCAAGAAAAAAAAAAAAAAAAAAAATCGTGAATTAGCACGCCTCATAAAAAAAAGTACGATTTTTGACCCTTTTTTTCGACAGTTTTTGGGTCAAAAACGCTAAATTTTGAAATTTTTTTTGGCATTTTTGAGGTTCAACTAGAAGCTTATACTATATAGAAAACGTGTGCCAAGTTTCATAAGAATCGGTTGAGAACTTTTTGAGTTATCTTGCCCGCCAATTTAAAAAAAGTCGTCTCGAGAAAAACGCGTTTAAAGTTTTGACACACAGAAACTCTATGATGCCGATACAGTAGTCCTTCAGTACGTTCATAGTACTCGTTTTGTTTTCTGAGCTCTTCTTGACATGCTTACCCGGGTCTTCAATACAAAAGGCCCCAAGGTCATACATCCGAGAAGAAGGTAGCGAGAGTCGAGCGCTCCAGTACGGACTCAATAGCGCTCGAGCGTCAAGTTGAGGCGGAGCACTTAAATGAGTTTTTAATCGATAAATAATGCGAATTTCATTCTAAAACTTTACAAACATATTTTTTAGATGTTAATTTAACTATTTATGCAAAAAAAAGAAACTCGAATTTTTGAAAATTTTACATGTATCGCCCCCCTTAAGCGTCGATATTTTAAATCACTTTTGTTCTGTCTTAAATCGCTCGGAACCAATTAATAAGGCCCGATCGGGAAACAATAAGGGCATTGTCCATTACGCGTCATTTGAAGGCATTGTGAAGTTTTATAATGACCTTTTCTAAATATGTCAGTTAAATAATTAGAAAAAAAGGAACATAAACGAGCCATCATAAAAACTGTTAAGTTTCATTTCACACCATTTTTTTGCTACTATAAATTTATAGAATTTTAAAACAGCTATGAAGTACAGTGACTCCCAAAAAGATCCGCACAAGCTTGAAATTTCCCTTCTTTCTCAAATTATGCTTTCATCAATGACACGAAAAGAAAACTAAAAACTATTTATGGTACAAGACATCTACGCGATCATTTAACACAAAAAAATAGAAAATGTATCGCAAAACGAGAAGGAATAGGAAGGATAAAACAAAAAAACTTAAAAATCAGACGCCCCAAAAAGATCCGCACATCGATGAAACTTGGGCAAACGCGTGCATGTTTATGCAATATAAATGCGTGTGAGTGACTTGTTTATCTAATACTGCCTTCAGTGATAAAGTCGTCATAAATCCGGGCGCATCATATCTAATATTTTCTTGAAACCACGCGTTTTTGGTAGCTTCAAAAAACTTTGTGCTTGCATTAATGCAAAATGGGCAAATACACGTCCCCAGACAAGATCCAGTTGGTGGTTTTTAATCATGAGGAAGGTAAAACTGTGGCAGAAATATGTTCGGTCCTCAACATGAAACGTAGAACTGTTTACGATATTCTCCGGAGGTATAAAGAGGAAGGCAGAATGAACTTGAAGCATAGTCCTGGCCGTCCAAAGGTTCTAACCACGCTTGAAGAACGCGCTATCGTCCGGAAAATCAAGAAAAACCCTAAATTGAGTGCTCCAAAAATTGTAAGTGAAGTTTTCGCAGACTTTAAAAAAAATTGGGATGCGAAACAGTGCGCCGAGTTTTGATAAATGCTCAATATAATGGTCGTGTTGCACGCAAAAAACCATTCATCAGCGAAGTGAATAGAAAAAAACGATTAAATTTCGCTAATGAATATGTTTTGAAGAATGCTGATTATTGGGATGACGTTATTTTTGCCGATGAAAGCAAATTCAATGTCTTTAGCTCGGATGGACGTGTTATGGTGTGGCGCAAGCCCAACGAATTGAGTCCGAAGAACCTCAGGCCTACAGTGAAGCACGGGGGCGGCAGTTTAATGGTTTGGGGATGCATATCTACTCGAGGTGTTGGCGAATTAGTATTTATTGATGGTATAATGGATTCCCGTCGATACTTAAACCTCTTGAAAGACAATTTGCGAAAAAGTGCCGCGAAAATGGGCATTTTAGATACATTTAAATATTACGAAGACAATGACCCCAAACATAAGGCTCGCATTGTTCAAGAATGGCAGCTGTATAATTGCCCAAAATTGGTTCATCCTCCTTCCCAATCACCAGATTGTAATCCCATTGAAAACCTCTGGGATGAATTGCACCGTAGAATTCATACCAAGCCGATTTCTTCTAAGGGGGAGCTCGAAACAAGGATTCGCGAAGAATGGGTGAAAATGGATGTAGAATACTTGCGAAAAATCATCTCCAGTATGCCAAATCGTTTAAAATGTGTTATTGGACAAAAAGGACATGCAACAAAATACTAGTTTTATATAATTTTTGTTTATTTTTACAATTTAGTCTATGTGCGGATCTTTTTGAGAGGTGAAATTTTTTGTTTCTTTTACGAAATTTCCTATTTTTTAGTATCTATAAAGTGAAAAATTTTTGTATTTATGTGATATGGAAGGCTATTATGTTCTGCTCATAATATATATTTTTTTAAATTTTTTCCCGTTTTTTATTGACTTATAAAATGAGAAAGAAGGAACATTTCTTACTTGTGCGGATCTTTTTGGGAGTCACTGTATGTAGTTAAATTTTTCGTTTTAAAAAATTAAAAATGTACAAAACTTCCAGTTCTAAAATGAATTGATTTTAATTATTATAATATTTGTAAAATTTAAATTGTAATATATGGTCATTTAAAATTTTATTCTTAAATTTTAAGGGGGTTAGGGACTTGCCATTTTCCCATACATAATGATGTACCTTTTTCGCGGGAACCGCTCAACCAATTAGAACCAATCATTTGTGCACTTATTACTTTAGTAAATTTAAGGCTACTGAATGAAGGAATTTCAGAAATGTTAAAAACTAATTGACTTATAAGCTTTGAAATTTATTCATGTTTGTAGACCTAAAAAAAAATATTTAGAATCAACTTTTTAAAAATTCCTTCATTCAGTGTTTAGACAGTGTTGAAAAGAAAATGGTACAAATCTTGAAAAAAATGTGAAAAAAAATTATGCAGAAGAGCGAAAAAACTGAAATCGTTTAGTTTCCACCTTTTTCAATGATTTTCTCTTCAAATTTAAATTTTTTTTTATTTATATTGTTGATACAAATTACAGAGATGGCATTGGTTCTGTTTTCCAACCTTCTTCAGTTTTCTATCAGATTATGTTTTGTTTTTCGTTTGAAATACAATGTAAAAAATACATATGAAAATGTATACATAATACCAAAATATTACCAAACTTTATCATATTGAACGAATTTTTTGGGCATTTTTACTGATCGGAAAAATCTAGGGTTTGTTTCATTTTGCGTAGAATTGAATTTACGGAAAAATTTGGGCTTTGTTTTATTTTGCGTAGAATTCAATGTAGAATAATAGAGTAAAGTACCCGAATGTGGTATATGGTCGCAATGTGGAATACCCCCCTAACTTCGAATTGCTTCACGTGACATCCGTAATTTCATATTGAAATCATCTTTTCTTGTACACATTTAGAGAATTTATACTCTTACATGGGGGATTCTTCATCTGTTTTATTCAAATGTCATATAAATGAAAAGTAGTTGTGCTGACTTTTTTTTGGTTCCTGGTGAAAGCAATATTAACGCTGTTGGAGAACCAATTAATTGGTGAGCATTATTTAGAGGACATTTTAGTACACAAGATCGAATATTTTATTTACAAACCAAGACACAAGTTCCGCTTAAAAAAAACAAAATATTTGAGCATGTAGGGGTCCCCTATGTGGAATACCGGTTTCACAGGAGGTTTTTGTGATTTCCTTTTTCGCTGTGTTTTTGAGACTTTGGGAAGAATGAAAGTGATAGTGAGGATATGCCCGTGGACCTTGATGACGAAAAAAGTGATGACGATCTACCTCCGGTCGCTTTCCAGTTTTGCGAGAAGACATGGTTAAATGAATTAAATCCTTTACTATGGATTGAATGTCTTTCGTACGATACTTGGGCTCATAAAAAGTGCGCTATTGAAAAAAATAATGAAGCATTTCTGTGTCCAAAATGCGACGATCGTCTCTTTTCAGAGTAATTTTACACTATTCCACATTAAGA
This sequence comes from Beris morrisii, assembly GCA_951812415.1. NCBI lineage: Eukaryota > Metazoa > Arthropoda > Insecta > Diptera > Stratiomyidae > Beris > Beris morrisii. The sequence goes on from OX638310.1 coordinate 157,102,037, forward strand.
CCATAAAATGTATTTTGCAAGATATGTACTTTTTGGAAATTTTTAATTTTTTTATAAATTACTGTATCTCAAAACAACATTCTCTTTTTTATTATTGAACGGTACTAAAATACCTTCTCGATTTGTATATTGTTCACAGTTCTTAATGCTAAATTATAGTCTAGAGGTAAAAAAATTAAAAGGGTATTCCACATTCGGATACTTTACTCTAATAAACAAATAAAAGAATTTTCCATTTTTTTTCGTTTCCAAGTGACAAACCCCCTTAAATAAAACCAATCACAGTTGTTATTTAAAAGCTAAGCTGATTTTATGAAACTACGTTTTTCCTTTCTTCTGAGTTCATTTATTTTTTCCCTTTTCATATAATCATATATATTTATTCATTTTTGTTTTATGTATTAATTTCTTTTTTTTTTCTTTATTCATTTCTTTTTTTTTAGTTGATGTTTTATTTATTTCCTATTTATTTTGTTTTTTATTGGATTTTTTTTTCATATCCTTTTTGTGCATTTTGTCAATATTTTCTTTTTTCTTGCTAATATTTCCTCCCTTTTCCTTTTTAGATCGCTTATTTCTTAGTTCTCTTTTTCAATTATTTCCCCTTTTGTCGTTTTTTTTCCCCGATTTATCTATTTTTACTTTTTTCCTTTTCTTTCATAGTTATACGTCTTCTTTTTTCTTTTCATATCCTTTTTTTTGCATTTTCCAATATTTTCTTTTTTCTTGCTAATATTTCCTTCCTTTTCCTTTTTAGATCGCTTATTTTTTATTTTTCTTTCTCAATTATTTACACTTTTGTCGTTCTTTTTTCCCGATATATCTACAGGGTGTGCCATCTTTTATGTCGGTATGTAAACATTGAATAACTTTGACATTTTTCAACAGATTGAGTTTATCGGACAAGTTTTGGCAACGTGAATTCAGAAGAATATTGCCGACAGACCGTCCACGTCGCTTGGAATACGGCCAAACAGTCACTCGAATGGTTGACACTAAAACTGATTTTTGGAAGCAAATTTTGATGACCGACGAGGTCCATTTCACACTCTTTGGCGGCGTTAATAAGCAAAATTGCCGCATTTGGGGAACGGAGAATCCACACGAAATCCATGAAACGCCATTGCATGATCAAAAAGTGACTGTTTGGGCCGGCGTTTGCACCAAAACCATCATTGGGCCATTTTTTTCAGACAAAACGAAACAGTCGATGGAAAACGATATCGGTGGATGTTAGCTCATTATGTCTGCCCGCAAATGCGTGAAAAAGGTCTGGATGGTTACTGGTTTCAACAAGACGGTGTGCCATGCCACACTGCAAATAAAACAATTCAGTTTCTGCAACGAAAATCTCTGGACGTCTGATGTCGAAAAGAGGCGACATTGACTGGCCACCGAGATCTCCAGATTTGACTCCTCCGGACTTCTTTTTATGGGGTTATTTGAAAAGCAAAGTGTACGCCAGCAAGCCTCAGACCATTGACGAGCTCAAAGCAAACATTCGTGCCGAAATCAGCGCTATACCGCCCGAGATGCTCGAAAAAGTAATGGAAAACTCAGCAAAAAAGGCACATTTTGCTGTGGCCAATAGAGACAGTCACTTGATTGATGTTGTATTCAAAAACTAATCCAAATAAATTCCAAAGGACCAACTTGAATAAAAATACCTCACATATAAAACTCAGTTTTTTTTTCAAAGTTATTCAATGTTTACATACCGACCCATGTACGAAAATCAGAACGGCACAGCACAGGCTTAGTACTGGTGCCAGAGTTGCCAGTACTGGCTAATGTTTCGGGCCCAGTATGTGACCTAGACCAAATCATTGCCGAGCCAATGTCGATTTGATCACACCGGTCCTACTCTTGGTGAAACTGTGGCCCGATACTGGGCCTCAGTAAAGAAAAGAAACAAAAATAAAAGTATTATTACTATTTTTTTTTTTTTTTAAAAACTACGAATTTATTTTGCTATTATTATTTTTTTGAAAAATGCGAATTGATTTTACTTACACATCTTGCACACTCTCGGATTCGAACCATGGTTCCGTCGCACATTAGTCCGCTACGCTACCCACTAGACCAATCTGACATATTCTCGTAATAGGGTTGAAACCGAATCAATTGATATGTTGAAAAACAAAAAATATTTCTACCAAGATGTGCCCAATACAGAGCCGACCGTCGAGCCAATGCCGAAAGAGCTTAGACACCAATAATAAGCCAATTCCAGGCCCGACATAGGCCCAGCAACTCGGACCAAAGTCGGCTCAAATCAAGTGGGAGTACTGATCACCAGGATTGGCCCGACACTGGTCTGGTGGTTTGTCAGTACCAAAACAATACCGATCGACAAGTCTTGGCGGACAATGCAATGCCAATTCTGGGCAGTGTACGGGACTCTGGTTGGACGCCGGCATTTCGCACATGGGGATATAAAAGATGACGCACCCTGTATTTTTACTTTTTTGCCTTTTGTTATATTTTTCTATTTTTGCTCTTCTTTCATAGTTTTATCTTAATTTTCTCTTTTTTATATTTTTACGTACTTCTATATATTTTTTTAATTCCTTTCATACTTTTTTTTCGTTTTCTCGTTGTTTTTCTTTCTTAAATTGTTTCTTTTTTTCCGCTTTTTTTGATATCTCTTGTTCCTTCCCTAACAATCTCTTTCTTTGGTTTCCATTTTATTCATTTTGCTGATTCTTTGTTTATATTTTTTGTTTAGTTCTACGCTCTTATCTCTTGTTCGTTATTTTTTCTTTTTATTTCCTTTTCATCTTATTTTTGTTTTATTTTCACGTTTTTATTTTTCTTTTATTTCTTATTCTTCCTCTTTATTTTATTAAAACGATGACATTTTTCTTCCACTCCTTTATTTTTACTTTCTTTTTAAATTAATTTCTTTCTTTTTTTTCTTTATTATTATTCTTTCCGTTGCTTTCATTCTTATTCCTCTTTTTTTTTATTTTTTCGTTTCTTTACAATTTTTTCCTTTCCTTTCCTTTCGTTTCCTTTTTCTTATTAAAAAAATATAATTTTTTTTCTGATTTATTTTTCCTTTTTTTCATTATTTTCTTTTTAATTCTTTTTTTTCTTTTCAATTCTTTTTTTATTTATTTATTTTTTTAAGTCTCATTTTTCTTTATTTGTAATACGAGTACGATACAATTTTAACTGCAGTTACTGCGACTTTGTGATTTTGGCAATTTCGTTACCTTCATGGTCTTCAGTGGATTTAAAAGGTGCGCGGATTAAAGATTTTGTTAGTTTTGCCTCTCATAAAAAGAAAATTAAAAACTGCATTGACATGTTTGTTCTTTTGTGAATGTCGTAACTTTTACGTACATAACTAAAAAATTTAGTACATTTTTGATTTTGTAAATGTGTTTGAATTTACTTTGAATTTATTCGATCACCTTATTTAAAGCAGCCTTTCACCTTTGCAGTAGTATCCCGGAACTGTACTGCAGCCCGAAAGTAATGCATGAATGAGGCTATTAAAAAACATGATTATGTACATTTTCTGCTATTTGTGGCAGTGTCACACCAGGGATAATGTGAACTGTGGTTGCGATTTTATGACATTCATAGCGGTGTACCTTGCGAAATTTAATGCAGCACTGGGGGTAATGGTCGTACATCTCAGCAAATATTCTATTACATTCGTAAGGACATGCATAATGGCGGGAGCGTTGTTTGCCAGGTACTTGGACGAGTGTATGCATACGATATGCATGACGTAACTATTCATGCAGTGAACGTGCCCTACGACAGCTTGTAAAGAAACGTATAGCTAAGATTTATATCCGCAGGAAGAATAAGAGTCAGGGTGCGACGACATTGGACTTCCCAGGGATACCATACGTATGCGAAGTGAATGGATTATTCAGAATGTTACAGAAAGCGAACATAATCTTCTAGGAGTTGCGAGTTTCAGAAGAAGAACTCTGTGATTTTGAACGTAATATAAAATGTTAGTAAATATCCGGCTGGTCTGGTCTTGTACTCCTTCTGGTGATCCTGTGCCCCCCTTCGAGGAAATACGGAAGTAATGGTGGAATCTTAATCCGACATAGTTCTGTATTCCTTGATCTTGCTTATGGCTGAGTTTGCTGCGTCTGTTCTCATTAGCTTACTAAATTAGTTCCGCCACGGTTCGAATTTACACTTGAGACGCACGAGTAACTATCAAAGGATATTTGCGCGTACTGAGAAGTGCTCCTTCTCATTTATTCGTATTTATAGCTTTGTGGAATAATCACTGACCCCGTCGGCGTTCACAGAGGGACTGATTAATCTTCATTACAGGTGGCTGGCTCTCATCAAACCAGTTCTTGGATCCTTCAGTAAGTTGCTTTCATTCTTTCCGGCCTCGAGTTATTATCTTTGTTAATGGAACTAAATCGGTGTCTACGAGGCTTTCCAGTTTTTCTTTTGGCTTCTGTCGACTGGGATTTCTTTCATATGCGTTGTATCTGGGCATACCTTTGTAGTTTTTTAATTTTGACAAGGATAACCCGCGGCATGCGTCTATCTCACACAATCGTTCGTATTGGCATGCCTTTAGCATTATTTTTCCTTGAGCTCTCTAGGTTTGACGGCCTTGATGCCTTTCAAGATGTCGCTTTTCAAAGAGGTCTGAAAGAAAAGGACAAAAGGGTAATCGCCGTTTATGTGCAAAGTTTATGAATAGTCTAAGCAAAGGACATCTTAGAAGGCTGTCCTCCAAGAAAACACAAGCCTAATTGCAATGATTCCAAGTTTCAGTGACATTCAAAGGAATGTTCTTCAATGCAATCGTGAGAGCTTACATATTTTACGTTTAGCCTTGACTCGAAGGCATTTCATCAATTTTTTCCCACCGATGAAATCTACCAACAGGAACAAGGACAGACCTCGAGGGCAAACCCTTCATTTTTGAAATAACATAATGTGACTCCTTTGATTCTAAATTGCTTGCAATGTATTTAGGGGTGAAAGAGTTGAAGCGTTTATTATTCCGATGGTGGCCAGAATCGTTCTTAACTCGAACTTCACTCCTTCGGGCGGCTTAACTCTCGCGGAAACTTTTACCAAGACGTCCTCGAATAGTTGGCATGCACTCCATGCATCTTTCAGAAAGTTACTCCTTCCAAGAACGCTTCGTCATATACCAGAACCGTACGACCCTTGGACGTGTTACCATCATAAAGTATCCTCGCCCCTGCTTCCGAATGGAGTAGCACTCTCGACGGAATTAGAGCTCGTAATTGGTTAAAAATAAGCTGAAGAGGATCCTGCAGGCGGCTGCTGATGGGTGATGGCGTGTACCGCTGGCATCACATTATAACACGGAGTTTCAAAACTCGGAAGGACCTTGGGCTGTTCATGGCTGGGAAATTTCTTTTTCCGGCAGCACATGTTGGTTGCCGGGGGGAGGTCGGTTGTTTTCCTAAGAGGTCACCGAAAAATCGAAAGCGTTCGGACCAGGTGGGAAGGTATCAGTTGTGTACCGAGTTAATGCCATTAAAAGGTGGTCATGAACCCTCTTTGCTGCTTCCAGACATGCAATGGTTCCCGTGTTCCGTCGCAAAATGAAATATTACTCTAATTAGGGGCTCATATAGAGTATTATTGTTTGACACTTTTGCGGTTAGTTCGGAATAGAGGGATGCCAGGGGAATTCGGTTTGGTCGGGTTGTTTTCAGTATGGGTACATCGTGTCTTCGTATCGAGTTAGACTGAACCCTTAATCCTGTTGTAAAATTTATTACCCTCACCGGATTGGGATATGTTACATTCGTATGGTCGACGTTACGTTAGATACCGTAAATTGGTAGACGATGTTTGTGAGCATAAGGCTTGATTCGGTTTTTTATTATTTCAGAATATGAAAAGAAAATTTCTGTGCTGATGTGACAATCTAATGGGGAATGGTGTCTTATTTGTGTACATATGAGGGTTTAGTACGGAATCATGCATGAATAATTAATGAAATCCGCACCAAGCTTAGGCGGAACCCTGAAGAGTTGTGTTGTTGATTTAGTTAAGTAAGATCAACCAAATCAGCCTTTTTTTTTGCCCCACCCTCTCTGAGTGTAGGGCTCTTCAGCATTTTCAATTATTTAAGTTTTGTTTACATTTGTAATGCGCGGATTAAAACACGGGGACGAGGCCGATTACGGAAATGATTAATGACGTTGTTTGAATTTTTCGGCAAGACAAATAAAGAAAATTTTCGAAAAATTTGTCAAACCTGTGAGCATCGAACCAAATCCTTCAGAACGGTTTTACACGAAAAATGAGTAGAAACCTGCAGTACTTATTCTTCAAATTCATTAAAGTGAAATGAAAACTACCCCCTAAACTACCCCCCAATAATAATTCAACAGGGCAATAAAAACAGGATCACTCTATTCGGGGGAATTTTTTTTTCGCTCGAATTTTCGAATTTTAAATATTTTTCTTTAGTTTTAATACGATTCAAGTCAATACTTCGTCATTATCACACCAGACCGGGTGATTCTGAAACCAAATTCGTTAGCTGAATTCATCAGGTTAGACTTTTAAGAAACTGAACATAACCTTAAAGGTTGAGAAATACGATTTTGTTCGCATCTTTCTATTCAATTGGAAACGATTAAAGATCGACCATTTTTGTAGGATACAAAATTGAGCAAGAAGAAAAGGGATCTTTATGGATATTTAATTGCTTATATATAACCTTTTTTGTTATTTTGTTTCCTATTCTTTTTATAAAAAAAAAGTGGGATAATTTTTGGGGTAATTATTTTTCTTCGCTTTATTACATCTTGTAAAGGGTGTTACAATAACTCGTTCCGAAGTTAAATCAAAATTAAAAACAAATGGCTGATGGAGTTAATTAAATTTTTATTAAAACATACTGCAGTCACGATCGGCTGCAAGCCAATCGTATAATACTCTAGATGAATACTTAACTCCGATTTATATTGTAGTTGGGGATAAAGTAGAATTACGCGTGTGTATGTTGTATGTCCTTTATTAAGGACTGCCATTAGATTGCTACTCAAAACTAAAAGACAATATTCAGTGTTTAATTTCATATCTTAAACTGGGTAAGTCATCGAACAAAAATGTCCTTTTTGAAGGACTTTTGCATGGGAGGTGCAGGAAGGACTCACTCGATTCCTTACATGTTTATCCTTTTCCTTGGAACCATTTAAAAATGAACGTGTACAAAATTTCAAATTCGTAGCTTGAAGCGTTCAAAAGTTATCGAAAAATATTGTTGAACACGTGTCTTAAGGACATTTTGTATGGCAGGTACCAGAAGGAGTAAAAGGATTTCGCTGATTAGTAAACTCGAACTTCGTTTTCACTCAAAACTAATTTGTACAAAATTTCGAGTTCATAGCTAAAATAATACTTGAGTTATAGTGAGTTCCGTAAATTAAGTGAAGGCTATTTGACAGGATATTTGTATGGCAGCTACACGAAGGACTAATAGGATTTTCTTCATAATCATACATTTAGCTCCAACTATTGGAAAAATAACACATACAAAATTTCAAAGACGTAGCTTAAACCCTTCTGAAGTTATCGGCAATATTCTTGAACACGTGTTTTAAGGACATTTTGTATGGCAGCTACCAGAAGGAGTAAAAGGATTTCGCTGATTAGTTAACTCGAACTTCCTTTTCACTCAAAACTAACTTGTTTAAAATTCCGAATTCGTAGCTAAAAGATTACTTGAGTTATAGTGAGTTTCGTAAATTAAGTCAATACATTTTGACAGGATATTTGTATGGCAGCTACACGAAGGACCAACAGGATTTTCTTCATAATCATATATTTAGTTCCAACTATTGGAAAAATAACACATACAAAATTTCAATATCGTAGCTTAAACCCTTCTCAAGTTATCGACCAATATTCTTGAACACGTGTTTTAAGGACATTTTGTATGGCAGCTACCAGAAGGAGAAAAAGGATTTCGCTGATTAGTAAACTCGAACTTTCTTTTTACTCAAAACTAACTTGTACAAAATTCCGAATTCGTAGCTAAAAGATTACTTGAGTTATAGTGAGTTTCGTAAATTAAGTGAATACATTTTGACAGGATATTTGTATGGCAGCTACACGAAGGACTAACAGGATTTTCTTCATAAAAATAACACATACAAAATTTCAAAGTCGTAGCTTAAACCCTTCTTAAGTTATCGACCAATATTCTTGAACACGTGTTTTAAGGACATTTTGTATGGCAGCTACCCGAAGGAGTAGGACGATTTTGCCCGTTAACGAACTTAGCCTTACAAATTCAACCAAACATCCAGATTCAAAATTTCAAGATCCTAGGTGAAGGCGTTCTTGAGTTATCGTGTTCACGGACAGACGGATGGACGGACGGACGGACGTCAGGCGGATTTGAGGTTTTTGGGCACAAATAAACAAAAAATAATATATAACTTTTTTTCGTCCGAGGCTTGGTTCTATGCGTTACAAACTTTTCGGCTGGATTAAACTTATAATACTCTATATGATTTCATCTAGAGTATAAAAATGTTTTTTGGTCCATGGCAATTAAGTTTGGAAAATAATATCTAATCATACCACCGGCGCAAAAAGCAGTGACTTTTTGTGGATGCATTGGCTTCTCAATGAGTGCCCTTGGATTTTCATCAGCCCATATTCTGCAACTCTGCTTGTTGACGTAGCAACTGAGATGGAACATCATCAGAAAAGAAGATTTTGGTCGCAAATCCCTTTTCAACTTGGTTTTGCTCATGGATCCAATTGGCAAACGTAAGGCGCTTCAAATGGTCAGTATCAACAATTTGTCAAAGACAGAACTACGTAGGTTGCTACTTAAGTTTTGAGATATGGCAACACTTATGTGAATACGTCAAATCTGATATTGTCGTCGTAAAGTTTGACATTTTTCGTGGTGAACGTACTCAGAACGTTTTGTCATAGGAGTGCTATTTGTGTTGTTTACAGATACTTGAAATATTCATCTTGGTCGAAAAATGGATTTAAATCGTGAACATTTTCGTGCGATGATTTTCTATGACTTTCGACGTGGATTAAACCAACACCAGTGTGCCGATCAACCCGCTTCGACTTTTGGTGATGAAGAGCCATCTGCAGCCACCGTGTTTCGCTGGTTTTCTGAATTCAATCGTGGTCGCATTTCGCTACAGGACGAATTTCGTGAAGGTCGTCCAAAATCGGCAGTTGTGCCAGAAAACATCGATGCTGTGTCAAAAACGTTTTTGACTAAAACTGTTTTTGCTCTTTCAGTGTGCGTCTAGCCTTAAGTAGCAACCTACGTACCAAAATGTCAAAACAGATGTCAACAATTATTTGACTTTTACGCGTGGTTCACAATACGAGTTATTGTAACACATTTTAAAACAAAGCGACAATAATCCCTATAAGGAAATGAAGATGAGGGATGGATTAATTATCGACTTTTTAGTTTTTTTTATTTCATTTAAGTTTTCTTTAATTTTTTTTACTTTGTATTTTTTTTATTCATTTATTAAAAATCCGATATTTTTATGTTTTGTTATTTAACTTTTTCCCTTTCGTTTGACTGTTTTAGTTAAATTTTCTAAATCTTTTATTTCTGCTATCTTTTATATTTTTCTTTATATTACCTACCTGGCTGTATTTTTTACTTTATTATTTTTACGTCGTTATTTTTGCTACACTTTACTGCGTTTTTTTATTATTTTTTTTCGTATTTTTTATTTTTATTGTTTAATGAAATTTAAAAAAAATTTTCTACCCTGCAATTTTGTATTTACACGTTTTAGGACTAGTAAACACCAAAAAAAAATGTCCGTCTGTCCGCCGTACGCCGTACGCAAAATCATTTGAAGGCGCGTAGCTCCCAAACCCGTTGAGGTATTAAGTTGAAATTTTTATGGCGGGTAGATTGGGTAAACTCCTACGACTGGTATCTTTTGGGGTGGTGGGGGTGTAAGGGGGATTAGGGCGGAGCGTTTTAGACGAAAAATTTTGGTTTCTAGATCTCAGGAACCACTTATGCTAGGAGGCTGAAACTTGGAATTTATAAAGTACTATGATAGTGGACTCATTTGCAAAAAAATGGTCGATAATGGTTAAGCGGTGTGGAAGTGGGGGTTGGGGCGAAACAATGAGTCCAAAACGCTTGAAAGCCGGGATTGAAAAATTCTAAAATCGATATCTCCTGAACGATTGATGTAAGAAGATTGAAACTTTGTGGTTGTCCTTAGGGATACTTCAAGATTAGACAAGGGCTAAAGTTTTTAAGGAAGGTGGTGGGGTCGGGGGTGAAAAACTTTGGATTACAATATCTTCCGAACCAATTACACCAGGAAGATAAAATTTAGTTTCTGCTTATAGGATCACAAGAGAAGTCTACTGAACGTAAACTTTTTGAGGGGGGAAGTGGAGCACGAATGTGGATGGATAGCAATTTCTCAAAAAATATCATTTTTATATCTCAGAAACCGTATCAGATAATCTTGAAAATTTTACAGGAGTTGTGGTCAGTGTAAAGGGTGATGGTGAAAGGGAGTAGAAAGGAAAACAATTTTTATTCCTCGAAAACCGTAATGAATATAAAGCTAAAAATTTTGAATTATATAGAGCCACTATAGAGACATATCAGACAAATTTTATAGTGGTAGCAAGGTACGGCGGTGAGGGTGGTTTTTTATATCTCAGAAACGGCTTATGCTAGAAAGTTTGAAACTCAGTACGTATATGTAAATGTGCTATTAGAGCAGCTAAAGCAAAAAAAAGTTCAGAGGTTGAGTAAAAAAAATTTCCGTGAATCCACATTTTCACGAATTTCGTTAAAACTTTTAGACATGTCGAGCTATCAAAGCAATTTTACTTCTGCGGGCTATTTATATAAGTGCCTAGTAACGTTCTTCCAACCCCTAAGTGGGTGTAAAGTGGTTGTGTACATATTCACGAATTCTGATATATTTCTTCGTTATATTTTGATTTGGAATTCACTTTTCTATAAGGAATAACCAGGAGGCTATTTCGAACTTAATTTTTTAGGTTGTCAGCGCATAGTAACCTACACCGCATCTAAGCATTAAACACGTTTCGGACTTCTACCCATAAAATAATAAAGTTGCGCCCAGACTGTTGGTAGATTTTTTTTTAGCTTTTTGTTTTCAATTTTTTTTTACATTCTTATTAGTTTTATTCGAGTAAAAATTTTGTTAGAGTTATTTCCTTCTTTCTGAATTTGTATTTCTTCTTTGTATCCTTATGTTTGTGTTTTTTGCTTTTTACGTTTTTTGTTTTGTTTTAGATTTCTTTTGAACTTTCATTTCTATAAATTTTGTGTTTGTTTTTTTCTTTTGTTGTTTATCCTTTGTGTCGCTTCAGTTTTCCTTTTTC